>OX940939.1:8058070-9327699 GCA_954870645.1 Agrotis clavis | reverse complement strand
CTGCACCAAAATGCAATATGTAAAGAAAAAAACATTATTTGGTTTATCTTAAACTGCCATATTCAATCAAACATATCTCAGAACGGACTAATATTTCAGACTTGGTGCCATAATATTTTTTGCTCAGCTTAAAAATACCTATCCAATGACATATTACATGTTGCTATTGGAGGGTGGTACCAGATTTCATAGAAACCCTGGCATCATCCTTTTTCATCCTAAAGTTTTTATTCGTACTTTTTGTAGTGCTACCGGCGATGTTCATATCACTCATTTTTCCGAAAATTGTTATCAATAATATCGTTATTGTAAATATATTGAAACTCCTACTGTTTTTTTATCATAACGTTTTTATCCCTAAACATTATTACGGTGATATTTTTATTTAGTCATTTTACTGGATTTAGTCAAACTAAATCCAGTAAAATGTCGACAATTTAGTCAAACTAAATAAAGTAAAATGTCGAGAAAATTCGACGGAGCACCGCTTCGCGGTGCTTCTACATCTGGATGGTTTAAAAAAAAATAACCACGACGGGGATGGCGGGGTCTTTCAGACCCCGCCATCCCCTTCTAACCTAACCTGTCCGAGTCGGGGTGCCCCCAGTCGTTTTTGGTCAGAGTGGCGTGTTGGGGTCACTATGAAAAAAATACTGGCGACAAATTTCCAGGTCGCGCTCGCCGGCCGCTGCCGCGGCACCGCTCGCTTTGCTCGCTCAACTCGCGAGTAGCTGGTCACAGTTCTAACATAACCTAACGTATGGATATCTTTTCAGGTACACACCGCTTTAAATAAAATTAAAGAAGCCGCTTTAACTAATAATAAAAAAACCAATTCATATAATTAGTGAGTACGAAGCAAGCACTTCCTCAAGTATACGTGCTAATATGCCAACAAAATAAAAATAAATCTAAACAAAAAAGATATGACTTTGAATAATAGTTTAAAAGAAGGTCATGTTGAGAAAATATAGGAAAACAAATAATAGTATAATAGATGTTTATTGCTACCGACATTATGAAGTCGAATGATTCGGAATTACGAATATTAGTGACAGTGCAATTAGGAGTTGTGATCATTAGGATTAAAAATGTTAGGAATACAATTTTCGGGTTTCCGATGATCGGAGTTTAAATTTTAGGTGAACTTTGGCGCGCCCAAAGAAAAGTTTTGTAGGTTATTTTACCCTTTTTGGTGGTTGTTTTTGAAGGCGGTCACATTTTTTTAGAAAAAGTTTTATTATCACAGAATGCCTATCTAGTAGTAAGTTCTTTAATGAATTATCAACTTTTTGTTCAACATCGAGAGTCGAAATTCCTACAGACAATGTAATTTATAATATTTGGCATCAGAAGTGGTGCTATGCTTTAAGGATAGCCTTGTGTGCAGCGCTGCTCCAGTGTCGAAACTACGGTTTGGTAGGTATTCACAAAAAATAGACCAGAGGTAATGAGAGGTGAGAACAGCAACCTGACTTTAACCTTTAAGCTGGGGCCACATTAACGAGAAGTGCCGTTAATTATCGAAATGATGGACATTTGTACGAACATAAAGTCTAATTATCGCGATTAAATTAACAGATTTTCAATTTATATAAACAGTAAACTACCTTAGTCCGATTCAATAAGTTCAGTATTAGGAAAACTATCATATCAACCATCATACTAGGTATACTTTATTTTGCAAGTCATTATCTAAATGACCTCTAGTCAAGGCAAATTCCACCCGCGAAATTCCACTTCAGATATATGAACTGTCAATCCATTCTTGAAGCAGAAACGCCAATCAATTTATCAACATACTATTTTAAATCTTACTACTAAATTTGAAAGTCCACTTTTCTTTAACACAGTGGTTTCGGTCACTTTAAAAGGGCTCGATTATTTTGTCTCCCGCGTATTACCATGTCAATCAAATATTGCCCAACCCGACTTGTAAATCCTCTGTAAATCTTTTTAGATACCTATAGTTATGTGATAGCAAACATAACGTTATAGTAATACACTTCTCATCAAAAAAATCGAAACACTTTCGTTTTTATTGTTTTTGTCCTAATTTTTTACAAAAGAGAATTAATTCCATGAAAAAAAAACATTACTGTGTAGCTGGCAGTTTGGTCATTACAGTAAGAAGAAAAAAATCAAAATTCGAAATAATTTCATTTGTTTATCCTATAAATGAAATTAATCACTGTTTTGAGACAAATGTGTATTTAGGGTTGGAGTACGTTTCTCGTTTAAAAACTAAAAATTAGCGCTTGTCTTTAAACTTTCTGTTTCTTATTTCATTTACTGTGACTTTGGGACGTCTGAAAAAACTTTTTTTTCTAAAACATATGGATACTTCGCCCGCAGAAGCCGCCCAAGTGGTGGCATTGCTGGATTCTGGACTTAGTCAGCGTGTTGTGGCTGCAAGATTGCATCTAAGCTTATCATCTGTTCATAGAGTCTACAAACGCTATCGGGAGACTGCTTCGTTCACGCGCCGTTCAGGATCTGGCAGGAATCGGGTCACTTCTGAGCGAGATGATCGATTTATTGTAACAACTTCTTTACGAAATCGACGCCTTAACGCTTTTCAACTGCAGCAGCAGCTTCGCGTTGTACGAAGAGTAGCTGTAAGTGACTCTACAATAAGAAGAAGGTTGAAGGAACGCGGATTGGCACCGCATAAGCCAGCGAATGGGCCGAAATTAACTGCAGACCATCGAAGAGCGCGCCTTAACTTTGCACGCGAGCACCTAACTTGGTCATACCTTCAGTGGAGCAAAGTACTGTTTTCTGATGAGTGTAAAATTATGCTTTGCACAATGCTGCATTGAAGAAAAGGTCAGCTATGGTGGCGGTTCGTGGACGGTTTGGGGAGGAATCAGCGCCGACGGTAAGACAGAACTTGCCTTTGTGTCTGGGCCACGGCTGCCTGCACTAAACTCTCATCGGTACATCGAACAGTGTCTTGAACCTCATGTGATGCCCTATGCACATTTTATTGGCAACGACTTCATATTCATGCACGACAATGCTAGAGCTCACACCGCGGGCGTCGTACGAGATTATCTTACCGAAGTCGGTATCTCCATTATGGTATGGCCAGCAAGAAGCCCGGACATGAATCCCATTGAACATCTATGGGATGAATTAAAGAGACGAATTCGAGCAAGAGATCCAGCCCCAGAAACACTTAGCCAGCTGCAAAATGCAATCCAAGAGGAATGGGATAAAATACCACAACATGTGATCGTGACTCTCATCCGATCGATGAAGAACCGTATGGAAGCAGTAATAAGAGCTCGCGGAGGGAATACAAGTTATTAAATAAACGTTTCTTACATTTTTTTTCATTTACGCGTGTTGTTTTACCCATTTCCTTCATATTCCATACAGGGTAAAAATTACTCATTATACAAAATACGAAACCTATGAAGACTTAATTTGAATTTAGAACATTAACATTAGGATTTAAAAACCTCATACTACTCACTATTAAATGACATTTTACATTTATTCCTAAATATACACATTTTTCTGATAATCCTTATCAAATCATAAACTGCGAGGTGTTTCGATTTTTTTGATGAGAAGTGTAGATGAGGTAAATAAATACAAAGATTACCTCGTTGACATTGTGGACCCAAAGCGCAACTGCTGATCTTGAGGTCCTAGGTTCAACTCCTAGGTGGGCGCTTTTTATTTTTTTTATGTGAGATGGGTTTGCTCTTGACCTTAGTCTAGGTCAGGAATGACTAAGACAAGGTCGACGGTGGAGCGAGCTTACCCAGAGGAAGCCTGTTCACTCTAACTTTGAAGAGATTAGGGTTGTATGCGTTCGGAAACACAGACGCAGGCAGAGAGTTCCACTCCTTTGCTGTCCGCATTACAAAAGACGTCTGGAAACGCTTAGTGCGAATTGGCGGTATAGCAATAAGGTAAGGATGGTAATTTGCCGTGGGTCTAGATGTTCGATGGTAGAAAGGGGCTGGTGCGGGATATGAGATCGTGGAGTTCTTGGGCACACTCTCCGGAGTACAATCTGTAGAAAACCGACAGGCAGGCAACTTTGCGGCGATGAGTCAAGCTATGGAAGCTTCCACATTAAACGATAACGAAATCGACTGGACTGGAACGTTGAAGGATCACCGTGGGTTTTAGTCAAGTCAGTACAAGTCTGACATCCCTTCCCGTCCCGCCCTGTGTGAGAGGACCCATTTGATGATAAGACCACGATAAAAAAAAATGGAGCTGTCAGCAGTCACGGGGCCAGCCCGAGCCAAAGATGGTTCTGCAAGAGACAGAAATTTTCCATCAAAAACTCTTAGATACTTACTACGTGTTGCAGCGTTTTTAAAAAAACGCTACATTTTTGAGTAGCACCTTTTTTATGGAAATTGTTATGCAACCTGTTTTCGGCAGCCTTGAGTCAAAAATTTTTAAGTTCTGAATCTTTGTAAATTTGAATTTGTTATTGTTCTTGGAAAAAAGTGAAGATTTTTTTCTTTGTGTCAGGTTGGATGTGGATTGTTGCCCGAGACGTTTTTTTCGCTGATTTTTTATTTTTGGTTTAAATCTGGGCTTTATGTTGAACGTTTTCATCATTGGTTAAATCAGTGGAATGTGAAAAATTAAATAATTATGCTGTTTATTGCTGTTCGTTTCGCCGGAATGGCGTGATCTGAAAATTTTCTAATGGTTCGGTAAGTTTTTTTCAATAGATTTTTCTGCAAATTTGTTTTCTGTTCAGTCCGTATTTTTGGTCTCATGCCGCCTGTTTTTCTTATCTACGTTGTGCAGGAAGCGCTGAGTACGGCATCACCCACAACTTTATATGCTAGCAGTCTGGAGCAACGCTCCACCGCGCCCCGGTGTGGTCGCGTACAGCCTTTCCGGTTCCTGAATTTGCCAGGCTCTTAGGCCGGCAAATCTGATCCAGTGCCAGATGTTCGAAGACCTGTTTCTGTGTTGACCGAGGTTATCAGCACGGTGCTCCGCAGCAGACCTGCAGCGCGTCTCATCATCCTGACAGGATCAAGCTGAGCATTTCCATTTTACTGTTTTATTTATTTCTTTTAATGTTTAAATTGTTATTTTTATGTAAGGCTTAGCAATACAACCCCTACTCAGGGTATGTGTGAGGATTTAGGCTTTTAAAACCACTATCTTTCATTATCTTTCTATTCTTACCGAGGCGCGTTAATTAGCATTGGCCAATTAGTTAATTACCGCAAGGTTCGCTTGATTATTTTACCTCTAAATTTCAAGATTTTGGTTTTCCCTTAGTAAATTAAGTAACAATTAATTCGTACTTTCGTTGGTTAATCTGACATAATCGCATACTAACTGAGTTTTACTTGTGTGCAACCAATTTGTTTTATAATTCAATACTAGATACTTTTGATAACTTGGCACAATCGCATCCTAACTGTTATTTTTTATATTTTTTACATTTTGAAAATATTTCAAAATTATACGTTTTTTAAATAGGGGAACGTTGTTTTTTTGAAGTATCCCGCTATATATGGCGCCCGAACTAATAAAGTAAGTATTTTTCTTGTCCATACTACTTGTTATTTAACTCTACATCACATAATTTTTTTTTTTTTGCAATTTCGAGGGTGGTAGCTCACTCCAAGTGAGCTAATAATTTCCTCCACTGTGTGAGCTAATTCGTTCTCTGTTTATTCCTATTGTTTGTTTCAGGACTTTAACGTGATTACCCAAGTGTCCAGTTTAAGTGATTCCTAGAGCCTGGACTGTTCCCATGGTGATACATCACGAGCCCTGAACTACAGATACGATCACGAAGAACTGGCAGGGTATTGTTCTTTGTTTGCTTGTGTGAGTTGTAATTATTCATCATTTATATAAAATAGTTTTGTGAACTATAAAACACACAACCCTCTTTTACTTCTCACCCATCAAATACATAATTTACCTGATTATTTTCCCCTGTGTTTAATTTGTTTTTCCTGTAGCTAGCGGTTGTTAGAACCCGTAGTGTATGAGTGTGTTGTATGAACTTATAGGCGTCGTGTTGCAAAGGTAAGCTCCGTATGCACGGTTGTTGTCTGTTCTTAGTTGTGTCTTTTGTTTCCTAGCTTGGCAATTCCGGTCACGGCTGGTCGCTGTGTGTCTAGTTTTTTTTTGTGTTTAGGTCCAGCTGTACTTGGGGTGCCTATTTTTTGCTTAGGATCAAATCGACTTTTAATTCACAGCCGTCGTACTTACTCTAGTTTTATGCTCGTGTTTGCCTAGGGTTGTATTAGTTTTATTTACATCATGTCGGAAGAAGGAAATTCCATTGGCGAGACACCGCATCGTGATAGTCCTATCATCTCTCGACCGCCACCTCCTATTCCACCTAGAGTCTCTCGTGGTTCCAACCAGTCTATGCTGCCTTCACCAATCAAATCCGATGATTGTCCACCGTACGTCAAGCAGTTCTCACTGTCAAAATGGAAAATTTCTTTTGATGGCAACACTTGTGTACGCGATTTTTTTTCTAGTTTGGAAGAATGCAGGGAGGCTGACAATCTAACGGATAGTTATCTCGTTAGGCGTTTTCACGAGGTTTTGTCTGGTATCGCTTTACAATACTATAGGTCCATTCGTCGACCCGGTCTGACGTTTGTAGAGATCAGACAGGCTTTCCTTAAAACATTCGGGTCGGCTGATTTTGAATTCAGGACTGGACAAGAGGTCCGTAATCTTAGGCAGAGACCTGAGCAGTCTGTGAAGGAATTTGTTATTCGTGTGACGTACCTTAATGCCAAACTCGTCAAACCCATTGAGGAACCAGAGTTAGTTGATATTATTACACACAATATGTTACCTAAATACACCCCCTGTTTGTCTATACAGAAATTTCCAGATTTAAATAGTCTGATTGAGGCCGCTTCGCATTTTGAATCTTTTATTAAAACTCCAAAAGCAGTCGCTAGTCTGGATAGTACCGTTTACCCGACACCTACTTCTGGACACGCTTCCCAGTCTCCAAAACCCCACCAAAGTGAAAGTAAGGTTCAGAGTTGTCCAACCTGCAGTCTGTCTCAACCACACTGTCTTAAGTGTAACAAACCCGGACACTCTTACCGTTCTTGCCCGGAGGTTACCGGCATGTTATGTTTTAAGTGTCGCACTCCAGGTTTTATAACACGGGATTGTCCTAAGTGCAATCCAAAAAATGCATAAGCCACCGATGGCACGCTTTTTACCGTACAGTGTCACCGGTGATATCTACTGATTTGACTGATAATCGACCGTTTATTGAAATTTTATTGTGTAACCAGGTTGTTAAGGCTTTACTTGACTCTGGAGCACAGATGTCGCTTATTAGTCATAGTTTAATACAGAAATTTGGTCTTTCTTTGAACGCGAGTGATGCTTGTCCTCGTGCAATTTCGGCTAATAATTCGCCTATCGATATTCTGGGTACTGTTTATCTCCCAGTTAAGTTTAACGGTACAACATTTATCCATGAGTTTTTAGTGGCAAGTTCTATGTCGTCTTCCGTGATATTAGGTATCGAATTTTGGAATAAGTTTGGTTTAACGTCTGTCTTTAGTCAAGCTTTTGATAAAAATATTAGAGGTAATATGTACCTCCCGTCTGTTCAGCACTCACCTCCACAAATTTCCTCTGTTAGCGAGGTTCGATACGTACATCCACGCAACGTATTATCACTGGAACAAGAGATGAACCTTCAGCAAGTCATTAATGAGTTTGAAGACATCTCTTCTGAAAAAATAGGCCTGGGAAAAACATCTTGGCTGTCCCATAAAATCAATACAACGGGACCTCCTATCCGCCAAAGTTATTATCCTTTATCTCCAGTTAAATTAAAAATTCTCAACGAGGAGATCGATAAAATGCTAGACTTGGGTGTTATTCGTCCCTCTCGTTCTCCATGGGCTAGTCCAGTGGTTATGGTTACAAAAAGTGATGGTTCGGTGCGTTTTTGTGTTGACAGTAGGAAGCTTAATAGTGTGACCATTAGAGATTCGTACCCACTCCCGCGCATTCATGATATTCTTGATAACCTTCGAGGCGCTAGATACATAAGCTCTCTTGATTTTAGGAGTGCGTTTTGGCAGATCCCGCTCGCAGATAAAGAGAGTTGTGAGAAAACCGCTTTTATTGTTCCACAACGAGGTCTTTTCGAATTTGTTAGAATGCCATTTGGCCTTACAAATGCTGCTTCTGAGATGCAACGTCTTACTGACATGATTGTCAATTATGAATTTACTTCTACCAGCGACGACTGCGTTTTCGGGTACGTCGACGATTTAATTCTAGTTTCCAAGGACTTTAATAGTCACCTGGCGCTTCTCAGGAAAGTTCTAGCTCGTCTTAAGAAGGCTGGTTTATCCATTAATCTAAAAAAGTGCGTGTTCTGTAAGAGCGAATTAAAATACTTAGGGTATATTGTAAATGAGAAGGGTCTTCAAACCGATCCCAGTAAACTCGAAGCTATTAGGGATTATCCTACTTCTACTACTGCTAAGTCTTTACGTGGTTTCATTGGTATGTGTTCCTATTACAGGCGTTTTGTGAATGGCTTTTCTACCATAATAGCTCCGCTCACTGCGTTAATTGGTAAGAGAAAAGGTCGTGATCCAATAAGTTGGGACGACGCGGCTGAACGGGCTTTTGTAAAATTAAAAGAAGCTCTGATCGATACCCCTGTTATGGCATGTCCAGATTTCTCGAAACCGTTCATCTTGCAGTGTGATGCGTCTGCTGTTGGTCTTGGTTCAGTTTTAACACAAAAGATTGATGATGTAGAGCATCCAATCGCTTATTATTCGCGCCTATTTTCTAAAGCTGAACGTAATTATAGCACTACAGAGCGCGAACTCTTGTCAGTTTTAGATTCTATTAAACATTTTCGGTGCTATTTGGATGGGTTCAAGTTCTCTGTCATGACTGACCATATGGCCCTTAAATGGCTTCTCACTTTGAACAACCCCTCAGGTCGTTTAGCTCGTTGGGCTACTATGATCTCCCAATATACGTTCGATATCATACACCGCAAGGGTACACAACATATAGTACCAGATGCCCTTTCCAGATTATATGCTAGTCCTGTGTCGTTTGATCAGGGTTCAGAACATACTAACGACCGTTGGTACAAAAAGGTATTTTTAGGTGCCCGTGATACACCACAAATGTTTCCAGCTTACGCGATACATAACGGTGTCTTACTAAGACGTATGCCTGTCACCAGTCCCTTGTCTTCCGACCCATGGCGTGTTGTTTTGCCAGCTGAAAAGGTTACTTCTGCGATTTGGGAAGTACATAATAGTTTTCCTTCAATACATCCAGGTGTATCCAAGTCGTACCTAAAACTTAAGGAAACTTTTTATTGGCCTAACATGTACCGTGACGTCGTTAGCACTTTAAGACAATGTGAGGTTTGTAAAGCGTATAAGATCGCGAACACGCAACCTCGCGGACTGATTTGCTACCCTAAGCAAGTGACCATGCCCATGCAGATGATTTCGATTGATGTGATTGGACCGTTGCCCCTCGCTTATTACGGATATAGGTACATCATCTCTATGGTCGATGTTTTTTCGAAGTACGTGTGGCTTGTTCCTCTTAAGAGAGTAGACGCTTTTTCTATTATAAAAGCTTTAGAGTCCGAAATTTTCTTTAACTTCGGTGTACCTCGTTCTATTTTATGCGATAACGCCACTGTTTTTCGCAGTAGTCAGTTTCTAAATTTCCTCAGATCGTTCCATATTGAATCCCCTACATTTACACCTTATTATACACCCCAAGCGAATACTGTTGAGCGCTATAACCAAAGTGTAGTAACATGCTTAGGGATTTTAGTTGGTGAAAATCAAAGATGTTGGGCTAAGATGTTGCCTAAAGTAAAGCTCTATCTTATAACTCATGTGTCAATCTAGCCACTGGCTTCACGCCTAACTTTCTCATGTTTGGTAGGGAAGTACTTATGGATTCTAGCCGTGCGAATAGTCAGACTCAAAGCTCTAATTTAGCGGACAGTCGGACTCGTCACGCCTCGAATTTGTCTTCTGTTCGTGAGGTATATGCGAAGGTGGCTGATAATCTTTCTATGGCTTTCCTCCGTAACTCCCGAGCTTATAACTCCAATCGGTCGGCTATTACTCTAAATGTTGGTGACACTGTATGGAGACGTAATTTCTCCAGGTCATCTGGAGAAGACTTTTTCTCTGGAAAGCTTGCTCCACGTTTTAAGTGTCGTGTTTTGCAAGTTATTTCTAGGACTACTTATTTGCTACAGGACTGTGATTCCGTACATTCTGGTACATATCATATTAAAGATATCCTAAAGTAACTTTTTTCCTCTATCTTTTTATTCAAATATTTTGTACGGGACTCAAGCGATTCTATCGCGCTCAGTTTGATCCTTAGAAATTGCCTATTGGTTCAATAACAACAAATAATTACAGATGGCAGTGGTCTAACTTTTGTGTTGGAACTTTTTTTAGTCGAGTTGTCGCTAGCATTTAGTTCCGATAAACGTACATAGATGGCGTTTTTCTAAACTTTATACTAGTATTTTGTCAAGTCGCGTCATAGCTAGTTCTATCATAGATGGCGTTATTCTAAATTTTGTATTAAAACTTCTTTGGTTGTTTCGATGCATCTAGTTAAACAATTGATTTATAGATGGCGTGTTTCACAATTTGGTAGGGCGTTGTGTTAATTAATTACTGTGCTTAACCTATCCGAAATGGTAGACTTGTGAATTTCTTAATCTTTGAACTCAGCCATACTGGTGCATTCTTTAGTGATGTGCACGTGTCGATAAAATCTATTATCGAATTTTTTTATCTTCGATTTGAAACTTTTTCTTAAGTTCGAATGTTACTTGATTTGTCTTTAGGCTCAAGTTATATCTTGAGTCCGGTTTTTTCCAAAACCTCCCTTTGTCTCCCGTTCCTGGTTTGAACCGGAGTACTACTTGGTCGTTCTAGTTGTATCTTTGAACTTGAACGCTTATTTTTGTATTCTCTAAGACTCACGTTCCTTTGTTCGAACTGTAGTTCATTTGTCTTATGTCCAAGCCTTATTTTTGACTTGAGATATTTTTTTTTTTGTTTGTTGTCCTTTCTTTTCCGAAGTCACCTTTATAGACTCATTATGGATTTGTCTGGTGTCGATTTTTTAGGCCATGGTGTTCTTTGTCCGAAGCTGTTAGATTATTTTCAACCGATCGCGTTTGTCAACTAGGTGTTATTTTTACCTTAGGTTTTATCTTTATTCTTTTGGCTCTTTCAGGTCACTTTGTTGACTTTGTCGTTCTAGTTTGAAGTTAGTTGTATAATTAGGTAGCTGCTACTTGTACTACTGTTAAGTTAGCTTAGTTTTACTTAGACTTTATTTTTCCTTGTTATCTTCTTGACCGGATAATCTTAGGTTTTGTTTAGGTCAACTATTAGGGTATAGTGTTTTAGGCTAGTCTAGGTTAATTTCCTCTGGTTTTTTCCCTTTTATCCTCCTGGGCTAGTTGTTATTTTTTCTCGTATTGCTTATTGCCGGACTTGTTTTTTTTTTTCTTGGAAAGGGGTTACTGCAGCGTTTTTAAAAAAACGCTACATTTTTGAGTAGCACCTTTTTATGGAAATTGTTATGCAACCTGTTTTCGGCAGCCTTGAGTCAAAATTTTTTAAGTTCTGAATCTTTGTAAATTTGAATTTGTTATTGTTCTTGGAAAAAAGTGAAGATTTTTTTCTTTGTGTCAGGTTGGATGTGGATTGTTGCCCGAGACGTTTTTTTCGCTGATTTTTTATTTTTGGTTTAAATCTGGGCTTTATGTTGAACGTTTTCATCATTGGTTAAATCAGTGGAATGTGAAAAATTAAATAATTATGGTGTTTATTGCTGTTCGTTTCGCCGGAATGGCGTGATCTGAAAATTTTCTAGTGGTTCGGTAAGTTTTTTTCAATAGATTTTTCTGCAAATTTGTTTTCTGTTCAGTCCGTATTTTTGGTCTCATGCCGCCTGTTTTTCTTATCTACGTTGTGCAGGAAGCGCTGAGTACGGCATCACCCACAACTTTATATGCTAGCAGTCTGGAGCAACGCTCCACCGCGCCCCGGTGTGGTCGCGTACAGCCTTTCCGGTTCCTGAATTTGCCAGGCTCTTAGGCCGGCAAATCTGATCCAGTGCCAGATGTTCGAAGACCTGTTTCTGTGTTGACCGAGGTTATCAGCACGGTGCTCCGCAGCAGACCTGCAGCGCGTCTCATCATCCTGACAGGATCAAGCTGAGCATTTCCATTTTACTGTTTTATTTATTTCTTTTAATGTTTAAATTGTTATTTTTATGTAAGGCTTAGCAATACAACCCCTACTCAGGGTATGTGTGAGGATTTAGGCTTTTAAAACCACTATCTTTCATTATCTTTCTATTCTTACCGAGGCGCGTTAATTAGCATTGGCCAATTAGTTAATTACCGCAAGGTTCGCTTGATTATTTTACCTCTAAATTTCAAGATTTTGGTTTTCCCTTAGTAAATTAAGTAACAATTAATTCGTACTTTCGTTGGTTAATCTGACATAATCGCATACTAACTGAGTTTTACTTGTGTGCAACCAATTTGTTTTATAATTCAATACTAGATACTTTTGATAACTTGGCACAATCGCATCCTAACTGTTATTTTTTATATTTTTTACATTTTGAAAATATTTCAAAATTATACGTTTTTTAAATAGGGGAACGTTGTTTTTTTGAAGTATCCCGCTATAGTGTGGTGATAATGTTGCGCTCCATAGGGACAATACCACTTCTACCATCATAAATGAAAACAAATGATAAAATCCACAATCTCATTAAATTATCTGCATGTTTATTTTTATAGAACTGCTTCTTACACTTAACTAATTAAATTGGACGTTTGTTTGGCATACAATTAACGCAATATATCTACTGTTACCTAACTATGTTTAAAGAAATCACGAGTCGCCATTTTCGTACATACGCGAATCTCTGGAACCACCCAACCGAATTAATGAAGCTTTTTGAATGAAGCTCCGGTCGGCGGCGGTGGCGTCTCGTGTGAAGCACAGGCCCAGTTGCTGTTAGAGGGCCAGAGCCTGCCGGGGTCGCGGGACTGTCTCACTCGGTAACCGTGACCCAGGTACATAAAGGGCTATTGAAGGAACACCGTGGATTTTAGTCAGTACAAGTCTGACAGTCCCTCCGTCCCGCCCTGGGCCAGAGGACTCATTTGATGATTTTGCCACGATAAAAAAAAGGCTTGTTGCTGTTTTATTTAATCTTTTTAGTAAGGATCCCTTTCCAATCACTTAGAAATAAATATAATTCCTAAAAGGCCAGAGAGAGAGAGACCTAATCAAAGCTCGATCGTTACGAATACATGCTAACTTAGCAGCCTGACCAACAAAGTTCTACTATGCAGTACCTACCTAACAACCTGACAAAACTACACGCCATAGTTTTGAAAACAATACCACCCATGGATCACATAATGGTAGATATCAAAACCAAGATTATTTATCAACAAAAACAACAAGTAAATCCATATGCTTAGATGTTGTAGTCTAATAAAGAATTATAACTATCTCAATAAAGGTAAGCTTCTTTATCTGATAGTGTCGACTACTCGAGATGCTCATAAGCCGCTATAAAATGTGTAGAAGATGTAACTGTACATCAATCCCTTGCTTCTCAAGCAAGAGTTTAGTTGTCAAAGGGGTATCTGAAGAAATATGGCGTCACAGGTAATGAAATTGCAATAGATTTTTGCTTACCTAGATGAAAAGTTGGGGGTGAAAGTTGAAGAAAATTTTCAAGTCTTTTTGCAAGTGCAAGAATATTTTTGTGTCTGTTTTAGGGAAAGAGAAAAGTGAATGGAAAACGGAGGTCATGTGACTCTCCAAAAAAATCTAAGGTAGGTTATATTATGCATGCCACCAGCCATGTCATCATTTAAACATACGGGCTTCATAAAGTTGCACAAAAACCAGTGCAATCGATTGGACTGTTGCTAATTCTATTTTTTGCGGCAGCAGTTTTCTTTAGAAGTGTTCAAAATCATACAGAAATGGAGCATTAGAAGGCGTTTAAAAAGGGTGTAAATGGAGCAAAAACTTCTGGGGAATCGATGACTAAAACTTGGTACCACAAAAACTTTTAAAAGTCTGTTGAACACTTGTCTAAAAACATGTCAGATTATGACGTTGAAATAAGGTCCGTTTTACAGTCACACTTTTTTTAGAAAAGTGTTCAACAGATGTTTAAGTTTTTGTAGTAAAGATGTGTGTGTTTGGCCCAAAATTCAGTTACGTGAACTCCACTCTCTGATGCAGTCAATAAATAGCATCATGTGCAGACGACAGAATGCAAGATGGAACTAGAGGACCATCATCGCATTCACACGTGAGACCCCAACCGGCAATAAACCCCCGACTGTGGAAAAAAATCTGAAGATTTATTCAGATCCAAAAGCGAATCTTTTTCTCGAGTAAAATCACTTTTCCATCTTTTGCCAGAAGAAAGGAGAGATCTCCCTGATCGACCCGTCGCAGCTCCTGCGTCCAGAGCCGGTGTTCAACGACAAGCCTCTGGAGGCCTTCCGTGACTACACCGTGGATGACGATGACCCCGTGAGGGCACGCGTGCGCAAGACCTACTACGACATGCACACCAATGTCACTGTGGAGCTTGTTAAACGTGAGTATCCTAATTTTGGAAAATAATTGTAGAGATAAAATCACATACAATAAAAAGTAGCCAAGGTCCATATAGTAGTATCCCGTTTTTCACAGAGCAAGAAAAAGTGTACAAGAAATAAATCTATCTTCACAAAATTCCTGTCTTGGAGTTCTCAAATTTCAGAAATTAGGAGAGAAAATGCTAAAATACCACGGCACTGTATTCATCTTCTTATATATAAAATTTCCGTGTCACAATGTTAGTTACCGTACTCCTCCGAAACGGCTCGACTGATTTTTACCAAATTTTATATGCGTATTCAGTAGGTCTGAGAATCAGCTACTATCTATTTTTTTTTAATTTATATGGCAAAACAACGTTTGCGGGGTCAGCTAGTTTGATATAATTTTATCAAGGCCAAGACAATGCTAGGATATCGGTATCCTCGGCAAAAATACAAAAGTTAGTGCAAAATCAGAAATAAAAATCTCAGACTAAATGAAATAAAAAACTTTTTCAAAAAAAAATGTAACCTACTTCAAAACAACCACAAAAAAAGTTCAAAATAACCTACAAAAAAACTTTATTTTTTATTTCATTGACTTTTTGTCACCGACTTTAGAAAGAAAAGTTTTTTTGTGGGTTATTTTGAACTTTTTTTGTGGTTGTTTTGAAGTCGGTTACATTTTTTTTTGAAAAAGTTTTTTATTTTGTCCTTTTTAGTTTCACTATTCAACCCAAATTATTGTCAAATACATAATTTTTTTACATGTGCAGTAAAATTTTGTAATCCGTAGCACCGGTAATAACAAACGCCCATGTATGTATGTACACAATGAGAACCCTACTAAAAATAAAAACTACTGCACCAAACTAAATGAAAATTTTATGGGGCCAAATGGCAGATATACTGTATCGAACAAAAAAAGAATCATCGAAATCGGACCAGAATCCTCGGAGTAATCGTGTAGACAAAGTTGAAAACTTTTTAGGTCTTTGTTGATTTTTCAAAAAGTGCTAGTCCGATTTTGATAAAATTTTAATGGGACCATTCCGGAAGTATACCCTATCCAACAAAAAAAGAATTTTTCAAATCGGTTGTTAAACGACGGAGTTATGCCCGAACAAACATTAAAAAAAAAAATCAAACATCCGAATTGAGAACCTCCTCCTTTTGGAAGTCGGTTAAAAAAGAAGTATCGGGAAGTTTGCTGTTCAAAAAGACTAACAGCAGGACATACAATTTTCTTAACTTCTTGCGTTAATATTTCGTTTTGCAGAAAAGAAAGAAAAATGGCTGAAGTTCAACACCTTCAAGAGCACGATCAAGGATGCCCTGATCAAGCTGAATGAGCTGGTAGACGAGTCAGACCCCGACACTGAGCTGCCAAACATCGTGCACGCCTTCCAGACTGCTGAGAGGATCCGGGTTGATCACCCTGATGATGACTGGTTCCATCTTACTGGACTCATACATGATTTGGGCAAGGTATGTAGGATTATATTATTGAAGCTACGTAGACGCAGGTAACCGCAATATTTGTATCTTGTGAAGTTTTTTGATCAAAATATTCTTTCACCGATGGCATGAGCAGGCGAAGCCGCTGGCAAAGCATAGTCTTCTATGAAGTGTTGAAAACCGGCAAAATTAACTTATAAAAGACTCAAACATTGATATTCAGCTGCATCCGGTTGGACTGGAAGCCGACCCCAGAGGCTAGGCCGTTAGGCAGATAATAATGAAAAGCCATTTAAAAATTATTGCAAGTTTGAGTATATAAAATAAAATGGCATGATCATTCATAGGTAAAGTACCTACATCACTATTAAGTGCTATTATAACCAAGCTAATCTAGCTGTAATTGATAACCTTTTTTACGATTCCGACCTTTTAATTGTTGATTCATTGATACTGATGCTTCGAGCTGGAATTTTTACGACTGTTCGTGTTAAATTGATTAAGTTTATGGAAAATATTCCAAATAATAAATGATGTAATCCAGACTACTATAACGCAAAAAGTAATTGAGGGTGTCTGTCTGTAAGTCGAAAATTTCATGCCGTATTGACTGAAAAGATTTAGAATTTTAGATGTACTTAGGTACTTTTCACTCTATATTGGCTGATTTGTTTTATTTAGATTAAATACACTTGAGGAAAGATCAATTGGATATTTTCTTTCATAGGTAGGTAGTATAAAAATACCTATAAAATCCTAATAAGTACCTATAAAAGAAAATATCCAATTATCCATGTCCATATTTTTATTTCGGCAATAGTCCCTTCATTAGATGAACTATGTTATGTTTAGCAGAATTTGGGAGGTTGTCTCAAGGTGGTGGTCTGATCCACCTTTACTGACCGTAAGTTCTTGTGGATGGTCCACAAAAACGCGGATGGATCCACGAGCAGACACTGGTTTATTATAAGAGCAGATACATGAATATTACAATCACAAAATCAGTGAATGTAATGTAATTAATTAAATCATCAATTACATTACGAAGTAGAAACATTACATTTCAACATAACAGTACTTAGACTTATCTTATACTTATGAAAAGGTAAAAAAACGCTGTTGTTTAGAAAGATGCAGCTAAAATGCCCTGTTCGGTAAGGCAGTCATTTTCAAAGTTTCTGTACCTACTTATAAAACCGGTTTATTACTCTCTAAGCACGAAACCCGTGCTGCGTAGTTTCGGGTGTTTCATGTTCTTTATCACTTACAGGCATAATATTAGTTAGTGATACGGACTAAAAATTGGGTGACAACATGATTGAATAGTTGTCCTGACACCCGATGTGTTGTCAAAACTTTTTACTCAGAACTTTTATGAGAGTAGGGTTCACCCAAAAGTTTCCAGTTTATTTCCGTATTTAAGTTGACGGGCTTAGAGAGTAGACCCCTTACGAGTTATGACATTACTTTTAGGGCTATGCTATCACATTAACCCCATTCTTTGTGGCGACCTTATCAATTAATGCGCTTTATCGAACAGACTAATAAACCAATGTGTCTACGACTTATATCCTTCAGCTGGGTTTTTGGTCAGTAAGATTCTAACAGTTCTTTCCACTCCACAGCAGGCAGGAGGATTCATTTGATGATTTTACCAAAAAAAAAAACCTTTAGTAGTTCTTGTGGCGAATTTCCGTTCTGCGTGGTGGTCTAAGGGGGAGGCCTATGTTCATCAGTGGACGTCTTCCGGCTGATGATGATGATGAGTTCTTTGTTAAACTAAAACTACATTTTGTGTTGTGGCCCAGGTGATGGCATTCTACGGCGAGCCTCAATGGTGCGTGGTGGGCGACACTTTCCCCGTGGGCTGCAAGTGGGCAAACTCCATCGTTTACGGACCCGAGAGCTTTAAGGACAACCCTGACACTTACAACCCGAAGTACAAGTAAGTGAAGACTACATCTCTCTGTACCTTCTACCTACTGAGAAATTTCTGATGGAAAAACCAATAATACTTTGCCCTGGAATCAGAACTAAGACCTCATATCACGAATCGGAGGATTCTCTTTTTTCAACACAATATCAGCACCGAGGAAGTTCAAACACTGTACCGTATACTGACAAAAATATAAAAAAAAAAAACACCCATCTGCTATTAATTGAATTTATTTCAGAGCAACTAAGATGAGACAGATGAGGCACCGGCACTAGCTGTGCGCGGTCAAAAAATGTAAAATATTTATGTCACTTTGATTTTAAAATTGAAAATAATGTAGGTACTTTATATTTCTACTGAATGTTTTGAATTATTTGAATTTATTCAGAGCTATGGGAAACTTATTGTGCTTTTCGCCAAAATTGGAACAAAATGCAAAAGAATTTTGTTTTCTAGTGTATTTACTTTATGTTTACGAGTACGTCAGACCCTCGTACTAGCGTAGTAAGCGCCTTCAGTGAAGTGATTTTAGAATTCTTACTAAACTTCATGAACTGTCTCGAATATTCTCCTCGCCACTCCACTTGATGTTCTAAAATGTTAATAAATACTTGTCACCCCTTAGCACCGAGTACGGCATGTACTCTCCTCACTGCGGGCTTGACAACCTACTGATCTCGTGGAGCCACGATGAGTACATGTACCAGTTTCTCAAGCACAACAAGAGCACCATCCCCGAGAAGGGGCTGTACATGATCAGGTAACAAAAGCTGGAATTCTAAAACATTAAGATGGTTTACTTTAAGCGCTTACTCGTTTTACTTTTATAGAACTTAAAAAATAAAACGGTAGGTTGACGGCTGGATGTCGTAACTTCTTTTAATGTTACTGCCAGACTATGCTCCTCGCGCAAAAACCGACAAAAGGGGCAGGACGAGGAGCATGACCGTAATGTTGCCACACTATGTCTCTGCCTCCTTTCCTCGTTACTTCCCATACCACTCGACGAGTGTGTGGCTGCTCCATAAGAGATAAGACTGTCTTGCTTGATTGAAAGTCTCGTCCAATTCGCCCGGAGGACACGATGAAGCATACGGCGACCTCTCGTACCCGGTCGAGGCCATCCTGCGGGGCGAGACGGAATGGGAAGCGGTCGCCTCTATCTGCGAAGCAATCATGCTAGCGAAGGAGGAGGCGGGACGCGTGAGGGAGAGGACCAGCGCGACGGGTGGGAGGATTCATTTGATGATTTTATCAAGCTAAAATAAAATTCGTCCAATAGATTAAACATTTTAAACAAAATTCTGGCGTCTTCAGAAAATAAGAACTTTGTCTCCAGAAAGACGAATGTCAAATGTTGGAATGAAATCTTCGAACATTGGTAAACCCAGATGATTGTCCTCAGATACCACTCGTTGTACCCGTGGCATGCTGGTGGTGACTACCGACACCTGACCAACGAGAAGGATGAGGAGATTCTCAAGTGGGTGCTCGAGTTCAAGTAAGTTTAGCCTAAAAATCAAGTTGATTTTGTGCTTTGGAAATAAGCAGGTCCATAGGTCTAAAATCAGAAACATAGGGCTACTATGAGAAAGGTTTGAATAAGACGTAGGAAAGCTGTCATCTTCCCAGTTCTTTACTGGTCAAATTGCCCTTATTATACACATAGGCTCGATGTCATCATTTCGTCAAATAAGTCTAAAAACTCCGTCACCCGTGGGGAGCTGGGGCTGGGGATCTCACATAAATGTCACCATGACTGAAGGACTGGGGAGTTAAAAACTTACGAAATTCGTGTTGTGTTCAAATCCCTGATTGAGCTACAATGCTTTCAGAAAAATGAGATTAATTTGTTCATTTAGTCTTATAAACTTTAACAAAAAAATATTTTACAGCAAATACGACCTGTACACGAAGAGCACAAAGGTCCCTGACATCGAAGCTCTCTGGCCCTACTACGAGAAACTGATCGAGAAGTACATCCCTGGCGTCTGCGAGTGGTGATCTAACAAAACTAATGAAACCCAAAGACCTGTATGACACTTGTGTAGAATAAATGATATCTATTAACAACGAAGCCTTCATATTCATTCATTCAGGATGGTAGGCGCGCCTAGCATCCTACACATTGTTGTAACATCACCACTGTAGCGTATCTATATAATAGGTATGTAAACACTATCTCTCTCACATAAGTATTCGGACCTGTCACAAATGACATCTGTCAGCAGAGATGCCAGAACGTCCCAAAAGGGACGATTTTTGTCCGTTTAGACATTTTTACGTCCCTTCGATGTCCGTTCGTATATTCAGTCCCTTTTTCGTCCCTTTTCGAATGGCCAACTTTAATAATTTACTTTTCATTATATAAAAATGCGCTTTCAAATGCAAATAACAAAAATGCGTAAAACGAAACTTGCGGGTGCGGCGTGTGCCCGTAGGGTAATATGTGTTCTGTGGGCGTGTGAATGCAACTTCATACTGCTGGCGAATATCGCTAGCCATCCTTTTTTCACGCGCAGTGATCACCTATCGCTTGCCTGTACGTTCCACGCACACAACAATCACAATCATTCGGTTATTTAGCTGAGTTCATTACGTACCGTACGAGTTCTACGATGCTCAGCGGTGTTTAATTTGAAATTGAGTTTTCGTTTTGCGAGTTTCTTTAATTCAAAATATTATACGATAATACTGTTGTAACAGTAGTTTTAGTGGACAAAAGACACGAAGCGAATAACTTGCTTGCTTAACGTGCTTTAAGTAGGTTGGTACGTATCGATACATTTTTCTTCGTGGTCAAAATTTACACTTTTTCTGTTTTGATGTTTGATTATTTTATGTCTAAAACTGAAGTGCGTGTGCTTTGTGCTGAATTAAAATAAACGTGTGGATGTACGGAGTACAGATGGGTGTGTTGGTGGGTCTAATTTTGGCTTGTATTCATAACAAGATAACAACAAAAGTGCCTAGTCTTGTCTCATACCTAATAGGTAACCAATTAAACCGATGCAAGCTGAGGAAACCGGCTTTTCTACAAACCTGTGTTTGAAATTGAATGTTGTATCAATAGGTGTATAAACATTGTAAATTGTTTGTTGTACCTACTTGCTTTCATAGCTTGATTTCATGCTTTACCTAGATTTGTTTGGCGTGGTTTTTCGCAACTGTCCCGCGGTACTGGTACCTACCTACTTATTTAAATGTCGCTATAATGTATTGTTTACACAACTCACGAGAAGCTTTAAAATCAAAAAGAAATTAAATGTATGTAAAAACGCTCGATTGTTCGGTTTAGGATTAGGATTAGGATTCGATTTTTATCCCATTTTGTATTATTTGTCTGATATATGAGTTCTATGACATCTATGAAAATTAAAAAGTATTTGGAACGTAGCTCAGAAACTTGATTAAAGTTTATTTTTTGTGTAGGTAGTACTATAAGTATGTACCTACAACACATGAGTCATGTGTGTGTAGAGAACACGCGTAAATGACAGCTAGACCATAGACCGTGCCATAGACTTCGGTGTCGAATCTTAACGAATAATCCAGTTGCCAGATTGAAGAAAAAATACCAAATTTAGGTACTTATTTCAAAATAATAATGATTTAGTTAATGTGGTCTAGTTTTTCATTTGTGATGTCATATTGTTATCGTTATAACCGGTATGGTTTATGTTACATTGCACGTTTTCTTTTGTGGACAGGAAATGGACAAATTCATTATTAAAAAACGTAGAATTGACCTTGAAAACAAAGAAGATGACGTAGCTTCAAAGAAAATAAAAAGTAATAATATGTCTTCCGGTATAGTAGAAAAATCTGCTCTAGCTTCAACTTCTTCAGAAAACAAAGAAAAGAAATCGTCAGAGGTTTGTATAAATCTTCTTGTGTAGCTGTTTGAAGGTTTTAATATATATAAGTTTAATAATTGAAGACTCATGACCAATCAGCAATCAGAATTTAAAATTGTGTTCGCTCTTTCAGTACATACACTGTGTCTCAGACGTAAGTCATGTCAGAAAGAGAGGTTTCGATAAGATTAGAGAAAAATTACCAAACTTGGGTATGATTTAGTGTGGTCCAGTCTTATTTATGGTGTCATGGTTACTAACCGGGATGGTTTTTGTTGCATTGCATGTTTGCTTTTGTACCCAGGAAATGGACAAATTCATCTTACCAGGTAGAGTTCACCTTGAAGGAAAAGAAAATGACGAAGCCACACATATACATCATACATATTGCGATTCATCTGAAAATACTGTATCTTCAAAGAAAACAAAAAATAATGTATCTTCCGGGATTATACAAAAATATAATCAAGCTTCAACTTCTTCCTCAAAAAAGAAGGAAAATGAATTGTCAGATAATAATTCTGAAACTAACTTTGCCAGCAACCACGAACGTACTGCGTCTTGTTCTAGTGGCACACGAGAACCATCTAAAACTAAAATATATTCATTTAGCGACAAATGGTTAACCATTACAGAATTTAAACATTGGCTGACAACCGAATACAAAAAGGGCATTGAGGTGGCCAAATGCAAATATTGCCAGGTCATTTTACATAATCACAAACCTCACTTGTACAGGCATGCTGAAACCGAAAAACATAAAAGCATCATGGCTGCTATTCGCCAGACAGTGCCGATTAGAGAAGCATTGCAATTTTCAGATGAAGATAGAATGGCAAAAAGGGCTGAAATAAAATTAGCATCTTTTTTGGCAACAAATAACTTACCATTTCTTTTGTGTGACACGCTTGTCCCTCTCATAGCAAATATCTGTCCAGACTCAAAGATTGCTCAAAAAATGTCGATGGGTAGAACAAAGGCCACTGTTGTTGTAAATCAAATCCTAGGATCCCATTTCATGAAAAATACAGCGGAATACCTAAAAGCGCCCGGAAATTTCTTTTCCGTTATAATGGATGAAACAACAGACCAAGGTTCTATTAAGCAATGTGCCATAACAGCAATATATATAGATAACGAACACACAATTAAAAGTGTCTTCTTCGATATGATCGAGATGCCATCTGGAACAGCGGATGATCTATTTCAGGGGCTTTTAAATAACTTGATGCAAAAGGACATACCTATTTCAAATGTGGTTGGGTTTTCAGCAGATACGACAAATGTTATGGTAGGGCAACATAACTCGGTTTTCTCAAAATTAAGGGAAGTTCTCCCTCACATTGTCTGCATAAAATGTAGCTGCCACATGATCCACCTTGCAGCATCGAAAGCTTGTCTGAAATTGCCTAGCTCAATTGAGGATTTATTGCGGAACGTAGGTTCCCATTTCAGTCGGAGTCATTCGAGGCAAAAAAAATTAGCGGAAATGCAAACTTTCTTCCAAACAGAAATTCACAAAATTTTATCACCCGCTACAACAAGATGGCTGTCATTAAAAGCTTGTGTAGACAGGGTCCTGGAACAATACCCAGCTTTGCAATCATACTTTAGACTCGAATGCTTTGAAGACCCATCCAAAACTAACGACACTATCTACGCCTCACTAAAAAATAACTTTACCAAAGTATATCTCGAATTTATGTCGTACGTTCTGGAGCTACTGAACGATTTTAATATTATGTTTCAATCAGAGACTCCACTGCTACATAAACTAAAGCCAGAAACAGAGAAATTAATAAAAACTCTAGCAGCAAATTATATGGAACTCTCCCACGTTAAGGGCAACGATGCATTTAAAATCAAATATAATAATCCAAGGCTCTACGTGCCCATAGATAAAATATACATTGGAATATCAGCACAGGAAACATTGAATGAGATGCAAGGCCAACCGAATCCTCCCGCACAATCAGACATAGACCGATTACGACTTGACTGCATGCAGTTTTACATTGAAGCAATCAATCAAATAATAACTAGGTTTGATTTCTCTGACAGTTTGTTGTATAATATTCTACCAATTGTTGATCCCGCAACTAGTACAAGTTTCAATTTCCCAGAATTGTCACCAGCAATCGAAAGATTTCCATTTCTGAAAGATGTATTAGATTACAAAACATTAGTTAAAGAATGGCGGGAGTATTGCTTAATGGAGACCGATGCGCAAATGAGTAATAATCTACCGGCGGAACAATATTGGAAAAAAGTTTTCCAAATAAAGGATATTGCCGGGAATGTAAAATACCCAAACATCAGAAAATTTATTGGAATGCTGTTGGTTTTACCATTTGCTAATGCAAGCGTGGAAAGAGTTTTTAGTAAACTGAAAAGGATAAAGACGGAAAGCAGAACCCGCCTCAACACCAATACCTTAGTATCCTTGATGGCAGCGAGTTCAGAAATCAAGGATGTCGTTAAGTTTGAGCCGACCAAAGACATGCTAGAAACAAAATTAAAGTACTGAACATCTTATATTTTTTATTTGTTTGCCCTAAAAATATAACAGTACTCACACCCTTTTAGGTATACTTTTTTCCCATTCAATCGTAACATTTTAATATTTCTCCAGCCTAGCCGTCCTTTTTGCCCAAAAATCGTCCCATTTCAGGTAGTGAATCGTCCGAAAGTCGACGCAGGTACTGGCAACACTGTCTGTCAGTCATTAGGAAATGGCGCGGACGCAGGTCACGCAGGTTGAGACAGAGGAAAGTAAAACGATGCTTGGTGTGGAATGAGAGCCAGTGAATTATAGATAAAACCCAGTAAACATAGGATACTACAAGTGGCGACGAGGATAAAGGTAAAAAAAATACGAATAAAAATACTTAGTGGCCCTTAGCCGACCACTCCCCTAAGTCTGTGAGTATAACCTTTAAGTTTTTACACATCATGCAACTTGCAAGAACTTAAAACAGGTACCTACCTGAGCCGACATTAAACGTAAATAAAGTACCTAAACCAATTATATTCGAAACATACTGGAGGAGCATTTCAAACAGGAGTAAGAATAATGGGGTTGTTTTATTATTGTAAGTACTTGTACCGAATTATCGCTCTTTCGAACTCAAACTTTGCATACATCTGGAGTTACAAGATGTTAAGCAATTTTGCCAGTGCCTGTCATGAATCCTGCAAGAGCATATTAACTTTAAAAGAACATAGAAGTTATTACAATGTTAAGACTATAAATATGTTAAACTATATTTTTAAATATGTTAAAACTATTGGTTCCTTTAATGTTTTCTGATAAATTGATAGGTATATTTTGACTACATGGCACGGGGCCCGGAGTGAAACATTGTTGGACTGGATCTGAGTAATGCCAGTTTTCTAATAGGTACTTTAAAGTGCAAAACTGTGTTTATTAGTCTTAGGAAAGGGAGAAAAGGTAGTGGTACTTTTTGACAAATACCTACAGATTTCAAGAATTAATTAATGAAATGTGGTCTCCAGCTTTTCATGTCACTTATATTTTCAAGGATTCTCACATATTTTTAAAGAAATTATATCGGCATTGGTGCTATTTCCCCATAGTGTAATGCTGTAGCGAAGCTGGGAGTGAGCCTGCTGAGTTTGGTTGTAGTTTTGTATGTGTAACATTTACATTAGAACTATTGGAAGAGGTAGAACATACAGTATTCAATATGAGCAGCCCAGTACATAATCTAGAATAATAAAGAAATTAATTTATGACAAATAAGAATACCACATTCTAAAGTCATTATTGGACTATAAAGACATGGAATACCCTTAGTAAGTCATTAGAATAATGGCATGTTAATAATAATAATTTAAATCATGAATTTAATTTACTTAAAAACATTGTTTATGAAAACTTGAGTTTTGTTATTAACAGACTGATTTGTGGCCAAGAGCTTGGCCTGCACTAAAGTCCATTTACTTAACTAGCATGTATAAAAAAAAAAAAAAAGTGCTTCAGGTTAGAAAGAAAAAAAAAGGGGGAATAAAGCCAGAGGCAAGTTCTTAGAAACAATAATAATTGTAGTGTTGAAAAATATATATATAAAAATTAAGATGTGAAGTATTGCTAACTTATCTAGTCATTGTTTTTAAATGTCTTCCTATAATCCTGGATCTCATACAGTTCTAGACATTTAAGAAATTACAGACAATCACAAAAAAAAAAACAATATCCAGCAATGTAGCTCTGATATGTATAAAGTTATGTAAGGAGCAACTGGGATGATCCTCAGTCCTCAGTGTACAATGCCAGTACATTTAACAATCATATTTTGAGCTTGATTACTAGCTGTTGCTAGTGGTTCTGTCTTCTACAATTTGAAGGTTATCTCATGAAACAGGGAATGGGGATGAAAGACTATGTGTTATTCTTGGTTACAGACTATGCATGTACCAGGTTTCATCAAAATATGTTCAGTTGTTATAATTTATGTAAAAGAGCGCAAACATACATACAATAATCCATTCTCACAAGCTTTCACATTCGTAATTGATTAGTAAGAAGCATGTGTAAATATAATATTGGACTTAAGTCTTGCAAATTATCCGCTACTCAAAATAATATGTATCATGTGAATATAATATGTTCTATGTTAGGGGTTATGGTTTCCGCACTTAGTCCTTCATGTGAATATAGTTGATCAGTCAACCGTTGTTATCCTATTACTGGGTGATAGGCTTCCTCTCTGTGGAAAAGGGTGAGCTGTGATCCACCATAACGGCCTAGTGTATTAGTGATATAGTGGTCCATGGATACAGTGTCTACTTTCAACCTATTAATTGAGTGTGGCTGTGTTTTTCTAGGTTTGATTCCCAGTTGAACGGAGCATTGTTGAGTATATCTATTAGAAATTCCTCTGACAACTGAAGTGTCTGAAATTGTGCACTATGATAGTAGTGAGCTTACTTATAGTGCATTGGATTTGCATGTGCCTACCCAATTGTGGACGTGCTGTTGAGTGCAAGCAACCTGGCTGGCGTGTTGAGGGTTACAGGTTTGATGTTATTATAGTAGTATATTATATTGATATTATTCAAGAATATAAATTATGTAGTAGTTAACACTTTAAAAAATAATACCAGTCTATTACTACCTGGTTGCTGGACAAAGGAAAGAAAATAACAACATTGAAATTAAAACTGCCTTCTGAGACCAGTGGCTGTGATTACTGAGCATGAAGTTCTGGGTTCAATTCCTGGGTTAAACTGGGTGATGTTGGCTTTTTCATGGGAGACATCTTGGTGGCAGACATGGAGTCTGGACTTGTACTTGGTTGATTATAATTGATAGTAAATCTATATGATATTACATGTACTCCATTTAGCATTATATGTTGTGTACCGCGTTACTTGAATGTGGAACAAATTTTTATGTATTATATTCATAAGTATGTACTTGATTAAATATCAAAAGAGGAAATAGTTTAATGACAGTGGTACTTACATGCAAACAAACAAAAGTACTTTTATTTCCTTACTGTCAGAGTTACTTGCTGCATTTACAAACATTGAAATTGACTAAAGTACTTGCATACAATTAAACTGAAGTACTTTTACTTACTGCAATAGTTACTTGCTGCATTTACGAACATTTCAATCGAGTTGAGTGAAGTACTCCATACAAACAAATTAAAGTATATTTACTATTTTAAAAGTTAATTGCTGCATAAACAGTTTGCGCAATAACTGGACAACATTAACTAAATGATTTTATGAAATAATAATATTTGCTACTAAGTACTCTAAGCAGCGTTTAAGACAAATGTGATAAGAGTGATGGTGGCTTCGCTCGACTTCGGTCGTGGGCCAAAAACCAAGCAAGCCTTGTGTCGAAATTCGACTCATCATCACTCTTTAAGGAAAGGTGAAGGAAAACACCTCGAGGAAACCGGCATGACTGAGAACCAATACTTCGATGCATGTGTCGTCACCCACTGCACTATTTACGCATGGTAGACTGGGCATCCATTAAATTGGAAGCATGGGCGTCTATTAAATTGGAAGCATTGGCATACATTAAATTGGAAGCATGGGCATCCATTAAATTGGAAGCATTGGCATCCATTAAATTGGAGGCATGGGCATCCATTAAATTGGAAGCATGGGCATCCATTAAATTGGAAGCA
The DNA here is from genome assembly GCA_954870645.1 of Agrotis clavis. Lineage (NCBI taxonomy): Eukaryota > Metazoa > Arthropoda > Insecta > Lepidoptera > Noctuidae > Agrotis > Agrotis clavis. The sequence continues at coordinate 9,299,607 of OX940939.1, read as the reverse complement.
TGGGCATCCATTCAATTGGAAGCATGGGCATCCATTAAATTGGAAGCATTGGCATCCATTAAATTGGAAGCATGGGCATCCATTCAATTGGAAGCATGGGCATCCATTCAATTGGAAGCATGGGCATCCATTCAATTGGAAGCATGGGCATCCATTCAATTGGAAGCATGGGCATCCATTCAATTGGAAGCATGAAGGTGAAGGAAAACATCTTAAGGAAACCGGCATGACCTAGAGCCAATGGGCAGGAGGTATGCGACATCTACCATGCACTGTTTACGCATGGTGAGATCCTCCATTAAAGTTGGAACATGGGCATCCATTAAAATGGAAGCATGAAGATGAAGGAAAACATCTTAAGGAAACCGGCATGACCTAGAGCCAATGGGCATGAGGTATGCGACATCTACCATGCATTGTTTACGCATGGTAAGATCCTCCATTAAAGTTGGAACATGGGCATCCATAAAAATGGAAGCATGAAGGTGAAGGAAAACATCTTAAGGAAACCGGCATGACCTGGAGCCAATAGGCAGGAGGTATTTGACATCTACCCTGCAGTGCTTATGCACGATAAGAAACTCCATAAAATTCCATCCACTAAATTGGAAGCTGACGATGAACGAAAACACCTGGATGGAACTGGCGTGACGGGATCCAACAGGTAGGAGGGATGCACATCTACCACCGCACCGCTCAAGCATGGTGAGAACCTTCCATTTTAATTTTAATTCTTTGACATCAAAATATGAATGAGATTTATTTGATAAGTCATTAAATTGGATCTATTTGGCATAAGTTGAAACAGATCGACTTATTTGGAATTCAGTAAATTGAAAGCATTTGACATTCATTAAATAAGACTGGCCATTGGACTGGACGTAATTGAATTTAGTTGAATGAGACCTATACAACACTCATTAAATTGCGGATTGTTGATCGGAAACTATACCGCTTTGCGAAGGTTATATGTAAAATGCAGAAGAACAATCATAATATTTACTCTTACACTGTCCGGGGCTATAAGACGATATTTTCTAAAACTCCAGTAATTGGATAAAAGAGCAGAAGTGACGTTCAGTTGCTAACAACCGACTTAACAAATATTCAAGTATGTATTCAGGAGAAAAATGTTATACGACTAAACAAGCTTTGAAAAAAATGATTGAACTTGTAATTAAGTACTTAAATAAACGCAAAAAAAAAAAAAAATATCTCTATGTATGCTTAGATCTTTAAATATTTTTAATAGATAGAGTGATTCAAGAGGAAGGTTTATATGTATATAACATGCATAATATAGTAGAGATTACACCCCTGCGAAGCCGGGGCGGGTCGCTAGTGTAATTAAACTTGAGTAAGGAGTAAATGTTACTCGATAACTCCACTTGTTGTGTTACAGTTGGGCCCCGGTAACGTGTGCATAGAAAGAAAACAATAAAGTACGTTATTGTAAAAAACGGTAGTAGTCGAAATGTAAAAAAAAAAAAAAAAAGAATCTTGAAACATAATGGTAAGGAGTAATGTTGAACTTGACAACTCGACTGGTTGCGTTGAAATTGGGCATCGGTAAGGCACGCGTATAAAAAGTGTTTTTGGGTCTTGTGGATATACAATAGGTTTGGACGGTCTAGCACAAATTGAGTAGAACGGTTACAGCATACTAGTTTTTCCACATGGGTGTTACAAACGTGGCTTGTGACACTCGGAGGTTCATAGATCCTCGTATGAGTGTTTGCAAATGGTTCTTATAATTAGCAAAGATAGGAATAGAATCTTATAAAATGCGTCATGAGTTGCGCGAAAAAACAAAAGAGAAAAAGGAATGGGAAGGAAGTATGCAGGTATTAGTTAGACTGTGTGATTATGCTATAGAAAGGAAACGGCAGGTTATACACCATTTGTAATTTCAATCTAGCTCCACATTAACAGAAACAGGATAACGGAGAAGTTGTTACCTCAGAAATGGGCTAACTAGACAAACCCTGAGAAAGGTACATGGTACACTAAGAAAGAGTAGAATCTGTTGCAGTCAGTCTGGAGTGTTAAGTACCTATAAGATAAAATCAAAGAAGTTAGAGGTATCAATTTTGTTTGAGTGTTTGAGAGAAGAAAGTAATTGTTACTATTGGTTCTAGTATTCTGATAAATAAAAACAAATATAATAGGAAAGGGATGTAGCGTATCTATATAATAGGTATGTAAACACTATCTCTCTCACATAAGTATTCGGACCTGTCACAAATGACATCTGTCAGTCATTAGGAAATGGCGCGGACGCAGGTCACGCAGGTTGAGACAGAGGAAAGTAAAACGATGCTTGGTGTGGAATGAGAGCCAGTGAATTATAGATAAAACCCAGTAAACATAGGATACTACAACCACCACTGGTTGATTTTCGAACAAATTCTAAATTGATTTATGAACGTGTACAATGTATGTACATACAAGATAGATAATCTGCTATCTCCCTAGAAACTAGCTACATGAACAGCAGTGCCATTCCCCATAAACAGCCTTGCGAAGGCGCGGCCCTCACGGCCGCAGCGCTCACGCCACACTGCTGGGACTAAAGTTTTTGCTAAGGTATTGACAGAGACACAAATCGATCTCCACGATCTCAAATCCGTCTCGTCGAAGAGTAAATCATAGAGCCAGCGATGAGAGTTCTTATAGACAATAGCATAGCTGAGCGGGACAGTAGCTAGGGCGAACAGGCCTACTTTTCCATCAGGCGGCAAATCGGCAGATCTTGTAGTATCATTGTCTCGTTCATAAGCCAAATAGAACAAAAATCTATTGGTAACTAACCTAGACCTTACTACCTATCATTTTTTTGAGTCTTTTCACAATTATCTGAAAGGCTGAAGAGAGGGCGCGTATCAAATTTTGCCCCGGTTAAAAAAATACATAGTTCCGGGGCTGTAAGTTAAATAAAAAATAAGTTAAAAATAACTAAAACCCGACTACGACAAACCACCTGCGGTTGTTTCACACAATCTTCATTAGGTAGGTAGGTGGCACACGACCACGGCTAGCACAATATCGGTCAAATTAATATTGTTCTTGTTTTATACTTTTCAGTGCACGTTTTTGTCGTAGTCGGGTTTTAATTATTTTTAACTTATTTTTCATTTAGGTACACTATTTTGGGGTTATAATTATTAATAATTATTTGATAAGTATATCATAATAAAAGCAGAGTAGCGAGAAAATTTCAAATGTCCTGTACTCATTAAGCCTTTTCATTTGATACCCATGTTCACACTGTTAGAAACAGGCAAGTAGCTATTAATGTATTTAAAAGCTATATAATGTACCTATATATATTTCAAATGTGCACATCAAGCCCTTTAATTTGATATACCCATGTCGATACTGTGCGAAAAAAATGTTTTCTTCGTTTACGACTTTACATCGCCTAGAGGGCGCCATATTGGATTTGGTGACACGTCACCTACCCTATAACCAGCGGACAACTGAGACGCTTCTAACGACACCTCATTTGTCATGTAATGATAAGTAGTTTAGAAGATATGAGGGAACAGACAAACATACATAGATACATACCGGTCAAAATCATAACCCTCCTTTTGGCTTTGCCGTAGTCGGGTAAATAAAAAGAAGAATCAGCCAAGCTTTGGTTTTTTATTATCTGGATTTCTTATCATGAAGGCTGAACCATGTTTTGGTACATAAATAATTTTAATCACAATTTATGTAATAATACATTATTATTATGATTTTTGTCTTCATAACAAAACACCGCTGTTATCTACACATGTACTGACATACAGATTTTTTACAGTCGCGTTAATATTTTTGTTATATTTATTGTTTTATATAAGTATCTTATTTTAATTTTAATTAATATATAATAAATTAATTTTATTTTCTAAACACCCACTACAACTCCATTTAGTTGACTCCTGTATGTCGGGATGGTGCGACTACATAACCCAGTAACTGGGTGACTGGTGGTTCCTGGTTTAAATCTGAAAGCGGAGAAGCGTCTCTGTTGCATAATGTCTTTACAGGCGGTCACCAGCTTGTCTGGTATGCACTCAACAGGCTATATCGTTTACCCCTTAAATAAAACTTGTGATTACAGGTTTATCTCAGTATTCCAACGTAAATACGTGGATATGATTTATTTTTCAGGGTTCTGCATGCATTAATCCGAAGTTATCGTCTTTTTTTGGGTGTAAAAGTCATCAAATGAATCGTGGGATCCCTTATTTTTGTTTAAGAGACAAAATCATCAAATGAGAGTCCTTCCGCCGTGTGTGGCGTGAACAATAGACTCGTACTGAACTACTGACTCAATTTCATGGTGTTCCTTCAATAGCTCTTTACGATCCACGGTCATGGCTATCAGGTTAGACAGTCCCGCGACTCTCCTAGGGGGGGGAGGGGGGGATTGCGGACAGGTCTTTGAGGCGCGTGTGAAACACATCCTCGCCTCAGGACCTGGGAATCCTGAGTGGAGCGGAAGGTACTGTTAGACTCTTACTAGTTAAACACCTGCCTCTTTCTTTACATGGTATTTGCGTTCTAGGACAGTGACATACTAGACTTAAGTCACGTGATAAAGATTTTTTTTTTGCGTTTTAAATTTATCAAATGAGTCCTCACACCAAGGGCAGGGCGGGAGGGACTGTCAGACTCGTATTGACTAAAATCCAGGTGTCCTTCAACCACGGTAAGGAGATAAGTCCCGCGACCCCGGCAGGCTTTAGCCCTCTAGAGGGGGGCCCCGTCATCATGCTAACACTCTCACAACGCGCCGTCGACCCGTGCATGGTCCTTGGTCGGACAGCGAGTCGCCCATTACTCGTCGCTCGCATGCCCAAGAAAACCGTTTTAGGCTGCGTTTCCACTGAGGCGGAGCGGAGCAGAGCGGAGGGCGATTCACCAATCACAAAGCTTGAAATCCACATCTCTTCTCCACTCAAGCCATGTGATTGGTGAATCGCACTCCGCTCTGCTCCGCTCCGCCTCAGTGGAAACGCAGCCTTAGCCGTGAGTTAGAAATACGACCCATGAGAAACGCCATACTTGTCTATTTTTATAGCGTAATGGTAGACTTCCTTATTTATTCTTCTTCTATTACATGGGTCAAGGAGTCTCTTTCCTTGCCTTGACTCAATTGAATATCTGCTTCAATATGCAAGTTTCTGCGACGCAGTCTATATTTGAGACAGGAGAAATTTCAAGTGTGGGGCAAAGTTTAAAAAAAATGTGCTGCGTAAATGCATTTGAACTAGTCAACTGACTAGAATGGAACGGTTAATTATGGAGATAATTTTATCAGCAGCCATTCAATTTGAATCAAAGGAGTTTATGTGTAGCCAAAAGCGACGCGTAGTGACTCACATTAAATACGGCAATTTACAACCGCCAGGAACTTTAACCCCAAACTAAATGCGTTTCAAACGCATTACGAAAACATATAAAAAGATCCCTCTATGAGCATTATTACAATCAGCAAAGTGACAGGAATACACTAACAATGCTTGTGTTAACAAACAATCATCTTTTAAACTACTATATTCGCAATTCAAGATCCATTGAAGAGTTCGTAGTGTCCCAGGGGTCTTTTGGCCCTTTTTTCACATGGTAAAATCATCCAATGAGTCCTCCCACACTTGGTGGGGAAAGGACTGTCAGACACGTACCTACTTTACTAAAATCCACGGTGTTTCTTCAATAGTCCTTCAGTTTTTTGTGTGACGGTTACCTGTTAAATACAGTACAGTGACTTTGACAGGCTTTGGCACTATAAGGGGTCCCCGTCAAATTGCTGCCAACTGTTAGAAGCGCACGTAGAACACGACCGCATGATCCATGATAGGACGGCAAGTTACCCATTACTCGCCGTCCGCTCGCGTCTACGGTGGCCGGAAATCGACTCAAAAGCGACGTCCATTGCCGTGGGCGTCTCCCGCCGGGTCGTGAGGTGGAGGCTGTTCTCTGCTACTCGCGTCCCGTCACTTCCTTCACTAGCTTATCAGCTTCGTTGAAGGAGGTTACTGCTTCACAACCTACACCGCTACTGATTGAAGCTGACTCCAAAAAGCTAAGCAGGTGATACTTGGTTTGATTAAGAATTAGGCCACACGCCAAAATATCCATGTAGCATATTTTCAGTCAACTTTAAGAACAAAGCAATGGAAGTTGTATTAGCGATGGCATCGTCAAGTGTTTGGCACGTGTATGGCACACTGAGGAGCTTGAGAATCTATATCTGAACTATAAGGTCTTGTTCTTAATCAATCGCCTTTTGTAACCGACTTTAAAAATGGAGATTATACTTGTAGCACGTGTAGGTTTCTCACACACGTAGTAGTCTGTAGTCTGGTTATTTTAACGTATAAGTGAAAAGTGAAAATGATTTTATATGAACTAGTGGGCTATTTGCGGAGCCCTGACATAGCCAGAAATCGTCGCGGGAGACCTCGTGGAAGATGACAGGATAGGCTGGACAAAACCAGCGATCAGTGTTCCACTTTGGCCCTAGGTCGTGAAATCTGGTAGTCATGGGACGAGGCCTTGGCCCAGCAGTGGGATGAAGCAGGCTACAGTATTAGTAATGGGCTATAACTACAAATTAAGTAGGAAGAACGAAAGGAAATTTCGAATAGCTGTAGTGAGATCAGATAAGATGAGTAGAAACACAGAATATATATTTATAGGGTGGAATTTTGTAATGCCACCTGGAGGGAAAGTACTCTTAATACTGCAGATAGAAAATTTTACTCAAAGGAAACATTCCTTTATTTTTGAATAGAAAGCAAACTGCATTCACAGATTTTCGAAAATTCTCTTCTCCCACACCTGGGAATCGAACCGGCTTAATCTGAAAAAAATATACCCCGTACTTTTATTGCATCGATCGTTAGGGTCAATTATAAGGATGAAATCTCCAAGAGAATGGAGCCCATTTCGAGCAACTAATTAGTTAGTTTACCATTTTTTGTAAATAATTAAATTAATTTAAGATTTCCTGGTTTTCCTTTCATTTAATTTATCATGTTTGTTAGAGAGATTTCATCCTTATAATTGTCCCTAACGATCGATGCAATAAAAGTACAGGGTATACTTTTTTCAGATTTTAGCCGGTTCGATTCCCGGGTGTGGGAGAAGAAAATTTTCGAAAATCTTTGAATGCAGTTTGCTTTCTATACAAAAATAAAGGAATGTTTCCTTTGAGTAAAATTTTCTATCTGCAGTATTAAGAGTACTTTCCCTACAGGTGGCATTACAAAATTCCACCCTGTATAATAGTACTGTTGAAGTAAAGAGTGGTGTAACGCAAAGGAGAATGGGCAAATTTGTATGGAGCGTGGGCGGTCTGCGGCCAATAATGATTTTGTTATATTCTGGTGTAGTGTAGGCTTACAATTATTGTGGGCAAGTTTTATCACTGTGGTGTACTTCTAAAACGGAAAAAACACTTTTTTGTTTTTATTGGGTGAATATTGATTATAAGGGAGTTTCGGGGCTATGCTAGGAATTTTCAAAACTATAATTATTGGAACGAAGTTCCTTATTGCGCGTTGTGAAAGGGGGCTAGACGGAAAAAATTCTTACGAAAAGTTGTCACGACACTTTTTGGAACGAAGTTCCTTATCGCGCGTTGCGAAAGGGTGCTAGAGCTCAAAGAGTGGAGTGGAGTTGAGTGGAGGGGAGTGGAGTGGAGCGGAGCGGAGTGGAGTGGAGTGGAGTGGAGCGGAGCGGAGTGGAGTGGAGTGGAGTCGCGACGATTATTTTTGTTGAGTGTATACAGTAACTTCGTTCCATCCGGGTGTCCCTTGACACCTCTCAAGTTTTTTTTTTAATAATTTCGTATGTCAGTCTGACCCTAACTGATTGAGGCATTAGTAGATCTGTTAACAGTAACAGTCGTTACTCAGCAAAATGACGGGGCCTCCCTCTAGACGGCCAAAGCCTGCCGGGGTCGCGGAACTTACGCGTAACTGTGGCCCCGGAACGTAAAGGGCTATTGAAGGACACCGTGGATAGTGTATGTGCAAGTACTCGCCATTAGCAAGACGAAAACAACAGCAATATTGCATATGAACATAATTATTGTGCGGTATTGTTCTGTGCAATTAGGTTATATTGACACACAAATATTTTTTTTCCTAAATGAAATACAGAGTAACGCCCATAGTAAAAGTTATTCCTAAATAGCAGTACTTTCATTTGATACTAAATTAATTGATGGCCGCCGAACGCCCAAGTCCGCCCATTCTCCTTTATGAATGAAATAAAAAAACTACTGCAAGTGGAAAATCATTGGCGTTGTTGACTGCAAAGTTGCAGTAATTAGAGTTCATGACATAGGCAAGTGATGCAGAGGAATGAGGACAATGTGGTGAAGAAAGTTTTGAGATTCAATGGCTATAAGAATGGATAAGAGTGTATAGACGAGGGAGAAAGCAAAGAAGTTACCTATATTAGAAGGACTGCATGAAGGAGAAGAAATGTAACTAGGAAGTGGGACTGCTGACATGACGAGTAACAGAAAATTTTAGGTTTGAAGATGAGACCAGGAGAAAAATTAATGATTTATCAGAAACTACTGAACCAAATTCAATAGGTATCGATTTTGCTTAAACGAAGTTCTGATGACTGACGCATGTAGTCTACTAACTTCTTAACGACTTTGACAAGTCCTGATTTGTCTCCCTTTTCGTAGATCCCTGATAGAACATGCATCATCATCTCATAGACGACTAGATATATATGACTAAAGATAGATAGATATCGTACATTTTTACGCTATTACGGATCCCAAAATAAATCATAAACATTCAATTTAACGTCAACAATTAATTACTGCGCCTCGTCACTGTTAAGTAATATTTTCGCGAGTTTTTATCAATTGACGTTAAACACTGATAGCCTGACGACTTAACTCTTGACCTCATCTGTTATCAATTATCATTTAAGTTGTGCACAGACTAGTCGGGTCCCATTACTGATCGATCGGAGAACCGCCACAGTAACGCCCAAAGATGAAGCCGAAACCAGTGAGTTTATTTTATTTTTGTATTTATATTTTGTTAGAGAGGCCAATAGGGCTAGACAAAACATAGAGATCTAGGAACTATTTCTCAGATCTAGAAAGCGAAGTTAGAGTCCGCGCCACGACAGAAGTCCTATTGACGCGGCGCTAAAGTGTCTATGTCATTACTTCAAGTTACATTAAAAAACCGGCCAAGTGCGTGTCAGGCCACGCACAGTGTAGGGTTCCGTAGTTGCCCATCAAAATACTGGTATGCGAACTAACTAAACTGATTCGCTGAATTTAATTTTAAAAAGAAGAATTTTCAAAATCGGTCCAGGAGTCTTTGAGAAATCGGGGAAATTACATAAGAAAAAAGATTACGACGAATTTAGTAGAACCTCCTCCTTTTTTTGAATTTAGTTAAAAATAGGTGACGATAAAAACCTACCTATCCCCAAAAAACATACCTATAAAAGCTGTAAAAATAAAGTTGACAAACTTACATTTGCAGTTGTCTCCGATACATTTTGTTTAAGAAAATATTATATCCAAGTACATTTTATAAGTTGGTCGACTATTACTCGTAAAGTTGTAAAGCCTACTTAGTCATGATAATTTTCTTTTAAACTTCGTTATATATACTACTATTATGAATTTTTTCACACCCCCAAACATAACCGTTTATCTGGTAGAGGGGGGGGACACTCGAATCGAGCAAAATTTAGCACTTTAAAGCTTAATATTTCACAAACGAATTTTTTTATCAAAAACTTGTTAAGGGAAACTATCATTATTTTTTAAAGGCCTATTTAATGATACCCCACACTAAGGGGTGCGCGAGAAAAAATAAATCCGCACTTTACGTGTAAGTACTGGAGGTATCCTAAAAAAAAATATTTTACGAGATTTTATTTTACCACTTTTTCGGCACAACAAATCCGTATATTTACACCAAATTACAGCTCTCTAGTACTGTGCGTCTCTAAGCTAAACTGCGGACAGACGGACGGACGGACGGACGGACGGACGGACGGACATGGCGAAACTATAAGGGTTCCTTGTTGACTACGGAACCCTAAAAATGTAGTAAGTAGGTACCACGAATTTTCCGGCAGGATTTGAGTCGTCGTTTGAACTCTAGAGGCTTGATAAGAATGCGCTTCGTCCGAAAATGAAACTTCAGCTAGAAAAAAAGGCTGGTGTTGGATGAAATTCCATATCTTATACCATTATTCCATACCTAGGGGGGGGAATTAAATCATCAAATGACTTCTCACGCCTTAAATGGACCAAGAGGGACTGCCAGAGTCGTACTGATTACTTACACCCTATTTTTATGGGGTTTATTAATCGAGTTTAAATCAATAGGCGGCCATGTCAATCATGGCATCAGTGGCTTTTTTTCTGGTTTTTTGGAGACTGAGTTCTAATTTTGCACTACTGCACTGTCAGCATCACAGCGATCTTTATTCTCTTGCTGATGCTAGGTTGCTGTTTGATGTAACTTTAAAGCTAGAAGTTATTAATCTATCTCGGTTGCTTTTTGTCTGTAACCTATCAACGATCGAATTTGCTACGAGTCTTTAACATGTCCAATCAGAAGCAGCCGTCAAAAACAAAGGAATGGGATTTTGATTGAGTAATTAATAATAAATCATTAATTAATTTCGGGGGTACCTAGAACAACAGAGCCAAACCTGATAGCTAGATTATAACAATCTATTGCGTCTTTTACAATACTGACCTCCAATCTAGTCAAGGTTGTTGATGCGATAGTGAAGAACTTTCCCGGATAGCAGGGAAACATAAAACTCAAACCCACGCCCTTTTCCCATGGGGAAGGCAGAAATCACAGAGCGTCATCTGCTACAATCCATACCTCCTCTCCTCATCCACATGCATTCGTACATCTGGTCCTTCAAGCACGCCGATTGTGAATACTACGCACTCGGTCTTTCTGAAGCATTACACCAAAGGTCAGTGTAGGTCTTCCTAGAGCGTCCTGAGGGAACAGGGAAACTACAAAAAAATAAATAAGATTACCTACACTTTCTCCGTGCAAAAATGGTAGACCAAATATTTAAAATCTTAGTTGTATTTAATCCGTTCCATGTCACGTTTGTCTTATCTGCAAAAGTATTCAATAAACTAATGACGCAGCTTATTAGTTTAAAAGCAAAACGTGTTCATAAATAGAGAAATGGTGACCTTGAAAATAGATTATTATTACTTTGGCGCGAGACGTAAATTATCATAAAATCTATTTGAGTTTTTGGGTGCTAATTCAGGACTAACAAAAACGTATCAGACCAACCCAGCAGGTTCTAACAATTATTTACTAACTAGTTTAAAAAACAAAATTTTCAAGGCAGTTATGGTTGTGCCTAGTACTAGCCCAACAATTAAAGATAAAAAAAGCAATAATTTAGAAACCAGATACAAACAAATAAAAAAAAACTCATGAAACAGTCCCCATGTATCAAGAGCCTATGTCACCAACACTGAAACGAGAAGGGAAGCGAATCATTACAGAATTGTAAGCAATCACGACCGACAGATATAGTACTCTACCAATTGCCATTTTAAAACCACACGCGTGTCTAGCAGTCTGTTTACATCTCGTACAAGTTCATTCTTAGTTTGTTTGTCTTTCATAATGAAGCCTGGGTCTTTACAGGATTCCCCCGTGTCCATGATGGACCCCTCTCTCCTGCTTCGGCCGGAGAAGGTCTATGACGGCAAGCCAGTGGAAGCCTTCAGGAATTTTGATATAGACGATACTGATCCAATCAAGGAGCGAGTGCGCAGGACTTATTATGAGATGCATTCTAAACAGTCCTACGATTTTGTTAAAGGTAAGCGGCAGTTTTTCTTTGCTGTTGGAATTTCTTTCATAGTTTAATACGCGCGCTGGAACAGGATCGAGGTAACGTTTTTCCGTACCGCTACAAGTCCATACAAAGATGAGCTCGCACAACATTTTTCATAATTTCGTAGCAATCTGAATAGATTTGACCATCTGCTGAAGATCGGGAGTTTTAATGCCAACGACGAACTGTTTTTATTTGGTTTAGTTAGTTTTAATTTGTTCATTTTTTAGGTACTTTTTTTATATTGTTAAAGTAACTGTAACAGCACAGTTACTGCACAGTTGTTAACAATGACCCTCATGCCATGGTTGCCTCAATATTTTTTTTTTCCTAGGACGTATGGACGACTGGCTGAAGTTCAACCACTTCAAGATGTCAATCAAGGATGCCCTGATCAAACTGAATGAGCTGGTAGACGAGTCTGACCCTGACACCGACCTGCCTAACATCGTGCACGCCTTCCAGACTGCTGAGAGGATCCGGGAAGACCACCCCGACCAGGACTGGTTCCATCTTATTGGACTTATTCATGATCTTGGAAAGGTACCTAAAGATTTCGTTTGAAACCGTGATTATCTATCTACGTGATTTTTAAGCGTCTATATACCCATATATTCCCGTTGTATATACCCATTTGGGCCCTCCAAAATGGGTTATTGTTAGCCTATAGTTGCCTCACTGGCAACAATCGGGATTTTTTTCCCGTTTGTCACCATTAGGTGACATTATTTATCCCCGATCTCTGCCAGTGGTAACGAAGCGCGAAGCTAGTAGTAAAAAGTGGGAATGTTTTTGAACAAAGTTTCGCGCTGCGTTCGCTTTTTTGGCGTCACTCTAAAACTTTTCCTATTATACCCAGTGGTAAACATGCGAAGTTTTTGTAAAACTTGCATAACAGGAGAAGCATAATAGTATTTACATAAAATGGAGAAAGACCTAAAGCCTCTTTCTCATGTTATTCGTCCAGGTGATGGCTTTCTACGGCGAGCCTCAATGGTGCGTCGTTGGTGACACTTTCCCCGTGGGCTGCAAATGGGGCCCCTCCATCGTGTACGGTGACGACAGTTTCAAAGACAATCCTGACACTTACAACCCCAAGTACAAGTAAGTATAGGATATTAATATGTTAAAAAGTGACACACGGCCATATTCGATTGACGATGATTTTGTACGAATAATTAGCAAAATTCAATTAGAGTAGCCGGTGATCGAATGAAATAGAGAGGCCTATGCCGAGCAGTAGATTCGCTCTATCCAGGGTGGGGCGTGGGAGGACTCATTGGATGATTTTATTTCTTATTACCCAATTAAAAAAGAACTAACTTTTTAGTTAGGACTTTGGGGTCCTTTTACCCCAAAGTCCTAACACTGTTTTTCAAAATGATGAGGGGATATTCTTCTTTCAGCACTGAATGCGGCATCTATAAGCCCAATTGTGGGCTAGAGAACCTGACGATCTCGTGGGGACACGACGAGTACCTCTACAGGGTGCTGTTGCACAACAAAGCCAAATTTCCCAAGGAAGGTCTTTACATGATTAGGTATGGTTCAATATTGGTCTCTATTACTTTACATTTAGGTCGACCAGCAATACCTACCATTCTCTACAGGGTGAAATTTTGTTAATGAGCAATATTTTTTAAACTCGGGCATTACTAACGATACTAATCGTATTACGGAACTCAAAATAGTTATTTGTTATGCAAGGCTGCAAAGTTGATTTTTGTGCGCGAGTACTTGAATTGAAAACTGAGAGAGCGAAGGATTCTAAGATTGAACCGCGAGAGAAACGAGCGGTTCAAATATAGAATCCTGAGCGATGCGAAGTTTTCAAAAGTACGAGACGCAGAAAAACTTTGCTGCCGAGTGCAACACACAACTTTTCACCTCACACAGCGAGGAAATGGTAGGTGTAAGAGAAACAGCTTAAACAATTTACTATATAAGTATTTATTTATTCATTTTAGAAATTAAAAGTAAAATTACTACAATTGTTAATATTGAAAGTTAAATGTTTTTTTGGAACATTAATACTTGTGTTTGTCACTTGTGTGTTATTATTACGTAAATTTGCGGAAAAATGCTCAAATTCATTGGATTCCATTGTGAATGTTGGAGACAGAGACAGATATAAGGCGGTAGAAGACGATTTTCTCGAATTTTAAAAACTCAAACTTACCTACGACATCTACTACCTAACACTAATGTTCAGAAAAAAAAATAGGTTGGTGCACTGACATGCAGTGGGGGCGGCTCACCTGCCAGTGTAGAAAATAATTGAATACAAGACGTGTTCGATTTTTAAACAACACTTTGTGCTCTAGAGCACAAAATGGAGTTTTGCGCTCAGATTTTGAATCAGAAATAGAATCTTTCCGAGCGGGTGAGGTGAAAACGTTATTAATGCAAGTATCTTCGCCTAATATTATTTGATGTTTGTTTACTAAACCTTTCGTTCCGCGCGCGGTGTATTGGGTCGATCTCCAGAGGCATTATTTTTCGTGTCGGGCTGAATAAACCCATTTTAAAATTGAAAAACGTTTTCAAAATACTTTTTCACCTCACCCGCTCGGAAAGATTCTATTTCTCATTCAAAATCTGAGCGCAAAACTCCATTTTGTGCTCTAGAGCACAAAGTGTTGTTTAAAATTCGAACACGCTTTGTATTCAATTGTTTCCTTCACTGGCAGGCGAGCCGCCCCCACTGCATTTCCTCGCTGTGTGAGGTGAAAAGTTGTGTGTTGCACTCGGCAGCAAAGTTTTTCTGCGTCTCGTACCTTTGAAAACTTCGCATCGCTCAGGATTCTATATTTGAACCGCTCGTTTCTCTCGCGGTTCAATCTTAGAATCCTTCGCTCGCTCAGTTTTCAATTCAAGTACTCGCGCCAAAAATCAACTTTGCAGCCTTGCATAACAAATAACTATTTTATATGCAGTTCAGTGTCTAATCTACCTGGTACAAGGCTAATATTATGAACTAGCTTTTGCCAGCGACTTCGTACGCGGATCCTGTTGCTTATGCCAGCAACAATGGGGTCGTTAAAATCGAAGATCTGAAACGTCTGATGTCGAATTCTTAGAGCCTGGGGACGGGAAAACAACGGGACGCGCATGACGATTCTAGACGTTCCAGATCTTTCATTTTTGTAAGTCAACAGGAAATGCCAATCAGACTAAACAACTCTTGCTAAGATTTTATTCATATATATGTTATAGTGTAGCTGGGCTCTTGGTATTCCACATCAGTTGTTCCAGATCTCAATTTTCATACGTAACAGAGAGTGCTCATTAGGCTGAACAACTCTTGCTAAGACGTCATTCCTATATATGTTATAGTGTAGCTGGGCTCTTGGAGCTCCACATCAGGTGCTCCAGATCTTCAGTTTTTATACGACAACAGGGAGTGCTCATCAGGCTGAACAACTCTTGCTAAGACGTCATTACTGTATATGCAATAGTGTAGCTGGGCTCTTGGAGTTCCACATCAGGTGTTCCATATCTTCAAATTTATTTTCTCAGCAGAAAATGCTCATCACGTGGAACAATTTTTGCTATGGCGCTATTTTTGTATCTCTTATAGTTTAGCTGATCTATTGCAGTTCTGCATCAGGTGTTCAAGTTTCTAAGATAAATTATAGCCTATATGTTGCCCAGACTTAATGGCTATACAACAAAAAAACAAAACAATCAAATCCGTTCAGTAGTTCCGAAGATTAGCGTGTATGGAGTAACTTCTCCCGTTTTGCTAACATTTCCCTTCACTGCTCTGCTCCTATTGATTGTAGCGTGATGAAAAGTATACTATAACCAGCGCAGGAGTATGAAAAATAATTGTACCAAGTTTCGTCAAAATCCGTCAAGTAGTTTTTGTTTCTATAACGGTTATACAGACAGACAGACAGACAGACAGACAGACCGACAGACAGACAATAATTTTACTAATTGCATTTTTGGCATCAGTATCGATCCCTAATCACCCCCTGATAGTTATTTTGGAAATATATTTCATGTACAGAATTGACCTCTCTACAGATTTATTATAAGTATAGATAGATATAGATAGATAAGTTTATTTAAAATATTAAAAAAAAAATCTTAAACCCTAAAATCCTGATCGCTCTGGGTTGTCCTCACTCCCGATTGAATGAAAAAAATATTCTTTATTTTTTTAATGAGAAGCTACATATGAAACAACTTATTTAGATTACATAAGAAATAGTTAATCTTCATTGTTATAAAATACTTGTAGTTTTATTATGAATACTTTTGCCACAATTTGAATTTAAATTCGTGTCCGGGCATTTTATCTCATCGCTCTGCGCTGAGGTAAAACATCGCGCTCATGCCTAGTTACGCGTTATAGACACTCTATTCCACTCTCGCTGGGTAGCACCAGCAGTGGTCTAACCGTTGAGGAGGATACCTTTGTGCCACGTATCCGCGAAGGTAAGTTCACGAAGGCAAGTTTATGATTACTCTGGATTTGGTTCTCGAATTTTATGATTGATATGGCACGTTCTTCAAATTAAATATTAAGCTTGTAAATGTGTTTTTATGTGAATTAGGTGATCTTCATGATGGTTTTTATGACACGTAATTATAAATTTCTACTGCTTTTAAATTCGGCTATATTCATGATTTTGTGACTTTTTCTGATCGATATGGCTGTGATTGCTCTGTCCAAAAAGACCAGAGCAATGATATTTTGCATTAATTGTACGTTATAAAACTATTTAACCATCTTAAAAAAAGGAGATTCGCAGTTCGGCCTGTATGTCATGTGTGTATGAATGTTTGTCCGCGATTATCTCGCGTTTGGCTGAACCGATTTTGATGCGGTTTTCAGAAAAGTGTTAGTTTTATTCTCGGAACGGTTTTAATATAATTATAATTACACGAACCGTCTCGAACACAGACTTGATGACTTCCAGCCTCCCGAACAAGCCGGTTTCCGAAGAGGCTATAGTACCAAAGACCACATCCATACGCTGCGGCAAGTTATACAGAAGACCAAAGAGTATAACTTGCCATTATGCTTAGCGTTTGTGGACTATGAGAAAGCCTTCGATTCGGTGGAAACATGGGCGGTACTTGAGTCACTCCAGCGATGCCGTATTGACTATCGGTACATCGAGGTGATGAAGTGCTTGTATAATAACGCCACCATGTCGGTCCGAGTACAGGAGCAGAGCACGAAGGCGATTCCATTGAGAAGAGGCGTAAGACAGGGGGACGTTATCTCCCCGAAACTGTTTACTGCCGCAATGGAAGACTTGGCATCAACATCAACGGCGAATACATCACTCACCTTCGGTTTGCCGACGACATCGTAGTCATGGCAAAGTTGATGGAGGAACTCAGCATGATGCTCGTTGGCCTCGACCGAGTTTCACAACGGGTGGGCTTGAAAATGAACATGGACAAGACGAAAATTATGTCAAATGCCAATGTTGTGCCCACCCCAGTCTCTGTTGGAAACTCGGTACTCGAAGTTGTTGACTCATATTTCTACTTAGGACAAGCAGTCCAGTTAGGTAGGTCCAACTTCGAGAAAGGGGTCAACCGCCGAATCCTCGGTTGGGCAGCGTTCGGGAAACTATGCAATGTCTTTTCGTCCGACATACCTCAGTGCCTCAAGACGAAAGTCTTCAACCAATCTGTGTTACCAGTGATGAGTTACGGCACCGAAACGTGGTCTTTCACTATCGGCCTCATCTCAAAACTCAAAGTCGCTCAGCGAGCTATGCTAGGTGTTTCTCTACGTTATCGAATCCGAAATGAGGAGATCCGTAGACGAACTAAAGTCACCGATATAGCCCACCGGATTAGCAAGCTGAAGTGGCAATGGGCAGACCATATTGCTCGCAGAGCAGATGGCCGATGGGGTCGAAAAGTATTAGAGTGGAGACCACGGACTAGCAAGCGCAGCGTAGGACGTCCACCAGCAAGGTGGACAGACGACCTTATAAAGGTCGCCGGAAGACGCTGGATGCAGGTTGCTTCCAACCGGTATAATGTGGAGATCAAAAGGGGAGGCCTATGTTCAGCAGTGGACGTCCTATGGCTGAGATGATGATGATGAACGGTTTTAATATACATATAAAACTAATGGATATCTTGTGACATTGCCCACATACATCCATTTTTTTGCTGACTTGTATTGTAGATTTTCAAAGACACCGATTTAATTGAATATCTAAACTAAAAGGGAAAAATAAAAAAAAAAGCTTTTTGAAAAAAAAGAAACGGCTTCAAAACCAAACACAAAAAAGTATAAAATAACTTTTCTTTCGGAAGTCGGACGGCCATAGTCAGTGAAATAAAAAACAAAGCCACCGACTTCCGGAAGAAAAGGTATCACTTACATGTTATCTTGTTACACGTATACCAACTGAATATGACTAAAAACGCCAAAACTAATATTTTTTTTATCAATATTCTTTTTTTTTCTATATTGGTTTGACCATATATGATCGCTCTGGCACCAATTATGATTGCTCTGGTCGCGAAATTTTTTGAACTTAAATACACACATCAAAAGTGTCTAGGGATCAACATATATTTTTGCAATAACTTTTCTCCTGATTGATATTAATTAAAATGTTCTTTAAGGATTCATCAAATAAAGTGTTATCGTTTGTCACAGTAACGATAAACCAAGTCACCTTTGCATTCATAAAGAAATTTGCCATTTTCCTATTATAGGGATTTTTGACATTTGAACCACTAACATTAAAGTTCGAAAAAAAGACTGAAATAACAGTTTTCTTTAAAATTTTATTGGGTAACTTAAACAATTAATAATCCGTGTTTCTACCGCGAACACTAACAACACAAGAACATCGGTTTGGCATACTCAAAATGAGTTCATCCAAATCACGCTGTGGAATGGCCGCCCATGTTCGTTGCAACAACAAAAAAAGGTCTTCTTGCGACTGGATACCCTCCATATTCGGCAGAGCTCTTCTCTGTAGCATATCCCATGCATGCTCAATCGGGTTCAAGTCTGGCGACTGAGCAGGCCAGGGCAGGACATTGATGTTAGCTGCGGCGAGAGTCTGTCTTACAACTCTTGCGGTGTGCGGTCGTGCATTATCATGCATTAACTGAAATAAGGGACCGATTTGCACTTGTAGAGGAACGATGACGTCTGATACAATCGTCTCAGCATAAATTTGAGCGTTGAGGTTGCCTCTGATCCAAATCAGTTCTTCCGCCGATCCAAATACCCGCCCATACCATGATGGTTCCACCACTATAAGGATGGACTTCCTGGCAGGATTTTAATCGCTGTTGGCGTCCAGGGGTTCTCCAGTGTCGTATACGTCTTGTATCCGGTCTCATACCAAAACGAGACTCATCAGAAAAGCACACGAAACGCCATTGTTCTTCTGCCCAATTTCTGTGTTTAAGAGCCCATTGATATCGAATCCTACGATTGTGCATTGCTATAGGTGGTACCCGTAGCGGTCTTCGGGAATGAAGGCTCACTTCATGCAAGCGGTTTCTGACTGTTTGGTCGCTAATTAAGTTCCCTGAAGAGTGATGAAGCCTCACGGCTAACATCATGGCGGTTATTGTTGGAGCTCTTCGAGTTAAGATTTGAATGTATCGGTCTTGTCTCCGTGTGGTGCAGCGATACCGTCCTCCATGGCGCTCAGCCACGGTACCAGTGCTTCGGTAACGTGTCCAAAGTCGACTGATAACACTCTGACTTGTATTCAGAGCTAAAGCCACAGTACGTTGCCGGGAACCAGCTTCTATCATTCCCACGGCTCTGAGCATTTCTTCCCTGCTTAAATGACGTCACCGCTCCATAATAACGTTGGTTTTAATAAGTAGTAGGGAAACAGTAGCACTAATAATGTCTTCAATGCGTTGTATGTTTTTATAGGGAAAATATTGACAGCTGATTTTCATCTTTTACTCGAATTTGATTTACAGTTCCTGATTCAAATTATGAAATGCACCAAAAAGGATCCATATAAATTTATAAAATCATAAATTTATTACAAAGCCACATCTCAATCTCAAGAAATCCGCATAAAAATGCTTGATCCCTAGACACTTTTGATGTGTGTATTTCCATAACTGTTAGTGTAAATTGAAGGCCAAAAGTAAAAATATACTATTTGAATATCATACTTTTTAATGAGATACATAATTATCGTTAAATATCAATATCTGAAAAGCACCAGAGCGATCACACGAATACGCCCGTTTTGGAGATCCACCCTATTGCGCTTTAAAATTTTGATACTTTAGGACTTTTCGGGTTTATGATTTATTTTTTATTACTTTTACGTGTTTGTTTGCAATAATAAGCCTTTGCAGTGTGACATACTACATTTTTAAAGGTGTCCATAATTACATTGGTAATATCTTTGATTTGCGATTTATATTATGCGCGGCCGCAGCGCTCATGCCTCGCTGTGACTAAAGTTTGCTATTCACTAAGCTACGGAAGACGACACTAGCGCTCACCGCTTGCGCTGCACATCGGACGATAGGACGATTTCAAAGCCACTTCGTAGAAGAGTACGTATCCTAGAGACCAGCGATGAGTTTCATGAACATCTGGTGGCCTATCATGACGTCTTAAAGCCAGAGTATTTCCAGTGTGGAAAAGAGACAGAGCTATACAAGTCGTCTAGCGCCACCTCGTTCACTCACTGGAACTACTGTGGCTTTAAGACGTCTTGGTAAGCCACCTGATCATATTCACAGGGTTAGCATAGTTTGTAAGAAAAAAGGGAAGATCTTTTTTTTTTATTTTTAGGTCCGTAAGAGCCCTTCTTTTTGCGGCAAAACGCTTCCGGGATGGATATTTTGCTAATCCAATGCTTGTTTGTCTATCAGATACCATTCCCTGTACCCGTGGCACGCGGGTGGTGACTACAAGCACCTGATGAAGCCAGGAGACGAGAAGATCTTGGAACACGTGCTAGAGTTCAAGTAAGATATTATTACGTATCTCATCACTGAAATTCAGTCCAACTTTTCTCCTCTTTTTCTTTTCGTGGGTCTCCATTTACCATTAACATTTTCCCTTAAGAGTCTGAACGGTTCAGCCACAGCGTCAGCTAATCTACAAAGCCAACCCACCCGCTTTTTTGCCACAGTTCTAAATATTTTTAAATACACGCATGCGAGAATGTACCCTTGCCAGTTTTTGGTGTCACTTTAGAAATCTTATGGCCTACTTTCAAGGCCTAAAGGTTCTGGAGTAGTAACCACAAACTGTAAGCGCGCTTGCTCATGACGCGATGCAATGCAATCGACCGATTTGAGTCACCGATCACGATTTTTATATTTAGAGCTAGCAGGAATTGCAAATAGCAAGGGCGCTCAGGCAAAGCATTGACAGGTCTTCCAGTGGTCTGATTACCTTGAGAAATCCTCACGAATGCGCGAAGCAAAAGATTGGTCAATGTGGTAACTGGAAGTTGTAAGGCCAGGATCTTTCCACTGATATTGTATTAAGAATCTTTGTCACAGCTGCTGTGTGTGAGCCAAATAACTTTGGGTATCGTTGGGATGAACGCAGTGGTGAAAAGGGACAAAAAAATTAAAGTTTTTTTCATTTAATTAATAAATATGATAAATATTAAACTTACCTACAATGTTACGGGATATCCATGATTGTTAACTGTTATGAGCTCTCCCGATATTTCGACACTGCGCTGTTGAAAGCGCCACGACCGCGGATTAACTGGAGAACGCGGGTAGATGAAAATAAATTGTGTTTATATGTATAGGTGAGTATGTTGTCAAAAGGCTTCTAAATAATTCAGCATAATCAAGTTCTTGTTAGTAACCTAATTGTCATAAAAAATCAACGAATTCGAATCAAAGTTTTGTCCCTGTTTATCAAAAATTAGAGAGGTTCTCAATTACATAAATTCGGAATCTTTTTACTGTATTGCAAATCTGACAGCTGAGGCTCTAGCATGAGTTTTGACGATTTTATGACGCAAAGTAAATGACTCTGACGTTATTTTGATGGAAAAAATAAGTTAAAAAATAACTAAAACCCGACTACGACAAAAACGTGCACTGAAAAGTATAAAACAAGAACAATATTAATTTGACCGATATTGTGCTAGCCGTGGTCGTGTGCCACCTACCTAACGAAGATTGTGTGAAACAACCGCAGGTGGCACACGACCACGGCTAGCACAATATCGGTCAAATTAATATTGTTCTTGTTTTATACTTTTCAGTGCACGTTTTTGTCGTAGTCGGGTTTTAGTTATTTTTTAACTTATTTTTTATTTACACTATTTTGGGGTTTGGTATATTATTAATTATTTGATAAGTATATAATAATAAAAGCATAGTAGCGAGTAAATTTCAAATGTACTCATTAAGCCTTTTCATTTGATACCCATGTTGACACTGTTAGAAATAGGCAAAGTAGCTATCAATGTATATAAAAGCTATATAATGTATATATATTTGAAATGTGCACATCAAGCCCTTTAATTTGATACCCATGTCGATACTGTGCGAAAAAAAAATTTTTTTCGGTCACGACTTTACATCAGCTAGAGGGCGCCATATTGGATTTGGTGACACGTCACCTACCCTATAACCAGCGGACAACTGAGACGCTTCTAACGACACCTCATTTGTCATGTAATGATAAGTAGTTTAGAAGATATGAGGGAACAGACAAACATACATACATACATACATACATACATACCGGTCAAAATCATAACCCTCCTTTTGGCTTTGCCGTAGTCGGGTAAAAACTTACTTCCTCATCTTCAAGCGCCTCTACTTTTTCATTTTCCAAACCTATGGTGAAATACGGAAATCTTGTGATAACTTGATTAAGACCTCTGATCTGTGTATTCTCTTTGCAGCAAATACGATCTGTACACCAAGAGCGCTGGTATTCCTGACATCGAGGCTCTCTGGCCTTACTACGAGAAGCTGATCGAGAAGTACATCCCAGGGGAACTGGAGTGGTAGACCATCATAGGCATACACCCTGCACAGTACAAAATGTAATTAAATTAACTAAATTTGCTACTAAAGATACTCTATTATTTAACATTTTTCTTTTAAAATATTTGGTGTAGGTAAGTTTTTTTTTATTAATTTTAAGTACCTTCCTTAGTGGTAACCGTTTCGGCAAATTAGCTAGTAAAACCAAAGATAAAATATATTTTATATTATATATTTTTATTGTTATATTCATTTGGCAAATTTATTTGATAGTTAATTTTGTAGGATATTGTAAATAATAATTTTTAAATGTTACTATTTTTTGTGTTTTATTTACCTCAAATTTTTTACTGAATAAATATGAATTTATGCATCGGTCATGAAACGCTGGAAAGAGAGGCCTTGTGTCATCTCAATCTTGCATTTCAGTGAATATACCATCCTATTCTCACTCATAAAAATCAGAAAACGCAAAATATTCGTAACAATTATTGTACATTTGATTGAAAATTAAAAAAAACTATCGTGAAGAATTATGGTAAAGTTTGCTCAGAATAAAACATTTTAATCTATAATAAATCAGGAACTTTATTTAAAAGCTATATTTACAAAAATACAATTATCTCAAAATATGTAATAATTAAACTACTAAGCATCAACAACCGAGTCAGAAATGTAACACAGAGTGTTACTTAAAAAATTATAACTAAAGTACTTCCACCATGTTGCATGACACAAAAGTAAATAAATAAATATTAATTTATGAAATAATTCATTAAAATAACAATGACGTTGCCTAGAAAATCAAAGAGACCTTACTTCACTTTTTGAAATTCTCTTACTGCTTAAACATAGGCCAACTGTCAAATCCAACGTTTTTTGGTAATGAAAAGGAGGGTAGAATTTAATTTACAATTCATGCCATGCAATATGGGACAGTTTACAAAGTAGTCTAAAAGCTAATATCGTAATATGTCGTATAATCAAACACACACTGCAAGAAAACAGCCTCCAATAAATATCTACTTTATAATCCTACCTACTCAAATATATAAAGTTTCATACAACGTGTATTTGAATTCCGAATATTTCAAGATGTCAAAATCACTTTTTTTTAATCAAAAAACGAACACTAATACACAAAACATTCAGCCAAACAACATACAGTTCACAAAATCAAATGCTATAATAATTTACTACAAAAATAGATCTCGATTTTTGCTCCAATTCATAAAAACTGCTGGATTACATACATTTTTCCAATAACGTAACTTTAAAGAGTCTTTTACTCAATGTTTTGGACTAGATTTAAAGTTAAAATCCAGAGAAAATCAATTAATAAAATCACAATGTTTTACCTACCTAACCATTTAAAAATGGCGGTTAAATTAATCAACCAATAGCAGATCAGTATGCGTGCAACGCTTAGATTCTATTGGATTAAAAGGCGAAGCTTACTTTCCCGCGCCTATGTTAGAAAAAGTTATAAGTTTTTGGCGTTACACTTTATGTTACATCAGTATATAATTATTTAACTATTTAGGGCTGGTTTTTCAATAGTCAGTTAACCGTTACCTGAGAATAAAAATAACGGTATGACTTATTTTTCATAGATAAGCTGTCAAACCGCCATTTTTACTCCTCAGATAACGGTTATCTGACTATTGAAAAACCAGCCCTTAGTGTAAATCACATTGAGGCCGATTTTACAGAAACGTGACTTCATCAAATATGCATGCCTTGCCTTTGTCTATCAAGTAAATGAAAGATACGGAAGACATTTTGAATTGTCAAATTACTGTTTGACATTTTGGAATTTATGACGTCTTCGTCAGAAAGAGATGGAAGACCTTGTAAATTGTGAAATACTCTAGAATATAATATTTTTGGGCGACACAATAGTTTATTTTTCTTGATACAAAACGACAACAATATTAATGAGTGCACTTTCAAATCGGCTTCATACACATTTTCAATTCCTTAAATGCACTTTCGTTCTACACGCGAAGGCAAATCTTATTTATATAATGGTCAAAGCCTAGCCATATGCTAAGAGAATAAATAGACAACTATGTTCACATTGAAAGGCCATATCTTACGATACAATATAATTATATTAGAAATACATTGAAGGCAAAAGGGAGGGGGCTAGATCTCGCTTATTTCATTATATTTTATATGAGAAAAATACATACATAATTACTCCATAGTTATATATAATTACGTTTGAAATATTACATTGCTTTAATAACACCTGCGGCTTAGTTTTGTCTATGGTTTATAGGGTGAGCATAACAGGGTTGCCAGATATATGTATAAAATTACAACATCGTTTTTCTTTGTATTTTTTTTTACCGTTTTGATATTAATATTTGTTTGATTCCTACTTCAATTATAAAATGGCATTAGATTCACAACATCAATAAATTAGAAAACTACTTGAATATACAGGATTACACCAATTTGTATTAATTATACAGGTTGCTCACCAAATAAATTTCCAAAATTGTTTTTCAAAAAATGACAACTTGTATTTAATTATTTCAGTTGGTTATTAATTATATTGATAAGTTATTTTTAGTTACTTTGCTAAAGTCACTAATAGAAGGCGAATATCATAAGTTATTTTAATTATAAATAGTTTTAAATCAATGGTCGTATCCCTTAGTAAGATGTTACCCTCCTAACAATCTATTGTATCAGTCTTTATTCTGTAAAGACGGCTCTAAACAACTCCTAAGGCCGAAACAAGGCAATTTTAGTTTGTTTTATCACTTTTTCTTTACCTTAGCAAGAAACGTTAGAACGATATTGAACTTTATTTTAAAGATGATCTAGTTCTTTTCAGTTTAGAAGATAGGTAGTCAAAAATGTTCTTTGCATAAAGTTCAATATCGAAAAACACTATCACATTCATGCTAAATCTTCTTACTAGATTTCCCTTACTATCCTTTCTAAGCCTAAACGTTTTCTTTGTTCCCATCTAAAGTGTTACCAGTCCAAAAATATGAGGAATTTTTCCAGGAATGTGTTACAACCTATTCGAAAGTCTTATTCGTCTAATTGCATTGTTCTACTTTTGTTTCAATATTTGAATTCGAATGTTTTTTTTTATGCTACTTTTACAACAAAGCTTTTAAAATGGCCTGCTTTATAAAATATCATATTGAAAGAATATTTTTTCTCTACAATCTGGTAATATTCAAGTCTACATAATTTACTGTTTTAAAGTTTCAATTTGAGAAGCTTGGAATATCATAAATATTTACCATACAATAATAAAATACATTGCCAGAAATCTAAATGGGCCAAGTACACTAGCGCCATCTGTGGCCCATATAACATTCAAATACTACGAGAGTTCTAAAGACGATGTAATGTAATTTGTTCTTCATCACCTTGTGTTTAGGTTCACATTGGCTTACGTCTCAAAGTGCTTGTAAATGCTGGTGACGTATGCCATCACTTGCTGCCAGTCGGGTCTTTCTTGTTGGATCATGTCTTGTATGTTCTGTTGACAAAAAAACGGCGAATTACAAAGTATTACATTTCAATGATTGGTGATTCTTGGAAGAAGACAGAGTATTAACTCTGTCTTCTTCCAAGAATCACCAATTTAGAAAACTATTAACTTTTCTAAAACAAAAGGTTTCTTTATCAAAAGAATACCTGTTGAAATCTCTCACAATGAATGTCAATCTTGAATAATGAGTTTCGCAAGTTGCGAAGCTCATCAATCAAATCAATAGACTATGAAGGTTCAGATATGACTTGTTCCGAGTTCAAGGCAAAATACCTTGACATGCTTTTATACTCAAAAACTTCTTGATCAGTCCCCGATCTTTCTAGTATTATATAGTTTCACAGGAATCATTTTGTGAGTACAATGTACTTTATAACTTTCAATGAGTAGATACCCACGTCTTTTAATGACTTGAATGACCCTGGCGGTTGAGATTATGTCATGCTCACACTAATGTCTCGCTGGCGGTGGCGCGTGTGTCGGATCATTTAGTTCCCTTCAAAATGGTTGAGCTGAGTGATGCTGATGCATGTGTCATGTTCGTGAACGGGCGCTGTCAGTCGTGACTGGTCATCTCTTAGCAGCCACGGTTTATTTTAATTATAAAGAATTTTGTCTTTTTTATATTAATCACCTATGGACACTTTTCACTTGCAACATCGTTCTCACAATAATGTACCATCACAAGTTGAATGATGTAACAAAGATTTTGTTATAATTTTGGCGATTGAAAAAGAGTGTCCATGGAGTTTCTTGCCCGTTCTTCTCCATAGAGATCTACGCTTTGGAATGGGCATCTACAGTACTTTCACAGTTTTTATGTCTTGTGACTGGGACTGTAGCACCGTAACTATTTTTTAAACTATTTTATTTTAATTTTGTCTTTTGACAATTCAAAAGTGCCTGTAACTGGCCTACTTGAAATAAACGATTTGATTTGATTTGATCAAGAAGAGCCCAGATTACAGCTTTGTGTTGCTAATAAATTCTGCTGAACTCTGCTGCCAATAAATTAGCAGCATTTTTTCTGCTTCTCACTGCTTGAGCACCCTTGCGGTTCCCAAAAAAGCATTTTTGGCTCAAAAGTGTTCTTATGTGGTTACTACAGTGGCCAAAATAGAGATGACGCCGAAAAATGGCAATATCTTTCAATAGTACAAATATGTTTATTTTTTTAAAAACCTTGTCCCACACTAGGGATTTCTCCCGTGTCGTGGGTGCGTTTACAAACAGAAACAGTGCGTTTACAAAAACACCCAAACCAATAAATATACTAACCAGCGTGGTAGGTATACCGACGGACTCAGCGGCGGCGAAGGCGACGGAGAAGTTGGTACGTTTGTCGTGGGGTGACAGCGACGCGTACGAGATGCGTCCGTCGCCCAGGTATGAGTGCAGCAGCGCGCACAGTGCCATGCCGTCGTTCCACGATGAACTGGAGGAACAAAAACATTATTTATACTTCGAAAAGCACTGTACTCTTATTTAAAGTAGGTTTGTTTTTGTCGTGGTAAAATCAAATGACTCCTCCCAATCAGGGCAGAGCACGACGGGCTGTCAGACTCGTACTGACTGTAACGTTCAGGGGTCACGGTAATTCGTAAGTCCCGCGACACCTCTTCTTTTTTTTACTAACCTTCTTAAAGTAGGTTAATAAAATTTGCTCCGGCAATTTAACAATTAATAGTTTTCAAATGAAAACAAGAAGCTTATTAGTATGCGACTTATTCTCGATTCAGAGCAGCTCTGATTTTGAAAAATTAAACGCTGTTATTTCGTCGATTTATTAACTTTTAAGAATGCCGTTATTTACAAACATATTCTAAGCCTATAAACGTTCGGGCACGCCGCAGTTGCGGCGGTAAGACCCCTCTTTGAGGAGTGGCTGGATAGGAGTCACGTCGTCCTGACCTACCGAATGACGCAGGTCCTCACCGGACACGGAAGTTTCGGGAGGTACCTGTGTCTGATGAGAAAGGAGGAAACGCCTGGGTGTCACCACTGCGAAGATCGCCCGGAGGACACGGTGGAGCATACGGTGCAAGACTGCCCCGCTTGGGCAGAGCACCGACGTGTCCTCACGGCGGCGATAGGCGGAGACCTCTCGCGCCCAGAATTGGTCGCGGCCATGCTGCGGGGCGAGACGGAGTGGGAAGCGGTCGCCTCCTTCTGCGAAGCAGTAATGCTCGCGAAGGAGGAGGCGGGCCGCGTGCGAGAGAGGACAGTGTCCTCCCTCCGCCCCACCCGCGGTGGTGGACGCCCACGGCGACGGACGTCTCAAGACGATCTCCGGTCACCGTAGGCGCGGGCATGCGAGCAGCGAGTAAAGGGCAACTCGCTGCCCGACCATGGACCATGCCCGGGTCGACGGCGCGTTGTGTCCCACGCGCGCCTCAAATAGCGTCAGCATAATGACGGGCCCCCCCTCTCAGAGGGCCAAAGCCTGCCGGGGTCGCGGGGACTTATTCCATCACGGTGACCCCGGAACATAAAAGGCTATTGAAGGACACCGTGGATTTTAGTCAGTACGAGTCTGACAGTCCCTCCCGCCCTGCCCGGGGTGGGAGGACTCATTTGATGATTTTACCACGTTAAAAAAAAAGCCTATAAACGTTGTTTTCTTTATAAAACTGATGTCTAGAAATATCAAATCTGAACTTCGGTGCCCCACTATTACTACATTATTTAGGTCCACAACTCCGAATGGACTATAAATTGTGAAAAAATCAGTAGACAACAGCGCTCTTTTTATCGGTATATGGCTTAATCGTCGTTGATAGTCCAATAATGCGTAACTAACATTGTTAAAAACCGCGTAACTACAAAAAAAGCAAAAATGAGATTTCGCGGGTGTAGGTAACTGATTGTGATTGGCGTCGACCTGTGCGACCAATTTTTGAATAGATCAATAAAATGAGGAGTAAATCAAAAATAACAATACCGCGGATCTTTGGACGAACAAGTTACGACCAGAAAACCGCGTATATGCGCCAGTTTGTATGAGAATTTGCAGTGCTTATGTGACGCTTCAGTTAAAAATTGCTTTTTTTCGGCATCACTGGATTATTTTGAATGTAAGTATATTACACGTATTCTAAATGTTATGGTAATTAAAATTGGAATGTTTATTATTCTAAAATTGTGTAATTTGGTGTGTAAATAGCGACGACAGGAACTACCTCGGTTTGAAAAATTTTCGGCCTAGCCTATATTTGAGGGTAGTATGTAAATAAATTTGTACTTATTCGATAGCTTGATTATTTATTATCACGTTTCATTGTAAATTGCGGTTTTTTATTTCAGGCAATCTGCTACTCTGCCAGGTAATGGAAAAAATCTTAAAGTGGCTCCATGACTAATACTTTGTCAAAAACTTAACCGCATGTTGAAATTGCAAGATGGTATGTGACGATCAGATACCAGCAATGTGTAATGAACATCTATGATAATCAACTTTCCTACTACATTCCTGAGCAATTGTCAAAAAAGGGGAAACAGGGAGATTTTTCTCCCTTGAAAGAAGTCATGTCACAAAAATCGCTAGGAAATGTGAATCAGTTTTGGGGTCCATGGATTCTTGTATTTGTCTTGTTTCCCAAAGACCAATCTATAACAGGCTAACAGTAAGCTAAATTGTTTGATAAATTCACTGAAAAAAGGTCCCGAAAATCGGCGGGGATTTAGTAAAAAGTAAAGCTTTTTACAGGATACTGCAACGGCTCACCATTTATTTTTTTAAGACATCTATTTAATGTATTTCTTATTACCGAGTATCTTCTTTCAATAATTACCTATATTTTTAACAAATTGACTTAAAAATATAGATCATTAGGGGAGAGATTTGTTAAAAAAAAAAAATATTATTGTTGAAAAAAATATTATTTCTAAATAGTTTTAGTTAGTTATAATTTTGAGACTGATTTGTTTCTGTTCATATAAAGACTTATTATATATAATAATAACTATGTTTATTTCTTATATGATGTTAAACTTTAGCAGCATTAATAAATAAGCTGAGGAAGTTTAAAAAAGTAATAATGTTGCCTATTTATTACTTCTAATATGTTTTCATACCTGTTAGTATATATATGTTGTTCTTCTATAAATATAAACTATTTATGATTAAACATAATCATTTATATACTTAATTTCATTAAATAAATGATTGATTGAAGTTGTAGATTTTTTTTAAATATCACGTAAGTACTGTCTATAATCCAAAATCGTTTGAAACTATACAGCGTAAGTGACTTTCTAATTAAAATATTGATAATATCGTCTTCAAAATGAGTACATTACATGAAAGAAAACAAAATGATCCTCTACTCAAGTTCAGTCGAAGATCGGTCGATTAGTCTTTTAGAAAATTAGTTTTTTGTCTCTCCTGTAAAATCAGTGAAAGTGTAGTTACGCAGTATTTGACAATGTTAGTTACGCGTCATTGGACTATCAACGACGTTATGACTTTTGGGTGTTAGGGCAAAGTCCCATACATTGATGCCTAAGTATTCTCCTTTGGAATGAGATTTTCGGTTAGATAACTTAGGAAAACGAAATCTACATATAAACGGTCTAATGTTTACACAAAGCTTCATCGAATATTCAAAAATTCCTTACCTAAAGTTAGTGATATCAATATTGTTGTAACCCATGGTCTTCTGTTGGCACCATTTGAGCAGCGCATTGCGTTTTGAGCCGCCATTCTTAACTTGTAGCGCGTTCAATGGATCCTTTCTTTCACCTGGTAGATTTATTAATAAAGATTATCATTAAAGTATTCGGTTTCTGAACGAGGAGAACGTAATACAGGCTCTCTTTAAACGGTTTTATTTTTCAGTGAATGTTAATGAACATTGTGTTTTTTTGAAATGTTTGTGTTTGCGACATTAATCATGCGACATATAGAAGCTAAGCTTAGTACCTACATACTTACCTACGTAGACCTGTTAAAGACATAATAATTTATCTAAAAAAGAACTTCTTCATTCATAGTAGGTATATTGATTTTAAAAGCCATTTATAATTTCCCCATATTCAGCTGTTAGTGCCATCATAGACTGTTTCAAATAGCTGGACGTCGTGTCCTTCGGTGTGTTTGCTTTAAATTGCTCATAATTTTTTTATCATAAGCTCTAAATCTCATAAGCTCTAAATGACGGCAGAAAATATAGCCC
Source organism: Agrotis clavis (assembly GCA_954870645.1). Lineage (NCBI taxonomy): Eukaryota > Metazoa > Arthropoda > Insecta > Lepidoptera > Noctuidae > Agrotis > Agrotis clavis. Next base: position 9,268,068 of record OX940939.1, on the reverse strand, counting down.
AGAAATGTAGTGATAGGATAAAACCAGGTACTACGCCCTAGTTGAGAAAACGTCCAGAAATTCTAGCATACAGAGTTACTATTACCTAATTTTACCCCTATGCTATATAGCACAAATTCAAACACAGATTTTGCAAGTGTGTGTAAATGTGGTGCTAATCTTAAAGGCTCCAGGGCAAATCAGCAACAACATTCATGCTGAGTCAGCCACAGATATTGTAGCTTGTGTGTCAAAACTAATTCGAACTTACTGAGTGACGACCGGTATCTAAGATTTACACCCCTTATGTGTTGACAGACATTGAACGCGGGTAGGCGTTTAGTGGCTGTATGGTCGTTGTGTTTTCCCTTTACGAGAATTTCCAGTGCTATCTACACTACCTTGCTATAACAGGATACGACTCAATAGTTCACTCACATATATCTCCATAGCTGTTCCGTCGCACGAAGGACTCGATGGCCTTCTGCTGCAGGGACAGCGCGCGCTGCTCGTCCGGGATGTTGGCCTGCGCCTGCGCCGCCTCTGCCCCGCCCCGTTAGGCAAAACGTCAAACAAGCGCACCAACCACGGATTTGTGATATTTTGGAGAGAGTGTAGCAGAGAAGGTGATAGCAAGGATTTGCGTGGAAGTAAATAAATATCATATAGAGAGGTTTTTCATGAAGAAATACACTATAAGTGCATGATAATCGATTAAATGATTTACCTCATATAATTGGGTTTACCAACATCAATTTATTTAAGTTGGATAAAGCGACATCTATACCGCCATTAATGAACTACGACAGGCGTGATGTTATATCGCGCAGGCAATTTACCGCGCAATTTATTATTTACGTTGCTTTTTTCACATGGTTTTAGCCAGAGCTTTCAAAGAGATCATAATTTATATTATAATTATGCTTTAAGTAGATAAAATTTTCCATTTTTAATGTTTTCTAGTATGTATCTGTTATTTTTCATATTTTTTTAAAACGACCTTATTTTTTATATCACAAAACCGTTTATGGTGTACATGATCGAAATATCCCCACAGTCAGCCAGTGTGGATATCTCAGAGTAGACACAAACAATGCAGAGTGGTACCGTCCCCAATGAGTGAACTTAAACTCCGGTAACGCGTAAGACCCAACTCCATAATGAATAGAGGGAAAAGGTTGGCGGGAAATATAACGACTCCATTTTGAATTTTGGAGTGACAGTTTGATTTTAAAATAATAAAGGATCTTTTAATATTTTTTTCCTTTGTCTAATTCAATTATAAAGACAAAATGTCGATGGAAAGTAGAGATAAATGGGTAATGAATATTCTCAGTTAAAAATTCAAACTAAAAGATAGATATGGAAAAAAGACCCAAAATCAAACACAGTTCTAGAAAAAAAGTCACTTATTGAATTAAACAAAAGAAAAACCCAGCAAAAAATAAATTCCCAGAATAAAAATTAATAAAAATATTTTTTTTCTAAATATACAGGGTGTAAAAAAAGTCGTTTGGCATGCATCATGTAATGAACTAAGAGTTTTAATAAATAAATTAGTAACGTGGCACACAACACATATCGTTAATTGTCGTTAATAGGCAAGGGTTGGGCTATGCGCCTCGTTCATGCTGCCATGCTGGAAAAAATAAGCGACTTTCATGCGATTAAATGTAGCCGGGGACGGGAATCGCGTATTTTAATCGAATTGGGAGTCTTAAAGTTACTAAGAATTAAATAATTTGAGCAGTTTTAGTTTTCCTTAGTGACATAACCCATTTTTCAAAAAAAGGCTCATTGTATCTACCTATCAAAAGTACGATAAAAAAAAATTAAAAAATCTAACATGCTGGCTCTTTAGGAAATTATAATAAACATATTCTACTTATTGTCTAACTACATAAGATTGTAAATAATTATATCGTTTCAATTGGTTACTATCTACCATGCATATTTCCCAATATGTCTCTCTTATCTATGTAATAAACAAGCGGTGAAGCACTAGTTTTGAATCGTTTTTATCTGAAGTGGTTTTTACTACTTTATTAGATCTAGATCCGTCGATCACCTAATGATCGATGTCTAGATCCCGCATTGAGGCCGCGTGGTAGATTAGCACACCGCCCGACGTCTTAAATAGAGGAGATGAGATACGGCATTTGCATTTGAGATGCCGCATCTCATCTTATGAGAGGCTTATATTGTGCCCTTTGGCATTATAGGCCGATTATGAATATTTTTAACAATCTAAAAAACTTATAAAATTCATGCACAAAGATAAATTCAAAACCATACACCATCACCTCATCATTTTCCTATATTAAGCTAAATTTTTACTAAGAAACTCACCGTTAGCGATAGGTGAAGGTCGAGCACCTCTGGCTGCGGGCGGCTTGGTGGAGAACGTGGTCCCGCCCATACCATTGGTGGGCGCTGTCGAGTCGGCCATACCGTTCTTAATCGTAGTTGAAGTTGTAGTTAGAGTTACGCCGACAGTAGTTTGCTGAAAAAGTGTTGAATAAATATTAATTAAATAATAATCGGAAAAAAAAATTGAACACCCTGTAGAGTCTAACCAGGTAATCTGTTGTAGTTTTCGATTTTTGTGAAAATGGGCTTGAGCCTCGAGACTTTTTATATCAAATCCCAGTTTCGTTAATTAGGTTCCGTAGTAGGTGTTCTAATCTAAGATACCGGTCTTAAAACTCTTATTTTTAATGCCCGATGACTATTTTTACGATTTATTGAAAGCAATGAGATCATACTAATGATATTCACACAGTTATTGCAAGGATATTAAAAAGACACTATAGTCGGCGGTGATCGAAGGTTTGCCGAGTAAAATTAAAGTAACGGTTACCGGTACGCTCGACGGGAACATGGTATTATAGTATTTTCTTGGATCCTTACCTGAGGCCACTCTCCTACTGGAGTGGTGGCAGGCGACTGTTTAGCTGCCTTCGCTGCATTTTCTATGCTCTCAATAAGAGACTTGACTGACAGACGAGAGTCTTGGCGGCTGACACCTAGAACAAACATTTTAGAACCATTAGCCGTGTTTAGACGAGTATGTAGTACCATATTTCGCGGTGTAAGAACCAGATGAACGTATCTACAAAAAAATCGAAAACAGTTTTTTTTCATAAAAAGGTTCATAATATGGTCCTTTATGAATTGCCAAAACGACGTATCGGTAAAGTCAATATTTATCAAATTCCAAAAAAACTAAATAGCTTAAGAATCATTTTCAATGGAACCAGAGAAACGTATTACGAATACCGTTTAAATAGTTCTAATTATCTTCCTACCGCTTTAGAGCTATAGGAACGTATTTCTAAAAACGATATTTTTATTCTTAGAATATTAGTTTGTTTGGCAATATTATAATAACCATAAGAACGTAAAAGCTTATACGTTGTTTTGGTCGTTACAAAATTTTGTTTCGATGCTTAGTTTAAAGAGCCAATGTAACGTTTGTGTATTTACGTTTTAGTGGCACAAACATTTTTGTTGGATAAATAATACAAGTCAATGGCCAAAGCGATGTATTGGCGATTTACGTTTTTGTGGCAGTATTATTTTGTTTGATTAGTATTATAGTCCATTGAAAAAATATAAACTTACGTTAGTTTGGCACCTAAAAGTTGATGGAAAGTCTCAACGAGCCCCCTGATTTGAAGTTAGGAGAATACTTTTTTTAGCTTTTATTTCAAAAATGCATATGTCAAAACCTTACCCATTTCTAATGAAAAGTATGACGATTTACAAGACTTATGATGAATACAAGGCATTATTTTTATAAAGGGTTTTCAGTTGGAACTCCAACAACAGACGACGAAGATAGTTAATATTTTTTCTAAACGCTGATATGCTGATTACAAGTTTTATTATTTCAATTGTCCTATTTCAACGCTGTCATAATCATTCCCCCACAAATTATGAATTGGTCAACTTAAAATCTAGACGACTTTTCCTGGAAACTATGTTTCCCTATGACTTGTGCAATGGCAGATATGACTGCTTAGACCTAACTAGTAAACTAAGCTACGTTGTTCCGAGGACGGTCATAAGACGAGAGGTGCGCCCTCGACCACTTTTTGCTGTTTTCTCTTGCCGCACTAACGCTGGAGTCCGGGCACCTCTTTGTCGGATGGCTAATAACTTCAACACTGATTTTGCAACACTGGACTTGTTCTCAACATCGGCTAGTAAGTTTAGAAGAACACACTCCAAGAAGGACAACTCCTTGAACCACATAATTAACCCACCTAAGTTGTAGCACGACATGTACCTACTAGAAGTGTTAATGACCACTATTTATTAGCTATTACCACTATTTACCACTATTTGTTACCTAGCTATTAAGTATTTTTTCCTTTTCTCTTTTTTGTGTTCTTTTCTTTTCCTTTTTTACCATCCTTTTTTTGTTTTGGTCATGTTTTTGCAGTTCCAAAATAATATTTCTTTGTTAAAATGTGGATAACGTTGGGAGTTACACAAATACTTATCACTATTATTATGTAATATCTTTAAACTAAGAAACTTGTGTATGTGTTTTGTTTTCCCGAAATAAATAAATAAATAATTAAATTTCAGGAGTAAATAAATATTATTGATTTTTTACCTATTTTATTACTAATTTTATCACTTTATCATTAAAACTTAACTTCACAAATGACGTATTTAAGTTTGATAACAACAGAAGTTTGAAAATAATTAAGGGCCACACTAACGTATGTCAACCGAATTTTAAAAATATATATATTGCGTCTATGTAAGCATATATAAATAAATAATTTCTAATTTTTTCAAAGCTCTAAGAGTATGGCAATACAGAGAAAATAAAGTTTTTTTCCATACTAGTATTTTATCTGTATTAAAAAGCTGGTAAAGTTTAAAGAGCCGAATTTTCACAGTATTTTTGCTTTCCTGTAAAATTGAGAAAATGTAGATACGTTCATCTGACTCTTACACCGCGATTTAGTATAACAAACTACTGCAACATTTCGTCAGTTGTTTTTTTTTGTCCAGAGCTAGGAAATCAATGAAGTTAGTAGTGGAAATCTTTACCTAGATGATGAGGGTTTTAGAAAGGTTTCAGAAGATATTTCAAATTATTCGGGCAGAGAATTGGAAACGTAATTCTTATTAACAAAATAGAAAAGAAATGGTACATCTAACATAAGCAACTTCTAGCACTGTTAATGAGGGGTGCTAAGACAGGAAACCTCCACGTGCGCCCGTGGACTGGAGTTCCCTCTCCGTCCGGGGGGAAGACCAGTTTTTCGGGCCGGTGCACCCTGGGATGCGGGCAAAAACTAAGGGGTCTCTTTGCCCGTATGCGAATAGCCTGTCGTGTAGACGCTCCAACGCGTGTCCCTCTGATCAGCGGCGGAGCGGGCTTGCGGACGGTGAGTAACGGGTAGCTCGCCGTCCGACCAAGGACCAAGCCCGGGTCGGTGGCGCGTCGTGTTTCGCGCCAAATGCCTGCTGGGGTCGCGGGTTTTTTTTTATCTTAACCTAGGATACCGTGGCCCCGGAACGTAAAAGGCATCCGAAGGAACACGGGTGGATTTTAGTCAGTAAGAGTCTGACAGTCCCTTCCGCCCCACCCAGGGCGGGAGGACTCATTTGATGATTTTACCACCTAAAAAAAAAAGCACTGTTAATGAGAAAGATTGTGAAGATGAAGACGGAAGGATAGATGGATGGATGTTTGTTACCCTCACACGTGAAGAGTGCTGAAAGACTTTGATGTTAGGCCCGCAGGTATAGTTTACAGACACACAAAAAACTATCCTAATTGTAAGAAAAAAATACAAAACTTTATGCGGTCAAAACCTTGGTCATAAGCAGCTATCGTATCTAACAGATGTCGGTCATTACCTTTATTCCTCCTATGTGAAGCAGCAGTAGCCATGATGTCCTGTAGCGAGGCACTGGTGAGCAGCGGCGGTGGCGGCGGAGTCTCCTCCGTCCGAGGTGGAATAGCTGGAGGTGACAGATAGGTTACTGACTGCGGTATACTTGGAGAAGTGGTGTTGTGAGGACTGAAAAGACTATAACTTCGTAAACAGTAGTTAAAAGGTCTGGAGGAGGTCCTAACTAGATAGTTTCGTGTATATTGTTTTGAATAAAAAATGGCTGTCCGTCTGTCCATGTTTACGACTTGGCAAGACATGGCAACGTCAAGGTATATCTCGCAGAGATGGTCTATAAACTGATGATTTTTTGCAAGAACAAGAGCTTTCAGTAAACTAAAATATTCGTTTGGAACAGGATAATTGATATAGTACCACGTTTATCTTTGTCTGGTAATTTGAGCAAAATAATCTAATAATCCAACACCAGACAAATCCCAGTGCGATAAAAACTGAAGCGAAAATCCATGCGTATATTGTGCCGAATAAATAATTTCAAATAATATTTCATGCTGCATGTTTTCACCATAGTAACCCTGAAATAAAATACGCCATCTAAAGATATCCTTATATACGGACGTGTTCGACTGCAAAATATGTGAAATGACTCACAAAAGCGCAGGTAAGTTTCTGAACGCATCTCAAATAATACTTACAATGGATAGGGGTTCAGTATTAAACTATGTTTGACAGAGGGCATGAATATTTTGGCAATCCTATTCTCCCTAACCAAAAGCCTACTTAATCAGACCATTGACTCCCGTCATAGAGTTTTACCAGTACCCAGCACCACAATACCCAAACTAACTTCTGCCAAACTTTCAAAAAGAAGCCCATCGTTCAGAAACTTAAAACCAAAGGCAAATGGGACCACAGACCACCACCATGTCACCGCCACCGAATGAGACAACACACAACTATCATGTTTCCATACATTGATACAGTTATTTACATGTAATTCACACTCGAACGTTTAGGTTTCCGGTCACAAAAGCGCTGACTTACGTAGAGGTCTTCGGGGCGGAGGGTCTTTCAATGACCTTAGAGGGTGCGACAACCTTTTGTGCTCCAAAGTCCTCCAATATGGCTTTTCCCTTGGCAAGGAACCTGTGTTTGTGTCTATGCTTGGTGCAGTCGGATGTTGGAGAGAAAATTTTCTCGGTGCAACCTCTGTTGGTACATCAGGATCTGGTTTCTTTTCTAAAGATTTGACTTTTTCTACGACAGATCCAGAAGGGTTCTTTGGCAGGTCCTCATTAGCGCCAGGCGCGTTGGTTAATGACATAATCGATTTAGTAACGCTAGCCATCTCTTTCGCCGTGGTCGCGGTCGTGCTTTCCAGAAAATCCAAAGATTTAGATTTTGTATCTCTATCATTTATCTTAGGCCTCTTGATTCGTCTGGGTACTTTTAGAAGATCTTCTCTCGGTAATGCAGTCAGTTCATCGTTCAAAGATTGATTTTGATTTTTTGATATTTTATCATCATCGGCTATATTTTTATCTTTGGCTATTACTTCAGATATCACAGGCCCTATTTCTTCATAAAAATTTTCTTGTTCGGAATATCTTCTTTGTCCAACTTGAGAGGTAAATGGATTTGTTTGCGTATTTTTTTTTAGTTCTTCTTTACTACTTTCCACAGGCTTGGGTTTTAAAGACTCTGTTGAATTAATAACGAATGGGACGCTTGCTACTGGTTGATAATATTCCTTGTCCTTCAAGTTTTGAGGAGTCTTCGACAATTTGCCAACAGCTGCGATCGCTTCTGCTGGCTTTGCTGAAGAAGTTTTTGGTCCAACGCCAACAGTTTTTGGTGGCTCTATTAAAGGCTGTATTGGAGTTGTGGCAAAATTGTGTGGACTTTTCGTTATTTCCAAAGGCGGAATAGAAGGTTTAGCTATGTTTTTACTTGGCGAAGGAGTTTTCCTTTCTGGCAAGTTTTCGGTAGACCCAAAAGTTTTCCATGAAAGAAAAGGTAGTTGCTTTGCTTTGACATTCTTTTGATAAAGCCCTTTTCTTTTGGTACTATCCCCAAGGTTCTTCACTTCGGTCACTTTGGCATCATTTTTATTATCAGTGTCAACTTGATCGATATCACTGTAGTAAACAGTACCTTTGTTAGCCTCTTGTTTAGCCTCTCGTTTTGGTTCCAATGGGACCTCTTGGGGTGTAACAGGTTTTAAAAACACTGGCTGTATCAAAACGGGGCTTATAATTATCGGGGAAGAGGGTCCAATATTGCCGTTTCCTAGTTGAATAGGAGCCAAAAAAGTTCTAAAAGTAGCAGCTTTGTTATTATTTACTTTAGGACTATTTTGCATTGGTGCTGTCTTTGGTATTTCATCACCTAAGTCTGTGGTATTAATTGTTAGATGGTAGCTTACGTTATCATCAATAGGAACTGGCGTTTTTGGTTCAGGAGGAACGGTATCATTGATAACTTCATCTTTGGGACTACTGGGTATATTAACGTTAGTGGTAACTAGACTATTATTTTCTTTGGCATCAACTATTTTTGGTTTAGAATCGCGACGAAACTCGCTTTCTGGTAATTTTGGGATATCGCTAGATGGAGAATTCTTTATATCATCTATTTCATCTTTAGTAATAGAAACAGGTTCAGAAGTACTTTGCTCATCATCTTCGTTCAATTCCTTGACCTTTGTGCAAAGGGCACCACGTTTAGCTCTATTATTACCAATTATTTTCTCTATTGCAGCTTTAAATGTAAGTTTTAGTTCCTCATTAACTTTTTGAAGTTGTTTTTCAACCTTGTCATCAATATTAATATCTCTTAGTATTTCTTTTTTAGGTGGAATTAAATCAATTACTGGGCCTTTTCTAATATCATCAGGGTATGGAAAAGGTAGCACTTCTTCAGCCTTTACAACGAGTACGTTATTATCATGCTTTACGTTATTATTATTGGCTTCAAATATAGCTTCGAATTTGTTGTTATTTTTTTCAACGGGTGACTGGAAGACACTATCAGAACCTTCCGTGAAAAGAGACATTTCACTTTGAGTGTTAATAGTTAGAAAGTCCACACTAGTGGCCTCATTTAAAGCCTCTTTATATTCTTCGTTAGTGTTTAAATTATCCATACTGTAAGACTTTGGTTTTCCATTGTATATTCCAGACATATTTGTACTAAAGATAGTGCGTTGTCTTGGTGTCGGAGCGAAACTAGAATCTGATTTAATTAACCTAAAACTATGATTCAGATCGACTAGGTTCTTCGGTATTTCTGGTATAACTGGAGGATCGTTTGTTTCATCGTGAAGGTCGATAGCATTTTGTCTTTTCAACTCCTTGGTTTCAAAAGGAGGTAAGACAGTTTCGGCTAACATTCTACTCGGGTACTCTTCCTGTGACGATTTTGGACTCACATCGTCGTTCGTTTCGTCTGTAGTGACGTTTTGTATTTTTAATTTGAATTCATCATTTAACAAATCTTCCAAGTCATTTTTCAGTTCCGGGGGGTTGATCCTGAAGAATGCTTGTTCTATCAAACTTGCTTCCTTCGCTGGTGGATCACTGACACTGTGGACTCTCGACAAATATCTACTTCTTATGCTCTTGAATACATCTTTAGACGGACTCAAATCATCGCTCGTCTGAGAGTCACAATTATCAGATTCCTTTGATTCTAATATATTGTAATCTGAGTAAACGCTATCCATAGATTCCGATCTGTCAACACCTGTGTTGGTACATCAAAGTGAGATTAGACATTGTTTAACATACATTTGATGGTCGATCACTGTTAGTTTATGAATTTCTACGTAGTTAAGCATTTTACACAGAATTAGCGCATGGAAATGCATGTTAATTCTGCTGAAATATTGAAAAAATCTTTGATGTTTTTACGTCTTTATTTTATTTAACTACATGCAAAATGAACAGTAATGCTACGTCGTAAGTTAAATTATTTTTTCAATTAATTATATTTTGTACAAAAATATTGTATTACCTGAAAAGAATTCTCATAATCGTAATTGATAACACAGCTGTAGTAAACCTTTGCGTTTCATTCAGAGCATTTGCAAGATACAAAGCAAGGACTAGATAGCAAAAAAGTTAACAAACTCCAAACTACTTTCAAGTCTACCTGTCATACACATGCAAAGCTCTCACTTGCGCGTTTTATAACGGAAACACTTAATTTTTGAGAAAACTCTGCCAATCATCATAATTTCAGTTTTGGTGCAAAACAAAACGAAAGAAAAACTTTATTATTCAGTGCTCCCAAAAAGAAAAAAAAAAATTAAACAGAGAAAAACATCAAACTGAGTACCTAATATTATTCACAAATAAAGAAAAGAAGATAAAACACCTCAAATTAAACTTTTCTCATTGGAGATGGGTACTGCGTTTCATCAAATCCAAATGTCTCGTCTACATAGACGACCTACTAATATCATAACAAGAAATGTACATCACCAAATTCAAAGTGTATCATACAAAGCCAATTCATAATTTTGACAAACGCATCCAGAACAAAACCCGCAAGTTTCTCCCCTTCATTCTTCCACTTACCCTTGATGGAGTGCATCTGGTCTTCCAAGAGTCGTATCCTGTCTCTTGCGACCTTGTTCTCGGAGACTAGTCGTTCTAACTCTCTTTGGGCTTCGGTTTTGAAGTCGTTTGCGACACGGACTGTCATTAGGAGGTCGCTTTGGAACTGCTTCCATTCGGCTTCCTATCAAGAAAGTTTTTGAAAATTTAGATCATAATGCTCTCATGGAAATTTTATGTTATTCAATTGATAGAAGAGAATTTCGTGCGGTCTTGAATAGTTTTTGTTATGCTATCAACTCCTAAGTCGGTTTTTCTGCACTAGATGAACTAGTAGGGTAATTTGCGTTGCGTCTACCCGCGTTCAAAAACTGTTCATATCATCAATTAAAACTTGTCAGCTTTTAAAAGCCCCCAAAAATAGATTAGTAGCAATAAGTTTCAATGGAGAAGTTCGTTTACAAGAGTCAGTTTCAGAGTCTTTTACCAAGCATATTGTTTAAAAATCTATTTCTATAAAATGAATGCCACTTTTCGTTGTAATTTTATAACTCAAGAACAGGCTCACCTATCCAAACCAAATGTTTAGGCTTATTAGTACATACATGGTTTATGTGAAGTTTGCGCAAAATCGGTTCGAGCGGTTCTTCATTTATCACATTTTTTTGTAACAAAAATGATGTAGTAGTAGTATTAGTAGTGTGGAATAGATTCTGTGGCGCTACGAAGTTCGCGGGGTCAGCCAGTAGTTTATAAAATATACTTCCCAATGTATATTTGAACTTACATCTCTCTCTCGATCTCTTGTCAGCTGTGCATGTCTGGCGCGGGCTTCTTGTAGTTGTCTCTCTAGATCTGCTACTCTTGCTAACGCTTCACCCGCTCGACTCATTAGAGCTAACTTTTCATCTGATGCTACTTGCACCTACAAATATTATGAACATTATTCAAGTCACCCCCTGCCATCTTATATAATTATGTAAATAAAACATTGATTAGGCAGGGGCCTTAAGGGCTTCACACACAGCAGCTATAATGTAAAGATGTACATTATAGCACGATACATCTCATTACATCTTTCCATAGAGATTCGAAGATGTAAAAATATACATTATAGCTGTCGTGTGTGGTCTCCTGACGATTTCTTATCCAGAAGACGCGGGTTCGAATCCCACTTGCAAATGAATTTTTCTTTCCTCAAAAATCATCTTACTACAAACAGTTAAACATCTGTTGAACAATATTGTCTAAAAAAGTGTAACTGCAAAATGGACCTTATATCAACGTCACATGTCGACACTTGTTTGAGACAAGTGTTTAACCGATGTTTAACTCTTTTGTAGTAAGACGGTAAATGTCAAACGGTGGGCTTGATCAATTGGATACCTCAGTAATGAATTTTCTAAGCTTCCAAGGGGCTACCCACATCGTGACGGATTGTACCTGTATCTGCAACTCCTCCGCGTTGTCCTGCAACGTCTTCATCTCTCCCTGCATGGCCGTCTTCTCCTGACGCAGCTGCTCTATTTGGAACTCTAGTTCTGATATCGTCGACTTCGCGTTGTTTCGCGATACCTGCAATGGTTTAATTTTTGGATTTAAATAGATAGTAAAGAGGGCCAAAAAACATAGCCACACAGTAGTGCGTTTGTTAACATTTAAACTCAAATAAACACAAATTTAAGTGCATTATCAATTCGTGAAGTCATGTCATTTTATTTTTTTCAGGAGATTTTATTCGAAAAGCCTCAATCTCTATTGTCTTTATTTGTATGTGGTATCGTAGTTCCTAAATTAATTAATCGATTTTCTTGTGGTTAACTTTTAGTTTGAAAGGTAACTCGATTTAGATTGTTCTTAGCTATAATAATTAATTTATAAAGATCTTTTGTTGTGTTCAAGCGTATGTTGATCATCAGCTCATGTGTCGGGGTCCCTTTTTTTAATAATGATGAATCATCATCACCATAATATCAGCCGTAACACGCCCGCTCCTGAACATAGGACTCCCCTATTGATGACTCTCACGTGTACTGATGAATATTTTTTGTTACTAATAAAATGAACAAAATCCCTCACCATAGCATCATCATGCATCTTCCTAGCGTCCGAGTGCGCTCGGTCCAGCTGCCGCTGCGCGTGCGCCAGTCGCTCGGCCAGCGCCAGCGCGCGCGCACTGGCCGCGTCCGCCTCGCGACGAGCTGCGGCCGCCGCTGCCTCCGCTTCCGCTGCGCCTTCGACCACACCATCTCGTTCTTCTAACTGGAAGTGTATTAAAGTTATTCGATCGAACTTCTTTTTTAAATCGATCAAAAGTCGACGTGGTTGAGATCGGATTATATTGGTCGGAATATGCTTTGAGAGGTACACAGGGAACTCGAAATTAACCATTTTATACAGGGTGACTTTTCCAACTGGCTGTGGGTGGCCAAATCGGAAATGTAGAAGCATAGCGAAAAAAACTATGGGTGAAATTTCCAAATTCACCCCGTGTAATATTTTGTATGCCTCAAAAAGTTGTTGTTGGACCGAACACTAACTCGTAGATATTTGATACTTGTTAAAAACCTTTGTACCGTTTTGTAGTTATGATAATTATCCCGATAAGCACGAAATATTTTGGTATTCAAATTCATCAGGTTACATTGAAAGCCAACCCCAGCTCACTTGGTAAGGCATAAGACAGATAAGTAAAGTTCTCACCTTAGCTTTAGCAGCATCCAACAAATCAGTGAGGGTAGCTATCTGATGTTGCCTGGACGCCGCCAACTCCTGCGCAGAGTCCGCCTCGTGTTCGCACCGCGTTCGCTCTGACTCTGCTCGCTCTAGGTTCGCCTCTAGTACACTGTGGATATAACGATCACCATTTTATTAAAGCTATATTCTACAAAGTTTTTTTTTTTGTTGGAACGCCCGAATTTCAAGAACTATTCTGCAGCAATGAAAAATGCTTCCGTTGCGTGCGCTGCGTAAACGGTAAATGTCACGCAAAAATTTTGCATACCTAATAATAATAATAATATTCCACAACTATCAAACAACGCCATCTAGTCCCAAGCTAAGCAGAGCTTGTGTTATGGGTACTAGACAACTGATAAACATACTTATATATTTCTAAATACATACATAATATTATAGATAAATTACACCCAGACACAGAACAAATGATCGTGCTCATCACACAAACATTTGTCCTGGGTGGGAATCGAACCCACGACCACCGGCATAGCAGTCAGGGTCACTAACCGCTAGACCAACAGGCCTGTCGACGGAATTGTTCCTCTTATTAAATAATGTTTTTTTTTTTTTAATCTTGGTAAAATCATCAAATGAATCCTCCCAGGGCGGGACTAGATCCCACTGTCATACTTCCTTTACGTTCTGACTACGTTCCAAGGTCACGGTTACTGCGACAGTCCCGCCATAAAATACGGCCTTGCATGAAGCAATGCCACAAGTATGTTTTAAATTTACTTATCTTTGATAATCATATCTGTTCTCTGTATCTCTTAATTTAATTAAATGACTATAATCGTCTCATCAAGGTATTCAACTGTGGTCAGTAAACAACTTTAAAATCTAATCAATATTTGTAATGTTTTGTGATAACAATCTAGACATGCCTCGGAATTCCAAGAAAAGTGAAAGTAGTAAAGCTACATAATATAATATCTGCTGGGTAAAATAAAGTGAATTTTAGACACTGAGACCCTTGAAGCCGAGACGAATGATAAAATTATCTTTTGAGTACGACAAGTTACCCTTGTACCACAAAAAGTTAAACATCTGTTGAACACTTGTCTTAAAAGAGTGTAACTGCAAAACGACCCTTATATCAAAGTCAAATGCCATTTTGAAGTTAACAGTTTTTTTAGACAAGTGTTCAACGAATGTTTAACTTTTCGTAGTAAGACGGAATATGTTAATAAAACGTGTAACGTTAATAGCGCAAAACCTCTCGTGGGGTAACTCAGCCCATGTTACTGAACAATGTTTGTTCTAAAACTTTTGAAAAAAAAAAAAATGATTTTTCATACTGATGGGCTCGATCAATTTCTCATTTTGTATGAAAAATCTTTTTTTTTTTTCCCAAAAGTTTTAGAACAAACATTGATCAGTAACATGGGCTGAGTTACCCCAGGAGAGGTTTTGCGCTATTAACCTTACACGGTGTATACAGGGTGTCCCAAAACTCAACGTCAAGCCGAAACGGGGTGATAGGATTGATCATAACCATCACGAGAAAAATCTGAAAAAAATTCTATCCCATGCAGTTTGAAAATTATGGGCATTTTAAGAAAAACCTAGAAATTTGATCAAACTGTACCATTTTTCGGTTATTGTGGTTATTCTTTTTTATTTTTGTTCAGTTGAACTTTGGAAAAGTAATCCTTAATAACAGTTCTAGAAACCCAATAAAAAATAATGAAACAATTGCCTCAACTTTCCGAGAATTAAGACTGTTTGTTTAACTACGAATTTAAAATTTTCAACATCCGTCGACTTTGACAGGCCTTCCTTTAAAAAAAATGTACTAGAGTGCCTTGGCAAGTGGCATTAAAAGTTGGCGCATTTAATCAGGATTCTAAAATGGTACAATGCTTGTTAGTTCCATACAATAAAAAAGTGTAAAAAAATTAAAACCTCAAGTAAGCCGATTTTTGCTATCTCAGTTAAAATGTTTTTGATTCGCACAAGCTCTAGATAGGTTCTTAATTTTAAGGCAAAATGATGAGAAAGATGGATAGTGGGTATGTTTGCCATGAGTGAGCGAGATAGATAATGACGCCACTTTAACCAAAGTGAAAAAAGTTAGTAAAATTAGTAAAATAATGAAAAATCTTGATCTCGTTTAATTTAGGTTTGTTGGAATAAAAGTCAGATAGAGAAATAACATTATTATTACAATAAATTCAAATTGTTTACCATCGGCCTCAATACAAGCCCTACATCTTCTTTAAAAAGATCTACTTATTAGTCGAGCATTATCTTCGAGAGTTGATCTCCTCAGCTGTTTGAGAAATGAATTTACGCAGGTCAGCTACGTTTTCAATGGGCTTTAAGAGCGCTAGTACATACTGAAAGAACACAGTTTCTGTCAATTTGACATCGTGATGCCCCCCGCATAAAAACAAAACACTAACGAAACAGCTATGCCTCGTATACCAGGAAGAAAACAACATGAGCTTTTGCCACTTTTCTTTCGAATAAACAAAGTAAGATCCCGAGCTTCTAGACACTACTTGTATTCTTAAACGAATGGATAATATGATAAACTAGCACTCCGCCCGCGACTTCGTCCGCGTGAGTTTAGAACTTTGCCTTTGTGAATTTCTACTACCGCACACCTTCTTTTTGGGATAAGAAAATCGCTTCAATATACAACAAAAATTCAATCAATCCGCAATATCCCGTTATATGTAGCACCTACGTTCTAAAAATAACCCCATTGCAAAATTTGACTCCAAAGTATCAACCCCAAAACTACCCTTACGGGTCGAATTTTACAACATCCTCTCTTAGTGAAAACCTATGTCCTAAATAGAACTCTCCTGCAAAATTTAAGACATCTAACTATCACCACCAAAGACAACCCGTTAGGGGTCGAATTGCGCAAAAACTCGTCTCAGTGAGCATCTACGTCCGAAAATAAACACCATGCAAGAGTTGAAACTCCTAGCAGTTGTAGTAACAAAGTTTCATATAAATTATCAACCCCAAAAACAAACCCCTTAGGGGTCGAACTTCGCAAAATTCCGCTATGGTGAGCGCATCTACGTCCTAAAAAGAAACCCCATGCAAAATTTGAAATTCCTAGCACTTGTAATAACAAAGTTTCACAAAAACTATCAACCCCAAAAACAACCTCTTTGGGATCGAATTTCGCAAAATCCCGTCTTAGGTATTACTTACGTCCAAAAAAGAACCCCTATGTAAAATTTGAGTCTCAATTCTATCAACCCCAAAAACAACCCCTCAAGCGTCGAATTTCTGAAAATTTCCACCTTTGTGAGCATTTACATCTTAAAAGTACCACCATGCAAGATTTGAGACGCCTAGCACTTTTACTAAAAAAGTTTCATACAAACTATCAACCCCAAAAGAAAAACCCCTTAGGGGTCCAATTTCGCAAAATCCCGCCATAGTGAGCATCTACGTTCTAAAAAGACACCCCATGCAAAATTTGGAATTCCTAGCACCTGTAGTAGCGAAGTTTCATACAAATTATCAACCCCAAAAACAACCCCTTAGGGGCCGAATTTCGCAAAATCCGTTCTTAGTGCTCACCTACGTGGTATAAGGAGGGCTTATGCCAAATTTCAAGTTTCTAGGCCCAGCGGTTTGGGCTGTGCGTTGTCAGATCAGTCAGTGAGTTTTGAATTTTATATAATACTAGCACTACGCCCGCGACTTCGTCCGCGTGATTTTCGAACTTTGCCTTTGTGAATTTCTAGTCCCGGCCTCTATATGGGATACTGTTGTAAAAACTCAATCAATATTCAACAAAAAATATATCAACCCGCAATATTCCGTCTTAGGTAACACCTAGACCCTAATCCTGTCTTAGGTTAATACCTAAGACAGGATTTTGCGAAATTCAATCAATTTTTTACATAGGGGTTCTTTTTTGGACGTAATTTCGCGTTTCTTACGCGAATTAAAACGTTTTAGAAACGTGTAGCGCGGGATGTAAGCGTTGCAAGGGTCGGCCGGTAGGTTGAAATGAAAAAGTTCTTTCTTGCAGCAGAGATGTATAATCACCGAATAACAGAATGAGTGAACTGACTCGTGTGACGGTTGCGCGTGGACTGTCTCGTGTGAAGGTTGCGCGTGGACTGTCCACCAAACATACACTAACGTCTTACCCAGTCACTGGCGATAAACTTCTTACAACTAAAAACTACAGTAAGCATTGTTAAAATAACACAATAAAAAACGCGCTCTGGGAAGCCCAACGTCATAAAAAAATAAAGCATTACAGTCGGCATTTCGTTAGGGCACTAGGCCATAAACTTTACACTTCCGACAAACACCCTTTCTTAATTGCCAGTTCACAATGCAGTTTACAAAAACATTTCGCTATACAATAAAAATGTAACACTGCAGCTGCGTATAATAAAACATCATTTTCAGCTGTGTAAAGCGGCGGAAAGGACTGAAGAATAGTCTATTGTATCTATTACTTCGGAGCTTTTAGCCGATGGATAACACATAAAGAAACAAAAGAATTCCGTCGTGCCAAAGCGTGAGAAACTTACTGGCTACGTGCATCTTAAAACTAAACAATTAAACTGAAGCTATATACAAAAATTATTTACATTGGTACCTGCTTACGATCTAATTATACATATTTTACAATCAATTATACATATTTACAATCTAATTACACGGTACCAACTTACGATCTACTGATACATATTTACAAACTAAACTTATGATCTAATACACATTTACAATCTAATTATACGTTGCTACATTTGTTGGTAGGGACATATGTGGGGCGTTAAGTCGCCACAGTAAGTAATCTTACGTCCAAAAAAGAACCCCTATGTAAAAAATTGAGTCTCAATTCTATCAACCCCAAAAACAACCCCTTAAGGGTCGATATTCTCAAAATTTCCACCTTGGTGAGCATTTACATCTTAAAAAGTACCACCATGCAAGATTTGAGACGCCTAGCACTTGAACTAAAAAAGTTTCATACAAACTATCAACCCCAAAAACAAACCCCTTAGGGGTCGAATTTCGCAAAATCCCGTCATAATGAGCATCTACGGTCTAAAAAGACACCCCATGCAAAATTTGGGATTCCTAGCACCTGTAGTAGCGAAGTTTCATACAAACTATCAACCCCCAAAAACAACCCCTTAGGGGCCGAATTTCGCAAAATCCGTTCTTAGTGCTCACCTACGTGGTATAAGGAGGGCTTATGCCAAATTTCAAGTTTCTAGGCCCAGCGGTTTGGGCTGTGCGTTGTCAGATCAGTCAGTCAGTTTTGAATTTTATATATATATAACGGAGAATCGTTATCAGAGGGGTTGTGATATCGGAAATAATCCTCACAAAATCTTCGTTAACACTTTTAATTACTTGCTAACACACACTGAATAAATAGTCAAGGATGCCCGAGATATCGCTCGATTAAAAACTTAGGAACCCGGGAAGTTTAACATGGCGGAGCAACCAAGATGTCTACCCAGCTTGCCGGACCGATTTAAAGTCCTTCTTCACTCAACTGTCACCGCCCATGTGGCCTACCCCACACCGGTTAGCCAAATCTGTCAACGTCACTACCTGTCAGTGTCAAATAGCTGATTGAACTTGCGATCGACATTTGACTCGACTATTCGCTCGGTGTTGCCATTACTCCCCATGCTAACCTTCCCCAAGTCTATTCATCAATAACTTGAGTTCCCAAGCGTTATCTGTCAAATTTAACTACATAGTTCCTTCAATGAGAGATAGATGGCGTTATTCTAAATTAACAATAATCAATTGAGACTCTAAATTGTGTTCGTTTTGATTCCGCTGCAACGATAATAGATGGCGTTGTTCTAAATTGTTGTGCTTCTGTGTTGATTCTCCGACATATAGATGTATATAGATGTATACCTATCAAAATAAAATAAGGGCCATTCATTATATTACACTTTAAACCGCGCATTGTGTCACACTACGAATTGGATATATTTGTAATTTACAAAGTGTGCATTATAAAGATTAATTAATTCCATTCTATAATACGAGTAAATTATCTTGTTATGATATCTTTCAAGTGTTAATTTTGTTTCTAGTGGCTAATTTGAATTCATAACTTATTTAATTAGATTTTTGAAATTATTTAGAATTTACGATTTGGTGTTTAAAATTTTTCAAACTTTTTCTTTGACTTATACATCAAACAGTCATTTATGCCATCTATTCAGAGACATAATTATGGACGCAAAACCAGCCACTTGGGATGATTACGGTGACATAGATAAGGAGATATAGCCAGAAGTGGTCGGTTTAATGCTCGAATATTTCCAACCAGTGGTACAAAATATTTGTCAAAAGAGACGGGTAATATCACCAAACGCCGTGATCCAGGAAGAAAGTGAGTAAGGCCCAAGAAGACCATCAAGTTCGTTAAACCGCGCAAAGAGAGCGATAATCTACTGCGCGGATCATACAAACTCCATTGCGACCAGCCACAAGCTCCCCTATAATTGATAAGACAATTTCGAATCGGCACCATGAAGATTAAAAATTAATATTCAAGAAGATTCTTGGTTCGCCTGCAGTTAACTGTGAGCGGATGGTGCAAATCGTTAAACATTTGCAAAGGAGAAAATTTATTGAACTGTTTTGACTGGGCTTCAGTGCTTCATATACTGGGTTACAGCTGGATTATTTTTTTAATAAAGACAGATCTATCAGAGTTCAACAGGTTTCGGATCATTTCACTCTTGAAACAGAATGTTTTGGTGAGCTTTAAATTATAATCTCTATCTCGCAAAACTGAGCTTTCACTTCCTAACGAAGGTACGTAACTGCTCAAAATTGCGTAGAAAATGTGGTTCAACTCCACATTATTTCATTTGCACAGCAAGTAGTACCTACCTGATTTCATCTTCGATCAATCGCGACTGACAGTGCATAGATTCGTTTATGCTCGAATTACGATGCTACAATTGGTCACTCAGGCTTTTTACCTGATTTCTATTGAAATGGTATAGAAAATGTTCGTTATTTAATACAGAACATTTCACCTTCAGTAAAATAACACAGGGTTTAAGAGAAAAAAGAACTCTCTGGAACATTGAAAACATTATTTTTTCGATTTCATTATTTTATTTATGAAACTTGACACATTCCTGTAATTTCTCACTTTTCATTCAATTTCGCTTATTTTTACGATTTATTGGAATGCTAACTTATTTTTTGTATGTTTTGTTCTGAGTAGTATCTGTATTCATGAATAAAATTCACAAAATAATATCAGGCGAAAGAGCCATGGCCGGCTGAGTGCTTGAACTTCAATGCTGCTAAGACGTGAATTTTTCCGCAAAAAGGAGCCAATCCGACCCGGTTCTATCTTTCTGAGGTGTAACCGTAAAAATGACAGGCCATCTTGACCTTTTTGGGGTGCCGTTGACATCGACCCACAATATTAGTCCACTTATTGAGTTGGCTGCAAAAAAGTTAGGTACATGGAGTGGTACAGGTTTGCCAAATCCCAACTCGATGCAATTGAGTCAATTTAATAGCGCCCTGCATTGATCGAGGCCACGATCTGCGGGGCGAGACGAAATGGGAAGTAGTCCTCGAATCATTATGCAAAGTAGTCATGCTAACGAAGTAGGAGGTGGAACACGTGAGGGAGTGGACAGTCGCGTGACCTACGCCGCCGAGAAGCGATTTCCAATCAGAGAGGTACGCCTTGGAGGGCCGGAGCTTGTCTTGGTCACTGGACTGTCTCTGTGTCTATCAGGTAACGGTGACCCTGGAACGTAAAGGGCTACTGAAGGATCACAATGGATATAAGTCAGTACGAGTCTGGTAATAAATCCCGTCCCACTCGAGAGGACACATTTGATGATTTTACCAAAAAAAAAAAAAATACAATGCAGCTGCCAAAACGGAATACCGCATTTGACTGGATGCCGAACCTGATACAAGACTTCAACTCTCTTCGATCAAACCTAATAACAAGAAATCGACTGATAAAATGACTAGTGCACGGTGAAGTGAAGTGTTTACTAACATAGGCTTAAGTTTCTATTTACTAACACAAGTTGTTTTTATAAAATTATGTATGTTAGTTTGTAAGGTATATGTCTATGGGCCAATGTAGCCTGAATATAAATAAATAAATAAAAAAATAAAAAAAACTTTTTGAAAAAAAGTACCGACTTCAAAAACGAATACAAAAAAGTTTAAAATAACTTTTCTTTTGGAAGTCGGTGGCTTTGTTATTTATTTCATTGACTATTGCCATCGACTTCCAAAAGAAAAGTTATTTTAAACTTTTTTGTATTCAGAAAAGTTATTTTGAACGAAAAAGTTAAAATAAATTTTCTTTTGGAAGTCGATGGCTTTGTTATTTATTTCATTGACTATTGCCACCGACTTCCAAAAGAAAAGTTATTTTAAACTTTTTTGTATTCGTTTTTGAAGTCGGTACTTTTGTCAAAAAGTTTTTTTTTTTAAAGTTACTTTTCTCTGGGTTAACCGCTACCTCAAAACGATCAGATCAATTTTTCACGGATTTTCGGGGCGCACGTTAGAGAGCCAAATCCTGCCGGCGTCGTGGGACTGTCTTATCAGGTATCCATGGCCCCGGATCGCAATGGGTTATTGAAGGACACCGTAGATTTTAGTCAGTAGTGTCAGTACAAGTTTGTATGTCCTTCCTGTAGTCCTGTCCTTCCCTGGGTGGAAGGGCTGATCTGACGATTTTACCACGTAATAAAAAGACATACCACCAGGGGCATGGTCGGTGGTATGTGGTTCCCGCAGCGAGCTATATTATCCAAACGAACTGGAATGTTTGGGAAGTTAGCAAGTCTAAAATTACATTTAATTACCAATTCCGAAAAATAGCTATCAGAATTATTTACATTATTTTATTATCTACAAATTATATCCACATTCGAATATACACACATCAAAAGTGTCTAGGGATCAACATATATTTTTGCAATAACTTTTCTCCTGATTGATATTAATTAAAATGTTCTTTAAGGATTCATCAAATAAAGTGTTATCGTTTGTCACAGTAACGATAAACCAAGTCACCTTTGCATTCATAAAGAAATTTGACATTTTCCTAATAAAGGGATTTTTGACATTTGAACCACTAACATTAAAGTTCGAAAAAAAGACTGAAATAACAGTTTTCTTTAAAATTTTATTGGGTAACTTAAACAATTAATAATCCGTGTTTCTACCGCGAACACTAACAACACAGAACATCGGTTTGGCATACTCAAAATGAGTTCATCCAAATCACGCTGTGGAATGGCCGCCCATGTTCGTTGCAACAACAAAAAAAGGTCTTCTTGCGACTGGATACCCTCCATATTCGGCAGAGCTCTTCTCTGTAGCATATCCCATGCATGCTCAATCGGGTTCAAGTCTGGCGACTGAGCAGGCCAGGGCAGGACATTGATGTTAGCTGCGGCGAGAGTCTGTCTTACAACTCTTGCGGTGTGCGGTCGTGCATTATCATGCATTAACTGAAATAAGGGACCGATTTGCACTTGTAGAGGAACGATGACGTCTGATACAATCGTCTCAGCATAAATTTGAGCGTTGAGGTTGCCTCTGATCCAAATCAACTCAGTTCTTCCGCCGATCCAAATACCCGCCCATACCATGATGGTTCCACCACTATAAGGATGGACTTCCTGGCAGGATTTTAATCGCTGTTGGCGTCCAGGGGTTCTCCAGTGTCGTATACGTCTTGTATCCGGTCTCATACCAAAACGAGACTCATCAGAAAAGCACACGAAACGCCATTGTTCTTCTGCCCAATTTCTGTGTTCAAGAGCCCATTGATATCGAATCCTACGATTGTGCATTGCTATAGGTGGTACCCGTAGCGGTCTTCGGGAATGAAGGTTCACTTCATGCAAGCGGTTTCTGACTGTTTGGTCGCTAATTAAGTTCCCTGAAGAGTGATGAAGCCTCACGGCTAACATCATGGCGGTTATTGTTGGAGCTCTTCGAGTTAAGATTTGAATGTATCGGTCTTGTCTCCGTGTGGTGCAGCGATACCGTCCTCCATGGCGCTCAGCCACGGTACCAGTGCTTCGGTAACGTGTCCAAAGTCGACTGATAACACTCTGACTTGTATTCAGAGCTAAAGCCACAGTACGTTGCCGGGAACCAGCTTCTATCATTCCCACGGCTCTGAGCATTTCTTCCCTGCTTAAATGACGTCGCCGCTCCATAATAACGTTGGTTTTAATCAGTAGTAGGGAAACAGTAGCACTAATAATGTCTTCAATGCGTTGTATGTTTTTATAGGGAAAATATTGACAGCTGATTTTCATCTTTTACTCGAATTTGATTTACAGTTCCTGATTCAAATTATGAAATGCACCAAAAAGGATCCATATAAATTTATAAAATCATAAATTTATTACAAAGCCACATCTCAATCTCAAGAAATCCGCATAAAAATGCTTGATCCCTAGACACTTTTGATGTGTGTAGTAGGAAAATACAATCAACACATTTATATATTTACATTGCAAACAGATCAAAATTAAATTAATTCAAAATAATTATTAGCTTGTATCAAGAAAGGTAGGTTATGCTGTATTCTTGGCGATTGGGAAAATTACTGGCCACCACTCATGACCTGCGGAAAATTCGAGGTACTACATTTTTCACATGGAATTTGATGTCATGACAAAGACACTAGCGCCGCGTATGAAGGTCATGAATGGTGGCGTGTATTTTAAAATTTAATAATTACGTGACTAATGTCAAAATGGTTGCGAGCGATACGTCCTCCCTCAAAAGGCGCCCCGCGCCGTCTAAATCAAAGAACAAACCGTTCTTGGTTTTATGTTGAATTTTGTCATTGCATATTATAATTGTTTAATACTATTATTTTTTAAAATGAGCTAATTATTTTTTTAATGCAAGCTAAGATAGTAACCTTAGTTATTCAATAATTTTTGATTGAATATTCAGTAAATATTGATAGATAAAAAATATAATTTCGGGCGAAAAAATGTCAAATTCTTCCGGTTTTGAAAAAATATTTTTGGTGTATTTCTGAATGGAAAATAAAAAAGTGATTAATGCAGTCCAAATATAATTTTTCAGATGTACCATGGACATTTTCTAATATTATTTTACTATTATACCTTCTATGTAATTCGGTACCAAAGTATGACAAAAAGTAGAATTTTATGAAACATCCTTTGCAGAGACAAGGTTTTTACTCATGTATGTAAACAAATCTAAAAATTTGTTTAAAGCACTCCACACAGAAATAATCAAACTTTCTCGAGTATTTAACTTTTTTTTATTTGTGGCAATGACATACCCAGAATCAGGTTCCAAAAGTCGCACAAAAACAACGAAACGTGTGAAAGCCCTCTTAAGATCATTTTGCCTTAAAATTAAGAACCTATCTAGAGCTTGTGCGAATCAAAAACATTTTATCTGAGATAGCAAAAATCGGCTTACTTGAGGTTTTAATTTTTTTACTCTTTTTCATTGTATGGAACTAACAAGTATTGTACCATTTTAGAATCCTGATTAAATGCGCCAACTTTTAATGCTACTTGCCAAGGCACTCTAGTACATTTTTTTTAAAGGAGGGCCTGTCAAAGTCGACGGATGTTGAAAATTTTAAATTCGTAGTTAAACAAATAGTCTCAATTCTCCGAAACTTGAGGCAATTGTGTCATTATTTTTTATTGGGATTCTAGAAATGTGATTTAGGATTACGTTTCCAAAGTTCAAATGAACAAAAATAAAAAAGGAAAACCACAATAACCGAAAAATGGTACAGTTTGATCAAATTTCTAGGATTTTCTTAAAATTTCCATAATTTTCAAACTGCCATGGATAGATTTTTTTTCAGATTTTTCTCGTGATGGTTATGATCAATCCTGTCACCCCGTTTCGGCTTGACGTTGAGTTTTGGGACACCCTGTATACTGTCCCATTCTGTCTTTATAATGCAATACTGTCCCACTCTCTCTTTATTACCTGTGAATATGATACTATTCTAGTACAGAGGGAGCCAATATGGCACGATGCGACGCAATTCAACCGATTCCAACTACAAGTGAAAATCAACCTTACTCACTACGGCATATGACATTAAATGCGCGGTTGTATACGGGTAGATGAAAAACAAAACGACTTCAAGTCAATCGAATTGCATCATTATAACGTAGTAGCAAGGTCCATGGGTAAGCTTCCTAAATGATTCTTACCGTATCCTCTCGGCGAGCGTTTCATTTTCTTTGGTCTTCTCTTCGAGCGCAGTCTTGGCTTGGTTCAGCTCCGCTTCTAGTTGCTCCTGCTTCGTAAGCAGGTGCCTGCGCTCTTCTTGAGATAGCTGGAACGTTAAATCAGAAATCAGAAATCATTTATTTTGCAAAGACTGTGGGTACAAAATAAGGTGTTCACATTTTAACATAATGGCTCTTCCACATTCTACCTTACGGCATGCAAAGGTAACAAGTAGGTTTAAGGTAAGTTTCTAGATCCACTCAGTTGAACAAAAAAAAACAAGAGTATATAAACAAAGTACAGTGGATGGATGGAACAAACATCATTCATGCATGAATACAATAAATAAAACCATAGTCTAATTCTAAAATAGTAATAAAATAAACAAAATAAATAAATAAATTTGCACCAAAATTAATAGATTATCTAATATAACATTATAAACTCTTATCAGTCAAAAAATCATGTACTGAATAATAGCATTTATTTATAATAAGTAATGATAATAAAATAAAGATAATTATTAAAACAATCATTTTTTTATGTTAAAGTAGGTCCATACCTACTTTAACACAAAAAAATGATTGTTTTAATAATTACCGCCGCCATCGGTATGTCTTGCCACCGCCTCGGTGGCAAGACATACCTAGTTGAAATATTGACGTAATCGTACAACATTCGCTCTTACCTAGAGTGGTGCAAAATAAGTTAAATTTCGGAAATTTTACCATTTTTGCACAAATATATGTGAAAGCCAATGGAGTGAATGTTTTGATCATTCTTATATTTAAAAGTATACTTGTTAATGTCGCGAATATTATTTTGACAAGTTATAGTTTGACACTGATATGCAAATAGCAAAAAACACATGAAATTTTGAATTTCGCTGGCTACTAGGTACTAAGCTATAGGATACAAAAAGTGAGCCATTGATTTTCACACTTTCCACAATATCGACATTAATGAATCAAGACTGCATTATTCAATGATACAGAGTAGGTATATTAGCAAAATTATATACCAGGGGCTTGAAGACGGTTATATTTCTTGTAAAACTAAGGGAATAAGGGGGAGGAATTCGTGGAGCGTAGCTCCTGTTATACGTGGTTAAATATACTTATAAAAATGTGATCTGCTTTAGTATAAAATGTTGAATTTATTTACTTATTTCCTGACCTTGAGAACAGCAAACAGCTGTTGGTCGGCGTCACCAGATACCAACGTCTCTGGTTCAACACCTTCACGCAGTAGGAGCTCTTGTAAGGTATCCACCTGAAAATACGACATGATTTCATCATTACACTGCAAAAATGTATGAACACCAATAATAATTGTAAGCACTAAACTCATTACTAACTACTGGGCCGAGCCATTATGGATGTAGAGGAATACTATAATTTAACATAGAAACATCCTTTTTTCCTGCTGCACTATTCTCTAAAACAGCCTTGTGACTGCGCGGCCGC
Organism: Agrotis clavis; assembly: GCA_954870645.1. Taxonomy (NCBI): domain Eukaryota; kingdom Metazoa; phylum Arthropoda; class Insecta; order Lepidoptera; family Noctuidae; genus Agrotis; species Agrotis clavis. The sequence continues at coordinate 9,241,215 of OX940939.1, read as the reverse complement.
AGCGTTCACGCCACATTGGAACTCAATTTTTCCATGCTCTAAGCCCTAAACTACTGACAGCGACACTATCGCTCACCGCTCGCTGCACGATCGGACGATATCAAAACCGCCTCGTCGAAGAGTACATCGTAGAGTCCAGCGATGAGATTTTTTATAGAGAATAGCATAGCTGGTCTGCGGGAAAAAATCCGTTCTTGTTTTTGTAGAAAGCATTGATAGACTGCATCACGTAATGGATCCTCCATAACTTTCGGAAAGTTGTATGGTAAATTGGTCGCCTACCACAAAGCCTAACGTGATTAATTCTTCACCAGATGGACGAGCGATCGATAATGAAGATTACAGAATAAACTAGAAGCTGGTTCGCAGGACTAGACCAGCAGTAGACGTTTCAACGGAGTAGCTGATGATGTAGATGAGTTCCTAGGTGCTTACCTTGGTGCGACTGTCCTCCAGTTTTTCAGTCTGTCGACATAGCGACTCCAGAAGGACTTGTTTCTCATCAGCCAGCCTCTCATTGTCGGCATGAGCATCCGCCAGTTGTGTCTGCAGGTCTGCTAACTCTGCTAATGTGGCTTGCAGTTCTTCGCTTGTACTGGAATAAAAAAAAAAACACATCATTACATTTATCATCACCATTATTTCAGCTGCAGGACGTCCACTGATGGACATAGGGCCGTTCTTTAGATTTCCAGTAGGACCGGTTGTAAGAGGCTTGCACCCAGCGCGACTCTGTGGTATTTATAAGTTCAGAGACCTACAAGGTGGACAGACGATTCACCCCAAAATATTTGCAAAATGCCTGGGAGAGAATATAATGTAAAAGGTGGAGGCATAATGTAGGAACTTAGATTTTATTATATCCAATAGATATAGTGTTTGCAATGGATCTATGTCATATGGGATTGTGAATATTATGATGGCAGAAGCCTTATCTTATTCGGAGCAAAAACGAGTATAGATCGCAAATAAAATTGGATCATATCGTGAATAATCGCTTGTTTGCTATTTAAGAAAATTATTTTTTTGTCTGAAGGAAGTAAATCTTCAAAAAGCAGTTCTTCCCGATGTTTTCTGGCAAATAGATTATTTCATTTTTAGAATTGCTAAAATGTTCAACTTTAACTCTATGCTAAACCTTGCTTCTCAGGGACATGTGGGGTCATCATACCCTCATGTGATATGTACCTGTAGTGGTGCTCCTCCATCTGCAGGATCCTGTCCTGCAGACACGCGACGGACACCTCACTGAGGGAGGACGACGAGTGCTTGTCCCACTCCGGAGTGCTGGGCTCCCCGCTGTCACCCTCACCCTGGGAGTGAACAGTAAGGTGCACACCTTAATATCATAGCATCAATGGATGATAGTATGGTACAGGATGCTGTGGTCGAAAAAATGAGTTGACCAGAATTACACGTATAACCTTTCTTTAAAGTTTAGAGTAATAATTCTTCTTCGAATATAGTGTATCCTGAAGAAAATGGAAGTACGTATATTTTTCTGTATTTATTATTGTTTTTCTGATACCCTGACAAAGCACACGAAACTTCCCTATGTTCTTAAGGCCAGTACCGACAGAGTGCGATCCGTTCCGTCCGGTGATCCGCTAAAGCGATAAGATCAGGAACCCATCCGATTTCTGTAAAGGCTAAACGCTATGCGATCTGACGCTGGTATGAAAAAGCACATATGGACATCCATAGGTTATGGAGATCGCATGCGATTAGATCGTATCACCGGAACGAATCGCGCTCTGTCGGTAAAGGCCTTTATTAAATCGCTCTGATCCAATTTCTCTGATTGCAAAATGAACTAGTCTGGCAAATGGCTTATCCAGATTTCTTTGCCATAAACAACACCTGGGTCTGTTAACTTGATCTGGTAAGTGTACATCAGAAGCGAGATAGCAATTGTTTTGATAATCAGCATGTTCCAACTGCTGGGACCATCCACCACGCGAGCCCAGTGCGGGTTGGTAGAAGTCTCATAATTATCTTCAATTTTTGATTCTAGGAATACGAGTTTCCTCTCGTAACAAATAATACTCACGTTAGCCAGTGCAATAGACGCGGGCGCAGAAGAATGCATGCGACGCGGCGCGGGCGCAAGCAACAGTTGTCGCTTCTCGCTGTCGGAGAGCGGGGAGTGCGCCACGCCGCGCAGCCGCGCACGCAACGCGCCGTTCTCGTCGGCCAGACGCTCCAGCGCTGCCTCGCGTTCTGCGTCCATGCTCTGGGGAGAAAGAGAAGCGGTTATTTAGCTGGTGTTCAACTATAAGCTATTTTATGGAATTTCTTGCCCATTCTTCTCCATAGAGATCTACGTATTAGAATGGGCACCTACGGCACTTTCACAGTTATTATGTCTTGTGACTGGGACTGTAGCACTATGTATAACTATTTTTGAACTGTTTTATGTCCCTTGACAATTCAAAAGTGCCTGTAACTCGCCTACTTGATAAAAATGCTTTGATTTTGATTTTTAAGTGGTGATCAAAAAAGGCTTTCAATTTGAAAGATTTCCGGGAAAGTTTTTCGGCTTAACTTTGGTTCGTTCGAGTCTGAAGTGTGCATGATCGTTCCAAATTCGATCGATCGCCCAAATATTAGAAAATCTTTTGATACTTTATTGCGTCGTCGTCGCAATATTTTTAGTGTGTCGAGCCTGAATTATTTATGCTACGTCATAATGAAAGCCTCTTTTGGATTTTTTCGTCTCACCAAATTCTAACTAACCAGCGGAATCTTTCGGTTGTCTTAAAAAGTATTTTTAAAGAGAAAAACTGGAGCCTATCATATAAAAAAATGCATACCATAATAATTATCATGCTGCACTTACTTTTTCTTTGCTCTGCATCACCCTAAGGGAGACCGGTAGAGAATGCCTTTGGCATTAAGCCCGCCTTTGTACGAATTTGTTAAATATATAAATACCATGATTACTATTTAAACTAAGTTAGCATCCAGCTGGCAACATGATTCTACACTGCCATGATCATGATCAAGCTTAAAGTTAACGGAATACCTCCTCATCACACAAACCTTCATCCGATCCAGCTCTCCTCTCAGCCGGTCGGCTTCCGTCACCTTCTCCAGCAACTCTTCGACCCTGGCCTGCAGCTGAGCTCGCTCCATCACTGTGGCCTCGAGCTCTCTTCGCAACGATTCTATCTCCCGGACCCCGGATGCCAATGATGCCTGAGAGCAATGCTAGAAACGGAGGAAATTATTGTTAGAAGAGCCTATACCTACTTAGATACCCATTTAAACTAAAAAATCTTTTTAGTAGCATTTACAGTAGGGGAAACTTAAATGTTATCTCAATCGCAAATAATTATGAGTGAGCTCTTAGGGCCGAAACAAATATTATGCACGCGCCCCCGCAACGAAGCGTTTTTGTATAGAACCGCGCGGGCATCCGCATATCGCAGTTTCGGCCCTTAGATCTTCAAATATGAAACTCATACCACTCATACGCGGTGCCGAAAATTAAAAATTCGATTTTAAATTTTAGACACCGCGCGTATGCATTTGGAAACATCTTAAAGAAGTACCCCTAAAATAAATTACAAAGGGTTAAAAACGGCCACGTTAAGCAATAATAATGATTCACTTCGCAACTTCACTGGCCATTCTTCGTGAATGAATATTCACGAAGTTAATCATTAGAAATATTGCTAAGTGGCCATTTTAGACCCGGTGTTCGGGCTGTTCCTACAAAGGAATAAGAGCTAATCTTGGATATGAGTTATTGTTTAACTGTCGTTGTATATTTTACGTCTCTTAACAGTTGTATATGCAATAATTCTGCACAGAGTATAGGCTAATAGTTAGTGTATAGAATTACAATGACTTTATTTATTACGGATAGTTTTACATACATTCTCGACATTCTGTCATATGAACTGAAAGTATTATGAATGACGTAAAGCATCATATTTCAAGGTTTTCAGATTTATTGAAAAACTCATAAAAAATTCAATCTAAAGTAGGTATAAGCTAAATATGCGTAATTAAAATCACAGAACTTGATAGTTTATAATTATCATGATTTCTTTGTTCCCTTCAGTTTATTTTTATAAGAAAGTGTGTCAATTTACAACGGTTTTGAATATTTTGTACAAATGCTATCAGTGCGTCCATTTGACTTTTGACACGGTGCAAGTCTTACGTTATTTGTACCTACTTCCTATTTAATTTCAAAGAAGGAACCGATATCGATTTATCGACAATTAACGCACGCGTCGCGTTTTCGTAAAAAAAATTTCGATGATTATCGCTAGGTATATTGATCTTTATCTTTATCGATAGAAAAAGGGGTGAATTTCACCAATGAAGATGAACGTAATCAGCAGCTTAAACGCGTTTGTGAGCTATCAGTATTATTCATTAGCAATGATTATTCCAACAGCTATGGAACGAAATCAATCGTCTTAGATTTCTTTGGTTGAATTCACTCTTCCTCTAGAGCCCCACTGGCACAATTTTGCGCCACCAAACCCGACCGATTTTAAACTGTATTTGTAGAAAGATAAGTCTTAAAACCGGTCGGAGTCTGGTGGCACAAAATTGTGGCAGTGGACCTCTAGAGGTAGTGAGCATTAAAGCTAAATTTTTAAACTGACTAACATTAGAACTTAAAACTGGATTTACCGTGTTTATTAGTTGTTTTGAGTTTCCCGACATTTCGCCTCAAGCGTCCAGTTTTAAATTCTAATGATAAGCTTGGTTTAAAAAATGCAGTTACCTCAGATGGTACTCTAGGCCTGAGCTCCACTTCCTGGAACCCGGGCATGTGCTCGGCATTCAGGGTGACGGGCAGACTGACGCACTCCTGCGAGCCCCGCCCGTCTACCGATCCCAGCTCCTCAGCACTGCTATACGTTTGCACTCCAACCGGCCCATCTTCATACTCTAAACCTTCTCTCAGCTCAGGGTCTTCTAAAACAGCATTGTTATTCCCCAAATCCTTCTTCTTATGGGCTTTATGTAGCTTCTCTTTAGATCCAAAGATTTTCAGAGTCTTGTCGCGTGCTGGTGCGACTTTGTGGTGCTTTGAATCGAGGCTGGAGACGGAGGGAGCACCCTTCAGAGTCCCCGACTCCTGCTTCCCCTGACTTGGCCCTCTACGGAACAATGATTTGAACTTCATCATCTTGAATTATTTATTTCATTTTTCGTTTTCGTTTCACTGATCGGAGTTCGGTTTCATTTCGTTTGTTTCACTTTGTATTTGTACATTGCTGTTGTGATTGGAATTAGATTAGTGCACTGTGTTTAACAATACTTTTACGTCAATCAATTAATTTATTAAATCAATTCTTCCTCCATAAATAAACACAAATTATCACTCCCTAACTAAAGGATCAACTTCGTAACGGAAATCACTCGACACGTTTTTAGACGGCAAGAGTGCGAACAAAAAATCCGATGCCCCCGCGCATCGCTGCAGTCGACAGATGTCCGTATCTTCACAGGAAACTATCGCAACTCAAGCACGATAAAGAAGGAGTCTGAGAGAACGTACAACACATCTTATCTAAATTGCGTATATCAGATAAAATACGGTAATTAATCAAAAGTAATAAAGATAGCCGAGTATGTAGAGGTAACTCGCTCGGTTCATGGAATAGTGACATAATTATCCTATCGACCACCTTCAAAGCCACAGATTTAGATACAGATCAAGAGATAATAATGAAAACATTAAATATGTCTATAAAGTATTGTATAATAATAATAATATTCCACAACTATCACACAACGCCATCTAGTCCCAAGCTAAGCAGAGCTTGTGTTATGGGTACTAGACAAGTTACTGATAAACATACTTATATATTTCTAAATACATACATATTATAGATAAATTACACCCAGACACAGAACAAATGATCGTGCTCATCACACAAACATTTGTCCTGGGTGGGAATCGAACCCACGACCTCCGATATATCAGTCAGGGTCACTAACCACTAGACCAACAGGCCTGTCAAATTATTGTGTTTCCGATTTCCATACGGATTTGGCAATGAAATAAATACACGGACCGTATCAGCTGTTAATCATCCCACGCCAGTTGTAACACTCAAGGACGAATACGAGAGTGACAAAAAACGCTTTAGTCATAATTCGACAGACAAAAATGAAGCGTATGTCAAGGGTGGAGAAGAGCATTTTACTGTGAGGATGAATTGTGGCCGAACCGTCTTTATACAGCGCAGCGCGCAGCATAGCAATCTTTAACTAAAAGTAGATTTAAGACTGTTTTTGTGCTCTGATTTAAATGAGAAAAAGATGACCACAATAAGACAGATAAGATTAATCGAGATTTAATGTAAAAGACAATACAACCAATAATGGAAACACTAGAAACATGAATACGCATGGTATGACTGACTCAACTAATTTTAATTGCATGGCACGTACAGTTTTAATTAGCAAGTATCTTGGCAATGTATAATACATGATGTGGAGTAAATAGTAGTGTGGCATGCATCAATTACCTATTGAAGAGTGATACTTGTGAAGTTATTGGAACAGATTTCAAAGAAAGATTTCATTGTGATAAAAGTGAGTCCTAATCTGATGACAAGATAAGGATGCAGATAGAACCAAAAAACAAAATCATGCAAAACAAAAAGTGTCAATGCCACAGGCTGAATTATTCGGCATGTATTTAATGCGGCAACTAAGTATAATGAATATAGGTTGAAAAAAAAATAGAGTGGGTACCAAACATAATGGGTTGGCAGCTAATAAGGAGTATCGTAGTAAGTAAAAGATGTCATATTAATATATCAGTTATAAGCTCCGTTTTAATTTAAACTAGCATCAAGTTTTTCTTTTGGGAACTGAATTAATATCTAAGCGAAAACTTAATGATGAAAATAAAATAGAAAATGGGCATACATAAATAATACAAATCAGATTCTATTTAAAATTGTTTGTATGAAGAATAAATATAAACTAGCTTAAAATTGTGTGACTTTTAATAGCTTTGAATTAGTACCACCTGCCAGAATGCTCGACGGAGCCCCGCTTCGCGGGGCTCCTATTTCTGCGTGCAAGGTTTAAAGTAACCTAACACGAAGGGGATGGCGGGGTCTGAAACCCTGGGCCTGTCCGTGTCGGGATGCCCCAAGTCCCGAGCTCGTTTCATTCGCTCTTGCATCCTAGGTCAAATAACTGATTACTACCTGTCATGCTGGCTCACAAAATAAACAAAACTAAACACTAACGTGTTAGTTGCACACATTACCGGCGAATGCCACCCTACTAACATTATTAGTCGCCAAGTCATTATATACAGCTCCTCGCCTAATATTTCAATTGACTGGTATAGTTTATTTGCTACCTAAACGCAGCTGCTAGTTTTTAGTTTTTATAACACCCTTAATTTTGAACCTTACGTAATATAATAGTCGCGAAAATATTTAATCGCTGGCAAGTTATTTTATTTGTTGCAAACATTTAGTCGACTTTTAAGTTATTAGTCACTCGGAAAATAATAAGCTGAATTATTCTACAGTTATTGAAGCTACAATAAAAACCGCGAGACTTTTCTATTTAACATTTTTCAGTGTAAAAAAATAATGTCTTATGGTGTTTTATTATGGGGACGGGCTGCAGACAGTTTAAGATTTAGTTATGGACCCCAAAAATACACATAAACCAAACGCAAATTTAAATTTTTGAAATGAAAACATTAAGTAACGAAATACGTCACTGAAGATTATCATGGTGTAAAAATAGTGTTTTTAGGCTCCAATCATTGAAATCAGTGACAATAATTTGAATGCGAATTCAAAACCAAAAACCAAGCGTATACACATCGCATCGGGAAAATGGACTACGAATAGCTATAAAATTCCCCGACATTTAAAACACAATTACCCTATATGTGGCCGTCACTTATCCGATAATCCAAGTTATTCGGGGCAGGACATGCACCGCGTCCCCTATATGCAAATAGATAGGGGACCGGGCGAAGGGCAGCCTTTGTTTCTGCCTCTACTACAGCAGGAACATTCAATTGCTTTTATTTGAAATCGTCAAGTTTATTATCCTTTTGTTGTTCTATTCAAGGATTACAATGGGATTTTTTAATGCAAAGGTTGCCTGTGAATTGTGGAATGTGTGGAAGTGTTTGGTTTACAACTTGTAGGTACTGCTTTCTTTTTATTTCTCCTTTGTCAATTCCATTTTTATCGTTGTCTCTTTTAAACTACCTTCTCTTTGTAGCCGTTTTCAATTTTCTTGATTTTTCACTTAATTCATGTCCGAGGTTTATTTACCGACCCTATTTTCACAAAGATTGTTCCATAACAAGCTTGTGGCATCGACATAATTAAGGATAAAGGCGGAACTACTTAACCAACATTAATTTCCCACTATAGCGTGTCTAGTTAATCCCTCATGATCATAGTAATTGTTATGGCTACGCAACACCACACCCATAGTCCAAACAGCGAAGCTAATGCCTAGCCCAGTGTCAATTTACTTCGAGTAATTCAATTGAAACATGCTATACTGTAGTTACATGTAAATGTATGAATGTATGGCTTGATTTGTATGTGGACGGTGCTCGCGAACGGACGCCGACTAACCGATTTAGGAATGGTACTGCACTTAAAGTGGGTAATGTTCGCTATAAGTAAGGAACGTGTGCCAATGAAGGATTGTACAGAACTGTACTTGACGATGAATAGTAAATAAGGGAATATAACAGTTGATTCTATCCATAGATATAATAAAGAAGATTCTATCTATAGTTAGGACAGCAAATTCATGAATGGAATAATTGAAGTAATTGATTTAGCTTTATGATTATACATACAGTGGTGGTCACATAATTAAAGACACTTGATAGGATATAATTTTTTCAAAGTTTACCTACCCTATATTTTTTTATTATAATGCAATAGGACCTTGCGATATTATTTAAATTATTCTAAAGGCTATCGTGAAATGTTTGAAATTAAGTAAAGAGATCAAAGTGTCGTATTTTAAATTTTTATCAAGTTTACTTTATTGCAAGCAGTTCAAATTAATAGAAAAACTTGGCCAACTAATTAAAGACACACAAATTATGCAACTATAAAAAAATAAATGTTTCGAATCTTGGGACGAACTTAACTATAATTACTTTTAGATGTGTAATGAAAACATAAAACCACCTTATTAATATTTTGTCGCACGTCCTTTAGCATCAACGACAGCCCGACACCGTTTAGGCATTGAAGCGATCAAATTATTGCAGATTTCAATCGAAATCTGCTCCCATGCCTTTTTAAATGTCGTGTTATGTTGATGCACAATACTTGTACGTTTTTTGCAACTATTTTCTTCACACGGGACCACAAGACTTCGATCAGGTTAGTGTAGGGACTGTACGATGGCTAATCTAAAACTGTTACTGATTGCTTCTAAGAACTTCTTTGACCACTGCTCAAGTGTTCTTTGGATCGTTATCATGTCGAAAGGCTCGTATCACCTGCAAATGATCCTCGGCATAAGGTAACATGCTTTCTTCTGAAATATTCTTTTATTGAAATGTATCCATGTTACTTTCTATTTTTTTAATAGGTCTTACACTGTGACCAGAAAATTATACCTAAACTGCGTTATTACTCCTCCATGTTTGACTGTTTTCTTTGTGCATTTTGGTCAATTGCTTTTTTTGCAGGGCTACTCACTTTTACTCTTACATCAGAGTTATCCATTTTAATATTAGTTACGTCGAAAAAAAGCATATTTTTCCACTGTCGTTCTGTCCAGTGTGCATATTTTTTGGCAAATTGAAATCTTGTTCTGATATTTTCTTTCTTCAAAAGTGGGATGTTATGAGAAATTCTCCCAAAGAAGTTTAATTCTCATAATCGTCTTCTAATCGTTCTAGCAGACTCTTCTCTAGACCCCTGTGCACCAAATACTACTAAGCGAATCACTTCTGATCCTTTGAAAGGTTCTTTTTAGCCAGCGATGTTATTCTAGAGTCTTCTCGCTGGGTTGTTTTTCGGGGTCTAGGTATCCTAGGCACATTTCCCGTAGTATTAAACTTCTTAAAATGCCGGATGGCGTTTTAACTATTTCTTTAGAGAATCGTAAGTAATCTGCAATTTTATTTAATGACCAACCCTTGTCATAAAAATTGAGAATTATCTTCCTTGCAGAAGGATCGCAACTTCTGCTTTTCCCACATACTAATTCAATTTAAATTTCACAATCGAAGTTAAAGGAAGGTTTAAACTGAGCTATTTTTTGCTGTGACGAAAATTCGTGGCATAATATGGTAAAAAATGAGTGCTTCTTTAAAAGAAAAAAGTTAAAATACGCACTGTCTTTAATTAGATGACCAGCGGAAAATGTACAAAAAAGTTTGTATCAAATTTGAAACACGAACTATGACTAAACTCTTGTTATTATAACTTAATACTGTTTTAATTCTTAAAAATACGACTTTAGTGTACACAATAATGACAATTAAAATGGAATTGATACCTATCTTGGGTCCATAAATATCATTTATTTTGTTGTATGTGGTCAACATGAAGGGTGTCTTTAATTATGTGACCACCACTGTATATACGCGTACATTTTTCAGTATTAAATACGAGTATATCCACAACGGCAACGCTTGGACCGTTAATAATAATTAATACAAAGAACATACGTGAACAACGAAAATAAAAAAAGTTGATAAAACGAAATATGTTTGTTTAATCAAAAGAAAGGCTCAATCATAGTGACAAAATGAAAACAAAAACACTTCTAAGATTTGATTCGTCTCGGAGAATTACAAATGAATTACATCGTTTTCTCAAACAGTGATCTCGTAATATGTCTAGGTCTCGATTAACTCATTCATACATAACATAGGAATGAAGTAGAATCTACGTGCAGTGCAATAAGAGGTCGACGCTCCATAGCATCAGATTTCCAAGCTCGAGAGAGATAAGAATTCTCTATAACGTCTCGACCGACAGCACATTATGTAACTAATAATTATATGTAACAGCGTCGGGTAAATATAAATCATGACTCAACTTAAGTCATTGAAATGAAATTGAAGCAATCAATGGTGTGTGACGCAACAGAAGGATTCATTTAATGTGTAACAAGGTTTTTGAAAGAACGTTTGATTATGATAATATTTTATTAAGAAGATAATGTCAATAATATTGATCTTATGATAACTGAACAATAAATAAAAATTTAGTTCTGTCAAAATTCCACAAACCAGACAGAATAACGAACATTGCCAATCATACATATAGAAAATAATTGAGGATTTCCACATGGAACAGTACTAGGCCCTATGACGACCAAAGTCAAATCATTTATTTCAATTAGGCCATCAAAGAGGCACTTTTAAACGTCGATTTTTAAAATTAAGGAAATGGGATGGGATGGGATTGAATCTACACCCATTCGCTAAGGTAGGTTGTATGAAGAAGAATGGGCAAGAAACTCCATACTTACTCTTTTTAAAAACGTTTAACAATATTTTTATAACATCATTTAAAACAAAGAATGTGAAATCAATGTACCTTGAAAATCGACCGATTACAAAGACCATATACGGTCAAAAGTTGCACAAACACGATTTACAAGTAATTTAGACCTTCCGATTTACATTCCATCGGCAAGGTGTTGAAAAGAATGCGCTTTCTCTACACCTCTAGCGAATATTAAAGTGGCTATAGATCGATCACTGTAACTGCCTTATTAAGTGCTGTCTCCACGAGGCGTCTACGCAAGATTTATTGGCATATTGACGTCTTTTATGAATATAAATTGCTTCCACAATAGAATGTTTTTAGTATTCTGTAGGCGAATCGAAACACGAGACTTTTATAATTGGCCATGTTACGTCTGCCCAATTGTCGAATTTGTCTCTGTGACCCAATTTTTCTTTCCTATATTCCACATTTCTGCTACTGTTACTTTAGCAGTTTTCAATTTCATTCTTTTTTTTGCCTTTATCTATCAAGCCATCATTTGTTACTGCTCGCTTATCTAACAAAATACTAAATGCATTTCCAACATGCAATTGATTGGTTCTATATGTAAATATCTTAAATGCGAGAAAGTTAAACAGTCGTATTTAGCCGTTTGCTCGCATGTTTGTATGGACTATTGACTGTGGTCACGTTGAATCGGCGATAAAGCGTACAAGTACGTAACGATTTGTGTAGTAACTGTCGTCACGGTCTTTCCCTTGATAGACTTACGTTATTTGTATTTTTAATTCAACTGCAATTTGTGCGTAATTTTCTATACTAATATTTTGAATAGGCAAAGTATGTTTGATTAGATTTAAAGAGTGGACTTCGGAGTTGATCAGATTCCCTTTACTATATTAAGCCTCGAGTACCATACATTTTGAGTCGTTCCCATAAGATAATTTCTGGCCATAGAGGAAGCAAAATCTAGTCTAGTTGTGTAGAAGGAAATGCAGTTTCTGTGCTTCTTTCAAGTGCCTCCTTATTCGCATCGTTGAATAACGAAAGCCAAGTTCCAGGTTTGAATAAAACATTCATTATAAATGAGTGAACGTAAACTTCAATTGAAAAGCCTCAAGGTTGGCTGAAAAACTGGACTTACTCGTACTTAGGTATACAACCAAATCTATATTTGGAGACGATTCTCCGAAAGACGAAATTGCAAGATTTAATTGGAATTCCCTCCATTGAGATGCTGGATCGGTGTGAGTAACAGAGTTTATCGCGATGTATTCGCATCGGCCGGAAAAACGAAATAAAACGGAGATTTTATTGATTTTACGTCAAGCTGGGTTAAATGAAGCTCGTATGAATCCCAAAACAATGACGACGAACCCAGTATATGCGTTTATTCGAGAAAAGATTCATTTTCCACATGAATGAGCTACAGAAAGACAACAGTTCAAGCTAGACTATTTGCCGGTGAATTAAACGCGACGACCAGATAGTTCAAATAGTTACAAATATAGGAAAAATAGTCATCAATCCAGTAACAATGAAATGCAATGTTGACAGAAATAGACAAACATGGACAAAACCATTAAAATAAATTGTTTTGGCCAACATGGACATTCTAAAGGTTTATTTCATTAAATCACGATGCAATTTCTAGCTACTGTCGATTATTGAAAAATTTACATAGACAGGAAATACACAAATTGCAATAACACTAAATCATGCTAATAAAAACTATTCATCTTCATTAAACGTTCTAGAAAGCTACCTCTTTTGAATGCGTAACCGAAATTTTATTGCTTCAACTTTTTTTTAAAGGCTATCCCAAAATGCGCTAAAAGATACAAGTTTTTTTCCAATGGCTGTTGAGCAAAGAGCAGCATTCCTTGCGCCTAGGATGGCGGGCTGGGTGAATGACCAGCCATGGCCGCGGCGGCCTAGGGAGGTCGCCACGCCAATATGGAAGCGGCCAGAACCAATACAGTAAATTATAATCTCGTTTGGAATAGAGCCTTGTGTCACACATTTAATGTTCAACAAGTTTAAAGATTTTAAAGCATCGTTCACAAAGAAAAGTATTCGACAGTTATAAAATTTTATAAGATTAAGTATAAAATTCTAATCATTTCAAATTCATCATAAATTCCCAAACACGCCAATATTTATTTAAAAAAAAAACACCGAAATCTTTATCTTCGTCTTCAAGACCCTGGTATTTGTCAGCTTTGTTCGTTAGGTAATTATCATTAACAGGATCATTAAGAGTAAGTTTATATTTCACGTCAAATGACGTAGCTAGCAAAACAACTATTGTGTTGACGTTATTTGCCGTAGCTTTTCCGTAGGTATAATCAAATAATGACGCAGGTACACCAAACAGTGGATTTAATGTTATAGATGATAATGATAAAGCTATAAGAATAGCTTTTCTGAAGGATACAGTTTAATAGGGTGCGTGAGAAACATTAATTACAAAATTATTATTGACAGAAATATCCCACGGAGTCACCGTCATCTTAAACCATGTGATTGAATCAATTCTTCACACTAACGATCTAGTGGAACGGACTACTGAGTGTAACGATGAAGAATTTAATGAGGCAGCTTCTTTTAAACCAGAAAAAGTAGACTTAGAACAGCATAATCAATTTAGACAAAATATACATCTACCAAGCAACAATAAAGGTACAGCTGAACAAGAATAATCGTCAAACACGGCAAGCGATAATGACACATTACTTGAAAGAGAAATGCAATGTGTGCACGGTGAAAGATTGACGACCGGTATCTGAACCACGACCCAGAAAGGTCGCTTTCTTGTATGAGCTACAAGCCAGTTTAATTTTGAATATGCTCATAAATTTTAATGCGTTTTTCGAACAAGTTTGAAGCTTCTGAATAGATAAAATCTTGAAATGGTTGTTTTATGTAATGCATTATGAAATGTTCTAGATTGGGGGATGCTATGATGATCGAGTATTGTTTTTATCTTAGTTTTTATCTGGTTCCATCTTTGTGTTTGGAAATATTCCATCGGTCACAACTTGTTAGTCGTTTTCAACGTCCACGTCTACTTCTTGATAATTCTCGTCCAATAAAACGTTAAGTTTAAAGCTACAATCTTCCTTCGAAAACAAAATAATAAAGTCGTCAGCAACAAACTTTCAATGTAATGCTATTGAACCGAAGATCACAGTATTGCCCACTCGCCCGTGTCCGATCACAATCGAGAAACGAACTCTAGAGACGTTTCGTTCAATATTTTCGTTTCAGATGAAAATGTTCCGCTAATCGGATTTATTTTTTTGATTCGAAGAAATATGTCTGGCTGTTTAGGAGTACCAGAATAACTATAATATTTGTAGTTCATCATATTTCTGGGAATGGAACATTAAGTTTTGAATAGCAGGTACGCAACCGACAAACAATAGATGGAACTACAGAAATAATGTCCATAACATCGCCTCTTCAATCAAAGAATGAAGAAATTCTCACGATTGAATGAAATGTAAGATTACTTTCTCTCGGTAAACTCCGAAACCTGTTTGCAAGTAATAACTGCAGCGCCATTACAGCTAAGTGCTAAGGCCGACTGTTTCAGAGCAATGTTGCTGAGATGAGAGCGCTTCATGTGGAGTCTGTCTGTTTGTATTAGTGGCTGTAGCGGTCGCTTTATTGGAGAAGTTGTTACCCGTTGCCAGCGTTGGATTACTCGCTTTAAAATTGCTTTCTTAACTATTTGTGGTGCGTATTGTATCTGTTTCTTTAGCTAGGTCTTCACATGTGTTTGTTCTTCGTGATTTATGTGTTAAAATAACACTAAGTTTAGTTTGTTATTACAAACTTAGATTTTAGTATACACTCAGTAAACACACCACGAACGACTAGACAGTTATTTGCACAACCCTAACCGTAGAGATATTTGTAAAGTGAGACGCTTTTAAACATTCATCAGTGCATTCTGTCGATAGACGCAGTTAATTGCTGATATAATGCAGCGGTGGGAAGGGCACGACTAGTAAGCCAGTAGCTAACGGCATCGAGGCGCCAACACATTCATTACTTGAATTGTTTAAACTAACAATACGACTCAGAATAAGCATAGCTTGGTAAAGATAGCAATTTCAACATTGAGAAAAAGTTGTGACGACTGCAAGGATAAGTTGCTGTAGTGGAATCAAACGGCGTTGAAAAATATTACGTTGCATAAGATAACGCTGACGGATACAATGGCAATGAGGAAACTCGTGATTTAATTATTAAGGTGCTGCATTTAGTTGAAAAACCCATAGTAAAAACTTAAGTTCGAATGATGAATTTATAACGCAAAAGAAGAATGCTCAAAAAAAACCCAGAGTCGATTAAAATAATTTATGAACAACAAAATAGACCTTAAGTCAGAGGACATAAATACGCTATTCGTTTCGCATAAAACCATAACCAAACAGGCCAGCAGCATATACAGGATGAAAATTTTTCAACTGGGCGTGGATGGCTATATCCGAAACTATGAGGAATATCAAAAAACGTTGAAAGGAATCTCGAGCCCAATTTTAAAGAAAACTAGAACTGCATCATTGGATTTAGAAAAATCAATAATCCTGGCCAGGAATCGAACCCGCTAATTTTGGAAAAAAACACACCCTGTATTATTACACCATTCGATAGTGTTGCTAATAAGGATCAAATTCTGGGAAGTAATCATATACGGCAAACTTAAGGAAATAGCTGATTTGAAACATTATTTATATAGTTGACTTGAAACATTATAAAAAATTGTAACTTATCAGTTACAATTTTTTTTTACTTGGTGATGGTTTAATCGAAAACTATTATTGGATTTGGGTTATAGCATGTATACTCTACCTTGCCACACATAAGTCGTTTTAATCGATTCTGGGTTTTTGCTCCATATATTTCTGAGCATTCCTCAATAAATGTTCAGAGCAAAATAAGCTCTCTCGAGCCTGCACGAACGCGGCGGTGAGGGGGGGGCGCGGCCTCTATTTTTTCGGAAGCCACCGACAAATTATTTCATTACAACGTCTCGGTCCGGTAATTACAGTCGCCATCTTGCAATTAGCAGGAAGCGAAGACAACAAGACACAAACGTAACGGCTGTAATATTGATCATGAGAAATTATGCTTGACTAAACTTTATGGAGATCGACAAATAATACGGTATCGACATTCATACACGATCGAGGAAGGAACAAATTCATATCCTTGAGTAACACTTGTGTAAATAATTGAATATCGGATCCACCTTATTGGTCCGAAATGACGCGTTAAATACCTCATTGTACGAAAGTGGGAACGGCTTTGATGTAAGAACCATTGTTACCTACCTCCTTTGTACGGCACGTGACGATTGTTTCAATGTAGTCACCAATTTGCCTACCTACGTAGATTAAAATAGGGTTAGTAAACCCTATTTTTCCTGTCTGGATCTTATGAATCATAAAGCGGGCGTCGCATTTTCAGCTCTGGCACAGTTCTGGCCACAAAAACAACAACAGTTAACAACGTTTAAGTCATTGATTTTTTATTGTGGATCTTCGGCGCCTCATTTGGGCGTAGGACGACAACATTCCTTGCCATATGGTACCACCAGCGTTGATTAATGAGTCATGTTAATTCGTCACATCTTGAGGACATGATAAAAACTTGTGTCCAGTCTGTCCAAAATGCAAAAGACAGAAGTGCTTTGTCATTTAAGTGCTGTAAGAATGTTACTAGTCTTACTAGTCATTGGACATTTGCAAAAATAATTATCACGTGCCACGAAGGCTCTCAGACTCAGACAAGAGTATTTTTGTTTCGATATTCACAAGGTTCTCTCTCTGTGCATCAGTTACATAAACAAGATACATTGTATTGTTAAGTAAATAGTTTGGTCGTGTGAATACCAACGAGGTGCTTTCAATTTGCGAAAGTTTGATAATTATATTATTGTTCTCATGAATACAAATATGGTTAACAATATCAAAAGTTAGGAAAACTGTCCAATCGTAAGTGAGATAGACGATAGTTTTGCGAAAGAAGTAAAAGGACTTGAGGATACAGTCATAAGGTCCACAACAATACTTCCTTATCCAAATAAAGATTCAACAACGAAACAACAAATATGAATGTGTGAAGAGATAAAGCTTCATTCGTGCTGTATCTTATCGACGGCCTGATAAACTTGAAGCTAAACAATCGTTCAAAGATATAAATATATTCAGATTCGGCTATTGAACAATCCATCAGAATTATCAGTATAACCAAATTTAGAGCAAGCAAAGTTTATTGTGGAGTCTTTGGAGCTGTCAATCAACTTGCGTATAGGACAGCTAGATTATTATTTTTGGACGTTAATTGAAATGACGGGCAATACATTTTAATCCATTTGAGGCGCCGTTACAATTCTGAAGCTCCAATGGCTTTCTAGATGCAGTTATTTTATCTTTATGGTCTTTTTAAGTATTCTTTATTTTCTCTGTCTACATTCATTTCTGTATCTACATCTTCTCCTGTTTGAAAAAGCTAGTTAGGTGAAATCGGCAACTTCCGTATTGTCGCATAACTTACTGCTATTCAATTGTTCATCTTACGTTTGAAGATCTTCAACTATTTAAGTCTAAAATCAGCATAACACCAGTTGTTATTGTAAAACAACTTGTTCAACATGTGTTTATGCAGCCTTGCACCTACGTCGCACATTTTTGTCCCAGTCGGAACACCATTAATTTGTATTCAGTACATTATTTTTAGTAATGACTCAAGTTCTTTTAATTCAATCGGTACTTCTACTGCATAACAGGATAATTCTTTCATGAAATTCAGGTGAATGAGTCCTTTATGTTAATTATTTTGCGAAATTATAAATTCAGTTTCCTGCTTTGGTTTTTGTCTTGTAAATCAAAGTGGCTTGAAGTAGAATGATGATTTCTGATTCGTCAGAATTGATTTGAGCAGACAGGAAATGCAAGTCACCTTGAATAAGGATTTAGGAGACTTAAAATAGCGAGGTAGGTACATAGGTATGTGATTAGACCAAATTGGCGAGTCTTTAAAAGTCTCAAAAAGGTTGTATTAAACACATTTCTGCTGACTCGAAGTTTGCAAAACCAATAAGGAATGTCGCGTACGTCCGCTCTGTTGGGGGCCTGGCCTGACATTTTCAAATGTCGAAGCCGTTGGGTTTCTAATAAAGCGAGAAACCAAAGACAATCGAGTTCCAACTTTACTCATTAATACATCGGAGGATGTTTAAGATTCTGAACATGACCTTGCAGAGACTAAAGACTAGGTAATTAATTTCCCGCCATGCTTATTTACCTGATAATCTAAATGAACGGAAATGGTAATCTAGTAACAAATCACTCATAAAATTCTATGTAATAGGAAAAGAGGTAGGGACTCATGTAAGATGGATACAGTAACACCATTTATGTAAATGTTATCGCCTATTAACAATCGTTATTTACTTTACATAGAATGAGGTAGGTAAACCTCTTTATCCTGAGGTAAAAACTGTAAACATCGATACCTAATCTGAGTATACTCAGAACAGAAGTGGAATTCGAATAACTTAACCCAATTCCTTAAAGTACCTCATTAAAATACTAATTACTGGCCCGTTTGGGATGCTTTAGAAGCTGATTATGAAGTAAAACTGAAACATGTTGTAAAAGGATTGGATAGACAACAATTTAGGACAAATTTTAAACAAAAAAAGAGGGTGAAGCTGCTTTAATAGAAGGTACTATGTGTCAGACATGTCATCAGTGGCCGATTGTCCATTACGAGAAAGCGGCAGCAATAAGACACTCGGTTGAATAAGTTCAATATTTGTTAGCTTCATAAACAACCGACGCAGACGAAGATTGAAAATCACCAAAGCACAAAACTGATTCCAATCATAAATTCAACACATCACAGGAGCACAATAATAACCACCATGATCAAAATCATAAAAAGTTCGTTTTGTTTGTCACCAACACAAAAAAAGTTCGGAAAAAGCACCCGGCGAACGGGACGACAGCCGTGGCCCGTCGCGCTCAACAAACTTGCCTGTTGAGCAGTTGAGCTACTTGCCGAGTTGCCGTGCTCAAACAACCGGCCAAACGCTGTTCGTCCATTTCTTTCTATAACCCCAACAAATTGAAAAACATCCTACCTTTTCTGAACCTACCAAACAACTAACTATCACCCGAAATTGACCGCATAACACGCGGACGAACACATTTTACACGTGTGAAGAAAACAACCATAATATACCTTATCCTTTCTTACACAAGCATTACGAAAGAGGAAGGGTTACGCGAGAGAGAGATGGGTATAGCGACAAAAAATATCTTCCATCACGTGCATGAATCAACTTGAGACGTCAAGACGTATTTTATTTGAAATTTAACTGTACACTTATACCGTAAAGTCGCGTATCGACTGTAGTTGGTGTCGTTGTTACGATATGGCGCGGAAATTCAAAATGAAACTTAGTTCTCCGATCAGAAAAACATGTTGTTTGTAGGTTTTTAAAGTTAAAACCACTTACCTTAGAGGTGATGTAGGAATTCTTCGAGCGGGGACTTTGACGTCATTAGGATTTGTCCAAACATCATTATTGTTGATATTTTTCGTTAGTTTCAATGGTTTATCAGATTTCGGTCTTAAAGTCGGTGGTAGGATGCTATCCGGGACTTTTGGAGCAGTTGGCTTGGCAGATTTCTTCACAATTTGTAGAATCACATTGGAACTTTTTGTTTCGCTCTTTTTGCTATCTTTAGTAGCTTTCGGTCCGCCTGGATCAGGGGTCGTGGGTTTGTGCCTGAGTGGTCTCTCAGGTTCGATGGCCTGCTTATCAATGAAAAGAGCAGTCGACTTGCTTCGGTCTACGGTCTTCTTAACCTTTACCTTATTATTAGTTGTTCCCGAATCAGATAAAGTTGCTAGAAAGAAAGGATATTTTGTAAAACTTTGCTGTCAAAATTATGTTGACAGCAAAATAATGAAACCTGGTTTGTGAGACCTCTGAGGTGTTAAAGTGGAAAAAATAAATAATTATAGCCTGCAAACATAACTTATGGGTCAAAAAATATCATAATGTTTGCAACACGACGAATCCAGATCATTATATTAGACCCAAAATCACTCCCATTATATTAGACCCAAAATGATGTCGAAAACTGTCAAATAATTCTCAATTACAACGGTTTCATTATTTCCAGTACCTAACCAAGAAAATCGGGACCTCATATAGTTTCTCCCATTTACGGGCCCCAGGTTTCCGCTGTATTTCATATTAATTTTCCATAATTACCTGTCCTCGGCCTGTTTCTAGTTACAGGCTTAGTCTCCGCGCTGCCTATTTTGATAGTTTTCTCAACGGTACTTGAAGCGACAGGCGTTACCGCCTTGCTGCGATAGCTAAAAGTAGTTTTGAAAAAATTCGCAGTAAAGTTCTTCCCGCGCAAAACTTGAGACGATGTACTATGAGGATTTCTGAAAAATAACAAAAAGAAAAATACAAAAAGAGATTTCTCAGGGGACACCCGGGTTTGAACCGGGGACCTCTCGATCTGCAGTCGAATGCTCTACCACTGAGCTATATCCCCGCTGAGAACGTTGACGAAAATAGCGTACGCTACCGTAGTAACAGCGCCCTCTATAAAAGAGCTCGCGTAGTTTAACTACGTAATGCAATGTGGTGCCGAGAGATGGCGCTACTGGTCGCATGAATGTAGGAAATGTTTGCAAGCCAAACATTAGCAATAATAAAACTGATAAAAATATGAAAAAGATATCAGTGTTAGACTTACTGGAGTTTTATGTTACTAGGCACCCCGGGCGCCTTCTGCTGCATAACCTCCTCTATCTGAAACAACAAACGATACCAACACTTAAATAAAAAAGAACGTAAGTAATATTGGTGTGAAAAGTGTCGGACTGTTTTTCTTCTAAAGCAAGTTGAACATAACAGTTCCACTTATTATTAAA
The DNA here is from genome assembly GCA_954870645.1 of Agrotis clavis. NCBI lineage: Eukaryota > Metazoa > Arthropoda > Insecta > Lepidoptera > Noctuidae > Agrotis > Agrotis clavis. The sequence goes on along the minus strand of OX940939.1, from coordinate 9,219,772 downwards.
GCAACAACAATACGAAAATAAAACAGATTCTGAAAGACACGTATGAACTTCCGCGGCATTCTAGAAATCTAAAGATAGTATCAAAACAAACTACAAGATAGAATTCAAACACAAGGAATACTCCTTTCCTGTAGAAATAAGGTTCAGAAATTGCCAATAACACTCACACCACTCACACTTTTTGATTTTCTAAACATGGCTAATGAATCTACGTGTGGACCCTCAAAATTACTTGCAACTACTGCATAAATTAACATTCTTATCACTAAACACTCATTATCTATCAAGATAGTTGATTGATTGGATTACCATTATAAACTTGTATTCTCTTGTCCTTTGGTAGTTCGAAATAATTCTTGCTTTAATCATTTTAAATATTCACAATATTTAAAACGTCGCTCCTCTTGGAAATCAAATCGATTTATGACTGTCAAAGTTTGAAAAATGTCTAAATTCTTTAGAGTTGCAGCCGGCCAGTGTTAAATGAAAAAGGAGTTTGTGGCAGAAAAGGTTCTATTTGTAAAAATGCAGACCAAATAAAATTGATGGGTGTTATGGATGAAAATAGTGTCTCTTTTTCTAGTAAGGAAGTGAACACGAAAGTTGATAAAGATAATGCTTAAATGATAATGATAATCTATCTTCTACATTTATATAAAGAGGAAAGACTTGTTTTTGTGTATGTAGGTATGTTTGTAATGAATAAACTCAAAATAGTACATTATGATATAAGTGCGGTAAGTTGATCATTACAGCTGAGGCGATATTGGTAGGACGAGCCGTAAGGCGAGTGCTATAAGAAAGCAGAGGCTGTAATTATCAAACCGCACGTATGTCATACGACGTTTTATAACACATTTGTGAGTAAATAAATAAAATCATTACATCGAAAAGGAAAAACAAGCGGAATAATTTTTACTTTTTCACAAATTAGCGATGCGCGCGCACCAGCATCTTTTGTTTATGGCAAAGGCACAAAAAACAGCCAGTATTACTAATAAAGTAAATTAATTCTTTTGTGGTTTTATTACAGATAAATGGTTGTAATTAATTGTCAAAATTAATTAAATTAAAGAATAAAATGTTTATTTATTATATTTCATCTCCCAAATTTAATTTTAATAATAAAATGTTGACCGCTTTTCCGACATAAAAACTCTTTGCTAAGATTTAAAAAAGTACCGTTCGTTTTAGACGGAGCATCTTGAAAAACCGTGCGTTTTACTTTACCATTACCGCACTAGTGCGTTTTACTTTACCATTACGCACTAGTGCGTAATAAGATACATTACGATATTGAAATAGGTGCAGTAAGAGACCTTTTACGAGCAAATGTGTTATAATAGTACATTATGATATAAGTGCGGTAAGTTGATCATTACAGCAGAGGCGATATTGGTAGCACAAGCCGTAAGGCGAGTGCTATAAGAAAGCAGAGGCTGTAATTATCAAACCGCACGTATGTCATACGACGTTTTATAACACATTTGTGAGTAAATAAATAAAATCATTACATCGAAAAGGAAAAGCAAGCGGAATAATTTTTACTTTTTCACAAATTAGCGATGCGCGCGCACCAGCATCTTTTGTTTATGGCAAAGGCACAAAAAACAGCCAGTATTACTAATAAAGTAAATTAATTCTTTTGTGGTTTTATTACAGATAAATGGTTGTAATTAATTGTCAAAATTAATTAAATTAAAGAATAAAATGTTTATTTATTATATTTCATCTCCCAAATTTAATTTTAATAATAAAATGTTGACCGCTTTTCTGACATAAAAACTCTTTGCTAAGATTTAAAAAAGTACCGTTCGTTTTAGACAGAGCATCTTGATAAACCGTGCGATTTACTTTACCATTACCGCACTAGTGCGTTTTACTTTACCATTACGCACTAGTGCGTAATAAGATACATTACGATACTGAAATAGGTGCAGTAAGAGACCTTTTACGAGCAAATGTGTTATAAATTACTTTTATTATTAAGTGTAGATTTCAAACATTTTTTCACCATTAGAAAGCTACATTCACCCTGAGTATCATAAGATAAATGCCCTTGCAAAGCCGGGATGGGACGATAGTAAATGATGGATGGAGAAGAAGATGGTATGTAAGGAAGTGAACACCAAATTGTTAGAGAATATCAATGATAAAAACAGAGAATAATGTATTTGTTAATATACCAAAATTAATAAGGAAGGCGGAGGATAATAAAGACAGGAGTGTCATGATAAATTATACATGAGAAGAGCGTCCCTGTTTGATTCTGTCATATTAATAAGCAGGTGGGAAGGATCACAGACGCTGATAAATGGTTAACGATTCCATTTTGCATTTGATCGTATTATTTTCTGGAAGACTATCGAGACATTCCACGGTATAATTTTGGCATGATAGGTAGGCTAACCACGCAGGACGATCTCCCTCCGGCCACTGTAAGCGCGAGCATGCGGGCGGCGATTAATGGGCGACTCGCTGTCCGATCATGGACCATGCCCGGGTCGACGGCCTCAAAGATTATCGGCACAATGACGAGGCCCCCCCGTTAGAGGCCTGCTGGGGTCAAAGGACTAAACTTACCGTGACCTCGGAATGTAAAGGGCTATTGAAGGACACCATAGATTTTAGTCAGTACAAGTCTGACAGTCTCTCCTGTCCTGCCCTGGATGGGAGGACTTATTTCATGATTTTACCACGCTAAAAGGTAGGCTAACCAAACATACCAAAATAATACCAGTTCAAAACTCTCAATGCTTATAAAGATTATTCCAATAATTCCCACGGCTGACCTTACTGCCGACACCCATGTTGCTATACTGGTATCGGCAATAATTAGCCTGTCCGCTCAACATGAACTCCTACTTATTGAATGACACCACAATTTGAGGTGTGCGCGAATTTGCAATGTAGGCGATGGTGTAATATTATTTTAATTAGATGCAAATTCTGATTTAACGTCTCGCGTTTCTGTTTTATTAGTGTTTCTAAATAGTTCTTCTATGATATTTTTAGTGTGATTTACAATTGAATTAAATGTTTTTGACGACAACGCGCTACGTCCGAAGTCAATGCTTTTAATGCTAAAAGGATTTCAGTAGTGGCGCGGATTCTAGCTTCAAAACATCAGGATTCACCCTGAAGGTACCTAATCATCGTAAAAAGGAAAATATTTCAACAATAATATTATCAGATTTAACCGTAACTTTGGATTTCATCAGCACGTTTTCTCTTTTTACCTAGAAATATTTAGAATAAAAAGTAACCTATATAATTTCCTTGTACAGATACAAAGGTGCCTGTGTGTTTTCACAAAAGCCCGGTTCAATGATAAATATTATTCGTAAAAAATCAGGCGTAATTTTTCAAGAATCATCGTGTTAGTACCAGAGCAAGTTCAAACTGAAATTAAATCAAAAACTTTGCAGTGAAGAAAAAGAGTGGCATTATTCTACGAGATTTGAGTGTTCCAAGTGTCAGACACAATTTACTATCCCTAATAACTCCTTGTTTCATTGCTTCCTTTACTTTCATCGTATTTCTGTCCCTATACCTACTCGCCAGTTCTGCGCAATTTCCAAGAAATTTACAGCTTAAAGTGCTAGTGCTACTGTTATTACGGATTCGTTGGAGCCAGAAGCTAATATTATTGCTAGTTGCCTAGATATCATTTGTGAATCGTCACTTGTCTGCTACATTTAGGACGAGATAAGATGCTTTGTTTAGGTATAGCTAGTGGTATACTGTCTTCAACTAAGTATTGATTTTTGTGTTTCTAGAATTAGAGGAGGATGGCAAGCTTAAATATTTTGCTATTTAAAATCATCAGGCTACTCTAAAGTCTCTAAGGACTTTTGTCAGCTCTGGGATCTGCTTCCATTTTCAACGGATACAGTTTGGAACCTAAGTACTAGTATGGATTGCGTGCCGCTCTAATCGATCCACCACCACAATAACAGGTCTACTGGTGATTAATCCCGGTACAGTTTGATATAGCCACTTTTAAGATCTGGGTCGGGATTATTCATATACTTACAGCTTGGCCAGAACGGATTGAAACGGAACTAAAATTTTTAGTTCTGACAGCGTTTTAAAATCTTTGATATTTGATGTAAACAAAGACCGCAGGTTTGGTAGATTTATTATTGTGCCATAAAACTAACGTAATAAGTGAAAAAAAAAAAAAAATCATTCAAAGTGCTGGTAGCGCGAAGACAGTGGCGACTTCCGGTATTCTACATTTTTATGTCAAGCTGTAGCACAGCACTTCCGATTTCACAAGTTTGTATTTTAGAGCAATTTGCTGATGGATAATCCTAGCTAAAAGTTTGTGTCTATGCAAGTACTCTTCGATATCAAGACGAGAACACCTGGAGGTAGGGTGACACATTGATTAGCCCGAACGGTGGCATGCACAATTGCACACATGTCAACCGTCCCGTCCTTCACACGCAATACATATTAAGTACCACTACAATGCAGTTAATTTAAATCATGATCTATCTTGGTAAGACTTATAAGATTTTTCGAGTTTTGACTTCCTTTGAAATCTACTAATGACAGCCACCATAAAGATTTCACCAACCGTCACCAGAATAAGTGAGAAACACCATGGAAAGGCATCACCGCAGCTTGAATATCTTTTACAATTAATGCATCTTCGTTAATGCGTGGGTCATCAATATAGATTTGAAAACAATCAGCAAATTATCTAATTGCAGTATGAGGCTTATGCTGTTTATTTAAAAGTCGTCGCCCTTGCCTTCCACCAGCTAATAACTTGCACCCAACGGCCTGCAACCCACGCTACACCCTACGTTTGTGCACAAAAACGTCCACCAGTCATTGAACCCTTTCACAATGATATCATGTCAAGATCAATTAAAATATTAAAGCTGTATGATGCACGTGGGATTTTTGGTTGACGGACAACTGAAGGGGAATGTGGGCGCTTCTTCTTGAGCCCGTAGGACCTAAGCCTATAACTTTTAATTGAATCATTTACCAGTTGAAGGTACATATTAATTGCCTGCAACTTGCATGCAAGTTTTAGTGCAAGTTACAAGCATGTAGGCATATTACGGGCCTTAGTGTATCGATGGCAACGTGCAGCGGTCAGCTACATGCGGCCTGAAAGCTATCTCCTTGCGGCCCGTAATTCTTTGTAAATTAAAGATTTCCGTTTATAAATAAGAAGATAACCTTATTTATGAAAATAAATTTAGGTACCTACAAGATAATTAAAATTGCGGCCCGCTGTTACTTGATTTTGTCACTTTTTGGCCCTTGTCTACTAAGCTGTTTCTTTGATCTGAGACCAAAAGTTTGGCCTAAAATTCAGGTAGGTATGCAAACTCTGATTACCGATGTGACCAATTCATCATCAAGTGCACAGGTGACAGCATGTGGTGCAAGATGGAAGGTCGGGCCATTGTCTTCAAATATTGGCGCTACGGGACAAATGGACAAACTACCTGAAGGTGTAGTTGATAATAGATACAAGACAAAATGCCACCAATAATTCTTTTGAAGAGTTTTTTGATTTATTGACTTGTGGATATAAACAATAGAGTTTTAAACTCGGTTGGTCGAGAATTTGGGTAAGGATCCCTTGTAACAACAGAAACCTTATAATGCCTAACTATGGATATTATATATTTATGGGTCATAGTTGCCTGAAATAAAGTTACAAATAAAAAACAGACAGTTGGATTATTCCGATGTTCTATTCCGCGACAGTTCGAAATTCCTTCTTATGTGAGACAAGGTATCCTATAGAAAGTACTGCAACTTTAAGTTGAAACTCCTACATACCTAGTAATTTAACTCGTTTGGTGTCACTTCGTTTATATGTGAATAACAGGCATTATTAAAGGTTGATTGAATCCTAATGAACTTACAGTAATTAACTAGGTGTATTATCGGTCATTAAGGGGCCTAAACTGCCTAAATTAGGAGCAGATAATAATTGATATAATGATAATAGCACTGATAACCATTGTATTACCTGCAAACAAACATTGCTGGGCTAAATTATGCTGGGCATAATCTGCCTTTATTATTCTCAATTGTGGGCCACAACATGGGCAAAGTGCGTGTTGGTGGATGTCATTTATGACTATATAAACTAATTGAAGTGTTAGGACATCGATTTCTCCGTTTTAAAAGGTTGGACGTCGAACCTATGCTTGAAACCAAAGATGTCCCAGATGGTCCTGATAAATCTTTGACCCATTTCAGGGTTTGGCAAAACTATTACAACGCGTTGCAACGTTTCAACTAAAGAATCGATCATATCAAGCCCTTAAAGATCCAAAACGCATGCTTATAGTTATAACAGATTTAAAAAATAAATTATATCCAATTACTTACATGTAGATAATGATGTGGGTTTTTACGTTTAAGAAAAAACTAAGCTAATTGTTATGTCCAATTTCATTAAACACGTTTAATTCTTAACTGATCTGTATCCCATCTGCGAGATGTATGTAACATTATCAAGGTCTTACCTTGCTCTAAAACATTATCTTATCTCTTAGTTTACAAAGATTCTAAGATGAGTACCATATGATATAGGTATGAAACAACCTATGGGAAAATTCACCTTATTTAGGTAGGTAGGTAAAGGATCGCATATGTAGGTATGGACGTATCCCGGCGTGGCGATGAGTCCATCGAGCGCCTAGTGGTGCAGGGCAAAGTTGAAGGCACCCGAGCACGAGGTAGATCGCTTATGAGATGGACGGATCAGATAAAAGCAGCTCTGGACAGTTCCCTGCACGTCTGCACCAGAAAGGCGGCCATCAGACAGATGTCGGCGTTTTGTTAGGCGAGCCACTAACAGCTGAAATGACGACCACGACCACTCTGCCAAGAGTGCAACGACGAAGAAGAAGAAGGTAAAGGAAGACAGGCTTCCTTCCTTCTCGGTGAGAGTGCTATAATTCGACACGCACGCAGGCCCAATTCCCCTAAACGAGTACGTGCGGACGATGATATAGACGTCACAAAATTACTTATTTTTTTGTTCCAGGACAAGGTAAGTTGGTCGCGGAACTTATCGAATTACCGTGACCCTGGAACGTAAAGGGCTATTGAAGGACACCGTGGATTTAAGTCGGTACGAATCTGACAGTATGGGTGGTAGGAAGGTAAGGACAGGGTATGTTCAATGTTTCCTCAAGTCCTTCACAGTATAAGAGCGTGATAATAACAAATTACACAGTGTAAAGTAGCTGTACAGTGTACCTGACTGTATTCGAACTAGGTAGGTCGAACTATTCGCTGGTCTCAGTCAGGTAATGTAGGTATAATTATGTATTTCCAACTAGTCTAGCGTGTAAGAAAAAGCTTCTTCATCTATGATGCATAATGAATCTTGTAATGTTGTAAAACTAGCGGCATTTGTCCGCCATCTTGAGTTTCAGGCTGGACGCCGAGTCGTCAGTCGTCATGCTAGACGGATTCACAATGGCTTCCCCAATCTTTTTGTCCTTCTGGCTTACTTAATATTCAGAAGTCTGCTTTAATTTTAAGTATTACTATCCCTTGATATTTTTATACTTTGATAATGTGAAAATGCCAAACTTGCAGCAGACTGTCCGCGATTAACATTCGAAATGAAGACGAAGAATGAACGAGTTTTACAACCCAAAAATTTAGATGAGAAAAAAAGCGGTTCTATGACTAGAGATGTGCCGTTGCCGGCAATATTGCCCAAGGTGGGAATTTAGGTGGAAATATTGCCGGCAATATTGCCGGGAGTGGAAATATTTGGGAATATTGCTTAATTTTAAGTCAAAGTGAGTGCGAAAACTATGTAACACACTTAAAATTAGCATTTACAGACCATGATCTACATTATATACAAAAAAAAACATTGTTTTGGGTAAAATTTCCAAAATTGCCGGCAATTTTTGGCAATATTCCCGGTATTTTACCGGCAATATTGCCCATTGTTGCCGAACACGACAGTGAATCTAAGAAATGACACATACATTATAAGATTAGAATTGACGATCATTGTATATTGAATAAAAAGGCATAAATTCGAATAATTTCTCTTAATTTTGTAGTTTAATCTAGTCAACGAATGCTCAAAGCATAGAGGGAAATTCTAGAAACAAATTTTTTACTACGTCACTTTGTTTGGACTAGTTAGGGGTGAACATATATCAAAAGTCCCCCGTCTCTCGACCATGAGCTCTGGAAGGGGGGGGGGGGGGGGGTTGAAGGTATCATTTTTTTGTTTTTGCTTATATCTCGGAAAACCACGCGTTCTAGCAGCATAGCGTGTGTGAACAAAATGAAAACCTAAATAAATTTTCCGTAAGTTTTACTCAGTAAGCATTTCAATATCTTGTTAGTTGTCGAATTTTCATAGTTTTCGAGGTATCCGCTTTTGAAAGTCTGTAATTTAGGGGAAAAAACATTTTTAGTTTTCGCATTTGGAAAGTTGTATTTGATATCGCCATAGATCCAGAAAGCAGTAGCAGTTGATTCAGACCCTCCCTTCACCACCTGCGATGAACATCTGCATCTTGAGGTGACATTGAGAGTGTCTGAATGTGGATAAGTAGTTCTTAAATTCGGTGATTACCATCAAGCTTGATATCTCTTGTCTCCCTCCAGTGAGTGAGGAGTAAAAATTAGTTTAGAAACTCATTTTAAATTATACAAGGTACTTACAGACGGGGTAGGACTGTACTATGTACGAGGAAACCCGCAACCAGAAGAGATGCGGAAAAACTATCTTTAGAAACTTGACTTCTTTTTTGATGTAAACAATTTTCGTATAGGTAGGTACCTATACCTATTCAATTTTGGCCAAGTCTGAGTTGCCCACAAAAATACAGGGAGGAGTAGGTACTACAGGGGAGAGCTTGAAAAGACTGCTGCTGCTTTCTGGATTTATGGCAATATTAAATAAGACTAACCGAATGCAAAAAGGTAAAAATGGTTTTTCGAAAACTATACAAGATATCGAAATGGTTACTTAATAAAACTTATAGGAAATTAATTCAGCCTTTGTTTTGTTCATACAAACCATAGCTAGGAGGCATGGTTTCCAAGTTATAAGAGAAAAACCAAAAAATGAAACAACCTCCCCACAGCTCAAGGGGCAAGGGCTAATGGACTTTTGATAATTATATTCACCTCCTAACTAGTTCAAATAAAGTAACGTAGTCCAAAATCGTGTTCCAAGAATTTCCGTTATAACTGTTTTCTGAGTGGATGGACTACTAGTTTTTCGTGCAAAATCACATAGCAAAAACATCGAGTATAAACAGTACCTACTACCTATACAATATGGAAATAAAAAAAAGTATAAATCTCTATCAAAACTACAAATAACCAACAAAAATAATATTATTTTAATGCACTTGTTTCGGTAATTCTTACATAATCAGTAAATCACCGTTTAGAGTTAGAACTTAGTAGTTTATATAAGGCGGACTTAATGTCGCAACGCATTATCTACAGTAATATAAACTGCACCTGCAGAAATAATAAAATATACTGGTGTTATTTGACTGGCAACATTGGCAATATTGCCAAAGTTGCCGGCAATTTTGGTATTTTACCGGCAGTGGCAATATTGGGAATATTGCCGGCAGTGGGAATATTGCCATCCGGCACATCACTATCTATGACACAGTCAATTCATTACGCGCGAAATGGAGACTATGAAAAGATGAAAAGTAAGTAGCTTCATTTCATTAAAAGATTTGAGAAGAAAACAGAGTAGGTAGATTATTCCTCAATAATTGCATCAATAGAAAAGTAAACAAGTAAGCGACAGAAAATATTATGTAGCCGCCGCTACATATTAGTACAATATGTGGGGTACGTACATAAACATAATAATTGTGACTTTTATAACTCCATTGAGCAATACAATAAAGACTCCATTAGGCGCAGAGACATGACGTCAAGAACCATACTAGATACTGTATCTACTACCTTTGATATCAAAATAAAGAATTTACGACGTTTAATCATTTAAATTCAAAATTAAATAGGCAACAAAAACGATGGCAATCAATATTGGATTTATTAAAATTCAATTTTGATTAGGTAGCATAATACTCGTAGCACTGACGTACTCGTATAATACGATTATGCATAAAAATAAAATATTATCACAACATCAACAGGTGTTTTCCACGCGCAGTGGTGCGAGAAGACGAGAGTCGATTGCAGAGGAAGGCCTAGAACACGTTGACGTGATGATCCTGGAAGCGTGTATACAACATTATCCAGAAAACTACAAATGAGAAGGATTGGAAGGTTTTGGGGAAGACCTTCGCCCAAAGTGTGACCGGAGGCTTATAATGAAAAGAAAAACAACATTTCACCAGTTCTGCATAAGTTCACTATCACAAAACCAGATATTCGATTAAGGGAAAAAAGCAATTCTTGCTTTCCCAAGTACAAAGGCTCTACAGTAGATAACACCGATCTTATTGCGATTAGTAGACTAACACTGTAAAAGATTTAAATAAAACTAATCAAGTATATACGAATATGGAATAATGCATGAAATCAATTTAATTTACTTACATACATGCGAGTAATATTATCGTAAATGTCAGATATATTGTTTGCTATCGCCTTGTTAGGTGGTGCAGTAATGATGTTATTTCAAGGGTGTGAGGTGTGACTACAAATCGAAAATCACGGTTTTATTTATCACGATGTTGGTATGTAGCTTTGTATTTAGATACACAAAACGTAAATAAAAAGCTTAAAGCTTAAGTGTGGCTTAGGTAAAAAAAAATTTTTCAAGGAGAACGTGCGATGAACTAATTGCACTTGGAGATAGGCCTGCCGTGAATAGCGGGCCGATACCAGTTGGGGGTGCGAGCGAATGTATCATATAATATATCCCGGGCCCCCGACCAATGGTATAAGAAGGTAAGTGGGTTTTTAGTCGGTTTGAGATTGAGTCCGACATAACCCTCCGCCCGCCCTATTCGGAGGGTATCCGTGAGGATTTTCCCACTAAAAAAAAAAAACAGGTAAATTTCAACATTAAAACTGAAACCAATTAGCATAGTTAAACCGCGTTTAAAGTCTGGCATTCAGTAATTCCAGACTTCCAATTCATTCTATTCATTATCAATGAATGTTTGAATGCCCGTTTTAATAACAGCATACATTTTTGACAGTCATCGGCAGATTTTGGAATGTTGTTGGACTATTGGAAGGCCTGGCGGGTTTGACTATACTACTATAGTAAAGACAGCAGTACGAATCTTTAAAATTCAAACGTTTCAATATTTAACAAACATCTCAGTTAATCTCATCGTCTATTCCGTCATTTCTCAAGATAACATATTTTTGTTTGGGTAAAAAAACCTTGAGGTACCTACTTCAGATGTATTGTTTTAGGTACTAGATATTTACCTTGGTTTCGCCCTTAGCGTTCGGCTCCTAAAAGTGATGTTATATGGCTTTCCTCAATGAATAACAAAATTCGAACATGAAAACTACAACACGAAAATTCGAACCAGTACTTCCTGAGTTTGTGCATTAAAAAAAAACAAACCTACTATTCAGCTTTATAATACGTATTAGTATAGACTTTATCTGCATCTTAGCTAACACACAAGTAAAGATTTGCCAAATAGTTTTTCGAAGGACACTGCTTCCCGGCAATCAGTTACAAAACCATCCGGTGGCGACAAACGCTACCAATAAACATAATTTAGCAATTACGAATATTAATAAAGATTAGTTTATTGGAGCTGGCTGAGCTAGAAGCGAAATCTGAATATTTCATTTTAATCAGAACACTAATTGTCTACGATTTACTGTCATGTCGTTTAAAATTACTCCCGCTGAATTCTTCTTATGATTATTTTTTCAAAGCGTTATGTAATCTTTTCTAATCATGGAATCTATCACAATTTCTTCTTGTTTTGATTCTTCTTAGAGAGTTCCCAATCCATCGTCAACATTCATTGAGTTTCCTATCGCCATGCCCTTACTTTACTTCTTGGTGGGCAGTTGGGCACACTTGTTGTTGGTGAAAAATGTTATCCATTTTACCCTGTCACAGCATCATTTAATCCTTTTTTTTTTCAAAAATCATTCCCCACACAACCCGTCCATTTTTTCTTTGGCATTCCTCTTTCTTTTCATCCATCAATATTATCCACCAATCATTTATCCTATAATCCTTATCCAATTTTTAATGGCTGACTCTGCATGTCTTCTTCCATACTTCTCTGGTAAACATAGTCTTAAGATGGATTCCAGTTCTAGTCTAGTCCATCCGTCATTCTTTTGTCCTCACTCTTAAAATCATACGAGTACACGTTAAGATTCACAACTTTTCTCACGACATTTCCCAAATTCTTTTGCACCATTTTTCATTTTCCAAACTACGATTATTAACCAGGTAGGTAGTGCAGAGATATAATTCTATAGTAATCGCAGTCGATGTATTCAATGAAACGAGTCCTAAAACTGGTGTTAGTGAAAGTCCTTGCTTCCCAGGGTATTGCCTTTCGCGCAATCTTCCATATCTAGCTTTTACATTTTGCTTATGTTCGTTATAGTTTCTTGGTTTATTGCTCGCCATCCCGCCTCATAACGATGTGTCTAAACTTTAACTTTTCTTTTGGTTCTCGTTACAAAGATGAAATCATTAAAAGTAACAAGTCAAACTTCTTTATTATGTCAGGGTCTACTTCCAATGTTTGACATGGACCATCTAGTTCACTAAACTCTGACAGGTACCTACTAGGTACCGTACCTGAGGTAAGACAGAATGTGAGACTTTCGGGTTTCCGACTGCCACCCGTATGACTGTCTCATGTGTCAGACCTACAAATGACAGCTTGGACCGATAGCTTCGCGTAATTCTGAGGCATGGAAAGATCTTAAGAGTAATCCACTGACCATCCTCGGCAAACGTTGCTTTACCCTGAAGACCTACCCATGCGACTTCTTTTAACCTCATAACGCTCCCCCAGTCTTCACCTTGACCTAATTGCATTAACAGCACTTACTGCAGGTCCCTCATCCAACCGGTTTAACGATGACGTCACAACCACCTGAGCGGAAGGATATGCCAATCAAACCGATAGCGAAGCAATAAAGTCATGAATGTCACTAAAGATTTAAATTTTTAGATGTGCCCTTACCGAACGTAGGGTGAAATGACATTTTTGTATGCACGGGGCTCAGTTTCGAGTATGTACCTCTATTTCATATAATCGTGTGTGTGGAGAGCAAGAGGTCCGCTCGCGAGTACCTATAACCACACACGTCAGCATAGGAAGTAGTACTTTAAGATGCGATTGAAAATAGACTATCAATTGAAGTGAGAATAGTTGCTATTCGAAGTGAAGCAGATGCAAAAGAGATCGGTAAACGAATCTTGAGAAAAGTGCACTGAAAGGAGCAAACTGGCTCATCCTGCATGTAAAGACGTGCAGATGCAGAACTTATCAGTAAACGATACCGTACAATTAAACTGTCAAGATACAAAAACGTGAACATTTTTTGGCGCGGTACAGCAAATCTAAGATTTAAATCTACAAATGTCACAGTAAGATGTCGCGATCGATATCTAGAACGGTGCTGCAACATGCGCCTACGCAGCTACGCAACCGTTGCAGCAAGGACCAGACGGAGTTGCATTTTTAAAGTTAATTCATGTATGTGCAAATCGTTGGATGCATTAATGGAACTAGTTTTTTGGCAAGTATGGGTAATGTTAACCTGATTTATTTGAAACTTACGGAATATTGAGGAAAAACGACTACCATAAAAATAAACAGTTAAAATCTAAACTGGGTAGAAGTGTGGGAAGACCAACAGCTCAGAGGTAGGCGATATTCAGAAGATCGTTTAAACTTGGTTTAGACTTGCGCAGCTCAGAGAAGATAGAGCACAAAAGGGACTCTTTCCTATACTCAGCAGTGTGTGGAACAAGGCGGCTAATAATGATGATGATGATAATTAATATTTCCTCGTTGCTCTTGTGATCGCAAACGTTACTTCTGTTAGAGGTCTTGTCTTCATTTCATATACTCGTAGGTCAGAAAAGTTTTGCACGTTTACTCCATCAGGAATATCTCGTTATAAGCTTTCCTGCAATTTTAGGGAAGTCATGGGACCTAAACAACTGCTTGTCTAACTTTTTCTAAAATATTTACAGACTTATTGTCATAAACTATGTAGGTCTCAAAGAAAGAAAAAACGTGCAGAATAGAACAACAACACGGAGAGTAGATAGAATACACTTTATTATGCAAAGTAGATTTTATATATAGGGTAACACAATGGGCATTATTTTCGCTAAAAGCGATCTTTTCAAGACAACCTTTGGGTGGATTAGAAGTAAACATAGAGGAAGATACACCACCTAAATAAATTACCTAGGTAAACATTTTCATGTTGATCATGGTTAATTGAATCCAGAACTTAATGAAGCTATGTTGAGCTGTCATTATAAATCCATTGAGTATAGTGATAAAGTTTATCATAATGAAGAGGATATAATAAAAGCTGATACTGATATCTCTCATGTAAAAGCCGCGAAATTATTTAACGCGATAATGAAAGGCGTTAGTTTCCGCTCACAAAACGGATGGCATGATAACGGCTACTTTACACAATAATTAATAGATTTTAAAAAATCTATAAACCCACGTTTTTAAATATCCTAAAAATAAGAAAATAACCCTATGGGGTTGAGAGAGGGGCCACTCAAAACGTGGGGGCGTATATTATTTAAGGGATTATTTATGGGATATATTTACATGAAGTGTATAGATCGTGGGTGTAACTTGCAAAGATACGCCCCCACGTTTTGAGTGGCCCCTCTCTCAACCCCATAGGGTTATTTTATTATTTTTATCTTTGTTCATCGGGTTTGAAGCTATCCTGAAAATTTCAGCCTGCTAGCTTATTGGGAAGTGCCTCAAAGCCTGTCCGCCATCTTGGACGTCCGCCATATATTTATATTATTATTATTTGATACCCATATCATGGGGGTGGATTTCAAACAGCCAGGCTGCCATCTTGGACGTCGCCGCCATATTGGATTTAAGTCACGTGACTATTTTTTTCGTACTCATGACAGCAAACCCTTTCATTTGATATCCATATCATAGGGGTGCATTTCAAATAGCATGTCTGCCATCTTGGACGTCCGGCATATTGGATTTAAGTCACGTGACTATTTTTTTCGTATTCCTGACAGCAAACCCTTTCATTTGATATCCATATCATAGGGGTGCATTTCAAATAGCCTGTCTGCCATCTTGGACGTCCGCCATGTTGGATTTAAGTCACGTGACTATTTTTT
The DNA here is from genome assembly GCA_954870645.1 of Agrotis clavis. NCBI lineage: Eukaryota > Metazoa > Arthropoda > Insecta > Lepidoptera > Noctuidae > Agrotis > Agrotis clavis. The sequence continues at coordinate 9,204,447 of OX940939.1, read as the reverse complement.
TCGTATTTCTGACAGCAAACCCTTTGATTTGATACCCATATCGTGAGGGTGGGTTTCAAACAGTCAGTCTGCCATCTTGGGGAGGCCGCCTTATTGGATTTGTTATGACGTTTGTTAGCTAGTCATGTATTGTCATTAGAATTCAGAGCGTGTGCAAAATTTCAGCCTTCTAGCTTATCGGGAAGTGCCTCAAAATTGAATTGCAAAAGTCCAACCGGAACGACAAACAAATAAACAAACAAGAAAAGTGAGTTTATAAAAACGTGGGAAAAAATAAAAATTAGCGGCAGCACACGTGGCTAGAATGTAAAAATTAAAGGAATTATTTAGTCTAAGTATTCCATAGATCTATAAGGTCCTATCTTATTTTGTCCATGATACCAGTAAGCTCCAACTCAGATTAAGCCGTTGATCTCGGCTGTCATTGTTAAACTTTTGATTGTTGATACAGATAGTCGATGACCGGGAAATCTTAGATGACAGTAGCTCCATGTAAAATATGTAAGTACTGGTACTCAGTAAGTTCGACTGGAAGCAGACGATCCAAACGTAGTTGGGAAAAGGCTAGACACATCGCGGTGATGAAAGAGAAGAAAGATCACTTGAAGTTTGACGAAAAGTTAGGAAATTCAGAGACTGTGAAAGGACTAGGTGGAATGTTAAAGAATTATGAACTTTTTATAAAAAGAGCTAATGTTTTTTTCTCGTAGTGTCGAAATTGTCAAGGTCAGGTCACACGTGCTAATGATGAAGAGATTAATTCCAAATTAGCAACATTTAACCATTGGATACGAATACGAATAAATCAACATGTTAAATGTCAATGCCAACACCTGGCAAACTTGTCTAAGAGCCTAATCCATGAAATCCATCGGTAGTTTGCAGAGACATTCGACCGACAAATCCATTAAATGATAAAATCAATATCTATGATAACTTTGTCCACAATGCTACAGCCTCTGTGGTTAGACCCGGTTAGACTATCTAAATTGTTAAGGACGTCATGTCCTCTAGTGTCAAAATTGTTTGTTAGTGGTTTTGATTCGTCATTATAATTGCTAGAACTATGAATTATCGGTCGCTTTGTGTCCGGTCTAGACTTGTGTATTAGACAAACAGTGATGTCAGGTTTAACCAATTTATTATAAGTGACAGAAAATAGCACAGTGAACGTTTCCAAGGCCATGATCTTTCTCATAACTACCTAACTTTTTCTCAAATATGTTACGGTAGACTTCGAGTCTAAACTAAACAGATTCAGCTGAATAGCATAATTTTTCAAGGTCTGATCAATTTGACTACAACAAGCCAATTATTGGAACCCCTTAATAAGACTTTCAGGCTTTTGAATTGCCTTTAATAATTAGCAAGGTTCCATACGCGCAGACTAGGGAAGCATTGCACATGGTGAATTTTAATACGAATGCGATAGCTAAGACCAGCAAGGTTAAATTAGTAAATGAAAACTGCATAAAAGATAGCAGAACTTCACTATTACCCTGATTGATTTCAATAACAAGTTCCTACTTGTAACTAATGCAAATTGATAAACAATTGCACCACTCATAAAATCACAGCAAGATGATTCATCTGATAAGCCATTAAAGGGACAGCCGATAGATAATTTGACGAGTTTAACTAATAACAGTTACAAATTGTTGAACAACGATGTCAACCTGAATTTTCTTGAGAGCTGTGTTGGAGCTGTGGAACATTGACACAGACAAGCTCTTCTCTACGATCGATAAATTCTCTTTCAGCGTAATTTACTGCAATAGAGCGAGTATGGCTTGGCTTCGGCTAGCGATTAGTTGCAGGAAGGCACTAGTTATACTATGTTTTCATTTTCAAATAAAACATATATTTTCCTTGTTGTTGAACAAGGTTTATAACAATAGACATGTTGCGGCCATCCCAAATACTTGTAAGAACAAAACGGTGATGAAAATGAAAATAGCGAATATGCAGTCTGGAATAATGTGGCCCTATCCTGGATTTATACTTGAATGTATTTCGCTTTCCTTGAATAGGCAGTCAGGAAGGTCATGATTCTTTGCAAAATGCTGAGCTGAAAACCTATTCAAATGAATGCAATGGCAAATGACACTGTAAAAGTTGAATGTAATTTGGAACTCAATGATGCCGTATTGACATAATGTATTGATGCAAATTCGTTTCAGAAATACAATGGTGGATTTTTTTGTCAAACCAATAGGTGCTATACAATAAGCAAATAGGTACTGCAAGAATATGCTATTCAGTTTTAAAACTAGAAATACCTATCGAAGCAGATGAAAAAGATAGCAATATAATGAAGGGAAACAAATCAAATAACGAAAAATTCCACCTTCAACAAGAGCGCTAAACTGTTATCAAGCGTTATCATTACCTACAATGATTGTAAGACGCACGTACCACTCATGTCGGTGTACCTAGTACCTATGTAAGTACCCGGCGAGTCAGTAAACTTTATACAAGCTAGAATTAGAACCAACAACACTTAAACCTATGTTTATCCGCGGGAGACTGAGTAGCTAGTCAATGACATCTTGCTTGGAATAGGATAATAACATGTTTAGGAATAAATCCATATGTAACACGTTACTTTGGCCAGATTTGCTAATTTCAGTTTGGTACTTTTTGTTAGATAAGATTTACGTAATGTTTCCAGAAAAGTTAAAATGCTTTAAAGATTCGACAGAGTTAATAAATACCTATTGTGTAACCCAAAATGAATTTTAAGTATAACAAATATTGACATGCTAGAACGAAAGATGAATGAAGCTGAAACCTAACCATCCGAGGATCAATTCTTCAAGACAGATTTTGATCCTCACAACAAAACCAATGATAAATCCAAGACAATAGATGAACATGAAGATACAAATTATTTCCTATCAACAACTGACCTGGATAAGGCTACCGTCGCTAAAACTTGCTTAACCTATGAAGTAATACCAAAGGAAGCCAAAGCGGTAACAGCTCTAATTGAGTTGTCACTACACTAGCCACGTTTAGCATTAACTGTCGAGCCAAAGGTGGCATAAATATTTATTTAAAGACTAGTAAAGTTTATGAGAAGTCACGTACAGGCAGGCTGTGAAGATTAGGCGCCGGTTACTGACTAACAGAAGAGAATGTATGCTGTATGATATTGGTGACGAATTGGATAAGTTGTCTATGGTGTGTAGAAACTTTTTTGAAGCCCAAGGTTTGAGAAATGTACTGATTATGGTATGGTTACAGCAATTAATCGACACCATTAGAATATCATTGTCGACACCCTTGCAAATTGAAAATTACAGTTGCTCATATCAATTTAGCGCAACATAAAAAATCTAATTGTTAAGTCTGTTCCCCTCTATCCAACTTTTTCCCACGGCTGGGCTGGGTAGTTACATACGTATGTGTTCTGCAGGTGTGACCCCTTCAATTAGTCTAATAAGCTTGACCTACATGGTCAGAATCTTAATTTAATGTTTTTCATATTAACCTGCTTAAATCTTTACTCTACTATGTCCCGAGAACTTAATTATGCTGCTTCTAAAACATTTTAATGGCTTTATAATAACGTTTATGGAGTCAACCGGAGCCCCCGTATTTCTTAAATCGTGGCATTTGATTAATCTCGACGCTGTTTTACGCGTTTTATCTAATTTATCACTCCCTTAAAAGTATGTGTTAAGGTTTAGCTTGTGCAAAATGTTGCAGAGATTTTAATGAAATTGTGAACCTTTATGGCCCAAAATTGGCGGTAAGTACATGCATTTTTGGCATTGCTACCTATACTGTCCTTGTCTTTTGAAAGCCATTTTAAATTTCAACATCCCAAAATTGTAGACAAATGATGTGTTTATTTTAGGTTTAATTCGTTCAGGAATTTTAATCCTCCGGCAACAATGTCATACAAATGTCAGGTACATACATCAATCAATTAAACAAAATGTTGTAACCAACCTGTGAGTGCCGATTATGGCACTTCAATCCAAAACAACACAAATCACAACACTAGTAACAAAACGATTTTACAAATTATATTCAAACAATTAAAATAAACGAAAACCGTTATCGAAATCACACAACACAGTTAGAACCGAAACGAGACACGTGCGTCTATTATCGCAGATGCACAGAGACTAAAATTAAATGCTAGTGATAAGGTGCGAAGGCGCGACAATTTTTTTTCTGCATTCGAATTTAGAGTAAACAATTTGCTGTCAGATATCACGTGTTTTTTTTTTCTAACCGGCTTGTATTCGCGCGATCGCTATAATGTTGTGGTGCTCACTAAATACGAGAGACGGAATCGAGAATTTGCGTCAAAGTAGTGGGTGTCGTCGTGATAACACCGAATTCGCGGTATTTTCTTGTATTTGCATTGATTGTGTTATACGTTTGTCTTGACCGCCTTGTGTTAGATGTGACATTTATAATGCTAATTAGTGTCCTGACTAATGTGTTGTGAATAAAAATGAGGCAAGTTTGGTAGGAATAGACAGACATAATTTTTTGCCTCATTGAATCATTACTGAACTCAAGTTGCAATCTGCATTTAGATTTTGTTCATGCTTTTCAAAAAGATAACCAATTATCTGGCTGCCTAATTTGATCTACCTTGTAAATATGATATTGGCAGATATGTGCTCTGTGCTCATTTTGACATTAATGAATATAAACCAGTTTCATTGAAAAAAACAATAAACCTTCAAATTACTAGCCGTCTGCTAGAGTTTCATTGATAAATTCCAGCCATGAATGAGAACATCAAGGATAACATGTTCACACACTATCACTCTGACCCAGACGTTTCAATTATAAAAACCTTCTTTCTACGACTTTCATTGATAAATTCAAGCCATGAATGGGAACATGAAGGAATTTACATTCATTTAATCGCTTATCGCACAGACCCAGACGTTCTACATTTTTCTACAAAACAATGTTTTAATTTACCATCATACGAAGTGAATGTGTAAGAAAAACCCACCCACATGTATTCATCAATAGTATGTTTATTTGCGCAATGCCATCAGGTATCAGCAATCAGGATAACAATGTGCTTGTGTCGTAATTCACCCACGAGCAAACCTCGGCACTCCTCGACACTCCTCGGCTGTTCTCGGCATTGTCAGCCATGTGGCCATCAGGCTGAATCGGATCCGGCTCAGAAACCCGGCAAATGAATGGCCCTTTCACCTTTTAAGCCTATTGATATGTCTGCAGTTGATGTAGGAGGCATTCGTCTTACTATAACTACTTTGTAATGTCGTGGGTATAATTATTAGATCAAATTACAAGCAGAGAGACTAGAGAGAGGGGGTCCTCCAACATACATGACCCATTTGCTATTGGCAGAGAACCCGCCTCTTCTATAACAAGCAAAACTCAAATCCATTCCTGGAGTAATGATGAAAACAACCGTTCCTGCAGAAATATTCTTCTGCAGGAACACAATTATCCAAAAAGAAAACATTGTCATCAGTCATCACTCATCACCATTCCAAATTGCTCCATCGAATACAGGAAAAGAACCCAAAAGAAAGTATAGGAGTTTAATAATATAGCTAAAAGCGGAATATAACTTCGTCCTAAATGTCAGAAACAGAAACAGTTCCCAATCTAAAATTAACATCATCATAGCTGAGAGCAATGGAACTCCGCTATCAACACAGGATAATATAATAAAGTGTTTAGTGATAGTTGACTATCGTAAATTGAATGATTTACAACTTTACAACTGCCATCCGCCGCACTTGCTTTTATTTATTCTCTTTCAATTAAATACTGTTGACACTATTAAGAAGCATGTCTTGAATGACTAAGGGTGCTCACACATCTAGATGTGGGAGCACCCTAATACTTATTTCAACACTTTTGCTATCATGAAAAATTCATTTTTAACCTTTAACTTTAAGGCGCTCCCTCACTGCGAGCATTCACCTGTATGTAACGCATTGAAATACATCAATGATGTAACGTTAAAGATTCGAACATTTCATCAGTGACGGAAGACAATCGAGCATCACAATGCGCACCTTGTATGAAATCTATACTAAAAGTACGCGTTAAGACCTTAACAACACTACTTTTCAATAAATAAGCATAGACAAATAATGTCAGGTGTAAAAAACGACACGAACCTTAAATTCAGAAACTCGGTCAATGTCGTTGATAAAATTCACTGTGCCGATATAACGTTAGTGCCTGTTTAGACGAGACAGCAGTGGCACTCTATAGTATACTGTATAATAATATCTACTGCCACATCTAATTTGATAATTTTCTTTTTTTCAGGTGTGGTGTAGCCATTCCTGGTGTCAGAGGTTATAAAGACGCTCCTGGGTATTCCATGCCTCTGACATGTCATGTTATATTAAAACCAGGCTTCCTCACGATGTGCCTCATTGGTACTTGCCGGGTTTGATCTCACAAATTAGTGATTGAGAGGCGACTTGTAACCTGTATGTGGCGTTATTTCATAAAAGAAAACCAAGGAGTGAGAAAGATTCTCGAAGAATAATAGCAGGGTGACATAGGGCAGGAATACATCAAGTGAATTAAAATAATGATAGCCAGAGAAATTGAAAGTAGGTATACCTGCTGCAATGACAGCTGTTAGAGAAATGCGGAATAGGAGAAATTTTGAAACGCACTGGATCCAAATATGCATCTGAATATGACGTTTAGCATGATGATGATGATGACCTGTGCAAAAATGTACAGTAATTTTCTTACTTTACTTTCAAAGGTAGTCAACACAGCTGTAAATAATTGCAGCTACATAACCAGTACCGTATAATAGACGCTAGATTTTACCATTCACTGGAGCACATCTAACCGGCAGGTATGCTGCCAACTTGCCAACAACAGTAAAGATCCGCTATCGAAGCCTTAATGCCTAACAGACGGACTATGTCATGCAAATCCACAGTTAGCCAGCAAAAACCGTAGTCCAGAAATCATAAGCGATTTACAAACACGCCACGAATATACAGAACAGTTAAATTGCAGAATTAAAGCGAGCAGTAAATCGACCCGTGTAATGTCACACTTATTTGCACCTGATTTGACAGCGTTTATTGGAAATAGAACTCTAGGATGTGAAGTTAGAGTTAAGTTTTAATGTAGGTGTGGTTCTTGAGCAAACATCGTAATGATTGAGTGAATCAATTAATCATAACATTAGCAGAATAATAACGACGTACAGTGTAATCTATACCGCGTGGGATAAGCGTGGTGTTTACCATGCGTTCAGCAATTGGAAAGTATTAAGTCATTTGTTTTTTATTAACTTCATTCTGGGAAATTAGCACGATGCAGTTTGTTGAATCACGGCATGCTTGCATTGAAGTTTATTAGATCACGAAAAGCAATGTAGATCGACTTTATCGACAAGTTACTGTTACCACAATTCCAATCAATAGATACAAGATGAAAATTTCCATCCTCTTATAATCGCTAAACCAGAACGATGACAATTAACTTCAAACCTCTAAAAACACGGAAGAACAACAACTTTGGGATTCACGATAGCATCAATTTGCGAGACTTCAAAATCTGGAGTAAATGTTGTAAAGTAATTTGGCATTGGACTTCGCAATCACACGCAATCATGCAAACCATCAATAACCTCTTCATCAGTTGCCATCAGCATGTACGGCATGTGGACACAGTAGAAAGTGTTGAGATAGAAGAAACGGAAGACAATTTACAGATTGTAGAAATATGCATATTGCATATCTAGAGATAGAAACAACGTATATTCTACGAAGATTTAAAGTGGCTACAGCCTACAGAAGATAAAGAAAGAAAATACTTTAATAGAGCATAATCACAAATAGGACTCATAATATGGTTAAGCAAGGACTTACCGAATATAAAACAATAGATACAGAACTTCATGGTGACCCTACAATCCGGTGACAACTAAATAACACTATATCGTTACAAAACAAGTTCAAGGGCAACCGGCTGGTAGTAAGATATTAGTGAAGGATTAATTAGTGAACAAAAACTTGACCAATCAACCAACGGAATCTGATGATGGATTGTATAGTGTTATATTAGCAGTTTTTTACTTTAATATAAGTGGGATATAGGATAAAGATAACGCAGTTTCCTGATTTGTGAGATTGGAAACATTAGATATGAGAACAGTGGTGGCCGAGTGATATCGGCCCCGACTTACGAGTTGTAGGTCGTGGGTTCGAACCCCGCCAGGCGCATTACTTTGTGTAATTTATTTCATCACCACTGCTCTCAAAACGGTGAAGGAAACATCGTGAGGAAACCGGCATGTCCTAGAACCAGAAATTCGAAGACATGTGACATCCTGACACCCGCACTGGGCCCGCGTGGTGGATTATGGCCCACTCCCTCTCACAGAGAGGAGGCCTGTGTCCCAGCAGTGGGAACATTTATAGGCTGATGATAATGATGATGAGACATGAATAGAAGCCATAGTTAGGTTTTATACTATAAATAGTGAAATGAATTGACCTGAAGACCTCGACGAAAATAAGAGGATTGAAGCGATTAGAGCAACGCTTCATGATGTAAAACGTCTTTGCATTTTTTTTTCCCAATGTTCAAATAGTAAACTGTAAAGGTCTAAAAGCTACAGGAAATCGACCATAAAGTTTAAGTTCAAGTTTATTATTTAATGGAACAACATCAAAATGAACCGCTTCGGCAATTTATTTGCCATATTCGATGTCAGATTTATCATACACATTCTAAATAAAGCCAAAAGCTATTACAATGTTATATATAAATAGATTTACAAGACAGTTCATTCATCGATCCGCGGAATATAAAAAAGTTCTGCCCACGGAGTTTCCATAAATTTGTGCTAATAAGTGGTGACGTACTCTCTTCTCATCGGTAGATATGATCAGTCACATAAATTCAGATTATTTTAAATCTTTAGTCAGTTTGATGACAAATAATGACTGCTTTTGCGTTATTCGTCATGGCCGAGTCAAGGGTATCATGTTCATGAGCCTTCTACTATTATACCAATTGCAGTGTAATCCATCGATGGATGGGTTTCGGTTGGCGCTTCAGTAGCAAGAACCTATTTTTGTAAGGATTTCTTATATATAATTCTTGTAAAGCTGTCAAGCCCTGAATAGTACGATACACCAAAAATCAAATTAATTTATACGTGTGGGTGCAGGAAAAATGCATCTATTATAGCTATAATGCAGTGGTATTGTGAGCATGTAAACAATTCAGTTACGGCAAATGAAATCATTACAATGATAAAACATCTCAGCAAAGCTTTTAATAACTAAATTGGCTAATGTATGTAAGGCTGCAACGCGGGGCGCTCTGCAGTCGTCCATATGCTTACAGCACCTTAATAGTACTCCAGTAGCAATCAACATGCGAATTTTAAAATAAAAACAATATAAATAATCGATATTTAGACAGCGTACCCCAAGGAAGCTTACTAAGGCCATCCCGAAAGCTAGCTAGGTATTCATCAACATCTTATTCGGATATTCACTTTTCCAAACAAACCGATTACTTTTATTTGTCACTTAGTTCTAATTAAACCGAGTACGTGCCATCTTAGTATTACAACATTATAAGCTGCATCGTTTTAGTTGCAAACAAAGTATTAGCTTTAATTATTGCTAAACTATCAAATAAAGAATAGACCAATATTTTCTAGATCCGTAATAACTCCGTATATAAATTGACTAGACAGTAGCACAGTAAACAAACGATAAAGTAGGTAGTGGCAGGGTTCGGCGGGGAATGTCGGAAAGGTGTGAGGCAGTGCGTCGGCGGCACATTCGGGTCAACAAAGCACGTGGGCTTACCAGTCAGCTGGTGTATTCTGAACACGGTCACTGCTGATAATACAATGTTTATTTGTAATGTAACGCGGCAAAAAGGGGTGGATTACGTTAGGCATGATAGAAATGATAGAGCAGTAAATGATGCCGTGATGTCTGATATGGGGATAACATTAGGCAATGATATAAATGAAAATGGAGTAAACAATGCAGTGACAGGGGAGAATGGAACGAAAAAACTACGCAGATTACAAAAAGAATGAGGTTAAGGCAGGATAATGATCATGATGTAAATGAAAAGAGAGTGAATAACAACGCTAGTTAACTACTTCGATTCCCGATGACATGGAATTTGATAATATTTATAACTATGCAGTGACAGGGGAAAATGGAAGAAAAAAAAACTTGTTGCGCAGATTCCAAAAAGAATGAGGTTAAGACACGATATGATCATAATGCAAATGAAAAGGGAGTGAATAATAACAACGCTTAACATAACGCTTTCGATTTCGGATACATGTTCTTTGGCAGTGTTATAAATCGCATACGCAATCTTAAGGAGATTAGAAATAATTATGGGTCATAAAGAGTTCTTCAAAAACTACGTGAAAAAGTTTCTGCAGCGTCGACAACGCTTAGGCAATACCAAAGATCCATAAGGCTACGGTGCCATAATGAATGGTATAAAATCATGGTTGCTTTCCAAACAATACATGGCAAACAAGAATTTAGGGATTTTGTTAATTTCACCAATATTTCAGTCATATTATTATTTGTCCAAATCACACAGCTAAACCTGCAAAAGTGGAAAACATCAATGTTGCACTTCAGAAAATTTAAAAGACCAACTTGCATTATCTACAATCGATATATAAAATCTACCTCGTCGCTAGCCATCAGAATACCGCACCTACTTTAGCATACAGCACAACTGTGAATTGTGATTGCTGACAATCCACATGAGTCAACTGCACGTCCTTGAGCTACGGTATTATGCCACTGAGATTTGTTTTACTACTGATTTGAGATTGTGATAAAATAAATAAGGTGGTGTATTACGACGGAATTTGGGGAGGACCGGTGATTTCGGGAAGCGTAGCAGTTATTGATGAGGTGTCAATCATAATTGGGTCAAATTATGATAAAACTTCATTTACTATCATTTCACGAGTTTTTATCATTATCAATTTATCATCAGCCAGCGTCAGTGCACATTCGGTCAGGCTTCTCTGATTGCAGATTCCCATCTCTGCAAATATGTAGTTTTAGCTTTAGCGTAAGCGTAGCGTACAATGGGGACAGATGTTCCACTTGCATTGTCTCTTTCACCACAACAAGAAGAGACTGTTGGATAGTTCCATACAATCACCATCGAATTAGGATCTATCTAAAGTGTTTAATTATTTCCAAAGGTCCTTCCTACGACAATTTAAATGATTTCATAGGAGTTCAGTTTGACAATGGATCTATATTTTTAACCTGCCTGTTCTGCCCCACTGTTGGACAAAGACCTCCCTCATCTATGATATTTTTTGTCGCAATAAAGTTATAAAATAAATGGAGCGCTGCTGGCCAGTCAGGCAATTCGCAAGTTTTGCTCGCTGGCTTATGAATGTGTCAATAACCTTTTCCCCTAGGTGGGAAATCCAATTTTCACTGAAATGGGAATTTCCTCACCCTATAGTCACGTCGATATTCATTTTTATCCTTGAACTCGGCTAGGTACAGAAAGTGACGACTACGGCTGAAAAACTTGCATGATATCTATTAAATCAAATCAAATTAAATCGTTTATTTCAACTAGGCCAATTACAGGCACTTTTGAATTGTCAAAAGACATAAAATAAAGCTAGTACAAAAATAGTTATGGTGCTACAGTCCCAGTCACAAGACATAAAAACTGTGAAAGTACCGTAGGTAAAAACTTGCGATTGAACGTTTCGAAGACTAGCAAATTACAAATTTTGAAAATCATCATGACTCCTCCCGAAGCGGGACGAGAGTTACTGTCAGACTCGTACTGACTAAATTCCACGGTGATCCTTCAATAGCTCTTTACGTTCCAGGGTCACAGCGACCTGATGAGACAGTCCCGCGACCCACAGGAAAAAATCCTAATGTAACAAAAAAAAAAAATTTAGCCAAGAAGAAGATTGATGAAACAGTCAATTCGTGAGGAGCATTTCGTAAGACCATCGTAGATAGTTCAGGGCCTGGGGGCCGATTCTACTAATTTGCAAAATTACATAGCCTATCGCTATTACGCAACGGTACCATTCCTATCGCCAAACAATGGTAACCTAAAATGTTATTCTGCTATTTGTTACGTTAGACCGGGAACGAAATCGATGCGTAATCGTAGCGGGAATTTACGACTGTGCTAGGAACGTTATCCTGTGATACCAGCAAGACGAATAGTATGTTTTAATGATACCACAGTATAAAATATGAAAGCTACTAAATAGAAACAGGTGCTATTTATGTGTTTTAAAATATAATAAATGATTCAAATGTTATGACAAAACATTTTACTGATACAACGATGGAAAATATCGATGGTTAAATAATAAATTCTTTGGAGAACGTTCCATTTTAATTCTCTTGCAAGCGAAAATGTGAAACGAAACGTCTTGGTAATGTCAAATGTGATCCAAATATAAACAAACAGCGTAAAGCAAAAACTTTTGTAGCAAATTCATCAAAATGACTGATTTACTGTGAGTATCTGTTTCATTTTATACTATTACATACTTATTTATAAAGTCTAAAATGGCACCATGCCACGATATTTTTTTATCATAGGAAAAGTTGTGCGATAAGTCCTGAAAATTAACACATTTACGACCTACTTGAGGGTTACGGTCACACGACCCAAATCACACTTGATTTGACTTAGAATATAAAAAAATAATAATTATGTGACAACTTGCAGATTGGTGCTTTCTAATTTCTGGCATATTTATAATGGAAGGGCGAAAGACAACTTCGTTTCGACAAATTGAACTTCTGCTTTTTTAAAAACCTTGCTGTGGGGCAAATGCGGTCTAAAGAAGGACGAGCCACCTCAGCACTCATAAGGAACAGTGTGCTGAAATTTAATTTTAAATGCTGAAGGTGTTACAAGGACACCTAAAGATTGGTCTAATAAAGGTATGTTTTCAAGTAAATATTATAAAATGTAATCATTAGGTATACAAAGTTGACATAAAAAAATTTAAAATATTTAACAAAAATTTATATCTCTTTTAGTTTTGAAATGACTACAAATGTCGAGTGCATGCTAAGGTCACTGATATCAATAGAGGTTTCAGCGCAACAGGGGTGGGGCCGAGTAGGGAACCAGTTTTAGCTCCCCTAGAGGAAAGTGTGGCTGCTGGCTGCTCTTTTAGGTAGAAATGTTGTCCAACTTACTGAAGTCCATCAAGATTCAGAGATTTAGGTAAATTGATGTGCTGGTGTCTACTTATTGACCATAAACTTCCTTTAATTTTCAATTATTTAATTAATTATAAAATTATTTATGAATTGTTTCAGAGATCTTCGTTTAACTCAAGAGAATGCTGGTGGCCTGTAAATATATCCCCAGATGTCAGCAGTAGGACGGCAACACTGGAGACACCAGCAGAATTTTATCCATCCAGAGTTTTAACCGGGTCTGGTTGTTTGTGAGTTTCTATGTTTGTAAACGCACTGACGACACAGGAGAAATTCATAGTGTAGGGGAACCTGAGGCAGTGACAAAAAAAATATCAACAATAATATAATTAGTATATGACCAAAGGTATGAAACCACTGCACACAGTAATTGCAGTGTGCAGTGGTTTAATTTTTATTGCCAGTTTTGTGAATGAAGTACTTATTTAAAGTAGTCAAGTTCTATTAGTGTATTTAGACATAAAAGAAGACATGTAAGACATATTTTTTGATTTAATTGTGTAAAGAAATAAAGAATATTAAAAAAAAAACTTTTATATTTTATTGTTCGCAGAGTTATTTTTAACAAAAGGGTACCTATTTTTTTCTGTGTTTAGTGATTTAGTTTATTGTTTAAAGTGTATTATTTCTTTGTTTTGTAAATATTTAGATTTAATTATGTTGTAGTATAGTAGTGTGATAAAATTTACCATGTTCACTAATAGGTCTAATGACACATTGAATTTAAAAAATAATATTTTTAAGATTATTAGTTTTATTTTATTATATTCATAACCAAGCTCAACAATATTGTTTAATTAAAACCCTTCCTTTCTTTTTCTTAAATAACTCTATATCTCTATAAACTAAAATCACTTATATAAATCCTCCAACATGACAAAACTAAAAACAATAATTTGTGAGTTATACAATGTACAGACTTTTTCACTTTACCCCAATCCCCCAATCTACCCGCAGTGGTGGACGCCCACGGCGACGGACGTCGCAAGACGATCTCGGGCCACAGTAGGCGCGGGTATGCGGGCGGCGAGTAAAGGGCAACTCACTGTCCGACCATGGACCATGCCCGGGACGACGGCGCGTTGTGTTCCACGCGTCAGCATAATGACGGGGCCCCCTCTAGAGGGCCAAAGCCTACCGGGGTCGCGGGACTTATCTCATTACCGTGACCCCGGAACATAAAGGGCTATTGAAGGACACCGTGGATTTTAGTCAATACAAGTCTGACAGTCCCTTCCGCCCTGCCCTGGGTGGGAGGACTCATTTGATGATTTTACCACGTAAAAAAAATCCCCAATCTAATTTTTTCGTAACGAATATAAACCTTCAACTTGTGACAAAATTGAAAATCTGTAAAAAAAATATTATTATTCCGGTATCTACAACGAAATCTATGTAGAACATCATTATTATTAGGTAAAAAATGAAAAAAGTTCTAGATCGGTCCTGCAAAAGTTTCACTCTACCAACTTATTATCAACCGCTAATTTGGACAGATGAACCGTCCTACTTCAGTTCCGGTGCGATCGTAACAAGTGTCAAAATATTAGTGGAATACGAGAACATGTCACGCTTGCCTTCGACTGTGCTACGACTGTGCTAGCAGAATACGATCTAGCAGTTATCTCGATCGATCGTTGCGCTCGACTGAACTGTAACTTATTTTGGGTCGTTATGCATTAGTAGAATGAGAAAACGTTAAAAAGTCGCAGTTCAGCCGCGGTTACGCTGCGATTGTGACAGAAATGAGTTAGTAGAATCGGCCCCCTGTAGCCAAACGGCAAGCGACAATCGTTAAGAGGGCTTTCACACGTTTCGTTGTTTTTGTGCGACTTTTGGAACCTGATTCTGGGTATGTCATTGCCACAAATAAAAAAAAGATATATACTCGAGAAAGTTTGATTATTTCTGTGTGGAGTGCTTTAAACAAATTTTTAGATTTGTTTACATACATGAGTAAAAACCTTGTCTCTGCAAAGGATGTTTCATAAAATTCTACTTTTTGTCATACTTTGGTACCGAATTACATAGAAGGTATAATAGTAAAATAATATTTGAAAATGTCCATGGTACATCTGAAAGATTATATTTGGACTGCATTAATCACTTTTTTATTTTCCATTCAGAAATACACCAAAAATAATTTTTCAAAACAGGAAGAATTTGACATTTTTTCGTCCGAAATTATATTTTTTATCTATCAATATTTACTGAATATTCAATCAAAAAGTATTGAATAACTAAGGTTACTATCTTAGCTTGCATTAAAAAAATAATTAGCTCATTTAAAAGTAAAATAATAGTATTAAACAATTATAATATGCAATGACAAAATTCAACATAAAACCAAGAACGGTTTGTTCTTTGATTTAGACGGTGCGGGGCGCCTTTTGAGGGAGGACGTATCGCTCGCAACCATTTTGACATTAGTCACGTAATTATTAAATTTTAAAATACACGCCACCATTCATGACCTTCATACGCGGCGCTAGTGTCTTTGTCATGACATCAAATTCCATGTGAAAAATGTAGTACCTCGAATTTTCCGCAGGTCATGAGTGGTGGCCAGTAATTTTCCCAATCGCCAAGAATACAGCATAACCTACCTTTCTTGATACAAGCTAATATTTTGAATTAATTTAATTTTGATCTGTTTGCAATGTAAATATATAAATGTGTTGATTGTATTTTCCTACTATATTCGAATGTGGATATAATTTGTAGATAATAAAATAATGTAAATAATTCTGATAGCTTTTTTTCTGAATTGGAAAATAAATGTAATTTTAGACTTGCTAACTTCCCAAACATTCCAGTTCGTTTGGATAATATAGCTCGCTGCGGGAACCACATACCACCGACCATGCCCCTGGTGGTATGTCTTTTTATTACGTGGTAAAATCGTCAGATCAGCCCTTCCACCCAGGGAAGGACAGGACTACAGGAAGGACATACAAACTTGTACTGACACTACTGACTAAAATCTACGGTGTCCTTCAATAACCCATTGCGATCCGGGGCCATGGATACCTGATAAGACAGTCCCACGACGCCGGCAGGATTTGGCTCTCTAACGTGCGCCCCGAAAATCCGTGAAAAATTGATCTGATCGTTTTGAGGTAGCGGTTAACCCAGAGAAAAGTAACTTTAAAAAAAAACTTTTTGACAACGGTACCGACATCAAAAACGAATACAAAAAAGTTTAAAATAACTTTTCTTTTGGAAGTCGGTGGCAATAGTCAATGAAATAAATAACAAAGCCACCGACTTCCAAAAGAAAATTTATTTTAACTTTTTCGTTTAAAATAACTTTTCTGAATACAAAAAAGTTTAAAATAACTTTTCTTTTGGAAGTCGATGGCAATAGTCAATGAAATAAATAACAAAGCCACCGACTTCCAAAAGAAAAGTTATTTTAAACTTTTTTGTATTCGTTTTTGAAGTCGGTATTTTTTTTCAAAAAGTTTTTTTTATCAGTCGATTTCTTGTTATTAGGTTTGATCGAAGAGAGTTGAAGTCTTGTATCAGGTTCGGCATCCAGTCAATTGCGGTATTCCGTTTTGGCAGCTGCATTGTATTTTTTTTTTTTTGGTAAAATCATCAAATGTGTCCTCCCGAGTGGGACGGGATTTATTACCAGACTCGTACTGACTAATATCCATGGTGATCCTTCAGTAGCCCTTTACGTTCCAGGGTCACCGTTACCTGATAAGACAGTCCAGTGACCAAGACAAGCTCCGGCCCTCCAAGGCGTACCTCTCTGATTGGAAATCGCTTCTCGGCGGCGTAGGTCACGCGGCTGTCCACTCCCTCACGTGTTCCACCTCTTACTTCGCTAGCATGACTGCTTTGCATAATGATTCGAGGACTACTTCCCATTCCGTCTCGCCCCGCAGATCGTGGCCTCGATCAATGCAGGGCGCTATTAAATTGACTCAATTGCATCGAGTTGGGATTTGGCAAACCTGTACCACTCCATGTACCTAACTTTTTTGCAGCCAACTCAATAAGTGGACTAATATTGTGGGTCGATGTCAACGGCACCCCAAAAAGGTCAAGATGGCCTGTCATTTTTACGGTTACACCTCAGAAAGATAGAACCGGGTCGGATTGGCTCCTTTTTGCGGAAAAATTCACGTCTTAGCAGCATTGAAGTTCAAGCACTCAGCCGGCCATGGCTCTTTCGCCTGATATTATTTTGTGAATTTTATTCATGAATACAGATACTACTCAGAACAAAACATACAAAAAATAAGTTAGCATTCCAATAAATCATAAAAATAAGCGAAATTGAATGAAAAGTGAGAAATTACAGGAATGTGTCAAGTTTCATAAATAAAATAATGAAATCGAAAAAATAATGTTTTCAATGTTCCAGAGAGTTCTTTTTTCTCTTAAACCCTGTGTTATTTTACTGAAGGTGAAATGTTCTGTATTAAATAACGAACATTTTCTATACCATTTCAATAGAAATCAGGTAAAAAGCTGAGTGACCAATTGTAGCATCGCAATTCGAGCATAAACGAATCTATGCACTGTTAGTCGCGATTGATCGAAGATGAAATCAGGTACTACTTGCTGTGCAAATGAAATAATGTGGAGTTGAACCACATTTTCTACGCAATTTTGAGCAGTTACGTACCTTCGTTAGGAAGTGAAAGCTCAGTTTTGCGAGATAGAGATTATAATTTAAAGCTCACCAAAACATTCTGTTTCAAGAGTGAAATGATCCGAAACCTGTTGAACTCTGATAGATCTGTCTTTATTAAAAAAATAATCCAGCTGTAACCCAGTATATGAAGCACTGAAGCCCAGTCAAAACAGTTCAATAAATTTTCTCCTTTGCAAATGTTTAACGATTTGCACCATCCGCTCACAGTTAACTGCAGGCGAACCAAGAATCTTCTTAAATATTAATTTTTAATCTTCATGGTGCCGATTCGAAATTATCTTATCAATTATAGGGGAGCTTGTGGCTGGTCGCAATGGAGTTTGTATGATCCGCGCAGTAGATTATCGCTCTCTTTGCGCGGTTTAACGAACTTGATGGTCTTCTTGGGCCTTACTCACTTTCTTCCTGGATCACGGCGTTTGGTGATATTACTCGTCTCTTTTGACAAATATTTTGAAAAATTTTAAACACCAAATCGTAAATTCTAAATAATTTCAAAAATCTAATTATATA
Organism: Agrotis clavis; assembly: GCA_954870645.1. NCBI lineage: Eukaryota > Metazoa > Arthropoda > Insecta > Lepidoptera > Noctuidae > Agrotis > Agrotis clavis. The sequence goes on along the minus strand of OX940939.1, from coordinate 9,186,021 downwards.
AGTTATGAATTCAAATTAGCCACTAGAAACAAAATTAACACTTGAAAGATATCATAACAAGATAATTTACTAGTATGTATGAATGGAATTAATTAATCTTTATAATGCACACTTTGTAAATTACAAATATCCAATTCGTAGTGTGACACAATGTGCGGTTTAAAGTGTAATATAATGAATGGCCCTTATTTTATTTTGATAGGTATACATTTATCATATTATCCATTCGTTGAAGAATACAAGTAGTGTCTAGAAGCTCGGGATCTTACTTTGTTTATTCGAAAGAAAAGTGGCAAAAGCTCATGTTGTTTTCTTCCTGGTATACGAGGCATAGCTGTTTCGTTAGTGTTTTGTTTTTATGCGGGGGGCATCACGATGTCAAATTGACAGAAACTGTGTTCTTTCAGTATGTACTAGCGCTCTTAACGTTCAGCAGTCGCTAATACATTTTCAATCACATAAAGTTGAAAATCTAGTAAAGACTGCTGAGCGATAGCGAACGAAACAAACGAAAACGATCTGTAATCTTTGATAGATTTTCAACTTTATGCAATGGGGTATAAAATTGAAAATCTATTAGCGACTGCTGAACGTTAGCGAATGTTGCTTGCCGTTTGGCTACAGGCACTGGTGGCCTACCATGACGTCTTAAAGCATGAATAGTTCTGCTCAGGGAACGAGATGGCGCTAGACGACTTGTATAGCTCTGTCTCTTTCCCACAGTCTAAAGACGGTAGGCCACCTGATATCTTACCTGCTCTTTTCCCATATCACTTGGGTTCAGAAGAACACACTTTTTCCTTCCATTCTGCCCTGTCATATCATTGCCCATACTTGCCATCCATCTCTTCTTTGGCTTTTAAAGTATAATACGAGTTTTACAGATAGATAAATGTTTTGTGTGAATAACGAGATTTGGGCAGAAAAAACCACTATTCAAGTATGCACTGCCAGAAGGCTTCGCAGCAGACCTCAAAAAAAAATGGCGAGACGAGCTAAACAAACCTAACGAGCAAGCAATGGTCAACAGTCAAACAGTGGCAATGGATCACCTGGAAGTCATTACGCCTTTGCCCAGCAGTGGGATGTCCCAGTCCCAGGCTAAAAGTATTAGTCACAGGATGTGTCACAATGCTGTAAGTAATTTTCTTAGCCATTTCTTAATTTTGCCTGCTGTTGTTTATTTTGCCGCCGTTTCTAAACGCTTCAGTGCACTTCCGCTGTACCAGTGTACAATCGAGTACTAAAGGAAAATGAAAGCAAAGATTTAAGGCAACTTAACTACATAGGTCAGAATTAATGGATAATATCTGGTTGACTGAGCTTCGCTCGGTTTTTAAAAAATGTCTATATCTTGGAAACCGAGCTTTTCTCGAACCTGGGACTTTGATAAATCGATTCCTTGAGCCGAAAAACCCCTAATCTGTAACTTTCATGAAAATCCTTGGAGCCGTTTCCGAGATCCTGATTTTATATAAATAAATATACAAGAATTGCTCGATTAAAGATATTCGATAGTAGGAAGACAAAGATAAAATAGATCATTTAGATTTCAAGATACGAGTATGCACTGATAAAGATTCTGAACAATAGGAAAAATTTGGATTGACAACAGTCATGGCGGTTCTGAATCTTATTAGCGGGGATTTTTTTCCAAGATTATTTTTGTCCGATCGAACTCTCATGCATTGATTGGTTTAATGGTTTTCACTAACACCATATGATTGCCTAAATATTATTACACGGTAAGACTTTTAAGTCTCAGCAGTCAGCAGTATACTCAGAACTGAACCCAGTATTCGTGAAAACGGAAATATTAGTAGGAAAAAATAAACTTACCCATGATTTTAACTTCCGTTAGCTGGAACTTAACAAAAGTTTACAGTCAAGACTAAATCTTTTAACACTTTTATCACAGAAAAGAAACTTTGGGACAGTCACTTGCACTCACTTAGTTTTAAATTACTATTTCAATCCTAACTGTTATTAAATATGAAGACAATTAAAATCCTAGAAAATCATTTATTAAAAAAACACAAACCTAATAGGCAGAATATACACGAACTTTGCCACAATAACGGTAGGTATCCAAAAAAAACAAAGCGACCTGTCAAATACAATTTTGCCGCGCTTTTTTGTAACCAGCCGTTAGCACAACACAAGAACTAAATTCAAACTACACTAAGTACCAAAAACAACAATTAAAACTGTAAAAGTACTAAACTAAACATGAGAACACTTTCATTTAATTACGTGTAATTGCAATTATATGTACAAACATGGAAAAGAGAAGTGAGCTGTGTTCGCTATGGTGTATCTATCTTTGAATCGCTGCCTGCACTAAACACCGTGGCAGGTAAACTGCCATGTTTTCTATTTATAGTGTGCCCACACTATATGGTAAACAGAGGATACTTCATAACTGAGGTGATGTGCTGTTCGAAGTTATTTATAGACGAAATTAAAATACAGCCATATTGCGATATGATGGCAGAGTTATAGACTCTCTTTAATTTCTTAAGATCAGACATGAGACGGAATGCCTTGAAGAAAACCGCAGTGATCCACCGTTTGCTGGATGAGAACGCTTGGGAGCGGCATATGTCCAGTAGTGGAAGTCCTTCAACTGAAACAATGATGACAGTGAAAGTAGAGCAGAAGAAGACACTTCCATACTGTCGAAATCTATAAATACAAATTGGTTGTCCTTTGGCTGAATTACATAAATGTTCATTTTGCTACGGCTGCGATATGTCTAGGTAAGATTGTGACAAAATTCAACCTTACAAATATTAATTCTTTCGCGATACACCCGATACACATTGCCAAAACAACAACTCCCCCTTCCAAAATCCCTTTCCGTAATAAAATCCTGGCTTCACCACTATCTAACCACAAGAACAGCGAACATAGTCACCCCACAAGCCCGGCCATACATCTAGCACTCGTAAGCTTTCCCCCACGGCATGTAAAAGTCCACTTTCCAGTAAAATTATGGTTGCCATACTGTAATGAGCGTCGCCGAAAGAAATCAAGAAATCGCGTAAACTCACTGGTGTATCGGACGAAAACAAAGTGTTTGTAAGAAGTTGACTTTCGCGATGAAGTTTGCAGTTTTCATTTGTCTGCGACAAAAACAAATCATTTGTTGTTAAAATTATTTCTTCTCAAAAGTCTACGAAATACGAAATGACAACTCAGTAAGTTTTTTTTTGTGTAAGCGATTCCGATATTCTATAGCATAAAAATATTTTTCTTTCTATAATCATCGTAACAAAATAATTTCGATTCCCTTCGGTTCATATTGTAACCATCTTTTTCAGTAGATCGTCCTTACTAATCAGTATCATATGTATACTACTTCCATATCTATCAGATATCCAGTCAGGCAGTTAGTTATCCTGTCTAAGGGCGGCCACATACATCAGTTTTTTTCCGTTCGGAATTCGAAATTAATTTCGAATTTCCTTCAACACATACAAAACATGCACACACATTTGTATAATTCACTGTGTTCGGATAGAAAACGTATCAGGATTCCTGATCAGGAAAATGATGTATGTGGCCGCCCTAAGACCCAATAAAATAATTACAAAATCATTGGCAAATCAGTTGTATCGCAATACTGCAAAAGATTTGGATATCTGTCTACCCACCTACTTTACATTTAATTGCGATTCAATAGCAGTTCCAACATTTGCCAATGACGTTGACAGTTCCGGTCCAATGGACTGTGAAAACCGGAAGCTTGTTACAAAGTTACCCATTGAGTATTAAATGTTTTCTGGGATATTGTGTATCTAAACCAAATTCATGTCCGATACGTTTGTTGTATGCCTTTGTTGATAGATTTTGATAAAATGTGCCCTATAGTGCTGACTCCGCAGTTACAGCATGACACAGATGAAAAATGATTCCTTACGTCCTGTTAAAAATGATGAATTCAGAAGTTGTAACAGATTAAGCAAAGATTAAGCCTCAAGAATAATGCAAAAACCTGCACATTTTTATGAGTATCATCCTGAATTTCGACAGTTAATTATTTCGACACGGTGTCAATTTCGAAAAACAACAGATAGGTACAAACAGCATACAGTCGCCTGATAAAAAGCGATCACCGTAGCCTATGGATGTCTGCAACACCATCAGATGTATCGCTTGCACATTGCCAACTATTGCGACTTTTCGTAAACCTGGACAGAAATCGAAATATAGATTCGTAATTTTCCCGTAACAATTAAAAAGGATCTAGATACGACAATTTTGGAGACGTAAGACACCACTCTAAACTTAAGATGCAAATGAACAAACACTTATGTAATTAGACCAAGGATTTGCGACTAAATAACAAAGGAGATTAATTATTACTATTTAGAACGGATAGGTAATAAATTAATGACTGAAACTTGTTCGCTACTCGTACAGCTGTCACCATGTCTAATGGTTTCCGAAGTTGATTTTGAAAATTGAACTACTAGTCCAGTCATTAAAGCCCAAACCCGAAAATAATTAGTAACTTGCTGAAATTTTAGGGGGTTCTTAAGGAAGGTAAAATAACATACCGGGTGATTTTGCAGCGTTCTGGGGTGTACGGAAAGGGTTGAAAAGGGGTGAAAAGGTGTTTTTTGCTAATAACATTGCCAAAAAAATTAGTAACACGCTGCAAATTTGGAATAAGGTTGTTCTTACGGTTTTGTAACGTGTATTAAATTTGCAGCGTTTTGCAACATACGGAACATTGTTTTTTTTTAAAAACAGTGCATTTAGTTAAAAACAGGGGTAAGAAAATTAGTAACACGCTGCAAATTTGGAATTAGGTTGTTCTTACCGGTTTGTAACGTGTATCAAATTTGCAGCGTTTTGCAACATACGGAACATTGTCTATTATTGAAAAAACAATGAAATTATTTAATCACACGGGTGAAAAAAAATTGTAACTCGCTGTATATTTGTAATTAAGTTGTTTTTACCGTTTCGTAACGTATATCGCACTGTTTTTTTAATAATAAACAATGTTCAATTTGTTATAAAACGCTGCAAATTTGATATACCTTACGAAACGGTAAAAAACAACTTAATTACAAATTTACAGCGAGTTACAATTTTTTTTCACTCGTGTGATTAAATAATTTCATTGTTTTTTTAATAATAGACAATGTTCCGTATGTTGCAAAACGCTGCAAATTTCATACACGTTACAAAACGGTAAGAACAACCTAATTCCAAATTTGCAGCGTGTTACAAATTTTCTTACCCCTGTTTTTAACTAATTGCACTGTTTTGAAAAAAAACAATGTTCCGTATGTTGCAAAACGCTGCAAATTTAATACACGTTACAAAACCGTAAGAACAACCTTATTCCAAATTTGCAGCGTGTTACTAATTGTTTTGGCAATGTTATCAGCATAAAACCCCTTTTCACCCCTTTTCAACCCTTTCCGTACACCCCAGAACGCTGCAAAATCACCCGGTATCTTATTTTATCTTCCTTAAGAACCCCTTAAAATTTCAGCAAGTTACTAATTATTTTCGGGTTTAGGCTTTAATGACTGGACTATACCTACATCGATGACATCGTAGACACAAATAATTTCGGAATTTGAATAATTCCACAGAAAGAACTCGTTCCCGATTAAGCTCCACATCAAAATATTTATTGATCGGTGCTAAAATGGGAATTACTTAGGTTAGGTAGTCTTAAAAACGGTGCTCAAACGGTAATACCTCCTTGATTCATTTCACTCTTTACAGACAACGTGTCTTTTTAACCGACGAAAAAAAAAGGAGGAGGTTCTCAATTCGACATGTATATATTTTTTTTTTTAATTTTTTTTTTTTTTATGTATGACCACGCATAACTTTTCCTAACGTGATCCGATTTCAAAAATTCTTTTTTTGTTAGAAAGAGTATATCTCAAAGTTGGTCCCATTTAAATTTCAAAACTAAAATCGGCCTCTAAGGATAGAAAAAAAGGAATTAATTGTCAATCTTCCTACAGAATTTTCAATTATGAACCGATTCTGTTGCTCCTTTTTTTTTCGTCGGTTAATAAAGTTAACAATTGTAGTTCTGAGGACATATTATATAGCAGAGATGTGGAGAACATAAAATGATGGCGTCACCATCATCAGATCAACTCCAGATCCCTGTTATTTTGTGAAGTCAGTCCCAAGAGTTCCTTAACAGTTAACAACAGCTATATCGTGTTTGGGCTCATTTCACTCAGCTTGATGAGAACTTTAGACCTAGCTGAGGTATCATTGCCATCGAGGGTCTGAGGATGGTGAGGGATAGCAGGAGCAAGAGGTCCTCAACAGTTAACAGCATCTTTATCGTGTTTGGGCTCATTTCACTAGTCTTGATGAAAACTTTATACCTAGCTGGGGTATAATTGTCATCGAGGGTCTGAGGATGGTGACAGAGGGCAGTGGCAAGAGATCCTTAACAGTTAACAGCAACTATATCATATTTGGGCTCATTTCACTCATATTGATGAGAACTTTAGACGTAGCTGGGGCATGACAGTCGTTGAGAGTTTTTAGTTACAGAAATTGACACGAGATAGGAAACTAAAAAGTAAAAAATAAGTCCTTTTTAAAAAAAATCAAACCGACGAAACATCGAACTGAAAAGCAAAAAATAAATTTTGAGGCGGCGCCAAAGAAACAATCAACGAATAGCTACGACGAGCTATTCAACCACGACAACCTATACAACGAGCTATTCTGCTCTTCAAATAGTTAATTTATATGTTTGTTTGTTTGGCGCCGCCTCAAAATTTATTTTTTGCTTTTCAGTTCGATGTTTCGTCGGTTTGATTTTTTTTAAAAAGGACGTATGTAATAATAAATCTAGCAATTTCTATCATTTGAAGACACCATGTTATTAGGTACTTTCTTGCTACCTAAATGGGCAACCGAAGTACCACCTAAAATTAGTCTTATCAAAGGTAAAGTGGCTATAGCTAACTTTGTCAAAGGAAAGCACTGCTACTTCAGTGAGATATTGCAGACTCGATTTCAGGACCGACAACACAGCATTAAGTGGACCAGACCAAGAAAAGAAAACCATTGAAGGTATCACATCAATAGGAAAACTAATGTATTCAAGGAGTTAATAACGTCTTGTGCTGAATGCAACGTTCTACTTCACCTTTGCAGACTTGCAGACAAAAAAAACCCAAATGGCACCAAACCCGTAGGTAAACGATGCATACCCTAAGTACGTCTCTCTCGTGACAAAATCACAGTTTAATTTTATTATGATCGGTTAATAAACGGATCGTGCTGAACCAACGGTTACTACGACTGAGTTTTTATCTTGTTGTAGTTAACGGATTTAGCAGTTTTTTCGCTGTTTTTCCAGATCATTTTGTCCATTTTGCAACGAATAGAAAGTGGAGTAACTCTTTTTTATGTTTTGAGTGATACGTTTGTAAGTTACATTTAAGGTAAACCATGTGTTTTTGGGAAGATCTTGTGTTCAGAGGACAATGAATGTAAAGTTACGGGTTTAACAATTTATCTGTTTCAGTCAACGATAGTAATTTTCAAGTAGGTACTTATTATTTCCAAAACATCACAATTTCTATATGTATAGCCAACTGTTTATTTCGAAGCCACGTCTTTTTGGATAAGTATCTACTGCAGACGGTAGAGGTTTTTCTTTCCGAAAAAAATGTCAAGATCCGCGACGCAGGCGTTTCTTCGTATAAATAGGTATTTATATTGACTGTGTATCTTTCGCAGAATGCGTAAAAGTTACTTTTACTAGGTAGGTACCATATATTATTTTAATAGTTATTAACTGGCCTCACCCTTATCACTCATTCATTAACACACAAGCCTTTACCACAAAATCGATAATATTGTCAAACCTAACTGCTAATTTAGACATCTTAATTAAACGACCACCACTTATCAATGAACCACTGTTTACAAAACATACCGACTAATTAATTAATTTGACCTAATTTAGTTTTAGTTTAGTTATTTCTGTAAATATTTTACTTTTAATTTTAGTTTTTATATGTAGTATGTATATTTGACCTAATTATATTTATCAAACTGCTAATGAATTGCAGGCAGTGAGGAGAAATAATGAAACTTTTTTTGTACACATAGGGTGCTTTTACGTAGGTATTAAGAAGCCGGGTGTCCGTGCAGACAATACCCTTAGCCAACCCTTAGCACGAGTTTTCACTCTTTTACTTTACAGCGTCTTTCCAGTATTTACCTCCTTCCAGTATTTTCCTACCTTGGTAGGTAGTAATCGGCAATTTGACTAAGGATGCAAGGGCGAGCGTATATTACTGATAACCACCTACCGAGGTAGGTTCGTCCATCCCCTTCGAACCTAACCTGTCCGAGTCGGGGTGCCCCAAGTCCCGAGCTCGCTTCGCTCGCTCTTGCAACATTAGTTTAGTTACTGATTACTACCTACCAATGTAGATCGACGGAACAAATATTTACAATGTTTTCTTTTCTGCATTACATGACACCAATCGAATATTCGATAAACTAAATGTTATACCACCTGAATATTATATCAAATGAATATTATACCTTTTGAGCAATTGCGCAAATGTTGTTATCGCAAATAAATATTCGATGAAATGAAAATTAAGTTAACCGATATTATACAAACTGATTATTTTCTCAAACGTTGTTCGAATTAGTAAAATTATATCAAAAGTTGTTCTACCAAACAAGGGTGAACCATTTGAGACGTAAAGTAAACTGGAACAAATTGACAATTTTCAAGGAAAAAAATATTTCCTTCTTCGCACACCAGAGGCGCTGTTCCATTTTTTCATACAAGAAACGCTGTAAATACTGGAAAGACGCTGAAAGTAAAAGAGTTAAAACCAGTGGTTAAAACTCATGCTAAGGGTACCGGTAAAATCAACTTAAGTAATACAGGGTGATTTGTAATTGGGTGCATTCTTTGAAATGGGTGAGAATAGACCTTATTTGCAACAATTTTAACCTCGACAACATCGGGTCATCATGAAAATTTAGTGAGTACACCCTTGACCATGTATAACGCGGTTGCACAAATAAACACATGTTGGCACCGATTACTAGTGCCGATTCATGCGGGATAGTAAGTAAGTAAGTCTTTTGTGGATGATATTCAACCAGTGTAAGGTTACATTTGCGTCATGCGAGCTCTGGACCGTGAAGAAACATGATGGATGCATTGTCTGACAGATCTTACTAGATGCTCTCTTTAAGCCTTAGGGTGAGTGGGGGTAAGTTGGAATGAAAAATTGATGAGATGAACAGTGTTGATTTGAAACTGTTGTCACACAAAGGAATTCAATGCAAATGCAAAAATTTTTGTTTTGGGTAAAAAAGCATGGTCAAGTTGTTTCTATAATGTTGAAAGAAATCTTTGTGAAACAATTATTTATGAAAAAACTGTAATTAAAATTGGTCTTAATGAAGAAAACATGTAGGGGTAAGACGAAATGCCCAAGGGGTAAGATTGAAATAGTGACTAAAATAGTCCTTATGGTTATGACCATAAGTACGTTTTTATTCTTACCCCGCTTGATGGAAGACTAAAATTTCAATTTTACGCGGATAATGTGTCCGTACGGAAAATGTCAAAAAACACACAAATGCTCTCACTTAGCGACTGACGCAGACTGCGGTGTGGGGCAAGACAAAACGGTGTCTACAATGATGTTGCCAGCATTAAAAGATTTCCTTTATATTCGGCGTTATTGTATCTTTTTTATCTTTCCCCGTTTTTCATCTTACCCCCACTCACCCTATTACGTTAATTGGGACTTCAATGTCGTCATGGTGACAGCCTGTTTTTAACGTCTGGCCTGTGCTGTCCTTCATATACGAATGTGATTCTTTTGCAAAACGAATTGATCTTCTAGGAGTTAGTACTTGGTTATGCTCTTCATGTCTGTACGATGAATTACGATAGTCCTACATCTAGAGTCCAGAAGACCGAGAGACAGAATGGCCACGAAGAGTGTCCTTTCCATGACTTAGACAGGTCCTTTAGGCTTTAGGTTTTAGGTCGGAAAGTTTCCGACCAACTTAGTCTCGTGCTAACCGTAGTGAGGTCGATATTGGAAATATTTCGTAGAACGCTAATTTTTTTGATTAAAAATTTACAGCGACAGCGGGTTTTGAGGTTTTAGAACCCGAGATGATACTATAATTTATGTAAAAAGGTCTAGTAAGTTACGACTTGTAACAGAAGACCCGTGTTGAAAGAGACTATTAGGTACTATCGGAAAAAGCCTCTACTTATTAAATCACCAAAAAACTGACTTGGCCAGATTCCAAGGCCTCTGTTGAATCGATTTATGGAGCAGCACTTCGCCTTTATTCAAATGATCATTATCTGCTAACGAATATCGTTACTCTAAGTACTGCGGCAAAAACCATTCGATAACGGCCACAAATAGCAAATAACGTATTGCCGAAATATCCTCCGTATCAGGATAAAAAAACTAGTAGAGCTTGTTAGGTAACATAAGGAATGCGAGTTCGCTATTTTTTTACACTATTAACAATGTTTATTTATTCGGATCCGGTTGTGAACGTGATCGAAATTTAAAAAACCGGCGACATGTGTATTTTGTCAACCCTGAATGACCCTGATTCTGCGAGTTGTTTATAATGTCATCTCCGATCGATAACTATTAACCCTCGTGCTAATAATAGTAGCAATTCTGCGTATTTACAAAGTAAAATACGAGAAAGCAAGACAGAGAGGTAAACAACTACATTTAAGTTTATTTCGAATGCACCAATGCAGTAGCAAACACAACAAACACGATCGATAAACTAAACGCACTGCACTGCCGATAAGCTAAATTCCCGCGTTTTTTCACGTCAATACTACATTTTTACACGCCGGAAACGCACTTACAAAATTGTTCTTACAAACGCCACTTGAAAATACTACAGCAATCTTATTTCCACAATTAATAACGAAAAGTCACATTTCAACCGGATTGCGGAAAATAAACAGATGCGACACTTATTACGTTCGTCGCGTAACTGACGTCGACCGGCGAGTAGGGAGCACGGCAGGACGCTAGAGCGCGCCCAAACTATAACCTAGCCAAGTTGAAATAGTAGGGTGAGCGGGAGCGCCGCGTTTGACAGTGGTGTGAATAAAAATAGGGCGGGTTGGTGGCCATTCATGTTAGGGGACGGTGCATCTGGACCGATAGCTTCCGCATTCATCGGCCGCTTCGTAAAAACTACCTGGGGTATGAAACAGTTATTTTGAACGCGTAGCTGCTATCATTATTGTGGAATATTATTATTTATATTTACCGGTGTAGATTTATTTTGTTTACAAAACAATGGGGAAGGCAAGTGTCAAAGTGACAAGTGACAGTTTGGTCCCAAAAGAACTGTCAAATCAAAGGAATTTTCGGAAAAAAAAACGATTTATTGATGTAAAATGACTAGATGCTGTGTAATAAGCTGTAAAAATGATGGAACATACAAATTTCCGACAATTCGCACTATCAAGAAATAATGGGTAGCTGCTGTGACTGCCTTGAGAACAAAAATTGAATTATAACTTAGGAAAAGCTATATAATAAACAAATATCCAGCCTTGCGAAGCCGAGACAGGCCGTTAGTTGAGTTTATTAATTAAATTCTATGATTATACCATAACTAAACAATCGAATACACTTTTCAAAATAATATCTACTTTTCTATTGGAGGTTAAGTACCAGTATTGCATCGCTCCATAAATCATGAAATGGTTCGTCTGGCGGAAGAATTAAACCTGGAACGAGTTTTGTGATAGTTGTGGTTAGAGATGGGCCGTTGCCGGCAATATTGCCCAAGGTGGGAATATAGGTGGAAATATTGCCGGCAATATTGCCGGGAGTGGAAATATTTGGGAATATTGCTTAATTATAAGTCAAAGTGAGTGCGAAAACTATGTAACACACTTAAAATTAGCATTTACAGATCATGGTATAAATTATATACAAAAAAAATTTTTTTTTTTGTAAAATTGCCAAAATTGCCGGCAATTTTGGCAATATTCCCGGTATTTTACCGGCAATATTGCCCAATGTTGCCGCACACGACTGTGAATACAAGAAATTACACATACATTTTAAGATAAGAATTGACGATCATTGTATATTGAATAAATATTGAATAAAAAGGCATAAATTCGAATAATTTATTTTAATGTTGTAGTTTAATCTAGTCAACGAATGCTCAAAGCATAGAGGGAAATTCTAGAAACACATTTTTTACAACGTAACTTTGTTTGGACTAGTTAGGAGGTGAACATATCAAAACCATGAGCTCTGGGGGGGGGGGGGGTGGAATTTCATTCCATTTTTTGGTGTTTCGCTTACATCTCGGAAAACCATGCGTTCTAGCAGCATAGCGTGTGTGAACAAAATAAAAAACTAAATCAATTTTCCGTAAGTTTTACTCAGTAAGCATTTCAATATCTTGTAAGTTTTCGAGTTTTCATAGTTTTCGAGGTATCCGCTTTTGAAAGTCTGTAATTTAGGGGAAAAAACATTTTTAGTTTCGCGCATTTGGAAAGTTGTATTTCATATCGCCATAGATCCAGAAAGCAGTAGCAGTTGATTCAGACCCTCCCTTCACCACCTGCGATGAACAGAGCCAGCATGCTGCATCTTGAGGTGATATGGGCCTCCAGATGTTTATCTGGAGGCCCACGGACATTAAGAGAGACCCCTTCGGGTATCTCTCAATGTCCACCAGGTATAAGTAGTTCTTAAATTCGGTGACCACCATCAAGCTTGATATGTCTTGTCTTCCCCCACCTAGGGAGCAGTAAAAATTAGCTTAGAAACTCATTTAAATTATACTAGGTACTTACAGTTACAGACTAGTTAGGACTGTACTATGTAGGAGGAAATCCGCACCCCTAAGAGATGCGGAAAAACTATCTTTGGAAACTTTAGTTCTTTTTTGTTGTAAACAATTTTCGTATAGGTAGGTATTAATTTTTGGTCAAGTGTGAGTTGCCCACAAAAATACATGGAGGAGTAGGTACTACAGGGAGAGCCTGAAAAGACTGCTGCTGCTTTCTGGATTTATGGCAATATTAAATAAACTTTCCGAATGCAAAAAGGTAAATAATTATGGTTTTTTGAAAACTATACAAGATATCGAAATGGTTACTAAATAAAACTTATAGGAAATTTATTCAGCCTTTGTTTTATTCATACAAACCATGCCGCTAGGAGGCATGGTTTCCGAGTTATAAGTGAAAAATCAAAAAATGGACCCTTTAAACCCCCCTCCCCGCTCCCTCACAGCTCAAGGGCTAGTGGCGGGGACTTTTGATAATTATATTCACCTCCTAACTAGTTCAAATAAAGTAACGTAGTCCAAAATCGTGTTCCAAGAATTTCCCTCTATAACTGTTCGTTGAGTGGGCTACTAGTTTTTCATGAAAAATCACAGAGCAAAAACAACGAGTATAAGTACCTATACAATATGGAAGTATAAATCTCTGTCAAAACTACAAATAATCAACAAAAATAACATTATTTTAATGCATTTGTTTCGGTAATTCTTACATAATCAGTAAATCACCGTTTAGAGTAACAACTTAGTAGTTTTTATAAGGCGGACTTAATGCCGCAACGTATTATCTACCTACAGTAATATAAACTGCACCTGCAGTAATAATAAAATATACTGGTGTTATTTGACTGGCAACTTTGGCAATATTGCCAAAGTTGCCGGCAATTTTGGTATTTTACCGGCAGTGGCAATATTGGGAATATTGCCGGCAGTGGGAATATTGCCATTAGGCACATCTCTAGTTGTGGTGTTAAGAAATTAAATGTATTGTGATATTTCTCGAATCTAAATAGAAAAAAGGGGTAAAATTACTGACTTAAAACATTATGATATTTTATCAAAATAGAAAGTCAGAAGCAGCATTAAATTCTTGTTATAGGGGAGGACAGGTAAAACATACCTAAACTCAAAAATTGAAACCTCAACTACAAGTAATTGTGGATTTATTACGGTAAAATCAAATGTATTACCACTCAATTAAATCACTTTTTTTCCTCATGTAGATGCACCGCGGCGTCTTAATTCTTCTTTTAGTATATGCACTTGCATTGACGAATAATTTTCTATATTTCTTTTGTTAATATACTCAATTTTTATAACAATAAATCTTGTTTGTTTTTTATACAAGGTAGACAGTAATCTGACGTAGGGACCAACTATCGCAGCGCCATCTACGATTAGCTTTGAGTTGCCATCCCCATTTGCTGCTAGTAGTTTTCAGGAGTGGTACGATTTTTTAAATCATAACAACTCGTTTCCACTCTAACAATATTTGACCAAAAATCTGTCGCACTTTTTTCACAAAATCATAAAAACATAACACTCCTTTTTTGAGCAGTCGAGTAAAAAGCGTCTCCATACAATAATTATAGATAGCATAATAGGTACTAATAAATAATTGAGTGATTGACTGAAATGTTGAGCCATGTTTTGTGAAAATGTAGCATTTTTTCCATTTTGCAGATCTGATCAGACTTCCATTTTTTTTATTTTTTTTTAAATATGTATGAAATTCTTCAAAATAAATGAACAAAAAACCATGGTACCGTTAGCCGATACAATATCTGAGCAGCACTAAAAGAAAAATGGCGAATGCTGAGTAGCATAGGCTGACACACCTGTCAAAATGCTTCGCTCTCGTCTGAACTCGAATCAGCATGGTATCAGCCGATAATTTAGTGATCATAGGCTGAATGCTGTTCAGCATTTTCGATTTCTGTCCAGATTTTGTATCAGCTAACCGTACCCAATTTTTTTTGATATTGTAGAAAACGCTTGTGATTGGTTGCAACTCTGATGTCGTTACACGCAAGTAAACATGGCTGCCTCGATTGATTTTATTATTGTTTGTATTTTGTTTTTGGGTGTTGTAATCGATATTTTTTGCTATTTCTGAAACAGTTTTAAGATAAACCTTTTATCTAGAGACAATATACCTACATGTGTCTCGTCAAGCTAATTGTAACCTCATTTTTCGTCTTTGGGATTCGTTTGATAAGTTTGATTAGAACAATGATATTATAAAGTCATAGATATGTTATCACGTACAAAAACAACGGAAAAAAGTGTTCCGAGCACACATACACACTTTTTATTTACACACATTACATTTCACGACAAGTAAAAAGGATAGCTTGATAAAACCAATAAGAAAAAAAGTGACAGCTAGATCGCCACGCGTCATCAATCCCCCCGCACGTCAGCGTCTCCTCTCACTCGCACCCGTGCTCGCACTCTTTCTTTTACGACGCCATATTTATAAAAACGTAATGTTTTATTTGTGAAAATATTAAAGTTATATAGTATATTTACGAATATTATGTGATTCCTTGACTTTTAGAAGTCTTGCATGTTTAATTTGTACAATATCTCATCACACACGACGGCATTTTCGGTAGTTTTGAGTCACTTTTACTTTTGATTCAGTCTGTGGTACGTGAAGTGCCGCTGGCAACGTCGCACTGAGATCAAGATGTGTGAATCAGCCTCATTTGAGCGCATACGTTATTGAGCGCGTATGACGTATCTACACCTTTTTTACTTATAATATCATTGGATTAGAAACAGTTTTCGTAAATTGTGGCGCACTACACACCATTTATAACCCATTTCATCACATTTTGAAGTAAAAAATTTAAATTCGCTTCATCTGCAATGTTTTTAGATGTTTGCTTGCGTATGACGTCACACGTCACATGACCAGCGCCATAGAACCAATGTATGGCTGTGTTTTTTAAAAATCAAACTTTGGTATTTATTTTTATTGGTAAAACAGGAGATCTCCCAGAAATATCAATGTAGCGTGCCCAAAATCAATCAAACAGCCTATTTGATACAAAACGTGGGAAAATGTATTGACGTATAAGTTTTTTTTCTTTACGGTGATCGGTGGGTTACGTGTGGTGAGTGTTTTCCCGCTTTCAACCATATATAGAGGGAATGTTAGTGACATGTTAAGGGCCATTATTAATTTCTCACTACAATATTTTTAATTACTGCTATAACTCCTTAACAAATATTACAAACGTAATATAATCGTAGGACAAAGAGAGTAAAAATGCGAAATCTATTTCATACAAAATTTAATTAAATCAAAAAATAAAATCTACAATAATCCTTTTACTTTCAATTATGTATAGTAATAAAATTTGTTTTTAGCATCTCAATCTATATCTTTAGCGATTGCCATAACCCCAGTGGTAAGGTTATGGCCCTTAGTTCTCAAGGCATTCATACCCTCCATGTTACAAAATTGTTACCAATTTCTTTCTCAACTTGACATTCTGTCTCTTACAGGTCTTCAGAACAAAACTCAATAACTAAACTATACATCTTCCTTGATTTCACGATATAAGCGACAGACTGCCAATCTTTAAAATCTTTACACAATTAGCTTAACAAATTATATTAAATCCTCTTTTACAGCTAAATTACAATGCATAAATTTTATTTTCAATAAAAATACATATCTCAATATATGAAAGAACACTTTTACCTATGTATTTGTTAAATCGGTAACAAATGAGGCACTATTACTTTTTCATTTATTATATTAATATGTACATAACTTGGACTCTATAACTTAACATTACATCTTCAGTCCATTCTTAGGTACATCTATTCAAATCATCTATGTTGCTGTTCAAAAAAATATTTTCATATTTTACAGTGTCAACAAAGTTGCATTCATGCAAAACCTTTTTTTGGTTTTTAAATAAATCAATGGTCTCATAATCACATTATTTCGATAGTTAAATTTAAAGTGGAGGTGGATAGTGTAAGACATTATTTAACAAATGGATAACTAAAAGGAGATCGATGAACGAATTAACTAACAATGGTTCATGCACCAACAACTAATCCTTAACCGAAAATATGTTGAGTTTCACTTGTGTGCAAGTACAACTATTTTATACTAATAGATATGTTCATAGAATAATCGAAGTTACCGTCGCTCGGCTGAGCTCTGTCACAATTAACTATTTCGGCACAAATGTAACAAACATTCAGTATGACGTCCTAAAATCAATAAAGCTTAATTAGGAAGTACATAAAACAATTCTTTTCCCAAAAGAATAACTTCTCCGATATCTAGCTAAGTTTATATAAAATACACATTAGCACAATCTAAACAAATAATTTTGGTGTTAACTGTACACAATTTACCTGTACATTTTAATATTAAGGTATAGCACTCTTAATTAACGTTATATTTCGAGAAAGCACTCTTGGTATAGTTTCAATTAGGTAATATAATAAAGATTTTTTAAGTATAAATATGTATACTATCAAGTATATTAACAATTTGTCAAAATGTTTGTGTCTTTATTTGTGTGAATATTATTAAGAGATATCATCCTATTATATCAAATACTGCAGTGTAAAGCTAAAGTGCACATGCTGAGTTTTTACTTTTAACATCATCACCAATTATAATTATTATGTCATGACTCTAAATTTAACACCAACGGCAACGTCGTCTCTGATGAGAATGTATTATTGCTTTAATCTGAGTTTGAAAAAAAAGTGATCTTATAAAATATTTATAAAAATTTTAACATGTTGTACTCTCGCTTTATAAGGCAGATTATCTATCTGAAGTTACTACGTAGCCTCTGACTCAATGTCACATCAATGAAAATCAGATTCACATTTCGCCTACGGTTAAATGCATTACGATAGAAGCTATAAATATAGAGAAAATAAATATCTACTAGGGCTAATAAAATCCTCCTGGTCCACGCGGTAAACTTACACGTTAAATAGAATATACCTTTGTACTATTGTTTAACGTCGACGGCGGCCGCGGGACTCCGCCGACGTCGCAGGGCTCAACTTCTAGAGGCCCGGCCGACGTCGCGGGCCCCGGGCGCCCCGAGCGGTCCACGGACAGAGTCACCCAACTGGACTACTTACTGCCTAGCCGCCGTCTGCGGCGACGCCCGAGACGGCGATAAAAATAAAAAAACAATAACAGAAAATCAACCGTATACGACGCAGTCATCTTTGGATCCGACCTCAGCGTCGGACCGTGGAGGCGAAGGCGCGGAGACCGCCCGCGCTACTTGGCTAGTCGCCGGCGTAAGCGATTGCGGAGCGCTAGCGCCGGCGCCCACGGGCCCGTCGCGCGCTTACCTAGAGCACGTGCGCAGCGTTCAGGAGCCAGCCGCGCCGCCTTGCTGGCGCCGCCACCGCCGTCATCGCCGCAACGTGTTCGCTTGCAGGCGCCCTGGTCGCGCACGGCGCGCACCGGCTCGCTCGCGTCGTTGCGTGAGCGCAGGGCGCGCGGCCGAGAGGGCGTGAGAGGAGTAGGAGCGCCCGCGCACGCCGAGGGCGGGGGCGGTTCGGCCGTGGTGGAGTGCACCTCGGGATCATCGCGCGCGCTATCCGCGCGTCTCGTGCGCGGGCGCGGCGGCTCGGGCAGGCCGGGCGGGGGCGAGGGCGGCGGGGGCGAGGCGGCGGGCGCGGCGCGGGCGCGGGCGCGGCCCCGCGCGGCCCCGAGGTTCTCCTTCGAGCGGTCGGGGGGCGGGCGGCGCGCCGCCGGGGTCCGCCGCGCCGGGCCCGGGGCGCGCGCCGAGTTTCCCGCCCGCGCACCTGCCGCAGCCGCCGCCGCCGCCGCCGCGCCGCGCAGCTCGCGAGCGTACAGCCCGATGCTGCGCGTTATCTTCTGAGCTAGAGGTGTGACTCCCTGTGCGCCCTGCGAGCGCGTGGAGCGTGTGCCGCTACGTTTGGTGTCCTCGTCGACAGGTATGGGCTCGACCGGTGCGGGTGCAGGTGCCACGCGACGCCCTGAGGGTTTCACATCTCCGGCCGCCAGTCGGTCTGACCTCGGTGGCGGCGGAGGCGCCGGTGAAGGTACCGGCGGCGCACGGCGGGTGAGTATGACGACGCGGTCGAGCGGAGGCGCGGGGGAGGCAGCCGGAGGCCGGCCGCGCGTGGCCTGCCGCGTGTGTGGTCGCTGCGGGGGGTCCGCGTCGTGGTGCGAGCGCAGCACGCGGTCGGGCGCGGCCGCCGGGGGATCACGCTTAGCGTCAGCGCGTGGACGACGCCCGCGCGGTTTCGGTGGGGCCTCGGTAGGTGAACTCGACGAAACCTCATTGATTTGAATACCACCATCATCGTCAGGTAGGTTTGTAGATTCCACAGCTGTCGTGGCCGGTTCTCCGGTTGCAGATCGAGGCGGAAGAGGCGGACGGTTAGCAGTGGAGGCGTCGGTATCTGTATCGACGTCCAATACGACGGTGGCAGGCGCAGGCGTAGGCTCGCGGGGTTCGGAAGGCTCCCGCGGCGCCGGAACGCCGGCGATCTCCTCGTGGACGGCCGATAGAGTATTGAAAACGCGCGTACGATTGAGGAGGCGAGCCATGAAGTATGATTCAGCGGGATTGCCGTAGTTTACGATGGAGTCATCGTCCGGATCCGGCGTCTCGCGTGGAGTCTCGTCGAGTGCGGGGGCGGGGGGCAGGCGGGTGTCGAGGGTGGCGCAAGGCGGCAGCGGGGCGTCGGGGGGCGCGGGAGGGGGCGCGGCGCGCTCTCCGTCGGAGTAGCGCGTCATGATGGTGAGGCCGTTCTGCGGCACGGGGCGCGGCTCGGGCTCGTCGGCGCGCAGCTCGTCAGTGCGCGCGGGCGCGGGCGGCGCGGCGGGTGTGGGCCGCGCCGCACTGCTGCGGGAGCGCAGCACGGTGGCGCGCGGCGGACCCGGCGGGTCCAGCATGAGGGTGACCACAGATGTGTTATCAGCTCTCATTCTTGTGTTTGACCACCTAGGGAAAAAAATTGAATTGGTTAGATCACTTATTTATATTACGAATTAATCACAATTTCAAGTTCAAGTCAAAATACCTCTCCAGAGCATGGTCCACTAGACTCTTGGATGGGTTAAGCCAGTCCCTTGGCTGATTACTGTTACCTCCAACAAGAGCGGCTTCGTTGTGTCGCTCGGTGGCCTGAACTAGACTGACGGCACCCTCTGGTGATATCATATTCCACAGGCCATCAGTGCCAAAGATCAGACACCTGCAATATGACACAAAAATATGCAATTATAAAATAATAATAGTAAAACATTCTATTCTATTTTTGATTTATGGCACCAAAGTCGATGTCGACAATTCTGCCAATGACAGGAGTGAACCGGAAGAACAAGTGTGCATAATTTAAAAAAGTAGAATTTCACTACCCATCACTTAGAAAAAATCGTAACATTCAGAAGATGCCATGAGAGATGTGATAGTGCAAATTTTGTTGATATGGCACAGGCTTTTTATCATTAACTTACCGAAATTTTGACGGGTCTATAGATAGAACGCCGACATCAGGGTCAGGACTGACTATAAACTCATCATTTTGAGGATTATAACTCCAAAGGTCTCCAAGAGACCTTGCTACAGCTAGAAATGGTATCTCATCCATAGGTGTGTTCTTCTTGATCGGTCCCTTGTGTCCAAGACGAGGTCTATTCCACACGACACGAGGTACACCAGCCTTTGACACTACCTTGCCTCCACATCTTTGGATGCGCTCTATTTCTGCTGTGGATTCTGGCTTGTGGTCTGATGTCAATGGTTTTGCAGCCCACTCCTCACAACCTATAAAAATTAACAATATACTTTGTGATAGTCTATAACCATTCATTCTATCTTTTTTTATCTGTGTAGATAATTGCGAAGATTAAAGATATTTATTTACCCCATTTAAAAAATACAATAGGAAGTCATGAAAATATTGTTTAGACAAGTTTCAACTTGATTTTACCATTTTATACTTCCATTTATATGAGAAATTTATCATGTTGACAAGTATGCAATCGTTTCAAACTATCAGTTTTTAATTATACTCTCGTTTCAGGGATATAGACCGCGCAATGTTGAACCGACCATTTGGGCGTTTAAAACCGGTTTTTTGAACCAATCTCAAATGGTCAACATTACATGGTATATAATAATGTTAAGCAATGATGTTTATTTTCGAAACACTTACCATCTTTTTGGTAACCAAGTACAATAGCAGAATCCCCGACATGTCCAATATATATTTTACCACGGCGTATAAAAGCTATGCTTGCGGTTGTACCCGCCGTGCTTGGTAACCCTGTTACAGTTTTTGGCCATTTTTCTGTAATAAAACAAGAATATTATGTAATTATTTAATGACTGATGTTTAACAATTGAATGTTGTCATATAATTTTATTTTAAACAATAGAAATTCTCAGGTTCTATCAAAATATTTAAACTTCTAAGTTATAGTGTAAACTTTTTTTTCATAAAAACAGCATTTATTGTAAATAAACTGACAATTTGACAAGTTTTCTTAGTAATTCTAAAAATGAATTTTAATGCTGAATTTTATACATTTATTTGTTTCTAATTGGAACAATTTCAACAGCTACTTGTGTTTAAGAATTAATTTAATGTGAAACCTGAAAGGAATTTATTGTATTGTAATTAACCTAAACTTCTTTTGTTTGTAGAGTTACACGGCTTGATTGATGTAAACTGCGAACAAGTGGAAATCTTTATCATCGAGTCCATGGCTGGATTTAAACATCTCTGAAAAAAGAATCTTTTCTATTCTTACACACATAGCAGTGTGAAAGTTGTTTGGTTGGCTGTGGTATTGGTGGTAGTAATTTATTGCAACAATGTATTTTTTCTACCTACAATTATTAAAACAGTTTCGTGTTTAGAAACTTTTGTGGTACAACCTCAAAAGAGAAACCTAAGTTTTAAAAAACATGTTCAAAGTATTGAACCTATGACATAATTCTTTAAGCAATATCAAATATCAATATTAGATTTATGCAAAACAATCTTGTTGATATAGTATAGGCAAACAAGTCTCAGGTTTCCAAGCTTTCTTTGAGGTTGGGTGGTCCTATAGTTATTCAGAGCTGCAATAATGACCTTATACATAACATTTTCGTAAGAGGAAACCTGAGCCAATATAAAAACTCAAACTGGTAAAACTGCTTTCACTTATCAAAGTGAGTGGGATTCCCAAAAAGTCTGCAAAGGTGATTTGTTTCACTTGCTATTATCTAACAAAGCAATAGCACGGACTGTAACGACAATGACCATTCGAAAAACTTCTGTAAACTCAATGTCAAACCACTCAAGAAAAAATTATGAATAGCTTCAGCAAGGTCAAGATAAACATTTGGTACAGTCACTTAGAACTCGCCTTGGAACCAGACAAAGCCCAGTTTTAGTACGATCCATCGTAATTAAGTTAGTGAATAACGTGAAATTTGGTGTTTACCTAACTCTTTCCACATGTTCAAGTGGGTCAACATGTAACCATTTCTGATTGCTTTGAGTACATCCTCGTCGTTGTCCGACCAGAACTGCCTCTGCTTCACAATAGAGTCCATCAAATGCTCCTTAGCAAATGCTGCGGCCTCGCTGCCGCCATGGCCATCATATATTCCGAAGAAAGCATACTCCAAATCCCTCTCGTCTTCAGTTTGTTGATAAGCAACGGAAAACAAGTCTTCCATGTACTTTCTCCCGCCTTGGCTACAGTGGCCAGTTACACGTAAATTGACACCAATAGACGCAGGCATTTTAAAACTACAACACTACAACTTAAAATAACAAAATATTTACGATTTCATTGTAACACAAACGTTTCTTTCCTGTACATTTTGCATTTGCAATTACGCGAGTCGCGACTGACGACAGATCACGTGGACATATTGATCACTACGCGTGCCCAGTGGTTTACGAGAAGTACCATGAGTAAGAAAGAGACAAACATAGATAAGTCGTTGCGTCGTCGTATGAAATAGACGCCATCATTCTTTCCGCCATTTTAGTCCAAGCTCACGTTGACCTTCTTTATAAATATAACTTTTTCACTGATATGAAAATATGCCACAAAAAATACTTAACACTGAAGAAATATTTTAATTTGAATAATAATTTTTTCGTCGTAATTCGAAGTAATTATTTTTCGAAAAACAAACTAAAAAAGTAGATAAGTTTTTATGGTACCGTGACAGAAAACTGTACGTTGAGAAATTAAAAATTATGTATTTCGTTCAGGAATGACTCAACCTATATTTATTCACACGTTTCACTGCGTTCTACCAAACATTGAGGTTGAGGGCATTTTGTATATGGCTTTTCGCTACGTAATCACTATTTCGTCTTTAGTTCCCATTTTCTCATAATTTACTCAGTACTGCCCACAGAGTACTTTTATTAAATGTACTGCCTCAGGTTCTCTATGAGTATCTAGTACTTACAGGGTTTCTCAAAGTGAGTACGCGAACGTCTAGGGGTTCGCCATTCGACAGCAGGGGGTTCGCCACAAGATTTACGTAATTGATAACTGGCGGGCGCACCTGTGCGCGATAAAAACTTAGTGTCCGACCGAAACTGATTTTTCAGCCGAAACCGAAACCGAACTTTCGGCCGTGCTCTTAGTTTCGGCCGAAACCGAAACCGAAACTTTTTGTAAATTTAAAATTTTGATTGTTTTCTGAAATTAACTGTTTTTTTTTACATTTATTAACACATAAGAAAAATTGACAAATATAAATGATTCTTTAACTGAGCGTGTGGATGGTTATATCCTTAACTTTGAGGAATATCGAAAAACGTTGAATAGTCTCGAGACCGATTTTGACGAAAACTATAACTGCATCATTGAATTAAAAAAATAATAATAATCCTGGCCAGGAATAGAAGAAATCGCAGATTTTGAAAAAAATATCACAGCCTGTATTATTAAACTATTCGATAATGTTGCTTATAAGGATCAAATTCTGGGAAGTAATGAAATACGGCAAACTTACGAAAATAGCAGAATTTTAAGAAATTGCTATTACACTATGTCATTTAACTTCTACTGAGCCATAATCTATTCGAAATTATAAAAATCATTGTTTTCAATGTTTCACTGGACAAACAATCGCACTATATTCAGCAATACGAAATTACTAAGTTGAAAAAAAAGAGCATTATTTCAAAGAAGAAACCATTAACTTATTTGTGTTTCAACTGCAGTCACTGCCTTTGCGATTGATAAGTTTTTAAATCTGTAAAAAATCTGTAACGTACGTAACAAACATATTTTATTATGACATGAATATAGAAGACTTACTTTTAGCAGTTAATTCAAAAACATAACCATAAGTCACGATTAAATGAACGGTGGCAAACTGAGCCGGACCCCCGCAGGCGAGCAAGCACGTGTTAGCTACGAATTTTACCGAACGACACACGAAAATGCACGAACACTTAAGTTTCGGCGGGGCCGAAAGTTTCGGCTATATTTTGGCCGAAACCGAAACTAAGGCCGAAACTAGATTTTTTGGCCGAAACCGAAACCGAAATTTCGGTCGGTCACTAAAACTAAGTACATAAATCGACTTGACAGACTCAGAATCAAGGTTAAAATTGTCCAAAGCTACTTCTAAAATTAAATCCATTTGCGACAAGAAACAAGCACATCCATCACATTAATATTAAAGAGATATTTCTTTTGGCACTTTATTTGTTACCTACCGTTTATTCAAATGAAAACCTTATTTGGGTTCGCTGTCACCTGGAAATATTAACAGGAGTTTGTAGAGCCCAAAGTTTGAGAAACCCTGATAGGCCACGCGACGTGGATTTCGTATTTTATCCAAAGAACTTCTCTCCTTTGTATGTTTTTTAGAAATAATATTTTATTGAAACTGATTACCCTGTGTTTTCGACCAGACTGAGATCTTAGATTTATCAAGAAAAACAAGCCATGCTTATATTTTCATACAATGACATTTTCATCAGTCTAAAGCAGTCAGTCCAGGCTGGGCAGGCCCTATTTTTATTTATTTCAATGTTTAACAACAACCAAGCCTAACTTCTAATATAATTATAAGGAAACTATTTTAGGGAAGATGGGCTTAGTTGCTGCTAATTATAAAAAATCTGTGGTTGCAATGACCACTGCATAATAAAACTCTTTGCTACCATGAGTGGTCTGTGTTATGCATTGATTAGATCAGATGAAACAGCTGTCCTTTTAAACAGGGGAAACCGGGAAACCCAATAAAAAAGGTAAAATGGATCTTCAAATCACATTTATTCAGTGTTTTTTTATTACCTACTTATTTGCTACTAAATTAAATCTATATGGTACAATCTATTCCTCAGCAACTTCCCAAGGTTTTTCAGGCCTGTGTTGATCCCAAGGGTTAGGCTTCTTATAGACTTCTGGTTCTTCCAACTTAATACCTCCATTGACAACCTCTTTGATGAATCTATCAACTTTTCCACCTTCAACTGGTTTGATGTCACAGTACATCTCAGTGATACCACTTTCAAGACAGCGTTGTGCGAAGACTTTGCCTAAGTTAATGTAGGCACACGTGTCTTTGATACTGTAGAGTTGTTTCCGTAGTGCCCATTCTGAGGTCTTTGCTTCAATGACTGGTCCATTCACAAAGTGGACTACTTGAGCGGTAACTGTGCGGTTACTTGCTGTTAGTATAAGCCTGTGAAAATTGGGAAGGTTACAACATTATTTCATTTTAAACTTAGATATAATATGATGGAAATGGAACATATCAATTTTCTTTATAGGATTAAGGGCACCCTTAATAAAATTGCATACCTACTACTACAAATACTATAAAAACTCTTACCGTAACTACAGTTTTAATTAAATCAACTACAGTTATTATATATTGGTTATACGAACTTGTGCCAGAATTTCCTGCCAGGGGCATCTAAGTGGTAACCATCAGGTTTGCGAGCAATCCTTATTTTCTCCAAGTTTCGAGGGTTTCTGTTAATGAATTCAGCTGGAGCTGTGGAACTAAGTCTAGACAAACTTGGAGTTACTAATAACTTCCTCAGGTTATTCATTTTAAGGTAAATTTCGCTGTTTTTCACTTTATTTATTTTCGTTTTTACCAAAATAACCTAACTTTTCTCGCAATTCTGACATTTGTCAGTTGTCTTCTCTGTCAAAGTGACATTAATGACAGCATCAGCCATACATCCGGATTTGGGTTTGCCTACTTCCGGAATGAAGGATCCGAAATCATCATTCGACTAACTAATCTCATGTTCGGTTCAATAGTTCAATATTATGGAAAAAATGATAATTATGAAGCCCACAATAGAAAATGAACATGGAAAGTTTTAAAGAAGATCCTGAAAAATGTCAACATGCCAACTGCTTCTGCTTACCAAATGAAAATGAAATATTATAACTTGTACTCGCGTGGACATAGTCGATTACTGATAAACCGTAAAACCGATCATTTCATTAATTTTTAATGTCAATGTTTTGTTGGCGCAAACGCACATCACTAAAAATGACGTACTTTCTTGTGTTCACTTCATTCGCCCACCCACACGTTGAGTTTTTGATAAGAAAAATACAGTTTGTATTTATTCTAGACACGTTTTGTTACCATATTCACCGTCTTCGGCTATGTGGCGGTCGCCGGGGTTTGTGCACAACAGCCGTTTCTCTGTGCCAATTGTTTAGTGGAGTTGTGTGTTTTTGGTCGGGCGTGATCTTACGGGGCAGTTGCATACATGTTTTGTAATTAATTTGTACGCCCACTCCGAGGTCCGCTGTGGTGGTTGCTGAGAGTGTGTGATGGTAGTGGGTTGCAGGTAGAATAAGAGTGGATTGTTGTTAAAATGTCGCTGCAGAAGAGTGTAAAAAGTGCGGGAGGAGACAGGAGTGAACAGGGTGATACAACATCGATATGCTCGTCAGTGACGACGCAGCCGGACAGGCACGGCTTCTTCGGAGGTGCTCAGTACAGTCCAGAACCGTAAGTACACTGTACTTGCTACTTTCTTAGCAAAAAATCGCATTGTTTTTCATCATTGGATATGTTGTTTATCACAAACAGGCAAACACCATCAACATAATTGGGTTGTGATCATTGTTTACAATTTTTTTCAGCATAAACAAATTGTGTAAAATAATTTGTGCATAAGAGTACACACATATGTTGAGTACAGTTGACATACATGTTTTTTTTAAATACCAGTTTTATAAATTTCATTCCTCTGCAACAATAATTGTGTGCACAATGGGGAAGGTAAGTGACTATAATTTTCACTTCATGTATCTAATTATTCCATTGCCTACTTTCCTTAAAATTTCACTCTTTCAAGTAGTATACTATTAAGTATTTTAATGTAAACATATTTCAGTAAAAATGTTTGCCACTTACTCATCACTTAGTTTCAAGCAATTGTTTATGATTCACATGCAAAATACTGTTTTCGATATTGAAAGGATAATATTATTTTCAAGATATTTTTGATCACTTATGGAACAAACAAAACATGCCACGCAGTTACTCATATTTTTTTATTCATTTGGAGTTACAAATTGCAACAAAAGCTGGTCTACTGCATTGTGTCTGCAATTATCATTGTTATTAAAAGCTTATTGCATTACAGCTAAGTGTTGCAAATAGCTAACGCCCTGCTATCACATTACAGTGACAAAAACACTGAGTCATAGAGGATATTTAATCATGTAAACCTGATTATCTGTATGGCCTGTGAGTTATCAAGGGACATAATAATGTAACAATAATAAAAATAAGGTTTTATTTCAGAATCTAAATAATAAAAAAAAAGGTTTCATTTCAGAATCTGGGTGATTGACATTTTTGCTTTTTTTAATATCATAACTTATGAGAAATAGTACTAAATATGGTGAATGATTTTATTCTGAAGAGATAATGCCAAAAAAAAGGTTTTATTACTTGTCTGTGATTTAGCTTTTACTGTTAGCACTACCTATTATTCAGATACGGTAACTGTCTTAAATCCCAAGTTAAGTTATTATTGCAAATCACCATCTGGCCAATATACATTTATAAAAATGTAGTGTGCTCAAGCTACTACTCTTTATGTTTTAGCAAAAAATATTGTGAGTTTTGCTCTTACTTTTAAGGACAGATAGTTGTTGTTGTTAGCAGTTGCACCATATGCATGTCGCACCTGGGTCAGCTGCAATCCACTCCAACATAGTTAGGAACAGGCTAAGCTGAGATGAGATAATGACTCATCCGCTTGTTTTATATAGTTTACAAAATACAAGCTGACTCGGCAAACTTCGTATTGCCTCATATTTACGCACTGTATAAACCTGGTGGGCTTTAAAAAATAATTTAAAACTAAAATAAGACAAATCGGTCCAGCCATTCTCGAGTTTTAGCGAGTCTAACAAACAGCAATAGATTTTTATATATTTAGATTTAGACTAGCTGTTCCCCAGAGTTTCACCCGCTGCTTACCTCCTATTGGTTGTAGTGTGATGTTATATAGCTTATAGCCTTCCTCAATAAATTGGCTATCCAACATAAAGTTATTGAATTTCAATTCAAACCTATACTTAGTTCCTGAGATTAGCGGGTTCAACCAAACAAACCCTTCAGCTACATAATATAAGTATAGATATGCTAGTGATTTCTGTTGTAAACAACTAAGACCTTGAAAAACTACGTCAGCAGTTTGCAAATTCATAGATAAATAAACAAATGCCATAAAAGCAATACTTAACTAACTATTATTGTTAACTTATTTGAACAATGCTCTTTAGTACAGTCTGCAACTAAAATATGTGTTTATTGTTTAGACAAATGTTTAACGTATGTTACCACCACACATGTTGTTGTTGTTGATTTCTTTTAGCACCACTTTTTACAAACAAAAAAAAAATTATACTAGTGGAATCGGTTCCTATGTTAAAAACATACTGGAAAATTAATGAAAGGTGAGATGTAGAAACATTTTTAATAGGGAATTTTACTGCATATATAAATTGAAAATGTGTAAAGTCCCTCAGTTAGAATATTGAAAAATATTCAACACATTTTTTTTGTTTTTATTTTATCTATTAATATTGGCATAGATAAAACGCTTCCAAATTCGGGAGTGGGGCTTGTGACGTCATATCCCTCGTAAAATTGTACCGACCGAGTGACGTTTTGTGGTTTTTAGAAGAAGAGTTAACAAAAGAAAAAAATATGGGTCTTATATTTTTTTATAATCTATATTTCGGGCTTATAAAATTTTTTAGTATAATAGCCTATTATGTAGTATGTAGCTTAAAAGTCTTAAAAGACTTTCTAGTTTGTTTTTCATCAGTTGTAGCAGGCTGACTGTAAAAAAACAGATGGAATCAATTAAAAGACTATATTATGACCTAAAACCACATTTTTTTCTAACAGTAATTTCTAACAAACAGTGTTCAGTAAAAATAATTGAAATTAATTAACGTGTTTACTATTTAATTACCAAGCACTCATAAAAAGTAAGAATACTTAGGCATGAAGCATTTTTAATTAGTATGGAATTATGGATGTGTTACAGTAATTTTTTTGTTAAGTTCCTATTTAAATTACTTTTATTGCTCACTGTAACTGGTCATTAGGATTGTTCTTTTTTTTAATGTTGCCTCCACTAAGAATTTCTACTGTTTTCTGTGTCCATTTGCAAATATTTAAACTCTCTCACACACACACACAGCCCACATTAACCTGCCATAGTTCTAAACTGGGAAAAGTCAATAGAAAAACCAACCAACCTTTACAATAAATTGGGGCACCATAGACTTTGGAAGCAGAGCCATTACTAAGATTGATTCCTATCTTTTTAAATTAAAATCTTAATGAATTCTATGGTTGATCATCCTCTTTCCATCTCTTCCATCCTCTTTCACATATTTTATTAGAAAAAATATTTTTAAACATAATACATTCAATAATAGGTTTAAGGTTTACTATTGATGCAGTTTGTGTTTAAATTAATACCTATCTTTTTGTTTGCAGAATTCCATATTAGCAGAAGAAATAATAATAAAAAACCGGCCAAGTGCGTGTCGGGCCACGCACAGTGTAGGGTTCCGTAGTTTCCCATCAAAATACTTATGCGAACTAACTAAACTGATTCGCTGAATTTAATTTTAAAAAGAAGAATGTTCAAAATCGGTCCAGGAGTCTTTGAGAAATCGGGCCAAATACATAAAAAAAAGATTACGACGAATTTAGAACCTCCTTTTTTTGAAGTTAGTTAAAAATAGTTGACAATAAAAACCTACCTATCCCCAAAAAACATACCGTAAAAACATACCTAATAAAGCTGTAAAAATAAAGTTGACAAACTTACATTTGCAGTTGATGAACATGTTTTCCGATACATTTTGTTTAAGAAAATATGTTATCCAAGTACATTTTATAAGTTGGTCGACTATTACTCGTGAAGTTGTAAAGCCTACTTAGTCATGATAATTTTCTTTTAAACTCCGTTTATGCTACTACTGTGAATTTTTTCACACCCCCAAACATAACCGTTTAGCTGGTAGAGGGGGGGGGGACACTCGAGTCGAGCAAAAATTTGCACTTTAAAGCTTAATATTTCACAAACGAATCTTTTTATCAAAAAATTGTTCATGGAAACTATCAATATTTTTTAAAGACCTATTTAATGATACCCCACACTAAGGGGTACGCGAGAAAAAAAAACATCCCCACTTTACGTGTACAGGAGGTACCCTAATTAAAAATATTTTACGAGATTTTATTTTACCACTTTTTTGGCACAACAAATCCGTATATTTACACCAAATTACAGCTCTCTAGTACTGTGCGTCTCTGAGCTAAACTGCGGACAGACGGACGGACGGACGGACATGGCGAAACTATAAGGGTTCCTTGTTGACTACGGAACCCTAAAAATGTTGCATGTACCTATTTTTCCAATACTAAAGGCCTTTTTATAATTTCTGCTTGTTGAATGCTGTTTATAAATTTGGAATCAATAGATAATAAGACCCCCAAAATTCAAGTACAGAGCCCATTGATCCTGGTATTTTGGTATCAAGGAGTTTTACACAGTGCCCTTGCAAGTCTTGCTAAATGAAAGGCTACATAACTACCAAAGCTCAACAAAACACCTGAAAATAAACAACAATTTATTCAATGACCTTATTTACAATTTAAAAGTAACATCTCCACTCGCGTGTACCGCTACCCACTAATAATACATTGCAAGAAACGGAAGCTAGTTGATTTCTCAACTTCCCAGATATTGTCGGTCTGTCGTAACAGCTAGTAGAGCTGTCGGCTTTTTCCAACAACACTTGTATGAAACAATAAATTAAATTAGCAAAAAATTCATGTTCTGACAAACTATTGGGTATTGTTCCGCGATTCCAATCTCACGTAATATTCGAAGGTAGTTGGCACAGCGTAGATAGGTGTACAGAAGGTCGGCTGCTTATAATTAATGAGCGAACACACGCACACTTAACCACGGTTCTAGTAATAGTAGTCCTCCTGATTGATTTCCGTCATGGCGGCCAATCTCAGCAGAGACTGGGCGTTTGGCATCGTCGCTGTAAATACTACATGTGTGCAGATAGCGATAAACTCTCTCTTCACTCATAGTCCAATGTGATGACAATTTGACACGTCCAAAGAGTGAAGGTGCAAGACCAACGGCTTCACGTGCTTTTATGGAACATAGAGTTATCATATCTCCAACAACTGCTTACAAGGCCTCGATAATTTGTCTCATTTCTCTCACTCATATTCTTCTTCTTAGTATTCTTTTAATTTTCTATCTTCTATCGAAAGGACAGTTTCAAGCTCCTATTCTACAACACTAAAACATTAGTCGATCTTATCTCTCTCTATTATGCTACACTCTGGTGTCTGTACCTATTGTATTATTATGCGGGTCTCGCTATTTCTAATACTTTTCAATGCAGAAGGTAAATAGCGAGGAAATCCTTCAATACCGAGTCTTACCATAATCTGATTCTTTTTAGTAACCCTGGTGTGAAACAAGAAACTGGTCATAAACAAGGATGAATACGCGAATAAGCGCGTGACGAAATGGTTTAAACAGAGTGGAACTTCATAATACGTGGCAGAAATAAAGACACAGTTCAGCTAAACATCCTGGCTGGCATCTCAACTTTAAAGGCCCTCTAACATGGAGTACTAGATTCACGATCATTGAAAAAATATTACTGTTTGTTTTAATGATATTTAATCAATCTTAAAGAGAACAGATCTGCTATTCTTTCTACTTATGTTTTTTTTTTATTATTAATTGATATGATAACTGCTGAACATAAGCCTATCACAATGAGCAGCGAATGCTGAATCTTCAACATCCCAGAAATACTCCATTAACGCTTTTTGCACCCTAAAATGTTAATACAACCAAATTATTCGCCAAAAGTAACAATCCAGTTTTCAGAAATCCATAATCATGATCTAAAGAAAATTAGGTACTTTCATTGAAACTAAAATGTAAATGCGACGCGATAACATCGGTCTTTCTAAGTCGCGATATGGACCTACAATGGTTCCGACCGAAGGCTAATAATAGCATGACGCAAAAACAGATCCCGTAGAGGAAAACAAATGTCTATTATATAATTCCTTTTCCTCAACATTGAAAGGGAAAATGTCACACGCTTGTCAGTCTTGGGTCACACAAACTGTCAAGCGGCGCGGGTGGACCCTATGCGGATTGAAACAAACATACATAAATGATGATCTGTTCACATGAATGAACCGGTCCAGACACTGACATAAAAAATTTATGGACACTGATGGTGAATTAAGGTTTTCGAAAGAATCTGCCCTTTGGTGAATTAAGGTTTTCGAAAGAATCTGCCCTTTCGTAGCATGAAAATACATATATCTGAATCCTGATAGAAAAGAGCATTTTTTTTAAGTAATTTACAGGTGTTCTGAAAATTACTAATTTATGACTTCACTTCTATCACGTTTGAGCATTGTGAGTTGTGACGAATGCTACAATCGATGAAAGCGGAGAAACCTCAGTGTTCATTTGAAAGTGCAGGTCGGTACGGCGACGGAATATCATCAGATTGCCATTAACGACAGTGGCCACTGCCACACGGGCCATCACGTAACCTAGGCAAAGTCACGGACAGTAAGCTACCTATATAAATGACGAAGTGGAAACTACGTTTTTTCTACTCCTCCGCTATTCTTTTCTGATAAATTCTCCGGGAAATGTCGAGCTTCATTATGTCAGCCCTTGTCTGGTGATCGCCACTGTTGATTCTGGAATTCAGGAGTTTCAGTGGTTTAAATTAAACGTTTTGAACTTTAAATATTATGATCTAGTTCCACATAATGCCCGCCACTTCCTAGTATCATATCTGGGTAGGAAGAACAAGTTCCCAGCAAAATGTCTGATGGTATTTTTGCCCGAATCATTGCCAAATAGTGCAGTTGAATTATGCATTCATCCCAAAAATAAGTTGGTTGGCTTACATAAAACTTTTTAGAGATTCAAAGTGTAAGATTAATCTTTAATAAGCAGCGCAGTGAGGTTAAACATGAGTTTTATGCGTGATTAATTAAAAAATGATAATAATTATTCAAGTCAGGCTATAACAACATATAAGTCCTACATAAAAAATTCCTTCATAATTAATTACTTTTTATGGATGATTTCCTCAAGGAACACATAACAAATGAGTAAGCATAGCAAATACATAAAATCATTTATTTTAGTAAAATTATTATGTACCTACAATTCAAAGACACTTTAAGCTCAACAATTTTTATGTCTGATAGCTTTAAGTCTGACGAGCGTAGAAGCATCCGCATACACGATGTTATTATCATTATCAAATGCTAACCCGAAAGCATCTTTTACGTCAACAACTTTTTCCAAAGAAGTACTTGCTTTTCTCACAGCGTATATGCCGTCTTGGAGACAAGCGTAGACATTGCCATTGATATCTGTTGTCAAACCCCTCAATACAGTATGTTCTTTATACAAAACAGCATCTTTTGTTCCTTTCTTTTGCGAATACAATCCTGTGCCATTTGTAAAGAAAATGTAATTTTCGTTGTCAATAACGAAATGGTCCACTTTTGTGTCTTCCAAATCTGCGAACCTTCTAGATTGTCCGTCTTCCATCACGTACAGAAATTGATGAGGGAATAAGGAATAGTATAGAACCTCTTTGAAGTATAATGCCCAGATGTTGGAACCCTTTTCTCCAAAGATTTCTGCTTTGTTCTTTCCATAGTCGTATTTGTAGATTCCATCGCTTCCACCGATGTAGATTTCGTGTGTTCCTTGGTCAACTGTTTGGGCAAAGCCGTTTGTTACACCTTCAATATTGTTAAACTCTTTGGTGTTAAGATTGAGTCTTGCAGATCTGAATACATCTTCATCTTCCTTAACGTTGTAACTGAAGTAAAGATTGTTGGTGCTGTAGTCTACTGTTAGGAGATACGGTCTGTCTAAACCTTCTCGAAGCGTCTCAGGCTCGTAATAGACATTGTTTATTTTCACGCCCGGACAATCGTTTTCTTTGACGACTCCAGCTTGGATTGAGATGAGACCGCATAAGATGATGAGGAGTTTCATTATGGTCTGGAATGATGAAAACAAAATCAGTCTTAAAATAAACATTAGCAGTTGCTATCGAATTCTGATGTCATTTAAGTAGATATGTACTTTCATTTCACATTTCATAATGTGTGCTGGCGCAACAAAATCCATGGACAAATGAACAAAAAACATAGTTCTCTGTCATTAACACTACCCCAAAAAAGGAAGCCCCGGGATTTTATTGCGATTTCTTCAGTTTATACCTGTAGTGCCAAAATTCAAAGCACTATGCTCTTCAACTCGTTACAGTTTAAGCAGGAAATTATCTATTTTATACAGAGACGTCTTATGTAAAGAAAATTGTTCTTGCCCTATCAGACCTTCACCTTCATCTATCAAACCATTAACATCTACTAAGGTATTTTGATATTAATCCTCGCTGTAGCCAATTTAAACTATAATATTATAATTTACTAATAAGTCATTGGTAACACTTACCGCGTTCGTCCGAAGCCGAATGATAAATATAAATGATAAACAATACTCGCTGTTTAATTGGATATGATCTTGACGCCAATATTGAGATTTTTTACGTCTGTGGAGCCGACATTGTCATATTTTTTTGCACACTGAATTTTGTTAAATCTTTATACTATTTTTGTAAGTACATACTTCAAAGTTCACGTGATAACTCTCATAATTATTATGCTGCAGTTTAATTTACCTAAAAATTGTATTTAACATACTATATTTTACCCCCTGATTCGCTTATAATCAAGTAATCTGTGGTTATGGCCAGAAATTGTTAGACAATGTAGCTTTCCAGTAGTGCAAGAATTTTTGGAATCGTTTCAGTAATTCTGGAGATTACACTCTACTGTATTATTATTACT
The DNA here is from genome assembly GCA_954870645.1 of Agrotis clavis. NCBI lineage: Eukaryota > Metazoa > Arthropoda > Insecta > Lepidoptera > Noctuidae > Agrotis > Agrotis clavis. Next base: position 9,150,679 of record OX940939.1, on the reverse strand, counting down.
AATTAAAACCCGTATTACATACTTTAGCGATGTGTGTGCATTTGTTTCCTTATCTGCGTCTACCGTCAGCCTCGGAAGTAGGTTAACAGTGGGAAATTGTGGAGGTCATAGGCGATAGAACTAGAAATGTGTTATCACTTTTATCAGTAAACATAGGTTGAATAGTATAGACCAGATTAGAAGTAAGAATTATTAGAACTAGACTATGAGCGACGATATGAAAGGTGTGGGAAACGTCGTACAATGTTACTATTAGAAAAGCGACAGTTTGTAAGGATGGATGGATGTTTGTAAATCTCGCACACAAACTAATGAACGGATTTCGATGGACTACACATAAAATGAATAGTCTGGGTTAACACAGTATAAAAGGGAAGGAGCTGGTTGAGAAAAATAATACCAACAAATAGTACATTAGACAGTTAGAGGCGGTAAAAATATATAGCGTTAAGCGTCTCCACTCATTCTTTATTCTGTTATTGTTACATCTCATGGTTGAGATGGCAGATCATAGGTTATCACCACAATTTTATTGAAATAATAAAATAATTTGCTGTAAAAATACCTCCGACTAGCAGGATAATTTATTCGAAAAATATTCAGCTGAGGCCTAAAGTCTTTTGGCCTTCGTAGTCCCGGATATTGTTGGTTAAAGGGTTATTGCTACTTCGCTTCAATAAGGATTTAAATCGATGTATGAATCAGAGTGTTTCTAGTCGAGACGGCTTTAGATTGGCTCCAGTTGCTTGACTAGTGTTCCAATGTTTCCTTTTTGGCCTAGCTTCTTGACAGAATAGAAATCTTCTAAGTCTTTTTTTTCTATTCCCTTTTCTATCTCTACGTATTTTTGTTATCAGTCTTGGTTTTGAAGACGTGATAGTTTCGCTTAGTGTCTCCATCCATCCGGATTTAACCAAATATGACCGGCTTTTTGACCCACCATTCGGATTTATCTGGCCTGTCAGAACAAAAGTTCTCTTCAAAGTTCGTAATGGTGACCCTAGTTTCACTACTTACTTATAATTATCTTCTAAAATGTAAACAAGTATAAAAATATCCAGACCGTATCTAACAGTAGAGCGAAAAACAAATTTGACATGACAAATATGCTGTATTAATTTTGATCAGTTCGTCAGTCAATTTTCATCAGATGATGTTCTATCATGTTGAGTTACTTTCATCCGCCTTTGCTTTGATTTTTTCATAATTTGAAAGCTTTCATTCATCTTCATCTTTTGGATTTGCGTCACTGTCTAAATCTCATACCTATATCGTTATTTTTTTTAAGGTTTTTTTTTTCAGTTGTATTCAATTTGTCGCTGACACCATCCACACTCGTCTTTTTTTAAAATATTCTTTGCCATTAAATTGTGATTACCTCTTTCAACGTAATTGAAGGTTAGCATCTTATGTACGTCCTTCTAGTAATTTTATATCCTAACTCCAGACTAAGTTATGTTACCAGCCTGGTCGAAGTTATAGAATTCGCTTCACTTTTCATTTTGCAGAAAGTGGCTAGGCTACCTATTGAAATTAAATTCTAAAGAAACCGGTTTTTGTGTCACTATTTTGATTGTCCATTTTCCTCTATGATGGATTGAGTTTTTGTGAGAACTGGTAAAGAAAAAAAGCCATAGAAAAAAGACAACTTGTCTCAATTTTTAATAATTTGCAAAGAGTACAACGTATAATTGAGTCACCTAAAATATTCATCTTCAAATAATTCAAAATACAGACACCTGAATAAACATGGCTGGGTACACCATACCAACGACTCATCCAAAGAACAGAACGCTGCCAAATTCAAATATTATTCGTATGGAAATGAATGTAGCGATGAAATACTGGCCGGTTTTCTCGATTATAGAAAAACAAAGTATTGATTTTGTGTAGAGAATGTCATGACGAATTGGAAAGTCCACTCGTAAATTGTATCGATTAGTGGTTTGATGTTCTAGTTTAAATTTAGAAATCAAGGACAAGGTTGATATGGTTCACTTTTATGACCGGTGTTTTGAAATGAAACCCCTGGAGGTTGAATGTGTTAACATTTAAGGGTTCAATATGCACTGGGTTAGAAATTTTAGAACATGGACTAAACCCGACAGTCGAAGTCCACGTGGTTGATAAAAGATGTTTTTCTGGGTTTATGAAAGTCTGTTATTTTTTGTTTGAAATCGCGAGAAACACTGATTGATGAGACATAAACAGAACCGAGCCATTTGGCTGATACTCGGTATTGGGTTATTACGGGTTGAACTGATGGTGATGAATCAGGCATTGATCAAGTGCCACCCCATTGACTGTTGCTTGAATGGCCAAGCCTGCTCCTGCTTGCTGTCTCACTTATTTAAATGGATTTTTTTTTCAAAGAAATGAAATAGAATTCCAAAAACCGATTAGATCGGAGACCGCAAAGTCAGGTTTCTCAATCCTATGTCGACGCAGAGTCTCGCTACTGGCTTGAAGACCCAGCACAAAATATTCACTGGATAAATTAATTATCTCTCAGTCTGCAACGTTCAATATTATGTAGGCACTGACTGCAATCCCTTGACACCGTAATCGCGATGACATAACGTTCCTTATGTAACATGAATTAAATAAGGTCGGCCGTATGACGATCACTCATCTAGTATTTTCATTACTGATGTCGTTTGCAGGATTTAATGTTTGCCATTAGCTTTCATTACGCATTGTCTGATGCTTATTCGTTCCTTTTTTGGCAGAAGCCTTTATTTGTCATCAATAGTTTATGATGATATTAATTTCGAATAACTTGTGAGCACAATGGCGAAAATTCATTAGTTATTAGGGCCAGCATGCCGGGTACGACAGATTTCTGGAACGCATGCCACAGGGCGCGCATTCGGGGAACCGTTTTCATTAGTTGATAGGGCCCGCATGCGGGGTGCGAGGGATTTCTGGAACGCATGAAATAGGGCCCGCATTCGGGGAACCGTTTTCATTAGGATATAGGAAAACCTGCATGTTCGTCGCCATTTATAGACAAGAGTGGCAGACCCGCAAGCTAGTATATCGACCGATGAATTTCACAGAGCGAAAAATTCAATCAATTTCCATCTCTTATCCCAATTTATCTGGATACTTCTCCCATGTATCTCTCTTCGCTTTCCATATTTTTCCATTTTCAGTCTCCTGTACCTCCTTTCTATCCATATTTACCATCATTTTCACTGTGCATCCATCGTTTCTTCTTTGGTTTTCCATTGGTCTTACAGCCATCCACATTCAATGCTTTTTTTTTCTCTTTTCTCCCAAAGATTTTTCCGACTAAAGGTGCGTCTAAAAGTGCAATACAATTACCGGCAATATTGCAATTGCAGCCAGACTATGCATATGTCAATATTTTGAGTGTGGAACGGCCATATAGCCCATATTTATGGTCTTACCCGTAAGACAAAATTATGAGCCGTGCTGGTTCAGACATAATTTGCCGAGATATACTACAGTAAAATGTTTTTGATGGCTGGAATATTGAAAATGTTTTTGAGGTAGCCGGAAATGTTGTAGCCACATCATCATCATCATCATCATCAGTCTATAAAATATGTTCCCACTGCTGGGACACAGGCCTCCTCTCTGAGAGAGAGAGTGGGCTATAATCCACCACGCGGGCCCAGTACGGGTTGGTGGATGTAGCCACATAATGAAGAAAATAAAACCGGCCAAGTGCGTGTCGGGCCACGCACAGTGTAGGGTTCCGTAGTTGCCCATCAAAATACTTTTGCGAATTAACTAAACTGATTCGCTGAATTCAATTTTAAAAAGAAGACTTTTCAAAATCGGTCCAGGAGTCTTTGAGAAATCGGTGAAAATACATAAAAAAAAAAGGTTACGACGAATTTACAACCTCCCCCTTTTTTTGAAGTAAGTTTAAAAATAGTTGACGATAAAAACCTACCTAACCCCAAAAAACATACCGTAAAAACATACCTAATAAAGCTGTAAAAATAAAGTTGACAAACTTACGTTTGCAGTTGAAGAGCATGTTCTCCGATACATTTTGTTTAGGAAAATATGTTATCCAAGTACATTTTATAAGTTGGTCGACTATTACTCGTAAAGTTGTAAAGCCTACTTAGTCATGATAATTTTCTTTTAAACTTCGTTATATATACTACTATTGTGAATTTTTTCACACCCCCAAACATAACCGTTTAGCTGGTAGAGGGGGGGACACTCGAGTCGAGCAAAATTTAGCACTTTAAAGCTTAATATTTCACAAACGAATTTTTTTATCAAAAAATTGTTAAGGGAAACTATCAATATTTTTAAAGACCTATTTAATGATACCCCACACTAAGGGGTACGCGAGAAAAAAAAAAAACATCCCCACTTTACGTGTACAGGAGGAACCCTAAAAAAAAAAATTTTACGAGATTTTATTTTACCACTTTTTCGGCACAACAAATCCGTATTTTTACACCAAATTACAGCTCTCTAGTACTGTGCGTCTCTGAGCTAAACTGCGGACAGACGGACGGACGGACGGACGGACGGACATGGCGAAACTATAAGGGTTCCTTGTTGACTACGGAACCCTAAAAATGCTCGTTTAAACTCACCCAAGTTTTGAAATTCTTGCAGTTTGGGTGGTATTAGTACGAAAATTCGCACATAGCTCTCCACACAATATAGAGACCGGTATGTGATGAGAACATGCGCCGGAATGTGTCATTAACTTGAACATTTCCTCACGATCTATCTGAACACTTTACCTCACATTTTATTGCATTACTTTAATTGTGGACATTCGTTTTAGTCGTCACAAGGTATGTTATATGATTTTGCCCGTTGTTGCAACTACTTTTTGTACTCTGAAACGCCTTACGGTATCTAATTTGCTTTAGTATTGTATAATAAGTAGCCTATAATGTTCCCACTGCTGGGACAAAGGCCAGGGGTGCCCTTTTTGTGCAATAATAAACCTCTGTGACTGTAATCCACCACGTGGCTCCTATGCGGGTTGGTATTGCCAAACGTGTATGTTGTAAACTGAGTCACTTATAAGACCAAGACGTATTCCGGAATTATCCTCTGAAGAAGCTGAGATGCTTTTAATAATTTTCTACCTAATTATATAAAATTTAAAGTAGGTATTGATTAAATTAATTAAAAAAAGAACTAATAATAGATTGGTTTTAAGACGTACCTAGTACAAATCACCAGTTTGAAAGATGGCTTCCGCCGTCTGGGCAATTTGTCTTTTGCTAATGAAAAAAATATGATAAATGGAAGTTTTTTGACTCCACAAACTATGTATTTATTCCATGGTACAGTCAACTGTACTACCGAATGAATTTTCAACGATGGTCAGTCAACAGTACTACATACCTCTTCATAATTTACGGAATGCAGTCATTTTGTTTTATTGCCATGTTGTTATAGGACGTGACGTACCTTTCGCCGGGTGCGTCACCGCCAATTTTGCCTCTATTCAAGCATATTATTCTGATCGTTACCTAACTATCCGGTTTTGGTGTAAATCAACAGTGCTGATGGACCTTGACGCTTGTGCCAATTTGATCAAAGAATTTGAAAAAAAAGCTGTTGTTTTTGTAAGCATCTGTCCATTTTGTGTTGGTATTTTTATATCCATTTAGTCTATTCTAGTACACCTTTTTTGGAGATGAAGAAGCATAGAATGTGTTATAACTGGCAACTATAGTTTTTTTTCTTTTAAATAAAACAGCCCCCAACTAGGAATTTCTCCAGTATCGTGGGTGCGTTTACAAAGAGAGAAACTCACATACACAAACACCCAGACCAGGAACAACTATTTGTAGTATCATAAAAATCGAACCCGCGACTCGCTGCGCAGTAGTCGATCGCTCAGCCACTGCGGCAAAAGTTACTAGTAATAATACATAATATTATGTATTTGGTTTTTGTAGAACTGAACTAAAAAATCAAACAAAATGTATGATTTTCTTTGTGATCTGATTTTTCTTTCGTGTGGCTGCCCTACGAAGTTTTTTATTTATTTTCACATCGTACCAACCGGGTAAAAACTGAAGAAATAGAATAGAAAATAGAAGATGCAAGTTCCTTGTCTCACGTTTGAGGCCCCCAGTCGCCAAATTGAAATGGAGTGTAAATTCAGTGTTTGAGGCGCGCAAGAGGACAATGCTCCATCTTGCATTATTCGCTTTTACTATGTATATTCTAGACCCGAGCGCATAGAAAACTGTCGCTAGTCTACCTAGACTGATTACTGTTTGTAATTATGACTCAGACATCGTCTGTCCAATTCTACACTCGCGAGCAAAAGAATGGAATCACTTACTCCGATTCCCCGCGATCTTGACTACTTAAGAGCCCATACTACCTCAAATGGCTTAGCAGAATCCTGTGATACGTCGAAAATACTGCAGCATTAATTTTGAAATAAATATATGGTAAAGTTGAGGATTAATGTTAGGTCTTATGTTTGGCGAAAACATCATTCCATAAAATTTTCTCGATAGAAAAAAATCCCAAAGTTACCTCTAAATTGAACAATAAAACGCTGGCAATCATAAAATACTTAAAATTAGATCATGAAACTTTTTGTACTAACTGAACTAAATAAAAAGCAGGTCTAATGTTATTTATTTTTTTGAATTTTCTTTTTTTTCACCTAATAATAAATAGATTTGCGTGTAGACAGCTAAAAAAAGAGCAGGCAATAGTGCGTGGTACGTGCAAGTGCGAGCGAGTAAGATTATAATTTGAAGTACTATGGAGCCTTAATAACTAGTGAAGAATATTGAAAAATGGAACCATTTTAAAGGTTACCAAATCCACCAATTTTATATTGTTACCAAATTCATTCAAATCACTCCATTATTTAAAGGAGCTATTCCAGATCAATTCCATGTAAGTGATACCATAATAATTTTTCATGTTAAATAGCCACAATAATGTGGCTATGTACTCACAATACACCTGTACAAGTGTACATAATTGATATTTACCGTTCTTATTTACTTAATGACTGTTCTCAAGCATTGTCTGTTTTCGGCCATGAGAGTATTTTGACAAGACTGTGTGAACTGTTGGGAAGTATTATTTTAGTTTGATTAGTAGCACTACGGTAGATATTTGTGTGTATAATAATTATTGATAGATTTTGTCAATTTAAAGTATATAAAGCTTCTTATTTACTGCTGTCTTCATGAATCTCGAAGTTAAACTTGAACTTATACCAAATACTTTGTCCAGTTGAGCACCAGTGGTGGCCCAGTGGTAACAGCCCTAAGTTCGTATAATTTAATTCATCACCAACTTCGAAACGATGAAGAAAAACATGGTGAGGAAACCGGCATGACCTAGAAACAAAAAATATCGTCATCAATTTTTTCGACTCACAAAAAAAAACGGTACCGAAAAATTTGTAGTTGAGTGTATTTTTTGGTTCAAATTTCATTAAAAAAAAAACTTCCACTAAGTCTCACTCCTGAGGAACTGCACATTGCAGGACTTTTAAATGTAATTTCGTCATTCAAAAAGGTTAAAAGGAACTACTTTCCAGCCTGCAATTATAAGTTCCCCTTCAAAGGCGTCAGTTGGATCGATACCTCATCGGAACGTGACTAACGGAAGTTTAAAATGTTCGATTTGCATACTTGATTAGAATAGTTAGCACGTATAGTAACGATACAAGAATGCTATAGGTTGCCTGTTAGGTCTTTAGTTTTTAAACTTACATGGCCACTAACGAACTTAAAATGTGATAATTACCATGTTTATTATTAAAATTTGTTCCCCGCGATTTCACTCGCTGCTCGGCTCCCATTGGTTTTAGCGTGATGTTATAATATAGCCTATAGCCTTCTTCGATAAACAGTTATTTTCACAGTTAAATATCAATATCTCATATGATCATTTACTTTGAGATGAATTCGTGTCCAAGAAAAACTAAAACTATTCAGGCAAACAAAAATAATATTCATAATCCAGTATTTCTACGTGTATTTCAATAAAATAGTTCAACTTTTAGTGCAAACCGTAACCAGACTGACGTAAAATACGCTTTGAAAGCAATGCATGGTACCAAAATCCAGACAGCATTTTAAATAAAATTGAAGTGTGCAGCGGATGTGCACAATCAGATGGCAATGGATCGGATGCTGTGGATTGTGGCCACGAAACAGGTGAATTGAATGACGGAATCAATTATAATGATTTTCCAAATATCTATGTTATAGACACAAAGTGAAATTATTCGCTAATATGGATATTTTGATATGGAAATTACTTGTCAATGTGGTATGCCCAAATTTAAACTTTAGTATGCAGAATTACTGGTAAAAGTAACAACTAAAAGCTATCGACATTTTTCGCATTATTATACAGATTTCATATTTTCCCCTGATTTCATTATTACGTACATACTACGTCATGCTTTTCCTAGTATTTACTTTATACGTATATTGATAACGTCATGCAGATTATTTCCAATCAGTTTGAAAATAAACATGTCTACCATTTGCGGTATCAAGTGCTTAAGGGGCGTTGGGAAACCAGTGGGTCTAAAACTACCACTTAGCAATATTCCTAATGATTAATTTCGCGAATGAATAGCCAATGACGTTGCTAAAAATGCACGAAGTAAAACATTAGGAATATTATCTTTATCATTGGTATTGGTCATTTTAGACCCGCGTAATGCCCAATAAAGAACTAAATTGATCACAAAATAACTAAGTCAGCTACGAATCAAATAAATAGATTGTTCGGCAAAATATGTACAAAAAATAGGCCAAACCAAGGCGAAGTCGACGGAGCCCTGCTGAGCGGGACTCCTATTTATGTCTGCAGGTCTTAAAGTAACCTAACCAAATCAAACCTCGGGGTGCTCCCAAAAATGTTGGCGAGTTGTAATATTCGTGGCTGATTTAGTAATTTTGTGGCTTGGTTTATTATTTCCCGGTATAATTCAATTCCTTTTTTATTTTAACTCAATGAGCTTTAACTGGTGAACCATTAGTCATATTTTGGCCAGCACCCAAAGATCTAAGTGCCTTACATCTGGTTAAATCCAGCTCAAAAACATCATAATTTATTACCGCGCGACGGATGCGTACAATCAGATTTCAACCTGCGTGGTCGAGGACCGTAACCACCAAATAGCAAGTGTAATGATCCTCATTTTGCCGATTACGACACAGTTGAATAACTGTTACTTCATATTTAATGCATGTATGTACGCATTAGTCCAGATTTGGACATTTCTGTCAAAAAAGCTTTATGAAGTTATTCACGCGAAAAGTGGCAACGTTATTTGTTCCAATAGGCAATGAATTTCATTATAGACGCTAACTACGAAGCACGAAGTCTGTATGCGTACCTCTTGGAATGAGGTTTTTAAATCGAGCAGATGTAGAAAAAAGACATTACGAAAATGATCTCAATAAAATTACTACTCCGCCAGCAGTAACGTCAAAAAACCGCGAAATATGATTGAAATGCGTTGCGAATGTTATTCAAATTACGAACTGCGTGGCGTAGACCCCATTACACAATTACTCAGGTTGTACTTGTATGAGACACGAGAGCAAAGTATTGTTACACATACGTGTTGCCGACACTGTTGCTAATGTATACGAGTTTCCCAAAGGCCATATCTTGAAGTAGTTAGTAACCTTGTCGTTTTAATCACCTTTTTGTCAAGAATTTTACGTATTCCACTCGTAAGACCCTAAGGGATCCATGAGAACTTGAGGAGTACAGTATTCAGTTTAATACCAAAGTAAGATATGCTAGCTGACTAACCAGATAAAACGGTAATTCTTGTTCCTGATCTTAAAGCAACAATTCATTAGTAAGAGTGAGTCAAAAACGGATAGGGCATCCCAAAATAGTATTAAAGGAGTCGTTAGTTCTATTTATAATCTTCCGCGTTTAACAGAGACTTATGTCATGTAACTCAACTACGATGGGTTAAATAAAGTCTCAGTTCCATGCTTAGCACGCGACGAACGTCCAAAGAAAATGCTTGCATAATGCCAGCTGCGAAATGAAACGGAATGCTCAGAGATGTGACTGGCTCGGTCCCCATAAACAATAGGGCTCGGTGTAATGAACCCCATTACACTGATTACGTGGCGTACGAGAGTAATGGTAGTATTACGACTATAGTAATACATGCTTTATGTGGTTCCTCATATTTCGCAATGCTTTATGGGGTGGGGTCTTTCAAGTCGTTAGTTTCATTTCGTGATTTTATTGGGCTTCTGCTAATGATTAATGATTTGTTGGCTTTTGGAATTGTTTATCTAGGTCGAAATTAATCTCTCATTTTGTTCTGAATTAAGTGCATCAAGATAAGCAATAAGTATTGTCTGATGTTTTTATTTGAAGACTACTCGGCTCACCGTTCAAGGACAGGCTTTGTAACTTTCATTGTTCTCTTCAAACAGTGTCATTGTCAACGTTGGGAATACATTTTAAGACTTCCAATTTTTTTTCTGGCTTCGTTTTGTTATAGCTTCCGAAGAGTGGGTGCAAAATTTAATAAATTTTCTTTGTCCAACTGTAACATTGGCAACCGCATTCCATACGTAACGTTGTGGTCTGTCCAAAGAGTTTATTGAGCTTGAAACACCAGCATGGCGTGTCGTAACGCTTCGGCCTTCGATTACTTTGCACAACTGAATCATACATACTGCTGTTATTATTACTGTACCATTATTGTTTCCGACACTGGTTTCGGACACATTGTTTTGTTCTAGTTCTGTATTTTTATGAGCTGTTTTGAAATTGGTACTGTTTTGGCCAATGTGTGGATTATTTTAGAATCTGATGTCATCGAATTCAATTGCATTAAGAGATGAGTTGACGTTGACGATCGCATTATCGCTAGTAACAAAATCCTTCTCTAAAGTTTGTCCTCATTGACAAAGAAGTCGTCTCTGTAGTTATCAACTTCATCAACGTTATCATTGGCAGCTTCGTTCTATACTCTACTCTTTCCCTTTTATGATGTGCTTTCCTGATCTGGCTCTTCAACTATGTCTTCACCAAATTGTTACCAAGTCGCCTCGAACTAGAATCTACTTCCCCAGTTAAAGCATTTGGCTTCTAGTACATCTTAGTCATCATTTAGCAATCCCCAGGCACACGGTCGATGTATCGTGTAACAGAATGACATCATTCATGTTTCTGTGATAAAGACATTGAAATATTGACGCAGCTATCATTGAATACAGGAGAACAGTGTTGTTGCTTGTTTATATTTGTTATGGATTGCAAGAGCTGGGTTTTTATTGTTTTTAATCTGGGTTTGAGTAATGATTTTATTGACATCTTTCGATTTATCATCTTTTAGCTACAAGTTACAAGCTCAGGTTCGTGAGGCTGTGAATTATGCTCGTTTGTGTAACCCTGTAGGTATTTGTCGAAACTTCAAACCGAGAGCAATCTAGTCTCAGTCAGAATTTAAGGACTAAAAGACCTGATATAAGGATTTTCAGGGAAGTGCTCTATTTCTCCGGCATTTAATAGAATTCATCAGTTATTATTTCTGTGTCTGTATCCTCTTTCGTAAAATTTCTTCAATCGCTTACCATGTAATCACTCTTCTAAACACGATCAAATATAAATTGATCAAGTAGACAGAGTTGCACATATACACATAGACACATTTCATAACCCTTCCTCCTATCTCCGCTTGGCTGACCGCAGACGTGAAAAAATTTAATTATCAAACAGCCCATCTTCCGAGATATGCAAACCGAATGCAATTTCACAAGTAATTGAGAGGTCAAACACCAGCGGTTACCGACCTCCATCCAAGGCTGGTGGTTATTAATTGGAGCTGCACTGAGGCATGGGTAGACGCCTACAAAGGAATTTTTTATCGCAGTTAGGAATCTCTGCACTTGGTAGCATTTAGGCTGAGGCTATATTATGCAGCGATTTGCGATGCGACTGGACGAGCGAAACGAAGTACCAGTACGTGGTATCGCTAATGTACGGTGTAGCCATATACGTGAGTATTCATTTATTTGTTTTTTATCGCTCATGTCGCAGATCGCTTCGGGGCCTAGTGTAGCCTCGGCCTTAGAGACGGCGTGGCAGTATTTACTATGGAGCAGGTGCATCCTAGTTCAGGCCGTGTAAATATCTAGATGCTCATTCTTTTATTTTACGTTTTATTAAAATGCCGCAGTGCCTGAAAAGCCGGGTGTTCAATCAGTGCGTCCTTCCAGTCCTAACCTACGGAGCCGAAACGTGGAACATGTCTGTCAAGCTGGCCCACCGACTTCATGTCACGCAGCGTGCTATGGAAAGGTCTATGCTTGGGGTCTCATTAAGGGATAAAATCCGGAATGAGGTCTTACGGCATAAGACCAAAGTAACAGATATTGTCCAAATCTGTAGCAAGCTGAAGTGGCAATGGGCCGGTCATGTCTGCCGCAGAACCGACGATAGGTGGAGTAGGAAGGTTCTCGAATGGAGACCGCGTGTAGGAAAGCGTAGGGTGGGACGCCCCCCGGCAAGATGGACCGATGACTTGAAGAAGGTGGCTGGCAGTGGCTGGATGAAAAAAGCGGGAGATCGTGCGCTGTGGCGCTCCCTGGGAGAGGCCTATGTCCAGCAGTGGACTGCAATAGGCTGAAATGATGATGATGATGACGTTTTATTAAGATGTTCCTGGGCCTTTCTCTACTAACTGGAAACTTGTCTATTGACAGTTGTCCCAACCCTATTATTCTAGAAAATTAAAAATATAATATGTTAAATCTATAGATAGTTATAATATAAATACATGTAAACAAGAAACCATTGTAACTATCCCTTATTTTTCGAATTATAGGCAATTTTGTAAAAAATGGCGACAGAGGACTGTTTTGCCACCCAGAGGACTGTTTTTTCCACCCAGAGTACAGTTTATGTCAATGTTTATATGAAGAAAAACACAATATTAATTATTAAATGTAATCAAATAAATTCTCTTCTTTATTGAATACTGTATCACATACAGAATTTAAATACTTATATTTATCAGGAACAAATTGCGAGCTTAGCTGTCTAAGTAACGAATTAAAATAATTATAATCAAAATTAAGCTTAGGTACTAACAATCAGCCTTGTTTACTTATCAATGCAGACTTATTTGTCAAAAACAGGTACAGGTGTATTAAAATAATAAAATATTCGTTTCCCTTTTAGGGCAATATCTGGGTTTGGCAACTTCTTTAATACTTGGTCAAAGGACACATCAGAAACATCATTTTCATCGACTCTGAATGTGTGTCCTTTGTCATCACAAATTTTTAAGAAGGTTACTGTTAGTTCGCCTTCTTCCGTGTCTATCTTATTGATTACTGCTGCATAACAATATTCAGTGTTTCTTACTAGAAATTTAACCAAGACGTAATCACCGATGGTGTAATTCTGTTGGTTGATTGAACTAGGTCCAACCAGTGCAGCGTCGTCGTCGATCTCCATTGTGGAATCCTGTGAGTTGTCCATGTTTTCACTTTCAGAGTCTGTGTAAATATCATCTACGTTAAGTTTTGTCTTGTTTTTGTACTCTAACACTCCCAAATTGAAATGCTGGCAATCGTCTTCACAAGTACAACTTAAACTTTTCATTATGAGTTTAGCGGCACATGGAGCTGATTCCAGAGGACTTCTTAATATTTCAGCCTTTACTTGATGCATTTTTGGTAGTTTCATCGTTCTTTTTCCTTCAATTGCTCTCTTTTTACAGGGTCATTTTTTAGCCGTTGATATCTTAATCTTTCCGCAATTCGTTTCTGCTCTTTTATTTCTTCTTTAGTTTTAGGTTTCTTCTTTGGTGGCATTGTGGCAATACTAAAACAATAAAGCATACTTTCGATGTTAAAAAAAACCGTAAGGGTTTAAAAACAGATAGTTACTAGGTACGTATTATTTTTTAGTCCAAAATCCATAATAATAGAAAACAAAAGGCCTGAATTAGCATGACAGGCCAATGTAAGAAAGAAAGAGGCTATCGGCAAGCAGTAGGTTAGTGCAGACTATAAAGAATATTAATAAAATACACGGACGTCAAATAAAACAGTCCTCTGTCACATTGAACAGTCCTCTGTGTTATAAATTTCCAGAGGACTGTTGCACAGAGGACTGTTATTTTTACGTAAAAAATGACATACCACGTATCAGTTTAAATATTATTTCATAACACAGAAACAGCTATAAATTATCACACTGAGCAATTTTTTTGTTAAATAAATATAAATTATAACACATAAAACACCGTAAAATAGACTTACCAGAGGAATGTTCACTCAACGCTACAGAGACGTGGCTCCCACACAGACGCGGAGTTGTAACTGCGCAAAATGGCGGCGACTTGTTTAGCATGGCGACCGAGCAAACTTCACACTGTTAACGTACCGTTTCACACAAAATGTAACCACAATAGTGTTTAATATTTTTCTGGCGCGATATTCAAATTGTGACAGAGGACTGTTCAAAAATGTATGGACAAAATTCGAACACTAGTTTTTAGTACTAAAACTTTGTGGGTAGACATAGTAATAACATCTTTTTTTATTTGCTCTAATTGAATAATTAATTAATAATACTTATTTTGTATTCTAAATGAAATAATACGGTTCATTTATTAGTAAAGCCCCCCACACTTGCTATCTATTATTATCAAGTCAATAACACTTGCCTGAGTTCACCATCACTTCACTGCACCATGGACACTAAACTTGCTGCTAGCCTGGATAACCTCCAAGAGTTGTTTGGCACGCGGATGGAAGAATATGAAGCGAAACTGAAGCTAGCAACTTCTTCTGCCACACCTGCTTCACCTGACATTGCAGTTATTGCACGTGAGTTTTCGGAGTTCAAGCTATTTGTCTGTAAGGCACTCTCTGCTTTGAAAGCTCAAATTGAGCTGCTTGCTGCCGGTTATGATCGTCATGAAACTGCTATGCGTAGAAAAGTCCTGCTGTTCCATGGTGTTCCGGAGCAGCATAGTGAAAATTTAAATGTAGTTGTCAAGCACATATTAGCAGACAAACTTAATTTGACTGAGGTAAATGAAGAAACAAATGCTATCCATGTATGTCATCGACTCGGATTCTCACAACAGAAGGCCCGCCCCATTCTAGTACGTTTCTTCAAAATGGAGCACCGGCAACTGGTTTGGGAGAGCAAGAAGAATCTGAAGGGAACTGGAATAACCATCTCTGAGTTCTTAACCCAAGCTAGGCACCGAGTGTTTACAGCAGCTCGTAAGCATTTCGGCATGTCAAATTGCTGGTCCATGGAGGGCAAAATTGTACTTATTTGTCCAGACAAATCTCGTCACAAAATCGAAACGGCTAACGATCTTCATTATCTGATTGATAAATTCCCGACAACTGCAGTTGACGCTGAAGATTCTGTGCCTGTGGACGACCTTGGTTCTCCAAATGTCGTAGCATCGGATACGCCAGCCAGGAGATTCAGGAGAACGCGTCTGCGCAAGTAATGGACCATAGGTTGTTTTGTTTGTAGACTGTAAACTTGACCGTGTTGCATTTTGGCCGCTTAGAATCGTTTTTGTCGGTAGTTTCGTATGTTATCCGTTGAAACTCAACTTTTTATTCTTACTGACTGCTAACTTTATACTTTCATATTTTATTTGTGCCGGTACATTATTTTTCTTAATATTTTTGTTTGCTTCCCGATGCGCTCTAAAACGTAATACTGTCAAGATGACAGTCTGTTGTGGACAGCTGTCAAATGTCAATGTCATGTTATTCCTTTCTATCACTCGTCACGTTTCGTTCCACTCACTGTTCAATCTGTTAATCGATTCTTCTATGTAATCTGTCTAGTGTTAGTTTATTTTTATTTTTAGGCTGTTTTATTATTGTGTAACTCCTTCAAATGTTTAGTTTAAGTTTTCTTTGTAACTTCTGCCAGTATTTAGCGGGTTGGGGTGGTTTTTATATTTTAGGTAAACCGTAATTTTATTGTGTACTTTTTTAGTACATTTAATAATTAGTTTTTGATTTTTATTAATTATTTATTGTATTTATATATTTTATTATGGATAATATAGCTGATTTTAACGACAGCTTTTTCTCTTGCTCTTCCTCTGATAGTTTTGTTAGTGCGGACAGTGATTCCTCCTTACCTCTTACTTTGCATGATAAAATTTCTTCTCTTTACTCCAATGATCCTAAAAATCTGCATATAGCACACATCAATGCTCAGAGTGTTCCTGGTCACTATTCTGATATTCTGGCATCATTTAACAGTGCTCACCTGGACGCTCTACTGATTTCGGAATCCTTTTTGAAGCCTACTCTTCTCTCAACACATTATTCTCTCCCTGGCTTCGTCTTGATCCGAAACGATAGAACTGGCAAAGGTAGAGGAGGTGTTGCTATGTATTTGCGTGCTGATTTACCTTTCCGGGTTGTTAGTTCATCTCCTTCACTATACTCTGGGTCGGCTGAATACTTGTTTGTGGAAATTTCTGTTCTTCATAGCAAGGTTTTACTAGCAGTGCTTTATAGTCCAAATCTACACATTGACTATTTCGATTCCCTCGATTCTACTCTTAGCGACCTGTGTCCCTTGTACGAACACGTTATCCTAATGGGTGATTTTAATACCTGTTTGATTAAAAATGATTCCCGTTCCCATAAACTCCTATCTGTCTTATCATCCTTTAATCTTCAAGTTTTACCACTCTCTGCAACTCATCACTTTCCTAATTGTACACCTTCGTTCCTTGATCTCATGATTGTTTCCTCTCTTAATAATGTTTCTTTTCATGGACAACTCACTTCTTCTTTTTCTTATCACGACCTTATTTATCTCTCGTATCGCATCCGTGTTCCTAAGCGTAAGCCCCAATTATTATATCTACGAAATTACAAAGCCATTGATCTGGAGGCATTGCACTCTGATGCCGGTAATCTCGACTGGTCACCTTTGGCAGAGATGGACGGAATCGATGAGAAGGTGAATTATCTTAGCGCTACAGTTCTCGATTTGTTTAAGACGTATCAAAGTCAGACATAACCCTGCACCATGGATATCCTTCGAAATTAAAGAGCTTATGGCACGCAGGGATAAAGCTAAGAGTAGATTTAAGCGCAGACCTTCTGATTTGAATCTTTCTTTCTACAAATCGCTGCGTAATCGCTGCAGTCATCTGTGTCAAGATGCCAAGAGACGCTACTTCCGCGACCAACTTAGTAACCGCAGTTCTACTGATATTTGGAAATTCCTAAAGTCTGTAGGCATTGGCAAATCACCTACCAACCAGTGCAAGGACGTGAACCTCAATGACCTTAATACTCATTTCTCTTCCCTTCCCTTCTCTCTTGATACATGTGTCAAAACGGCGACACTGGAGTGCCTCTCCAGGATGCCGTTGCCACCATGTTCTCCTTTTATCCTTTCTAATGTGTCTGAGGATGACGTCAAGAAATCTGTGCTTGCAATTTCCTCTTCAGCAGTTGGCAATGATAAGTTATGCTCGAGAATGGTTACTCTCATCCTTCCTTTCTTACTTCCTGTTCTAACTTATTTATTTAATCATTCCTTTTCCAGTAGCGTTTTTCCTTCAGCTTGGAAGCAGGCTCACGTTATTCCTTTACCGAAAACTAATAATCCTTCTTCGCTTTCCCAGTTTAGACCTATTTCTATTCTCCCATTTCTCTCAAAAGTCTGCGAGCACTTAGTTCATAAACAACTGACATTTTTCTTGGCGTCAAACTCTATAATTTCCCCTTTCCAATCTGGCTTCCGCACGGGTCATAGCACTGTAACTGCCCTTTTGAAAGTTACTGACGACATCCGCTGGGCTATGGAGAGTAAGTCACTTTCTATTCTTGTCTTGCTTGACTTCAGTAGCGCCTTTAACTCTGTGGACTTCGATATTTTGCTAGGTATACTTAAATCCATTAATTTCTCCTCTTCCTCTCTTGCCTGGTTCGATTCTTACCTTCGGGGACGCTCGCAGTGTGTTCGCCTTGACGAAATTTTTTCAGATTGGTGTAACCTCACTGAGGGTGTGCCTCAGGGTGGCGTTCTCTCTCCTCTACTTTTTTCAGTTTTTATTAATATGGTTACTAAGGTAATCTCCTCTAGTTTCCATCTTTATGCAGATGACTTGCAGCTGTACCGGCATTTTACCGTAGCAGATGCTGATTCCGCCATTGCTGCAATGAATCATGACCTGAGTTGTATCAGTGCATGGGCTAAGGCATTCGGGTTGCAAATTAACCCTACTAAATCTCAGGCCATGATTATAGGCAGCCGTTTTATTCGTAATGCAGCTGTTGTGGCGTCTTTACCACCTGTATACCTCGATGGTGTACGCATTGACTACACTGATACTGCCAAGGATTTGGGTGTTTTAATTGACTCCAATCTGTCGTGGCGTGCTCAGGTCAATGAGGTCAGCCGTAAAGTTCACTTTTCTCTACATTCGCTGAAGTGCCTGCAAACTGTTTTGCCTCTAAAGACTAAAATTTCTCTAGCGCAAACTCTTATTCAGCCGATTATTGATTATGCCGATGCCTGCTATCTAGATGCCACTGAGGAGCTATTAAACAAACTTGAGCGCTTGCAAAATTTGTGTATTCGGTTTGTTTTCGGTCTCCGTAAATATGATCATGTCTCTCAACTTCGCAAGGATCTCAAGTGGCTCCCAATCCGTCTTCGCAGGAACACTCGTATCCTTTGCCTCCTGTTCAACATCCTCCACAATCCTTCCTATCCATCTTACCTTCGTGAGCGTTTTTCTTACGCCCGTCCTAGTGACGCACCCTGTAGATCGCACCTTAGATCCCTACTTAAATCCCATCCTCATAAAACTAGCTACTATTCCTACTCCTTCTCAGTTCATGCTGTAAGATTGTGGAACTCACTTCCGCCTAGCATTCGTGATCTTAAAACTATTTCTATAATTAAACTCAGAGTAAAAGAGCACTACTTTTCCTCTCTTACGTGATATACACTCGGCGTCACAAAAATCGCACCTCTTCGAAAATAAGTTTAAAACATGTCCCGCCAGTAACGAATACATTAAACCCAATTAATATTGGTATCAATTGAAAGTATGCTTAACGACCTTTAAATTAACAACAGTTAGAATCCCTAAACACAACAGGTTTCATTAGCACGTAACGTTAAAAAAAATGTTGTCAAAATACGCATTGCAAGGGCCACTAATTGCACCTCCCTACAAGGGTATAAAACGGGCGACCCGGGTTAAATGTGGGTCATTCGCTATTCAACCTTTGAAGTGAACACACGTGAACAGCTACAGCAAGAAAAATACCCCAGAAGATGGATACCACTGCAGATGAAGCCGCTCAAGTCATTGCACTACTGCAATCAGGGATGCGGCAATATGATGTTGCTCGGCAACTGAACTTGAGTCGTTTTGCCGTTCGACGAGTGTTCCAACGCTTCCAAGAGACTGGTGGCTATATCCGAAGACGTGGATCTGGAAGACAACGGTGCACATCGGAAAGAGACGATCGCTTCATTGTTTCGACGTCTTTACGTAATCGGTTCTCCAATGCTGTTGAGCTGCAACAACAACTGCTATCAGCTCGCAGAACTTCTGTAAGCGTCTCCACGATTAGAAGAAGAATGCGGGAGAAGAAAATTGCAGCTCATAGGGCTGCTACAGGGCCAAAATTGACTGCACAGCATAGGAGAGACCGGTTGCAATTTGCCCGTGACCATGTGGATTGGACAATAGACCAATGGAGGGCTGTGCTCTTCTCGGATGAGACGAGGGTGTGTCTTTTCTGCAACGACAGGCGTCGAAGAGTGTATAGGAGGCAAGGTGAACGATTCGCACAAGCCTGTATTCAAGAGACAGTGGAATACGGGGGTGGCTCGTGCATGTTCTGGGGCGGCATGTCAATCGACGGTAAAACGAACCTTGTGTGTGTTTCTCGGACTGGAAGTGCTCGCGGGCAAGGGTCGCTGACTGCTGCTCGGTACATAACAGAGATCTTAGAGGAGCAGGTTGTCCCTTATGCGGGTTTTGTTGGCAGTGGGTTCACGTTAATGCACGATAACGCCCACTGTCACACCGCTTTAATTGTAAGAGACTACCTGCAAGAAGTTGGAATCCCTGTTATGCGCTGGCCGGCGCGAAGTCCAGACCTAAACCCTATTGAGCACCTTTGGGATGAACTGAAACGGCGAGTACGGGCACGTGATCCTGCCCCTACCACTCTCCAAGACCTCCAAGATGCCGTCGTTGCAGAATGGGACAACATTCCTCAAGAGACTGTTGTCACATTAATTAGGTCCATGAGAGAACGCATGGAAGCAGTCATCAGGGCTAGGGAGGGTAACACTAGGTTTTAAGTTGTTTTTAAGGACTTTGTTGTAATTTTTGCTGATAAAATAAAATTTATCTTTTTAATCATTTGCATTAGCTTGCTTTTTTTTATTCCCTGGTAAACAAAAAACCAAATCCATTGATTTATACTGAAATTTAAATAAATTGCCTTTCCAATGATACCTTATAGTCATATGTCTACCATTGATTAATAGGTTTAAAATGACTTTGAAGGGAATTCTTAAAGTGGTGCGATTTTTGTGACGCCGAGTGTATATATAAGTATATATATTTATATAAGTATATAATTATGTATTTTGTTAATGTATTATAGTATTTGGTATAATATATTTGCTTAGGTATTAATATTTTTATATAATACGAATTTAGGTTAAGTTATTCACTTAGACATTTTTCTTCTTTTTCTTACACACTATTGTCTACATTTCTTTTTCATTTCTCCTTTAGAGGGTCTGCTGGCAGAAATTTCTAAAGAAATAAGCAGTACCTTTGTACATCAGTATTAAACATGTATTTTCCTTTACTTTACTTGTGTGTACATAAATAGTTAAATAAATAAATAAATAAATAAATAAATACTAAAAAATTCTCTAAAATTATGATTGTTTTTTGTTTATATGCATTCAATATTATTTATGTTCATAGAGTTATAAGATTTTACATTTTTAAATACAACTAATAAAAACTGACCCGAATCATACTCGATCCGGAATTAGGACATAACAGAGGACTGTTTTTAGTGGCTTTTAGACCG
This sequence comes from Agrotis clavis, assembly GCA_954870645.1. Classification (NCBI taxonomy): domain Eukaryota; kingdom Metazoa; phylum Arthropoda; class Insecta; order Lepidoptera; family Noctuidae; genus Agrotis; species Agrotis clavis. The sequence goes on along the minus strand of OX940939.1, from coordinate 9,129,581 downwards.
AATTTATGAAATGATTATGATTCTAAATATTGATTAAGCTTGGCTCCTTAAATAACAGGTTATATATTATGTGTTTTAATAAATAAAACTATGCATTAATATAGCCAAAGTAAAAATAAAAATGCTTGGACCATGATTTTCCTGTTAGTAGAGAAAGGCCCTCCTACATGTTATCAAGCTTACGCTGTTCTCCCATAGTGAAGGTTTGGAACATGCTTTAACAATAACATTGGGAAAACAAATATTATAAAGAGTAACCATGGTTTTTTTTTCTCCTTTAGAAACGACCAACCTGAACCGTGCACCAAATTTTTTCGCGGTTTAAAGAGCTCGCGTAAAGTATTAAAAATATTGTGATGTTGAGTGCACCGTAGTTCTTCTGCAACTTGAATAACATTGTCAGGAGGGTTCTGTCGGTGCACATTTATTTGTGAACTTGTCTGTGGTAGTTTTATTTGAGTTTAAGTTATTGATTTCACCATGATGAGTGATAGGATTTGTCACCTAGATTCTGTAGAACCTAGTGCCAGCTGTCCAGGAGCGGCAGGCGTTAGGAATAGCAATAACTGTTCCCATACCATGAGTTGTCATTACGATACTCGATCATCGATATCGACCGCGGTTGGCGCTCTTATTGGCTTGCTCCAAGGATGTATGAACTCTCAACGAATGAGAGCGCCAAACGCGGTCGACGCGTATGCTTATCCGTATGATCGAGTATCATAATGACGAGTCATAGTAGAGACTCTGAAATTTTATTTTAACGCTTCTTAATTAAAAGAACTAAGAAAATATGGCGGTTTCTTCAGACTTATGTCACGCGCTAAAAAGACCATGTTATTGTAATTCCTGGCACTGAAATTGCTTTAAGCGTACAATTTCTGTCACAAACCGCTTTCAGAACCTCAGTTTGGTTATCGTTATTATTTTGTTGGATGATAAGGGACACCCTTGATTTATGTAGAAAATGTTGACAATACCATCTCTGACAGCACCTAGACGACTACATGTCTCTGTTATTATCATTATATCGTTAGTAAATTAAACTTGTACATCATGAATATTTATAAGATTAAGTCGAAAATTCGAAATGCTAAGAGTTTACATAAACTTGTTTAACTGGTTGATTCAATTTAGATAACATAAGAAAACTTAAAATTAAAAGTTTGACTTATTTGACAGCCACTTTTAAAACTACCCACGATTTATATTACGTTCAGAAATTCTCAGTGTCAATTTTCTACAGCAATGGCAACTATTTTCCGTGATGTGTCGTATCAGTATTTGAGGAAATTATTGAATTGATCACATACTTATGACTAAACTAGCTGTGCTCGAGACTTCGTTCGAGTGGATGTCGGAACTTAACAATGTATTTTTATCAAATTGACAAAGTTTCATACAAACTTTCATCCCCTATTTTATCCCCTTGGGGGTAGAATTGATCAAAATCCTTTCTCAGCGGATGCCTACGTCATAACATCTACCTGCATGCCAAATTTCAGTCCGATCCGTCCAGGGTTTGGGCTGTGCGTTGATAGATCACTATGTCAGTCAGTCACCCATATATTTATATTCTACTGTTACTCAGATAATTCGGTTGAATATAATATATGTCAATACTTTCCTTCCCTTTCGTCCTTAAAATAGGTTTGTTTGAAACCCCGAAACGCTAGTCGTCAACTCTCGTGCGACGTCAATAGGTTGTGTCATTGTATCTGGCTTTTGCAGGCTCCATGTCCAGGTAAACTGGGAAAACTCTTATTTTTTTGTTTCATTTCTCTCCCATTTGTATGAACTAGTTAACACTTAGGTCACAAAAGCTGCGGCCAAAACTCCGCGGGCCTCCGATCGTAATGCCTGTGGGGGCCCACTCATTCTGGGGCCATGAAAACTCCACCTCGACTATATGAACAGAATCTATGAACACAGTCTTGTGGCTAAAGTTTGCTATTCACCAAGCTACTGACAGCGAAACTGGCGCCTGCACGATCGGACTGTCTCAAGGCAGCCTTGTTCGACAAGCGCATCGTAGAATCCGCGTTGTGATTTCCTATAGATAGTACCAAAGCAGTCCGACGCTGCTGTTCCCTCTCAATCAATGCCCGATATCTGCACTTCCAACAACAAATAAAAAGACCTAGTTTCCTTATCAGTTATCAACCGCATTGATGTGTATAATGATAAGTTTTTTTATCACGCTCCGAAGCCGGGATAGCGTGATTCACATCTATAAATACGAAGTAGGAACTATCATAGCTATTTATTACTGAAAAATTACAGATTTATTAGGCCGACTGTGTTCAATTTGCGAAAAAAAAGTTTGCGTTTGTATTGAACGATCAATCATTTTGATGGATGAGATCCTAATTCATTAATTGAACTGTTTATTATTACGATAATTCTTTGGAAATAATAAACGGGATACTAAAACAAATTTTCATATCTCCGTAGCACTTATGGCGTCTAGGTTCCTCCTTAGCACGTCTATGACAATTTAAATTTGAGTCGGCCCAGAATTACGCCACGAGTTCGCAGAAGCGTCGATCAGCTCCTGTAATAAACAATCGGCAGATGCAGGGTACGATTGTATTGCCTCCTCCTTTGTGGAGTAATAAGGCACAAATGATGAGGTTTGAGGAATCTAGGTTTGTGCCCGGTTGATAGCAACGGTTTGACCCCTATAACCTGAGACTGAAGGCTGATTAACATCGATCCAGTAGCCGGTTTCAGTGTCGCTTGATTCCAGTGCTGGATTGGCACTAGAATAATGTAAACATGATTGTTTCAATCCAAAACTGCTTCCAGTATCTACAACGTGCAACATCAAATGCGCAAAACCTCTCGTGGGGTAACTCAGCCCATGTTACTGAACAATTTTGTCCTAAGACTTTTGGAAATTCGCGAAAAAAAAAAAGATTTTTCATACAGCTGAGCCCGATCAATTTCTTATTTTGCATGAAAAACCATTTTTTATGCGAATTTCCAAAAGTCTTAGAACAAAAATTGTTCAGTGACATGGGCTGAGTTACCCCACGAGAGGTTTTACGCATTTGGTGTTACACGTAGTAGCGCTGGCTCGGAATACAACAAGTTCTTATTTTTCAATACAGTGACGCTGGCTTCAGCTACTAGGTCAATGTAAATGAGCATTGAAACATAACCGAAGAAAAGTGCGTGCACAGTTGGGTACATTAGTTTAGATTCGGGAAAAACTACAACATATAATGATCTAATATTCAAAATCAAAGGTGCTCCATCTGGAAAACTTTACATATGAAGTTGAACTGAGAGCAATTCCGAAATTCTTCAGAAACTACGTCGTTAATTTCTATTTTACTTGCTCGGAATTTCCACAGACCTTGAGACATTCTAGATTTCTACTAATTCGTTTTAATACCATTAAAAGGTTATTTCTTATTCTTCTTTTTCTTCATATTACCGGCACGGTAGGTAGGTAGGTAATTAAAATATAGTTGATTTTACTAATGCCTCGGCGAGATCAATTTGAATTGAATGCATGTTTTGGGTTTGCGCAGAAAAAATAAAAATCACGCTTTGTTTTTGACATGTAAAAGATGATCATTTCATGACCTACCTGCTGGTAAAAAAGTGCTATGTATTATAAATAATCAGGAAAATAATGATCTGATCCATTCACCATCTTGCCACAGGCCTTTCTTTCTATGACAAGGGGTGGGCTGTAAATATTATCCACCACGCGTGCCTATTGCTGTTTGGCAGATGTTACATGTCTTTGAATTTCTGATTCTAGGATCACACGATGTTTACCTTCACCGTATTGAGAGCAGTGGTGAAGAAATAAATTACACAAATGCCTGCCTTGTAAAACTGGCCTTTACAGCAATAAAGTTACCTTTATTAATATGTTAGTCTATTATAAGACGACCATAAAAATTTAACAATGTAACAAATAATGTTCTAAATTGACCTACTTGATATGAAACAACACCACCTCACTGTACTATTTTGATAACCACGTCGCCGTAAAGATAATTATGACGTTCGTTTCAATTTCTTGTTAATTTCACTGTACACTGTTTACAATAGATAAATTAGTGTTGTGTCACTTTCATTAGTACTGCTACTAAAAACAAGTCTACTAATTTAATTCGAAATCCAATATTTCGAGTTTCGTAATTGCACATTTTTCATTTGCTATCAATATCGTTTGAACTGTATTACATTGTACCAATTACCAAAAGTCTGCTGCAGGCGCTTGCACCTCTCGTGGTGCTGCATTAGAGGATTTGTGAAGACCTGCAACATAGCCAATAAACTTTGTTTATCAACCTTCAAGTCCTCCGATATGCTTGCCCTACAAATTAATAATATATCTCGGTAACTACGAGTAACTTCGGTTGCCATCTTTGTCTGTCCAAGTCTTTAATACGTCCAAACGTGGTCCAAACATAAGCAGCCGTCAAAAATAAAGAAACTGAATTTGGATTGAGGTCGAATTTTAATTTCAGACGTTAGAAGGTCGCGGGACTAACAAATACCGTAACCCCGGAACGTTAAGGGCTATACAAGTCAGACAGTCCCTCCTGCCCTGCCCTGCCCTGGGTGAGAGGAATAATTTGATGATTTTACCACGATAAAAAAAGAAGGTTCCTCTTAGGTATCGCCACCATTCTTAGGTCTCCGTTTCCTGCGTCCAGTCTGTCTCAAACACCTATTTTAAGAGCATTATAGCATCATTCAGCCACAGATTCAGATATGAAATAACCAATTTTGGTTATCTACTCTCCAGGATAATGTAGGAAAAAAGTTGCAAATATTCCACATTCAACACCTCAACTGGAAATAATTCCTCATTAGGTGTTGTAATTAGCAAGCTAAGTAGCGCACAAGCTAATTGGATTGCGTGGCTAATGCATAGTCAAGTATCATAACTTGTGACATTGGTTAATGTTTTAAGTTTTAACTACCCACTTTTACTGCTCCACGTCGTTGGTCGTCTGAAAAGATGTGGTCCCAAAAGTTGTGCTGATTCATTCAGGATTTTTCGAGACGAAGTTTGAACTGTGTTAGTTGTCATCTGCCCATTATCTGATGTAATTTAGTGTCTAAGTTAATATCTAGTGTTTTTCAACTCCTAAATTGTAGTTTCTGCAAGCTAAAACGTAGGCCGAAGATGAAATTAAAACGGAACTCTATAGCCCACGAAATAACACGTGTCTTCTTTCGCAATTAATAAAATCACGTTTTTGCTTACATAAAATCCATTCCCCCAATTTCCTTCCCCGTAGCCCCTTTTCCCTAATATAAAATTACAGAGAACTTTACATTTTACAAGATTCTTAAAAAGTATCTTTAGAAAATTCTTTTCGTAGCTGCGGAGATTGAATGTCAAAAGAAAAAAATGCGCGTCCGGCGTTTCATGCCACAACTAATTCCGACGCCCGTCGACTATGAGCGTGCTTTTTTTTATTTCCTCTATGGTTATATTGAATTCTTGCCTGCCTGCATGCGACTGGATGACTGGCATATCGGAAAATACCACTACTTTTAAAATTTGTTTAATTTGTGTGAAATACTCGTTTTATTGACCATGACACGTTAGCGAAATGTACAATTGGAGGACGCTGTTTTTATTTAGTTTACCTGTGAAAACTAATAGTTAAAGAATTGATATTAGAGAGGTTTTTAATTGTAGTTAATTCGTATTTGTAAGCAATGGTTCTTTTTTGGCGTCTCCTTTCAGTAAAACTGGATGCAGCTGAATGAGCTATACGTCGTTTTTTAATCTCGTAGACTGAATTGACAGGTGCAAATGGCGAACTGACACGAATTTCAATAGAATTTATGTCAGTTTTGACATTATCATTTGTCAATTTGGTCTACGAGATTAAAAAACAAACTTTAAGCGAGCTATTGATAGCAAAACATCATTCACTAACGACTCATAAGTAACGGGAAACTGACACTAACAAAGTACTTTAACCTATTCATTCAATTAATTCATCATTCACTTATCTTCCTTTTATCGGTGCACTTAAAAATAAACTGGATATTGTTACGTGTTGGTTAAGTAACAATATAGATTGAGTAACTAGTGATAAAGATTGCACAGAGCCAATGAAGCGATTCATTGACTGAAATTGTATAGAACTGCTAGAATTTCTGGAAAGAAAATACAAAACTGAAATAGATTTGGTGGGGTTTAGATCATACTCCGAATCAGTCGAAGTAGAATTCAAGGTTCTCTGTAAGACGGATTGATATGATTTCATTTCTGATGTTGATGAATTGCTTTCTAAAGTGATCTAAATTTTAATGCTACAAATCACAGTGTTTTGGTAGAAATCAAATATCTGAGTTACCAGGATTTAATAATTCAAAGTTATGCAACGAAGAACCTGGGAGAATGAATTTCGATATTAAATGAAAGTTTTCATTGTTTCAGCAAAAGGACAGTATCGCCGAGCACAATACTGAAGCGGGAACAAAAATGGCTGCGAATGCTCAACAATTGGGAGGCGTTCATGAGCAAGAACTACAAGAAAGTCAGGGAGAGGTGTCGAAAAGGTGAGTACTTACCAGTAGTGATACTTTCACAGGAAAATACAAGCTCACCGAGTACAATACCTCGTGCCAGTCACCATAATAAGAATAAACACGTTTAGAATCGTGCAGGGTAAAGTTCATTGACCAAGTTTATTTTGATGCTTTAGTGATAGTACAAAAGGCACAGTAAGGTTTTATAAAATAGACCTTTCCGCAACTGTAACAAATCTTATTGTAATTAGTCAAAACCCCCTCCATCTCCCTTCTCTTCTGGTGCTGGAGTGCCAAACCTTTCGGTAGGAATCTAGCCATTTTTCCTTGAAATAATCAAACTCACTCATCTTAATCCATGTTCTCTCCAGGCATACCAGCATCAGTACGTCCAAAAGCCTGGCTCTATCTTTGCGGTGGACAACTACTGCTGGAGAAGCATCCGAACGAATACGAAGAGTTACTGCAGGCGCCCGGCGACCCCAAGTGCATGGAGGACATCAGGAAGGACCTGCATCGCCAGTTCCCGTACCATGAGATGTTTATAAGGGAGGAGGGGCTCGGGTGAGTGAAAGTCTTTTAACGAGCTTTTATTTTATTTACCTTGTTGGTGTGTAGGTATGGATCAAATCTTGCAACTGAATTTTGAATTTTTTCCCCCTAACGAATTGATTTGAAATTTTGCAAACGCCTTTGGTTCTGATGACAATGCATTTTATGATAAACATGCAGCTTAATCTGCAGGATTTTCTCATCTTGAAATGTTTATAGCTATCATGTCAGCTATAATTACCGTCCACTGGAACGTAACTATCCCTCAAAGTGCATCGATGATACCGATTTTGGGCAGTTCAAATTCTCATGCCACAGAGCTTCCCACACACCGCTTGAACATACACGGCTCCATTCTAACATTGTTTTTAGCAATTTTCTCAAAAAACTAGCCAGTAGTGTAAAAGAAAAAAAATGTAATTTATTTTACTCATACAGTTTATGCTTCCGGCTGTTTGCGTCACTTTTTCGCCCATGATTTCCTAAGGGAACTGGGTGCTAAAAACTTATTAGGGCGGACACATTCTATTCGGCAATATTAGATGATCAACAAAACCGGCCCCAAGCAATTACTAACTATTTAATTTTCATTTGGCTTGTGACTTTTGACAAAATCTGTTCTGTTTATGTTCGCGCCGTCATGTTTCGAACTGTTTGGCTTTTTCTTGAACAAATTTTTAAGACAAAAGCAGTAATAGAAAAGGAATTTCTTTAAAAAAGCTGCACGTTTTGGTTGAAAATGTGAGGTTTATTGAGTGGGTTGCAAGTACAGTACATGTACCCTACGTGTAGGGTACACCTAGGGTTCCAGAAACGGGGCCTCTTCCCATGTGCTGATGGTGAACATCGGGGTGGTTTTAGTGAGGTAATAACCCCAAACTGGCCGGCGACTTATTCCCAAAGGCCGGTAGCCTTTTGAAAGTTTCTCCTCTATCGCACAGGGAGGTAGCATTAAGGAGTAGGTCAGCGAATGTATTTGATGTTGTCCTCAAATTAAAACTACTTTCTTTTAGTACGATGCAATTTTAAATTTTTAGTTGGCAACTCGCCATAACGACATACATTTAAATAAGAAAACAACAGTTTCAATTTCCACGACAACAGGGAAGCATTTACTCTCAGATTGTTTGTTTACACTCTCGTTTCATTCAGTTGCCAAATGCACACAACACGTTATGAACTTGGAAAATTGCCATGTTGTAGCATTATTATCAAATAAACGTAATAGTTGTAAGTTATGTTGTGTTTCATCATCGAGATTTATCCGTACGTGATTGGCTGTGACAGGATATGGGCCATTGTGGCCAATGTGTGCCATTATTATTATTGGGCAGGATTATCTAATGGTTTTTCAAGTGGTTTTGCAAAGGTATATCGTAGGTCGTCGGTGGTGTTCTGAAGTTTCTGCTTGTTCCCTTTGCTCATGTCATGTACACATACATACAAGCTGGACACAGGCCTTCTCTCAGTGAGAAGGGCCAGTGCGTGTTAGTACAGTGTTTTTTGAACTGAAACACATTGTAAATCTTATTTTAATATCTCATACCGTTTCCATGCAAAACATCAATCTATTCTGGCCAGATGGTTATTGTTGATGGTTTTTATTTTGTTTTAATTTCTGTGTATTTCATTATAATTTGTTATTCCGGTCCCTTTCTATTTTTCCTTGACTACTTTTTAACACCGAAAAAATAAGAGGTTCTCATGTTTTCAATTCAAAACGTAATATTTTGTTTGAAATCTAAGTACAATCAGGACAAACACTTTTGATCTATCTCATTAGATTAAAAAGGTAAAAACAACACACGTTTTGTTTGCCACTACTTAGGAATTTATTGATTACAACGCAATCGACAACAAAGACCGAAATATCTAGATTGAATTTAGTTCAACCGTTCACTCGTTCAATGTGGCAACCAGTTAATTTCGTAACGACTCATTAACCGTTTCTGGTAATTAATACATTCATTAGTATTTCTAGTAATTAACTAATAGCTTGGATGTTTGTTTTACAATTAATTAGACTGGTTTTATTTATTGTTGTTTGCGGTTTTCTGGCTTAACTTAAGACCTGACTTTATATTGTTCATTGGAATACATGTAATAGATCCCAGTAGCTAAAACGTAAGATTCACTTCTGTAATTTATACTCTTTCAGTTTTACTATTAATCCCTAAACTGTAACAGACTGTACCATCATATTTTTTGTGTGTCATCATCTGCCTAGCCTTCTCTAAACTATGTTGGGGTCGGCTTCCGACCAGATGCAGCAGAATACCAGTATTTTACATGAAGCGACTGCCTATCTGACCTCCACAACCCCAGTAACTGGGTAATACCATGCTCATTAGCCGAATAGATTGGCTATATTTCGTTTTAAATTCCGCAATCACTCAATAATAATATACCTTTCTACTCGTAAATAATTTTCAAGATCAGTTCACTAATTCCAAAGATTACCTTCCTACAGACATACCACTAAGTTACCTCTTTTTTTTTCTTTAGTGAACTGCTGAAGTATTATACCAAAAATAACTTGTTTATTAGCATCTGTTAGTAATAAGAAGGCTTATTTAAATTGGTTATGATGACGAAACAACCGCATTTTTTAAACTCATCATAATTCAATTGTCAATGTTATCACCCTCCTGTGGGCATGCTGTTGTGGTTAGGGACTGTCCACAGTTATTTTGTGACTAATTTAACCTATATCATATTCGTCACGTCATTTAAATGACGTATAGGAAGCATTCTTGGGTTGTTTTGCAATAATACAAATGGTAGTTTTATAATTGTGGTTTTTATTACTTTTGTTTGTGTCATGAAATTAATAATTGGAGTTTTATTCAACAAACTGTGTATCAATTTTGCCTTACAAGTTGCGATTCAGTTATTACGATTTAAGACATTTATTTCTTAAAAATAAACACAAATCACCTCCATCTTGAAACTAAAAAAAAACTTGCAAAGAAGCAAAAAAGTAGTCGGTAGGTAGAATATTGATGGGTAGAAAGAAAAACAGACATTTATAATATCCATAATATTTTATTTTAATATTCCAAATTGTTTAAAAACATCTTAGGAGTACATACATATTATATTTTTTTAAGGAATATTTTCTGGAAGAATTCATCAAAATGTTATTTTAATTTTATCTCTGCTAATTCCATGAATCTCCAATTTCAGACAACAAGAACTATTCTCAGTGCTGAAAGCCTACTCGGTGCTAAACCCGAAGGTGGGCTACTTCCAGGCCCAAGCTCCAGTGGCTGCCTTCCTGCTGATGCATATGCCGTCAGTGCAGGCCTTCTGGTGCCTCGTCAGCATCAGCGATAAGTACCTTAGCGGGTACTATAATCCGGGACTTGAGGTAAGGATCTGATCTTCCGTTGCTCATGACGGGATGAGACTGTTTTATGAAAATGAGCTTTACTAACTACGGCATCATCAGCCTATAATGTTCCCACTACTGGGACACAGGCCTTCTCTGTGAGAGGGAGTGGGTCATAATCCACCACGCGGGCCCAGTACGAGTTGGTAGATGTCACATGTCTTCGAATTTTTGGTTCTACGACATGCCGGTTTCCTCACGATGTTTTACTTCACCGTTTTGAAAGCAGTGATAATGAAGTAATTTACACTAAGTAATGCGCCAGGCTGGGTTCGAACCCACGACCTACAACACATCCTGTATTATTACACCATTCGATACTAAGTAATAATATAAATGTCATATTTTCGAAAATGCACCACGCCCAGTTGAAAAATTCCGTTTAGTCCACTCTCGTCCCCTCGACCCCCAAGAATTAAAGTGTCCACTCGACCCCTAACTACAGTTTTTTCTCGACCCCTAGGGGTCGAAAGTGGAGTTCATTTTGAAGCCAAGTTTTGGTTTCCACTCGACCCCCAAGTACAGTTACGATGAAAAATCATCAGTCTACCCTATAGTTGCATACTATTTAACTAAAATACCGTCATTATATTTTGTTAACCGACTTCAAAAAGAAGGAGGTTATCAATTCGACGGTATGCTTTTTTTTTTTTTTTGTGTATGTTACCCGATTACTCCGTGAATTGTAGACCGATTTTAAAAAATTGTTTTTGTTCGAAAGGAGATACTTCTGAAGTGGTCCCATAGTCACCAAGTTACGATCTGATGATTGGATCTTGGAGAAATCGAGGGCAACCCTCAAATTATATTGGCTCATACATAGTTTTTCGCAAATCTTATGAAGTAATTCAAGTACTTGCGTATGGAAAACATCATCTCATGAAGCTGAGCTGATGATGGAAGGTACAACTCCTCTAGTAAGGAGTCGGCATCGACTGATTTAGTTAATTATGTTTGTGTTCGCATATCTCCGGAACTACAAGTCCGATTTAAGTAATTCTTTTTATGTTGTACTAGGTCTCGTTCAACTTAAGGAATACTGCAAGTTTCATCAAAATCGGTTCAGTAGTTTTTAAGATAGGGAAGGAATGAAAGAGATGTTAACGATGTTACTACCGGTGCTACAGATTACAAAATTCTAGTGCACTTGTAAGAAAATGATGTATTTGACAAGAATTTTGGTTAAATACACACATCAAAAGTGTCTAGGGATCAACATATATTTTTGCAATAACTTTTCTCCTGATTGATATTAATTAAAATGTTCTTTAAGGATTCATCAAATAAAGTGTTATCGTTTGTCACAGTAACGATAAACCAAGTCACCTTTGCATTCATAAAGAAATTTGCCATTTTCCTAATAAAGGGATTTTTGACATTTGAACCACTAACATTAAAGTTCGAAAAAAAGATTGAAATAACAGTTTTCTTTAAAATTTTATTGGGTAACTTAAACAATTAATAATCCGTGTTTCTACCGCGAACACTAACAACACAAGAACATCGGTTTGGCATACTCAAAATGAGTTCATCCAAATCACGCTGTGGAATGGCCGCCCATGTTCGTTGCAACAACAAAAAAAGGTCTTCTTGCGACTGGATACCCTCCATATTCGGCAGAGCTCTTCTCTGTAGCATATCCCATGCATGCTCAATCGGGTTCAAGTCTGGCGACTGAGCAGGCCAGGGCAGGACATTGATGTTAGCTGCGGCGAGAGTCTGTCTTACAACTCTTGCGGTGTGCGGTCGTGCATTATCATGCATTAACTGAAATAAGGGACCGATTTGCACTTGTAGAGGAACGATGACGTCTGATACAATCGTCTCAGCATAAATTTGAGCGTTGAGGTTGCCTCTGATCCAAATCAACTCAGTTCTTCCGCCGATCCAAATACCCGCCCATACCATGATGGTTCCACCACTATAAGGATGGACTTCCTGGCAGGATTTTAATCGCTGTTGGCGTCCAGGGGTTCTCCAGTGTCGTATACGTCTTGTATCCGGTCTCATACCAAAACGAGACTCATCAGAAAAGCACACGAAACGCCATTGTTCTTCTGCCCAATTTCTGTGTTCAAGAGCCCATTGATATCGAATCCTACGATTGTGCATTGCTATAGGTGGTACCCGTAGCGGTCTTCGGGAATGAAGGTTCACTTCATGCAAGCGGTTTCTGACTGTTTGGTCGCTAATTAAGTTCCCTGAAGAGTGATGAAGCCTCACGGCTAACATCATGGCGGTTATTGTTGGAGCTCTTCGAGTTAAGATTTGAATGTATCGGTCTTGTCTCCGTGTGGTGCAGCGATACCGTCCTCCATGGCGCTCAGCCACGGTACCAGTGCTTCGGTAACGTGTCCAAAGTCGACTGATAACACTCTGACTTGTATTCAGAGCTAAAGCCACAGTACGTTGCCGGGAACCAGCTTCTATCATTCCCACGGCTCTGAGCATTTCTTCGCTGCTTAAATGACGTCGCCGCTCCATAATAACGTTGGTTTTAATCAGTAGTAGGGAAACAGTAGCACTAATAATGTCTTCAATGCGTTGTATGTTTTTATAGGGAAAATATTGACAGCTGATTTTCATCTTTTACTCGAATTTGATTTACAGTTCCTGATTCAAATTATGAAATGCACCAAAAAGGATCCATATAAATTTATAAAATCATAAATTTATTACAAAGCCACATCTCAATCTCAAGAAATCCGCATAAAAATGCTTGATCCCTAGACACTTTTGATGTGTGTATTTAAACTGAAAAGAGTAAAATAAAAACTTGTAAAAAAAAATGTAACCGCCTTCAAAAACAACTTTTTGAAGGCGGTTACATTATTATTATTAAAGTTTTTTTTTAAACCTTATTCGTAAGAATCGACATTTGTGTAGTTACCAAGTGATCGGTGCGTGCACAAGTAGGTACTTCAACAAAGCAGTACCTTAATTATAATAATACCCAAAGTCTAACGTAAACCTGCCCAATATTGCCATCAGCCAAGAATAAATCCAGACTCCTTAGTTGCTAGTGAGAAATTCCTAATAGAAAACCTAAAAACACTGCCTGACCCAGGAATCAGTGCTTCAGCAGTAGCGTTTGCGACCACTAGACCGACGAGGCAGTCTTTAAATACCAATTCCTGAATTTCGCCTTTAGTACGTCACTGTACCAAAATATTAATTATCATACTAGGGGACGAGAGTGGACTCAAAGTCCGGATCCTTTGTATGAAAATTCATTCTCACCCCCTAGGGGTCGAGAGTGAACTATGTTTAGGGGTTGAGAAGAAACCAATGAGCAAATCTTTTTTTAGGGGTCGAGGGGTCGAGAGTGGACTAAACGAAAAATTCACTCGTGTGTAGTTCAAAAAGAAATAAAATAAAGGGGTCCCCCATTCAGAAGACATGTTTTTTGCAGTTTTTATAGATAATGTATGGAACGAGAAAAGGGCGGAACCCCCGACTCGCGCTTGGCCGGATTTTTATTTTTAGACAGATAAAATAAATCGCATGCTTTAAATATATACACACTGTCTACTCAATCAAATAATAAGCAATTTAATAGTATCGACATGACATTCAAATTCGTTGATTAATTTAATAGTAGCCACCGAGATACAGTAAACATTGCGGCACAAAGCAAACAATAAAAATCTTTCTTATCATTCAAGATATGAAAAAAAGGCCTGATAAAAAATAACTGCAATAGGGTATTTTACTGCATAGATAAACTGAAAATCTGTTTTGTCCATCAGTTCATCATCATCAGCCTATAAAATAAAAAAAATAAAATAATAAAAATCATTTATTTCAGACAAAAAAGTCCATAGCAGGCAAAGGTTGTTAGTGATGAAAATGTTTGCTTTTATCTAATGTTAGAACATATTTAAAGTAAACAAAAAAGGCGTACCTGCACAGTAGGCTCATCGGTTTCGCAACACATGAAGTTCGGTGAACCTACTGAGCAGAACAGTATCGGATCTCTCTCCAATCATTCTCAGGATGCTATTTGGGCTCCCACGTACTCGTCGCACCACCGACGCAACTTTTTTACGCATAATTGCATAGAAGTCATCTACGCTGGCGTCAGCAAACATGCCGGATGCACTGCAATAACGAGGGAGCCGAAACAGAGCCCTGAACACATTATTGTACTGGACGCGCAAGGCATTGTAGGTCTTCTGTGTAAAGTTTGCCCACAGGCCGCTCGTGTAAAACGTCTGGCAGAATGCCTTAAACATCGTTACTTTAACTGGAGCCGTACAACGAGCGAACCTGTGTGCCAACATATTACCACAAACCGACAATGCCCTGCGCTCCCTCTCAATGTCAAATTCATCACTCAAATCTTCAGTTACAATGTGTCCAAGATACTTAAACTGTGTAACACGACTTAATGGTACACCGTCAAGTAATATAGGCCTCCTCTCTATGAGAGGGAGTGGGCCACAATCCACCACGTGGGCCCAGTGCGGGTTGGTGGATGTCACATGTCGAATTTGATGGTTCTAAGACATGCCGGTTTCCTCACGATGTTTTCCTTCACCGTTTTGAGAGCAGTGGTGATGAAGTAATTTACACAAAGTAATGCGCCAGGCTGGGTTCGGACCTACGACCCAACTCGTAAGTCGAGGCCGATACCATTGGGCCACCACTGCTCTCTGAAAGTATTGAAAACTAATGGACACGGTTTTTTTTTAAATATACACAGGGTCTTTCTTTTAAATTGGCCGAAAGGGAAAAATCCGCATCTATAAGAGATACGGGAAAACTTTCTTCTTTCAAAATTTTTATGAATGCCGTTCGACTCTGTTTCATGTAAGGATCATTTCATTGTATCGATTATGAAAAAAACACAAGCCGTTTAAGACCCATACCGCCACCTGTGATGCGTTGTTTGTTTTGGCACTGGATTTTAGCAATCGCTTAAAGACGGTGGACCCCTTCCCGTCCCGTGGTGGACCTGCTGGCGTCTGTACATTAATTAGATTATAGCAGTTAGCTGGCCCACTTATGATATTGTAATTCTTTTATATGCTATTTACTTTGCTCAAATAGGTAAAATAATTATGAAATTCTAAAGATTTGTATAGGAAAATCTGGAGTGTCCACTAATTGATATAACACACTGTACTTACAGGACACCTACATTTTGCACATTATGTTTAAACCTCATGTAATAAGAGACTCCGTGACTCGAACCCAGTCTAATGAAAGCGCAGTAGTCCTTGCGACCACTTATTAACGAGGCAATGATTCACATACAATATACATATCAAATATAAATTTATTTAACCTGTGTGTAGTGTAATTGAAATAAATTGACTTGACTTGTGACTGACTTTTTTATCACTATGACCTATCCAATTTGATCGGTTGACAATTCTCATGTCAATTGTTATGATTGAATAATATTATTTCCTTCGGCTCATTAGCTAACATTTTTTCATTAAAACCGTTGAAAACTGACCAAACGCTTTACCGGAGACAGATCGCAGCGGCGTGGGATCGCTTGAACAATTTGCGTTATAACGCAGAGAGTGAGAAAGCATACGGCTATTGGTTACAAATAACGCATGCGTTCAGGGGCGACAAGTCGTATAGCGCCATCTCGTTCCCACGGCGGAACTACTCTCGTTTTATGACATCATGGTAGACCACCATATTCGGTGACAGATCGGGCGCTGTGGATAACTGCCCAACAGTTGTTGTTGGCTTTTGTTTTTTTTTTGTAATGTTGAATTTGGAATTTCTCCTATACCTATCGTAGGTGCTTTTACAAATGCCCAGACCGGGAAGAACTACTAAATTGTACAAATATTTATTCCATGCGGGATTCATCCCGCGACAAACACCACAGCGCCAACGGTGCCTTCAAACTTACTACTCCGTAGAGCTTTTTGTCGACATAAACATTCTTTAACTTGCCAATCACTCCCAGGTCCTCCAACGCGACGGCGACATCCTCCACGCTCTCCTGCGTCGCACGGCCCCCGCGGTACACCGTCACCTCGTGAAGCACAAGGTGGAGCCCGTGCTGTACGCCACGGAGTGGTTCCTGTGCGCACTCACGCGCACCCTGCCCTGGGACAGCCTGCTGAGAGTGTGGGACTGTTTTCTGTGTGAGGGAGTGAAGGTAGGCATTACTAAATTTTAATGGATTTTAAGCATGAAACTCTGCGACGCGATACAATAAAGCCATTTAGCGGAAATTAAAAATTGGTCATCATGGTAGTCCACCTGGACTCGAAGCAGCGTCGCTCTTGCTCTGGATAAATACTTGAGATCCTTTACCAAATAGATTATCGCAGTACTGCCGGCGAATTCATATCTTCGACGCTAAAACGAGCATAAAGCGTTATAGATTAAAAAAATATTAGCAAGGCCGGGTTTAGAAGCTGGCTGCAAAATTTCATTTTGAACGGCTTCACGGCCAGTGACGAATCGAGCGTTTTGAATCAGGTATTTCACTTTACTACAAAGCTATTTTACTAACGTAACCCTTCCCATCTTCCAGGTCCTATTCAAAGCGGCGCTAGTAATCCTAGCAGGTGCACTAGGGCCTGCCAAGGTGCGCAAGCGCGCGTGCGGTTTGTGCGAGACCCTAGAGGTCCTGCGTCACCCACCAGAGGGCATCTTAGGAGAAGACTACCTGATGTACCACATGACACGACTCAATCTTACCGAGGAAGACTTCGAGTTTGAGCACCAGAGGCAGACCGCGAGGCGGCGGGCTATGCCTAACAGAAGGTGAATATGATATTTTGGAACTAGTATTTGCCACTAGATGTGTAATTTGCAGTTATTCTACTCTACCCCACCAATTTAAACCACTAACGATACAAAGCAGCATGTTTTCGCGGCGGTAAGACGAGAGGTCTCTTTTGAGGAGTGGCTGGAGAGGTGCCACGGCGTCCTCACCATCTGCCTGACCCAGGTCCTCACCAAAAACGGACATTTCGGGAGGTTCCTGTGTCTTATTGGAAAGGAAGAAACGCCTAGGTATCACCAATGCGAGGATCACCCGAAGGACACGGTGGAGCGTGCGATTGGCGGAGACCTCTCGCGCCCGGCATTGGTCGCGGCCATGCTGCGACCAATGCAATATAACTCGATATAGCTCAATATAACTCGCCGTCCACGTGCCCACTCCTACGGTGGTCGGAGATCGTCTGCCGACGTCCGTCGCTGTGGGCGTCCACCACCGCGGGTGGGGCGGAGGGAGAACATTGTCCTCTCCCACACGCGTGCCGCCTCCTTCTTCGCTAGCATGACTGCTTCGCAGAAGGAGGCGACCGTTTCCCATTCCGTCTCGCCCCGCGGCATGGCCTCGACCACCGCCGGGCGCGAGAGGTCACCGCCTATCGCCTTCCGTGAGGACACGGCGGTGCTCTGCCCAAGCGAGGCGTACCTCCAACGTATGCTCCACCGTGTCCTCCTAACAATACTTACGGTGGTGACACCCAGGAGTTTCTTTCCGCCCAATCCAAATACAAGAACATCCCGAAACACCTGTGTCCGTTGAGGACCTGCGTCAGGCGGAAGGTGAAGACGCCGCTTCTTGCCGCCTCTCTAGCCACTCTTGAAAGGGGGATATTACTGCTGTGACTACGGTGTGCCATGCTTTACCACGCTAAGGTTTAATCTGAATGAATGGAACCTATACATAATCTATACCAATATTATTAAGCTGAAGACTTTGTTTGGTTGAACGCACATATCTAAGAAACTACTAGTTCGAATTGAAGAATTCTTGCTTTGGATAGTTCATTTATCGAGGAAGGCTATAAGCTAAAACATCACGCTATGACCAAAAGGAGCAGAGCAGCGGCAGCAGTAACATTGTATGACTGGAATGAGAGCTTTCTCATCTTCAGTAGATACTCTACACTTCAAGACTCCGCCATGTTTGCTACCAACGTCTTCCGTTCCCATCGCTACGTTTCCATCGCTTACGTATCCCACGTTTTCAGGCAACGTTTGTTCCCAGCCGACGCCCTACGTACCAAGAGACATGATCTTACGATGCACACGATTTACACTTGTAATACGTAGGGCGGTCGGTTTGTTTTCCCACGTATTGCTGCCAACGTGTTCGTTTCGGCGAGTTGTTTAACAGCGTTTTTGTTTCCGACGTGGTAGCAAATGTGAAGGCTGAAGTTTCTTGGTTATACAGCAATTTTTCGACTATTTTTAGTTTTCTGCCAACCAGTCTAGTATTCATTTATGACGAGTGAAACAATAGATCATGAAAATGCAATGTTACAAGTCAGTTGGGTTGTGGACTCGCCCCTTATTATTTACTAGCTGTGCCCGCGACTTCGTTCGCGTGGATGTCGGAACTTAACAATGTATTTTTATAAAATTGACAAAGTTTCATACAAACGTTCATCCCCTATTTTATCCCCTTAGGCGACAGTTACACGTAAGGTATTTACTGTGATCCGTCAGTATAGTATTTATTGATGGATTTCAGTTTTTACTGATGGATTAATACACCAGCCTACACGTTCAATATTTATTACGTCAGTATTGTGTTCGGTCTCCTGCTGTTTAAACGTCTAAAATGGCAACAGAGCTGAAAATTAAAGGTTGCGTGGCTATTATTTTAGCACTTAGTTTAAATAAAAAGGTCAAGCGAAAGCGATGGGCAAAGAATTGGTTACAACAAAGGGAAAGGTACACACGTTTGAATTTAATGGCAGAAATTAAATTACATGGTGAAATGGATGATTACGAGAATTATTTTCGAATGCCTGAACCCTGCTTCTCCTTTTTTTATTAAATTTTTGTAATATTTTGAAGAACTATCTCATATCTCTGGCAATACTTCTAAATTTAGGATAAATTCTTTTAAAACTTCCTGATCTGTAGTAAGTTTCGAGAGGGTGCGGGGCGGCGACAACGACGGTGCGTCCGTCGCCGCCACAAGATCCAAAAAGTCGTCCTCCTCCATTGCTAGCGTAACGCGTACTGACGTGATAAATATTGACGCGAGGCTACACGATCAATATTTATCATAATCTGACGGATCATCAATACAGAATCAAGAAATCTAGAAATCCATGAATAAATAATGACATACATCAATACATTAGGTTACACGTTAATTAAATACCACGATACGTCATTATTTACTGATGGATCACAGTAAATACCTTACGTGTAATCGTCGCCTTAGGGGTAGAATTGATCAAAATCCTTCCTTAGCGGATGCCTACGTTATAACATCTACCTGCATGCCAAATTTCATCCCGATCCGTCCAGTGGTTTGGGCTGTGCGTTGATAGATCACTATGTCAGTCAGTCACCTTCGAGTTATACATATTTAGATTAGATAGACTAGCTGTTTCACTTGGTTTCACTCCCGCTGCTCGGCTTCTATTAGTCGTAGCGCGATATTATATAGCCTATAGCCTTCCTCGATAAATGCACTATTCAACACAAGAATAGTTCTGCAATTCAAACCAATAGTTCCTGAGTTTAGCCCCTTCAAACAATGAAACTCTTCAGCTTTGTATAAGTACTAGCTGACCGGGAAAACTTCGTACCGCCTCAAAATCACCTTTTAAACCTTTCCTGAACTTCCAAAAATCATTTACCAACGAACAGCAATTGATTATTATATATTAGGTAGATATAAATATTAACCCTATATTTTTCCCCCTCTTTCCAGTGGCAGCTGATTCAGCGACTGTTCCTACAAGCGTTATTCCAAGAATAACGCCAGGGATCTGTTCAATACTCTGTAAGTTGAGTGCAAAACTCTATAAGACAATGAGACAGTAGGTGCGCCAGTACAGTGTACCAGTGCTTTGTGATAGTGAGCGTAAACGACGCACGACCAATCCGACGACTGAGTTGGTTACGTTAAAAATAAGGCTTCCTTCTCTTGTATCATATTTTTAGGCAGTTCTCGATAAATGTTGTACAGATTTCGCTAGGAGGTTATGAGCTTCGTGTATTGAGTATTTGAAACTATTGATCAATAATTCTAAAATACAATTCCTCTAAAAACACACTATTTTAGGCACGAAAACACGATTAACTTACAAAAAACTGTTTCGATTTTTTATAGCTTCGGAATCATTGAAAAATATGACAGTTGACCTATCAGCGCGTGATCTGATTAAATCATCAAATTCAGACTGAAATCGGAGGAAAATTGAAATTTCAAATGCGTGGTGTGGGATTATGAACCTATTGCTCTAAGACGAATGTTTAAAATTCAACAACACAAGTTTCTTACTTAATGATTTCAAATCTCCACCGTCGACATGATTGAATCAGACCTAACTAGACATGGGTAGTTCGCGAACGATTGAAGTAAATGAACTAGTTCATTTCCCAAAATGAACTTTTCATTCATTCACTGGCCATTCAAATGTGTCTTTAGTTCAGTGTTTCTTTTCGCTTAGTTACTCTATTCACCCTAATAAGTATGAACTTTATTGTAATAGGAATATAGTCTTTACGGGAAACGGTAGGTCCATTTCCCGTAAAGACTATATTCGTATTAAAGTTTGAAGGAATATCGATATTCGTATAAAACTGAACTAGTGATTTAGTGAAATGCATCATTTCTCTAAATCACTAGTTCAATGAACTAGTCCAATGAACTAGTCCAGTGAACTAATTCAGTGAACTAGACCAGTGAACTAGTCCAATGAACTAGTTCAGTGAATCATCTCATTCAAGAACTCGTTCAGATTTGTTGGACTAAATGAAGTACTGAATGAATGAATGAACTACTTCATCAAGTGAAAAGATATACTTCATTCATTTTCTTTTTACTGACACATTTTGCGCATCTCTAGACCTAACTTTACTGTGTAGAGTCAATACAAATATTATTGAAATATCTTACGTCACTTGACTGAACTGTCAAAACTGACAGCTGTCATTCCTATCCATATCCATAATTATTTTAAAACTCACTATTTATCTCCTAGCGTTTATAATATATAAATAAAAATCCTGGTAATTTAGTAACGACTTCATCATTATCATCAAAAAAGTATCTCAATTGACTCTTTAATGATGATCAGATTTGTTGTAAAATGTGTGTCTTGTTAGTTCAATACGACTCGTAGTGACGTCATGAATGTAGGTCATTTGTAAAATAATGTGCTAGTGTTTATGTTTAGTCATTGACGAGGTTGCGATAAGGCTGCGCGTGAGTGTATTATAAATATCCGTTAAAAAAATGGATTTTTTATCAATTGTTAGTTTCTCAGGGGGTGGAAGTATTCCTAAATATTTAAATTACTTTTGATGTGAGATCAAAAATATCGGAGGCCACCGCGGCCCTGCAACGCATAGGGCAATAGCAAGTGGGGTTTAGTGAGTACAAGTCAGTCCCTTCCGTTCAAAACAATGCGGGAGGAATAATTTGATGATAACCTACTGCAAAAAAAAACTGTCGATAATCTGATAAACAAAAAAATATTTCTGTCACCGCCACACAACAGCCAAACTACAAATTGGTAGAAAGAGACAGTACATATCTAGGTAAGCGAAAAGAAAATATTTGTATTTTTTTTTCAAAAATATTTAATACGAAAACATGAAACTGGTTTTACTTTGCTATTAAAAAGTTGATCCCATTGCAAAAGCTTTTCACGTTCAAAAGATTAAACACACTCTGTAAAATTATCAATTAATTTAAAATCAGTCTGTATATACGTTCGGGTACTGAATTTTTTAATGTAAAATTGACTTTGTTTATAAACCAATAAAGTCCTTTATTGTAAATTACTGACTGTGTAATGAAAGATGTTTCTGAAAAGTCAAGAGACAGATGTCTAGCAAATGTATATTATGAGAAAATAATTGTTTAAATTAATCATTTTAATTCAGTACCAAACTGTATTGTAAAAAATCGTAATTGATAAAATGTAATATAATTTGTAATTTAAACTATCATTTTGGAAATGTTTTTGTATATCTCTAAAAATTGTGCTTGTAGGAAATCTTTGGTATATTCAGTTGAAAGCTAACTATCGCTGTTTTCTACTGACACACAAGGAAAAAAAGAGATAGAAAAACTTCTGAACAGAAGTTCATCACTTTTTACTGAAAAACGTAAAGAATTAATTATTTTAAACGCATTAACGCATGCGACGCGCATCGTAAAGATGATTTTTTGAGGAAAGAAAAATTTTAAGATTGCAAGTGGGATTCGAACCCGCGTCTTCTGGATAGGTATATGGTAATCATCTTTACGATGCGCGTCGCATGCGTTAATGCGTTTAAAATAATTAATAAGTATGGTAGTTGCTATCTCAATAAACAACATTGATTTGGCTGTAATGTCAACGTGTTGGGTGGAAGTAGTTAAACACTAATCCAAGAGATGGCGCTACGCTACCGAAAAGCGTAAACGAGGAATAGAGAATTTCAGCTTGCAAGTGTGGGTTGCAATAGCCTAGTTGGTTAAGGCGTCTGGAGTACCTATCCAGAAGACGCGGGTTCGAATCCCACTTGCAATCTTAAAATTTTTCTTTCCTCAAAAAATCATCTTAACGTAAAGAATGCTTAGCATAATCCAGTTTGACAGTTTCTTTCTCTGTCTCTGTTTCACTTAGTGTGTTAGAAAAGGATAGCAATCAATATAGTATAATCGTTACTGAATATCCTAAGAAATTCTCGAGCACCATTATTTATTCTTTTCTTTATTCGCGATATTTAAAATAACTTATTGCATTAAAATTTCTTAGGAAAAACGTTCAATACTTAGCCAAATAGTTGAAGTAAGTATACCTTACTTTCTATATCATGCATATCTTGTATATTGTAAATTTTTAGCGTTAAGTTTTGACCGACTTCGCAAAAGGAGGAGGTCATGTAGCAATTTATTCGTTTTGGTTCTCGAATTCTTTATCACTTTGTATGCTAATTGTGGCGCATTTTTTTTGTGTATATTATGTTTTATTAATTTATGAAATGGAATACGTCCCTTTTCGTATTCTCCCTGTATTTGTAAATGGCAAGTCTTTTTGCGGAACTTTCACAAAAAAATTAAAAATATCCTAATCACAATGCTAAGGTTTTTCACCAGGAGAGATCAATAATACATAAAGGCTTTCCAAGATAATTATTTATAAAAGATTTCATCTCATATGCCTCAATATTATTGCACTTTTGGACTCTCGGCTCCTAAGCTGAAGGTTGAAAATCCAGCGACACGTTTACATTGAAGCATTCATTTAGTGGATCGCCTAGTTTAACATTATAGATTCGACTTTGAGCATTACATTACAATACTACCTCCTGACTGACGAGCATTCGCGTACATTTAGTATAGATTTCATACAAAGTACGCATTGTGATGCTCGATTGTCTTTCCTCACTGATGAAATGTTCGAATCTGTAACGTTACATTACCTCTATAGTTAGTTTTTCGTACATACAGTATTTTAAATCTGCCTCTAGTCTTCCAATCGAAGGCTTTTTACTCTTAACTCGTGAGTGACATAGCTGTAGTTTTTCTTTTAAACTTATTTATTTTTTGTCTAAAAAAATATAAAAAAGTGTGGCAGCTATTATGCTCACGATTGTGACTGGGGTAAAATGAAAAATAATTTAAAAAAAAACTAAGAAAAAAAGTGTTTGGGTAGGAAATTGCAACTGAAATCTATTAAATACGACTGGTTTTTATTTGTTTAACCTATATCTGAGGTTTTTATTGTTATTTATTTGTAATACTGTTGGCCACAAGGGATTTTCTATAAGAAATCCCGGGAAGATCCATATTAATATCAACGTTTGGATGAAAATACTAAAATAACTCTACATAATTACGACCTCTGCTTATAACACCTATCTTTGTGCTTCGGGGCTTAAAGATGGGATGACACCTGTCTAAGAACATGAACTCAAACTCATCGAACACAAACCCGTTATTGAAAACCGCATCAAAATCGGATCATTACTTTAGAAGATAGGTGGGAACATTACTTTGCACAAACACACACACAAACATCTCTCACCCTTAACGCAAATACCTGCTCCGTTCCGTCGTGAAAAAGAAAAATCTATGGAAGTGTGTTTAGCCGTCATAATAAATAAAATAATTGCCAAAAAATAAATACAGTTTTTGAAAGAAAATCGAACATAACTAGAGTAAGAGGAGACTTTAATATAAATTGTAAAAGTAATGCAAAAAAATAATTCATAATACATTGTGATAAGGTTCGTATTTATTACAATTACATATCTAATGACAAAAATGTATAAAAAAAACAAATTGTTTACGAAGTACAATTTTGTTGAATTGGCATGTCAGTAGACAATGGGCATTTTTCCATTAGACGGCACGGCAGCGGCGACGGCGCCGTGCCGGTGCCGGGGTAGCAAAAATGTATGAAAACATATGGCTCGCTTTTGCACTTACCGGCGCCCGCGCTGGCCGGTTCATACATTTTTGCTTCCCCACACCGGCACTACGCTGGCGCCGTCGCCGTCGCCGTTTCCGTGCCGTCTAATGGAAATACGCCCTATAGATTTAATTCCGTTGTTAATGAGAGATTGAAAATGTGTTCTTTTTTCACTATTTCTTCTAAAGCTTTCAAATAATGTGTTTGCATTGTAATTGTCAACCTTTTATCTTTGGAATAAGGTAGTAAATTCAGTTTGTGTTTTTACGCACGCTGCGGTCGCTGTAATGCGTTATTTCCAATTTTACAGAGGAGATGTGGCAATTCGGATCATCTTTTTACAATTTTTAAAATAAAATCGCCAAAATAAGAGAAAGTCACCACGCAGTCTTTTGTTTGCACTGCGAATGCGTGTGTCTATTGGCGAGTTTTTTTAGTAAAGTACGGCATTCTAGTATGTACTTAGTACCTTGTAACTCTATAGCCAGTCTTGACTCAAAATGTGACTTTCGCAAAACGCTTCGATCAATAATGGTACTAGATTCCCGATGAGCGCATCAAAAACGGCCCGAAAAATAACACCACGAACGGTTTTGTGACGGTATTTCAAATCCTTATTGCTTAGACCTTAAACTGTATGTTTGAGTGTTAAGGTTTATAATAAACTGAAGTTGTTAATACAATTGAAGATTTTTTTATGAAATGTAGATGTTTACGTGTATGCAAATGTGGCCACTTATGCGACTAATTTTTGTTCCTGATCCTTAATCTAGAGCTATTATTGATCGAAGGCAAAACGGCAATGGCAAAAAAATGGTCTATTTCGCACAACGTACGTCACTTTTGCATAAAAATAGTTTCTGAACTGAAGACATTTAAAACAAACAAAAGATGTTTGCCCTTTAGTGAAGTGGTAGGTCTCACTAACTCACTAGTATCAATAACATTCTGCGAAAGAGAATTTTGCGAAAGTAACAAATATTCATTCATAAAATGATATTTTGCGAAAGTGTCGTTTTGCGTCAAAACCACAAACAAATTCGAAGTACTAATTTTTTTAATGGAATTTGATTTAATTACATAAACCTTAGCGCCGCGTCCAAAAGACTTCAGTCGTGCCGCGGCGCTCTATGTAAACGCAGTTTGGTATCAAGGGATGTTCCGATTGTCATGAATCCTCTGTTTTTAATTATAAAGTATAAATATATAAAGTAAATAAGTAATGTAACCACATTATAACATTCCCACTAGTCTTCCCATCCTCCCGTATGTACAAGAGCGACGATACTAAGAGATCTGTATTTTTTAACGTTTTTCAACAAGAATATTTAATAAAACTCATATTTTACTATTCATTCTGTTTCATAGACAAACTATCACTGTAAAAATCATATAAATGTAGATAAAAGGTTCTATGTAGGAAATATTTTTATCAGAAATATGAAGGTCAAATATTATGTTATTGTAGACCCCAAAAGAACTTGACCAGGTGTCAACAACTTTAGCATATTTTGTCTTATCCTTAGCTGCATTATTTAGTCAAAGATTAGATGTGGTCTTACGCGAAAAAGAGATTTTCCTTACATAATATAGATACGATTTTTTAATACAAATATGCACGAAACAGCAAACATGATATTTTCTCGCGGTAGGTGCAAATAAAGTTCTAAATCTTCGTAACGTAAATACCTGTACCTTCTTATGATGCAAAAAAAAATCTATAACAATCATATTATTATAAACTGTAAATTCTACGTGTTAAGTTACAATTTCGCAACTCGACTGCCTGTTACCACTGTAATGTATGGAATAAGTAAACAAATATCGAATCTAGGCTATGATTTAGTTTATAAGTTCGCGCACATGCGTCATAATGGTGCATAATGTATTTTTTTTTTTTTATTTATATCTCAACTACTTAGTAAATTGCGGTGACCGAATGTTATAGTAGTTCAACTAGTGACGGCTAGAGGGTCGAGGGCAAAAACATTTATGAACAAAATGGGCATAAACTTGGCATATTGGGCATAAATGAGTTTACGCCCTAATAAATGCCCTGTCACTGGACATGCAAAAGAATAAAGGCGTTTATACGGCTGTACGGGCATTTATTCAATACTCCCAATATGTGTAGGGCATAAAACCATTTTTAGTGACGGCATTTTCCTACCAGCCTCCTTATCTTTATTTTTACGTGGTAAAGTCATCAAATTACAACATAAAAAAACAACAAAAAACATAAAAATACAACATTGTAAAAGCAAATATTTTAAAGGAGTAACCATGGAGTTTCTTGCCGGTTCTTCTCCATGGAAACGACCAACCCGAACCGTGCCAAAAAAAAAAAAAAAAAAAATTTTTTTCTCTTCTCGACGTTTTATAAGTGCCCACTGAGGCCCATGTAAAATAAAAATATTTTGATTTTGATTTTGAAATATTTTTAGCGTTTTAAGCATGGTAAATGAGTCCTCCCACCCAGGGCAGGACGGGAGGGACTATCAGACTCGTACTGACTAAAATCCACGGTGTCCTTCAATAGCCCTTCACGTTCTGGGGCCACGGTTACCCGATAGTCCGGCGACCCCGACAGGCTTTGGCCCCTGGTCTCCTTAGCTAGCTAGCTAAGAAGGCTAGTAGGAAAGTATATGTGAACCTTGAAGTATTTGAAGATTTCAGAACCTGTTAATGACTGCCTTTTATAGTTATGCCACTATTCCATTCGGCACTACCATTTAAATGTTTGTTACTAAGTTCTGTAAATGTCAAGTATTGCTTAGTATTATAGTCAAAAGCTTGAATCTTATAAGTTTGAGTGATCGGAGTTATGCGTATTTAAATATTGGAGTACACTTGAGTATTTAGTTTTGTGTTGCAATCTGGTACTTTAAATTTTTGTAAATTTTTGGTATAGAGTTTTGGAGGCCTACCCATGGTAGGCCTCCAAAACTGTCAGTCGTCTTAAATCGGTAGTAATTCCACTGTGTGAACAAGGTGGCGCTAGACGACTTGTATAGCTTTGTCACTTTCACACACTGGAAGTAATTCCAGTGTGGGAAAGAGACAGAGCTAATAGTAACCCTGCTGGTGTTTTGTTCGTGAAAAATGCGTTTCGCGTTTTTCTATCACTATCGCACAACTGTCAAAGTATACAGCATTAATAGACGAAAACATGCGGAGTAAAAGTATGCATAATGTATATACATATATTTATACATCTCGGCCCAAAACACTTGAAACGAAAACTATGAAATCCCTTCTATCTTGAAATTAAAGAATTGTATTTGTATAAAAAAACTTTCAAATTGTAAAGTTATCTAAAACTTTGGATGTCGTGTGTGTGATTACTTTGTTTATTTTTCATTGAAATTTTTTATTCAACGTTATATTTGCGTAGATCGTAATTATTATTATTTTATTTGTTGTTATTGCTAGTTTCGACATTATTTAGGATGATTTAGATTGTACCGTGATTTGTGGAAAATGCCAGCTTTTCAAAAAAAGTGTGAGACTACATTTTTCCAATGTTTGTAAAAATAGGTACTATTTTTCCAGAGAATGTAGTTTCAAAACGAGTTATCCGTTTGTTTTGACAAAGTGGAAGCCATTGTAATATTTCTTACAAACTTAAAATCAATTCAAACTTTTAGTAATAAATACATGCACACTGCAATTTTTGGTATTCCATGATCGATGATATACATTATCTTGGAAGCTTAGTGTGCCAAAGTAGTCTCGCTCAATAAACGCAAATAGGTAAGCCAGCACAAATCTATGTAACTACTATTTTACAAAATGGTGTTGTAAAGTTCCATAAATCAATCACATTCCGTTTCGCAGACTGTTAAGATATAAAAAGGTAAATACTTGATTTTCATGAGTATTTTTGTACAGTGCCTAAGTTTCATATCGCTGCAATATTCAAATTGTAAATAAATTAATAAATATTTAATATAAAATATTTTTGGTGTTTTATTTGTGAACGCATGTCATCAGTAAGTTAACTCAACTTCATTGCATTTGTTTTCATCACTACATTGTATAGGCTGAATTTTTCAACTGGGCGTGGATGGCCATATCCGAAACTATGAAGACCATGGACCTAAAAAAAAAGGCGGACGGAACTTCACTAAGAAACGATTGAAGCACCACAATGGCGGCGGCGTAAATATGTGTGCGTGTGTATAGGGATGCCAGATGAAGGAAAAAATTACCCATTTTTAAACAATATTTAATTAAGATCTCCCTTGAACTTAAGTTTAATTACAATTTTTTTGTGACGGATACCTATTTTTAAAATAAAGGTAAATAATTTAAGCACATTGGATATTAAAATATTTACAACTCGTTTAATGTTAATAAAGTTTTACAATCCCTTTTGGTGATTCAAATTTTTGTAGACTTGTCTTTTGCTATCGACACATCTAGAAATCCCTTCTAATTTACTTAAGTGGTGAAAACGAATGTTTCAGTATTTTTCGGCTATAAATATTTAATTAAAGCTATTTTATGTTCCATTCCTACACGTCTACATTCCTATTCCATGTCTACACTCCCTTATTATTTTTATACAATCATTTTTCCATGCATCATTTGCTGTGGGAAATCTGTAAAAATATAGAAGAATACAATAACGATAAATAGTAACATAAAATATAAATCTCCCAATTTTAAAATAATTTGAACCTTGAAATAGTTGCAACACTGATTGATTTCGAGATGTTTATTAAATTTATTGACGTAAAATCGAGAAATAAGCTTCAAATTGACATGCTTAACTATGAAAAGTGATCCCCTGGCTTTTTTAATTGAACTACTATGGTTTAGACAACTTTTTGCAACACATGACGGCATACTTTGATTTTTATTAGACAAAATAACACCGTATAAAACCGCGAGTGTCGTTCGAAGCGTAATGGCCGACGGCTGACTTACTATGGTGTGAATGTGTGCGTGCTGGCTTGTCCACATTAGCGCACTGACTTACTATGGGTGCTTCAATTGTTTCTTAGTGAAGTTCCGTCCGCCTTTTTTTAGGTCCATGATGAAGACTATCAAAAAAGGTTGAAAGGAGTCTTGAGGCAGATTTTGACGAAAACTTAAAACGGCATCATTGGATTTTATAAAAATCAATTAGATATCCTGGCCGGGAACCAAACCCGCTGATTGTCTAAAAAATATCACACCCTGTAATATTGCACCATTCGATATCGTGTTGCTAAATAAGATCCAATGGGGAAGGCAAGTGTCAAAGTGAAAATGACAGTTTGGTCCCCAAAGAACTGTAAAATCAGAGGAATTTTCAGAAAAAAAAAACATTTATTGATGTAAAATGACTAGATGTTGTGTAATAAGCTGTAAAAATGATGGAATACACTTTTCAAAATAATATCTACTTTTCTTTTGGAGGTTATGTACCAGTATTGCATCGCTCGAAAATCGAAGAATTATCACCTGGAACGAGTTTTGTAATAGTTGTGGTGTTAAGAAATTAAATATATTGTGATATTTCTCGAATCTAAATAGAAAAAAAGGTTAAAATTACTGACTTAAAACATTATGATATTTTATCAAAATAGAAAGTCAAAAGCAGCATTATATTCTTGATAAAGGAGAGGACAGGTAAAACATACCTAAACTCAAAAATTGAAACCTCAACTACAAGTAATTGTGGATTTATTACGGTAAAATCAAATGTATAACCACTCAATTAAATCACTTTTTTTCTCTTGTAGATGCGCCGCGGCGTCTTAATTCTTCTTTTAGTATATAGTACTTGCATGGACGAATAATTTTCCATATTTGTTTTGTATTTATACTCAATTTTTATAACAAATAATCTTGTTTGTTTTTTTGTACAAGGTAGACGTGGGGACCAACTATCGCAGCGCCATCTACGATTAGCTTTGAGTTGCCATCCCCATTCTAGGAAGTCATCATGCATTCATATTTTCATCAATTCTAAAAGTTTGTTATACGAATTTCGCGGGCTTTTCTCTACCGGAACATATGAGGAATCGCGAATCTATGGTTTAGCATTGATTTTCTCTACTCCCAAAACTGGGCCCAGTTTCCAGCAAAAGGTGAGAATGTGTATAGGTAACTTATGATTAAAAATGCAGAAAGCTCCAGCCTGCATTCCGCATTCACTGCGCAAAGGTCGGGACTGCTCTGAAAATGTGTGGTGCAGTAGGTACGACAAACGTGGATTCATTTCGGTTTCCCTCCTCGGTTCGCGCATGCCGTTTTAGCGCGACCGAATAATAAAGGAAAGTTTTGTAATTTGATGCTCGCCGGATACACCCGAACACTATCAGAAATTATGACCCGACTATGTGCCTTCCGGCGAGCATCGGGAGCGGACGATCCGTCATATTTTTCTAACAGTGTGCATTATCTTATAATAAAATGTGTATGCAGGGAGTGCCTTCCAGCGGCCATCAGAACTTATAGTATGCAGTCGCGCTTAACTGCCCTCTTGCAAAGAATATATAATAGTACTACGCCTCTTGTCCAAACACAATATTCGGAGACGGCACTGCTCCATTTATTGCATTAGTGAAAAATGACCGCAGTGCCACTCAACCCACGTTCGTCGTAAATCAGTCAATCAGCCCCAGAGGAACCTTGAAAATTTATATTATTATACCTAGCCCTAGCTATGATGTTAGATTACTTTGTGATCCCATAAACGTATTTGTATTTTTTATAACATTCTTTCTGATGATACCGTTAATCAACACAAATAAAATAACATCAACGCATTATTTACAGCTTGGCCAGAACGGATTGAAACGGAACTAAAATTTTTATTTCTGACAGCGTTTTAGTGATGGGCAGGAGGGAAGAAAAAAATGGGAGGGAAAAAAAAGATTGGGAAAACATGGGAAAATAAAATAAATTCCCGGAATTTTCCCAAACGACGGGAAAATAAATATTGAACCAATAACAATGTTATAAATATGTAAATAATTATTGTATTAGGTGGTAATAAGGTGGTAGTAAGGCCTGCAACGGCTGGGTCATGCCAGTATTGATGTAGGTACCTACTCTTTTGACATACTCATGGACTCAAACAGAACTTAATTGTACGGACCCTCGTATCCAAGGCGATAGGATATCACTCACGGTCTTCGGTTATGAGATTGTATATTCGAGGTTGAGATTTTCTAAACGTTAAGACTTTCCACAATCGTGAGATATGCAATCTTAGTGAATATTTCCTAAAAGTCGACGTGGGAATGCATCGAGATGTAGTAGCGGTGGACAAGAGATGTGCCGTTTCCGGCAATATTGCCCAAGGTGGGAATATAGGTGGAAATATTGCCGGCAATATTGCCGGGAGTGGAAATATTTGGGAATATTGCTTAATTTTAAGTCAAAGTGAGTGCGAAAACTATGTAACACACTTAAAATTAGCATTTACAGACCATGGTCTACATTATATACAATTTTTTTTTTTTTTGTAAAATTGCCGGCAATTTTGGCAATAATCCCGTTATCTTACCGGCAATATTGCCCATTGTTGCCGCACACGACTGTGAATATAAGAAATTACACATACATTTTAAGATAAGAATTGACGATCAAATTGTATATTGAATAAAAAGGCATAAATTCGAATAATTTATTTTAATGTTGTAGTTTAATCTAGTCAACGAATGCTCAAAGCATACAGGGAAATTCTAGAAACACATTTTTTACTACGTAACTTTGTTTGGACTAGTTAGGAGGTGAACATATCAAAACCATGAGCTCTGGGGGGGGGGGGGATTGAAGGTACCATTTTTTGGTTTTTCGCTTACATCTCGGAAAACCATGCGTTCTGCGTAGCAGCATGGCGTGTGTGAACAAAATAAAAAACTAAATCAATTTTCCGTAAGTTTTACCCAGTAAGCATTTCAAGATCTTGTAAGTTTTCGAGTTTTCAGTTTTCGAGGTATCCGCTTTAGAAAGTCTGTAATTTAGGGGAAAAAACATTTTTAGTTTCGCGCATTTGGCAAGTTGTATTTGATATCGCCATAGATCCAGAAAGCAGTAGCAGTTGATTCAGACCCTCCCTTCACCACCTGTGATGAACAGAGCCAGCATGCTGCATCTTGAGGTGATATGGGCCTCCAGATCTTTATCTGGAGGCCCACCAGCTATAAGTAGTTCTTAAATTCGGTGACCACCATCAAGCTTGATATGTCTTGTCTTCCTCCACCGAGGGAGCAGTAAAAATTAGCTTAGAAACTCATTTTAAATTATACTAGGTACTTCTTCTTCTTCTTCAGACTAGTAGGACTGTACTATGTAGGAGGAAATCCGCACCCATAAGAGATGCGGAAAAACTATCTTTGGAAACTTTAGTTCTTTTTTATTGTAAACAATTTTCGTATAGGTAGGTATTAATTTTTGGTCAAGTGTGAGTTGCCCCACAAAAACACACGGAGGAGTAGGTACTACAGGGAGAGCCTGAAGTCTTTTCAGGCTCTCCCTGTTGCTGCTGCTTTCTGGATTTATGGCAATATTAAATAAGACTTTCCGAATGCAAAAAGGTAAATATGTTTTTTTGAAAACTATACAAGATATCGAAATGGTTACTAAATAAAACTTATAGGAAATTTATTCAGCCTTTGTTTTATTCATACAAACAAACCATGCCGCTAGGAGGCATGGTTTCCGAGTTATAAGTGAAAAACCAAAAAATGGAACCTTTAAACCCCCCTCCCCCACAGCTCAAGGGCTAGTGGCGGGGACTTTTGATAATTATATTCACCTCCTAACTAGTTCAAACAAAGTAACGTAGTCCAAAATCGTGTTCCAAGAATTTCCCTCTATAACTGTTCTTTGAGTGGGCTACTAGTTTTTCATGCAAAATCACATACCAAAAACAACGAGTATAAGTACCTATACAATATGGAAGTATAAATCTCTGTCAAAACTACAAATAATCAACAAAAATAACATTATTTTAATGCATTTGTTTCGGTAATTTTTACATGATCAGTAAGTCACCGTTTAGAGTAACAACTTAGTAGTTTTATAAGGCGGACTTAATGCCGCAACGTATTATCTACAGTAATATAAACTGCACCTGCAGTAATAATAAAATATACTGGTGTTATTTAACTGGCAACTTTGGCAATATTGCCAAAGTTGCCGGCAATTTTGGTATTTTACCGGCAGTGGCTATATTGGGAATATTGCCGGCAGTGGGAATATTGCCATCAGGCACATCTCTAGCCTTACCCCACTCTCCTGGGCTAAAGAGAACTGGCGCAAACCTGCAGTGCTTGACACTGATGGTCGCATGGAAATATGACAGAACAAGGAGCTTCATGGACGTTTTTTCGGGGCCGTACATAGGCCTGATGCAGATGTAGACATATTTGCGTCGGTAGCCTGGCTACGATCCGGAGAGTCCTTTGGAGAAACCAAAGGTTTTGTCAGAGCAATATGGAAGAAGGTATGATGACATATAACTACCGGAGATTTATTGTGAAGGATAGCAGGGCTGACATATGTCGGGCATGCCACCGTGCTCACGGCAATAGGCAGAGTCCTCTCGCGCCCGGCTTTGGTCGAAGCCATGCTTCGGGGCGAGACGGTGTGGGGCATCCCACACCGTCTCGGTGGACTCCTTCTGCGAAGCAGTCATGCATGGGCTGAGTGAGGGACAGCGTCAGCGTCCGTCCACCCCAGCCGCAGTGGTAGACGCCCACGGCGCCGGATTTCGGCAGACGGATCTCCAGCCACCGTAGGCGCGGGCATGCGAGCGGCGAGTAATAGGCGACTCGCTGTCCGACCATGGACCATGCCCGGGTCAGCAGCGCGTTGTGTTCCACGCGCGCGTTTTTTCAAGCATTTATTTTTGACGGTATTAATGAATTTGATTTCTGTGTGAGTTCGTTCACCCGTGTGTAGCGTTCACAGCTGATTCCAATGTTTCCATCACATTTTGCAGACTTTGAACTGGAAATTCATCGAAATACTTACAAATAACTTATTTTATTGGCCATATAAATAGGCCAAAAGAAAAATGCTTGAAAAAAAAATTTTTTTGAAAAAAAAATTAATGATTTCTGAAAAAAAGAAATGCAAAAAAAAATTTTTTGGAATGTTCTTGGTTATTGATACGAGTAAGCACACCAAATTCTTGCAGTTAATTTTTTAAGACCATATATTACGTTGAAAATCTGTTGGAGACTCGAGAGTTTACGTTTGCCATTTGTCTACAAAGCAAACCTAAAAAAAAAATTGAAATTTTTAGATTAGAGCTATGATTATGTGGCTGTTTATACGTACAATACCCACTTTTCAGCGCACCAAGTAATAGTATCTTCAAAGTCAGCTGATTACTATTATAGGTATAAAGCCGCATTTATAGCAAAACTAATATTCAAAAAACAACCTAATAATCAGAAAAAGGTCGGTGTGATACTTTTGAGACTTGTTCGAAGTTGATTTTAAGTCTTTTTAAATAAATACGTATCAACAAACATTTCCATACATAAAATCCATTACTTATATGCCGTAACCATTTTTACAATGAATGTCTTTTTTTTTAACCACGACATGCATGTACAGACTCACACAAATGCAAAACTTTTTAAAAAATAAATTAAATTGCATAATTTTATACGAAAAATATTTTCCCGTCATTTGGGAATATTCCCGGGAAGAAATGGGAAAGTAACGGGAATTTTCCCAACTCGGGAAAATTCCCGGGCAAAAACCCATCACTAGCGTTTTAAAATCTTTGTTATTTGATGTAAACAAAGACCGCAGGTTTGTTAGATTTAAAGTGAAAAAAAATGAAATAAAATCATTCAAAGTGCTGGTAGCGCGAAGACAGTGGCGACTTCCGGTTTTCTACATTTTTATGTCGAGCTGTAGGGGTGGGTACACATGGGGTACACTGATAACATGATTGTCTAGTCCTGTCAACTCTTCAAGTGTCAGTTAGTTAATTTATGGCATAGTCTATGGTTAGTCTTAGTCAGTATCTGTAAGTAGTCTGTGGTCTTAGTCTGTGTTTGTCTATGGTTTGTCTTGGCGGGTTTATTATGTTTTTCCGTCGGAAAATATTTACCAAGATGATCGATTGTTGTATGTTACGTAATGACTGAATCGGAGTAATTAAACATGCTGAAAAACTGCTGAAAGATTACAATTGCGGAAAATGGCGGCGACGGATCCAGCTAATCCGTATCGAGATGTCCTTATTGTGGATATCGATCGTCCGTTTTCTCCGAATCTATCTGATGTGAATGAGGATTCCTTGGCTGAACCAGCAAATGCCGAAGGGAAATCTCAAGAAGTAGTAGAAGTGTCACCTCAAAAGGCACTGGCGATGTACGTCGCTCTTAATTTAACAAAATGGGCCTATGTTACAGATGTAATTCTAAAGAATTATAAAAGAAGAGTTAGAATTTTAAGTTTCCCCAAATTCAGTGAGCTCGTTAAAGAAAAACGAAACTGTTATCCTGACCGAAAGGATGTTTTAATCTCAAAAACCTCTGCTCGAATTAAATTGCAAGGCCTAATGGATTTGACCACAAGAAGGCTGTTAAGTTCATTAAAAATCGATGTCGACGAAACAAAGCCCAATCAACAATTTAAATTGATCAGCAAATGGGCCTTTGATAGATCTGCTAGCCAAAGTCTTTGCCATAAAAAAAGAGACCATATGGCTTTCAACTTTATGATATGTGTGGTGCCTCTACAGCTTGTATCAAATAAAGATGTTTCAGTTTGGAAAAATGAACGACCTTGCTCAGCATCATATTGCCGGCCTGTATTATTTAAATTTATGAAATACAATGAACAAAATGTGCGGGCAGAATTGCTCACAGTCCAAGCTGAGATTGACACTTTGTCTGCTACCGTCACTGATGGAATAACTGTCTCTCACCAGTTTATGTCTAAAGTAATGGATATTGAATATCACTCTGTTACTCCACAATCAGTAGCTTCAGTGTGTACTGTATGCAAGGCTACTGCTATAAAGAACAATCCTCACATGGATTCAATTAGAGAAAGACAACCATCTAACAACATGAACACATATGGTCTGAGCTCTTTACAAGGTTGGATTCGTTCAATGGAATCACTTTTAGAACTTTCTTATAGATTTGATGTAAAGTCGTGGCAACCAAAAACAATTGCAGGGCAAAGGAAGGTAAACAGGAGGAGGAAGAAAACTCAAACAGAATTAAGGTTCACCCGTTTCCTTCTTGATGTAAATGAGCAAACTTTTGAATCCTTGTATAAGGGTAATTCAGCAAGACACTTTTTCAAACACGGGAATATATACAACTTGCTCACAAATATAGATGAGGAGCTGTTGGAAAGAATCTGTGTGATTCTGCAGTGTTTGTCATCAGGGCGGAAGGTAATTCTTCCAAAATTCAGGGAGTATTGCCATGACACTGCTACACTTTACATGGAACTGTACCCATGGTATTACATGCCTTATCCTCTTCATAAACTCCTAATACATGGGCCTGACCATGTTGAGAACTACACAGTAATTCCAATTGGTACTCTTTGTGAAGGGATAACAGAAGCTACAGACAGAGAATACTGGAAGTATAAGAAGTGTTTAATGAAGAAATTTCCCATTCGCGTATGGAATGTAAAGATTTTGTTCCATCTTCTACTGTCATCAGATCCACTCCTAACAAGTATTCAACCAAAAGTTAAATCATCTTGGTTTAAACATTTTTATGACCTCACATATCCTGAGAAAACGAGCAGCATCAGCAGAGCAGTCAATGAAGCTGATATAGAATGCTCAGATGATTCTGAATTTGGTGATGATTTTGATGATGACGAAAATGAACAAGATTTTTAATAAAAATTGTATTTTTAAGTAAGTTATATTGTGTACCTATTATTATGTACTATTTATTACTAGTATTTACTAGTAATAAAGTTTCCTCTGCATGAATTTTAATAATTGTCCCAAAAGATGTATTAGCAGGATAAAAAGTATCATGAGTAAAATGAGTACTTACATGTAAATCCAGTTTTTGAACTATCTGTCTATCATCAAGTTTCATCTAAATCTGTCAAGCTGTTGCATAGTAAAGTAGACATAAAATCAAACTTTCACATTCAAAATAGTATAGTAATGGCAAACATACCAACTTTCACATAAATAATAGTAGTAGAATGTAAGTACTGTGTCATCAGATTTTGTCAAGCATATAATGTGTAAGCACTTATGTAGGTAACTACTGTCTCATGTATTTATCAAACACACTTCACACTTCCAACTAAAAATATAAGAGGACCATATATTCTGGTTTTATTAAAAAAACCCAAGCTCACATGTCTACAAAAATAGAGTGAAATGGAGCCTAACCACGTGGCAAAAAAGGAACATTTGTTAAGTATGTTTGTCCATATGTCACAGATATTTTATTCTGAAACTCTTGGCCATACTGCACTGATACCAGTATCATAATGTGCACCACAGACCACTGGTTACCAGTGAAAAATCTTCACTTGGCTAGTTTGTGCTAACATAGCCACACAACACAAGCCTGACCTCAGATGGGACAAACGTCTACACCCACATTTTGTCATTTATTTTTAAAGTACCTAGTTTTACAGTAGAATAGGAGGCGAGGCTATTGCCATCGCCCGCGAACAAACATACGGAATAAATTCTTAATCCAGGCTGCTGAAAAACTACAGGTACAAAAAATAAGAAAAGGAGGGTAGGTAGTAATAACCTTTTTATACTAGTGCTTGTGTTAATGCGAACTATTATAATAATTATTTATGTATTTAAAATTTCAGAAGATCGGAATCATACTAATTTCATTTAATCATTAATTAAAAGTTGAAATGTCGAGATGACGGTACTGACCGACAAAATTATTTTTTTAAAACCTGTACCTAATATGTGTTTTACATTATTTATTAAGTAGGTACGCGCATCATAATGATAAGCCAAATTATGAACTGGAAATTGCCAAGAGCGTAAACAAATTTGAACTTCGCGGGGTACCCTATTGCATCCCATTTGAAATAAACGGACGAGCTTTACCCGCCATTCTTGTTAAAAAACAAAAGATAGACTTACCGATCGCTGACAAAACCAAACAATTGTGAAAACACGGAAGAAAATCTTAATATACCAGCATACAACTAGAAACAATTCACAAGCGATGAAACTAATTAATAAAACAATTTAAGTCTACACTAAAAGGCGCGCGCGCGCTTTGCACTGACATCACAGACTACATAGACACTGACTGTCAAACTGTACTGACAGCGACAGGCTGCTCTCGCGCGCCACAAAATGGCGGGATTGCGTGTTATCTCACTTGCACATTTCAGACAGGAGTAAAGTGTGAGTGAAAAAGCATGTCTATAAAGCTTTTTCAACTCGCAATAATTTAATATTCAAGCTTATTAGAGATTGGCAAGTTCGGAGGCCATTCGCTGCGTGTGCGATAACAGTGCCTTCTTTTTCATTAAAAATTAAATAAAACCTAATAAACTACTTAAAAAGGTTATAGTAGACACGTCACTTCCGAGAGTCCCAGAGTTATTTCACGTCTCTGCCACATCGCGCGCTGCAATCGAACTGACAATCTCAAATCTCCGCCTTTCCAGCCTGTTCAACAGAACAGGCTGGAAAGGCCAAGCCAAGACTTGATTTTGTCTTTTTTATATACATAATATAAAAAAGACAAAATCAAGTCTTGGCTTGGCTTTTCTCAGATATTGTCAGGGTCAGAACATGGTTCAAGCTTCTGGTGATTAGGACTCCAGAGACCTCACAAAGCGAGCCCTATGGAGAACCTACCTATTGCTTTCTGAGCCCGTGCCCGTGCCGCGGCAGACTCTGGAACAAACCGCCTAAGGAGAACATTGAAAAAATGTCGTTAGCCGAGGCTTTTTTCTGCAGACTGCCTTTTGGGCACTTGGACCTAAAATGCCACGAGAAGTTACAAATCAAACAAAATCAATGGCCGTATAAATTATAATTTGATACAAAATCGTAATATTCACTCTAGTACAAACAATGCGCCGTTTAATCTAATTATGTACACACCTATAATTTTTTAGGCAGAAAATATCTTTTATACGATTCTCTTGTTTCTATATAAAACAATATTTTCGCTTCCGTAATATTGAGCACCAAATCGTAATTATTTCAAATGCAAAATAATTTGATCAATCATCTTAATTAATATTTGTTTATTTATATTTGTTTTTGAAAAATCTTGACTCAGTCTCAGTTACTGATGTACCTGATGTCTCGGTTTGTTTGCGTTGGTCTACCTATTTTCAACCCAAATTTTGTATGGACAAATAGCTCTTCTAGATTTAAATGGACCACGAAACACGCATTTTTAGGGTTCCGTAGTCAACAAGGAACCCTTATAGTTTCGCCATGTCCGTCCGTCCGTCCGTCCGTCTGTCCGCAGCTTAGCTCAGAGACGCCCAGTACTAGAAAGCTGTAATTTGGTGTAAATATACGGATTTGTTGCGCCGAAAAAGTGGTAAAATAAAATCTCTTAAAATATTTTTTTTTAGGGTACCTCCTGTACACGTAAAGTGGGGATGTTTTTTTTATTTCTCGCGTACCCCTTAGTGTGGGGTATCATTAAATAGGTCTTTAAAAAATATTGATAGTTTCCATTAACAATTTTTTGATAAAAAGATTTGTTTGTGAAATATTAAGCTTTAAAGTGCTAATTTTTGCTCGACTCGAGTGTCCCCCCCCTCTACCAGCTAAACGGTTATGTTTGGGGGTTTGAAAAAAATCACAATAGTAGTATATATAACGAAGTTTTAAGGAAAATTATAATGACTAAGTAGGCTTTACAAGTTTACGAGTAATCGTCGACCAACTTATAAAACGTACTTGGACTACATATTTTCCTAAACAAAATGTATCGGAGAACTTGTTCTTCAACTGCAAATGTAAGTTTGTCAACTTTATTTTTACAGCTATAATAGGTGGGTATGTTTCGGGGATAGGTAGGTTTTTACTGTCAACTATTTTTAACTAATTTCGAAAAAGGAGGAGGTTCTCAATTCGTTTTGATCTTTTGTTTTATGTATTTTCCCCGATTTCTCAAAGATGCCTGGACCGATTTTGAAAATTTTTCTTTTTAAAATTAAATTCAGCGAATCAGTTTAATTAGTTCGCATAAGTATTTTGATAGGCAACTACGGAACCCTACACTGTGCGTGGCCCGACACGCACTTGGCCGGTTTTTTTTTTTAGTAAAGCAGTTATGGCGCGCAGTAGT
This sequence comes from Agrotis clavis, assembly GCA_954870645.1. Taxonomy (NCBI): domain Eukaryota; kingdom Metazoa; phylum Arthropoda; class Insecta; order Lepidoptera; family Noctuidae; genus Agrotis; species Agrotis clavis. Next base: position 9,088,482 of record OX940939.1, on the reverse strand, counting down.
GTGTATCACTACTTAGGGGTCGATATTCGGTTAAGTACAGCGATTTGCATTCTGTGCAGAATTATTATTAAATGCTATTTTGACTAAAAATGGATTACTTTTAACTCATAAAATATCCTAATTCGAATAGAAATGAAACTTACAGATCATGTTGTTTTATACAATTTTTATTATATTTGCATTTTGAAGACAGGAAGACTAGTGTTGCGAATACAGACTGGGTAAAAATGGAAGTGCAATCAATGACTTGAAAAATCCTATTACTGGAGGGCTTACAAACACGTATTCGTCTAGAAAGTGGCACTCAGGTGTTCGGTTCGGTTTGATCCGGCGGCAAAATGTACATAAAATTTTGCCGCCCGGTCTGTGCCGACTCGAATTTTAAAATCCCCATTTTCTCGTGAAAAATGGCCCTCCAGTACAATAGGAGCCTCAAAACGTTGGTTTACAGTGACTACCTAAAGTAAAGCTTTAAAGCTGATTGTAATTCAACTAAACGACTATTGTCTTTACAACATTATGCTATTTTCATGTCTTAACATCCATAATAAGGCAAAATTCTGTAATTCTATTTATTTTAAAAATTCACTGTCAATGTACAACGGTTCCTTTTTATTGTAATTTTGATTAAAATGTGGAGTTTTCTGATGAAATAAGGACGTATTTATTACAATTATTGACTAATTCAGTTTTCCACGATCGAGCTAGGTCAATGAAACTCGCGTCAGAATTATCTAACACACTCCTAATCACAATTAATTCCGCCAGCGAAAATACAATCAAATAAGTATTATAACATAAAAATTATTTTACCTACCAATATAATAGACAATTTAACAATAAAATCCTAATCTATGTTTGAAACAATCGCCTACTCGTAAAAGTCGTAAATATGTTATAGAGGCCATACACGTTAGGGTTTGCACGATGGTTTTAACGGTGCACGCATAACCGATACATGCACCGATAACTGTACAGTTTTAAGACCACCACGCTAGGACTTGCCCGTCGGTTATGCATGCAAGGTTAAAACCATCATGCAAACCGTAACGTGTATGGCCTCCTTTACAGAATCCCCCCACTTTTAAAATTTCGTGCGTGGATGAGTTGTAAAATTAGTGAAGTTGAATTGAGACAACATGAAAGTGATTTTCATTAGGAGTGTGTGACAAAATAACGCTGCCGAACCCACCATTTACCTATACCTGAAGCAACCTTACATAAACCTTATTTCAACTTAATAAGGATCACTGTCGAACTTTTAAAATAACTGACAATACTGTATCACTATTGAAATAGAACTTGTTACAAGAATACTGTCAAGTTGCTGGCACTTCCAAGTATCTCAAAATAACAATGATCTTTATTAACTTCACAACAAGGTTGCTTATACACTCGCAAAAGTATGGAATCACTTGGAATTGATTCAGCGCGATCTTGAGTACATAATAACATGTTAAGAATAATAAAAATGGTATCATTAAAAAGGTTTAACTGTAAACTTCAAATTGGTACCAAATTCATGCAAATCACGCCATTATTCCAAGTAAGTGATACCATTCTTTTTCTCGCTAGAGTATAATTTTGTCGTCAGAGACCCCACAGCAACAATCGCGACCAGTAAAGACAAAAGTATTTACAAGATATGTATATTTATTACATATATAAAAAAACAATACCTAATTATTTCATACAAGCGCTTTACAAGGCATCATTGGACCAGGCTCTTAAGGTATTTCGATTTTCTTTTGAGAATATTACCCACATCTGTGAGCATATCCTGTCGGCCATTTTTAAGTTTATTTTCTACAGGGCTTTGGTATTTTTCTTCTTGTTCTAGACTTAATTTAGCGAGTGTTTCTTCGATGTCGGCTGAAAATTCGTATTGGGGCCACTCATCGAGTATATTTTCGAGGAAACTGATTGAATTTTGCACGGTCTCGTTGAGTTTGTTCAACAGTTCGGAGGTTTTGAGTTCGTCGGGCGAATGCTGGATTTTCTTTTTCGATTTCTTGGTGCTGGCCGGTGAGAATAACTCGTTGCAGACCCCCAGTAAGAATGTGATGATTCCTATGAACTGGGAATTAAATAGTTTTGTTTAGAATACTGTTGTCTATGTTTTTCAGTGTGGGGTGACTCCGTTGCTTTTCTTTTTAACAGACTTCATAAAAGGAGGAGGTTCTTAATTCGACTGTATGTTGTACTTGAGTTTTCATAACTCATATTTTCGTCTAGAAATGGTCGATAACTACTAAATAAAGATCGGAATAGGTAACTAACTAAAAAAAGAATATAAGCTAACAAGAATATTATACTGAAGGGTGATTATGAAGCTCATAAAATAGTGGAAGAGAGTCAGGCTAGGCTTCATACAAAAGTCTTTTAAGCCCTTTGAAGAACAAAGAAATCAGTGAAATAACCTTACCTCTAAATAATTCGACAAGCTTTCAAGACGATCTCGCATACTCCAGACGGGGTCTCCTTTGAAAGCTATCTCGGTTTGCAGCTGCAACTGCGCCTTAGGCAGCAGTCGCACGGCTGCGTCGCATGCGTCGTGTGTCGCAGTCGTGCGACCGATGGCCAGCTCGCCGACTAGTCGCAGGATCGTCGCGTACAGCTCCCGGTAGGGGACCGGCGAGTTTACAAATGCTGGAAATATTTAAATGGCTGAAAATGTGTATCTTTTTGTGTAATAAATAAATTTAGATTTTGAGTCGCTCTATTGAAATGTGTGCGTAGCGTCGCGTCTAGGTGTAAACGAACTACAGTACTTTTATATGTTACTAGCTGCTGCTCGAGACTTCGTTCGCGCGGATGTCGGAACTTAAAAATGATTTTTTTTTATAAAAAGTTGTCAAAGTTTCATACAAACTTTAATTCCCTATTTTATCCCCTTGGGGGTAGAATTGATCAAAATCCTTTCTTAGCGGATGCCTACGTCATAACATCTACCTGCATGCCAAATTTCAGCCCGATCCGTCCAGTGGTTTGGGCTGTGCGTTGATAAATCACTATGTCAGTCAGTCACCTTTGAGTTACATATATATATTTAGATTATAGATTATGTCCTGTAACTGGGACTGTATTTTTTTTAGGTTTTCGACATTCCAAAATTGCATGTAACGGTCTAATAGATATAATTTCAGAGTAATTTAATTAACTTGAACCGAAACATTCATCCAGAGTATTTGAAATACATAGATTCAATGGTATGCGTAAAAATGTCTGTTATATTGTGCAGATGAGTAAAAAAAAAGCTTAATTTTTACGGATAAACGCATGAGTTGCGAATCGTAAAGATTTTTTCAAGAGTACAGCCACAACCGTTCCAGTACACACGCATGAATTTGTACTTTCACTCACCAATAATCCTAGACGGGAACGGCGCCGATATACTAATCCTCTCCTTCTCACAATATATTTGCCTACACTTAACCATGGCCGCGCTAAAGGCGTCCACACACGTATTCAACTGCTCGTAATGCCCCTTCTTCTCCTCAACGGGCCGACTGTCGGCTAGCTCGATGCACAGCGCTATAGCCGACACTAGGGCGTCCTTGAGTCGGAGGTAGGACATTTCTTGGTCGAAGGTACGGGTCTTTAGTTGGTCGTCTTGAAATTGTGGCGGCTCGAAGTTTACTATGACGTCTAAGTCGCGATTGTCGCTGGAAAGTGAAAAATTAATGACTAAGTTTTCAAAAACATAAATCATCAAATATTCAAACTAGGAATCCAACTACAAGTGACTACAAGTTCAACCATACCACTACGACATATGACATAAAACACGTTGTTATCTATAGATATATGAAAAACAAAACACGATCGCCACGACGACGTCAAGTCAATCGAATTGCATCATTATTTGTTAGTGGCAAGGTTGATTTTCATTTGTAGTTGGAATCGGTCGAATTGCGCCATGGGTCCCCCCCTAGAGGGTCGCGGGACTAACGAATACCGTGACCCCGGAACGTAAAGAGCTATTGAAGGACACTGTGGATTTTAGTCTGTACAAGTCTGACAGTTCCTCCTGCCCTGCCCTGGGTGGGAGGACTCATTTGATGATATCACCACGCAAATAAGAGGTGTAATACTCACGTGGCATTCCCGGGCAGCCGTGTGGGCTGGTGCAGCAGCGTGGGCGGGCCGGCCAGCTGCCCCAGCAGCGCCTGGTCCCGCGCGGCCGCGGCCCCCCAGCCGCACGCCTCCAGCCGCGCGCCCCACGCGCCCAGCTCCACCAGCTTCTCGAACGTGCCGTACTTGTACGCGTATGTTAGGTGTTCTACGCTCTGGGGATTTAGAAAGATGGAGATTACTTTATTGTTAGTTGTTTTATAGTTGTTGATCTCCACATAATGGGTGCCGAAAGATGGACGGCGCCGCCGAGGCCGGCCCGAAAAAAGGTGGAGTCGACCTAGGCGCTTGCCATTAGGGCTGATTTGAAGCGGTCCAAGAAGAGTTCCTGGAAGGAGTTGGGGGAGGTCTTCGCTCAGCAGTGATACAGTACAGGATAAAGAAAAAAAAAAGTTTTTGATATCCTTTTAATCTTGGCGCAGCATGTACGACATACAGAGTGCGATCCATGATCAAACAGCGAACTATTCACTACTTAACATCAGCAAGTCTGTGTCTACGGTGGAGAATGTCCTCACTCTATAGCTAATCTTCTTCGCTAGCTCATAAAAGGCGGAGCTTCTCATTCTAAAAAAGAGTAAATGAAAACAAAACACGCTCGCCACGAGGGGTAAGTCAGTCGAATTGTATCATTATATCGTAGTAGCAAGGACGATTTTTATTTTTAGTTAGTAGAAATTGGAAAACGCACCAAAAACGTCATGGGTAAGGTCCCTTAAAAGAATGACCCTGTATACTCACGTCCCTGCCATGGTGCTTGAGGAAGGCCCTGGTGTCTGCTAACAACTGCAGCGCGCGGCTGGCAACACAGGCCGGGGCCAGGCGCGCGCAGTGCAGCCAACCTAAAGACACCAACTGTATGTGCTTCACTTCTAGACGTTGGTATATGCTGTCCGCTGCTAATGCGTTACCTGAAAATGGAATTATTAGGTTAAAAAGTAACTGAAGCGTAATCTATTAAAGCTAGTTTTTGGGTTATGACTGAAAAAAATCTGTCACTTAGATTAGAAAAAAATATTTGACTGGTTTTTTTTTCTTTTGTTACGAAGTTAAAACTTCACGAAGATACGACGCAATACGTAGGTATAATTTTTATTTAGTTCTGACGTCAGAAGCCTCCACATCCAAGGTTTGATGCCTCATAATAATATTCAATAATAATATTATTATGAGGCATCAAACCTAATATTATTCAAAACTAATATTATTCAAGCCGAATGGGGATGGCAACTGGGAAACGAATGGCGCTAGTTTAACTAGTTCCAAGCATCGTCATTGGTTCAAATCTTATAGGTACTTCAAAATAGTACTACCTCTTTGGTTGGTTTAGGACTTAGCTATGGTCAGGCCATCGACATTGTCTTTGACTGACCTTCCCCATTGAACCCAAGTGTACTAGGGTGGCAATTTTTTTTTTTTTACCACCACACAAAAACGCTGTTAGATAGCGCTTTAAAATTAGCGAGTATACTTATTGCCATAAAAAAAATGTTGGCGGTTGGCACGGCGCGGCGGCTAAGCGATCAGAGCGGATTTGATCCCCGCACGAAAAAAAAAAATTAGAATGATCTGCAAGTAAGTAGACCCAGAACAACTCTGGGTCTGAGTGTTCAAGTATGTGAGTGTAGATATTCGTAAACGCACCCACGATACAAGAGAAATTCCTAGTGTGGGGCAACGATTAAAAAGAAAATTCCTCATTCAATCAGATTTATTTGTGGCTCGAGTACAACTAAAATGGCTCTAAAAAAAAGAATAGATACTGAGATACAGAACTGGTGGCCAAAGTTCTGCATAAGAAACCAGGTGGCTTACCATGACGTTTTAAATCGTGAGTAGTTAGGCTGTGGGAAAGAGACAGAGCTATACAAGTCGTCTAGCGCCATCTCGCTCCCTGAGCGGAACCACTCACGCTTTAAAATATCATGGTAGGCCACCAGGGCCATTTAGAAAGCGCCATGAGAAGTACACAGAACCGAGATTAATGACAGAAAAAGGGGCAAATCTAGACCCAGTAGTGGTTAATCCCGGACTGAGGTGATTATGATGAACTACAGAAACTCACTTACCTAATAAATGATACAGTTTGACAAGCAGTAGCTTGGCGTGGAAGTTCGCTGGCGAGTGATGATGCACCAACTCTAGCAGACATAACGCATCTATTACTGGCGCAGAACTTTGTTGTAGCATTCCTGGTGTAGAGAAAAACATTGGTCAGTACATGTGGTTGAAACACTTGAATTAGTTTTTTTCAACCTGCTGTAATCATTAAATGAGTCCATAGCCTCTTACTTTCCAGGGTCATGGTTACCTGATAAGGCAGCCCCGCATCCATCATCATCTGCCTAGCCTGTTCCCAACTATATTCGGGTCGGCTTCTAGTCGAACCATATGCAGCTGCATATCAGTATGTCCGACAGGCAGTCGCTCCGTGTGGAGCGACTGCCTGTCGGACCTCCACAACCCAGTAACTGGGTATTACGAAACTCCATGGTAAGTCCCGCAACCCCGGCAGGAAATATATGATCATCCCCGCATCCATCATCATCTGCCTAGCCTGTTCCCAACTATATTCGGGTCGGCTTCTAGTCGAACCATATGCAGCTGCATATCAGTATGTCCGACAGGCAGTCGCTCCGTGTGGAGCGACTGCCTGTCGGACCTCCACAACCCAGTAACTGGGTATTACGAAACTCCATGGTAAGTCCCGCAACCCCGGCAGGAAATATATGGGGTTATGCAAAAGAAAACTATTCAACCCCATTATCCATCGCGAAAGTGCTAGGAGTTGGAAATGGCTAAGCAGAGCGGACTTCGTTCTCATGAAATACGTATGTCTACCGATGAAATGTTTACCGAACCGGAGGGCTATGAGATTAAAGGAACAGAGAGTGCACATGTGCCTGCGCACACACTTGTGCACTATATGTCCCGCGCTATCGCAATCTGTCAGTAGCACTATTATGATATCAAATTATTTATTTTAAGTAGGCCAGTTACAGGCACTTTAGAATTGTCAAAAGACAAAAGTAAAATAAAATAGTTTAAAATAGTTACGGTGCTACAGTCCCAGTCAAAGAAAGTTAAAATAAAAACTGGGAGAGTACTGTAAGTAGGTATTCCAAAGCGTAGATCTCTATGTATAAGAACGGGCAAGAAACTCCATGGACACTCTTTTTCAATCGCCAAAATTATAACAGAACAGAAAAAAGTGTCCATATGATATTAATATAAAAAAGACAGTTCAATAAATATCCATCAATGTATGGATTTTGAAGTCTTACCAGCATAATAATAATGATGAGCCGCCAATATTCCATAAGCATCTGCAGCACAGAACTCAGTAATATTGGAAGTGATGAGTCCTTTCTGCAGGCACCGCAGATAGTGGCCCCGGAGCGTGCTGGCCAGAGCTAGGGCTGCGTCAGCTGCCAGGGGCGCCGCCACCAACCTCCATACCGATAAGCAGCATACGTGGCGTTGGATGTCTGCAGCCTAAAAGATGATAATATTTCAATTGTCATCTCACTACTTTCACAAGACATTGAATCTCGAAAATCGATCCATGATCAAGTAAGGCCCGGCGCCCACTATCGGCATCGGCACGGTTGAGGATTTTGGTGATAAAAAGCTTTATAGACATTAACTTAATGGCAATAAAGTAGAAATTTCCATGATATATGATCGTGGGCAACTCGCTGTTCGACCATGGACCGTGCCCGGGTCGACGGCACGTTGTTCCACGCGCGCCTCAAAGAGCGTCAGCATGATGACGGGGCCTCCTCTAGAGGGCCAAAGCCTGCCGGGGTCACGGGACTTGTCTCATCACCGTGACCCCGGATCATAAAGGGCTATTGAAGGACACCGTGGATTTCAGTCAGTACGAGCCTGACAGTCCCTCCCGCCCTGCCCGGGGTGGGAGGACTCATTTGATGATTATAGAATGTAAAAAAAAATAAAAATATACATGATCGTAGTAACAAAAATACTGCTTCGGTATGCTTGAGGCTACTGCATCGGAAATTTCTACTTTATTGCCATGAAGTTAGTGTATAATGCTTTTTATCACCTAAAATCTTCAGCCGTGCCGATGCCGATAGTGGGCGCCGGGTCTAAATCTGCGATTTCCGCAGCTTGACTATTTCTTGAAACGGAAATTATACTAAAGGCAATGATATTTTAGTAAACAGATATGTTATGAGCGCGCAAAACGTGAAGACTAGAAAATGTCCTACATGGGACAATTTGCTAGTCTATGATGCCGATGTGCGGGGGGATTGATGACGCGTGGCGCTGTTTGTTTATCTAGCTGTCAATTTTTTTCTTATTGCGTTTTATCAAGCTATCCTTTTTACTTGTAGTGAAATGTAATGTGTGAATAAAAAAGTGTGTATGTGTGCTGCCGCTCGGCGCGGAACAGTTTTTTCTGTTGTTTTGTAAGTGTATAACATATGTGTACATTAGAATATCATTGACTAAAGGTATTACAAATCTACCATAAGTAGGAGGTTAAACGACAATCGTTATCTCAACTATTGTGGCTCATACTTTTATGGTCATAGTATGATATCACAACCGTTACTGATATCAATACTTACTCAACATCATGATAACTTGCATTTAAGAATACTGTGATACTTAACTGTTATATCTATGAGTGTGTATTTGTGTAACTGTAAGATATAACATCTTTGAATAAAGAATAACCCAATTAAATTCGAATGGCTAAAGAAAACATTTAGTAAAACTTTTAAATGGGGGGCTCAGAAAGTTTAAGAAATTCCAAAGTAAACTTACCTCCTCAGGCTCACTGTTCTCATCAAATCCAAGACACGTCAAAAACTCTCTGCAACGCTCTTCTCTCTCCTTCTGCGATATCATTCCGAGGTAAGGCCTCAAGTCTGGCACCGCACAGGGCTTGTGAGCAAACACTCTTAAGTACTGCACACACAACGCTAAACCACTACCAATAAGGGAAGTTGGATCTCCATCAACGGCCAACCGTTTCCACAACTCCAACCTAGCTAAGTACGGACCTCTTAAATTCCTGCCCGATGTCATACTTTCTACTAACGAACAAATGAACTCGTGGCATTTTTCTGCAGAATTATCAATAGCACTTTCAGAATCCTCTGCATTTTCTTCAATTAAATGGAAGACAGAGTCAAAGTATGGAACGTAGTAGTCCCATCGGTCTTGATTGTCCCATAGTAGCTCTTTACAAACTATGTTGAGCCGTTTCCATTCACCGAGCTTCTTCAAGTAAGGGATGCAGGCTTGAGCAGTGTTTCCGGGGACTAGTTGTGCGTATAGTGGGCTTTCAATGAATTTCAAGATATCTTCCCATTTTTCTTGCAGTTCGAGGATCATGATGTAGAGACGAGCTTCTTGTTCGGCTTCCATTTTGTTCTCGGTTATAAAATTGTCGACCATTCTTTGAGCAAGAGCGAGTAGGATGCCTTTTTTCGTGTTGTCCTCTGATGTTTTTGCCTGTTGATAAATTAATAGGTCAATAATTTTGAGCCTAAGAAAATTTAAGGGACTTATGATTATTTAAGGAGTTAAGGTCGCACGTTAAGCATCGTACTTACGTCATCAGCATTATTTGGATGTAGACATCATTTTCTAATTTCGTTTGCGGGAAGTTAGCTCGTAGTCGAGGCAAAGACTTAAAGCCGCTATTCCACTGTCGTTATACGAGCGTTGGCGTTCCTCAAACGTCAACGCCAGCACTGCGCAGACGTCGTCACGTGGCAAGCGTTAAAGTCTATTTGAGTACCCGCTCGTACCTACAGGGAGTTTCCTCAATTTCGATTTTAAGCGGTCTACTATCGTACTGCGGCGCGATTATTAATAGATGACGCTCGATATCACCGATTTTGGTTGTGCGTCGCCATCGCCACATTACGTTTTGTGTGTTGGCCCTTTGTGTTTCTGAACTGAATATTAAACCTTACTGTACAAAATATTGTCCCATTCAAAGGTTGATAGAAGGCTTTTGATCAAAAAACAAAAATCTTGTTGTTGTATATTTTGATCTAGATTTATCCACCTCTCTATTATTTATTAATTCCCATTAGTGTCCGACCGAAACTGATTTTTCAGCCGAAACCGAAACCGAAACCGAACTTTCGTCCTTGCTCTCAGTTTCGGCCGAAACCGAAACCGAAACTTTAAAACATTTTTTTTCAATTCAATTTTTTTTCTGTATTTTTTTACATTTGTTAACACATAAGAAAAAGTGTCAAACATACAGGGCGATTTTTTCCGAAAACTAAAACTGCATCATTGGATTTTAGAAAAACCGGCCAAGTGCATGTCGGGCCACGCACAGTGTAGGGTTCCGTAGTTGCCCATCAAAATACTTATGCGAACTAACTAAACTGATTCGCTGAATTTAATTTTAAAAAGAAGAATTTTCAAAATCGGTCCAGAAGTCTTTGAGAAATCGGGGAAAATACATAAAAAAAAAGATTATGACGAATTTAGAACCTCCTCCTTTTTTTGAAGTTAGTTAAAAATAGTTGACGATAAAAACCTACCTATCCCCAAAAAACATACCGTAAAAACATACCTATTAAAGTTGTAAAAATAAAGTTGACAAACTTACATTTGCAATTGAAGAACATGTTCTCCGATACATTTTGTTTAAGAAAATATGTTATCCAAGTACATTTTATAAGTTGGTCGACTATTACTCGTAAAGTTGTAAAGCCTACTTAGTCATGATAATTTTCTTTTAAACTTTGTTATATATACTACTACTGTGAATTTTTTCACACCCCCAAACATAACCGTTAAGCTGGTAGAGGGGGGGGACACTCGAGTCAAGCAAAATTTAGCACTTTAAAGCTTAATATTTCACAAACGAATTTTTGTATCAAAAAATTGTTAATGGAAACTATCATTATTTTTTAAAGGCCTATTTAATGATACCACACACTAAGGGGAACGCGAGAAAAAAAAAATCCTCACTTTACGTGTAAGTACTGGAGGTACCCTAAAAAAAAATATTTTACGAGATTTTATTTCACCACTTTTTCGGCACAACAAATCCGTATATTTACACCAAATTACAGCTCTCTAGTACTGTGCGTCTCTGAGCTAAACTGCGGACAGACGGACGGACGGACGGACGGACGGACGGACGGACATGGCGAAACTATAAGGGTTCCTTGTTGACTACGGAACCCTAAAAATCTATAATCCTGCCAGGAATCGAACCCGCTAATTTTGGAAAAAAAATCACAACCTGTATTATTTCACCGTTCGATAGTGTTTCGAATAAGGATCAAATTCTGGGAAGTAATGAAATACGGCAAACTTATGAATAGATGATTTTTAGAAATTACTATTTTCCTATGTTATTTAACTTCTACTGAGCCATAATCTATTCGAAATTGTAAAAATGTATTGTTTCCAATGTTTCACTAGATTTGAAGTCTCAATAATCGCACTATATTTAGCAATAAGAAATTACTGAGTTGAAAAAAATAGAATTATTTCAAAGATAACTTAATATAATAACTTAATTACGTTTCGAATACCGCCTAATCCTAATCGCCTTGACGATTCATAAGTTTTTTAATCATTAACGTACCTACTTACGTAACAAATACATTTTATTATGATATGAATTTACAAGACTTGGCAGTAAACTCAAAAATATAACCTGAACTCACAATTAAATGGACGGTGGCAAACTGAGTCGGGGCCCCACTGGCGAGCAAGCACGTGTTAGCTACGAATTTTACCGAACGACGCACGAAAATGCACGAACTCTTGAGTTTCGGCGGGGCCGAAAGTTTCGGCTATATTTTGGCCGAAACCGAAACTAAGGCCGAAACTAGATATTTTGGCCGAAACCGGCCGAAACCGAAACCGAAACCGAAATTTCGGTCGGTCACTAATTCCCATACAATTTGTTGGATTTAAGCCTCATTTAAATAGTAGGAAACAAGCCCTTGAACAAATTCCTTACCTGCAGAACTATACTCATAACTGCCCAGAAGTAGTACGGATTCTTGGGAGCAAACTTGTACAGAGCCATGGCAGCCCGCTGCTGTGACCGATAGTCACCGACCCTCACGTATGACATGAACAGATGGGAGTGCAGTTCTTCACTAGCTGGTTCAGATTTCACTGCATTTTCGTATAACATGCATACTTTGTGTACTGTGGAAGAACAGAGATATTACTATTATAAGTGGTTATTTTGTTTTACAAATATTTAGATTACAAAAAGTATTTAGGTGTTTCGCTGTGCAAAATAACCTTGAGAACACGCGCCACATGTGAATAACAGGGTAAAATCGACTGGGAATTTAGAATAAAATCTTTATAAAATCAAATGTACATCTTTCGCAAAAAAAAATTGTTTGCAAAATGTTCATTATTAAATTGTCTAGTGATCTAGCCATTAGTGTCAGTAGCAAAATTAAAATAATGTTACTTCACAAGGAGATACATATTTTCAATCATGATTTTGCATTTATAAGGATTTATTGTATGGAGATTGAGAGCAGTAGTGGCCCAGTGGTTATAGGTCCCGATTTGCGAGTTGTAGGTCGTAGGTTCGTATCCCGCCAGGCGCATTACTTTGTGTAATTTATTTCAACACCACTGCTCTCAAAACGGTGAAGAAAAACATCGTGAGGAAACCGGCATGTCCTAGAACCAAAAATTCAAAGACATGTGACATCTGCCAACATACACTGTGGATTTTGGCATACTCCCTCCCACAGAGAAGAGGCCTGTGTCCCAGTTGTTTGGTATCTCTTACAATAAATCATCTTTATGTCACTTTTTATGTATTTTCATTGATTTTAATTTTCCCACTTTTTACTAATAAAAGCGAATTTAGTAGTTTTGTTCTTATTATCCTTCTTTCTAGATATAAAAACAATAAAAATAAATTAGGTAGAACCGTAAAAATGCTGTAGACCATTGTAATAGATTTAATCAGACCGGTGATGTATTAGCCATGAGTGAACTGCTATAGGGGGCATTTCACGTGAAGCGGACAGGGAAAAAAAAAGTGAGGTTGTGAAAATCGATCATATTCGGCCCATTTATACTTCTAGTAGGTATGCATGTGAACACAATTTTTTTTTTTGTATAACGTATGTTTCAGAAGTTATGGGTTTCTAAAGAATTGTCGTAATTGTAATTTCAATTTTTTGAAAGTAGTTTTTCGAATTTAATAAATTTACAATAAAATATTTAACATAGCGATAAGTATTGGAAAAGTACTGTTATTTTTAACAATAAAATTAAATTTTGAAAAATAGTTTTTTTTCATGTCCAAAACCGGAAGTAAAGTTTTCAAACCTGAATTTCAGTCACTTCGACCATTTTTATTTTTATTTTTGTTTCTTCAAAATATAGCTTAACCCATTCTTGACCACTGTGCCAATTTGGGAACACTTAATTAAAAAGGGTAAATAAAAAAAGTTTTGACAATAGTAAATATTGTGTTACTTTGTTGTGCAGTCGAAGATGCGTTCATTAGGTAAAGACATCGGATTATACTAATTTGTTCAAAAATCTTTCGTTTTGGACACATTCAATTTCGTTATCCGGAGGACACTGCAGGTAAGTGTATTTTTGTTCTTTTTTTTCATTACAGATAATGAATATCGTGAATATTGGTGATATTTTCGTATAATAGCTACATAATCTAACCTCTAAAGTTATTTTAATGCAGTTATTTTACATGTATATAAAAACATAGTGACATAAATATAGGTGTGCCAATTTGGGAACAACGGCTACAAGTGTACTAAAAATAACCTTTTCATTTACAGAATCAACATGAATCGCAAGCAATGTTTTAGTGGTACTAATGACTTCAGGGGCTTTTTTTTTTCTTAGCGTGGTAAAATCATCAAATGAGTCCTCCCACCCCGAGAAGGGCGGGAGGGATTGTCAGACTTGTACTGACTAAAATCCACGGTGTCCTTCAATATCTCTTTATGTTCCGGGGTCACGGTAGGGAAATAAGACCAGCGACCACAGCAGGCTTTGGCCCTCTAAGAGGGGGCCCCGTCATTTTGCTGACGCTCTTTGAGGCGCGCGTGGAACACGACGCGCCGTCGACCCCGGCATGGTCCATGGTCGGACAGCGAGTTGCCCTTTACTCGTTGTCCGCATGCCCGCGCCTACGGTGGCCGGAGATCGTCTGCTAACGTCCGACGCCGTGGGTGTCTACCACTGCGGTTGGGGCGGAGGGAGGACGCCGTCCTATCCCTCTCGCGGCCCTCCTTCGTGAACATTACTGCTTCACAGAAGGAGGCCACCGTTTCCTACTCCGTCTCGCCCCGCAGCATGGCCTCGACCAATGCCGGGCGCGAGAGGTCTCCGCCTATCGCCTCCGTGAGGACACGGCGGTGCTCTGCCCAAGCGGGGCAGTCCTGCACCGTATGCTCCACCGTGTCCTCCGGGCGATCATCGCAGTGGTGACACCCGGGCTTCTCTTCCCTCCCTATCTGACACAGGTACCTCCCGAAACTTCCGTGTCCGGTGAGGACTTGCGTCATCCGATAGGTCAGGACGACGTGTCGTCTCTCCAGCCACTCCTCAAAGAGGGGTCTTACCGCTGCGATTGCGGCGCGCCCGGAGTTCAGGGGCTTAGAAGAAGCTATCAACACAATAGCTGAGGATAGTGACGATGGCTTGGAGTATTATTTAGCGATCGTTCCACCAGAGCCAAGTTTTGTGACTGACGAAGAAGAAGGAGATGATAATGTGGCACCTAATACCCTACCAAATGGTATCCCAGGTAATATTGAGGTATTTGTTCGCAACGTGGGAACTCTGGAACCCGAGGATAGCAGTGATGATGAACCTTTGGCTGCTAAAAGGTCACGACCTTCCTTTAGATCGGCTCAACCAGAGCAGAGAGAAACGAGTGCGATGTGCTGTGTGCCATAGCAGAGGTCACTGGGGTTGCAAGAAGTGCAAGAAAACCCTGTGTATTGACAAATCGTGTTTCGCAAATTTTCACTCATAAGGAGCCGTTGTGCCAATTTGGGAACACCACTGAAAAATCATGAAAATTATTCCATTTGTTTTTTTTTGTGATACTGTTTTTTCTTGTAGCTACTAAATTTCAATTAATAAAAGAATTTTGAAAATCCGGTCTGTAGTTTTGATTTGGCCACTAATGGGTTAAAGTATTCTAAAAATACCATAGAACACTCAGAATGGGATCTCTATTAGTTTAGGAGTTAGAGTGATTAATGTAGTTACGCGTCGCAATGGGCCTGATAACTGGCGCTAGCTTAGATCGGTTGGTGTGCGCAAAACAATATGTCTTGTATAATTGCTGTGATAAAATAATTAAAACATAATAAAACAACATTGTAACAACGCAAGAACTGGTTTATTTTGTATTATTTTAACCGAATTAAAAAAAAGTAGGTTCTTGGTTCGACCTGTATATCTGTATGTATGTTTGTCCGCGATTATCTCGCGTTTGGCTGAACGGATTTTGATGCGGTTTTCAGGAAAGTATTCATTACATTCTAGAGAAGGTATTAGTATATAACACTAATAGATATCCCGTGACTTTGCCCGCTTGGATCAGTTTTTGCTTACTTGGATTGTAGATTTTCAGAGCCGATAGCATGTTTGTCCGCGATATCTCGCGTTTGGCTAAACCGATTTTAATGCAGTTTTCATAAAAGTGTTTGTTACATTCTGGGGAAGGTTTTAGTATTTATAACAATAATGGATATCTCGTGAAGTTGACCGTATAGATTCGTTTTTGTTGCTTAAAAGGACCAGTTCTAGCATAGATTCCCATTGTAAAGTTCTAAAAATTACAAAATAAACCAGTTCTTGCGTTGTTACAATGTTGTTTTATTATGTTTTAATTATTTTATCACAGCAATTATACAAGACATATTGTTTTGCGCACACCAACCGATCTAAGCTAGCGCCAGTTATCAGGCCCATTGCGACGCGTAACTACATTAATCACTCTAACTCCTAAACTAATAGAGATCCCATTCTGAGTGTTCTATGGTATTTTTAGAATACTTTAAGCTATATTTTGAAGAAACAAAAATAAAAATAAAAATGGTCGAAGTGACTGAAATTCAGGTTTGAAAACTTTACTTCCGGTTTTGGACATGAAAAAAAACTATTTTTCAAAATTTAATTTTATTGTTAAAAATAACAGTACTTTTCAAATACTTATCGCTATGTTAAATATTTTATTGTAAATTTATTAAATTCGAAAAACTACTTTCAAAAAATTGAAATTACAATTACGACAATTCTTTAGAAACCCATAACTTCTGAAATATACGTTATACAAAAAAAATATTTTGTGTTCACATGCATACCTACTGGAAGTATAAATGGGCCGAATATGACCGATTTTCACAACCTCACTTTTTTTTCCCTGTCCGCTTCACGTGAAATGCCCCATAGACTGATTTTCATGATGTTTTAGGTACTTGAAACATATATACTGTTATTGACTTAGACTGCAAGGGATAGCTTATTGCATTTTATTGGGCTTTTCTTACTGGATTCTCAGTGGATCTTTATTTTGACCAATCTAATTTTATATTTAAAGTTTTAAAAACTTACGTTGTTGAGATTCTCTGTAGGATATCGTCATCGCCTGCAGCGTGGTATCATCACTCGGCTTCTCGTCCGCCAGGGCATCGAGTACTACGAGCGCTTCGGGACCCTTTCCTAACCTAAAAAGTGCTAGAGCTTTCAAAGCCCGGGCTGCCTGCAAAGTAGGGCTCTTTTTAAGCACCTTTTCCGCTTCTTGCAAAGCCTTTTTATTATTCCCATTATCCAACCAGTCTGAAAAAGTCATAAATATACATATCTTCACCGAAAAACATCCCCTTTTGTGAAGAGGTTGGCTGAAATATTGAACTCTCGCTCAAGATAACTTGTTACCGTAAATTGGTCGCAACCGACGCTCCACAATACCGCCGTCGTGCATGTGCTGTGGCCGCACCGCCATTTTTCATTTATAAAGTTTTTTTCGCAAAATAAATTGCCTTTCGGTACTTTTTTGGGCTTTTTCACAGCACGTTTGTTTTGCGATTTTTGTCTGTGGCTGACAGTTGACAGTGACATAATGACTGAAAGTTGCCATAAAAAACTACCATAGACAAAGACGGTTTTTATAAAAACCGTAAATTTAATTAACACTACGCTACACTAAAATGAAAATGAAGGTTTTTTAAATGTGGGAATATGTTTATTGAATACATTGACATATAGAATGGACTAAGCTTTCCCTCATGCGAACTAATACAAACAGAGAAGGGCCAACGAAGGCCAGCTAGACGCATTCGCTAGCCTTCGTTAGCTCCTCTGTGTGTGCGCGGCATTATAGAAAAGATACATAATAAACGATGACCGCAGACCATTAAGCTGCGTGTCGCTGATTCTACTGCCGAAGTGCCGATTGCCGAATGAAATAAATATTTGTATGTTAATAGTTGTTGCTGGGGGGGAGGGGGGGTCAGGGGGATTGTAAATGTGAGAATCGTTTTAAATCTACTACGCTATGATTTTCTATGGGAAAAAATTGAATCGCTAGCGAATTTGAACCTGGGACCTCAACACCTACGACATCCGATGCTTTTACCAACCGAGCCACCGAGTTCTTACTTACTTGCGTCAAATTCATCAATCCATTCCTAACTTTATATATTTTCATTATTCATACAAGCGTATTTAAAAAAAAAACTACGGTCTATGCCCTGCTCCCAGAAAGTTTGATGAGGACACGACGTAGTGTCGAGCAGTGTGCCGACGCACGGGAACTGAGCAAACACTTTACTTCTAATCTAAATCACTTTTCTCTCATAATTGATTAGGAATAATGACCTCACCCAGGAAGAAGTGACCACAGTTGATATTATATTTTAAACACAATGACGACGGTCATAATATCCATGGGTTTGGGTTATTGTGTTGTGGAAAGGATCCAAACTATGAAACGGTTGCTTACCTGTCGGTCATTACATTTCGTAATTTATTCATTGGGATCGGTATGCAATTAAAAGTCGAGACATCAATTTATAACATTTAATTTAACATAAATATCTATAATTTACAAAAGTAGACTTAACCTAAATTAAAATTAAGTTAATTCCTAACAACTGTCTACGCAGTCGAATCTCTACGTAATTCAGTCACACAAGACTTAATATCACTAGGTAAAGGCAGCTTAGGTAATTCTGCTTATTCTAATAGCGTCATTTCTCGTATCATTTAGCTCTTAGGTCAACAGTCTCAAATCCCGAGTCAGGGAGCATCCCTAGTTTTGGTGGTGTCAATTCTGGTGGTTGTTCTCTTGATAGAGATGACCTTTTGTGTCTTGGTGGAGGTACAGGCGCAGGTGGAGGCACCTTCGACCTCAGGAGGTTCTTAATCTTAATGCCACCTCTGTAGTAGTACAGGTAGAGTCCTGCTAGAACGCTGATAGCAACGAGCAACGTGACGATAGCGACCACGAAGCCGTACCACGAGCTTCCAGTAGATTCCTCTGGGGTTGGCACTGTTGGTCTTCTGCCGGGAGGCACGTATGAAGGTCTCGGACGTCTGGTAGTGGTGGCGAAGCGTTCTCCTATGGCTATATCAGCACACGCCCTAAATTCTTCCTGTGGTCCACATCCTACTGCCTCGGTCCCGTTCCCGCATGCACCCCAGTTGTTGCCAGCGATATATCTCCATTGCATGACGCAATGAGAACATTCTAGTCCTTCAGGTAGCTTATACTTCATCTCGTAGATTTTATTTCCTTCTTTGGGATAGAATTTGGTTCCTTCTCTTCCGTCTAATTTTAGTACGTATTTATCTAAGCAGTCTTGGGTGGTTCCTTTTGGTTCTTCGCATACTCTGAATTCGAAGAAGCCGTTATGGTTGGCTGTGAGTTCTACTTTGATGACGATGGAGTCTTGCGGAGCGTATTTGCGAACGATGACGCCTTTGCCGAATCTTCCTCCGAGTTCGTGTGCTCTCGGGACGGGTGCGTCCCATGCGTCTCCACATACTCCGCATTTCCCATCATTCTTGTTCCACTGTCGTGAGAAGCCTCCGCAGTACAGTTCATGGTCGTTGTAGTTGTGTGGGGTGTCGAAGCCGAAACGCCAGGCAGAGGCGCGGGAGGGGGGCTCGATGAGTCTGCCGTGACCACTCGCGGTCTGCCATGTCACAGCCAGGACCGCCAAGCACCAGATTATCTGAAACAAGGACAGGGTGACATATTAATTACATTGTTTTTATGGCATATCCACTGGTTGTTCGTTGTTGACACTTTGCCCGAGTTGGATATTTAGCGGCTTGAATCGACCGTGCGTCCAAGAACCGAGATAGAGAAATTAACGTTTTTTTTTTCAAATGCAAGATGTATTAGTTACTAAAACATTCGAGGATGCCTTGTTAGCACTTCAGGTACGGATTGCAGAAGTACCATGCGTCAATGAAACGAATTGGCAATAGTTAGCGATATCGCACTTTCATGTTAAAATGTTTGGTATTAACGAGCGATTCGAACACTTTTAGTGACCGACTATTATTACTTAGTTGTACGCTTATATGACGAATCGATTATTATTATAGGTGTTGTTAAAATCTATAAAAAATCTGGTTATACAATAGAACTCAGATCAAAGAAATGGGAAAACTATTTCTTTGATCTGAGCAATAGAAGACGCTTTTGAGACAATCCAAGGAAAATATGTGCATAGATTACGTTCGCGAATTCTGAAAACATGTCAGGGTTCAGCAACCTTGCAATTTTCCAATTGCATACTCTTGCTAGGCCTTTCTCACAGAGAGTTCAAGTTGATGCTTGAACTCTCTATATACCTACTCTCTTAATATCTCAAACATAATGTCCTACTCTCTATTTAATCTCTACAAACAGATGTCCACAAAGTAAATATAGGTACGTTATTCACTGACACAGCCGCTTATTTAAGCATCAATTTCACTATCACGGTCGTAAATACATATAACCAGTGTTTCGAAGTTATCTTGTAAATGATCTAGACCTGCAAGCAACGGTCTCTGATTAAAGTGACGGAGGTGAAACAATTCAATCTAGATGTCGAAGATAGTGACCACTTTTACTTGTTGAAGTATTCGATAAAATTGCTAGATTTTACTATTCGCTATTTACGAACTCGGTAGGTGGGGACTATCAAATCGATCGCAGCGCGCGATGGTGGCAGTGTTGAGAATTAACTCGGGACTCTCGGGAGCGACGTATGTAGTGTGCCAAGTGTAATTACGCACCAAAACCCTTTTAAGTACTTATTAGGTTTTATTTAATTTTTAATGAAAAACTAGACGGAGTTTTTAAGTTGTCAAGTCTAGTGTCTCGAAATAATGTCGTCTAAATAAGGCGTTGTCATCGTTCACATAGCGATTTTCTTATATTGCTGTCCTCCAGTGATGTCCTAAGCCGAGGTCCGTACCCCACAGAGGGTGCTAAGGGCACTCTATGTGGGGTACGGACCGTGGTCGTACATACGTACGGCGTGTGGTGACTTGTTTGTAGTTTTAGTTGTAAGCCCCTGGGAGGCTTTAGAATTAGAATCATTTAAGGCATCCACAGAAAAGTCCGGCTAAGCAGCCCACTACCTCTTCTAGGATGACCTGCGAGATGCCAATAATAAAAAAAAAACACATATCAAATAGAGAACCAATGTTGTACTAAGCATAGTGATCCTCTCTATAGCATGTCGTCACCTATCGAGTTTAGAACTATAGAATATCAAATAGTTCATACAATTTCATTGAAATTAGTTATGTGGTTTTGAAGATCAGCGTGTGCGAACAGAGTGACACGTGAAGGTGAAGACACGTCTGAACGGGGAATTGAACTCATAAACCCTAATGTCTTCAGCAGTATTATTAAGCGTTTACGGCTAGAGACCAACGATAATATAGTCTTTACTATTATTTATAATTATGTTTTCATTACATTTATTAAGCTACTTAATGATGATGATGTCGTAAGTAGTTTCTAACTGAACTTAGATATTCATTTGATGTTTGATGAACACGTTTTTATATCTACCTCGTGGGAAAAAGATGTATGGCCTTGCGCTCAGTTATAATAGCCAGTTAGCCACAATACATAGTTTTGTTTAAATTCTAGGCGGAACAAGCCAGTTGACCCTCTCGAAAACAATAGCTTCTCAAACTGTCAATGGGTAGGTTAGCCGATAAAATATCTGAGCAGCACTAAAAGAAAAATGAGTAGCATAGGCTGACACAGCTGTCAAAATGCTTCACTCTAGTCTGAACTTAGCATGGTTTCAGCCAAGTTTCAGCCGATATAATTTAGTCAGCATAGGCTGAATGCTGTTCAGCATTTTCGATTTCTGTCCAGATTTTGTATCGGCTAACCGTACCCAATTTAATTCGTAATGTCGGCCATCTTAGCACAAATTCATTAAATTGTTGTTTTAACTAACTAACCCAATTAATCAATCTAAATCCGCTACACTCAATGAAAAACCTCGTCTCGGTCAACAAATTGTGATGCTATTTATTTTATTACATAAAGTTACGTCATGTAACAGATCGTTTATGTAAATAATAGGTCACTTTCGCTCTCCGTTGTGAATCGTAATTGAAAATTCGTTTTGTTAGGGCCTAGTTACGGGCCATCAAACTCTATGGTTTTTGATTAGGGGCGATTTTTTTAATAGCTCTGTAATGAATTTTTATTTTGCATCATATTTGTTTGGTTATGCAAGTCGTAATTCCAATTTTTACGACTGCTGTTTTATTTTTTGCCAGTTAACGAATCTGAGATTGAGTGGTTTTGGTATTGTTGGATAGTTACCGCGGCTCTGGAACACAAATGGCGAGTCTGACACTCAGTTCAGAGATAGGAAAGCCATTGATTTAATGCTTCCCCAAATAAATAAGCGGTTTCAGTTCCTTTTTTTAAAGTGGGGATGTCCATATGGATACCCTACTCCGACTATGTAAAATCCTGCCGTTTCCCTACTACCACCATCGACTCATAACGTAAGGACCGGTCCAATCAAACAACGAAAAATATGGCATTGGTTATTTGGCCCCCAGGCTGTCAGTCCCGGGCCAAAGCAACTCAGGTTACGTTTATCATAGATGGCGCTACTTTTTGCTTGTATGAAAAAGGTGTAGGCAAAATTTTCTGATGGCCGTAACCTTCCTTTTGAAATGATTTACTACCACGAGTTGGGGGCTCGAGAGATACAAATATAGGTATATACATTTCACCAATGAGGGCTCGATTACAAAAAAAAATATAGGTATGAGGGTAAAACAAAACTAGTTAGCGAAGAGAAGACACTGATAGGTACTGAACAAGCAACTCATCGTCGGAATGAAACTGTAATCAATAAATTACTGCTTTAGTTTACGCATAAACAGATAACTATTTTTGTACTAACGTAAATGTTAGTTTATCTACGGTTAGTGTTCTATGTTTAGATGTGTGGGTAAGACCTAGATTTCCTACTTAAAATTAAATTTTAACCAGGATGAAGACCTGCAGAGGGCTATTGGCTAACTTGATATTCACTGACCAGCAGTTGTCAACTGAACTTGGATGACTTGACACCTCTATATTTTATCGACTGTTATTTATTAGGCAAGAGCGTTAGAATAGTTGATTTTAGGGAGTGGATAGTGGATTTTTTTTTAACATTCACATTAATTATCAGTTTCATTGCAAATGCAAAAGCCAATACGAAATTTACCTTTTGAAAGCTATTTGACGGTCACCAGAGAAAGTGATCATTTGAACTGTCAACAGGGGTACGCAATAGCCCCACTGATGATATTTTATACTGTTAGTAGACTGTCAGAAAAATTCTGATGCTCGCCGGAAGGTACTCGGTGCATAATATGTTTAGTATGGGGGGTGCATCAGAATCTTTCGTGCAGTTTCTTACAGGTATGCAGTCGCGCATAATTTGATATTTTTTTATTACCTATTTTAATAGTATATATACCTAGTATCTCATTGACCAGCACAGGAACTTACTTTCGCTTATTTAAATCAACCCATAAAAGAGGTTAACGCAGGCAAACTGCTCTTTATTTTACGATTATTTTGTAATTATACAACTAAACAGGCAATTATGAGTTATCAAGTGGTAATCAGTCATCTCAAAGCCTACCATTGTTAGAAAATGTGCACGCACAATTACTAAGATGATGTTGTAATATCTGATTACCGTAATTGAGTCTGCCTGCGATTTTTTGCATCTATTGAATGCGTTGTAAGTTGTAGGTATATTATTTTGATTTCTGCTTGCTGCTTGCGGTAAGTGTAAGTAAAAAAAGCATTTCAACTTTTGTAGAACTAAACAATTAACCCTTACCAAAAATACCTTGAAAACTGAAGGGACTGGAATTTTACATTTTTAACCTCCTTTGTAATGAAAAGGGATGTCTGCCTACGTTGCATAAAAAATAATAAATATTGTAACTGTTTACCTATTAATTGAATTTAGAACACAAAAAAAAACAACAACGCTTTAAATAAACGGCCTTGTACAAAAATGATGGTCAAATGATTAGAAATAGAAATCGTTTATGATGCAGCTGGGTTAACGACTTTACAATGCCTTTACGAGTATGACTTAAGAATTCTTCTCATTGCGGACATAGTGATGTGAATCAACCATTTCGTAATAATATCGGTAATATTGTATCAAGCGCGAGATTGTATTACGACGAACTGCGCCTGCCTTAGCCACCTGACAGATAAAATTGGCCATACCTGAGAAAGAGATGAAAACAATTATTTGCTTAGACGAAAGCAAATAGGTATTTGTTTTCCTCTTTGTCTAGAGAGTATGGTTAATTTTAGGCAGATATTGCTCAGCCCATCCTTTTAAGTTCTAATAATTACCTAATCGACGGAGTCCGGATCTGTGGTGAAGTGGGTCTATTACTAAATTAACTTTGATCTTGAGTTTCGTGCTCTATGATGCTGATGCTGACTTGGCAATGTCAAATCTATTTCTTTTGCTTTGTCACTTTTTATATTTTGTAATAATCGTTACTTAGCTGCAGCCTCTGAAACAGTAAACAGCCAGTTGCCTATTATTTATCTGCATTTTGGCGACAAAACTAATCATAAAATTTACAAATATTTCTTACTTTTTTTAATTAAAAGAGATTAACGAGTATAGCAAAAGTGCTAAGAAAAATAAGACAGAAAAATATTCATAGAATGTATGGAAAATGGAGGAAGAAATTATCGATAGAAGCTGTTGAAGAAGAATCGTTGAAAGTAATTGGAGACTACAGACGGGCGACGGGCTTCCGCCAAGAAGTCTGTCTTGTCTCGACAATACAGTCTCATTTAAATGGCCAAAATAAACTGGATAGCCGTGATACTAAGCTGCCAAAAGTATTTGAATTAGATCTATCAATCTCGACTCATTATGCAAATTAAATGCACATCACTAAACGATTCCCCACATAAATATATATATTCCATTCATTCTACAACACGCTTGCGGTCGTGACACTGAATCCTAGTAGAGATGTTAATTTCCTAATCTACACATGAATCGTGCGAATACCGGATTTTCATTAGCAATTTTAAGTAGCTGTTGATAGTAGAAATGAGTTCTCATTTACATAGAACACCTTTTCTACTTTTTTCGCGAGATTTGACAGTTTTGTAGTGGATTTGGGTCGTGTTTAAAGTTTTAAACTGAACTGATTGACAGTGACACTATTGTGGTCCCTGAACTTTAGTTATGAAATAAGATTTTCTCTAATCATCATTATTGGTGGGATCCACAAATAATGGAAACTAGGAGTTTCCAGCCAAGACAAAGGAAATCTCATCGTTCGACTCTACGATGCGCAAATTTTAATCCCAGCGTGGTATAAGCGCGGCGGCCGCGCTGTTACAAGGCTGTGTTTATAGAGAATAGCACTAGAGATCCACTGGCTAGATAGACGGCATGATTAGCACAATAGCTGGGCGATTGGTCTGCTGCGTGTCGCGGGTTCGATTCCCGCACGGAGCAAATATTTGCATGATCTACAAGTAGTTGTTCCGGGTCGGGGCGTTTGTGTATATGAGGAACCCGTAAAAGTCTACAGATCATTGGCCTGCAGACCGCTATAAAAAACAGTAAGTAATACTGAAACGACGGTGACTGTATCATTATGTGGTACCGCTACGTAAATGTCCCCAGAGACGGACATCGTCAACGAGGCGGATCGACTGTCATTAAACTAGACTATTTGATGAGCTAAAATTTTCCTTTTAGGTTACTAGATTTTGCCCGAGATTTCGCTCGCCGGCTTCCCAACTCTCCCTCTTCGAGTTTTATCACAGGTTTTATGCAGGATCCATACAAAATATCAATTATTCGGTTCAGCAATTTGCATTTAATGAAATCATCGCAGACAAAGCACTTTTGCTTTAACCAAATAGTTTTTAATTAGGATCTTTTTAGGATGTTGTAGCTGTACCTATACTATACCTTTTTAGGTACTCGACCAGAAAGACAACCAAAATATTAATAATGTGGATGCAGGTCTTAAGTTATTTAGCATCATGATGTGACGATTTAGCTAAGTTTTGTGAGTTCATTTTAAGCCATGATCAGAAGTTTAGAATACACACTATCCATTGAGATTGAAGCCCAAGATAATAGTAGATTACGCACCAAGGGAATAAAGCAGTGCCTTACGTCACGGGCGTATTGAATCCCGAAGCGACACTAAGGATTCTGGGGGTGAACCTCCGGAGCGCAGCGAGGAGGTTCAAGTGTTAATTCCCGAGTGAAACGAGGGAATTAAGATAAGAATCCTTAGTTTAGCGAGGGATTTAAGTTAGCCCAAGACAAAGGCAGCTTTATTCCTGAGGTGAGTACTCTGCTTTTCACACCACCTGCGAGGAAATAAATTCGAATTTTGAAATTTGATGTGGTACGACAACCTTCGAACGTGAGCATGCTGTGGTGCCCACCTCAGCATGCGATCAGCTGTTGCAGTGGGGACTGCCGGGGGGCAGCCGCCGCTGCTTCAATTCCTTCCTTCAAAGTTTTCATACTATGTTTTGTTTGAGGTTCCAAATTCAAATCACATTATTCCCACGGGAATAATGAAATTCAGTAGAAAATAGAAGATAGAAAAATGTTTTTCACACCACTTGCTTGTAAATGTCACATTATATGTCATGCAAACCGGCCGTAAAGCAAGTCATTGTTCCCCACACTCAAACCGGGGAATAATATTGTACTGAATTTCATTATTAAATCCCTCGCTACACTAAGGATTAAATCTTAATTCCCTCGTTTCACTCGGGAATTAACACTTGAACCTCCTCGCTACGCTCCGGAGGTTCACCCCCAGAATCCTTAGTGTCGCTTCGGGATTCAATACGCCCGTGACGTAAGGCACTGCTTTATTCCCTTGGTGCGTAATCTACTATAAAATACTTCGTCTTACCATAGCAATTCATAGCATAAGTTTATTATAGCTAAACTCACTTAAATAATTAAAATAAAATTCTTAAGAACCTTTGCCCTTTCGCTAAATCTTTGCGAAGACCATAGCCTTCGCTACCATAGACCATACATCTAGTTTTATCACCCATCTCCAAACGCATATTGTCTGCATTGTTTCTTTAAATCTATGGCCACTATTAACATGCAGCCAGCTACGACACCTTTTTACGGCCCTTTGTTAGAATCTTCCCATTATAAGCAGAATCCGAGCCGTGACCCAAAAAATACGTGATTAAGTGGAGCAAATTTTTTACAACTGGTAATCATTGAATTATGTTGATGTAATACTAATTCTCTTGAGAAAGTTAATTTACCTCTTGTCTTTATGTTACCCTGGTACAAGGTGAGAGAAGATGGCGACGGATTTGCTTGTAACACTTGGGGAAGACTTGAAATAGGTACTGTTGACTTGAATTTATAAGCTAGTCCTCGAGATTGAAATTCTTATCTAATTGAAAAGATGTATAATTATAGTACATTATGATATAAGTGCGGTAAGTTGATCATTACAGCTGAGGCGATATTGGTAGGACGAGCCGTAAGGCGAGTGCTATAAGAAAGCAGAGGCTGTAATTATCAAACCCCACGTATGTCATACGACGTTTTATAACACATTTGTGAGTAAATAAATAAAATCATTACATCGAAAAGGAAAAGCAAGCGGAATAATTTTTACTTTTTCACAAATTAGCAATGCGCGCGCACCAGCATCTTTTGTTTATGGCAAAGACACAAAAAACAGCCAGTATTACTAATAAAGTAAATTAATTCTTTTGTGGTTTTATTACAGATAAATGGTTGTAATTAATTGTCAAAATTAATTAAATTAAAGAATAAAATGTTTATTTATTATATTTCATCTCCCAAATTTAATTTTAATAATAAAATGTTGACCGCTTTTCTGACAGAAAAACTCTTTGCTAAGATTTAAAAAAGTACCGTTCGTTTTAGACGGAGCATCTTGATAAACCGTGCGTTTTACTTTACCATTACCGCACTAGTGCGTTTTACTTTACCATTACGCACTAGTGCGTAATAAGATACATTACGATACTGAAATAGGTGCAGTAAGAGACCTTTTACGAGCAAATGTGTTATAAATTATTTTTACGAAATGATCTCTGGGAAGTACGTAGGTAGGTATTAATTATTCATTTGTTCGATTTTTTCAATAATTATTTCAGTAAGTAAGCTATTTCCGAAATAATATTGGGGGGGGGCATTGTGTAAGGGATCGTAGATATGTTCTTAGTTCTTAGGTTCTACTACCTATGCCATTTTTATTAAAAATAAATATTTATAGCCATTTTAATTATAAACAGTCCGTGATTGTCCCCAGGATCACAATCGCTAATTTCTCATGTCTCAAAACAAAGTATTGTAGCGAATATCAGCGTGAGAATTTATCGGGATCCCGTATTGTCTACTGATTGATGTTTTATCTCCTAACGTTTCTATAGAGAAGAAATGAATAATGCATACTTTCTGTTATGCAGCCTCTATGGCCTATGCAGTGAATTAAGGCGGCGTTAGTCGCGAGCTCGAACTCACTAGCAGGCATGGTCAAAAACCATGATATTTCACCTGAAATCGAGCCATATTGTTCATGTGTCCGCGAGCGTCATCCCCCCGTGGAGAAAACAGGGGAAAACATTATTCAGTGAGATGCACGATCATTCGTAAAAAAATACGAAACAGCCTTTTGAAGAAGGGGTTTTATGAAAAAACCACTGCATCAATCAATTTCAAATAAAATTTATGGAATTCTTCGATAAATGTACTGTGTCGGTACGGACTTTGTTTTGGAAATTTGATGCTTCTTTAATTTCTAATTTACGCCCAAAGTTGTGTTAAAATTAGCAATAAAAACGAATCTTTGGAAGCTCGTAACTTTTTAATGGCTTGTTATTTCAAAATTCTGCTTCCGTACAGACAAAATTAATAATGAGACAAAACGATACCATGTTTAACTTTGGATGTACCTTCTCAAATAGTAGAGTAAAACCCCAACGAAGTTTCTATGGAAAAAATGTTGACTTGTTTCACCTTAAGTAAAGAATTTTCTGATTGAGGTCAGTTATCAAATTGTTTCTTGAAAATAAGCGTCGCGTCCTTAAATATATCTATGGTCGCATCCTTTGATGAAAATAATGACTGTTGTGAAGGCATGTGTGAAGGTTACAGGAAAATACGATTGTCTACCTATGATTTAAGGAATCGAAATCCTGAAGGAGTATATAGTTTTCACTATGAACTAGGATCTTGGTCAGATAGACATGCTAAGCATCATGGTTTTATCAGCTTATCAGCTGTTAGCTTTCCGTAATACTTATAAATGGAAAAAAAGCATTACAATGCAACTGGTATAAATATAGGGCCACCAAAGTTCTTGAAATAAAACTGTTTAATTTGAATTTGGATTCAGTGAATTTGTTGGTGATTCAGCCTGTGGTACGCGTGTCAGGACAGGCGAATATAAATACAATAAAGCCATTGTAAATAACGATCTGTATATTATTTTCAATACGCATGACAAAGCTATTGCCTAATCTGTCACAATGCGTTACATAAACCTACTTTATGAAACTGGATGCGGCCCTGAATACCATTCATTTTATCAATTTGAATGCATATCGCATCCTTTGGACTATGGTTATGAACTGACGGAGCGATGAGCGGAGCCAAAGCGGAGCGTTTTGTAAAATACGAGTAAAGCTATGGGCTATGGCTATTCTCTACTATAAGATGATATAAAGGCTACAACGAACTTGTTGTCGAAGCCCTGCCGGCCACATACATCAGTTTATTTTCCGTTCGGAATTCGAAATTTGTACGGGAAGTTATACAAATGTGTGTGACATGCACACATTTGCATGAATTCCTGTGTTCGGATAGAAAACGGATCAGGAGGCCAATCGCGCTATTTTTTTTTCAACGAAATCGCAACTGAACCGCTACCATAACACAACTTTTTGACCGTTTCGTATCGCGCTAAAATTTTGACAGCAAGTTGAGACGCAACGCGATCGTAGCTGGAACGTAACCGCTGTCAAACGTAAAGTTGATAGGACGCTACTTTTTTATGATCGTTACTGCATCGTTGGAGTGTTTTGTCTTTGTTGTGTTGTGAAGTGATTCTACACTACATCCTACTGTTATGATATTATCTTATTATGAATTTATCTATCTAACTTGGTTAGCGTTTGAACGTATAACGCAATACCAAAATCAGAAAAAACTGAATCGAAACGTAACCACTGTTGCAATCGAACCATAACGTTATCGTATACGTTTGCAGACGTTTCAAATTAGCGCGATTGGCCTCCAGGATTCTTGATCAGGAAAACTGATGTAGGTACCTATTTGGCCGGCCTTACGTTTCGGGGTCACAGTTTCCTTACAGCCAGTCCTACGACCCCAGCAGGCTTTGGCCCTCGAGATTGCTAACAACTCTTTTTTTTATCCTAGATTAATTTTTGGTTCCGCTACTGCCTAACCACCATGACCCTTCCTCAAGTAGGTAGACATATATTCGTATTGCATGTTTTGTATTTACGTTCAGCAAATGGAGTGATTTCAATGGCGGACCATCGCTTACTGAAGAACAATCGGCAATGGAAATCGTTTCTGAATACGCACTGAAAAAACATTTCGGTATTCAGAATCAATTTTCATTGAGCAAACAATTGGGCGACATCAGATCCAAATCACAACAAACAAAAGGAGTTTTCAAAACGATTTAATGTTTTAAATACTTTTTTTGCATTGCATCTGCTTTGCTTTTGCCCAGCAATGTTGGGGGCAGAATGCAGTCTAATCGGATGCAGCTGCTTATCTTACCACCACAACTTTGTGTGTTGCAGGAGTCTTTTACTGCAAATCTTGGAGGTCCTGGATTTGAAGATCGGATCATTGGTGTTCCCGGTTTTTTTGTTGGCATTATACTCGCCCCCTATTTTGGTTTTGACTTCAACGGAATGTTGTTTTATATTTCGGGAAAAATAAAGCGGTTCTTTTATTTTATTTCGGTAAATTGAGATGCTTTTCGTTCGATGATTGTGCTAAATAGGCGCCATGTCTCTGCTCATTTTATGGTAGGCGTAATCGATTCTGATATTGCTTTATTATTATTTCACAACTTTTAACTGGCCCGAACATGTGCGCAATATTGCCCAAATATTTATACAAAGGCCATTTGCACAAGTGTTGCCACACTAAAATAAAAACAATTGTGTATTTAGCAACCACAGACGTGAGATGCATGCGACACTGAATCAGGTGGACAGTGGACATACCTACATTAATTTTATTTTGTAACCACACAATAGAATTTATAGACTATTATCATCAATATTCATTCTTATAACAAAATGATTCATAGGAATTTTAAATAAATAAAAAAAAATACATATCCATGAGTAATTGCAGAAATAGGCCGATGACAAATCGTTTTTTTTTAATTTGAAATATTCAAGTCATTGCTAAGTCGGAAAACACATGAAAAATTATTCGGAAGCAAGGACCTATTAAGTGCGAATTCAGAGGCAGCTATTAACGATTTGTTTTTAAAAAGGTTTGACAAGGTCTCCGGGAAGCAATTTCGACCAGTTCGTGCGGATGCTATGAATAGCTATGTTAGCTAATATGATAGTTCCGAGTTTTTGACATTCCGACTTGCGTAGCTACTTAGCCGCCTCAAATGAGTTGAATAAGTATCTACCCATTGCCTTGCAATGCTAATAAAGAAATTAACCATGCTAAAACAATTTGATTTAAATCACGCCTGCATGCTCCAAGGGCTGGATTATGTTCATTATACTTCCAAGTCTCGCCAGTTATAATAATTATTATACACAAGTCCAGCCAACTCACAGTGTGGGAATTCCGAAATCTAGGGGGATTTAAATCAAAATATAAATGTTAATTTTTTATAACATATTTATAACCTATTTATACCTAAGACCCTATTGGTCAAAGCTACATATTAGAAATTGTTGTATGTAGCTTGAAAAAAATAATAAAAAATCTTGAAGTGGGTTGATAATAGTCGTTGTATACCGACAATGTGAATACGACATTTAAGTGTCATCTTCATTTGAGATTACTGATAAAATTAACTTAAAACTTTGTTTATTGGTTTATTATTCCATTGTGTATATTTGTCAAGATAATTTAGAGTGCATTTTTGTTGTGTATTATGGAAGAATCTTATTAAAACAAGCAGATCACGAAAAACTCATGTAATGGCTTACAAACTGACAATCAAAAGCAATGTGTCACTCACAATTTACCATAAACAAACACCACATTCCTCCAACATTATTTTAAAAGTACGTATTTTAACATTTATATTTTACCGTTTTCCGGGTACTCCTTATAGGGTACCTGCGGACTTCAGGTTCCTGAGAGACCGCGTCAACAAACTCATCATCTGAGACTCCCTCTTCCCTATCAGAAACCTGTGCCGGTAATGTCATAACGGGTTCTGATACAAGATCAGCTTCGTTTGACTGACTGATCTCCTCAGGAAAACAGTCACCCAACACACTGAAATCATCATCCGGTTCAAATGATGAGTTCCCCTTGTAAGGCAGTAATTGGTCGATATGTTTCTTTACAGTTACATTTTCGTCTGGAATATACACGGAAAACATTCGTGAACCTAAACATTCATTAACTGTGCCCTGCTTCCAAATATTTTTAGTACCGTTCTTAAAATATTGCTTTACTAAAACTTTGTCACCAACAGAAAAAACCACATTTCTTTTCCCACCAAAATGTTTACACTGGTTCATTTGTGCTTTTGTGACGTTAGCTTTGGCCACGGATGACGAGGATGGTGAAATCTCTTGTGAAGGAAATCTTAATAAATCGAGTCTGCACCGCAGAGGACGTCCAAACATCAACTGCGCTGGAGAAAATCCAGTAGTCAAATGAATTGAATTCCTATAATCAAACAAAAATTTATTTAACACTTTCACCAATCCTTTTTGTGTGACGTCTTTGTTTAAAATAGCTTTTAAACCATTTTTTACCGTTTTGACACTGTTCTCTGCCTGTCCATTGGACATAGCATGATACGGCGCGCCTGTCAAGTGTTGTACTCCGTTTAACCGACAAAATGTATTAAATTCGTTTGAACAAAAGTTTGTAGCATTGTCCGTAACCAAAGTTCGCACTAAACCAAATCTGCTAAACATCTCGCAAAGTTTACTAATAATAGATTCACTATCCGTTTTTTGCATTATAAAACATTCCACCCATTTAGAATGAGCATCTACAGCAATTAAAAACTGTTTTCCCCCTAACATAAACATATCTAAGTGAACGCGCTCCCAAACGCGCTTTGGGTATGGCCACGGAACTAACGGCACTTTAGGTGGGTTATTACGCAGTGTGTTACAAACACTACAGGCACCTATTTTCTCTTCAATATGTTTGTCGATGCCGGGCCACCACATACGCATTCTAGCTTCCGCTTTGGTTTTGACTACTCCAAAATGAGAATTATGTAGCTCATTTAGCAGTCTTTCACGAAAACGTGAAGGAATCACGATTTTATGACCTCGTAATATACATTCATTCTCCACGGCCAGATCCAAACGACATAAATAAAATGGACGTAAATCCTCATTAGTCACTTTAGTAGGCCAACCATTCTTTATATATTCTATCACCTTTTGCAAAACTTTATCGCGGCTTGTTTCAATTCTGATGTCACTCAAAGTTAAGGGTAGTAAAACAGAGTCACTTATAAAATTAATATACCGTGAGAGATCCATATCCTTAGCCACTTCGAGCTCATTTGATTGGATAGGTACCGAGCGCGATAAAAAGTCAGCAACATTTTCCTCACTCTTTACATATTCGATAGTGAAATTATAGGCAGATAAAAATAAAGCATAACGTTGTAATCTGTTCGCTGCCAAAACGGGTACACCTTTTTCTTTTCCGAAAATTGATAATAGCGGTTTATGATCCGTTCTCAATACAAATGGCACCGTACGGCCATATAAATAATGATTGAATTTCTTAATCCCGAATACAATTGACGTGGCTTCTTTCTGAATTTGCGCATAGTTCAGTTCGGATTTTAACAACGTACGCGAGGCATAGGCAACCACACGTTCAGAACCGTCGGGCTGTTTCTGCGCCAAGACTGCACCGAGGCCGGTCGGGCCGGCGTCGCAAGTCACGACTGTCGGATATTCCGGATGGTAGTGGGCCAGCACGCGATCAGAAGATAGCTCTTTCTTAATTTTATCAAAAGCTTCCGCTTGATCTTTACCCCACTCCCATTCAATGCCTTTTTTTAACAACTTGTTTAGAGGACTAAGAACCGATGATGTATTCGGAACAAAACAACGATAATAATTCACCATCCCTAAAAATGACTTTAATTCATTAACGTTCTTAGGAGGATCGCACTTAACGATAGCTTCGATTTTACCGTTAGATTTATGCAGTCCGTTCCTATCAATAACGTAACCAAGATATTCCACTGAGCTTTTGAAGAATTCGCATTTATCGTTTTTCAATCTCAACCCTGCGTCTAATAATCTTTTCAACACGAGCTCTAATCTATCTGTATGTAGGGACCTATTAGGAGCAGTTACTAATATGTCATCTAAATAAATACATACACCGTCAATATCGCCTAATAACTGTTCCATAGTACGTTGAAATATAAAAGGAGCGTTAGCTAAACCAAACACGAGGCGCGTGTATCTATATAACCCTCTATGAGTATTAATACAACACCATTTCTTTGAGTCATCATCGAGTTCTAACTGTAGATAAGCCAATTTCAAATCTAACTTGCTGAATTCTACCCCATCATGAAGTTTGGCAAACAAATCTTCGATCCGTGGAAGAGTGTAATTGTCTAAATATAACGCTTTATTTAACGTTACTGAAAAATCTCCGCAAATTCGAACATTCCCGTCGGAACGTAAAACTGGAACTATTGGCGTCGCGACGTCAGAATGATCAACTTTTTCTATAATACCTGCTGCCAATAATCTATCCAATTCCTGCTCAATTTTTGGCTTCAAAGCTAGAGGCACGGGGCGTGGCCTGAAAAACTTCAACTGTACATCAGGTTTTATTTTCAAACTTACCTTATACTTATTGAACCTGCCCAACTCATCAGAAAATAATGTTGAATATTTCTTTAATAACCTTTCCCCCGTGTTATCCCTTACTACACTGTTACAGTTTAAACTACACAAATGTATACCGAACAACCTCATAAAATCTCGACCTAAAAGAGGCAAACGTTTCTCATTAGTTTTGATTACGAAAAAGGAAATTAGTTTTGTGCGGCCTTCGTATGTTATAGACAATGACAAACAACCTAATGGTGCAATTTTTTTTCCTGTATAGAAGTTAAAAACCTCCTCACATGGCTGTAAACGATATTTACTATTGTTCATAGCCCCAAACAGCTGTTCATATAAAATAAATGGTAAAACGGAGACAGCACTGCCACAGTCAATTTCACATAAGATGTTCCTGTTATCTAACATGACATTACGTGAAAAAGGCTGATCCTTACTAACGTTTTTAATATTGAATAAATTATAAATACCTCCGTCATCAACATCATCGTCACCCGTTTCCAAGAAATGGCTTTCAACTATCTTAGCTTTGCACATCCTTTTCAGATGACCTTTTTTATGACATTTCTGACAGGTATAATTAGCAAAACGGCACTTTTCCGTCGAGTGATTTTTGTACCCACACACTTCACAACTCTTACATACTCGCGAATTATTATCGTAAGAAGAAGAACCGCTTGGCCGCTGCAGTGCGAAGACCGGCTCCGCGGAGTTCCCGCCAGCCGTGCCGGCCGCGACGTCGCCTGCTCGCGCGGCATGCAACGCGGCTCGCGCACACCGCACGCTCTGCGCCATCTCCAATGCCTTATTAAATGTGAGGGTTTCAATGCTTTCTGCGAACAATTTTTCTTTTTCCTTGGTATTTTCTAAACCTAAAACGAACTTGTCGCGTAAAGCCGTATCTAACTCAGACTTGAAACCACAGAACTGTGCCAAATTGCGCACTCGCGCCGCCCATTCCGCTAGATCTTCCCCAGGACGTTGTTCCGCCCTATAAAAATTGTACCTCTCAGCGAACGTACTCTTTTTTGCTTGAAAATGGAGGTTCAGTTTCTCTAACAAGTTTTTATAGTCAACGTTGTCCAAGCTTTCGGGAAAAACTACATCTCTTGCGACGCGGTAAGTATCTTCCACCAACGCAGTGAGTAGAAAAGCTCGTCTTCTATTTCCAGACTTATCGGTGTCGTCTCCAATGTCGTTCGCCGTACAGTACTGGATAAAACGACTTCTAAAAATGCTCCACTCCTGCACGCGGTGATCAAATGAGAGATTGCCACCAAACGCCATATTAAATTATTTTGCGTGCTCCGCCGTGGTCATTTACACACAATAACTAGTGCTCTTACACACGTGAATAACGACTCGTCGCCAAATGTTGTGTATTATGGAAGAATCTTATTAAAACAAGCAGATCACGAAAAACTCATGTAATGGCTTACAAACTGACAATCAAAAGCAATGTGTCACTCACAATTTACCATAAACAAACACCACAATTTTATTAAAGAAATAGTAATACATTACCCATAAAACAACATGTGAAAGCAAAGGTTGAAAAAAGCATTTTCTTGAGACGATTTGCAAATTAAAACGTGTATAAAAAAAATGACCAGAAGGTCCCGGTGTTTTGATTGTTTCAAATTATGGTTTACAGTCTAAACTTTTGAGAACAGTTAATAACAGGTGCGCTTTTTATATTAATAACATATAATATATAACAATATTTTTTTTTTTCGATTTTTAATATTACAAAAAAAGCGGTTTTTTGATCTCAAATGTGGAAAAGAAGCGAATTAAAGCTATCTTTGCTTTTATAAGAAGTACATACCATAAAGTTAATTTTTTGGAAGATACTACAAATGAAATAAAGCTCTTTTTAAAAAGTTTATATTAGAAAAATTGGCTGCAATCGGTAGACATTGTAAATGATGAATTTTATTTATTTGAATACCAATTAATATAATTTTAAACTTGTTTCTTTTATTTATTTCAATTTGGAATTAAATCCCGCTAGATTCCGAAATTCCCACACTGTGCAACTAGAGAAATCCAGCAGGACTTCATCCATTATGACACCCGTGATGAGAAAAATCTTGAATTTCACCCTAACCACTTTTTTAAACATGTCATCGTTAGACCAAAGAGCATACTTTTTTTTCCAAAAGACATAGAACCGGCAGCACACCATAGCAGCCATCATTCCTTTCTTTTTTCATAAAAGGAACTCCAAGGCCGCAGGGAAATAGGGTTGCGCTACGCTTCGAGTGGTCAACGTTTTTAGTCGATTAGTATTCACGTCAACACATGACTCGATCGTGAAATGAATTGTAGATGAAAGTGAAAACGCTTTGGGAGATGCGCAACGAAACTTTCGGCCCATTGTTATGGTATTAGCTATATTCACCATTAAACTAAGCCAGCGTGTAATGGGGAAGCACTTAGTCTGAGCGCTAGAGAATGCAATATGAATGACATTGCGGTACAATAATGTAAATATTATGGACTTTCCTTTTGGTGTTTTCTTGTGATGATGGGTGTTAAATAAATGGCGGTGCTTACATTACTTACTGCACTATAGTGTTTTTATAGTCTTTAGAATATTTTACGAGAAATTTTAATAGGTTTTGCGATAAAACGGCTCTTTCAAATCCGTATACGTATATTCGTAGTTTGATAAAAGGTGTGAAAAGCATCTGTGGAAAAAACTCCAAACCGAAATAAAAATATGAAAGTTATCATCAGTTCATCACCAAATGAGCAGTGCCATTTTGTAAAGACTTAGCGACGGCGACGGGCGGGGCAGCAGAGCAGCGCCAAAACTAAGGTTTTGCTTTGGTACAATCTATTACCTACAAGCTCGTAGAGTCCACAGGTTTTACGTTTGTAAGCTCATAGTCCTCGATTCCTAAAAATATATAAAAGAACAATGTGATTCCCTTTGTCAGTACACCACACTAAACAGAAAGTATGATCTCTGTCCTCTGACAAGTCCAATTAACCCCGTTAGACAGCCATTAGGAAGGTACTTTGGATTTAGCTAAACAGTTGATGAGGTTCTTTACAAAGCTTACAAATAGATGGATCAGACACGTTTAATGGCATCACCATCATTCTTTTTAATCAAATCGAGGCGGCAAATGACAATGTTACATGAGTAAAGCTTTCTCTACAAGATTTTACAATGTAGATTAGTTCCTTAAGGTAATAAGAGATTTCCACTTTAACCTTTTTTTTAAACTCTATGGTTTGTATACGGATTCTTTGTAT
Source organism: Agrotis clavis (assembly GCA_954870645.1). Classification (NCBI taxonomy): domain Eukaryota; kingdom Metazoa; phylum Arthropoda; class Insecta; order Lepidoptera; family Noctuidae; genus Agrotis; species Agrotis clavis. The sequence continues at coordinate 9,050,429 of OX940939.1, read as the reverse complement.
GGACGGTGAACATTTCTAAGCTAAGACGATTCCAGTAAGTGACAGCTTAAAGAATATTGAATATTATATTTTATGTGAAACTGTGTTAAGCTGGAATAAACAATATAGGTACAGTCACGAGCAATAGAATGTATACACTAAGCAGTATTCAAAAGTGATGTTCTGCTACCATATTGATTAAACTTTTGCCTTAGAATTTTACTTTGGAAGCCATACTAATATGAAATAGGTTTTATTTCAAAGTGGAAGCCAGTACTTTACGAGTAAATTGCGTTTGAATTTTGTTAAGTGTTTACATGTTATTGCTCGTGACGTACAGCTATACAGAAACATTGATATACGTATATAGCATGCATATCAAGACTAGTATTGTTAAATGATGACTAATAAAGAACGGAAAAGGCATAAAAAGAGTTTCATAAGACCATTCGATCTGGCTCTAATAATAACTCACCGGATAAATAAAAGTGGATAATGGGAAATGCTGATCGACCCAAATCAGATGACGAAATCAATTAAGGAGCTTTCATTCTAAATCGGGGGATCAGGAAGTAGTGTTAAGACGCTAAATGGAGTCCCATTAAAAGAACACAAAAAAAAACAACTAACGCAACGGTACTAGGATTTCATTATCGGTAGGAAAGTGCAGTTATCGCCGCTTGAAATTGTTCAGTAATGAAAACAATGCTATCAGTTTTTCTGCAACATTTGAGCACGTGTTTATTTCATATCAAGATTTATATGCAGAATTTAAAAGACATATATATCAAGTATGATTCATTACACAATCATTTCATTTTTAATGAATATTTTTTATAACCTCTATGAATCAAGACGATGAATTAAAACTAAAGATTAATTGACAGATTAATAAAATTCGTAGAATCAATTGAGTGGATGGATTCTATGAAGCCTTATTTTTACATAACGCTTTATGAGTCAATAAAAATGATATAACAACAATTTCCATGATATCAAACGAATGTTGGGAAAGTAAGAGGAACCTTTGCTTGTACGAGTATGAATAACTGGTCCTACACGAGTAGGACCGGCGAGTAAATAAACTGTGGGGAATGTCGAGAAGAGTGAAAGTGTATAGCTTTAAATGGCAATAAACACTAGCTCAGTATTTATGGAAATATTCGTGTTGATGTCGTGTGACAGGTTGAAATATTTAAGATAAAAGGACATGAAATTATTTTAATAGCAACACCAGTTGTTACAGTCCCCTTTGCGTGGCGAAGGCCAATTTTCATCTAGAAATAAGATACGGTTGCCTAAGTTGGATTCGCGATATGATTTCAAACTACATAGTCTAGAAATCAAAAATTCTTGCAGTTTTTTTTTCATAGTTGTTGTTGTTTCTATTTTGATTTGATATTTTGAAATTAGATACTAATGAAGTATTCTTTAAATAAAGTTGCTTCCACAAAACTACTTGTATATCCGCCACGCAGTACGTTATTGTCGATTTTCAATTTCCTTCAGCAGTCTTAATTTTAGTAAAACTATTCATTATTATAATGATGTAATTACTACCTGTAAACGTAGGTAATAGGGAACACGACAAGCTAGATCGCTAACTTTTTGGTAATATTTCATTTAATATGCCTTCACTCTGTTTCCTAGATTCATTATAATTTACTGATGATTTTCTATTAACTTGAAGATCTTTCAATTATTATGTATATTTATTCCGAACGTTTCCAGTTAGATTTTATTTTTCACTTTATTTTACAAGAAATTCTTGGTCAGAATTAAAGCATGACTTACCTACTGGTATCAATACTTTTTCAAAAGAGGAATTTTGCATAGAGTTAGACGGGTACTTCAAGGGTCTATCATCGGCCCTATTGCGTTTAAAATTAAAATTATCCATCGACAGGATGTGATTGTTACTGTTACCGTCAGCCTGTGTCATCCCACTGCTGGGCAAAGTTCTCTCCCCATGATCTGTCCCAATCCAGGGTCAATATTGTAAGCCACTGGTCGTTACTGTGCGATGAAAATATCCACTAAATCGTGTTTCTTTAATGCCTGTAACTAATACGATTAGGAACTTGGTAAATGAACTGCGTGGATGTAGAAATCAGGGGAAATGTAACTGGTATTGGAATGCTGCGCTTAGGTCGAGATAGTAACGTAATGCCAGGTCTACGTTACAACACTTGCACTTACACCATTCACTGACAGTTTCCATTCAGTAAATGGTGTGCAATGCGAGTATTGCTTGTCGTGCAAATATCTGAAATGAATTTATTCGTCGACTAAAAAGCCTTTTTGAGGCAGGAATATAACCTTTCCGCTTTGTGGTAACTGGCATTTTTAAAAATCTTCCTTTTGTGCTCAAAAAGAAGAATTGGAAAATGTCTATCCGCTGGTGTGATATTAAAATATGGGTTTTTTTAAAAAAAAGAATGTTTTGAAAAATAAGCTATCTTACTTTGTGCCTGATGTTAGTTCAATGAAAAACAGGGTTGCAGATTCGGGCATTTTATTTCCGGGACAATTCGAAGGTTAGGAATTCAGTCGGTAGGAAAATTTACGAAATCGCTTTACTTGTAATATTTTGCACAATTCTAGTATATCTACAAACTAATCTTGCAAGCATGACTGGTGAAGAGGTAGTTAATGAAAATGATATTTCTTGAAGGGACTGATGGTCAGTCTTTTCAGAAAGGAGAGTAGAGAAGATAAGATAGAGTTTAAAATAGGTAGAAGGAACTCTTTTGAGGAAGTGATTGTCATTGTGGTGATCATGTAGATTTCCGTACAAAACAAATTAATCATCGTTGTTGTTGTGAGTCATCATTATATTCAACTTCTTTAGAAATAATAAATAGGATCATCAGTTCAAGGTTGGTCATTATTTTGCTGAGTTTGACATTTGGGAAGTTCTAATTTTATTTTATTTTGTATTTTTTTTTTGTTTAGTTTTGCTACATATTATGTCTCGGCCAAGGCTATTATTGCTTTCACTGACTTTAGCTTATTGCTCTGTCTTTTTGTAGATATTGGAAAGTATAATATTTATTACACTTCCTCAGTTTTCTCAAAGTTGCCGCAATTTTATATTAGATGAGATAGATGCTTCAGAGGCCTTACCACGAGCTCTTAGCGCGATCCAGTTTAGACTGTGGGAAAGAGACAGAGCTATACAAGTCGTCTAGCGCCATCTCTTTCCCACAGCCTAAAGACTCACGCTTTAAGAGTTCATGGTAGGACACCAGGGTGCGACATTCATGATCATTGATTTGATACGCTAGGCTGCGCTGCGCGATCATAAACTAGATCATTTATTTAAGTCTATGCTTAATCGCTATTGGTGGCCACTTTCTTTGCCCTTTCTTTTATTGTATTTCCGAACCAGTGAAGGTCAAAACCATAGACCACATTTTTTTCACACGAACACTTCCCGCGTTTTTTTTGTGCAGAAGCCATCTTAAATCCGTTGTTTTGAAATAAAATCGAATTCGATGGATGAATGATCGTGAATTCGTGACCAATAGCTGTTTTTTCTTAATCTAAAAACTTGGATATTTTTTTTAATTCTTCACAACGCAACGGTAACCAATCGAAAGTAACATTCGAGTGAAAGTTATAAACATTTCGTTTTGTTTTTATTAATTTATGTACCTAATAGAAAATAAGTAGATACATAATAAAGATAATTGTTTGTGACATTGAATGATTAATTGCAATAAAATATATCATTAATAGATAAATTAAAACCTTCATTATTTTTTCTGAATATCTAATCTATACATATAATAAAACTGTAGAAAAATCGTTTTTGTACATCAAAATAAAATCAAAAAAAAAATAGCTAGGGTGTTGAAGGACAACCAACAGAACCCATTTCCAGCATTTTTAGAATTTTTGTCTGTTTGTCTGTTTGTCGGTTTGTCGGTTTGTCGGTTTGTCTGTTTATTTGTGGCTCCATCACCAGTGCCGGATAAAGCCGGTGCGGGGCCCGTAGCAAATGTAACCATGGGGCCCTAAAATTACATTGCCTTTTTTTAGCGGTAAATCCTCGGTGTCCTTCAATAGCCCTTTACGTTCCGGGGTCACGGTAATGAGATAAGTCTCGCGACCCCACCAGGCTTAGGCCCTCTAGAGGGGGGCCCCGTCATCATGCTGACACTCTTTGAGGCGCGCGTGGAACACAACACGCCGTCGACCCCTGATCCATGGTCGGACAGCGAGTCGCCCATTACTTGCAATCCACGCGCCACTCATAGACGCGATGGAGGGCAGGCAATCCGGCAAGGAGGTAGGCCGATGCGCTGGCGATCGTGCGATATCCCTGGATCATCCGGATAGCCATGACCCCCTGGCATGCGACCAGCTTTAGTGGTCGCGTTTGGATGCTAATCAGGGCCCACACTGGGACCCCGTAGGAAGAGGGCCATGGACCGCACAACGCCGGCGTATAGCCTCCTTGCATGAGGGGTTAGGCCCTGAGATTGGGCAGGAGTAGCCTGAGGGCGGCCGCTGGAGGCTTTGGGGCAAAACTCTCAATACGAAATGCCTGAATGTGGATGGCATTGCTTCGATATAGCCATGTAATGATTTATACAGAGCGTATCCTGTATTAATCTCTTGAGGAGACGACTGTAACGAGGCGTTAGTAGTGACAGTGTGGCCAATCGCTCACTTTAAGAATAGCCAAGGTGTATTACATATTTGTGATTTTTTTTTGGGCACTGGCGCGGGGCCCCCCGAGGCGCGGGGCCCGTAGCATTTGCTGCCTCCTGCTATATGGCTAATCCGGCACTGTCCATCACGTAAAATGTACGAAGGCAATGTAGATAACCTTTATACACAACGATCGAGCGTAACTTGAGGACTAATTTAGTTTTTGTTTCATTGCAATCGGTTAAGTCTATCAAAAGATATTTGAATTTAAAGTGTTCTAGACCCAGAAGTAAAATTACGGTCAGTTTACACCGAGACGCGCAGTTCAGTAGCGCGATCTAGCTTGGAATAGAAAAACTACATACCTATTCAAATATGGTGTGGACTGGAGTGGAGTGGTTTGGAGTGGAGTAGAGTAGAGTAGAGTAGAGTAGAGTAGAGTAGAGTGTAATGGAATAGAATGGGATGGTTTGGGATGGAATGGAAAGAAAGAAAAGGTTTTTATTAGACTCACACTAGAATGGGAATGAGTGGGATGGAGTGGGATGGAGTAGGATGGAGTGGGATGGAGTGGGAGGGAGTGGGATGGAGTGGGATAGAATCGGATGGAGTGGGATGGAGTGGGATGGATTAGAATGGAGTGCGATGTAGTGAGATGCAGTGGGATAGAGTGGGATGGAGAGGGAAGGAGTGGGATGGAGTGGGATGGAGTGGGATGGAGTGGGATGTAGTGGGATGGAGTGGGATGGAGTGGGATGGAGTGGGATGTAGTGGGATGGAGTGGGTTGGAGTGGGATGGAGTGGGTTGGAGTGGGTTGGAGTGGGATGGAATGGGTTGGAGTGGGATGTAGTGGGATGGAGTGGGACTGAGTGGGATGGATTAGGATGGAGTGGGACTGAGTGGGATGCAGTGGGATGGATTAGGATGGAGTGGGATGGAGTAGGATGAAATGGGCTGGAGGGGGATGGAGTGGGATGGAGTGGGATTGAGTGGGATGGAGTGGGATGGAGTGGGATGGAGTGGGATGTAGTGGGATGGAGTGGGTTGGAGTGGGATGGAGTGGGTTGGAGTGGGATGGAGTGGGTTAAAGTGGGTTGTAGTGGGATGGAGTGGGATGGAGTGGGACTGAGTGGGATGGAGTGGGATGGAGTGGGATGGATTAGGATGGAGTGGGACTGAGTGGGATGCAGTGGGATGGAGTGGGATGGATTAGGATGGAGTGGGATGTAGTGGGATGGAGTAGGATGAAATGGGCTAGAGTGGGATGGAGTGGGACTGAGTGGGATGGAATGGGATGGAGTCGGATGGAGTGGGATGGAGTGGGATGGAGTGGGATGGAGTGGGACTGAGTGGGATGGAGTGGGATGGATTAGGATGGAGTGGGACTGAGTGGGATGCAGTGGGATGGAGTGGGATGGATTGGGATGGATTAGGATGGAGTGGGATGTAGTGGGATGGAGTAGGATGAAATGGGCTGGAGTGGGATGGAGTGGGATTGAGTGGGATGGAGTGGGACTGAGTGGGATGGAATGGGATGGAGTCGGATGGAGTGGGATGGAGTGGGATGGAGTGGGATGGAGTAGGATGGAGTGGGATGGAGGGGGATGGAGTGGGATGGAATGAGATAGAATGGGTGCTCTAATCCAGTAGCAATTCTTCTGAATCTGAACGACATAGGGCGTTTATTATAATCACCTCAAATATTCTTGAAAAATAAATTCTAAATACAGGGATTATATGAAAACGATATGATTTATAAAAAACGTGGCGAGAATTAAGCGCTTCGCACTAAAAAATTCATTGTTAAATTCCGACATCCACGCGAACGAAGTCGCGGGCACAGCTAGTAATAATTAAATTTCTAATAGGTACTTACGTTTTTCTATAAATAGACATTAATGATTGAATCGTAAGCAAGTTTTACGTTTTCGCAAATTGTTTAGATACTTAGGTGCATTATTTACCTGACTGTCTGCGAGAAACCTAGTACCAACCTATGTACTTATTTAAATTTTCTCTTCAGAAAACCGTTACTTAACGATAAGAAATGTAGTTGACAACTAATCATTTGCGGTTACAGAGGAAACGACCGCCATTAAAGTACAGAAACCTACTAATTTTGTTAATTTTAGAAGTTTTTGCTGACGTGGGGTCTGACAGGAAGAATGAATGGAAGAAGAAAACTCCGACCCCAAGAAGACGATAATTTAGATTTATGAATTACAAATATTTTATTAAATATTTTTAAGTCGCGCGTGTATGTCGAAAATTAACCCACTGGATCATGGTATCAAGATTACCTGTATCCTGTATTTATGTATGTTAATTCAGGTTATCAACTATCTGTGTACCGAATTTTATTTAAATCCTCTCATCTTTTACGTGAAAGATTAACAACATCCATTCTTCTCTCTCCTTGGAGAGTGGATGGATGTTGTTAATCTTTCACACAAAGAAACACTATTCACATCTGAAACATTATATACCTAAAACAAAAACTTTATATAAACTAATTTAGTTTATATAAAGTTTTTGTTTTTTATAGTGTTTCAAGTGAATGTCTTTAATCAAAATGTCTTTAATTTTCGGCATAAACAGTGCTGAAAATTATAGACATTTCATCACAAAATCGGTACAATCGTCCTTTTATTATTTCCAATTCCTCTTTTCATTTGAAACCGCTTTTCAAGGAATTTTAATTCCGGATTTCGAACTTTCAATTTAAATAATCAATTAATCTGAATTAATGTAGTAAGTCTATTTATCTTCATACAAAATATTATATTCTAGCGTTGCATAAAATTACTTTCACTTTTCTTACATTTATAAATAAAATTTCGCCGATTTTTGTTTGCAATCCACAGAAACCTACTGTTGATAAAAGACGAAAATCGGCAATTTTATACATTTCGCTAGTAAAGTTACACTCGGCGTCACAAAAATCGCACCTCTTCGAAAATAAGTTTAAAACATGTCCCGCCAGTAACGAATACATTAAACCCAATTAATATTGGTATCAATTGAAAGTATGCTTAACGACCTTTAAATTAACAACAGTTAGAATCCCTAAACACAACAGGTTTCATTAGCACGTAACGTTAAAAAAAATGTTGTCAAAATACGCATTGCAAGGGCCACTAATTGCACCTCCCTACAAGGGTATAAAACGGGCGACCCGGGTTAAATGTGGGTCATTCGCTATTCAACCTTTGAAGTGAACACACGTGAACAGCTACAGCAAGAAAAGTACCCCAGAAGATGGATACCACTGCAGATGAAGCCGCTCAAGTCATTGCACTACTGCAATCAGGGATGCGGCAATGTGATGTTGCTCGGCAACTGAACTTGAGTCGTTTTGCCGTTCGACGAGTGTTCCAACGCTTCCAAGAGACTGGTGGCTATATCCGAAGACGTGGATCTGGAAGACAACGGTGCACATCGGAAAGAGACGATCGCTTCATTGTTTCGACGTCTTTACGTAATCGGTTCTCCAATGCTGTTGAGCTGCAACAACAACTGCTATCAGCTCGCAGAACTTCTGTAAGCGTCTCCACGATTAGAAGAAGAATGCGGGAGAAGAAAATTGCAGCTCATAGGGCTGCTACAGGGTCAAAATTGACTGCACAGCATAGGAGAGACCGGTTGCAATTTGCCCGTGACCATGTGGATTGGACAATAGACCAATGGAGGGCTGTGCTCTTCTCGGATGAGACGAGGGTGTGTCTTTTCTGCAACGACAGGCGTCGACGAGTGTATAGGAGGCAAGGTGAACGATTCGCACAAGCCTGTATTCAAGAGACAGTGGAATACGGGGGTGGCTCGTGCATGTTCTGGGGCGGCATGTCAATCGACGGTAAAACGAACCTTGTGTGTGTTTCTCGGACTGGAAGTGCTCGCGGGCAAGGGTCGCTGACTGCTGCTCGGTACATAACAGAGATCTTAGAGGAGCAGGTTGTCCCTTATGCGGGTTTTGTTGGCAGTGGGTTCACGTTAATGCACGATAACGCCCGCTGTCACACCGCTTTAATTGTAAGAGACTACCTGCAAGAAGTTGGAATCCCTGTTAAGCGCTGGCCGGCGCGAAGTCCAGACCTAAACCCTATTGAGCACCTTTGGGATGAACTGAAACGGCGAGTACGGGCACGTGATCCTGCCCCTACCACTCTCCAAGACCTCCAAGATGCCGTCGTTGCAGAATGGGACAACATTCCTCAAGAGACTGTTGTCACATTAATTAGGTCCATGAGAGAACGCATGGAAGCAGTCATCAGGGCTAGGGGGGGTAACACTAGGTTTTAAGTTGTTTTTAAGGACTTTGTTGTAATTTTTGCTGATAAAATAAAATTTAACTTTTTAATCATTTGCATTAGCTTGCTTTTTTTTATTCCCTGGTAAACAAAAAACCAAATCCATTGATTTATACTGAAATTTAAATAAATTGCCTTTCCAATGATACCTTATAGTCATATGTCTACCATTGATTAATAGGTTTAAAATGACTTTGAAGGGAATTCTTAAAGTGGTGCGATTTTTGTGACGCCGAGTGTATAAGTCCCGTAGATTAGACAGTATAATAGGATAGACTGCCAACTTCCCTAGCCAACTGACAGGTAAAATTGGCCGTATCCTAAAAAGAGAAATAAATTCTATTATTGATTTCTAGCCAAATTTTAGTGTGGTCAATTTTAGGCATCTATTTTCAGTCCATGTTTTTAAATCTATGTTACCATGTAAGTGGGTATCAGGTATGTAATAATTAAGTTAAGGTTCCAGTATATTTGCCATCAACCAGGCATGAAATCACCGGGATCCATATTACGTGGTTGCAATGGGGATGGCAACTCAAAGCTAATCGTAGATGGCGCTGCGATAGTTGGTCCCCACGTCTACCTTGTACAAAAAAACAAACAAGATTATTTGTTATAAAAATTGAGTATAAATACAAAACAAATATGGAAAATTATTCGTCCATGCAAGTACTATATACTAAAAGAAGAATTAAGACGCCGCGGCGCATCTACAAGAGAAAAAAAGTGATTTAATTGAGTGGTTATACATTTGATTTTACCGTAATAAATCCACAATTACTTGTAGTTGAGGTTTCAATTTTTGAGTTTAGGTATGTTTTACCTGTCCTCTCCTTTATCAAGAATATAATGCTGCTTTTGACTTTCTATTTTGATAAAATATCATAATGTTTTAAGTCAGTAATTTTAACCTTTTTTTCTATTTAGATTCGAGAAATATCACAATATATTTAATTTCTTAACACCACAACTATTACAAAACTCGTTCCAGGTGATAATTCTTCGATTTTCGAGCGATGCAATACTGGTACATAACCTCCAAAAGAAAAGTAGATATTATTTTGAAAAGTGTATTCCATCATTTTTACAGCTTATTACACAACATCTAGTCATTTTACATCAATAAATGTTTTTTTTTCTGAAAATTCCTTTGATTTTACAGTTCTTTGGGGGACCAAACTGTCATTTTCACTTTGACACTTGCCTTCCCCATTGAGACAATCCCGATAAAACACTTTTTTTTTGCTGACTGAAATCCACGATGTCCTTCAATAGCCCTTTACGTTCTGTAATCACGGTAATTTACCCCGGCAGGCTTTGGCCCTCTAAGGGGGCCCCGTCACTGTGCTGATACTCTATGGTCCATGATCGGACAGCGGAGTTTACGATAAAAACCCTAATAAAACTTCCCGACCCGCTTATGGAAAAATCAGGACCTCGTCGAAATCAGGGCGTCGCTTATATTATCAGTTAGTAGCACATGCAATCATAGACCAACGCAGCAATCTGTCATTAACGTATTTATCAATTTGCAATCAATCAATTATAAGGTCATTATTATTTGCAGATAAATCTAACTGTGTTGTTCTTATCAATTGAAATCAAAAAGATATTAATTTGATCGTGCTTATTAGCTGTTGTGGTTAGCGGTGTATCGATGACTCTACATTTTTATCGATATGATGCGTTGATTATGAGTCAGGCAAATGCAATTTTGACCTGACTGCGGAAGGTAATGTGACAAAATAGCCTATGCATTGCACACCACGTTTTAAAACGCGCGTCGACGGCGCGTTTTTATCAGAGCAGTTTGTTGTCGTTTGTTTTAGGCTGCGTCTGACTTGCGTGGCGTCTGATAGAGTCAAACGCGCTGCACCGGCGCGTTTGAAAAACGAACGTGGTGTGCATAGGCTCTTATGTGTTTTATTATGTTGGCAAAATTGGGACACGGTTATTTTTTAACTCCCTTTTCTATGTCTATTAGTTGACACCTTGTTTTTTTTCAACGTGTTTTTTTTTTCACGGACTTCCCGCGCCCGCGCCCGCCTGGGGCGGTCGGTTGTGCGGATTCACTCCCCGGAATTGACACCTACCGTCCTATCACAGAGAGACAACATAATAAGTTCCTTAGGTGGCTTTTTTACTGTAAAAAAAAAAACTAGTGAAATCATTCAAAAATCATGTTGGCTAATTTAAAAGATTGCGTGCGAAAGGACTATGCGTTAATTATCTGCTGCTTTTTTATATGGCAAACTTAAGATTATTTTAGGACTGGCAACTAAGCCATAATCTTAGGAAATTCGTCAAAAATGTCTTGAACTGAAAAATGTTTTAAATAATGTGTTACATTTTGGTCGTTTCGAACTTAACTGTTTTGATAACTGCTGAGAATGAAAAGTAACAGCGTTATAAATACCTAAGCGTAGCACAGAAACATTAGAAGACATTTAAATTGGTCCAATTTTCCTCACGCTTGGTAATTATTTTAAGAAAAAAAAAACGTGCACACTTTATTATTGTATAATAATTGCAAGGTAAGCTGCAGTAGCCCTAACAATAGAAAGTTACCCAAACTTCTTACGGATGTTACGTATAAAAGGTGGGAAAAAAATCCTAGAACTAAGATATAAAATTAAGATATAGTTATTGTTTGAAAAGATTGTTCTACTTCCTGAGAATGTTGACATTAATTATGAGAACTAAGAATTACGGAAGATAATGAGGCCATCAGAACATTAAGAAGTTCCGAAGGAATGAGTTTCGCTAGAATCATGCGGAAAAAAAAAAAACAAAAACTTTCGAAAATAGAACTGCCTCTGTCATTTTGTTCGTTTTCTGAACGCTTTTCAATTCTTTTTTAATTTTTTTTTAAATTCAGAATTTTTGTTACTTTTCACTAAAATATCACTTGGGCATATTATATTCTTGTGTCATTATACTATTTTAGGTGCAAACGTCGACCATTCCATAGACAAACATAAATAATATACCTAGAATTTATAGCTGGCCAATCTAACAATCTATTTACCGCCTCTAATTTTGCAGTTAACTGACCTTTATTCTCTTTGTCATAATTTTTATGTCGAAGCTAAAATAACCGTATCACTTGCTTCAAATGTCTAGCTATGTTACTCAAGCACTAGGGAAGCATTTTAGACCCTTCACTAGTTTACCTTCGTTGAATCATAATCTTCCGTGGAAGGAGAAACCAGTTGATTTCATTTTAATCGATCATTGTAATCGACTTGGACAGGGCCCCCGCATCCATATGTGCAATGTGTGCAATGCACACGGGCGCCATCCTTTAGGGGCGCCAAAACCAAGGGCCCAGAAAAAAAACCAAAAATATTTTTTAAATAAAAGTTGAGAACTTAAGTAGGATTAGGTTTAATAAGTACCTACTAAAGAAAAAGAAAGACTTCAAATATTTGATCACTTTTAGATTAAAACTTTCAAGTCCGGAAACGTAAAACATTTAGAGCTCACTGCGTTCTTCTATGAAGAATTGCCTTGTTCTATTCCAAAAAGCTAAAAATTTTCGCGCTCGCTCCGCTCGCGTTTCAAATAAGGTTGACATTCGCTTTTCACGGCCTCGCTTTTGATAGCTCATTTTTCAATAGCAAATGCTTCTTATGTTAGTTAATCTTGTCTTGGTCTACAAAAATTTAAAGTCTTCTCTAAGATGGTATGGAACTCTGGGTGTGAAGTTTGAGTAGCACTTGATGGTTTTTTTTGTGTTTAAGTTCCGAGGCGGCAAGCTTTACAGCCCCAGGGTGCTGAATTTTAAAATACGCCACTGACCTACCTACCATAAAAAAGACAATTCAAAATGCAGAAAGGGGCGCCAAAATCCTTTTTTGCACACAGGCGCCAGTAGACCTTACGGGGGCCCTGGACTTGGAAGCACTTTGTGAATTAAAACCGTAGTACTATTAGGTGTTCTATGATTAAAACCGAAGTTAAAACGACATTTGTAATTCTAGTTTAATAATAATTAAGTATTACTAATACTGCTTCTGATGAATAATTTTTGTCTAATGACGTTGAGACGATTCTTTTAAATACTTAATATCATCTGTTTAATCGCCAAATAGCATTTGTTTAGAATTAAAAGAGTCTTCAAATAACGATAAAGATGATAAAAAATTGACAATCCTCTGCCTAAAGTGATTGGACGAAAAAAAGAATGCGAGCAGAATTTGTGAACCAGCAACTTACTGTGTACAACATAAGAGGAGAGGAGAGAATTCCCAACAACTTTACCACCTTTTATTTTCATCATCATCTATAACCGAGCTATCGCAGGCGTCATACTCGCAGGGTCTACCACGAGTATGACTACGATAGCTCGGTTAAAAGAGAGCCTGGTTTACAATCAGAAGATCGCCCGTTTTTTAATCAGAAGATCGCACATTCAAATCCTGCTCACAATTGAAGTTTTCTTTGAACAAAAAAGCTTTACAATTCGCGACAGAGGCGAATTGTAAAGCTTTTAGCGAATTGTATTCGTATAATATAGGCCTGTATTAGAAATTCTTTGGTAGGTAAATTGATTACTTTTTCTCAATTTTATATCATCATTTCAATCAATTTTATATAACTGTGCAAAATATTTAAGTGTGGATATGAAAGTGTGTAACTTGTAAGAAAGTTTAGCATAATATTAATAATAACATAACCACCGAGGCCCGAGGAGCTGACCTTATGCAAATGTTTGGTAGTCATACAGCGGACGAGCGCAAGCCGTTTAAATACTGTTCCGGGTCAGGAGCTTTATGTGTTAAAATTAGACTTATTTAATATTTTACACGCTGTATAAAAGGCACAACACGGAATCAACGCAATAGACATGATAATTGAAAGAGATGAGACTCAACTCAATAGACATAGGTACCAATAGGTACTAGGAGCTGAATATTAAAAATTATATCAAGAAATTAAAAAAAAAAAACAACAAACCATAGACACTGTCATTTTAAAACCAGGCAAAGGCGCAGTTCAAAAAATCGTTTGTGTGACCATTTTAGAAGAGAAACAACGAAACAACCAGCTGTCGACAAACACGGTTGAAAGGCTTGACAAAGTTGCGAATACACTTGTGCAATCTATTATAGGTCCTATGCCAGTTTATTATTAGAGTCACATTGGTTGCACAATTAATCGGTGACGGTCGGTCACGGCATTGCGGGCTTAATACGATATTTGCGATTTCCTTGTGTTGCACTCTCACTGGGCATGTGGAAACAAGGAAAGGAACAGTTTCGTCACATAATAACAAACAGCAGGCTAACCGTTTAGTGGGAAACGGAAATAATGAGCCGATGTTTTTTTCTTCTGGCAACTCTATGAATATTTTCTTAATTACAATTAGTAGCCTCATTGTTGTTATTGTCTATGCTATTGTTTCTGTCTAACTTTCCATAAATAATAAAAAAGCATTTATGATTTTTTTTTTTTTTTTTTAGCGTGGTAAAATCATCAAATGAGTCCTCCTACCCCGGGCAGGGCAGGAGGGACTGTCAGACTTCTACTGACTAAAATCCACGGTGTCCTTCAGTAGCCTGTTATGTTCCGGAGTCACGGTAAGGAAATAATCCCGCGACCCCGGCAGGCTTTGGCCCTCTGAGAGGGGGCCCCGTCATTATGCTGACGCTCTTTGAGGCGCGCGTGGGACACAACGCGCCGTCGACCCGGGCATGGTCCATGGTCGGGCTGCGAGTTGCCCTTTACTCGCTGCCCGCATGCCCGCGCCTACGGTGGCCGGAGATCGTCTGCTGACGTCCGACGTCGCGGGCGCCTACCACTGCGGTTGGGGTGGAGGGAGGACGCTGTCCTCTCTCTCTCGCGACCCGCCTCCTCCTTCACGAGCATTACTGCTTCGCAGAAGGAGGCGACCGCTTCCCACTCCGTCTCGCCCCGCAGCATGGCCGCAACCAATGCCGGGCGCGAGAGGTCTCCGCCTATCGCCGCCGTGAGGACACGTCGGTGCTCTGCCCAAGCGGGGCAGTCTTGCACCGTATGCTCTACTGTGTCCTCCGGGCGATCTTCGCAGTGGTGGCACCCGGGCGTTTCCTCCTTCTCTATCAGACACAGGAACCTCCCGAAACTTCCGTGTCCGGTGAGGACCTGCGTCATCCGATAGGTCAGGACGCCGTGACGTCTCTCCAGCCACTCCTCAAAGAGGGGTCTTACCGCCGCGATTGCGGCGTGCCCGAACCTCGGTTGCGACAGTCGTTGTCTCCATACTGCCCTGAGATCGCGCCGGACCTCTTCCCGCCGCGCCTCGACTTGTCGGGGCAGCGGGAATTCTCCCCGACGCTGCGCCTCCACGCGCCACTCATAGACGCGCTGGAGGGCAGTCGCCTCCAAAGCATTTATGATGGATTAAAATAAATTAGATGTTCATTTAGTGAGCGCAGCAGGCACAGCAAGAGACATCTAGCGTCGTTTTGTTTTTACGAAAATACTATTGAGACAGTACTAAAGAAATTGGAAGAGTTTTCCCCGGCTAATGGATGATTTTAAAATTCAAAGCTTACTTATGGCATTTCTGGCACTTTACAATTGCCATTCTGGTAAATAAGAAATATTTTACCGATAAATTCATCTGCGTCGCTGAATATTAATGTTAATTCACATAAAGTATAATTCTTTAATTAAAGCTACTTTTGAACAGCATTGTTTGTGACAGCTATTATCAGAGCGCTTATTAGGGCGAGACAATCTGTGTGAACAATTACGTAACGTATTATTTTCACACTCGTTTTTAGACCAGAAAGATAAAAATCTAGATGCATTCATTCAAGCTGATTTATCCCACGAAGTTTCGGAGATGATAGTGGCAACATTAATTACGTTAGTGCAATCTTTGAAGCCATGCCAGAAACATTACAAAAAAACACAACATTTTTTTTTTAATACATATTTGGATTTTGAAGATAAAGGAACACAATGGCGGCGACAAACGATCCAATTTTTACTAAGCCCAATGAAACAATAACATTCAGCCTTAAAGTTCCTCAGTTAAGGAAAAATGGTTTCCTTTTTATTTACCCGTTAGTTAATTAAGTGAAGATATTTTAATTTAACCTTCTTTTAATCGCTTTACCCATACTTTGTAAGACATTATTAAAAAAACAATGGTTTGTTCGCAGTACAATAGAAATCGGATATAGGATGCGGATCACGTTCGAATTCGGAAGTGATCAAGGAGTGAGCGACCTTAGTTAGTACCGTGCAGGCGCTACTTTAATATCTTCCAAACAAATTAATGGTGATCTCTTTGAAGTTAATGATGCCCTAGTACTGTATCCAGACTTAGACATTAATAATACATTATTTTTCATAAATTGCTAAGCAAAGCCGATGTGTGGACCATTCTGCCAATAATGAAGATGAATTTTTTATGTAACTTAGATTTAAAAAAAAGAAAACAAAGTCCAAATTTTTTTTGTACTGTTTCTGGCATGGCTTCAGGCTTCATGGAGTCTCAAATTCGATAAAATTGTTAATGTAGACCTGATACAAATAGACTGCAGGCACAATTAGCTGTTAATAAACATTTGTGAAATTATCTGTGAAAATCGTTTCGTAAAACTAGTACTATTAGGTGTTCTATGGTAAAACTAGATTTCAGCTTAGTTCTTAGAACAACCACGTCTGCAGACAATGCAGCACTATAGATGAAGACATGTCAAAAGTTAAGATTTATAAAAATGTATTAGGAAAGAATTGACATCTACGAGTACTTCACCGTCACGCGATAAATGCCATTCCCATAGCTTAGGTTTCCTGTATGTTTTTATTATTTGTCAATCGTCATTGTTATCTTGGATTTGTCACGTACATCTTGCCTATAATCTTTCAACATAACCCCGCATTTAGCCGGGCATTGAAATGTCTACCCCCCTAGTACCTAGAACAACAAGCCTTGTTGGTAAGCGATTTGTTGAAAATACGACACAAGATTAGGGCAAGGCAATGCTGTCTATTTTTGGATTGTTGGTCTCATTGTAATAACAACAAATACTTTTTCTTCAATCTCTGGATTGAGAGAAACTGCAGTTTAGATGACTGTGAATTATTGTGTTCAAGAGCTGAGAAACTGTAGGTATTTTATTTTTATTGATAGGTAGTTTCAGAAATTCATCCTGAGTTTAAGCCATTTTGTAGCTTCTAAAAGGACAAACAATACTTGTTTTCATCTCAATCTAAAGATTAATCTGTTAATATAAAGATAAAAGTATCTTCTGTCTAACCGTTGCACTTTCGGCAAAGCACAAAATGATACAGTCTCGCAAATATCAGTGAAAGTTATCTTGAATGCCCAGTAAAGGCCAGTAATGGCTTTTTACCTTATTAAAAATACAAAACCTCTTTGCTATCTTTAAAGCGTTTTGGAGATATTCAACATTTGTACATTCTGCAGACCATAATAAAACTGACCTGTTATTATTATTTAATTGCAGGAAAGTGACCTTTATTTTCGTCATCTTAAGGTTTATGTCAGATGTAAAATAACTGGAAAGGACTGCTCCCATTATTAGCCTCTACCAAAAATATACCTAGTATAGGTACTGGTCCAAAAATGGGTCCACAGCTATAATTTTAGTTTTGTTATGGCAACTTTCTCTTCCCATACCGGAAATCTTTAGTTTAAATTAGTCTCATAACGGTATCTGCTTCCTTTAACAGAGATGAAAATTAATCCTATGTTTTTTTAAGTTTCTCAAACACTTTTGAGTTTTGTATCTACTGAAGTTAAGTCTAAAAATTATTGGACATGGCCAGTTCATTGGCCAAAGCCTCGTAGATTCTTCAAACTGTGTCAATAGTATTTATGTAGGTATTACTTGTTTACGAAAAAGAGATGAAATGAAACTTAAACTATGGCTGTAAGGTAAGCTTCAGAGAAAACTCAACTCTTTGGTAGTGACATCACTACCGAAGGGTGTAGAGATTTCCCTGAAGCTAACTGTACTATGGGTCAAAATAGAAACAGAAAGATTCATATGAGGTATTGTGGAAAAAATAGAAAATGGCAAGTGGATTTTTTACCATCGGCAAAACTAATTTTAAATACTTACATAAAACCTATTTACAACAGTAACATCTGAAATGCCAGAAAATTCTCGTGACATATTCGCACGCAAATGACGTCATCGAAAATGAAATCTACAAGAGCCAGACACGTAACACGACTTATTTAGGTCTTTTAATATTAAGTTAGAACTTTAAAATTTCGGTTATCTACCACCTTTAGCCTACCACTTATCAAAAATACCTAAATTGTGAATTGTGATTCAAAATATGTACCTATCGGAATTCTATCAGAAAAGGCCTGAAGTACCGTCTGTTGTTGAGTAACTTCGTTACAAGGTTATGTCAAACACGACGTGCAATTTAGATTGCTTAGCAGAGTTCTTGAGAAAAAAATATTACAATGTAAACAGGTGTTTTAAATTGAAGCATATTTTCTGCCTCTACAAGGTCTACTCTGGTTCCTTAATAAATGTGAGAGAAATGTGAGAATGTGAGAGAACGTTGTACACAATTGTCGATTGTAACTTGTCAATTTTCACATAAGACGGACATTTCACAACAATTCAAATCATTTATTTCAAGTAAGCCAGTTACAGGCACTTTTGAATATTGTCAAAAGACAAAAAATGCAAATTCTACAAAATGTTATGTTGCTGCAATCGCAGTTAGGCCTATGTTCAGCAGTGGACGTCTTCCGGCTGATGATGATGAATCGCAGTTAACTGTGAAAGTACTGTGAGTACCCATTCCAAAGTGTAGATCTCTATGGAGAAGAACGGTCAAGAAACTCCATGACTCCACTCCAAGTCAAAAAACTTCACTCCTCCACCTCCATCGGACAAACGTGCAAAGTAGGACGTGCAACCAAAGACAAGGTTGAAAAAGTCATGTCCCTTTTTTATGAAACATTCCAGTGAAAAAACCTTTTAAATAACATGCTTTTGTTTACTACTTTCAAAGCAGTCATCATCATCATCAGCCTATAATGTTCCCACTGCTGGGACACAGGCCTCCTCTCTTGTGAGAGGGAGTGGGCCATAATCCACCACGCGGGCCCAGTGCGGGTTGGCAGATGTCACATGTCTTCGAATTTTTGGTTCTAGGACATGCCGGTTTCCTCACGATGTTTTCCTTCACCGTTTTGAGAGCAGTGGTGATGAAACAAATTACACAAAGTAATGCGCCTGGCGATGTTCGAACCCACGACCTACAACTCGTAAGTCGGGACCGATACCACTGGGCCACCACTGCTCATTCTTCAAAGCAGTAATAAAACTAAATTATGTAAAAACTTCTCTAACTGATAAATACTCGTAACTTAGTAACCATAACCATCTAAAATTACGAATAACAGCAAGTTCTCAGGTTCACACTTCACTGCGTTTGAAACATTCACTTCCCAAATCATACTTAGTGTTTTTTTGCTTGGTTGCATACTTAATACTCATTGTATAACGCTGATTGATTGGCTCCGGTCTTCAGGAAGCTATGCTATGAGCTAATCTTCACTTTTTGTGCCCGTATAGGTAATATTAGTGTTATCAGCGCAAGTCTTACATAGTTTACTTCATAATAATGTGTTTTGTGTGGCTTAGCGTTGCAGTCATACCTTTTTGCTCAGCATAACTGGATCATTGTTACATGCTCTAGCATGTTAATCTAACGTTTCGGAAACTTTGACCTGCGCTGCGAGTCTGATTCACTCAGCCAGAGATTTTGGTGAATCATTGACAATTTTGTTTTTGGGAGTACCTACCTTCGCTGCCGGCGCCAGTTGCCGAATAGGCTGCCGGCGCCGCCGGTTGCTGAATAGGTTGCCGGCGCCCGTAAAATTGTAAATAGGTACCGTTTTGAGGACAAACTAGTTTTGCCTAGGCTAAACTAGTTGAGCATAGGCGAAATTGCCCAGCGTTTTGCGCATTGTCACCGGTTCCCATTTTGAGTGCCGGCGCCGGCTGCCGTTGTTTTAAATCTCGGCTGCCGGCAGTATACTTACCGCCGGTTCCCAATAGTGATATTTTTGGTAGCAGGCGCCGCGCGTGGGCAGCGGTGGCATTTCTTTGTTTTTTAATCCTGACATATCGCAGTTTCGCGCCAACTAGACTGTCAAAATCTAGAAGACAAGAATATTATGGGGCAATTACATTGTCCTGAATTTAGGATACGATTTAGGATAAGAAATTTTGTAAGCTCGCGATTCCACGTACTAAATCGTGTCCTAATTGATATACTACTACTCATCCTAAATGCGATTAGACTGAATTCAGGACGTCCTAAATATCGGATCCTGAATTCAGTACAATGTAATTGGCCCTGTCATATCCATGTATGACCTATAAAAAATTCTAGTGGTGTAGTAAATGATTTGATGATGTTCTGGTTAATTTATATTTCTTTGGAAACCGTGTGTTTATATGTTTTTTAATAAAAAATCTATTTCCTTTTCGGAAATGCATTCATGGTCTTCACATTTATTTTGTTGGTTTTTCAAATATGTACTTTTATAACAAACCGATAAGAGTGCTTTTGGGCACGCTTTCCGGTGCTGGAAACAGGTAAATACTCGTAATGTCTGACGAAGCGAATGACTCATTATGGTCTGATGGTCTGTATAGTTACAATACCTACAGTATGGCACCAAACAATTTAAATGTGAAGTCAAATTCTCCGAAAGTAAGAACGTCACCAGGAATTCAATTTCATTTAGAATAAAATGACTAAAACAATAATTTATAAGAAGTCTATAGGTGACAGGAAAACGCCTTCAGCTTCTAA
Organism: Agrotis clavis; assembly: GCA_954870645.1. Lineage (NCBI taxonomy): Eukaryota > Metazoa > Arthropoda > Insecta > Lepidoptera > Noctuidae > Agrotis > Agrotis clavis. The sequence goes on along the minus strand of OX940939.1, from coordinate 9,029,666 downwards.
ATGGTTACGAAAGTGTAGTAATCCAACGATTAGACAGATCATGAGAATTTAAAAATAACTTAGTGCTGAAAATAAGCCAATTCAAATCAATTCATTGTTTTATTAAGTTCTCGGTATTAGTCACTGTTACTGTTAGTGGAACTAATGACCACATAAGTAACAAAATATGATAAAGTTGTATCGAATAAAATTGCAACGGTTATTTTGTTATTACCTAACTTATTAGGAGGTGTACTTAAATACTTCTTTTTTAAAGAACTGTATAGAATTAATAATCTTTCGATCATTGATCCAAACTTGGAAATGGGATAGAACAACCCCGCAGACAACTTTTTTTAAAGAGTATGTCACATCTTTTTCTTCCACAACGTTTGGCCACCCAATGCCGAGAAAACTTCAAAATCTCGAACCACAGCTACGAGAGTTATTTCATAATTACATGCTTTATCTTCCATTTAGATGTACGTGATTAATGCCATTTTTTCATGAATGCTTTCTGGCAGTTTTGATGCTGCCGTTAGCAAAATTACTTAGATATCGATAATGAAATCCAGATTTCCAGTATTGGTATTCTTGAAAAATCTTAAGTAGTATTAAGTAGGCCTAATAGTCTCGCTACTTCGCCAGTCGGAGTAACAGAAAAAAAAGACAGAAACTCTGTTAGTTAACCAATCATGAATGAACTCAAGACTATACCACAAACTGGTCATAGGCTTCTCCCAAGCCGTAGCACAACGAACTTCTATTTCTCTTGCTATCTATGATTCAGCCATATTTTTACGTTCTTTGGTGAATAATCGAGAGTGTCCTCAGATTGTTTGATGAATAAGGCTTCCACTCCTCTGCCCTGTTAATTAATCTGTTTGCCCCCTGGCTAACCCACAACCACTGAAATAATTTATCTGCTGGGTTTGCCTTGAAATCAAGAAGGTTGCGTCGTGTCCTTGCCCCAGTGACCTGTTCACCACCAGAAGTTGACTGTCATATTATGGCAAATTCTCACCACGACTATTACCTCACCCTAAAGAAAGTCCAAAAGAAAGTTTTACAAACATTCCATTGCATTTTATCAACGGCTTTGATGTATATGTATACTGCCATGGAATTGGTGAAATGGACATAAAACATCGCGTGTTCTTCGTAACAGAGAGCACTGTTGATCAAATCGCTTTAAAAACTAAAATGGCCGAAACGAGGAGGTCGATCGGTAACTTTATGTAATTTAAGGCGTGTGAAAGTGTTTATATGGTGAGTAAAAGAAGTCTGTTAATGATTTATTTACGTGAGACTCATGAGAGAACCTTTTGTTACTGATGTTAATCGATTTACTTACTCGTTATCGTTAAATTGGTTACACGATTTGCGCTAACCACAGTTGATGGTTTTATAGCAGAAAAGATCTTAATGAATATAAATGCTACTGAATTATTTGTTTTATTTAGTTAATAATTATCTGTGGTAATTACTCTATAATACCTATTTGTAAACAGGTATTTTTACCATATAAATGAGGGGTATTTCAAGTTATCATCAGCTCTTAGGACACCAATTCAAAATCCATGAATTAATTGAAGCAAACGACCACGATGGCCCTTTGCCCTGCGCAGATCGTTCATTGAGGAAGACCAAATTAAGATTATTGAAGTGAATTTATATAGACATTTCAAAAATATAGACGCATTTTGGACAGGGTCCTTCATGCAGGCAAAATTTAGTACCGTCGTCAATTCAAACACGTAAGTTAGCTTATAGAAGCCTCTATTTCCAGAGCATCCTTCTACAATTTGAGAATTTAGCACCTACTTTCTGCGTTATAAGGGCACTGTATAAACTACCAGCCTCTCTAAACTATAGAACCTGTTTCTCTTCTCAGTAGATCCTCGTAAATTGTTCCCGACGGCAGCTGGTCACTTTTTGCACATTTCTAGTTGCAGGCAGATGACTGACATAAATAACTACAAACTGGTTAGGAAGTTGCTTCTTGCTTTACGCATTTGTTTTTGCTATCTTCTGGGACACCGTCTATCTTGGAGTTAGACCATTTTTCATCAAAATTAAGTCTTGAAAATGGTTATCTTTGAAATACTCGTACCTTATTTTGAAAGAGTGTCCATAGAGTTTCATGCTCTTCAGAATAATTGTCATAAAGATTCTTTTTCATTGAGACCTACTATTTTGTATCGAGCTTAAACTTTCTAACTAATCAACTCTTTAGCAAGTCAAAACTAAGCGTGAATGAGGTAAATTGAAATAAAACGCGTTTGAGTGTTTAGGCCATATGCCTTCATAAGTTCGGCAAAGTTGGTATTAAAATTAGCACTAGGTACTTCGGTCTGGCATTGAATTAAATTGAGTAGGTACAGAGAATATTTTCGCAAAATACTGAGAAGGTAAGATCATTCAGTTGTTGACATGAACAGTTATAAAGAGATTATTTTCAAACAATCTTTTGTTTGAATCAGCCGAGCATCGTTTTACAGTGTCTTACAAGAATAACCTTTCTTACTTCTTAGCAGTTTAAACTGTCCCTAAATGTTAAAAGGAAACGTACAACAAATGTTATCAAGAGTGAGTAGACATAAGCAAAAGGCTCGGGGATTGAGTCTTTTGCAAGAGTTACAATGAATGTCTGTAGATGGACAGTAATTCACAACCATCGAAGCTGATCTAAAAAGGTTGCAAGACAATTTGGGACCATCGCCGAGAGTACTGGATTGATTGTCAAAAAGTTAATGCCAGACCCAAAACATAAAGTCTCCATGGAAAAGTATCGGACCGGACCGGACCGGACCGCTTTATCGATTAAAAGATTTTTCAAACATAACCTCCTACTTTGAAGTACCTTAGTCTGTTTCAAATGGTAAAAGAGATAGCTCGCGAAGAGGGCTTCAGCCTTTGGGCTCAGGAGCGGGATATTTACATATACTTAGGCCAAATAAGTGTGTAGCTTTGTTGTTTCTTTAGAATTTTTTAGCCTTTTCTCGCAATTATTCTTGATGCATGAGCATTCAAAACAAAAAAGTGCTTCAGATTAGGTATTCATTTACGAATTCAATAGAGATATATTTTTAAGAAAGTCTAGTGACAATTATTTGTAAAAGTTAGTAACACACAACGTGTGGAGTCGGTTTCTAACGAACACTTTCACTGGCTTTTGACAAAAATGTCTTAAATTTTATTCGACACATGGCCTGTCTGTGCGAACTCGAAAGTGTGAAAACAAACAGGTACCAATGCTTCCTTTTCATTGATTTCTGGTTTCTGAACGGACGAATTAATGTCAAAATAACATTATCGATAAGGGTAGTCACTTCATTTGCCTAACGTTTTACTAATGTAGAAACGTGAATGTTGTAGGTATAAGCTTCCAGTCTAACTGGTGCAGCAGATAGAACAATGTTTTACTGAGCAACTGAATATCTGACTTCTAAAACCTCTTGGTAAGAAGGTTGTCAGATTTTGGGGCCACTGATGACTGAATACCCTTGTAGTTCGATGTTTCTTCTTCAATTACTGGTTTCTTAAAATATTCCTTTGAAAGTTGAAGACTTATTTTTCTTTGTTTGGTGGTATGATCATAGCTGTTGTCAATATTTTTTTATTTAATTCCATGTTTATAATATCGACTTTACAACACTGCGAGAAATTTTCGTTTTCTTTGACCTATAGACCGTTAAAAATTTTCATAGACAAATGACCTAGAAATTTAACAGACCACGTTTAATTACCACTTCAAGGAAAATCAATATACCTAAATATAAATAAACACATTTGTCACAAATGTATTGTTGACCTTCAAACACAATACATTTTTTCTCTTGGAATGGAAAATATTTACTTAGGAGCAAGCAGCAAGCTGTTATTTTATGAATGGGACCAGTTAGGTCACAACTTCAAGTAAACAGCTTCAAAGTGCAACGGCCTCTGTGCAGTGGCACTCATTTTCTTTTATCGATTGCCACAAGTTTATTTAATTCAAGTAGGTAAGTATTTCAATGTTACATGATTAATTAATATTGAACTGTCCTTTCCTTAATTAAAAAAAATAAAAGTATTAAATTGGTACTAAATAATAAACCCCTTTGCTTATTGAGAAAAGTGTAGGCTGATAAAATTGTAGCACAAGGATTTCAACACAAATTATTTTTGAATTCAGAACGAACCGATTAAATGCAACTCCGAGGCAATGGCAACAACATTCACAGCCGAGTGGAGTACCTAACTAAAACTCAATTAATAAAAAACAATAGTGAAAATAAGAAAGTAATAAAAACTACTTACATTCATTTTGAAAATTTCCAATATTCCTCAGATTAACATCAAAATAAATCACTGAACTCAGACTTTCTTCAAAAGAATTTTAGTACCTATGTTGTTATTACGGAACCGGTTTTTTAATATTGACAGGGAACGCGCGAGCGCGCGGATTGATGGCGGAGTAGCGACTGGCGCGCGCACAGAACATATATACCCCTAAAGGGGAAGAATGACGACTCCGTACTAATTTTGTGAGGAAAATTTTCCTTAGCGACCAGCGCCATCTATGTTTAGCCCACGAAAACATGGCAGTAGAATCCAGGGCGGGAATTTCAAATACTACAAGTACTTTACAGGTTCTTTGTATTGCATTTTATGCACAAGTACATTGCGCTTCTCGATAGTTTATTTCAAATTACTATCGAGAAACACAATGTACTTGTGCATAAAATGCTGAAAGATAATAAGTAAGGAGCAGATTAGTAAAACAAACGATTTCATTTGACTTCTTTATTCAGATAACCTACAATGACTTATTTTACTAAGGTTCGGAAACCGATGTAAAGTGATGCTGGGATCTTTAGAAGGTGAAGTTCCACAAATAGCACAGATTCTAGTGTTTTCTTCATACGAACTCATCGGGAATAAGGCACAAAATCAACAAGAGTCACTGTCTCAACACCGGGTCTATATCTCACAAATACGCACTTAATTTCACCAAAACACAGACACAGAGGAGCAAGCTCGACTCACATTAACAATATTGTATCTAGAATTAAATGCAACTGTTTTATTTATTACAAATAAACACAAGAACAAGATCTAAATAATAGTGCGCAAGCGATGGCAGACATTTTTTCCTATGACGTCAAATAGCCAATAGACAATATGGCGTTCCAGTGTTGTCATGTTGTCATATTATTATCTCCTTTTTGTTTTGTGTATTCATCAATTTAAATGTTAAAAATTTCATAACAAACATTTTCTCGCATCAGAATAAAAGCAAAAATAAATTTAAAGGATAACAATACTTTAAAATCAATTAATAAGCCTATTATTAGATTGAATGTGATTGAATGTGAAATAGTATTTTTGTTGGCAACATTATGTAATTCATCTCTTTTACTCTAATGTTTATGTCTCTTTCTTGTTTTCTAGCCCACCTACTTCTTGTTCGTAGAACAAAGTCGACACCCCCTGGGCGCGCGGCACTTGAAAAAAAATAAACTTTCTCAAACGGCCGCGATTTTAGTCCGCCTATTGGTTGCTGGGTAATAGGTACTGGTGCTGACGATTATTAACATAATTACTGGCAGTTAAAATTAAATTAATTTGTTGTGATAAGGCCCTGCATATTAAGATAAGGGTCCGAAGTTTGAGGAAACGGTAATTACTTGTACAGCTCACAACAATAGTGACAATAGTCTGCATGGTAGGTTCACAAAACCACACCGGAATCATAATACGAAAGGGAATCGTTCGTCCTGCAGTTAAGAACAGGTGATGAGGAGGGATGACAATCCTGTGACTAAGAGAGTGATGGGTATGAATGAATGTTGATGGATGGAGAGGAAGAGGATTAGAGGAAGGCCAAAGAAAAGATGGATGGATTGTCTAAGGAATGATATAAATGTAAAAGGAGTAAATTATGCTTTGACTTCTGACAGGGGAGAAGAAGAAATCTTGATGAGAAGAAAAAAATAAATGGGATGAGGACATGAAGATGATGTTGATGATTCATAAAATGCAGTGGAATAATTAAAAAGCTTTTACATTAATAAACGACCCTAATATCAACTTCAGATGCAGTATAGCAATAACACTTTTTTACCCACGACCACGACGGAACGGAGCAGGTAAGTCTAGGCGTTTAGGGTGAGAGATGTTTGAGTGTGTTTGTATGTTTGTGCAAAGTAATGTTCCCACCTATCTTCTAAACCAATGATCCGATTTTGATGCGGTTTTTAACGGGTTTCTTTTCTATGAGTTCATGTTCTTAGACAGGTGTCATGGCTGTAACTCACTAGGGGGCGCCACAATATTAGTGCAAATCAATGTTGCAATATAATCAAAACGAAATGTCCGATTACAATGGGGAAGGCAAGTGTCAAAGTGACAAGTGACAGTTTGGTCCCAAAAGAACTGTCAAATCAAAGGAATTTTCTGAAAAAAACGATTTATTGATGTAAAATGACTAGATGTTGTGTAATAAGCTGTAAAAATGATGGAACATACAAATTTCCGACAATTCACACTATCAAGAAATAATGGGTAGCTGCTGTGACTGCCTTGAGAACAAAAATTTAATTATAACGAAAGAAAAGCTATCTATTAAACAAATATCCAGCCTTGCGAAGCCGAGACAGGCCGTTAGTTGAGTTTATTAATGAAATTCTATGATTATACCATAACTAAACAATCGAATACACTTTTCAAAATAATATCTACTTTTCTATTGGAGGTTAAGTACCAGTATTGCATCGCTCCATAAATCATGAAATGGTTCGTCTGGCGGAAGAATTATCACCTGGAACGAGTTTTGTGATAGTTGTGGTGTTAAGAAACTAAATATATTGTGATATTTCTCGAATCTAAATAGAAAAAAGGGGTAAAATTACTGACTTAAAACATTATGATATTTTATCAAAATAGAAAGTCAGAAGCAGCATTATATTCTTGTTATAGGAGAGGACAGGTAAAACATACCTAAACTCAAAAATTGAAACCTCAACCACCAGTAATTGTGGATTTATTACGGTAAAATCAAATGTATTACCACTCAATTAAATCACTTTTTTTCCTCTTGTAGATGCACCGCGGCGTCTTAATTCTTCTTTTAGTATTTGCACTTGCATTGACGAATAATTTTCCATATTTGTTTTGTATTTATACTCAATTTTTATAACAATAAATCTTGTTTGTTTTTTATACAAGGCAGACAGTAATCTGACGTAGGGACCAACTATCGCAGCGCCATCTACGATTAGCTTTGAGTTGTCATCCCCATTCTGTTTTCATATTGTAGCTTAAGGTGATTGCTTCGATGTAGCCCGCGAAATTCAAATTTTTTTACGTTTTTTGCAATTTGCAGGCCAGTGACATGTTGTAACTTTATAAATATTTGTGTTGCGCAAATAACAAGTATAATTTTAAATATAAAAAATATCAAAAAACTCGCTCCATCAGCTCTCACATAGAAAAGGTGCATCGTAGTTAGATTTCGGAGATTTTAACATGATGCACCTTTTCTATGTGAGAGCTGATGGAGCGAGTTTTTTGATATTTTTTATATTTAAAATTATACTTGTTATTTGCGCAACACAAATATTTATAAAGTTACAACATGTCACTGGCCTGCAAATTGCAAAAAACGTAAAAAAAATTGAATTTCGCGGGCTGGTTGGAGCATCCCCCTAAATTACGTCTGTAACTCACTAGAGGTCGCGGGTCGCTACAATATTAGGGCAAAATTTGCAATAGGTAATATTAAAACGAATTGTCCGATTTCAACGCGGTTTTTTAGACAAGTGTTCAAAAGATGTTTAACTTTCCATCGTAACTTTAGATTGATTTTTGCACTCAGCGTTCTCAGAATTCCACAGCAATTCATTTTCATGGTAATGTTCCACCTTGTCCTTACCAGCAGCTATAATGTAAAGATGTACATTATAGCACGATACATCTCATTACATCTTTCCATAGAGATTCGAAGATGCAAAAATATACCTACATTATCTGTTGTGTGTGGTCTGCTGACGATTTCTAAGGAAAGATGTAATGAGATGTATCGTGCTATAATGTACATCTTTACGTTATAGCTGCTGTGTGTGAAGCTCTTTATGGATGGTTGGACAGGGAATGTTACAGAAATAGAAAGGGAAATTAAAAACTTGACATGTCAGTTTTACAGAGAGAAGCAAAAAGAGGACTCAAAAAAGTCTGGTAGCGGTTCAGATTCTGATGCAAATGGTTTGCATTTGAATCGTATAATTTTTGGAGAACAAATTAATATAACCGTGCTGCAATTATCGAAACGGTAAACAAGTAAAATGCATTGGTTTTTGTTGTTTAGTAGGTAGATATTATTTTAATTAGGTCGCGGGTGTCTCCGGTACACCTGTATTTTAGTAGTTCTACTAAAATACAGGTGTCCCGGAGACACCCCGTAGATTACCCTACGTGACGCGTGATTACCTTTACTTCTAAGTAAAGGTACTATATCACGTAGGGTAATCTACCTCATTCTTCACGGAATTCTGTGACTGAAAATCGTATAAATCTACGAATTGTGTAGGTATTTTATCGTCCCTACATTCAGATGGACGAAAGTAGGATACCTAGGTACCGCATAATTATTTTTTCACACCACCTGCCCGTAAATGTCAAATTATATGTCTGCTAACCGGCCGTAAAGCAAGGCATTGTTCCCCCCCGCTCGAGCCGGGAAAAATATATGTACTGAATTTCATTATTCCCGTGGGAATAATGTGATTTGAATTTGGAACCTCAAACAATAGTAGATTACGCACCAAGGGAATAAAGCAGTGCCTTACGTCACGGGCGTATTGAATCCCGAAGCGACACTAAGGATTCTGGGGGTGAACCTCCGGAGCGCAGCGAGGAGGTTCAAGTGTTAATTCCCGAGTGAAACGAGGGAATTAAGATAAGAATCCTTAGTGCAGAGAGGGATTTAAGTTAGCCCAAGACAAAGGCAGCTTTATTCCTGAGGTGAGTACTCTGCTTTTCACACCACCTGCGAGGAAATAAATTCGAATTTTGAAATTTGATGTGGTACGACAACCTTCGAACGTGAGCATGCTGTGGTGCCCACCTCAGCAAGCGATCAGCTGTTGCAGTGGGGACTGCCGGGGGGCAGCCGCCGCTGCTTCAATTCCTTCGTTCAAAGTTTTCATACTATGTTTTGTTTGAGGTTCCAAATTCAAATCACATTATTCCCAGGGAATAATGAAATTCAGTACATATATTATTCCCTGGTTTGAGTGTGGGGAACAATGACTTGCTTTACGGCCAGTTTGCATGACTTACAATGTGACATTTACGAGCAAGTGGTGTGAAAAACATAGTATGAAAACTTTGAACGAAGGAATTGAAGCAGCGGCGGCTGCCCCCCGGCAGTCCCCACTGCAACAGCTGATCGCTTGCTGAGGTGGGCACCACAGCATGCTCACGTTCGAAGGTTGTCGTACCACATCAAATTTCAAAATTCGGATTTATTTCCTCGCAGGAGGTGTGAAAAGCAGAGTACTCACCTCAGGAATAAAGCTGCCTTTGTCTTGGGCTAACTTAAATCCCTCGCTACTTGCTCGCTACACTAAGGATTCTTATCTTAATTCCCTCGTTTCACTCGGGAATTAACACTTGAATCTCCTCGCTGCGCTCCGGAGGTTCACCCCCAGAATCCTTAGTGTCGCTTCGGGATTCAATACGCCCGTGACGTAAGGCACTGCTTTATTCCCTTGGTGCGTAATCTACTATTTTAGTTTAAATATTATTTTATTTCTTCGAAAGTCTGCAAAACCTCTTTCGATATAGGTACATTTGTTATTCCTGTTCTCGGCTCCTTATGAATCTCTAAAGACTCCTCGTGAGTATACTAAGTAGATATTCAAACGAGAATTTGTGAGAATAGAATTCATTCTATTCAAGCTTCGATCATGAAGAAACTGTGAATATACACCACTTCTCAAGCAACCTCAGTGCCGTTTATCTTTCTGATTCAAATGAAACCCCGCGCCTGAATATTCTACAAAATCAACTTGTTATTAATGATCGAAGTACCTATTCAAGACTATAACAAACGTTCCCCACATATACCTAACGAAATGTAGGTACCTACCTCATTTTACCTACTTGTTTTTTTTTTTCAGCTGACAGAGAAGTCAGATATTTTTTTACAGGTTTTTATTTTTTAATGAATCAGAAGTTCAGTAGTTCAGTTTTGGTAAGCACTGGATTAACATACAATATTGACTTCTGCCGCATAATAAGCGTCTACCTATTCGATCTGTAAATAGCCACCACCACGGTCTGCGATCTGCGTCGCGCCGTACTCGTCGTAACTCCGAAGCGGTTGTATAACATTGTACAACAACGTTTAGAAACTTGTCGATAAATGGAACACCTTTCACAAACAATTCTCTTTCATTCGCACACGCGTCGCATGCATATCGCTGCCTCACTTTTTGTGCGCGAGGAGAAATCGGTTTGCCAACCGAACCGAACACGACTACATACAACACAACAGTTCGTGATATTTTGCCGCACAGCGTGCACGTGTTATTCTTTGTTGTAATCATGAGCACTTTTCAATGGACAACAGACTTAGTTTTAGAATTAATCAAAAGGTTTGAAGAAAAACCCGAGCTATGGGATTTTACATCAGTTCTTTATAAAAATAGAGAAAAAAAACAGCAGTCTTTGAAGGAGATAGCAGAAGCGATGGGCACAGACGTTACGACGATTGATAGGAAAATGAGAATGCTTATAGGTCAGTACCGAAGAGAATTAGTGAGACCTAGTAGCAAATGGTTTGCGTTCGAGAAGTTATCGTTTCTAAAAACACGGGAAATAGACGAAAGATTTAAGGTAAGAAGTGATTTTTTTAACATTTTGTAACTCTAATGTCGCTAACGTAAACTTGCCAGACGCAAATAGAATCACAAAATTGTGAAACCAGTTTAAAACAAGTTGCGACTTTCTGAAACAACTTCATCACAATTCACATGTTGAACGAAATGTATAAAAATAAGTACATATAGAACCAAATTGAAAACATATTTTTGTTACGCATACAAATGTTGATAAACATTGTTACGTTTTCGAAGTGGGTCAATCAAATACAATGCGCGGGTGATTTGAATGTCAGTCAACAGCTCAAACAGTATGGAACTGAGAACAATTTACAAAGCATATGAGAACAGTTTTCTTCTTGATATAACGTTATGAATTTAGTAATGGCTCAAATATTACGTTCACGGGGGGTCAAGTCTCTATGTAGCGAATGCAAACGTCGGGCAAAAGGAACGAAACAGAGACAACGATATACGCTAGACAGAGAAATCACTATTGGTGCTTTGCTTGACCAGATTAGAACATTTCTACCATATTAGTAGAATTATTTTGTTAGAAAATTGGGACTAATGACCCCATTTCTAAATTAAATCATTATTTTATTGTATGGATAACATTCATGTGCTGAGCACATCTGTAACTGCTTTTTTATTATTATAAAAAAATAGTTTTTTTAGAAGGATTTCATAGTTTTACTCTGGCAACAACACCTGAAAACAATGGGGATGGCAACTCAAAGCTAATCGTAGATGGCGCTGCGATAGTTGGTCCCCACGTCTACCTTGTACAAAAAAACAAACAAGATTATTTGTTATAAAAATTGAGTATAAATACAAAACAAATATGGAAAATTATTCGTCCATGCAAGTACTATATACTAAAAGAAGAATTAAGACGCCGCGGCGCATCTACAAGAGAAAAAAAGTGATTTAATTGAGTGGTTATACATTTGATTTTACCGTAATAAATCCACAATTACTTGTAGTTGAGGTTTCAATTTTTGAGTTTAGGTATGTTTTACCTGTCCTCTCCTTTATCAAGAATATAATGCTGCTTTTGACTTTCTATTTTGATAAAATATCATAATGTTTTAAGTCAGTAATTTTAACCTTTTTTTCTATTTAGATTCGAGAAATATCACAATATATTTAATTTCTTAACACCACAACTATTACAAAACTCGTTCCAGGTGATAATTCTTCGATTTTCGAGCGATGCAATACTGGTACATAACCTCCAAAAGAAAAGTAGATATTATTTTGAAAAGTGTATTCCATCATTTTTACAGCTTATTACACAACATCTAGTCATTTTACATCAATAAATGTTTTTTTTTCTGAAAATTCCTTTGATTTTACAGTTCTTTGGGGACCAAACTGTCATTTTCACTTTGACACTTGCCTTCCCCATTGTCAACAAACAAATATGGTGGCTCATCGTACGCGATAGACATCGTATTTATTGTTTTTCTCTTGTTTTTCTATGCCTGAGGATTCTTATATACGAGATAGAGACTCATTTTTTTTTGTTTTGTATTTTGTGCAGCTGTGTTTTTGTTTTGTGTGCCTGCTGGACTCTTACGAGATAGAGACTCATTTTTTTTTTTTGTATTTTGTGCTGCTGTGTTTCTGTTATAAGTGCCTGTTGGACACTTACGAGATAGAGACTCATTTTTTTGTTTTGTATTTTGTGCTGCTGTGTTTCTGTTTTGTGTGCCTGCCGGACACTTACGAGATAGAGACTCATTTTCATTGTGTTTGTTATTTTTGTGCCTGGTCAAATTTACGAGAAAAAGACTCATTTTATTGTGTACGTGTCTGTGCATTATTTTTTAAAATGTCACGCCATACGCGCTATGAACTTAGAAGAAAATGTGCTAAGTGTAACATCACTGCAACAGAAGATAGCAACTTGAGTTTCCACAGATTTCCTCTACCTGGTAGACGTACAATGCTGAAGTAAGTAATTAAACTATTCTCAATTTTGATTACTTTCTCCCTGACCCTTCCTACCTAGTACTTTACCTAAAATTTACAATGAAACAAACATCAACTTTATCTTGTACCAGACTACAGAGTTCCGGACCATCAATGTTTTGTTGACAATTACATTATATAAGTAACACTACATTTTTCAAATATTTGAAAAGTGGTCACTGTAATAGTGAAATGCAGTCAATTAGTTAAAATCTAGTTCAAAATGCATAGATGAAGAAGTTAAAAGTTAAACTGATCAAAGAGATAAAAATCTTTTTTCAATAATTTCAGGGCACGTGTATGGGCTGAATACTGTTTCCCTACTGGAGAGTGGTCAACTGAGAAATCACTAAGAGACTTGCACTCGCAACACAAGATGTTATGCAGTAAGCACTTTGATGACTCCTCATTTACTAGCAGTGCTAGAATAAGATTGAACAATTACGCCATCCCAATTGGAACACAGGACTTAATGGTTAAGTTTCACCAGGAACAATGTGCAACCACAAGTGGAAGTGAACAAGATAATAATATCTTGGATGATAAATCTCAAGTAAGTTAACATTTATTACTATTTACTCTATGATCTATCAATCTTAATTCTTGAAAATATGTGATTGGAATTTATAAGCCCATTTCATCATAGACCTCATCAATTCCCATCAGGCATGATCAAGATCAAGAAAGGACTTGTACCAGTAATAATAAAAAAGCAGTCAACTCTATGTCTACCTTAGTAATGTTATATAGCAAAATTTAAAAACATCTCTCAATCTCATAAAATGGTTTTCATAAGCAATTTTATGAATATGACATTTGAACTATCCTGATTATTTAAATGTAGAAACTGACCTTGGCTCACAAAAATCTTATTGAAATTTTCAGGTGCTAGAAACAATGGAAACTTCATTACCTGTTCAGGAGCCAACCGCAGCCATCCCAACTACATCTTCACCTGTTCAGGTGCCAACCATAGCCAACTCTACTACATCTTCACCTGTTCATGTGCCAACCATAACCAACCCTACTACATCTTCATCTGTTCAGGTGCCAACTACAAGTAAACCAACTACTGATAGCCAGAAGGTTTGTAGTATACCAATTTTCACACACATTAAACAATAAATGAACAATAAAATCTGTGATTTACTTATTCGTACATTTCATATTTCCAGATGCCAAAGACCAAAGGAATTTTGAGGGAGCTGGATTTAAGCAAGTCAGTAGAGTTGACCCCTAAAAAACTCAAACTTTACAAAAAATGTAGGAGAAATTTGAGTGAAATTATGAGACTAAGAAAAAAAATTAAGAAACAACCACGTACCCTCTTCAAACAATTAACTACTGATAGAAATGTGAAAAGTCTCATAGATAAAAATATATCAGGGCCATTTGCATTATTGTTGCAAAGTCAACTACAAAACACTCCCAGAAAACTGACTGGACGAAGGTGGACTATAGATGACAAAGTTATGGCTTTAAGCATCTATAAAAGGTCTACTGGCTGCTATAGACTGCTGAGGCGACTTTTTTGTCTACCAAGCGAAGGTACCTTAAAAGCGTTATTAAACAAAATACCAATGAAATGCGGTATAAATAGCCAAATTTTTGACACAATCAAAGGAATTACCGGTAATCGGGATCCAGAAGAAAATCTGTGCATGTTGGCATTCGACGAAATGTCCATTCGAAAAAATTTACAATATAATGGTAAACAAGACATTATTGATGGTTATCAAGATCATGGGAATCAAGGCAGAACTATGGAGCCAGCCACACATGCATTGCTTTTTATGGCTATTGGAATCAGAAAGAATTGGAAGCAACCTTTAGCTTTCTACTTTTCTGGTGACTGTGTAACAGCCGATAGATTATCTGTTCTTATAAAAGAAGTAAGTATGTAATATAATTAACATTTTTTTTTGTGGTATTATCGTCAAATGAGTCCTCCCACTCCGGGCAGGGCAGGAGGGACTGTCAGACTTGTACTGACTAAAATCCACGGTGTCCTTCAATAGTCCTTTATGTGCCGGGGTCACGGTAATGAAACAAGTCCCGCGACCCCGGCAGGATTTGGCCCTCTAGAGGGGGGCCCCGTCATCTTGCTGACGCTCTTTGAGGTGCGCGTCGAACACAATGCGCCGTCGACCCGGGCATGGTCCATGGTTGGACAGCGAGTTGCCCTTTACTCGAGCCCGCATAACCGCAAGAAAAAATTAAACCATTACAATGTACCTATACTAAATTTTTATGTTATATTAGCTGACCCGGCGAACTCCGTACCGCCTGAGAAACGATTAAAAAAAAAACCTTTTAAACCTTCCCTGGACTTTTCAAAATAATTCAAAACCAAAATCAGCCAAATCGGCCCAGCCGTTCTCGAGTTTTAATCAGAATAACGAACAACAATTCATTTTTATTTATATAGATATATTTTTTGTATTTCCAGGTGCTTGATGCAAGCTTCCAAGCTGGGTTGAATGTTGCTGCTACAGTTTCAGATAACTTTGGTGTGAACATCAAAGCATTAAACTCTCTCGGTTCCTCAGTAGCTCAACCGTATTTTGACTATAAAGGCCATGAAATTGTCACAATTATGGACCCACCTCACCTTATCAAATGCTTCAGGAATAATTTGC
Organism: Agrotis clavis; assembly: GCA_954870645.1. Lineage (NCBI taxonomy): Eukaryota > Metazoa > Arthropoda > Insecta > Lepidoptera > Noctuidae > Agrotis > Agrotis clavis. The sequence goes on along the minus strand of OX940939.1, from coordinate 9,014,203 downwards.
TGAAGTACGACATCAAATGCCCTCAAGTATTGCAAAATGATGGAAAGTCTATGCCAGGTAATTTAAATTTAGTAAAAAACGCTAGTAAATAATAATTATAGTATGACATGAGTACATGAATAAGGTCAAAGGTGGCATGCCGTTAATTTGAACTGGATCATTAATCGGACGCTAGCAATTCAGAGTTCATAGGATTTACCGTGGCTTGAGCAACCCGCCGCGCGAATGATATAAACTCGCTGATAGTTTGGCTAGTGAAGAAAATTCTACTTTGAGAGTGTGATTTTGTTGTTGTAGTTGGAGTAGTTTTTAATTTGAAAACTCAAAAATGAATGGGTAATATTTATATTATTTTTATGGGGTTTTGTTGAGAAGTAATAAATTAAATGTCAACAATAAAGAAGTGGTTTATATTTGAAGGATGTCATTATTACAACATGATGATAAGATTTAACCAATTTCAAGATTATCATGTTTATTATTACAGGTATAGCCAAGTGGAGCCACATAAAAGATTTCTACGAAATAGACAATAATAATCCAAATTTTGTTTTTGCACCTGGTTTAACCAAGCAGCATATTGAACCTAACTTCAAACAGAAGATGAAGGTCAGCTTAGCTTGCCAAGTATTCAGCCACTCAGTAGCTGCAGGAATTCTTGCGAAGGTTGCAAACAGTAAGTTGTGTTAAACATGTAATATTAAAAAATAACTTTTTTTCTTTAATTATCAATCTAGTTGATTATATTATATTAAATCATTGCATCGGTTTTGTAGCGCCTAATTTGTACGATTAGTTACTACATCGGAATACTTAAAAAAAAATCTAATTGATTGATAATTACAGAAGACAAAATTATGAATTTTAACTGAAATTGCCTTTCTTTGCCTTCAGTTTCATTTAATTTTCCATCAACTCTCACAACGAAGTAACAAATTAGTGTTTTCTTTGCAGATGAACTTCCACAAGAAGCAACGGCGACAGCCATGCTGATAGAAAAAATAGACCACCTGTTCGACGCCTTAAATGGCGATACGCCTGATCGGAAAAGGGGAAAAATATTCCTGACAAATTTTACGCGAAGAAGTCCACACATAAATTATTTTAAAGAGATGAGAACTATGTTCCAGAACCTTGAATTTATTGGGGCCAGATGCAAGCCGCCTTCACAGGAAGGTTTTATAAGAACTATAAATGCAGTTGAGCGTCTATTTCTAAATTTAGAAAAACTTTATAACATACAAAGTTTATCAACACGCAGACTCAACCAAGATCCATTGGAAAATTGTTTTGGTTGCATCCGCAGCAATTGTGGATGCAACCCAAACCCAAACACCCTACAATTTGTTGCAGCTCTCAAAGCCTCTATCATTAACAATTTATTGCATAGCAGTAAAAATAAGAACTGCGAAGAAGATAATAATATCATATTAAATGATTTAAAATCATTTTTAACTCAGGAAAACCCTCACAAAGAAACGAATGTAGCTGTTGAAACATTTGATGTAACAGAAGGTGTAGAACTATCTAATACTGTAATACCTCAGTGTTCTGGTGAACTGCAAGCTTGCGCATATGTATGTGGTTTTATGTTAAAAAAATTAGGACCCATTTGCCATCAGTGCAAAATGACATTGCTTGCAGACCAGAACACTGAGGTAAGTCATTTATTCACATGTTTTAAAGAATATAATTCTATGCGCAACAGTTTACATTATGTTAATAATTTTTTTACCGAGACAGTGGAGATAGCTGCAACAATTGTCAATAAATTTTTAGATGAGCATGGGTGTAAACCGAAAATAAAAAATGAACTCATAGAAATTTTAAAGAGAAAATTAAATTTCGAATGGTTGCTTGGTTGCAATGATCATTATGATAAAAATAAAATGCACATAATAATTTCAACCATAAGTATAAGCATAAAACGACACTGTATTTTAAAAAATAGGCAGTTTATCGACGAAGCTTCTAGAAAAGCCTTAAATAGAAAAATAAAAATTTTGAAAAACGCTTATATCTTCGTTTTATTTAAAATATTTTTCCATAAAAAATGAATGTTTCATGAAAACAAACCGAAATTGTGGTATTTTCAATTTAAATACCGGATTTTCGCTTTGTTTTCATGATACAACGCCAGAAAATAAAATAAAAAAATAATCATCAGTTTTGAAATCTGGCGCGAAAAGTAGTTCCACGGATCAAATACTGGCGCGCTAGTGTCGCAAGCTGTTGGCATTTTTTTTGTATGAAGTCTTCGTTCTTCCCGTTAGGGTATTTATGTTCTGTGATTACGTTCAGCGGGTTCCTTGTAAGAAATTCTCCCATTAAATTACTTCGTGCGGCAGATCACAGATGTATAGCAAATATCACAGCCTGCTATACAATTCACGTTGTTTACTAAATATTCTCTACAGTTCTGACTCATAGACTGTAAATATTTAATGGAGGAGTAGTCCGTCACGCATTGTAAAAACTAACCATTCGTTTTCTATTGCTATCCGGTATTTTACCACACTGACATTTGAAAAATTGTATTTCTTTTTCAGAATCGCAAAAGACGACCCTTCTTCGTTTCCGTGAACCAAGACCGAGGGGAACCAATCAGCATATCAAGTCAAGCGTTACATAGACATAGAATGAATGTTATAAGGCAAAGGGAGGGTAAAAGTCAAGAGATAGACGAATACGCAACGTACGGCGAACTTGTAGCGATGAAGTTAAAAAAACTTACCAATTCATACGCTCGTTCTACGGCGCAGTACCATATAAATAACATTTTGTACAACGCTGAAATAGGGGAATATGACAATCCTTCAAGAAAGAGACAGTCATATCTTTTGAGAGGTGAAAACTCCTCCGCACACCATGATTCGAATTACGATGATCAGTCGCTAAGGTCTTCGTCTCCTACAAAATCGATGGAATATGACATGAAAGTTGAGGAGATTGGGTCAGATGATGAATAACTTGTAGGATAAATCTTGATTTTACTATTATGTTCGTTAGTTATCTAGTGTGACATAGTTGACTATTATGGTGATTTCGGGGATTCGTTGTGAGGATAGGAGATCTCCATAAAACTTTGAAAGGAGCTCTGATTGATGAAAAAATGGTGGCAATAATTTTAATACCCAGGAGTATTTAACTTTGTCTTTGCCCGACTTTGTTTGGTCCGAATGCCAGTATTTTACATGGACGAACTGCATAACCGACCTAGACGACCAAGTTATAACTGGGCAAGTTTAGCTTAACTTTGCATTGCGTGATTCGCAAAAATCGTGAAGATTCAAAAGTATCTGGATTGTGGTGATTATAAATTAGAATAAAATAAATTTATTTTTATAACCTTTTGTATTTATTTACTAAAAGGCGAAGCATTAAACAGTAGACGCGGTTATATTTCTTATTGATCGCTACGGTAACAGACGCTACGATCATATACATGCATGTTATCAAATTACTTATCTCATCGGCTTTAGAAAATCAATCTGTATCTACCACATGGGCGGATGTTGATTCAATGTAATTTCCTCTAACCTCCTTTATTACGCAACTAGCTTCTGCCAGCGACTTCGTACGCGGATCCTGTTGCTTATGCCAGCGACAATGGGTTCGTCAAAATCGAAGATCTGAAACGTCTGATGTCGAATTCTTAGAGCCTGGGAACGGGAAAACAACGGGACGCGCATGACGATTCCAGACGTTCCAGATCTTTCATTTTTGTAAGTCAACAGGAAATGCCCATCAGACCAAATAACTCTTGCTAAGACGTCATTCCTATAATATACGTTATAGTGTAGCTGGGCTCTTGGAAATCCACATCAGGTGTTCCAGATCTTCAGTTTTTATACGACAACAGGGAGTGCTCATCAGGCTGAATAACTCTTGCTAAGACGTCATTACTGTATATGTAATAGTGTAGCTGGGCTCTTGGAGTTCCACATCAGGTGTTCTATATCTTCAAATTTAATTTCTCAGCAGAAAATGCTCATCACGCGGAACAATTTTTGCTATGTCGCTATTTTTGTATTTCTTATAGTTTAGCTGATCTATTGCAGTTCTGCATCAGGTGTTCAAGTTTTCAAGATAAATAATGTTGCCTATATGTTGCCCAGACTTAATAGCTATACAACAAAAAAAAACCATTCAAATCCGTCCAGTAGTTCCGAAGATTAGCGTGCATGGAGTAACTTCTCCCGTTTTCCTGACATTTCCCTTCACTGCTCTGCTCCTATTGATTGTAGCGTGATGAAAAGTATACTATAACCAGCGCAGGAGTATGAAAAATAATTGTACCAAGTTTCGTCAAAATCCGTCGAGTAGTTTTTGTTTCTATAACGGTTATACAGACAGACAGACAGACAGACAATAATTTTATTAATTGCATTTTTGGCATCAGTATCGATCCCTAATCACCCCCTGATAGTTATTTTGGAAATATATTTCATGTACAGAATTGACCTCTCTACAGATTTATTATAAGTATAGAAGATAGATAGATAATAATTATGCAATTTAATCGATGTAAACGCGTTCCTGACCATATATATTAAACGACATATTCTGACAGTGCCAGTCTTTTACGCTATTAGCTAGACCCTGGGCACTATTAGGCTAATGGGGACCCTTAAGACAGTTTATATAAAAATGTAGGTACGCAATTGTATGATTGTAGAGAGCTCGAAAATATAACTACAGGGTTTCCTAGTTGATAGGAGTAATTGCTATGATTATCACAGGAAGAACTCGGGCCTTGATGGGACACTTGGCTCCATTGGAAAGAATGTTGACCGCTTGAATGTTTTGTCATCCATCCATACCTCGTTAACCGATAGAAAAGTATTAAAAGACATGGTACGCCTTCCTCTACTAAATTTGTATACTAGGGTAGGACAATGATGATTTTGTTGTCCATACCTGTACTATTCCCGTGAATCATCATTAACGGGAAACTAAATCAAGGACAAGGAAGAATCAATAGGGAAAATATTACTGGATAGAATCTACTAAAATCTTGTCTGGCTGTGCACAAATGGCCACATTTTCTTTTTACTGTAAAAATAACTCGGTTCAATGTCTCTGTGTGAGCTAGAAACAATGAGGCCAAGTGACACCTGAGTTCATCTCAAATTAGTGTTGGGATTGTCACAAAAATAGATGATAGAGTGTATTGATCTTTTTTTTTCGAATACATTTGCCAGTAGGTAATAACTAGCAAATAATGTTTTTTTTCGTCAAAAGTTGTGTTACAGATTCCCGCACCTTTTTCCTAGGGAGGGAGCTTACCCATGGCGCGATGGGACGCAATTCAATCGATTCCAATGGGGATGGCAACTCAAAGCTAATCGTAGATGGCGCTGCGATAGTTGGTCCCTACGTCAGATTACTGTCTACCATAAATAAAAAACAAACAAGATTTATTGTTATAAAAATTAAGTATAAATACAAAACAAATATGGAAAATTATTCGTCAATGCAAGTGCATATACTAAAAGTAGAATTAAGACGCCGCGGTGCATCTACAAGAGGAAAAAAAGTGATTTAATTGAGTGGTAATACATTTGATTTTACCGTACTAAATCCACAATTACTTGTAGTTGAGGTTTCAATTTTTGAGTTTAGGTATGTTTTACCTGTCCTCTCCTATAACAAGAATATAATGCTGCTTCTGACTTTCTATTTTGATAAAATATCATAATGTTTTAAGTCAGTAATTTTACCCCTTTTTTCTATTTAGATTCGAGAAATATCACAATATATTTCATTTCTTATCACCACAACTATCACAAAACTCGTTCCAGGTGATAATTCTTCCGCCAGACGAACCATTTCATAATTTATGGAGCGATGCAATACTGGTACATAACCTCCAATAGAAAAGTAGATATTATTTTGAAAAGTGTATTCGATTGTTTAGTTATGGTATAATCATAGAATTTCATTAATAAACTAAACTAACGGCCTGTCTTGGCTTCGCAAGGCTGGATATTTGTTTATTATATAGCTTTTCCTTAGTTATTATTCAATTTTTGTTCTCAAGGCAGTCACAGCAGCTACCTATTATTTCTTGATAGTGTTAATTGTCGGAAATTTGTATGTTCCATCATTTTTACAACTTATTACACAACATCTAGTCATTTTACATCAATAAATCGTTTTTTTTTTCAGAAATTCCTTTGATTTGACAGTTCTTTTGGGACCAAACTGTCACTTGTCACTTTGACACTTGCCTTCCCCATTACAAGTGAAAATCAACCTTACCACTACGACATAAAACACGTTGTTATCTACGGGTAGATGAAGAACAAAACACGATCGCCACGACGACGTCAAGTCAATCGAATAGCATCATTATTTCGTAGTAATAAAGTCGATTTTCATTTTTAGTTCGTAGAAATTGCAAATTGCACGTATCGCGTCATGGGTAAGCTCCCTGACGGTCCGTTCACGACCCTTGTTGTGTGAGCGGTGACTTTGCGCGGGGCGGCGATTGGTAAGATCAAATCTAGGTATAGAAATGTTTGAAACACGCCATAAGACGCCGCCAGTAGCGAAATCGCAGTCGTCCGTCTGATTCAGGACCCCGTCGCATATTGCTCACCGAGACGCCGTAAAGTCGTTCGAACGGGTTGTAAGATGACTGAAGTTGGTAGAAATATCTCGGTCATGCGAGAGAATTCGGAAAGAAATTCACATTAGGCGCTTAGTTCTTAATATAAGTAGGTACGAAATTATCGTAAATCAAGGTTCACCGACTGGTTTTACTTCAAATGGAGCGCAAATAAATATCTTATCGCTATTGCAAAGTCGACTGGTTCAGCGGCAATAATTTTGACTACAAGTAACTTAACTGGTTTGTACTGCGATGTTACAGTTTAAGTTTAAATGCCAACATTAATTTATCGCTCGGAGTAGGCTTTATCTTCGTTTGGCTATAGTTTTGAAGTTTTCTGCTTCAATTATACCTTTATTGTTTAGTTTGGAGGGCATGGTTGACGCAGAGATCGAGTATTTGACAGCTTTCTTATTTTTTTATAAGTTAGCACTGTTAGAATCTTTTTTGATTCTTGTGCACACTTATTATTATTAGTAGGTATGTTACCAGTAATACTGCAACATGTTATTCTTTAGGTACTAACACTTTCACTGTCCTTAGACAATTATCAATACAATTACTGCACGTCCAATAGTGCGTTATATACAATGCTTGGACGTATGAACTTCAACCGCTGACCAATAGTGTTGTACAAGTACGTCGAAATACGATTTACTTATAAGATATGGCAACCTAGGGAGCCAGATTACGTATAGCTTGGCCAGAACGGATTGAAACGGAACTAAAATTTTTATTTCTGACAGCGTTTTAAAATCTTTGTTATTTGATGTAAACAAAGCCCGCAGGTTTGTTAGATTTATTATTGTGCCATAAAACTAACGTAATAAGTCAAAAATAATAAAATAAAATCATTCAAAGTGCTGGTAGCGCGAAGACAGTGGCGACTTCCGGTTTTCTACATTTTTATGTCAAGCTGTACTTGGCATTTTTTTATTTGATTGATTTTTCAAGTTTCTCGTGAACAACACTATTCTTGGTGGTCAATAGCGTATTGTATGTCATGCGTACCGAGCTAACTCATTAGTGCATTACATAGGTAATGCATGGACAGTGAAAGTGCTAATATTATAAAGCTGAAGTTGTTTGTTTCGTTAATCTCAGAAAATGCTTTTCGATATTGAAGCAGCACATCAACTTAACTCAATATGTCAAATTTCTTTAATAGATTTTCAATATTTTCACAATAGTGGAAGATTAATGTTCGATTGGTAGACAGATTCAGGTTGGTTGACCTGCTGGCATCAGTACATTTTTCGAGAAAGGCTGTATGGCTTAAATTATCTCGCTGCGACCAAAATATAGGAGCTGAGTAGCAGGTATAGAACCACGAAGAACATCTAGAAGTAGTGTTACATTGTTCCGCAACTTGCTTCTCAATCAAAATATGGTTTTAATAGTCTGGGTATTTGTTAATGAAATAAAACCCATATCCCGATTCAATGATTTATTGACCATAGAAATAGAAAGCTTATAACTACAGCATGTATAACTATGGCATTGATTGAGGCACCTGTTAGAACCAATAGAGTATTATTTTAAGACTTTCGGGGCGGTAGCTTTGGGAATTTATACTTTATGCTACTTTACATAACGTTCATATTCAACACGTCAGGAACGTTCAGGCCCGTGTAGCAACAGCGTCGCATTAGAATTGAGTTTTATAACAAAAGAGCATAAGATATGAATTTCTCTAAAAAGTTATTGCTCGTCGGCGACAAGTTTCGTGAAAATTAACGCAAATGAACAGTGTGCTTAGTGCGAGTTTTTTACGGAGACGCGAAAGTAACGTTTGACCGCGTTTGGCGCTCTCATTGGCCCGCTCCAAGGTCGTGAGAAGTTTCAACCAATGAGAGCGCCAAACGCGGTAAAAAAACTCGCACTAAGCACACTGTTAATGAATTGTATTTTGTAAATAGACTTCATCTTTTTTTTATGAGTAACGAACGCGGTTTGAACTACGACACAACTGATCATTTACCTCTAAGAACAGAAAATACAAGTTTTTCAGTAGTGCTAGGCAAACGGCCATAGCTTTCAAAGCGTTTCACATTTTTGCCGAGTTTAAACAACAGAAAATTTAAATACATTCGACCACTTTTTTATCTAAAAATTAAACAAGTTGTCAAAATGTTGCCTGTTTGATCTAATCTGTAGATATCATGTCACTAAAAGACTAGCCATGGCGCGACGCGATTACAATTCGACCGATCCCAACTACAAGTGAAAATCAACCTTACCACTACGACATAATATGACATAAAACACGTTGTTATCCACGGGTAAATGAAAAACAAAACACGATCGCAACGACGACGTCAAGTCAATCGAATTGCAATCATTATTTCTTAATAACAAGGTTGATTTTCACTTGTAGTTGGAATTGATCGACCCGCGTCGCATCGCGCCATAGGTACGGGACATAATTATGGCGCTATACTAGAAATTTTTTGGGACACGATTTTTTGACACAATTCCATCAAAAGTGTGTATTTTATGATGTTAAAAGATTCTTGTGTTGTAGTCCAAACGTTGCTATAGGGTGCTCCCACATCCATCGACGCGGAATCGGCTTTTTCCGTCACCCTTTCTCTTTCTGTCGCTTAGAACTGCCATTTGCTAGACCGAGACAGAAAGCATAATGCGATAGCACGCGGCGGAATCCTCGAGGCGGCCGCGTGCTATCGCATTGTCTCGGTCTAGCAAATGGCAGTTCTAAGCGACAGAAAGAGAAAGGGCGACGGAAAAAGCCGATTCCGCGTCGATAGATGTGGGAGCACCCTTATGCGTAAAGCTTGTTGTCGTTATTTAGCAATAAAAGCAAACTAAAAATCATAAACAAAGTTTGGTGAAAACGAGAGAATTCCACCCGCGTCCATACCACAAAAAAAAAGGCAAATATAATAGAAAATCATATATATTTTGAATTAATATTTACTATCTACTCAAAACATGTTCTGAACAAGATTTTTATAAAACAAAATATATGAAAAAAAAAACTTATTTACGTCAAGTGTTTGAAAAATACGCGTCGAATGCAACACCTCCTTCTTTCTGAAGTCGGTTTAAAAGGGCGCGGATTCGCATCCTCTCGTGTGTATAGTAAATAAGCCCCTATCCCGTATATTATAAGGATTACACTAGCGCGTCACACTTGCGCTTTAAAATAATAAAATATGTCAAACTGTAACTTAAATTGGTGACAAAAAAAAATAGTTCAGCAGGAAAGAATGAATCAGCATTGCTAAAAAAAAATAACTTCAGCCTGATTTTCTCCTAAACAACAAACCAGAGATAATAGAAATCGATGTTTACTTTTAAAACCATAAAGATATACTTTTGTAAATATCTTGGACTTCTAAATACCCAGATTACAGAAAATGAGTAAATACATAAAGTTTCGAATTTGTTATAAAATATTTATCGTTGTGAAAGTGGGTAACAGGTTTTTTAAAATAATATTCTGGCTATCGTGGTACTTAGCCAAGTTTGTATAGGGTAATTTTTAACTTTGGAAAGATGATTGTGAAATAAGTAGAGATATTGGCAATGAATCTATATCTATATTAATAATATTAAAAAGGTTGGTGGAACGCGCTATTGCCAGAAACTACTTTTTCGAATGGGGATGGCAACTGGGAAAAGAATGGCGCTAGTATAGCTTGTTCCAAGCATCGTCATTGGTTCAAATCTTATAGGTACTTCAAAATAGTATTACCTCATTGCACGGATTAGGACTTAACTATGGTGGCGCCATCAGTCTACAATTAGCTTTGACCGGCCATCCCCATTGTATAATTATTTTGGTATTATATAGTCCTTTTATATAGGAAGGTTTAAGCTTATATAACATAACGCTACGACAATTATGAGCCGAGTAGCGGATGAAACGGTGGGGAACAGCTCGTGTTCAATAAATATTGCTCTACAACCTTTAGGAGGAGACATCGGCTAGTTTCGGATTCGTATACCGCTATCTCTATCACATACTGCTAGTGTTTTTGACCAAATTTCCCTACTTGATGACGGGGCCCTTTAGAGGGCCAAAGCCTGCCTGGGTCGCGGGACTTATCAAATTACCGTTACCCAGAACCTAAGGGGCTATTGAAGGACACCGTGGATTTTAGTCAGTGTCTGACAGTTCCTCCCGCTCTGCCCTGGGTGAAAGAACTCATTTGATGATTTTATCACGCTAAAAAAAACCCCTACTTTTTGACTAAGCACAACCGAAAGGCTGTTTTTTATGAAATAATTTTCAAAAAGCCGTTATAAAGATGTATTTTAGTAAATAAACATGTAAGCCTGCTGAACTCGTGAGAAAGTAAAACGTAATACATATTTATAAATGAATACAATATGTTTAACGTGGGTAAGATGATGGTTGCTCGATTAGCGCCTGGTGACCGGCTGCCAGTCGTCACCGTCCGGGTCGCGGGCTGAAACAAAAATAATGATATTTGAAATCTTTCTACCATTATAAATGCGAAACTTTGTGAAAATGGGTGGATTTTGTGATTCTTCAAAAGTACTGAACGAATTTGGATGTTTGGTAAAACAATACTTTATAACCTGTCTTGTGAATATCACACCTTTACGCAGCAACACAGCGGGTATAAGCTAGTTTTATAGTATTTAGCGTATCCATATTTAATTCTATTATGACGATTCCTCCGTAGTAGTCCGCAAAATTCAAATTTTCAACTGTTTTTTTTTCAATGGGGATGGCAACTCAAAGCTAATCGTAGATGGCGCTGCGATAGTTGGTCCCCACGTCTACCTTGTACAAAAAAACAAACAAGATTATTTGTTATAAAAATTGAGTATAAATACAAAACAAATATGGAAAATTATTCGTCCATGCAAGTACTATATACTAAAAGAAGAATTAAGACGCCGCGGCGCATCTACAAGAGAAAAAAAGTGATTTAATTGAGTGGTTATACATTTGATTTTACCGTAATAAATCCACAATTACTTGTAGTTGAGGTTTCAATTTTTGAGTTTAGGTATGTTTTACCTGTCCTCTCCTTTATCAAGAATATAATGCTGCTTTTGACTTTCTATTTTGATAAAATATCACAATGTTTTAAGTCAGTAATTTTAACCTTTTTTTCTATTTAGATTCGAGAAATATCACAATATATTTAATTTCTTAACACCACAACTATTACAAAACTCGTTCCAGGTGATAATTCTTCGATTTTCGAGCGATGCAATACTGGTACATAACCTCCAAAAGAAAAGTAGATATTATTTTGAAAAGTGTATTCCATCATTTTTACAGCTTATTACACAACATCTAGTCATTTTACATCAATAAATGTTTTTTTTTCTGAAAATTCCTTTGATTTTACAGTTCTTTGGGGACCAAACTGTCATTTTCACTTTGACACTTGCCTTCCCCATTTGCATCAGTTGACATGTTGTAGCTTGATCAAAATATGATTCGCGACATTATCAAGTATAACTTTAAATATTAGAATGATCAAAACATTCGCTCTCACAAAGATTCTGTCAAAATAAGTTAGATTTCGGAAATTTTACCAACCATGACCAAATATTTGTGAGAGCGAATGGCAATGTTTTTACAAATTGCAAAAAACACATGAAAATTTGAATTTCGCGGAGGAATCACCGTAACGGACAGACAACAGGATATGCATAAACCGATATAAGCCCTATCTTGTAACTATTCTCGTATTTTTTGAGGCTATTGATAGTAGACAAAGGGCATGATGAGAAGTACTACGCGATTCAATATTAGGTTGACTATGGCGTTGGCCAGATTTTCTGGAGACTACCTAGTTTATTCCACTTTGTTCACCTGGGTGATATCACCTGGGTGAACAAAGTGGACCACTTGGTGTCCTCAATTCACCTCGGAAAAATATCACCTGAGTGATATCACCCAGGTGAATTGTAGACACTAAAGTTGTCCACTTTGTTCACCTCGGAAAAATATCTGGGTGAACAAAGGCGACTTTTCTTACGCGATTTAGTGGACTTTGGTGTCCGCAATTCACCTGGGTGATATCACTCAGTTGATATTTTTCTGAGGTGAATTGAGGACACCAATGTTGTCCACTTTGTTCACCCAGGTGAACAAAGTGGAATAAACCGAGTACCTACGTGTGACAACCAGACTTGCTAAAGACTGTACTAACAGTTGGAATTCAAAAGGTTACGTAGAAGAGTACTGCTTTTTATCGAGATTGATTACAAGAAGATAGTAGCAATATATCTCTGGTATGTAGTATCATATCTTCGATTACAGTGCCTAGAACAGAATAAGTTTAAAAGTAACACTTACGTTTTTCCTCACGACGTGGCGGAGCGCGGCGCGGCCCGTCTCTGTCGCGATCGTCACGTCGCGGCGGCTCGCGGTCACGGTCGTCACGTCGCGGTCCGTCGCGGTCATCTCGGCGTGGACCGTCGCGATCGTCCCGTCGTGGACCATCACGATCATCGCGGCGAGGTCCGTCGCTGTTGAAGAACAGTTGAATGAGTATGATGTCATGAGATAATTAGGTAATTAAATTCTTTTGAATGTAAAAAGAGCGAGACGATTTAGTTTATTTATCATTTCATTTTCTAGAAATGTAAAAACAATGAGTATCATATTGCCTAACTTTTACAAACTTTGTTACGAAAGAAGACCTACTCAGAAGCAACCAAATAGATTTCAATAATTCCCAAATTTACATATAGCCACCCTGAATTATGATTAAAAAAAACGGATTATACCTACTCAGAAAAATTCTTATGGTCCTAAAATAGACCTTTTTTTGCAATATACCGAAATTCTATCAGCTGCACGACTTTTTTTGCAATATCCAGAATGAATGGCTAGAAAAAAAGATTGCCGGGGTGACGAGTAAAAGAGAAGTATGCAATCTGAAGATATTGTGACGGCCTCAAATGAATTCCTTTAAGGATCTTTGTAACATGGGGGTGTTTAATCTATTATGATGTTAAATACTTTATTTTAAACGATGTCTCTGTGTAACTTTCTATACTGTTATTGAAAAATAAATAAACTTATAAAACTCACCGATCATCCCTCCTGGGCGGGAAGCGGTCGCGGTCACGATCACGGAAGCCTCCGTCGCGGTCACGATCGCCACGATCACGGTCACGTGGTGCGTCCCGGAAGCGATCTTCACGCGGCGGAGCGTCTTTAGAACGCCATGCCGATGAGCGCTCCTGTAAGCAATAAATGTGTGTTAGTAATTCAACTATGTTGGAGTAGGGACAGAGTGATTTCAGAGAGGAGGACACCTTAGCTGACGCGATTCGCCGCAAGAGTATGGGACGGCGGAGGAGGCGCCACGGTGACCTGATGCCACCCTAAGAGGTGCCAGCGGGCGATAGATCGGGGTGACTATCGTCGTCGCATAGCACGGCCCTCATGAGTGGTGGCGATGTTCAGGCCTGGACATCACCAAAAGAGTCGGTGCCCGAAAGCGGGCTGCGTTGGATGAGTCGTGAAAGCCATGCGTAGCAGTTCTCACGGCTCATCCATGAAGGCGAGTGTAGGCTCACGGCGGTGTTTTTTAGTGGGTGCAAGCCCCACATAACCCAGCTGTCCCCCCGGACGGTTCGGTAGGCATTTTTCAGCGCTTATAAAAAAAGGGGCCGAGTGATTTACTTCTGCGTTGCATGTCGCAGTTTCATTTATATCATAGAAAAAATATTTTTAAGAGCCAGTTCACAAAATTCGAACGCTCGAGTTTAGGTAAAAGACGGGAGCAATGTTCATGTGTGCGTAGCTATTCACACATACACAACGCAACCAGTGTAGCGCTAGTGTTGAGACGGACTAAACAATCTTGAGCCGATATAATCGTAATGCACTTTGGTTACATTTCTGAAAAAGTTTTTTTTGTTTATTCAGTCTATTAGACTGTTAAATGGTATAGAACGGAAAGCATCTCGCGCGCTGATTGGTTGAAGGACATGTGCCTGGCGGCGGCGCCGCCATAATTATTTAATTATTTGTTAGATAATTCGTTTGATGTCGAATGTTAACAAACTGATCTGGTGATTTTAATTAAATTTTGTGTTAAAAATAACCTGTGAGTTAAAGTTAGTTATATTTTATTGTTGTGGAAGTAAAACTGAATCTGCGATAAACCTAAGAAGTGAAGTTTGAACAATAGTCAGATAACTGGTTTAGGCGCATTTGGGCTAATTCTCATTTGGGCTAATTCTCATTTGGGCTAATTCTCATTTGGGCAACCTACTCCATAATGGACTACTTCTCATTTGGGCTAATTCTCATTTGGGCTAATTCTCATTTGGGCTAATTCTCATTTGGGCTACTTCTCATTTGGGCTACTTCTCATCTGGGCTACTTCTCATTTGGGCTACTTCTCAAATACTGGGGATGTTTGTTAAAATAAGTACTGTCTTTATATAAATAAACATGTTTATGCGCATTTTTCAAAAGTAAAAAGTTTATAGATTCCAGCTATGCTTAAAAACTGATAGAATGTCACTACCACAACCAGCAAAAGTATTAGGCTAGTATAAGATCAAGGTGGTATGTTTTGCACTCTGGCGCCACGTGCCACGCTGCGCAGGGTTAAGGTAACTCTAAATGGCCTGCCAAAGTACTAGGTTTCAACACCCTCGAAAACCATGAAAACGACACCCATGACGAAAACATCGATAATTTATGCAGCCGCCATCTTGGATTTACATTTTGACTGCAACATCGGTTTTAACACCCTCGAAAACCATGAAAACGACACCCATGACGAAAACTTCGATAACTTATGCTGCCGCCATCTTGGATTTACATTTTGACTGCAACATCGGTTTCAACACCCTCAAAAACCATGAAAACGACATCCATGATGAAAACCTCGATAATTTTGGCAGCCGCCATCTTGGATTTACATTCAGACTGCACCATCAGTTTCAACAACCTCGAAAACCGTGAAAACGACACCCATGACGAAAACCTCGATATTTTTTGCAGCCGCCATCTTGGATTTACATTTTGACTGCACCATCGGTTTCAACACCCTCGAAAACCATGAAAACGACACCCATGACGAAAACTTCGATAATTTATGCAGCCGCCATCTTGGATTTACATTTTGACTGCACCATCGGTTTCAACACCCTCGAAAACCATGAAAACGACACCCATGACGAAAACCTCGATAATTTATGCAGCCGCCATCTTGGATTTACATTTTGACTGCACCATCGGTTTCAACACCCTCGAAAACCATGAAAACGACACCCATGACGAAAACGTCGATATTTTTGCAGCCGCCATCTTGGATTTACATTTTGACAGCACTATCGGATTCAAAACCCTCGAAGACGAAAACTATAAAAAGACGCCTATTATGAGAAATTGTAGCAGAAACCATATTGGTTTTTTTTACAAATTATTTACGAATTTATTAAACGGTCACGCGGATATAGAATTCGATATTGATAAAAATCATTCTTACCTTTCAAAATAAGCAGGGAGTTTAAAAAACAAAATCTCCGGTTATGATGAAGCCGAGTTCAAACAGCCATAATTATACGTAACATAAATTAACGCAACTCGTCTTTACGCGGCACTCAGAACTGACAGCACTGCGATGTCCGCTTAGAAGCCTCGTAGATGCGCGTGTTTGTGTGAGTGCACCGTTTCGTACGTTAGTACGTAATTTCCGTACTATCCATATTTTTACAGTGCTACGGGGCAGAGAAGAGCCACTCAAAGCGTGGGAGCGTATCTTTGCAAGTTACAACCACGATCTATACACGTCATGTAAATATATCCCATAAATAATATACGCCACCACGTTTTGAGTGGCCCCTCTCTCAGCCCCGTAGGGTTATTTTCATATTTTTTTTAAGAAAATTAAAAACGTGGGTTTTTCATATTTCTGACAGCAAACCCTTTCATTTGATACCCATATCATGGGGGTGCATTTCAAACAGCCAATCCGCCATCTTAGATGTCCGCCATGTTGGATTTAAGACACGTGACTATTTTTTTCGTATTCCTGACAGCAAACCCTTTCATTTAATACCCATATCATGGGGTTACCTTTCAAATAGCCAATCCGCCATCTTGGATGTCCGCCATGTTGGATTTAAGACACGTGACTTTTTTTTTCATATTACTGACAGCAACCCTTTCATTTGATACCCATATCATGGGGATGCATTTCAAATAGCCAATCCGCCATCTTGGATGTCCGCCATGCTGGATTTCAGGTACGTGACTATTTTTTTCATATTCCTGACAGCAAACCCTTTCATTTGATACCCATATCATGGGGATGCATTTCAAATAGCCAATCCGCCATCTTGGATGTCCGCCATGTTGGATTTAAGACACGTGACTATTTTTTTCATATTCCTGACAGCAAACCCTTTCATTTGATACCCATATCATGGGGGTGGATTTCAAACAGCCCGACCGCGATCTTGGGGAGGCCGCCATATTGGATTTCTCACCACTCTTGCGCCCCATTGCAAAAACTAATAAAACAAAAACGGATGGCTAATTAATGCACAAATTCTACAAACTACTATTATAATTATAATAATACTTTAGTTTGATAAAGTAACGAAAATCTTACCTTATGAAAAAAATATGGAGAGAATCAAAATGTGGCAGTCGTAGTATAATATTCCGTTCACGATACGTACGCTCTATAATCAGGACGAGGAAAAAAGTGATACAGGTCCTACGTCGACGGGCGCTGGAGCCGTACTGATCGCAGCCCGGTTATGTTTCGTAATTTATACTAGTTTAGAGTGATTTGAAAAACGATAGTATGTTTAATTACATGAAGGGATTTTAATGAAATTTCGAAATTAGTTTAGTCTGTAAACATAGTTTATATTTACATAGTTTTTTTAATGTAATTACGCTTTGTTCGAACCAAAAATGGCGATAAAACAGCGATATAAAACGTAAAAATTGACCTCAGAATTTATTTTTTTACCAATTTGTGTTATTAAAAATATAAATTCTACTACGCAGTTTGACGACAAAAACGTATGTCTGATGATTTGTGTATTTTTTTTGGTTAAAATTACGAATATTAATGGTAGATGTAGGAGTCGCAAATCGACTCTGCGTTGATTTTTCAGTAAACTACTTGTCGGAGATTAATTACCACAAAGTTAATAAAAGAGTTTTTTGAAATATGTTACGTCAAATTACAACACGAAAGACTGGTCTTTCTTTTACAGGTATTCAAAAATGTTGGAGTATTACTTAATATGGTAAATTAGACGACCATAATTTTAGTTCTACGCGCAAATGGGTAAAAGGCCTCTTAAGGCTTACAGGTTGTTCCAAGTTTGATTGTTTGAGTTTTTTTTTTAAAGAAACTTTGCCCCACACTAGGAATTTCTCCTGAATCGTGGGTGCGTTTAAAAACATAGAAATTCACATATACGAACACCCAGACCCGGGGAAGCTATTTGCAGATCATACAAATATTTGGTCCGTGCGGGGATCGAACCCGCGACACGCTGCACAGGTGCCAACCGTGTCATCAAATTAGTATTTATGAGTTTAAATGTTTGCAAACACAGCTACAATACAAGAGAAATTACTAGTAGGACCAAAAAAATCATGGAAGTTTGAAAACCAGTCTAAGGCCCGGAATCCACCAAAGCGGAGAAGAGATATGTGTTTGAATAACCAATCAGATGTCCACATCTCCTCTCCGCTTAGTTTCAGTTGACTTGAGTTGACATCTGATTGGTTATTCAAACACATCTCTCCGCTTTGGTGGATACCGGGCCTAAATATGGTGTATCATATTAACCAGTCACTGAGCTATCGAAGTCATATTTGATAAGCAGTTGCTCCATGTAAAATACTGGTATTCAGCTGCATCCTGGACTGGAAGTAGACCCCAATATCCTTGGGAAAGTCTAATCAGATAATGATGATGATGAAATACACTTACAGATGGTGCAGGCGGTGGGTCTGCAGGTCCACGTCGCCAGCTGCCACCCTCGGCACTAGAACGACCGCCGTAGCGAGGCCTGCAATAAAAATAATTATAGTTAGTTTAACGTGTGTGTTTCAATGAAATGCTAAATAAAAGCTATCTTATAAACTAAGCCTTCGCTAGCCGAATGTCAAATAAAATTGACCATAGTCTCTGGAAAGGGAGAAAAACAGTTGTTTTCCCTCTATCTCTATCCTCTCAATACCATTCAAGGCATTTTCTCTCTTACAAGAAAGAGATAGATGGCCAATCATTTTTTTTTTCTTTTTCTGGACGACATTAACGAACAGCGACAAAGCCCTAAAACAGGCAGATACTCAGTCCATGCTCTAACTCGTACATAATTACTGACACACAATTTTAGAAAACTGCGTCCTCTCGTATCCACAATATACAGTCGAAGAGTACCCGCTAAAACTGGCAGATACTGTTCGACTGTATTATCATCAACAAGGGTTTAAAAAAATACTTGAAGAAATATACATTTGAAATTAGAAAATGGAGTGCCTACATCTGTGCAATCTTTTTAACATAACCAATGCTAATAAAATCCTCACCTCTCCCTCTCCGGCTCCCGTTCCCTCACCGGCTCTCTGTTGGCGGACCTCCAGCCTCCCTCATCACGTGGTCTATCATCGCGAGGCCGGTCGTCTCTATCTCTTGGAGGACCACGCTCGATTGGACGATCGTCGCGAGGACGGTCTTCACGTCTGAGAATAAACGGTAGTGTTACAAATAGCCTGATTGTGGCCGGTGGATGAATTAAGACATTTAACCCCTCAAACATCCTCATGATCCACCGGTGGATCATAAGAAAAAATGGAGCTTGTGGAGCATTTTTTCTAAGGACGTTTCATTTTTTCAAAGGACGTTGGAGAGGTTAAAAGTTACGGAACCCTAACAAAAAACAACAAGTAGATCGGTAATAGTTGCAAAAGTATAAAACTGCAGCGCGGCTACCAACGCCCTTCTACAGAAACAGAATGGATTGATGCTCCGTACAGAATAGTGCTTACAGTAACACTGAGTTTATAATAAAATAGGAACATTAATAAAAACAAGAAAAGAAAAAAATAAATGATTAGACTTGAGCAGGCGACTTCACGCGTATAACATAAGACATTGAAATGCAGAATTTTAAAAACATTGAAATTTAGTCCATTAATTATGGCATAGAATTTTTTTGTTTGAGATTTGCAAACTTGTTTATATACATGGTCCTAATGTGTCCAAAACACACACTAAAGAATCAGAATTATTATTATTATTATATTATTAGATACATCATATTTATCATTTAATGTTGATTTTAACTGGCGAGCCTATCTACAGCCGATGATATATACCTGTCATCTCTAAGCGGAGCTCGTTCCTCCCTCGGTGGTGGTCTGTCGTCGCGTGCGGGTGGTCTGTCCTCGCGCGGTCTGCGGTCAGGTGACCGCGGGCGGTCTTCACGTGGTCTGCGGTCTGGCGAACGTGGTCGGTCCTCGCGTGGGGCGGCTGGGTCACGGGCGGCACGACCTAACGATGGAAATAAAGGAATAGAAACTGCGGAACAAAATTCTCAAAAACATCGAGTCTAGGAATGGTGTTAGCTCAAGCTTAGCAGAGTTACGCTTCATCCAAAAATAAACAAAATAAGTATAAAGTTCAGTTGAATATTTTTGCAAAGTACTGACACCAAACTTATCGCCTATTGTTGGTATGGATATGTGATGAGGAGGGATGACACTCATGTGACTAAGAGAGTGATGAGTATGAATGTTCATAGATGGAGAGGAAGAGGAAGGCCAAAGAAAAAATGGATGGATTGTCCAAAGAATGATATGAAAGAAAAAAAAGTATAATGCGTTTCAACTAAG
This sequence comes from Agrotis clavis, assembly GCA_954870645.1. NCBI lineage: Eukaryota > Metazoa > Arthropoda > Insecta > Lepidoptera > Noctuidae > Agrotis > Agrotis clavis. Next base: position 8,993,735 of record OX940939.1, on the reverse strand, counting down.
ACCAGTGTCTATGGTCAACTGACACAATCTGAACAAATCAGACAAGTATGGAGAATAATATACAAATGTTCCGATTTGACAGGTGTGACGTCAATAGAAGGTTGCCTTCATAATTGGATCGCACTATAAATGATACTGTGACGTCTGATAGGGGAGAATCGAAGAAAACAAAAACCTATTGCGCCGTGCTCATGTAAAATGGGATAAGGCCAGGAAGATGATGATGAAACCTATCATTCCGTGAGAACCAGATTAATCAACCATTTTCTTAACTACAACAATAGTTTTAAAAAAAAAAAACGAGTTTCAATTGTAAGTATGGGCAACCTCCAAAATTAGTTTTATTTGTATTTTTGTGTGAAAATCCTAATGCGGTTCACATAATACATCTTCTTATCAAGTTTCAACAGGATAGCTCTTATACTTTCGAAGAAAAAGTGGCTGTGATATACGGACGGATAGACAGACAGACATGACGAATCTATAAGGGTTCCGTTTTTTGCCATTTGGCTACGGAACCCTAAAAAGGATATAGTTCTAATGGTAGTACTGACCAGATCTCCAGGTGTCTCCAGGTGTGGCAGGCTTCTTCTCGTCCTTAACATCCTTCCCGCGCCAGGCGTCGTCTCTCGCGGCCGGTCGTGCGCCTGCGCCGCCGTCCCTCCACGAGGACGACGTCTGACTCTTCTGCTCTTCAAGCTTGCGTTGGATTTCGGCTTCCTTTGCCCGGATCTTTGCTTCCGTACGGGCTAACATCTCTTGGTGTTCTCTGTAAAAGGAAAGACGTGTTAAATTAGTTTCGATGAAACACCGATAGGGGTTGAGGTAATGAAGGTGATGGCGAGACGAATTGTATGTATTCCTTGAAAATTTTAAGGAAATAGCGAGCAATTGTGACCATTAGAAGGAATGAAGCGAATCCTTAGACAAGCAGGATAAGGAACAATTTAGGTAAGTAATAGAATTTCAATAATCACAGTGTGAAAGAAGATCTTTATAGTAGAGCTTCAGATGAAGATTTTTATAATAGCTAAAGCTACGCTTGCCTACAGTTCATAATTATTCCATTATGCCAGATTAAAGGTAGGTACCCCATAACCCTGGCTAGGTTTGAGTTGTCATGATTCATACATAATTTCAAGATGTTGTTTGTGCCGGACTTAAAAACACAGAGCGTGCATGTATCGTCACCCTGTCGCGTCAAGTCGAACATATCATGTACCTCCGAGGCCTACCACGACTGAATATAGCAGAGATAGTCGTGGGATTTATTTCGGAGGTATAATAAAATGTTTTTAGCTAAAAAGCAACATCAAACATAACTATTGGGATTCTCTATTCCCACTAGTTCTATGGGGCACTGAGAAAAAAAAAATGTCGTAAAAACGACTGGGGGCACCCCGACTCGGACAGGTTAGGTTAGAAGGGGATCGATCCACTTCGTGGTTATTTTTGTTTCATCTCGATTACTGACTTATATAACACACTCACAAGGTTTATATTCACACAACATTACCTGTCCTCTCTTCTCACAAGGTTCATTTTCACACAACATTACCTGTCCTCTCTTTCCTTCCTCTCCCTTGCCGCGGCGAGCTCCTCTTCACGCTTCTTCTCCCTCTCCTCCCGTTCTTTACGTTCTTCTTCTTCCTTGATACGTTTAGCTTCTTCTGCGGCACGTTCTTCTGCACGGCGCTTCTGGTCCAACCACTAAGAAAGAAAGTGTGAGAGTTAAATATCAAACTGATTTAAAACTTGGGTCATGGGAAGCATCAACAATTTGTTTACATAACTCATATATTTGGGCACTTTACCAGTTGATTTGAGGAAGAATTCTTCGACGCTTTGTAATTTTGTAGTGTTTAGTCATTTATATTCCTATTGCTCATTTTAATAATTGGATATTCAAAGAATCTACGACGATTTTTTTTTAAATACTTGGATATGTCAGTTGGCGTGTATACCTATCCTAAAACAAAAATTAGGACCGTCTTGCACTGATGTTAAGTACCAAAATCACTTGATAATTCAGACAGAGCAGCGCTTTTATGTAGAGCTTTATTATCAAGATCTTTGTGCCGTACTTAAAAACACAGAGCGCGCACGTATCGTCACCCTGTCGCGTCAAGTCGAACATATCATGTACCTCCGAGGCCTACCACGACTGACTATAGCAGAGATAGTCGTGGGATTTATTTCGGAGGATATAAAATGAAAACTTAGAAGTTAGGGAGCTTCCCCATGACGCGATGCGACGCAATTCGACCCAACAGGCTAGTTGCCTAAAAAAATGTAATTAGTCCGTCTTTTAGATTATTCAAAAACAACGACGATATAATACTAGACTACGCATTGCACGATCTAACGAACAAAACTATTCTGCCAACTCGCTGAGGTACTACGTAAGCGAGGGGGACGGGGTACTGCGTTGTGATTGGCTAACTTAAGGTCTGTTCTGTCTTAACGTATGTTTACGGCTCACAGGATTGGTCGAAATGAGACGGATATCAGACTTTTTTGCCTAATGTGTTGGCAGACATCGGTCGCCTGTTATTAGGAGTCTAGTATTATATCGTCGTTGTTCAAAAATAAGGGACACGTATTTTTTTATTTGTAAATTAGACCAAAAATGACAAAGATATAGCCTATTAAAGTTACGTGTGACGTCACGATGCGTGGCATTTTTCGCGCAGAGTGACGTCACAGGTAACTTAAATAGGCTATTATCTTTGTTCTTTTTTGTTTAATCGAAAAAAGAAAAAATACGTGTCCAATATTTTTTTATAATCTAAAATACGGACTAAATAGAATGTAATTATTTTGACCCTGGAAACTACCCTATTACAAGTGAAAATCATCCTTACAACTACGACATAGAATGTGCGGTTGTTTACAGGTACCTAAATGAAAAACAAAACACGCTCGCCACGACGACGTCAAGTCAATCGAATTGAATCAATATATCGTAGTAACAAGGACGATTGTTATTTTTCGTTAGTATAATAAAATTGCAAGTACGAGTTCGTGGCTAAATAATTACAGCAGCACAGGCCGATCTTCCGGGTTAAGCCCTCTTGCCAAGGTCGGTCTGTAGATGGGTGACCATGTCATAGCGAGTTTCCTCTGTGCCTCGTAAAGCCGTTGGTCCCGGCTGTCATTTGTAGATCTTTGACAGTCGTTACTATTCGTAAGAAGCGCTAAAAGTCTGACAACCAATCTTACCATGGGATATCGTATTACCCAGTTACTGGGTTGGGGAGGTCCGAAAGGCAGTCGCTCCATGTAAAAATACTGAAATTCGGCTGCATCTGGTTTGACTGGAGGCCGACCCCAATATGGTTGGGAAAAGGCTAAGCAGATTAGAGAAATGGGGATGGCAACTGGGAAACGAATGGCGCTAGTATAGCTTGTTCTAAGCATCGTCATTGGTTCAAATCTTATAGGTACTTCAAAATAGTACTACCTCATTGGTCGGATTAGGACTTAACTATGGTCGCGCCATCTACAATTAGCTTTGACCGGCCTTCCTCATTGCAAATTGCACGAATCGCGTCATGGATAAGCTCCTAGAAGAATAGCGTATACAAACCTCTTGTCTCCTCTTCTCAATCCTCTGTTGTCGTCTCTCCGCCAATCTCTTCTCTCGCTCTGCCGCCAGCTTCTCCTTGAAGGCGGCCAGTCTCTGCGTGTGCGCAGCTCCTCGCTCCGACCTCAGTTTGATGGTGAATGCCTCGCGATGTACTGCCATGCGGGCCAGGCGGGAGGACGTGGCCACGTCGCGGGCGCGGGCCTCTGTGGAGGGAGGAGACAGGTTAATACTGATGCTATTTTACACCCTAAATTAATATTCAATCTAAATTGCGTTTCTTTGTTTTTGACGAATCCTTCTGATTCAAATATTATCTAATCTATAAGATTCGAATAGGTTTGCCTATCGTTAATTGCCTGGTCGTTAATTGAAGACACATATTCAACCGATTACAGCCACATATCCAACCAAGATAGATTTTTAATTTGCAGCGTTATTTGATATTGCTTTGAGGCGGGTAGGGCGGGTAGCGCCCTTAGTCGTGACGTGATTCAATTGCGTCGCCGACCAACTAGAAGTGAAAATCATCTTTACTACCACGTAGAAGTAACAAGCCTGTTTTTATTTCTATTTACCGCAGACAACAGCATATTTTCAATTGGCAGCGCGTTTTTGTTGTGCCGGTAGGCTTGAATCAAAGTACCGTCATTAATCGAGAATCTATTTAAATAAAAATCAATTGCTGTTCGTAAGTCCCGCTAAAACTCGAAAACGGCTGGACACATTTGGCTGATTTTGGGTTTGAATTATTTTTAGAAGTCCAGGGAAGAATTAAAAGGTATGAAGATGTGAAAATAATATTAAGAATTTAGTAAAAGCGACAATTCCCTCATAAACTATACGGTCGATCCTGTCGCCGTCCTACGTCGTTCAGAAATCAAATATGCGGTTAGTTTGTCGGATCAGCTAGTCGAGAAAGATACATATTTTAGATAAAAAGAGTAAAAAGCACTTCACTCACCAATAAGTTGTTGTATGCGCTCCTTCTCCTGTTGTTCCCAGAAGGCCTTGTCTTGCACCTGCTTCTCTTCTAAGCTCTTCTGGAGTAGAGGAATCTCTTCCAAGCGCTTGGCTCGCTCGAAGTAGTCCACCTGATAACAATAAAATCAAGTTTCCAAGAATGTGTAGTGTGAAGAAAACCAGTGGCGCAGCTAGGCTAGAAGGGGCCCCGTATCAAAACTTGTTTGGGGCCCTTCTCATCTAAGTGTATAGATTTGTAGAATAAAAACAATTAATTATCCTGCCTCTTGTAACTATTGCTGTTACTGATGACATTAAGATAATTTTGAAGGGAGCTAAAGAGGAGCAGAAGAGAAAATTGAGAATGCTGATCGACTGATCTTAACTCATTTATGACAACTACAAAATATAGCATTTTTGAAATTTGAGCAATGTTAAGAGTTCGTTAACTGGAGCTTTATAGCCGCGATAAGTTTTCATTTAAGAGCAACATTTTTCGGGGGCCTTTGACACTTGAGGGCCCCGTATTATTGATACGGCGCGGCGGCGGTTGCTACGCCTCTGCTCAAACCAGCAATCACATCTCACCTTCTTCTCCTGAGACTTGAGTCTAGCCTGGAGCTCTCGACGTTCCTTCATCAGCTCCTCAGCTTCACGAGCTGCGATGGCTTCGGCGTCCATCTTCTTAAGCTCCTGTTAAAGAAAGAGGATTTTATTTATTAGAACAGTACTTCAAAATGTAGTAGTATGAAGAATGTAAATTGTAATATAGTTGAAACATGCAATGGGGTATTTAAGAGCCTATGTACACCACGTTTTTTAAACGCGCCGGTGCAGCGCGTTTTAGAAACGCGCGTCGGCGGCGCGTTTTCATCAGAGCAGTTTGTTGTCGTTTGTTTTAGGCTGCGTCTGACTTGCGTGCGTATTGCGTCTGTATCGCGTCAAACGCGCTGCACCGGCGCGTTTAAAAAACGTGGTGTGCATAGGCTCTAACAGAAAAAAAACCTATGTAATTCGTCGGTATTATTTTGTAAGAAAACATAAAATTGACGAAGATACGACGATTTTAAGTAGCAATAGGTCACAACACAGTACAATTTTTATTGAGTTCTGACTTTATGATAGCGGGGGCTGAATTCTCGAGTTTTGATACGTTATATCTTTGAAAATATTCATTCATTTAACAAAAAGAAAAAATACGTGTTCATTACTTTTCATTCAAAACTTTATTAGACGGAATATTTAGATTATGATGCTGTTAAAATGCCTATACTAACTTTTGAATGGAAAATAAATGTGCCAGACTTAAAAACACAGAGCGCGCATGTATCGTCACCCTGTCGCGTCAAGTCGAACATATCATGTACCTCACGACTGACTATAGCAGAGATAGTCGTGGGATTTATTTCGGAGGTATTATTACTAGCTTAAAAATCAATTATTGCCATCTTAGTCTCGAGGCCGATTTTGACGAAAACTAAAAGTAGTCATTTAATATTATATGACTACTTCCCCTAAATAATTCCCCCTCCTAAATAATTGTTTTTTTTTTAATCCAATGATGCAGTTTTAGTTGTCGTCAAAATCGTCCTCGAGACTACTTTCAACGTTTTTCAATATTCCTCATAGTTACGGATACAGCCATCCACATCCAGTAGAAAAATTCACCCTGTATAAAGCCCCTTTTTCCTATAGAGATGCCACACATACCTCCTCATTAATGTTAGACAACATCTTCTGTCCGTGCGCAGTCTGACTGATGTGCGCGACTCTCTCCCGCAGATGTCTCTCCCTCATGGCCGCTAGCTCCGACTCGTGTCTCCGACGCTCGCGCTCTTCCCGCTCGGCTTCTAGACGACGAGCTTCGGCCGCCGCTGCTGCGCGGGAGGCTTCTTCTTGACGTCTGGAGAGAAAACAAACATGTTATTAATCATAATGATGGAAATATCCATGAAGGATATCTTTTTAGTGTGAAAGGTAATAAGTTCTAACAGGGTGTCATAGATTTGAGAAAAAAAACCTCAAACTGATGATCTGAAATAATGTTATTCACTCACACATGGACAGAATAGAAATAATTTATTTGCATTCAATGTAGGTAAATACATAAGTTGTTACAGTAATGATTAACAGTTATGATAACAGACATGAGCAAGCTCCCTTAGGGAGCGAGCTATATTTCTGTATCGATTGACGATTTCGGTTAGATATTGCACAAACGTCAGGCCGATGAAAATGGGCGTTTTTCCATTAGACGGCACGGCACCGGCACCGGCGACGGCGCCGAAAAACGCCCAATGTATGGACAATCGCTAGTGTTTGCTAATGGAGTCGAACGTATTCACGATATCGCTCACAGATCTGCTCGATATCGAATTGAATGTATGTGTTAATGACAATGCACAAGATTCTCTGTTCGATCGCGCAACAAATCGTCATTGGCGACAGCTTTTGTATTTTGTTTGCAGCGCCTTTATGTCATAGTAATAAGGTTGATTTTCGTAGTTCACAGTCAAAATGCATTGCGTCGCTCCTTAACAATATACGTGCGATTTGAAACGGCAATCGATTCGATATCGCTCGCGTCGCGCCATCAGCAAGCTCACTAAGCCCCACTACATGCTACCTACCTCAGCTCCTCCTCCTCCCGCACAGTGTTGAGTCTCTCGATGTACTCCTTCCTCTCCTCGATGATCTTGTGTCGCTGCAGCACGCGGTGGTGCTCTGCGTGCTTGTGCTCGTGGTAGTGCTGCACCATGCTCTGGCGAGCTCGCTCGCGCTCGGCCGAGCGACGAGCGGGGAACAGGGTGGCGGCGGCGCGGGAGAGAACCTCCGCCGCGCGGACTAGTTGCTCACGGACCTGGGGGGTGAGGAGATTAGAGAAAGCTCGAAAATAAATTAAGTATAGATGTATCAGCATTGGGTGCGACAAGGACGGATCTATGCAGTGTTTTTTTTTTTATCGTGGTAAAATCATCAAGTTCTTCCGCCCAGGAATGGACGGGAGCGACTTTCAGACTCATACTGACTAAAATTCAGTGTTTCTTCAATAGCCCTTTACGTTCTAGGGTCACGGTTACCTGAAAAGACGGTGCCGCGACCATGGACATTGTACAACACAAATGTTCTAATTGTCTCACTCAAGCTAGCAATAACAAATTGTACGCGAATAATCTAGAAATATTCGTGTAATAAGCGCGCACACATGTAAGGAGTGGACTTAAGACATAGGAAGTATAATTTTAGAAAATCCAATTATTTTCATTTAAACTCAGACTATTTCATTTATTTTAACTTGACTGTGTGTTACATACTATATATTCAGCACGTCATTTGACATCCGCAGTTTCAGCAAATATACATCGCGTCCAATAATTGCTGTGTTTAATTCCTTTGTAGATGTTTAAAAACGACTACAGACGTTTCAAAAAACGGTTTACTAAATGTCCTGTGTAAGCATCCTGAGTACCATGTTACTTCAGATATAATATTATGTAATAATGAGAAGCTGACCTGTTCAGCGGGCGTGGCCTGCAGTATGGCCCCGCCACAGGCCTCGTCAGCTGTGGAACACCACTCGCCGCCGCCTGCCTCCACACCGAAATGAACGCATCTGAAATACAATGATAATGTTATTATTTTGTAAAGTCAAATGGCATAAATGGGGTACAATTATTTTTTTACGTGGTTGAATCACCAAATTATTGAGTACTGCCCGCAGGTCGTGACGGGAGGGACTGTCAGACTTGTACTGACAGTCCCGGATGGATTGCAAATAAGGCAGACTTTACATTCGTCACGTGATAGGTCAGTCAGGCAGACAACCTTTTTTCAATGAAATTATTGCTATTTTGAGGTGGTAACCTTATTAAAATGAGTATTTATGTCCTGGGTGGAGCGGAATGGACTGTAAGACTGACTAAAACCATTTTGTTCCTTCACGGTCCTCCACAGGGCCACGGTAATCTGAATAGACAGTTCCGCAACACGACACAATTGAAAATTCCCGCCCTGGGAACAACCCTCACCTCAGAGATTGTGACAAAATCAATAAAATGCGCGTTTCGTTAACGATATCTGATACTAGCTAAACTAGCGCCATTAGTTTCACAATTACCGTTCCCTTTTAAATTAATAAGACGTTACTTTTTAATATTATAAGAAGCAAATGTTCTTGTGCCGGCTTAAAAACACAGAGCGCGCATGTATCGTCACCCTGTCGCGTCAAGTCGAACATATCATGTACCTCCGAGGCCTACCACGACTGACTATAGGAGAGATAGACGTGGGATTTATTTCGGAGGCATATTCAGTTAACCTATTTAAATTATTTTTTGTTTTAGTCTACGAGTACTTCTTAGTGTTGATAGTAGCATTATAAATTGACATATATTAGACAGATAGTAGCATTGAAATACAGAATTTCGCAGTTCGTCATCTAAAGCCGGGCGCACGAATTTCATGATACGTATAATTGATCATACGAATAAAGTGCGCACGTTGAATTTGAATTTCTCTTGTAACTGGGAGACTGCGGCAGTGACGTCACTGTCGTAGAAATCCGACCAAGTTCGGATCGACTGATCGAACTTTACGCAGATATACGTACGACTAACTCACACCCAGACTGCGCGCTCCCAAAATACTTGAAAGATCGGGATCATTCGCGGGTCTTCGCATGAGTAATTTTCGGTCGAAAACATACAAATGAAATTACCGTTCTCAAAATAGTTAGATATCAATAACAAAAACCGGCCAAGTGCGAGTCGGACTCGCCCATAAAGGGTTCCGTAGCAGCAAGTAACATAACAAAAGTTCTTGTAGTTGGTTGTAACTTTGAAAGGTAAATTGCGGTTTACGATTTATGAAGATTAAAAAAAAAAAATTACTCGATCTCGTTCAAACCAATTTTCAATTGAAGTTTACATGGTAATGTACATCATATATTTTTTTAGTGTTATCATTCTCTTATTTTAGAAGTTACAGGGGGGGGGACACACATTTTACCACTTTGGAAGCGTTTCTCGCGCAAACCGTTCAGTTTAGAAAAAAATGATGTTAGTAACCTCAATATTATTTTGCAAGACCTATTCATAGATACCCCACACGTATGGGTCAGGCGAAAAAAAAATGTTTTGAGTTTCAATTCTATGTACGGGGGGTACCCAAATTTGGTTTTTGTTTTATTTTTGTGTGAAAATCGAAATCCTAATGCGGTTAACATAATACATCTACTTACCAAGTTTCAACAGGATAGCTCTTATACTTTCGTCAAAAAGGGCTGTGACATGGGACGGACAGACAAACAGACATGACGAATCTATAAGGGTTCCGTTTTTTGCCATTTGGCTACGGAACCCTAAAAAGTACTAGATAAAGTATTTACTAACTTCTTAGCATGATCAACCCTGATCTGCATATCATTATGCCTGACGCAGTCAACTAGCAGCCTCTCCAGATGGAACAGGTCATCGGTGTGTGCCAGCTGCAGCAGGCGAGAGAACTGGATGCAGGCGTAGCACTGACCCACTTGACGGATCAGACGGACGAGCGCCACGTCGCTTAGAGCGACCGTGTATTGAGCGAGAGGGGAGTCTGGAAACAAGGTGATGGATATTCTGTAAGGCTCAACTCACACCAAAAGAGCGTCGAAGCGCAGCGAAGCGGAGCGCAGTTTCAGTACTTTAATACTTATTATCGCATGAGAAACTCGAATGAGTCGCGCGGATGCCCGCGGCGCCGCGGGATTCCGGCGAATTCCATAAACGGAGTCGATATGCGATAATAAGTAATAAAGTAATGAAAATAAAGTTATAATTCATATGACACTGAAACTGCGATCCGCTTCGCTGCCCTTCGCCGCTCTTTCGGTGTGAGTTGACCCTAAGGGACATTACCCATGGCGATCATCCGACCGATTCCAACTACAAGTGAAAATCAACCTTGCTTCTAAGAAATAATGATGAATTCGATTGACTTGACGTCGTCGTGGCGATCGTGTTTTGTTTTTCATGTACCCGTAGATAACAAGTACAACGTGTTTTATGTAATATGTCGTAGTGGTAAGGTTGATTTTCATTTGTAGTTGGAATTGAAGCGACGCGACTCGTGCGACATCGAGTCGATTGCCGATTCAAGTCGCACGTATTTGCTAATGGAGCGATGTAACTCGACCGTGAACTACGAAAATCCACCGTCCACATGCCCGCGCCTATGGCGCCTCGCGACTTCGTCCTTTACTATGGGCGTTTCCCGCGGCAAAAAGGCCTCTGCCTTTGACTACCACGCGCACCCATCGTAAATTGATCATTCGATCATTAGCTCCTTGGAAAAGATCAGGAATGCCTGCGCGTGGCTATGGTCCTATACAACGACGATATAATACTAGACTACGCATGCACGATCTAAGGAACAAAAATTATTCTGCCAACTCGCTGAAGTACTACGTAAGCGAGGGGGACGGGGTACTGCGTTGTGATTGGCTAACTCAAGGTCTGTTCTGTCTCAACGTATGTTTACGGCTCACAGGATTGGTCGAAATTCGACGAATATAAGACTTTTTTGCCTAATGTGTTGGCAGACATCGGTCGCCTGTTATTAGGAGTCTAGTATTATATCGTCGTTGGGTCCTATAGTACCAAATACATAATGATATACTTACTAGGTTCCTCCTCCAGCGACTTGACGACGCTCTTGACATTGTTGCACAGAGTGAGCGGGTCGAACTCGACCTCCAGCCAGGAGTACAGCTGCTGCAGCTGAGGCGTCGCCAGCGCCACCACGTTCAGGCGGACCACATCTGGAGGCAGAGGAAATATAAAAATTTTTGGGAGAATTCTCTTTTTTTTTGTCCTCCCACCCAGGGCAGAGCGGAAAGGACTACTGTCAGTCTCGTACTGACTAAAATCCGCGGTGTCCTTCAATAGCACTTTACGTTCCGGGATTACCAGGCGCATTACTTTGTGTAATTTATTTCATCGCCACTGCTCTGAAAACGGTGAAGGAAAACATCGTGAGGAATCCGGCATGTTCTAGAACCATCAAATTCGAAGACATGATGTGACATCTGCCAACCCGCACTGGGCCCGCGTGGTGGATTATGGCCCACTCCCTCTCACAGAGAGGGAGTGGGCCATAATCCACCACGCTATAATGTTCCCACTGTTGGGACACACCTGTGTCCCAACAGTGGGAACATTATAGGCTGATGATGATGAGAGCTGGATGGTAAAACCGAATTTACGTATATGAGTGTTAGGTAATCATAAACCGCGGCTGTCCCACATCATTCAGTTTGACATAAGCTGACCGGCAAAAAATATGTTTCGTTTCACAAATCCTGTCGATTACAATGAAATATCAACCTGAATTAAATTTGTGCCGGACTTAAAAACACAGAGCGCGCATGTATCGTCACCCTGTCGCGTCAAGTCGAACATATCATGTACCTCCGAGGCCTACCACGACTGACTATAGGAGAGATAGACGTGGGATTTATTTCGGAGGTATGCTTATTGCTTATGTAATTTTAGTAACTCAATATGCGGGTTGTGGGATTGTCTTAAAAGGACACTGAAGTCCTGGAATGTAAAGGGCAGTTAATTGAAGAAACAGCGTCAGCGACGCGTACTACGTTTATTTTTTCACTAAAATACGGGGCCGACCGTACGTGACGGAAGAACATCGGGCATCCTTTTGTTATCGTGGTAAAATCGTTAAATGAGTCCTCCCACCCAGGGCAGGAGGGACTGTCAGACTTGTAGGTACTGACTAAAATCCACGGTGTCCTTGTCCTTCAATAGCCCTTTACGTTCCGGGGTCACGGTATTCGTTAGTTCCGTGACTCCGGAAGGACGTCAGGCTTAAGCTTACCTTTCAACAAGCTAGCCCTAGTTGGTGGTTGGGCCAGTCCGAGTAGTACAGCCAGCCTCTGGGCCTTCTCAACCGGACTCTTGTCAGTCTCCACAAAGCGGTCGAACTCCGGATGAAGAGATGGCAGGGGAACTGATAACACTGCCACAAGCACGCGACATGCCATCCTGAGGAAAAATATTACTTTATAGATTTCAATAAAAAGTGGCAATGCGAAGAGTTAGTAGCTGATATTCGTGTTAGCTTGTAGTTCGTAGTCATGGACTTACTAAGTCCATGCTTAGTTGTCACTCATGCGATCATTCGATCATTCGTTCGTCTTGTCATTGTCGGGCATTTTTAAAATACGGATCGGTCTTCTTGTTCGAGACGCCAAGCAGAAAACACGTCTAAAGTGACTACACAGACGAGTGGTGTGATTTATATTATAAGATTAGCAAGTAAGTGCAGGAATTATTTTTGGTGATATTGAAGTGTTTGTGAAGTGTTATGGAGGAGAGAATAAATATGTTTGAATTATTGTAGTATGTTTGGTTTACTTTATGCAAAGTCCTTCATTTCTGAGCTGTAGTTAACAGTTCAGAAGTGGGATCATTAGAGAATTCTCATAATTTTCTTTTGCTCACGTCCACTTAAAAATAAAGTGTCGTATCACGGAATGCAAACACGCATAATATTTATTTTCTTTTCCTGGCTACCTGCATATTCGCTTACATACTTTGAAAAGGAATGATAAGTTTCCTTTCGGGAGCAAGAGTATTGTTTTTCTTTTTTTTTTCATATACCGTCAAATAAAAAAATGATTTTGAATTTAATATTAATTGCAAAATCGACTTGAATATTAAGGCCTTGTTCGTTAATAGTTTAACAACATATTAATCTAAAAGCATTAATGACTATAAATAGCTATTACTGTAAATTGGATTTGAAAATGTGAAAAAAAAAGAAACATATGGAGTAACGACAAGTAATTATGTCTTTATCTAGTGGCTGTGCTTTATTTGTTGATGTACAAATCTATAATTATCTATATTTAATGCTAACTTTGGAAGAAGTGTTGCAAGTACTTTTTTTATTATTATATAAAAGAAGCGGTTGATGGTTTTGTAGCCGTACCCACCTTTCTTTTTAAATAGTAATAGGTCCTAATTTAAATAGGCCCCATATTATTCATTTATTTTTTGGACCTACCCACACGAGTGAAAAATTTTTGAACATACGATTAAGAAGAAAGTAAAATCATTATGATAACTACTCAATTTAAGGATTATTAGGAACATGCACTAAGGCTTTCAATTGCAAGTTTCAGATAAACATCCTTGTTGGTTGCAACCGAGGGGAAGGGTTGTTAGCCAACATGGATAAGGATGGAGAGCCCAGGTTCGAGGGCGGAGGAGCGCCTAGGTTTGAAGGCGAACATGAGCCCAGGTTTGAGGGCAGAGGTGAGCCCAGGTTTGAGGGCGGAGGCGAGCCCAGGTTTGAGGGCGGTGGAGAGCCCAGGTTTGAGGGCGGTGGCGAGCCCAGGTTTGAGGGCGGACTCGAGCCCAGGTCTGAGGGCAGGAGTCGTTTCAGATTGGAAGGCATGTCAACACCTAGGCTGGAAGGTATAGGACGGCCCAGGTTAGAGGGCAAAGGAAGAAAGAACATGGACAGTCTGGATGAAGGACGGTCTACTACCGGGATGGCAAGGAGGATGGAAGACCGGACGCTGCGCTCGTCTAGGAACCGAAAAAGACGAAACCTTATCACGGATTCCGATAGTTCGGCGCGTGGCAGTCCAAGCCGCGAGCGGACGAGGAAATGCAGACGGAGGTCGAGGACAAGGAGAGGCGGTTCCAGGTGGACGGAGCGCAGCGACGAAAGCTCCGATAACCGTGAGTCAACCAAAGCTTATAAATCTAATCTGAACAGGAGCAAGGAATTTGAAACTAATGTTTTATTAGATAAATTTTTGTCTATTTTAAGTAACGTCAAGAGTTCGGAAAAGCCCAAGTTGTCATTTAATAGTAATGTTTTACCGGATTTTGATCCAATGTGTAAAGAGCAAACTATGTTGGTGTGGATAACTAAAGTAGAGGAATGCGCTGAAATATACGGTTGGTCGGAAAAGGAAATAATGCACTACGCCCTTCCAAAGTTATCAGGGGTAGCAAAGACTTGGTATCAAGGTCTTCCTTCTCTTCTTTACACTTGGGGTGAATGGAAGAAAAAACTGATAGAGTCATTCCCATGTCGCGAGGACTATGCCGAACTCTTGACGGAAATGTTGGCTAAGCGTGTTAAGTACGGCGAATCATTGGAGCACTATTATTACGCGAAATTGAACCTATTGAATAGATGTAAAATTCATGGTAAACAAGCAGTAGACTGTGTCTTATACGGAGTGGACGATCGTGCTATTAGAGTAGGTGCACAAGCGGCTCAATTTAGTGAACCGGAACAAATTTTAAAATATTTTCGAACGGTTAAGGTAGGACAAAATAGGGACGCATATGAAACTAATCGAAATAGAAACGAGCGCAAAACTTCTAACGCAGTAACGCGAACCCAAAATTCGAAGCCCGGCACGATCAATTCTAACATACGGTGTTTTAATTGTAACGAAATCGGTCACCCTAGTTTTAGATGTGATAAACCCCCTATTAAATGTACAATATGTGACAAATCAGGTCATCAAGCCTCTAGCTGCTATAGGGTCAATAAGACAAAAGAAAATCCTAAAAATGAGACCCAAACAAAAGACAAAGTTGAAAAACAAGTGTCAGAGTTGACAACTGATAGGTCTATCGATAAATATATCTTTGGTATTAAAATTAATGGTAAAACAATAAAATGTCACATAGATCTAGGGAGCCAGTGTACACTTATTACTATAAGTAAAGCTAAGGAACTTGAATTAGACATTAAATGTCCCCCCAATTTACCCGTGTTGAGAGGTATAGGTGCAAGCCTGTCTATTCCTTTGGGCGTAATAACTGCTAACGTGGAGGTTCAAGGAATAGGGAAGGTTATTGATATTTATGTTGTAGAAGATCACGTGCTGAGTCATCCTTCCCTTTTGGGGCACTCTTTTACTGAAATGTCGGATATTGTTATTACTAAAACTCCAACCAAATTAATATTTAAAAAAATAGACTGCACAAAGATACGTTTGCTATCCGCTGACGATGTTTGCGTCCCACCGTCTTCATTACATGTGGTCTCAGTACATTCTGAACCATCCTTTAGCGGTAATGTTCACGTAAAGGCGTCCCTTAGGGTGTTGAATGGGAAACACTATTATCTCTTACCCGGCGAATATAACGTCAATGAAGGGAACGGTTCAGTGCTCGTATATAATGTGTCCAATAGAGAGGTAACCATCCCCAAAAACTCCCTGTTGACTCGTTCTACTAAATGTGAGCATGTAGATTCTTTAGATGTCCTTAATTGTTGTCAGATGACCTTTGATTCTGCGAACTCGGATGATCTTATTAAGTGCGGTGAGAATCTCGATAAAGAGGGACGTTTACTATTACAGCAACTATTAGAAAAATATCAGGAATGTTTTTCTAAAAATCTTAAAGATCTCGGTTTCACTAAAGTGACAGAAATGGTTATAGAACTTGTAGACGCCGAACCAATCGTATATAGACCGTATCGTTTATCTCACGCTGAAAGAGCCTTAGTAAACAACATGGTTCAAGAGATGTTAGATAGTGGCATTGTGACGGAGTCTTCTTCCCCTTATGCTAGTCCCATAGTATTAGTCCAGAAAAAAACGGGAGAAAAACGGTTGTGCGTAGATTATAGAGCACTCAATAGAAAAACTAAAAAGGACCATTACCCTCTCCCACGCGTCGAAGAACAACTAGACCAGCTCGCGGGTAATAAACTATTCACTTCTCTTGATTTAGCGTCAGGATATTACCAGATTCCGATTAGTAAAGAGTCCCGTCATAAGACAGCCTTCGTTACCCCTGACGGGCAATTTGAATATACCCGTATGCCATTTGGTCTCGTAAACGCGCCCTCTGTCTTTCAAAGGACGATTAATAAAATTCTTCATGACGCTAAAATCAAATACGCCATTGTTTACATGGATGATGTCCTTATCCCATGTAAAAACGTCGCTGAAGGTTTGAATAGATTAGAGGAGGTTTTACAGTTGCTGAAACAAGGAGGCTTAGTAAATGTAACTTCTTCCTAGATACTATTGATTTCTTAGGGTTCGAAGTAACCTCGTCGGGTAATCGTCCGGGTGGTCGGAAGACCGAGGCTATCTCAAAGTTTTCAACTCCCAAGAACTTACACGAATTAAGGCAATTTTTAGGATTATCTGGGTTCTTTAGGCGGTTCGTTAAAGATTATGCTATAATAACTTCTCCATTGACAAATTTATTGAAAAAAGAGGTAGCATGGTCTTGGGGTAGTAACCAAGAAGAATCTTTCAATCGCGTTAAAACTTTGCTTACGCAACGACCTTTATTGGCTTTATATGATCCTAAAGCAGTCACACAATTGCATACTGACGCATGCAAAGATGGCCTTGCAGGTATAGTCTTACAGAGTGACTCTTTAGGAGCATTTCATCCTGTTTCATATTTTAGTCGTAAAACATCACTCCCGATGAACGCAAGCTGCACTCGTACGAGCTCGAAACCTTGGCAGTAATAGCATCTTTAAGCAGGTTCAGGGTATATTTGTTAGGGTTACCATTTACAATTTATAGTGACTGTAGTGCTTTAAGATCCACTTTCATAAAACGCGACCTGATTCCGCGAGTTGCACGTTGGTGGGTTCAAATACAGGAGTTCGATTGTACTATCGAGTATCGACCTGGTTCCCGAATGACGCATGTCGATGCGCTGAGCCGCGGACCAGTTTTGGCTTCCGAGACTGAAACGCACGTTCTAGACATCTTAAGTATTGAACACTCTGATCAGGATTGGATTGCCACCGTGCAAGACGCGGATGAAGAGGTACAGAGAATCAAAAATATACTAGAGGATAAAACCGCCGATTTAGTCATGGATATTCATAAAAACTACAAAATAAAGAACGGTCGTATCTATCGTATTGTGGGAGACGAGATTAGGTGGTTAGTTCCAAAGGGCGTACGCTGGCAAGTGCTAAAACGTAATCATGATGACATAGGACATTACGGATTTGACAAAACCTTACAACGTTTACAACTGCATTATTGGTTCCCTAAAATGCGTCGGTTTGTGAAAAAATACGTACAGTCTTGTTTAGAATGTGCCCATCACAAGACGCCTGGTGGCAAACGAGAAGGCGAACTGCATCCGATAGAAAAAGTTAGTGTCCCTTTCCATACGGTACACGCCGACCACTTAGGTCCTTTTATCAAGAGCAAAAGAGGTAACTGCTATTTACTGGTTTTGGTCGATAGTTTCACTAAATTCGTAAACATAAACGCTGTCAAAAATACTAAGTCTCTAACTAGTATACGCGTGTTAAAGGAACACATAAGTTATTTCGGGGTCCCCACACGCCTTATAACTGATAAGGGATCTAGTTTCACTAGCAGAACGTTTAAGGAATTTACTACGCTATATGGAACAAAACACATTATTAACGCTGTAGCAACACCCAGAGCTAACGGGCAAGTTGAGCGGTTTAATAGGACCATCCTAGATGCCCTTTCAACTTGTACCCACAACAAAGATGACAAATCCTGGGATGACCATGTCTATGACATTCAAGTAGGCATCAATACCACAGTTCATAAGGCCACCCAAAAAAGCCCTTCTGAATTATTATTTGGATTTAATATAACCAGTAGATCAGAAGGTATTTTGAATCCCATTATATCCGATACCACTAATGTAATTGAAGATTTGAATAGTACAAGAAAAGAGGCAAGCTGTAATATAAAGGCACAGCAATTAAAAGATGCAAAAAGATTCAACAGTCATAGGAAATCAGCTAAAAAGTATAAGGTAGGAGACTTGGTCCGCGTTGAGAGGCAAGTTCCTCATGATGGCCAGTCTCAAAAGCTTGTGGTTAAATTCCAAGGTCCATATCGAGTAATGAAAGTGCTCCCCAATGAAAGATATGTAATTGAAGATACCCCTATGACACGCAAACACGGCCGGAGATACGAAGCCGTAGTCGCCGTTGATAAAATACAACCTTGGCTAACATTTAGTAGAAACTTGGACAGTAGTAATGATGAGGATAGTGATAATAATACTGAAAATGAACAGCGCGAAGCGGAAGTGAATTTTTGTGAATTTGTTGGTTGATTCTTATGCCCATATTGAAACGTTAGTCTGTTATGAGTACGGATTCTAAAAGTGTAGGATAGTCAAATTAGACAGATAGAGTTATAATATTTTTTAAGAATGTTTAAAATCTAGAATTTTATGTTTTATTATTATGTTGATCTACAATAAATATGAATTGTATTAATTAAGGGTAAGCAGTAAAATAAATTAGTGAAATTAGATTTAATTTTTGTGAATCAGCAGTGGTTTGAATGTCATCATTAATTTGTATTATTGATCTGTTATAAATTATAAGTTGCAAATATGATGAATTGTAAGTTTAGTGAATTTTTGTATTTAGAACAATCAGTAAAATAAGGTTTTCTAAGAAATTGTACATTTATCGAAGTAATATTTACTGTATTTCTTTCTGTTCGTCAATAATATTATTATTTTCCTCATTTATCATTGTATTTTTTTTTTACAATTCAAAAATTGTTGTAAGCACGAGGACGTGCTTTGAACAGGATGGCCGAGCTGTTAGCTTGTAGTTCGTAGTCATGGACTTACTAAGTCCATGCTTAGTTGTCACTCATGCGATCATTCGATCATTCGTTCGTCTTGTCATTGTCGGGCATTTTTAAAATACGGATCGGTCTTCTTGTTCGAGACGCCAAGCAGAAAACACGTCTAAAGTGACTACACAGACGAGTGGTGTGATTTATATTATAAGATTAGCAAGTAAGTGCAGGAATTATTTTTGGTGATATTGAAGTGTTTGTGAAGTGTTATGGAGGAGAGAATAAATATGTTTGAATTATTGTAGTATGTTTGGTTTACTTTATGCAAAGTCCTTCATTTCTGAGCTGTAGTTAACATTCGTATCTTTAATCGTCAGAATAAACGTGTGTATGCATGAATATTTCTTTAAATATATATATTTTATTGGTATGAAAGTACGTAAGTCGATATGTGCCTAATGCTTAAAAAATAAGCTTGTTGGGAACCATTTCTATGCCATAGCAATAATCTTTTTGAACTTTGAAGATGTTTGTGCCGGACTTAAAAACACAGAGCGTGCATGTATCGTCACCCTGTCGCGTCAAGTCGAACATATCATGTACCTCCGAGGCCTACCACGACTGACTATAGGAGAGATAGTCGTGGGATTTATTTCGGAGGTATGTTTGGTTTTTTTTTAGCGTGGTAAAATCGGGTCCACCCTTTATAGCAGAACTTTTTACGTCATAATTTTATTTTGCATAGCAACGGATAGCATAAACCTCTTTTCGCAGAAAATCGTTTGGCATACACTCATTTACCATAACACCGAAACCCATAATTTTGTAAGTCAGAATCATATTTAGGCATAAATTTCATTTCCATAATAATCAATAAGTATAACCATCGTATCGTAGAAAGTTCACAACCAGAATCATCTTTTGCATAATTGTGTGGTTTTTATTTCCCAGACAGTAAGATGATGCAGTAAGCATGCAGTAAGCATTCAGCACATGCAGCAGGCATGGCTTCTGTCACGGCTCCGGCGCTGCGGGTCTCTGGCGGTCCCACGCGAGCTAATCGTCGCAGATGATTTTACGCCCACCACCGCAGCTTCGGCTTACTGGCCGGCAAGCCGGCCAGCAGCTCCTCAGCTCACGGGCCGCCTCGCCCCTCCGCGCCTACGCGATTATAAATTACACTCTAGGGGTAGGGCAGACAAGACTACGTGAAGTCGGTTTTGCAGCGATTCATTTCTGTCACTAACTTTTGTAGCACACCATATTGATTTTATAAAACAATTTTTTTATTTTTTATTATGACTATTAAATTATTTCTATTCTGAAATTCTGTGATCTTCGAAGTATACCAAGTCAAATTATTCCAAATAATCGGCGCTCTAAATAAACGTTATGCTAAATGAAAATATGCAAAATTGTAACTCTGACAAAAGTAATTATGCCCAATACAATTCTGCCATCTTAAAAGTATCCCAATTTAAATTCGGACATAAAAACATTAGGCCAAAAAACAATTATATTAAAAAAAATTTATACCTTATCAATGTTCGTTTAAAAAAGTTTCTGCCAAGTGAGTTCTGCCAAATAGGTTTCGGAGCAACAAGTTTCTGCCAGATAGAGGGCACCCGGTAAAATCATCAAATGAGTGTTTTTTTTTTTTTTTTGCGTGGTAGATTCATCAATGAGAATGAGAGGGATTGTCAGACTTGTACTGACTAAAATCGACGATGTCCTTCAGTAGCCCTTTATGTTCCAGGGTCACGATAAGGAAATAAATCCCGCGACCCCGGCAGGCTTTGGCCCTCTGAGAGTCCCCCGTCATTTTTGCTGACGCTCTTTGAGGCGCGCGTGGAACACGAAGCGCCGTCGACCCGGGCATGGTCCATGGTCGGACAGCGAGTTGCCCTTTACTCGCTGTCCAGGTATGTTTGGTTAATAAATAAATGAATATTTTTCTAATAACTAATCTTTTCTTTAAAGATCACCAAAGATATTCTTAGTGTGTGCCACAGTAAAAAAAAAAACACAAATCGTGCTTGCAGCTTATCTTATGGACGACAGGGGGCCCCTCAAAGTCAGCTCAGACCGAGATGCGACGATGCGCACACATTTCCCATAGCGCTACTCAAAATCTTACTCTATTTCCTACACGAAAAGATACACCTTTCGCAACGCAGCATTTTAATGGAGACTCAAAATCTATCTTTATTAGCTACACGATAAGATACACGTCATTATCAGTATCATTGCGTCACATCGCCTCGCGTTTTGTCTCGGTGTGAACTGACCGTCAAAACCTGCCGGGGTCGCGGGATTAACGAGCTACCGTGGCCCCGGAACGTAAAGGGCTATTGAAGGACATCGTGGATTTTAATCAGTACAAGTCTGACAGTCCCTCCCACAATTTGATGATTTTACCACCTTAAAAAAAAAGTCTAGCGACCCGCCGCGGCCTGTGGCATGGGTGCAATCTCTACTATATTAAGCATGTTATATGCATAAAAATCTTTCTTTTGAATCACTCTATCTATTAAACAAAAACGCTAAAAAGATAAAGATATAAGCATACATAGGGACAGACAAAATTTAGTAATAATACTTACTTCTGTAACTCCTCCTGAGTAATATTCTTCTTCATCTCCCGAGACAGCTGGAAGAGCTTGAGTAACGCAGCAGCATGGAACAAGCAGTGGCCAGCCTTCCAGAAGACCAGCGCTAGTTTCCCGTAGTAGTTGGCCATGGTCTTGGCTACGGGCGTCTTCTTGGACATGTTCATCAGATTGTGGATGTCCTCAATCGCTTTGTAGGCTTCCTGTTATAAATGAAATCTGAATGTCAAAAATATATTTATGTAGCGTTCATTTCTGCTAGAATATATCCAAATGCGTTTGCGAATGCACGCTCGTTTGTCTGTATTGACAAAAATCCGGAAAACAATGGTTCCTTTTTTATTATTTTACTGATTTTGTTTTCTTTTTATAAACTTTTGAAGATCTACAATTCAAATAGCAAAAACAGATCCATGCGGGCAACATCACGGGATACCCATTATTGTTAGATACTAAAACCTTCTCCAGAATGTAACAAAAACTTTTCTGAACACCGCATCAAAATCAGTTTAGCCAAAGGCGAGATAATCGCAGCAAACATACAGGTTGAACTGAGAACCTACTTATTTTTTTGAAGTTCCAAAGTACATTTCTGCTTCGAATTTCACATAAATTTAAAGGTAAAAGACAACAAACCTGCCACAACTCCATCTGGATAGCACTGTCCAGCTGGAACAACCTCGTCTCCAAGTTAAGTTGCTGCGTCTCAGGCTTGCTGATGCTTACATTTCCGGTTTGCACCTGTAAAACATATGACATTCAAGATTTTTCAAGCTACACAAGAGGAATTAACATAATTTATTTAGGAGATTATATCTAACAAGCAGCCAGCACTAGGCCCACGTAGGCGTGGTGGGATTTGGCCCACTAGACTAGTCCATGAGGAGGCCTGTGATGTACATTTATAGGCTGATGGAGCCAGTTAAAAGTATTAGAATGAAGTTTCCTGCCCCCATACCAACTCTTTGGGATGAGGTTGCTAAAATCTTTAAGTGTGTGTCTAGAACTCAACAATGGTAGATTCGTTTTTTTTTTTATTATTTATCTACAATCAGGTCCATTGTAAGCGGATTTGATGTAGAAGCTTCTCAAGTGTGTGTGATTTCCAGAAGAAATCATCTAGTGCACTAATTCATCTCTTCTGACTGGTTAGAGTACATTGTTCTTCAATTAAAACATAGACTTCGTAATTGTGTTTTGGTGTTAAAACTTACCGTAGGCTTGCAAATATCTTCAAGATGTTTCCTGAGCTTATCGCACAGCTTCCTGAACTCCGTCTTGCGGGAGTACTTTAGACAGAACTGGAAGGCCATGCGGGCGATGTCGTGGTACAGTGTCTCCACGTGAGCGTTTGTACGGAGGAGTTCCAAGCATTGGCAGTACGACTCCCACAGGAATTTCACCTTTAATAAAAATAGGGTATATTAGAAAAGGGTACCAAATGTATCGAAATTAAGGTGCATCTTATTAATTGAAACACTTATTAATTTACTTCTATTTTTTAACTGGTGATATAGTTTGATTTGTAGCTAGAGTTTAGCATCAACTCCCAAGTTGGACAAAAAAGTTTGTCAATGTTTGAATCTATGAAACCCTTGTGGCTCGCAAGGCAAATAAAGCCATTGGTTCTCACCTCAGTCAGTCCTGGTTTTAGGGCTTACCCAATAATCACTCATACTTTGAATCTAGTAATACATTTTCCATATGAATGATCATAATAAAATTAATAATCTCTTACCCAAGGTGTAAGTATAGTCCTGTCGGACCGATCCTGAGCGTCTTCTCCCGACACAGCACTAAGCAGGATGCTCTCTGGAGTGGCAAGGTTATCCAAGTCATCAGTCTCGATGACTGCCGCTGTGGACTGCTCACGGGCTGCCTCCGTTCTCTCTTCGGCCATACGTAAATATCCTCTGTGAAAGCAAAGATGATTTAGGTTACCCGAACATAATTATAATAAATCTTGCTCACGCACAATGGTCCACATGAAGGACTAAGTACGGAAACCAAAACCCCTAACATAACATAACATAACATTATAATAAATCTAATGATTTTGTTGTGCTATAATTACAATTATCGCTATATTAACTACAACTCTTGTAAATATTGCTGAACTGAGCATATTTGGCACAGCCGTGAGACACATCTTTTACACATGTTTTCTTTTATTTGTGGTTTTGTATTTTATTTTAATACTGTTTGCATATTTATTACCATTATTTTATTTCAACTTCATAAATATAATTTAACAATGATTTGCATTCACCTTATAACTTGTTCTAAAGACCCAACATTGACCGATTGGAACATATTTCTGTACTGAAACAGTCCTTCCTTGGCGATGTGAGACTTGCGTAAGTCCACGCACAGCTCCAAGTACTTGAACATGATCGGCTCCAGCACCGACTCGGACCAGTTGTACGCCCATTTCTTGTTGCGGAACACTTCTTGCAGAGTATCTAAAGCTCTTGCTGGCTTGTCCAAGTCCATAAACTCTGTTGGATAGACAATAAGTTAAGCAAAGCTATTCAAATTAACTTTAAGATGAAACTAAAATTCATAGCAGCAAAGAACAAACTGATAACTATAAATTCACTAGTCAGTAATATCATCTGAGTCATGCATATTGACTTCAAAAAGTAGGTGTTGCTTTGATATAACACAAAGTACACTTAATTCATTAGATATTTTAAAATAGGAAGTAGTTTATTATTTTGTTGTTTGGTTGAAATTGTACAAATAAATAAATCTATTTATTATTTCCTTAGAATGCTTTTTGAGTGTTCCTAGAATTACAGATGAATTTATTAAAAATGTTCAGGTTATTTAGAGATGCTGTTACGCAAAAGTGCATGAATTTTAGGCGGCACTGTCTTTGGTTATTTTTTTTTTGAAACTTTATCGACGCTATATTTTTGAGCTTATGTTATTGCATCTTACATCCTAAGTGTTATACTGGGTTATTTTTAGCGCTATGTGTGTTCAATGTCTGGTGATGGGGCGAATAGCGAAAGGTCATTCTCACATGCAACGTGGTATCTTAGCATACGACTTCAGTACTTACCATTGGCCCGTTTGAGGGCATTCTCCGGTCTCTGACCGTATCGCGCCATGGTGAACACTACACTTCACTTCATCAACACAAATTCGGCGTCAAAAACGTGGTGTACATTAATAAAATCGAAATAATCTCAGTACACCGGCCTGTCAAAGACAGGAGAAATCAAAATGGCGGCAGGTGATACTTTTTTAATTTGGCTTCCACACTGTCCGTGAAACGTCATATTGGTAAACTAGTCTTTTTGCTTCCTATCTAATGCCCGCTCTACACTTAGTCCGCGGATCACGGCATAATTTCGCGGCGCGATCTTGCCGCGAATTTGATAATGACTACATTTATACACTCGCAACGGTTCGCGGAATTCTCACAGTTACGTTCGCAACAACGTTGAATGAAATGGACGTCGAAGTTTGCTTTTTCTAGGATCCCACAAAATAGTTTCCGCTTGTTATTACTACATATAAAAATTGCAACTCAATCTCGTTCGTTCACGTTATTTTATTTTTTTTGATAAACCACAGTGCCTGTCTAGCTCAGACAACGGCTCGAACAATACTTACTGACCATCGCGGACGGTGAGTGTGGAGCCAATACACGTTCGCATCGCGTTCGCGCTTCGCGGTCCCTTTGACGCGGAACAAAAAACCGACGAAAATTGAGGAACAAAGCGCGAAGCCGCGAAGAATATGCGAAACGGTTCCACACTTAGCGTTCGCGCCCTTTCGCGGTCATCGCACGCGATCCTCCGGCTAAGTGTAAAGTGGGCATTAGTTCCATAATAAAACTTGTTCATACAGTGGCCGGCACCTAAGTTGGCAAGAGTCGTTAGACTGATGCGCAGAAGTCATTTTATAGATCTCTTTGGAGTTTGGTGGTCATGCGGGTCGTCGTGTACATACGAACATCTCTCAAGGAGTTAACTCTGAAACCTCCTCCTTTTTTGAAGTCGGTTAAAAATAAGGTTCCTTAAATTATTACCGATTTAAGTGTGAGTATAGGTATAGGTAACAAAAAAAGAGTGTTCGAATGGATTTATCATTTTATTGTCCACAGTAATTAAATACTACACTTATCAATTATATAGAAAGAATGTATCAAAGAATTTTTGCATTGGGTATTCTACCATAATCGTGATTGGTACAGCCAGAGTGTAGGTGATGAAACTGGTTGAACTCCAGTCCACAATCTGAAACAAAAACAAATTATGAGAAACTTGTTAGCCCCATCCGCACGAGCGCTTTTTTTTAACATTTTTTCTTGGGCGTTAAAAAAGCGCCTGAAATAGAACAAATACAATTCCCATGTTACTGTTCACACGTCAACGCTTATAAAGCGCGGTGCTTTTATTCCGCCTGTATTTGATTTTAAGTTCTGAGCGGTGACATTTAAGTTCAAGATACCTTTTTGCTCCAACTCAGCGCTTTTTTAACCCAAAAAAAAGCAATTTATAATTATTTTCGGTACTGAAGGGCCGGGACACAAGCCGAGACTCTATGTGAGAAGGAGTGTAGTGTAGGAGCTTTGCCCTTTCAATTATAGTTAGCTTTTAAGTTATAAGAACAAAGAAAGAAACCAACGAAGTCAAGTAGAGAAGTGCTGTATGCCATGGGCTTGGCCCCGATTGTCATATTGATGCACCAGTGTAGCATCATCACCGTCAATGATAATCGGCCCAAAATGCGCCAGCCCTTCCAACTGTAGAATCTTCCTAGGGGACCTGCAAGTAAAAATATGGACAAGTGAGAGATCAGGTGCATCATACGAATACGAATATTAAAATAATAACTATACGATTCATTTTCGGATGAAGAATGTTGAAAGAGTGGAAATATTATAAAATAAATCAATGTGAGCTCGGCTATCATTGTGCCGATTGTTGTAAAGGCCTGATGGCCAAGAGCTACGACGAATATCTGTCAAAGCTCTCGTTGGGTAGTTGGATAAAGGGCCTGATTCAGAAGGCTCCTCGATAGGGCTCGCATTGTGAGGAGGTTCCTGTCTCTCGAGCCCTAACCACCGGTAGCTTGGACCTTGCTCCAACACCGGCGGATCACTATTTTTATATTTTTAAATGTTTTATTGTTATTTATTTATAAGAAATATTTAAAAAAAATGTTTAAAAATGAATTATCATCATCCAATGAGGATTTACACATCGCCAGGCGCAAAAATAATAAAAAAAAATCAATTAGAGAGTCAAAGCCTGCCGGGGTCGTGGGATTGTCTCATCAGGTAACCGTGACCCTGGAACGTAAAGGGCTATTGAAGGATCACCGTGGATTTTAGTCAGTACAAGTCTGGCAATCCCTGCCATCCCGCCCAGGGTGGGGGGAGGACGCATTTGATAATTTTTACACGATAAAAAAAAAGCTGTCTAAACACCGGCGGGTAAGGCCGCTTTAGCTTCGGTGTTTGACAGCTTAGACGTGGTTTATTACTTACTATTTACATGAAATAGTCCCAGTAGAGTAAATGATATGAGAGTGCAGAAGATAGGTCGATCTAGCGCGAGGTGGGCCGCACTAAATAGCGCAGATGTGTAGTTGCGTGCAATCAAGCCTGTTGTTGACCATACGAAGATGAGAGGACAGCATACGTAATGCAGTTTGACGAACCACTGAAACATGCAATAGAAGCGTTTCTAATAATGGTACAGACGCCAGCAGGTCAACCTAACCTATTCTGTAAAATTTTACCTATCGAATATTCACACGAGCGTTTTTTCTGGGCGTTAAAAAATCGCAGGAATTAGAACAAATGCATTCCCATGTATCTGTTCACACTACGTCAGCGCTTATAAAAAAATATTAGGATTCTTACTTTTTGCTACTTAGGTAGGTAATACTTAGCGGAAATCCATTGACTTTAAATGTTATAAAAAGTTAATTAGAATTTAGTTGTCTCGCGGCATGAACACCAAATATACATAGTTTTCAAATATGTATTTATTACTTACATTATAATCAGAAAGCTTGATTTTTCTCTCGCCCAGTTCAAACTGTATGTGCGCAAGTATGAGTCCAAGGAAGCAAGCGGGCAAGGCACCCCAAGATGATATGTAGAACTCCGTGAACGATGGAGTGTCTCGGAATATTCTCCGTATTTGGCTGAAAATACATTAAAATTCTGACGGCCTGCTCACGACCTTGCCGCTGCAAGCGATGCTTTGTGCGGGGCGGCGAGTCGTAAGATCAAATACTTAAATAGAAATGTTTGACACACGCCACGATACGCCACCAGTGGCGAATTCGCGTACTAACAAAGTAACATTCGCGCTGCCCGTCCACCGCTCACGCGCCGGGCGGGCAGCGGGAACGAGTGGCGGGTCACGAAACAGACTAGATTTCCACTCCTCCGTCCCGCCCGCACGTGATGGTGCACTTCGTCAAAAAATACACGCATTCCGCTGCCCGCCCCGCTGCCACTGTAATTGCACACTGACCAAAGTCATGAACCTCGCTGTTAAAGCTGTAATACTTTGGTGCCATATCTTGATGATTAAAAGCTCTGAGCGCTTTTTACTTTTTAATAATTATTTATCGGCTAGCAGACATTTATTGGCTAAAAATCCACTGTTCCTTCAATTGCCCTGTTTGTTTAAGGGTCACGGTTACTTTTAACCACTCTAGCTACGAAGGAATTTACGTTGGTCTAAGTTAAACGATACGATTCCAATGCAGCGTAGGACGTTCACCCACAAGGTAGGCAGACGAATCTTATGAAGGCCACAGGATCACGCTGGATGCAGGCCGCTTCCAACCGGTCCCACTGGAAGTCTAAAGGGGAGGCCTATGTTCAGCAGTTAACGTCTTACGACTGATATGATGATACGCTTTGTTCTGCCATCCCTGCGTAATCTGTGCCTGCACGCGTATCTTTATTGTACAATCGACAAAGTTGAATCATGACCCATTTTGACAATTGAAAATTTGTTTGAATCCGTCAAATTGACAAAGATCAAAGTCGTTACCATGGATATGTATATTTACGCGAATTTGGACCTAATTGTGTTTGAATGTCTGTAAGAAAATAAGCTTATGGTGGGTCATAATTCAACTTTGTCGATTGTACATGCGGCAGGCAAATCCATCATTTTCATAACGATAGAAATAATTCTATATATTCTACCATCTTGTCTATTCTTTCGCCGACAAAACCGTAATTCTACGATCATGCTACGCGGGATACTGGCCTGCTTAGGTTTCACATTACTCACTCAGGTGACAAAGTGAATATCATAGTCCTGTAATCCTTGACGTATCCTACGACAGCAATCATCAGACAGGATGCGAATAACAGAACAGCGTAGACCTTGAGAGCGAAGGTCCGCCGTCTCCACAGAAGAAGGGTGAGGGTACACGCCAGGATGTACATATGCATGTTCACGGGAAGAAACCTGGAGGTAGTAAAATTTAACTCTTATATCCATAGATCGGAACGGGTAGAGCTATTTATGTTCATTGACCGCAAACATTGATGTCAATATGGATATTCCACGGGAAACCGACTGATACTACGAGATTTTATACGAATTTCATTATTTTTTGTCATTGTTTCTGTCGCTAGAGTGACGCACCTGTGTTTGTCTCTTTCTGCGACACTAGAATTCAATTCTTTACCCATAGTAACTTGTTATCTCACTCCAAATCCCGGGACTCGGGGAATATCCATATTATTCTAACCTATGGCAAGTACACAAAACAGCTCTACCTATTCCGATCTATGCTTATAAGTCTTATAATATAGACTTAAACCAACAAGTCAAAAGAATGTTTCACAGAGCATCCGATTCAGATTCTTTTTACCTACCTTTTTTACTAAGTTCCTAAAATCATCAAAAGTGTCCTTCCGCCCAGGGTAGAGCGGAAGGCACTGCTCTCAAACTCGTGCTGACTAAAATCAACCGTGTTCCTTCAATTGCCCTACGTTCCTGGTTCATGGTTAGCCGTTTGGACAGTTCTGCGATCCCGGCAGGTGTTTGGCACCCTATGTCCCGTCAGATTGTTGACAGCTCTTTGAGGCGCGCGTGGATCACGACGCGTCGACGACTAGGGCATCAGTTCTCATCCTTCACTATCAAAGCTGTTTCGCAGAAGGAAGTGACTGCTTCCATTCCGTGTCCCGCAGTATGCATGGCTTCAATTCAAGCAATGCCGGGCACGGGACGTTGCCAAACTGTAGCCTTTCTAGCGGGGTCTAACAGATCGAACTTTTTTCTCATCAGAAAGCAGGAAAGTAGGGTAAAAGATCAGAATAAATAGGAAATTACATTCGGCAATCACTAGGTATTTAGAAAATTTGAGCTGGTTTGGATTTTCATTGATTGAACCGTGATAGAGCATAATGTTACTTCCATAGATTAGGTGCTACATACTCTGCAGTCGGATAAATATAATGTCATCTCACCAAGTAGGAGCTACGCAGTAATGATTGGCATCCACAATGTTATTCAGGAGGAATAAGTGAGACCAGAATTTGGTCTTACAGGCTTCGCTTTCCAGGCCTATTGTGGAAGTGACAAGAGGGCCATCCCGGGAGTAAATCCACCAAGTCGCCGCGTAGCCCACAATCAGGAGATGTACTGGAGTTATCCTAGAAGTTAAGTATAAAACCTGAGGTATTTAACTTGTCTTACGGCGTCTACCTATAGACGCCAGGTGGCCCATCATGACATCTTGAAGCGAGAGTTATTCCAGTGTGGGAAGAGACAAAGCTATATTTATAAGTCTAGCGTCACCTTGTTCCCGAGAGACGTTCACGTCTGTCGACGTAGTGTCGCATTTGGGCAAGCGAACAAATGTTCAGCATGACACTACGTCGTGAAACGTGTATGAAAAATTCTACTGTCAAAATTTGGTTTCAGGGTAAGTGCTCTCTGTCAGCGAACGTGTTAATCACAGTCAGAAGCTCGAAAGTCTGACAATCAGTCTTACCATAGCGTATTGTATTGCCCAGTTACTGGGTTGTGGAGGTCCGATAGGCAGTCGCTCCATGTAAAATACTGATATTCAGCTGCATCTGGTTCGACTGGAAGCCGACCACAATATAGTTGGAAAAGGCTAGGCAGATGATGAGTGTTCCACCCTAAATAAATTTACTTTGGAAACCAGGCGAAAGATAATACGCACCTTACGAATCGTTTCATGATGCACAGTGGCAGCAAATGCATACCAAGCTCATGTTTTTGAGAGTATATCAGCAGGTTGTAGCAAGTTAGAAAAGTAGTCATCATTACATAGGCTTGAATCATCGATGTTCCATTTGCCAGATAGAGACCGTCTACTCTGTCAGTTATCTGTATGAACACAGATTTGTATGTTTGGAAACTGTCTGGAATAGGGTAGCACCTTTTCTTTTTTAAATCATTCAATATTGACAAAGATAAAGCGCTTCGGAATTCGGGAGTGGACTATTGCCTGTTAAATTATAGAGACCGAGAGACGTTTCGTGATTTTTAGAAGCGTTGTATCTTCGTCAAGTTTGGATTACGGGATTACGTATCAAAAGAAAAAATAAGGGTTTTCGGACAAACAATAGTTATTTGTTATGCAAGGCTGCAAAGTTGATTTTTGGCGCGAGTACTAGAATTGAAAACTGAGCGAGCGAAGGATTCTAAGATTGAACCGCGAGAGAAACGAGCGGTTCAAATATAGAATCCTGAGCGATGCGAAGTTTTCAAAGGTACGAGACGCAGAAAAACTTTGCTGCCGAGTGCAACACACAACTTTTCACCTCACACAGCGAGGAAATGTAGTGGGGGCGTCTCGCCTGGCAGTGAGGAAAACAATTGAACAAGACGTGTTCGAATTTTAAACAACACTTTGTGCTCTAGAGCACAAAATGGAGTTTTGCACTCAGATTTTGAATAAGAAATAGAATCTTTCCGAGCGTGTGAGGTGAAAATTTTTTTGAGTAAATATAGCCTCTGGATCATAAAAGGTGAGGCAGTTAGTGTTAGACCAAAAGGTAATCAGGCTAGTTTTTATGTAATGCGGATATTTTTAACCACGAATTTTTTATTTTCTCGTTAAAATACTAAAGTTATCACTTCATCATTTAGTACTTAACAATAAAGACGTTTTTTATGGTCACGCGCTTGTGAGTGACACGTGACATTTGTTTTCCCGAATGTTGGCCGGCCAGGGTCGCTGGACTGTTTTAAAAGTGTACCTCGGCCCTAGAACGCAAGGAGTAACTGCAAAAAGCAGGTTGTTATCCACCACATACGGAAGAAATATTTTTGATCTCATTTCAAAAAACAAAAATAAAAACAATAAAATAACTTAGTTACTGACACGAAACAAAAAAAAAAAACGCATTACTTATAAACACCTGTTTAAAGGGATGAATTAAGTTAAGTATGTACAATCGACAAAGTTGAATTATGTTCCACCAAGCTTACTTTCTAGCAGTCATTCAAATACAATTAGGTCCGTATTCGCGTAACGACTGATCTTTGTCAATTTGACGGATTCAAATGATTTTTTGTCAAAATGGGTCATGATTCAACTTTGTCGATTGTAGGTACATTTCTACATACTTAGATGCAAACAGCCACCCAACTGTCATTGATCGAAGCGCGAACTTGTTCGCGGTTTCTTTGTTGGTACTTAATTCTATGAAATGACGACTGACGACAAATTATTGAAATAATAGCATTCAATAAAATAAATATTTAAAAAAACAAAAAACCCGACTGCGTATAAAACTAAAAAGAAAGAAACAAGCCCAGTATTTTAGAATTCACTCATTCACACTCACAGTCGGGGCCCATTCAAATTATACCAATCAAATCTTCCCAAGGGGCCCCGACTGTGAGTGTGAATGAGTGAATTCTAAAATACTGGGCTTGTTTCTTTCTTTTTAGTTTTATACGCAGTCGGGTTTTTTGTTTTTTTAAATATTTATTTTATTTTACTATTTTTGGTTTTTGTTAGCATTTATCAGTCCAAATTAAATTGAAACGTATAAGTTATATATATTTTGGTAAACCATTTTTAAAATCCTTTAATTTGATACCCCACTTGGTAGAATGTGAGAGATTTAAAAAAATATTTTTAGTTCGGAACCCTTTACACACGAGTTCGACTCGCACTTGGCTAGTTTTATGTACCCAGTGACACTCTCACGTTTAAGACGAATCTAACGACACCTCTCAAGTTAAAATCCATCAAGCCGTTTAGGCTGCAGAGCAACACACAGAAACATACATACATACATACATACATACATACATACATACATACACTCGAAAAACATAACCCTCCTGGCGCAGTCGGGTAAAAAGTAATGGCAAAATGGCAAATGCACTGACATGTGGCCCGTAAACCGCATAGGTTAACGGTCTTTTATATATGCGGGATCTTGGAGTGCGGTTGCATTACTGCATGCAGGTACCTACCTGTTCTAATATTTCTGGATTAGTCGTGTGGAACATAAAGTGGAACGCGTTGGCGTGAGCAAAAGTTGTAAACCCCAGTGCTATTACCCTGAAACAACCCAATAGGTATAATATCCAAAAATAACCCGTACTGGGCCCGCAAGGTACACCCGCTCACAGAGAGAAGGTCTGTGTTCTAGCAGTGTAGGGTTGCCATCAGCTCTAAAGTTTGGAAACCAGGACAAGACGCGTATAAACCCCGGATTTTAGAGTCCAAAACCCGGACATGTGTCGAAGTGCTGAGAGAGAGGAGAGAGGGCTGGGCGGACGGTGAAGTGTGCGTGGGTCCCGGGCGGCCCAAGACTTTAAATTTTTAAGCCCGGACTGCAAATGAAGCCCCCCCGGACGCTCCCCGGATGTCCCCTAAATTAGGACAAATCCGGGGAAACTTGGACGGACGGACGGATGGCAACCCTAGCAATGGGTACACCGTAGGCTGACTATGCTATTAAATTTGTGAGATTATCTCTGTTCACGTCTTTATACTGCGAATAATTCTACAAACAAAATACCTGAGGCCCTCGATAGGGCTCAAAGCTTCCTGCCGAGGGTCGCCATCTTCACGAATAAATGTCAGCCGGCGCCAGTTCGCTGGTATGGAGAATGCAGAGAGCAACTTACTTTCTGAAAGAGCAGAGAAGAATTAAGGTAGAGCAGAGAAGAAGAAAAGAGTAAGCGAGCTTGCTCATTAAGCCATGCGATACAGAATTGCATCGATTGACGATATCGGTCATGAATTATAGGTATTGCACAAACATTCGACTGAAGAAAATGTATGGATAAATCACTAGTGTTTGCTAATGGAGTCGCACAGGTTGCGCACAGGTCTACGATATCGCTCAGATTTGCTCGATATCGAATTGCGTGCTAATGACAATGCACACGGTTCTGTTCGACTGACTAGACGAAAAACTGGTGCGATTACGCAGCTGGCGACATATTTTGTTTCATACACTAATACCAAAAACCATTAATTTTATTTGCAGCACCATTATGTTGTATTAGTAAGGTTGACTTTCATTGTTCGCGGTCGAAATAAATCGCATCGCTCCATTAGCAATACATGCGATTTGAATCGGCATTCGACTCGCTATCGTAAGCGTCACATCAGCAAACTCTAATAAAATACATTATTTTATTTTATTTTTATTTTATTGTATTTGGGTGGCTTACAGCTAACAATACATAAGTAGACATAAAGACATAAAGTACGTTAAAATGTCGGACCACGCACAATGGAGGGTTCATTTGATAAGACATTAATTTTTTTGATAGGTATTTGAAAAAACAAATATCCTAGTGAAGGATCGAACACGCTATTTGTGAAAATCACACCCTGATCACTATCAGGGTGTAATTTTCACAATTTGCCAGAATTTGACCATGCATGGCACTCCATGCATGGTCAAATTCTGGCAAGTACATAATACGGGGCTAGCGTGACGACAACATTTACTCCTTTTTTCTTTCATGTATGTACTTACAAATGGGTGGGGGTCCATGCGGTCCATCACCGTCAACAACGCAACCGTAACCTGTAGCGGCTGAATATTTGACTAACAGTAGTAGGCCTCCCCTAGGCTGCCTAAGTCGCTAGTTTTTTTACTGTGTTTTAGCGGTGCGCAAGAGTTTCAGTTACTACTTCAGTTTCAGTTCACTACTAAAATTTGGAAACCAGGACAAGACGCGTGAAAACCCCGGAACCCGGACATGAGTCCAAGTGCGCACCGTGGCAACTGCGTCGGGAGGGTGGGGGACGGTTTAGTGGTTTAGTGTGCGTGTGTCGCGGGCGGCCCAATACTTAAAATTTTTAAACCCGGACTTAAATCCGGGGAAACCCGGATGGATGGCAACCCTACATCTGAATAAGCTCGCTTAATCTTAGGGCTGAGTTCATCTTTGCCTCTCGGCTAGATTAGGCCAAGGGTAGACCTATGATGATGGCCAAATCCTGCCTATAATATCAATATCTATTATCAATTAAATCTATAATATCAATTAAAAAAAAAACTTCAACTTACTATTTGGTCCATCTTTAGCGTAGACATCATAAATAGTCCCGACAATATTGGCTAAGACAAGTGAAAAAATCACTTGGAGAAATAACTGTTCTGCGTTCGTTCGTGGTCGCTCAAAGATGTGATCAGCGTGAGTTCGGCAGTAATGGAGGGTGTGGAGGGATGCTCGGAGCTGGCTTCGTTGCGCGTAGTTGTCGGCAATGCGCTCGAACAGGAGGGAGGCGTTCTGAAGTGAGGTGTCTGACAACGGCAAGGCCCGACTGCGCGAGCTCACGCAGTAGCCGCGATGTATGCGGGTGCGGTTGAAATGGTGGTGGAAATCATCAGAGTATGCCTGGAAAAGGTTCATGGGAAGTTAGAGCTTCGTTCACACGGTGATCACACGTATGATGTTGCTTAGAGTAGGGTTGTCATCTTTAAAATAAGGAAACCAGGACAAGACGCGTGAAAACCCCGGATTTTAGAGTCCAGAATCCGGACATGAGTCGAAGTGCACACCACCGTGGCAACTGCGTCGGGAGGGGTAGGGGGACGGTGAAGTGTGCGTGTTTCGCGAGCCGCCAAGACTTTAAATTTTAAACCCGGACTACAAATGAAGTCCTCCCCGAACGCACCCCGGATGCCCTCTAAACTAGGACAAATCCGAAGAAACCCGGACGGATGGCAACCCTAGTCTAGAGCCAACGACCATTCTAGATCAGTATTGTTTCCAAAACGTTGTTTTGCCATGACCCGATAATTTTCACACTGCCCCTTCATGACCCACTTAATACACACATCAAAAGTGTCTAGGGATCAACATATATTTTTGCAATAACTTTTCTCCTGATTGATATTAATTAAAATGTTCTTTAAGGATTCATCAAATAAAGTGTTATCGTTTGTCACAGTAACGATAAACCAAGTCACCTTTGCATTCATAAAGAAATTTGCCATTTTCCTAATAAAGGGATTTTTGACATTTGAACCACTAACATTAAAGTTCGAAAAAAAAGACTGAAATAACAGTTTTCTTTAAAATTTTATTGGGTAACTTAAACAATTAATAATCCGTGTTTCCAGGGCCTGATTTACCCTTAGGCTAATAAGGCTGCAGCCTAGGGCGCGAGGATCGGGGGGGCGCTAAAATCGTGTCTATGATGATGCCTCTCCTCCTTTTTTATTATTTTATTTATTCTCTAGAAAAAATATTTAAAAAATTCTCAAGTTGAAGAAACTTCACACACTAGATAACCACGCTCATGGTCATGGCAATGGCAACTAAGTTGTCTATAGAAACTAATATAAGCCAATACAAGTCATGCGGCGAAACACGACATAGATTTGGTTTTTTACTTTGTAGCCTGCAGTCACTTGTCATTATTTTGGTCTTAATGCATGAGGTACTTTGCCTGTATGTACGTTCAGCTTAAAAAATGTGCCACTCTAAGGTTGAATGTCATCGGGCACGCCGCAATCGCGGCGGTAAGACCCCTCTTTGAGGAGTGGCTGGATAGGCGTCACAGCGTCCTGACCTACCGCATGACGCAGCTCCTCACCGGACACGGAAGTTTCGAGAGGTACCTGTGTCTGATGAGAAGGGAGGAAAAGCCTGGGTGTCACCACTGCGAGGGTCGCCCTGAGGACACGGTGAAGGACTGCCCCGCTTGGGCAGAGCACCGCCGTGTCCCCACGGCGGCGATAGGCGGAGACCTCTCGCGCCCGGCATTAGTCGAGGCCATGCTGTTAGGCGAGACGGAGTGGGAAGCGGTCGCCTCCTTCTGCGAAGCAGTCATGCTCGCGAAGAAGGAAGCGGGCCGCTTAAGGGAGAGGATAGCGTCCTCCCTCCACCCAAGCCGCAGTGGTAGAGGCACATGGCGACAGACGTCGGCAGACGATCTCCGGCCACTGTAGGTGCGAGCATGCGGGCGGCGAATATAGGGGTCTCGCTGTCCGACCATGGACCATGCCTGGTTCGACGGCGCGTTTAGTTCCACGCGCGCCTCAAAGAGTGTCAGCATTGTGAGGGGGCCCCCCCAGAGGGCCAAAGCCTGCTGGGGTCGCGGGATTTATTTCCTTACCGTGACCCCGGAACATAAAGGGCTATTGAAGGACACCGTGGATTTTAGTCAGTACAAGTCTGACGCCCTGCCCTGGGTGGGAGGACTCATTTGATGATTTTACCACGATAAAAAAAAGGTTGAATGTCATGCAGATTAGAAAACAACGGTAGTTTCGCTTGCAGATCGATCTTAAAAATTTTATAGGTAGTATCTGTTATTGAACCATGTTATTTTCACACTACTACTCTACTCAGTTACTACTTTTTAGGCCGTCCATAACACACCTGGCGGGGGCGCGTCCTCTTAATTAGCCTAGGGCGGTCAGAACTCTTAATCAGTCGCTGCGTGTTTCTACCGCGAACACTAACAACAGAAGAACATCGGTTTGGCATACTCAAAATGAGTTCATCCAAATCACGCTGTGGAATGGCCGCCCATGTTCGTTGCAACAACAAAAAAAGGTCTTCTTGCGACTGGATACCCTCCATATTCGGCAGAGCTCTTCTCTGTAGCATATCCCATGCATGCTCAATCGGGTTCAAGTCTGGCGACTGAGCAGGCCAGGGCAGGACATTGATGTTAGCTGCGGCGAGAGTCTGTCTTACAACTCTTGCGGTGTGCGGTCGTGCATTATCATGCATTAACTGAAATAAGGGACCGATTTGCACTTGTAGAGGAACGATGACGTCTGATAGATACAATCGTCTCAGCATAAATTTGAGCGTAGAGGTTGCCTCTGATCCAAATCAACTCAGTTCTTCCGCCGATCCAAATACCCGCCCATACCATGATGGTTCCACCACTATAAGGATGGACTTCCTGGCAGGATTTTAATCGCTGTTGGCGTCCAGGGGTTCTCAAGTGTCGTATACGTCTTGTATCCGGTCTCATACCAAAACGAGACTCATCAGAAAAGCACACGAAACGCCATTGTTCTTCTGCCCAATTTCTGTGTTCAAGAGCCCATTGATATCGAATCCTACGATTGTGCATTGCTATAGGTGGTACCCGTAGCGGTCTTCGGGAATGAAGGTTCACTTCATGCAAGCGGTTTCTGACTGTTTGGTCGCTAATTAAGTTCCCTGAAGAGTGATGAAGCCTCACGGCTAACATCATGGCGGTTATTGTTGGAGCTCTTCGAGTTAAGATTTGAATGTATCGGTCTTGTCTCCGTGTGGTGCAGCGATACCGTCCTCCATGGCGCTCAGCCACGGTACCAGTGCTTCGGTAACGTGTCCAAAGTCGACTGATAACACTCTGACTTGTATTCAGAGCTAAAGCCACAGTACGTTGCCGGGAACCAGCTTCTATCATTCCCACGGCTCTGAGCATTTCTTCCCTGCTTAAATGACGTCGCCGCTCCATAATAACGTTGGTTTTAATCAGTAGTAGGGAAACAGTAGCACTAATAATGTCTTCAATGCGTTGTATGTTTTTATAGGGAAAATATTGACAGCTGATTTTCATCTTTTACTCGAATTTGATTTACAGTTCCTGATTCAAATTATGAAATGCACCAAAAAGGATCCATATAAATTTATAAAATCATAAATTTATTACAAAGCCACATCTCAATCTCAAGAAATCCGCATAAAAATGCTTGATCCCTAGACACTTTTGATGTGTGTAGTTTTAAACCGAAGTTGGAAAAATAATATACTTAATACATGTATAATACACTCAGAATTTTATTTTGATGGCCCGGTACCGGGTCGCGTCGCGACTCGGAAAATGGGAAACTCTGATCTACACAAAGTCTATAATCGTAAACTTGTAGCTTTGCAAGTTTGTATATGTAAGGAATTATCGTCGGAGCTGCTGATTCAATCTCTAAAATTCAAAGCTTATAATATCTCACAAGGTGCCGTGAAGTGAAAACTTCGTAGGTACACCGTTTTATGAAAAACTAAGCGAATGCAGGAGTCGTAGCGGACAAAAATTTTAATACAATGCCGAGCAATAAGTTAAAATGCAGTGAATGGCCAATTAAAATAGAAATTAATTATTGCTGCACGTATATTATTATGGATGGATTACAGCAATTAATCACTTTTGCAATTCAGCGATTTTAACATGTCCAAAGGTCATTTTTTTCGAAGGACAAATCGGACTTCTGAAAACATTCGCATGTTACAATGTTTTTGATTTGACTGCCTGACCTACAAATAGAGTCCATTGTATTATAAAAAAACTTTTATTTTATCTATAAATAAATATGAATCGCTGTAAATAATCGCTGAAACATTTATACGCAAACAACTTTTAAAACCGTGTGCAAAACAGCGAAAGCTCTTTATATTAGTAATAAAATAAAATTTGCTGATGATAAAATAAAAGCTACTTGGAAAATAATAAATAATGAAACAGGTAGAAATAAAAAACGAAATACTGAATTTAATTTAGAAACTGCAAATGGCCCTATAAATAATGACAAAGAAATAGCTCAGGAATTTGAAAACTATTTTTCTAACATACCTATTAAAACGACTGAAACTTTAAATTCTTCTGCAATGCTCTCTTCTGCCTTACTTAGGCAGAATGTAAAGGCATGTCCCGTGGAGTTTAGGTTTCATCACACAAACCCCCAAGCTGTCATTAAAGCTTTTAAAGATCTTAAAATTAAGTCAACAGAAGATCTTTGGGGAATGTCTGTTAAAGTCTGTAAATCTGTAATAGAAACCGTTGCTCCTTATTTAGCTATTATACCTATTTAACAACAGTGTAGACCAAGGGGTATTTCAAGATCTTATGAAACATAGTAAAGTAGTCCCACTCTTCAAATCAGGTGATAGCAAGGAACCAAACAATTATAGACCTGTATCAATTTTACCAGTTTTAAGTAAGGTGTTTGAAAAGTTGATGCTTACTCAAATGTTACGTCACTTTAATAAAAATTCCATCTTTCATGAACATCAGTACGGTTTCACCAAAGGACGGTGTACAACAGACGCCGGTGTAACCCTACTTAAGAACATTTTTAACTCTTGGGAGGAAGCAGAAGATGCCATTGGAATTTTTTGCGACCTCTCAAAGGCGTTCGATTGCGTTGACCATGAAACACTTCTGCTGAAACTGGAGCATTACGGGATAAAAAATACAGCTCTTGATTTACTCAGATCATACTTGAAAGATAGAAAGGTAAAAGTTCAAGTAAACGGAATGAACTCGTTAGGGTCTAAAATGACAATGGGCGTTCCGCAAGGTTCGATTTTGGGTCCATTCCTCTTCTTAGTTTACATTAATGATTTACCTCACTTACTTAAAAATCAACCAAAGATGGTATTATTTGCAGATGATACCTCTCTAATTTTTAAAATAGACCGACGTTCACAAAATCTAAATGCGGTAAATGACGCTATTCATCAGGTTCAAAATTGGTTTACACTGAATAATCTTGTACTCAATGAAAAAAAATCAAAATGTATGAGATTCACTTTACCAAATGTTAGAAGTAGCGAATGTGACATCAAACTGAACGGAGAAAAACTGGAATTTGTTAATCAGACTGTTTTCCTGGGAATCACGCTTGACGATAAATTGCAATGGGGCCCCCATATAGCATCTCTTGCGGGACGATTAAGCTCAGCCGCTTACGCTGTTAGAAAGATAAGACAGTTAACAGACGTTGAAACTGCGCGTTTGGTATACTTTAGCTACTTTCACAGCATAATGTCAGGCATTCTACTGTGGGGCCGGGCAGCTGACATTGAATCCATTTTTATTTTGCAAAAACGAGCTGTCAGAGCAATTTACAATCTAAGTCGTCGCGAATCTCTTAGCGAACTATTCAAAAATATTAACATAATGACAGTGCCTTGTCAATTTATTTATGAAAATATAATGTATGTAAGGAAAAATCTTCACCTTTTTAATAAAATAAGCGATAGACATAATTTTAATACTAGAAATAAAGATAAAATTGATCAACCTTATTTTAGATTGTCTAAAGTTCAAAAGTCTTTTATGGGGTACTGTGTTATATGTTACAATAAAATACCTAACGAAATTTTAACTCTAAATGAAAGAAAATTTAAAAGCTATATAAAAAACACACTTAGTAAACAAGCATATTATAAATTAGAAGATTATATCCAAGATAAAAATGTTTGGAAACATGCTGGTCCTGCTTCATAGTACAATGTAGGGATTAAACGAAATCAAGCTGGTTGAAATTTGAATGCTCACACACTTATATTTATAAATTGTGTAATTCCAATATTTTTGTGAAAATGTGAACACCATGTACCTTTTTGCTTTTTTTTTTTATTTTTCCTATTAATTTATTTTTATATTTTTAGTCTAGATTTTCAAGGTACATTGATTTCACATTCTTTGTTTCAAATGATGTTATAAAAATATTATAAAACATTTTTA
Source organism: Agrotis clavis (assembly GCA_954870645.1). NCBI lineage: Eukaryota > Metazoa > Arthropoda > Insecta > Lepidoptera > Noctuidae > Agrotis > Agrotis clavis. Next base: position 8,952,037 of record OX940939.1, on the reverse strand, counting down.
AAAAGAGTAAGTATGGAGTTTCTTGCCCATTCTTCTTCATACAACCTACCTTAGCGAATGGGTGTAGATTCAATCCCATCCCATCCCATTTCCTTAATTTTAAAAATCGACGTTTAAAAGTGCCTCTTTGATGGCCTAATTGAAATAAATGATTTGACTTTGACTTTGACTTTACTTACTTACTATTAGGAAAAGGGGTTTACATGAAAGTATGAAAATATAGAATCAGGCGTTACTTTGCGGAAATCTATGACATTAAAAATATTACGAAAAAGATTTATCGCGGAATTAAAACTACTAGATAATTAATTTTATAACATTTAAAAGTAGGAAAGTCCACCAAAAAGGATTCAATTATACATATAAGCCAGTTCTTGAGTCACGGGAAGCGTGAACAAGACCTTTTCATACTCACAGCCTCTACAAAAAGATAATTTCTTTTTGTAGAGGCTGTGAGTATTCGAACCCCACGGCTCAAAAGTTTAACCCCAAATGCTCGCACGAAAATATAGTTTCCACTGAGGTTAGTATATTTAAGCCGCTTGAGGTTTTCATAAGCTGCAACAGCACGATGAACTTGGAAGATGGGATCATGGGATGGCGGTAGCGCAAGACAGTGTAGGGCGTAGTTAACTACTTTTTTTGTAATCTGATTCTAATCTAACTACGATTAAAAGTATAAAGTTATGATTACATGTAGTTATGATTACTTTTTACTACTTTTGGAAAAAGTAGTCTAATTACCTTTTTTCTTTTTTTAGCGAAGTAAAATCAAATGCGTTCGCCCACCAGGGAGGAGGGACCGTCAGACTTGTACTGACTAAATCCACGGTGTCCTTCAATAGCCCTTTATGTTCCGGGGTCAAGGTTGCTGTTTAGTCCCGCGACTCTGGCAGGGTATGGCCCTCTAAAGGGGGTCCCGTCATTGCGCTGACGCTCTTTGAGGCTGGCAACAAACTGTCCGGCTTTTGCCATACGGTAGTTTACTCCATTAATAAAAATCTGTTTAGTCCGCCATCGCCAGTTAGAGTAAGTACTTAAAAATAATAAACACGTATTTTTTATTTTTTAAATCAATGAAAATTGATGAAGATACAACGTTTCGAAATTCGGAATTCGGGTTTATGACGTCATAACGCCTATAAAGTTATCTCGACTGAGTGATTTTTTGTGATTTTTCGAAGCGTCGTATCGTCGTCAATTACAAAAGAAAAAATACACATACCTACATATTTTTTGTTTATCTATGTTTTGGACTAATTAAATTTTGAGAAGATCCTTCTTTTGAAGTAAAAAAAATGTAAGTAGGTACAAACCTTCATAAGGTCGTAAGTGTGGTGAGGCTGTTTGGCCGGGGTCAACTCAAAGGTCCCGAGACAGTAGACGCCGTCAACCCTGGCGAGGCACCGCTCATATTCATCCAAGTGGAACAATTTCGGGAAACTGGCTAAATCTTCATCTGAAAAAATGATTGCCAAACAGTTTCGTTAAGTTCAACTGCAATCACCTCCCGTCCTCCTCATCAAATCCTCCTTTTTAAATCTAAAATTCAGTCCAGATTTCTAATAGACCACTGAGTATTGAACCCAAAAAAAGGAAGAATAATAATATATCCCCTTCGTTCGATTCCTACGTGAAACAAATGAACATTTGTCCAAAGAAAACATTTAAATCGTGCGTGGCGGTCACTCACTTATTTTAAAAAATCAGAATAAAATAAATAATTAAGGGGACTCCCAAGGAACGTGGCTTTTGAAGGACACCGTGGATTTAAATCAGTGCAAGTCTCACAGTCTCCCGTCCTGTCCTGGATGGTGGTAGGAGGACTAATTTGATGGTTTTACCACGAAATAAAATAAAAAACCGGCCAAGTGCGTGTCGGGCCACGCACAGTGTAGGGTTCCGTAGTTGCCCATCAAAATACTTATGCGAATTAACTAAACTGATTCGCTGAATTTAATTTTAAAAAGAAGAATTTTCAAAATCGGTCCAGGAGTCTTTGAGAAATCGGGGAAAATACATAAAAAAAAAAGATTACGACGAATTGAGAACCTCCCCCTTTTTTTGAAGTAAGTTAAAAATAGTTGAAGGTAAAACCTACCTATCCCCAAAAAACATACCGTAAAAACATACCTATTAAAGCTGTAAAAATAAAGTTGACAAACTTACATTTGCAGTTGAAGAGCATGTTCTCCGATACATTTTGTTTAGGAAAATATGTTATCCAAGTACATTTTATAAGTTGGTCGACTATTACTCGTAAAGTTGTAAAGCCTACTTAGTCATGATAATTTTCTTTTAAACTTCGTTATATATACTACTATTGTGAATTTTTTCACACCCCCAAACATAACCGTTTAGCTGGTAGAGGGGGGGGACACTAGAGTCGAGCAAAATTTAGCACTTTAAAGCTTAATATTTCACAAACGAATTTTTTTATCAAAAAATTGTTAATGGAAACTGTCAATATTTTTTAAAGACCTATTTAATGATACCCCACACTAAGGGGTACGCGAGAAAAAAAAAAACATCCCCACTTTACGTGTACAGGAGGTACCCTAAAAAAAAATATTTTACGAGATTTTATTTTACCACTTTTTCGGCACAACAAATCCGTATATTTTCACCAAATTACAGCTCTCTAGGACTGTGCGTCTCTGAGCTAAACTGCGGACAGACGGACGGACGGACGGACGGACGGACGGACGGACGGACGGACATGGCGAAACTATAAGGGTTCCTTGTTGACTACGGAACCCTAAAAAGGGGGCACCCATACAACGAACGTGATTTTTTTGGTAGTTTTTGCTCAATAATTACGACAAAAGGCCGTTGAAATATTCATGGAATTTTTAGAATATATTCATAAATAATTAAACATAAAAAACACACAAATTCCTTACCGGTATATTCTCGGGCTCCAGCAAATGACACTATTAAAGTCAACAATGTTATACGTACCATGGTTGCTGCAATACTGAAGACATGAGGTTATTGTTATTTTCGTAGTGGTCACCAATATCGTGCATATTTTACAATACATGCCTATTTGATTTTTGAAGTACAGACGCCAGCAAATCAACCTACCTCAATCTGTCAAATGATTTTCAAACTTACCACAATAGTGGAAGGTTAGTGTTCCATCAAATGATCAAACATCACCAATGTTTGACAGATTCGGTACCTGCTGGCGTCTGTACGTATTTGTATTTACATTTCAAATAAGGCTGACCGGGCCTATGTACCAAGGTTTCCAAAAGTATGCTATTCGCTATAAAATAAACACAGCCTTGCGGTGGTCGCAGCGCTCACGTCACGCTGGGGCTAAAGTTTGCTATGCACTTAGCTACTGACAGCGACACTATCCAATCGTGCAACACTATAAGCTCGAGTGACTTACTTTTAATCCCTCGCTGCGCTCAGGATTCTTCTTTCGAATCCTTCGATATTCTCTGGATAAAAAACACTCGTCTAAAGTTGTTTGGCCCCTTGGTAAACAATCTATTATTACATGTCTAGTCTATATTAATAATATTCATGACAAATAACAGACTTCTAGTACCAAACGTCTCTGAGCCAAACTGCGGACCGACAGACAGACGGACGGACGGTCGTAGCGAAACTTGAAGGGTTTCTTGTTTACTACGGAACCCTAAAAATTACCTTGAGTAAGGGCAGCCACAGACATCAGTTTTTTTCCGTTCGAAATTCGAAATGGATGAATGAAATGTGAACAACACACACAAAACATGCACACACACTTGTATGTATTTACTGTGTTCGGACAGAAAACGGATCAGGATTCCTGATCAGGAAAACTGATGTAGGTATGTGGCCGGCCTAAGAGCCGTTTTGTCCAGAGCGGCGCAACAGTTAGATTCTGGATGTGTACAAAATGGCCGCAAATCACACATGCTGTACCTATCGAAAGACGAAAAGCCTCCCGCCTCATTTCAAATGAGTAAATGAGTCATTTGATCATTTTACCACGATTCAAAAAAAGAAAAAAAAGTCAACACAGGGCTAAAGAGAAAATTAGTTTTTTTTTTTGTATAACTTACCTATATATTTTTTTTACAATAAAGGTACAAACTTAAAAGATAAACAATTTAAAATAAAACTATTTGTACTACAAACAGTATAATGTTGTTACAGGGACGTTCACGACCAAGATCTTGGTATACCTGTACACACTATGAGTCTCTATAATAAGAAAAATAAATAAGAAAAATCTACATATTTTATATTATTACTGATTTAAAATAATGTTCCAATTGTTAAGAACGCTTATTCGGAAAGTTGGCAACGTCGCAAATAGTTGTCAAATATTAACAAGTTTTGAATAATTTTACAAGTTTTTTGTATGAAAGAAAGAAATATGGATCTGTAGTGCACTAAAAAAATTATTAGGGAATGCAATAATTAATATCGTAACACCGAATCTTTGATTATAAATATATTGTTAAAATCAAAGCACCGAGTAAATTATAGTTATAGACGTAAAAAAAGCATTTGGAAACTTTCCAAATGCCTTTTATACACCTGAAACAGTTACAACATCAAATTCAGTGTTATGATTGCATTCCTATATCAATTTTCTAGTGCACTACAGAGCCATATTATTTCTTATTTCCATACAGTAACACTGCCAAATTAATTAAAAGTTGTAAATTTTTGACAGCTATTACCCAAGTAACACAGAAGTCTGAATAAGAGCTGAGTATGTGCAGTCATCAAGATTATAATCTGCATACCATACTGAGTAACGTCTGAGTAAACACCTATTCAGACTTTATTCAAGCAAAACAGGCCCCAAAATCAAATGCATAAAGCTGAATAACTTCTGAGTAACATCTGAGCAGGAGCTTTTTAATGGTGAAATTATATGAATAACTTCTGATTAACAGCTGATATCGCTTTTATTAAGCTCTTACTCATACAATATTCAGTTTATGTCAATTTAGTTACTGGATTCAGAATTTATTCAGCATTACTTTTTTGTTAACAATAATACAGATTTTATTCATACAAATTGTGAAATTAGACAATTAGAAATTTTAAATATCGTTGATGGAGTCATTGCATGACAATAAATGGCGAATTTATTAAAACGGTAAGCAAAAGTTTCATTAATTAAGTTATAGGTTTGTTACAATGTTAATTCTTAGTGCGAAAATTATTTTGTCGTAAATAGTAGGTGATTTTTCCGATTATTTTTAACGCGCCGCTTGAATAATCAAAATAAGTGATTGTAAATATTATTTTCATAAATGCATGCTCGGTCTGACTTCAATATTTATGACGAAATTTCTAATTTTAGCGATTCCAATGAAAAATATGACAAATCGAATTGAAAATGTTGTAGTTTTAACATTCAGCATTTAAGTAATCTTGGTGAATTTCTTGTAATTATAATTACTCACAAAAAAAAAATGGCGATCGCTTTCATTGCTGAATAAAAGTGAACAAGAGTCTCGTTACTCAGATCTCACTTGAATAGCCTCATTTCAATACGCTAAGTTCTGAATAACACTTGAATAGTTGACCACATTTCTACATTAGTTCGAGTTTTTAGGGTTCTTCATTCAGTGGAATAATCGCTACAAAATAATATTATATTTCTTTTGTTGCAGATCGATCGTGTGGCGAACTTTATAGTAGCCCCCTTATAATGACATCATTCTTAACCAGTAAAACATATAATCATGTAATTGGCAAAGATGAAGGTTTATGCATGCAATAGTCTCGGAAGGAACCTTATGTCTAATTTAAAATGTAGCCACACTACAGTCAATTGATGCTGATGGACATCAGATAGGAATCCATAATATTTATGCGATACGACAACTTACTGATAATGTTTTTTAAGTGATGTTGTGGAAAAGTGAAAAATGTTAAATTAAAATTAATTCAATCCTATGAATGAGTTGTTATTAATACCTCTCTTGCACACAGTAACTATAAGTTAAGTTTCAAATGAAAACAAAGTAAAATGAAGTAAATATATAACATGTTTCATTTATTTTAATACAAAAAAAAAAACCGCGGGCTACTGAAGTGACAAACACGCATCCGCAGACACCGCTACTCGAATCTAGAAGTGAATGCTGTGGCTGAAGCGCGCGTCATAGGCGGCGTCCACGTTTTTTGTGCTCTGCAGCCACAGCAGTCGCTTCAACATTCGTATCAAGGCAATTGGGAATTAAAAACAATCTGTTTGATTTATTTGATGTACGGAATCCACTTCATTGCACGACAGCTACTCATACTGGCTGAAACTCGGCTCATTTTTTTCATACTATTACCACAAATCTTGAACGTTTGCTACTATTGATTCTTAAATATATTTTCTTTTAATGTTACTGTGTCTTTTAAGTTGTTTTCACGATTTTTGCCCCATCTTGATGTTAACAACATGAAAAATATAGCTTACAAATTATTTTAACAAACCTGATATTAAGCTATTTGCGCTGATAAAACGTACCTGTGGTCTTTAATTTGAATAAGAGCCTTAATAGATTTTAAATAAGCTCATATTAAGTTATTTGCGCTATTAAACACACCTGTGGTGGGTTAATTTGAATAAGTTAGTTTAAAACACTGATAAGGCGGTGAAATCTTAATAAAAGCCCAAATAATCTTTTCTGTTCAGCAGCTGTAAAACATGGCAACTTATCTAGTTAAAGCATTAAATAATTATTTCACCGTAGAATTAATCAGTATCAAGCTGTAAACAGCATTATCTAACAACTTTATTCAGATTGTTATACATTATTCAGCAATCAACTGAATCAAATGCTACTAGCTTAGTAATTATTGAATATTAGCAAATCTGATTATGATTATTCAGATACATGCTTCCATAGAGACTAATAAAGTTCACTTTACAATTATTCAGTATCAAGCTTTAAAACAGCATTATCTAATACCATTATTCAGATTATTATACAGTATGCAGCAATCAGCTGAAGCAAACGCTACTAGCTTAGTAATTATTGAATATTAGCAATACTGATTATGATAATTCAGATAAATGCTTCCATAGGGACTTTTTTTCAGCTTAACAATACATAGAACGCGTAATACTTAATAATGTTTGTATATTGTGTAACATATCTCAATTATTAAGTTTAAAGAAATAAAGTACAAATATACAGGACCTATTACACATTAAGAATTTTACTAGTCCGAACTCAATTTAATACAACATTTAGCTATTTCTAAGGCTCTTATACAAAGGATATTCATTTTTAAACCGTATAGTTTTACAAATGTGTACTGTTATACCGCTTGTGTGTTACTTGGGTAGCGACGTTGCCAACTTTCTGGTTAAACATTTTAACCGCTTCAAAAAAGGAGAAAACAAATTCCCTAATGATTGGAAGTTTGGCGTCCTCATAAAATGAAATTTTAAAAAAATCTTATTATTATAATGATAATTTAGAATAATTAGGGTAAATAGCTATCTTCGGAGTTTCTTTGCAGGATGAAATCCGGAACATGGATATTCAGCGAAGAACCAGAGTCACCGACATAGCTCATATTACACAACATTTTATGAAAAAACTATTGATAAAATTGGTCTTAAGAAAAAAAAAGCATGTAGGGGTAAGACGAAATGCCCAAGGGGTAAGATTGAAATAGTGCTTTATGGTAAAGACCATAAATACGATTTTAGTCATGCATCAAGCGGGGTAAGATTAAAATTCCTACATTTACGGGGGTAAATGTGTCCTTACGCGGAAAATGCGAAATAACACACGAGTGCTCTCACTTAGCTAATACTGACAAAGACTGCGGGGCGGGGCCAGACAAAATGGTGTATATAACGATGTTTGCAGCCTTATTTGCAGCGTTAAAAGAATTCCTTAGTACCTATTCGTTAATGTATGTTTTTTATCTTTCCCCGTTTTTCATCTTACCCCCACCACCCTACACATTTTTTAATCACTGGGTTTGCGTAAAAAAACAAAAACCAACCCGCACTGGGCCCGCGTGGTGGATTATGGCCCACTCCCTCTCACGGAGAGGAGGCCTGTGTCCCAGCAGTGGGAACATTATAGGCTGATGATGATGATGATGATGATAAAATTATTTCTCAAATGGGTACAATTACAAAGTCTCGCATTTCATAAATATATTCTGTTTGCTTTATTACGTAGATGATTTATTTTATGTGTACAATTTTGATAGGGGTTATGACCTCGTTTCACACAATGGTATGAATTTATGTAAATGTATAGAATGTATAGAGGTAGGTATATTATTATAAAATCTATAAAGGGATATTATTGTGCTTTTCGTAAAAAAAAAAAACGAAATGAAAAGACTCACATTACCATTATTTTTTTATCTGTGGCATCTCTCAGGTCAACCTCTAGTACTTAGGAGTAGTAAGTAGGTAGTGTGCTGCTTAACATGGACCTCCAGCCAGAGGCAATAGTTATGGAGCAACAAGGGACAGGCTGGATCTCTTTGAAATTATTTAGGGGATAATTTAAAACTACAGGCTCAGCATCGCGGGCTGGCTGTCGCAGAAGGACGGAGTCGATTTCGATTTTTATTCTTAATTGTACTACAGTAGTGGCCTAGTGGTATCGGCCCCGACTTACGAGTTGTAGGTCGTGGGTTCGAAGCCAGCCTAGCGCATTACTTTGTGTAAGTAATTTAATTCATCACCACTGCTCTCAAAACGGTGAAGGAAAACATGGTGAGGAAACCGGCATGTCCTAGAACCACTCAATTTCGAAAACATATGACATCCACCAACCAGCACTGAGCTCCCGCGTGGTAGATTATGGCCCACTCCCTCTCACAGAGAAGAGGCCTGTGTCCCAGCAGTGGGAACATTATAGGCTGAAGATGAATTTTACTACATACTTTCCCTACTACTCTCTTAGAGAAGTATGATGGGGTCAACAGGGGTAGTAAGGATGTGCCTTCGCGAATCTTACTGATTCGAGAAGGTTCGTAGCGGGCTGCGACGATACAGGAAATGTGTATCTTTTCTAGTAAATAAAGTTAGATTTTGCGTCATTATTAAACGCGCGCGCCGCCATAGAATACCTAATGCGCCGCGTCGTTTCGCATTGCGTTGCGTCGCGTCTTAGTGTCAGCACGTGTCAGCTTGAGCTTACCCCTAGGTACGTCGGGCGCGCCGGAATTGCGGCGGTAAGACCCCTCTTTGAGGAGTGGCTGGAGAGACGTCACGGCGTCCTGACCTATCGGATGACGCAGGTCCTCACCGGACACGGAAGTTTCGGGAGGTTCCTGTGCCTGATGGGGAAGGAGGAAACGCCCGGGTGCCACCACTGCGAAGATCGCCCGGAGGACACAGTAGAGCATACGGTGCAAGACTGCCCTGCTTGGGCAGAGCACCGACGTGTCCTCACGGCGGCGATAGGCGGAGACTCTCGCGCCCGGCATTGGTTGCGGCCATGCTGCGGGGCGAGACGGAGTGGGAAGCGGTCTCCTCCTTCTGCGAGGCAGTAATGCTCGTGAAGGAGGAGGCGGGCCGCTTGAGAGTGAGGACAGCGTCCTCCCTCCGCCCCAACCGCAGTGGTAGGCGCCCGCGACGTCGGACGTCAGCAGATGATCTCCGGCCACCGTAGGCGCGGGCATGCGGGCAGCGAGTAAAGGGCAACTCGCTGCCCGACCATGGACCATGCCCGGGTCGACGGCGCGTCGTGTCCCACGCGCGCCTCAAAGAGCGTCAGCATAATGACGGGGCCCCCTTCTCAGAGGGCCAAAGCCTGCCGGGGTCGCGGGATTATTTCCTTACCGTGACCCCGGAACAGAAAGGGCTATTGAAGGACACCGTGGATTTTAGTCAGTAGAAGTCTGACAGTCCCTCCCGCCCTGCCCGGGGTTGGAGGACTCATTTGATGATTTTATGTTATTTTTTTTTCCAAAAATATTTTAAATAAATGACATGGCCAATTTCTGCCTAGTTACTTAGTGACATGTACATTTTACATGTTTTGTTATAAATACATAAAAAATAAAAATATAAATAACTAAATGATTTACGTTTCCGTACAACTTCCGAAAAAATATTTCGACATAAATAGTTGTTTTACGTTTCCGGCGTATCGGGGCAGCACGCTATTTCGGATAAAAGTTCCATTCCCTGTTAAGCCATAATATGAATGCCTTGTCAGACTAATATTTAACATTATTCTGACTTAAAATGATTATTCACTTTTGCAATTATAATAAAAACACTTTTGTAAGTTATTCGAATGCTATGAAACATTTATTTTAAATTACTGAAATAATAACTTTTTCCTGCAACAACGAATCGAAACGACATGACAGGTTCGACAATCGCTTGACATCCGTCATATTTTTTGTTTGACATTCATACTATTTTTTTCATTTGTGTTCGCAGCTTGTGCGGGGGCTTATTTTTGTTTGTAAACAGTGCGATTATCTTTTCTCTATACTCAAACTCAAACTCAAATATTTATTGCATTCATGTGGTGTTACAAGATGTTAAATAATATTGCCAGAACCTGTCATGAACCCTGCAAGGGCACAGCAACTTATATAATACAAGTATTAAATATACAAAATAACAATCATAAAACATTTTGTTAGTTTTCATAGGTACTTAACCATTGCTATTTTACACGGACTGATTCCATTGCCCAACGATTATCTAGTGCTTTTCATACGGATTTGATTGTGCTTACGTTTTGGACACTGTCAACAATAATACAACAATGAGGTGTATTAACTGCGGTATAGCTACGGGACGGCTAAGAAAACATGTTGTATCTTCGTTAGACATGCCTTTCCAAACGATGCTTGTGCAATTACTAACAATTCAGGCATGTACTTAAAACTTATTATGAATACCTACAAATAAAACATACTATACACACACTCTATACTTGGTAATACTTGGTTTAAACTGTAGAATATAATAGATATCCATTCAGTGACAAGGGTCTCTTTATATCCACGCAAAATAATCTGGATAATATTGAGGTAAGAGCCCGACTAGGTTCATGACCAATTGATGCTTTTTGTTAATTACTAAGAAATCTGAAGTCACTGGATTATGTAACTTTCACAGTTAATTTTACAGCATATTATGTTTAAAATAAACCAAAATTGGTCACTGTACATGATTTTTTATTTGCTAGGCAGAGTGCCCTAAGAAAATGGGCCATCTCCTTTTATTACCAGTTAATTACAATACAATCACCGTACGGTTAGGTACCTATTGCCAAACTAATATCACGGGTGTATAACACAGGAGACGCGGTTTTCGCGGGTGTACCTACCGCGAAATGAGCATTGTTTTTGAACGGACAACCAGGTAATATACAAGCTTATAACTTTGTGATTTTTTATGATACGGATGTACAATTTTGTACATAGATTCTTTACACAAAAATATTGGACAGGTGTATCGGGTTTCGCATAAACAAAAAATAATGTTGTATAGATTTGCGTGTAGAGAGGCTAAAAGAAAGAGCAAGCAATAGTGCGTGGTACGTGCAAGTGCGAGCGAGTAAGATTATATTTTAAGTACAATGGAGCCTTAATTGGCGATTCAAATACCCTATTCCATTCCAGCCGGGGGTTCCATGAAACAAATTCTGTTTTTATTTACATGTACCACCACCATTTATGAACAGGTGTCCAGTACCCCATCCGCAGTCGATTAGGTGTCGGCCACCACGGCGTCGTAAATTGTGTTGTCCTGAATGGATTCGGGATATAGCTCTTCTGATGTTCAAAACCGTACACTGAGATGTCGAGAGTAGCTTTGAAGGAAAAATAAAACCGAATTTCAATGAAAGCAGTTGTTTTGAAGAACAGGAAACACGCCAATCTGTGAACAATAAAAAATAAATTAATAGCAAATATGCTATGTTGGTAAAAGAAATTAAATAAAATACCGGCCAAGTGCGAGTCGGTCCCGCCCATAATAGAGCGGGAGCCAGGCCAAAATATCGTTAGTGATTTCTTCTCAAGCCATAATTAGTAGACAACATAAGGGAGTCATATCATAAAGATTCGTGGAAGTCAGCTGCTGTTCCGTTGGTGGGATAAGCAGCAATCGCCGTTCAAATACGTAGAAAAAAAAAATTTTTTTAGTCATTTCCTCCCAACTGAAACCTGGTTTAGATTGAAGATTACCTTGTATCACGAAGAATAAAACCAATCAGCCGACGGTACCATGGTGGAATACACGTCAGCTGGTCACTCGAACATGTAATTTTTTATTTTATTTTCAGTGATTTCCTCTCAACCCAAATTTAACCTGATGAAAGTTTACATGTAGTTATGGCTAAAAACAGACGTCAGCCAGCTGTATCTCGGTGGAAAGATCGTCAGCTGATACTTTGAAAATTACAAACAGGACTAAGGCTCTCAGCCTAAATATTATGCATTTAGTTCAAAGTTTTCAATTCCTTCCAACAGAAAACTGGTTTATATTGAAGCTTACTCAATATCACGATGAAAAAAAAACAGCTAATGTTTACAGGCAGTTATGGATCAAAATACAAAATTATTCTTAATATTAAGCTGGGCATCAGGAACATATGGGATTCCGTAAGAGATACGAAAAAACTTAGAAGACCTTAGCTCTTTTTTTAGAATAAAAATTTAGGCACTTTTATTTTTTTAATCAAGTGTGAATTGTCCACTAAAATTAATTCGCTAGGAACAATATTTGGATTATACAAAATATGCAATAGTAGGTACCTTAAAAACTACTTAACCGATTCTCATGAAACAAACTGTACAATAGTTTTTAAAACAAGATCAACACATTAAAATTAGTTCCATTGCAATAACCCTATAAATAAAAAAATACATTTTCAAGATAGGTACGTAATTATGATCAACATAAATTATCAAACTTTAGTACAATTTTCTAGTTAGTTTCGTTAAGAAATATATTTTAATTAACTAATAAGAAAAATACAGTATTCTAATAAGAATATAGCACAAAATTATGTTGGTTTTTAGTAATTGTTGACATTTGTATAAGAAGCGCTATTTTAAAGCCACTGTTAGCGAGCCAGCTAGTCTGGTTAAGACCCTGCTTGCCTTACGATCATTAGGTTTCGAGATCAAATCTTGCACTTTCTTTTTCACTTTTTTCTTTTTATTTATTCTGAGAGTAAATACTTTTATTTCAATATCATTATTTGCAATTTGATTTTTATAATATTTTTTAATAGTTCTCTAGGATAAATCGTAGGTTAGTGAGGTTAGTAAGTTGGATATTTTTTAAACTGTAATTTATTGTTTGAGGAGTAGGAATGTTAATGGCAATCAAATCAATCTGTTATTTTGTGTTTATCTATGTTTGAATTGGTGTTGATGGCGCCACTGACACGATCCGTTTTGTTTCTCAAATTCGAAATTAACGAAAGCGAAGCCGCGGGCCATTTGAACCAATAACATTCCTACACCCTCACCTACACCTCAAACAATAAATTATAGTTTAATAAAATATCCAACTTACTAACCTATAATTTAAATCAGCGTACATTTTATCCTAGAGAACTTTTGAAAAATATTAGAGAAAAATAAAATTGCAAATAATATTAAAATAAAAGTACGCATTTTACTTTAATTATGTGAAACTCTCAGATTATAATTATAAAAACAAAAAAAATAAACGCAAAAAGTGAAATCAAAATGCAAGATTTGATCCCGACCCCCAATGAACGAAATGCAAGCAGGTTCCTAACACTGGCTAGCTCTCTAGCAGTTGGCTTCAAATAGCGGTTCTTACACAAATGTCAAACGCTCAAGAAATCATGCGCTATCGCAAAGTAGGCATGCATGAAAGAACGTGAATTTATCTGGCGAGTGACTGACGGCATAAGCTTCAAGGTCACGGGGCTATGCAGTGCAAAAGTACAGTTTGATTTTAACGCCATCTATTGGTGTTTGTGTAAAATAAACTACTCGCGGCTCACAAGCTAGCGAGTCATCGACCATCGTTGCTAGCACCATCTAGCATAGGCCGCCATCTCAATATAGGTCGAGTAAATGACGTAGTTACGGCGGTCACGTTTCTTTGTATGGAATGGGGTATCTGTACGCTAGTATTATATTATCTTTGACCAAAGATAATATAATATTAGAATGGTAAAGTAAAACGCACGGTTTATCAAGATGCTCCGTCTAAAACGAACGGTACTTTTTTAAATCTTAGCAAAGAGTTTTTATGTCAGACAAGTCGTCAACATTTTATGAATAAAATTAACTTTAGGAAATGAAATATAATAAATAAACATTTTATTCTTTAATTTAATTAATTTTGACAATTAATTACAACCATTTATCTGTAATAAAAACACAAAAGTATTAATTTACTTTATTCATAATACTGGCTGTTTTTTGAGCCTTTGCCATAAACAAAAGACGCTGATGCGCGCGCATCGCTAATTTGTGAAAAAGTAAAAATTATTCCGCGTGCTTATTCTTTTCGCTGTAATGATTTTATTATTTCCTCGCAAATGTGTTATAAAACGTCGTATGACATCCGTGCGGTTTGATAATTACAGCCTCTGCTTTCATAAAGCCCTCCCCTGCGGGTCGGGCTTCAATATCGCCTCAGCTGTAATTATCAACTTACCGCACTTATATTATAATGTACTATTACACATCCGCGGTATTGGTGAGTTAGCACCTAGGACAGTTCTACGCAAGGGCGGGTGAAGTGGAGTGATTGGTTTCCGGGGATAGCGGCTTGGGGCGCGGAACTTGAGGAGATTCAATAACTGTGGACAGTCTATTTGCCCTCTGAGGAGTTTGTATAGAAAAAGGGCATCCATAACTTCTCTGCGGGTCGACAGCGAGAGCATTGGCGATGGGTCGTTGACGGTAATTCCGTCAACGAAACGTTAACGATGATTCACGTTTGTCAACTAGTTAATCAACTAGTTAAATCGTCAACGAGTTGAACGATTTAGGTAACGTGTTCATCTCGTTGACGAATTTAACTGTCAACTTGCAACGTTAACCGTACGGTTTTTATCCAACGATTGCGCGTTGAATTTTAGAAACCAATTGATTCAATTTATGTGTTGGCAAACGTTTTATGTACAAATTAACATCTAAAATTGTGTGAAATCAAAACTATTATTTCTATTTTTCATAGAAGGCTGTTCGCTATACCTTTGCGTCTCAAAAATAGTACATTTCAAATAATACATTGGGATTAGGTATCTGTATCTATGGTAAACGTAAGTAAACGAACTCCACCAATATGTGTACTATTCTCAAAATAAATATTTCGAAAATCAACTCTTTCAACCGCTCGCAATCTATGACGTTAAAAACAACGAACCAAAAAACTCAACGTTGAAAATAACGTAAGTTTTGTAAATTGCTCAGCTCGTTGCGTTTGCATTCTCGTTAATTCAACGAGACGAACGAGTTAAACTCATAAACGTCGTTGACGAATTCAACTAGTTGATTCACATACAGTTAACGTTAATACGTTGACAGGGGATCAACGGTTGATTCAACTAGTTCGTTGATTCAACGCTCATCCCTAACGCCCATGCCCGTATAATGGGGATGGCAACTCAAAGCTAATCGTAGATGGCGCTGCGATAGTTGGTCCCTATGTCAGATTACTGTCTACCTTGTACAAAAAACAAACAAGATTTATTGTTATAAAAACTGAGTATAAATACAAAACAAATATGGAAAATTATTCGTCAATGCAAGTGCATATACTAAAAGAAGAATTAAGACGCCGCGGTGCATCTACAAGAGAAAAAAAGTGATTTAATTGAGTGGTAATACATTTGATTTTACCGTAATAAATCCACAATTACTTGTAGTTGAGGTTTCAATTTTTGAGTTTAGGTATGTTTTACCTGTCCTCTCCTATAACAAGAATATAATGCTGCTTCTGACTTTCTATTTTGATAAAATATCATAATGTTTTATGTCAGATATTTTACCCCTTTTTTCTATTTAGATTCGAGAAATATCACAATATATTCAATTTCTTAACACCACAACTATCACAAAACTCGTTCCAGGTGATAATTCTTCCGCCAGACGAACCATTTCATGATTTATAGAGCGATGCAATACTGGTACTTAACCTCCAATAGAAAAGTAGATATTATTTTGAAAAGTGTATTCGATTGTTTAGTTATGGTATAATCTTTTTTACAGCATAATAAACAACATCTAGTCATTTTACTTCAATAAATCGTTTTTTTTTTCAGAAAATCCTTTGATTTGACAGTTCTTTTGGGACCAAACTGTCACTTGTCACTTTGACACTTGCCTTCCCCATTGATACGGCTGATACGGCGGTATAGCTACGCCTCTGATGATAACCATATCTATCATCCGTGTTTGACCACACACATTATATACTTACATATCATTCAATGATTTTACTTACCTTTCTCTTGATATTCTATCATGTCCCATATGCAATCCCATAGTATCTTTGTGACAGTTGTGTTCTAACCAAATTGCAGCTTGACTCTGCCTCGTCACTTGCAGGTCCACAATTGCACATTTGAAATCAGCCAACATCGTTATGACCATCTGAGTAGAGCAAAAACTTAATTACCTATACATCTTTAAATTTATTTACCTTAATGAAAATGGAGTGTCTGTTTGTAATAAGTACATATTGAAATATCCGTTTTCTACTACATGCATACGAATAATTATATGCACATACACCAAAATTTCAATTTTTATCTGCCTGTCTGTCCGTTTGTAATGGCTAATTTCTGAAATAGCTGGGCCGATCTTGACGGGACTTCTATTGGCAGGTAGCTGATGTAATAAGGAGTAACTTAGGCTACTTTTATTTTAGAAAAATCCTTTGTTTAAAAAAAGGACAAGTTGAGTTCCGACATCCACACGAACGAAGTCGCGGGCACAGCTTGTCTATACTAATATTATAAAGCAGAAGAGTTTGTCTGTTTGGTTGAATGCGCTTATCTCAGGAATTTATTGTGTTAGATATTCCATTTATGGAGGAAGAAAAAGTAGACCGATAGGATACAGAACAGCAATGAAAAATGTTGCAAAATCTGGCTAAAAACATTCTATATTGAGAGCTTCCGTTGCGTGCGCTGCGTAAACGGTTTATGTTACCCAAAAATCAGACTGGTAGCGCCTAGCGTGGTGAGTAGTTCCGCTCAGGGAACGAGATGGCGCTAGACGACTTATATGTATAGCTCTGTCTCTTTTCGACAGCCTAAATACTCACGATTTAAGACGTCATGGTGGCCACCTTAGAAGTAAAAAAATCGGCCAAGTGTGAAACGGACTCGCGCACGATGAGTGCCGTAACTGAAGGTATAAAAACGGCAAAAAATATTCTATAGACAGACAGACGGACAGCGAAAAGTGTTAGCAACAGGGTTACTTTTACTCTTTGTGTACGGAACCATAAAAAGCAATAAAAAGCGCGATTTAGGTGTAACAAAGGGAGTGGGTCACGAAGTTGCTAAAGAAACGTCACCTTTATAAGGACTGGTGGCGTACCATGAACTCTTAAAGCGTGAGTCTTTAGGCTGTGGGAAAGAGATATCACTAGACGATTTGTATAGGTAGCTCTGTCTCTTTCCCACAGCCTAAACTGGATCACGTTAAGAGCTCGTGATAAGGCCTTTGGTGACATACTATAAATACTTACAAAGTAAAAACCTTGCACGAAATTCTTATTAATCAGAAGTTCAGCGCTGTCCTTGAACAGAATACCTCCGCGAATTCCACGTTCACATGTTCCGTAATTTTTTGGAATTGTCTGACCAGCTGTAATTGAAAGAAATAATGAGGAGTATTGTCATGGGTGCTTTTATAAAAGGGGTACACCTTCCTAAATTCAGGATCCGATATTTATAATACGATTTAGCCTAGGTTTAGTCCCCGCCGAAGCTCGCGATTACACGTACTAAATCGTGTCCTAATTCTAATTAGGATGCTGCTCATCGTAAAATAAATAAAATGCGGTTACACTTTCTGAATTCAGGACGTTGTAAATATCAGTTAAAAATACTTTTCTTAGAAAGTATTTTTTGTTATTTTTTGAAACCTGTGAAAAACATTGTGATTTCATTAGTGTATTTTTATTATATACCTACTCAATTGAAACAACATTCAACAACTGATTTTACAAAATCTAAGAAAATTTAAAAACACTACTCCCTAATTACAACAACTTAAACCAGAACTCACTAATTACCTACCACCTATTGAAAATCTTGAGGTCTATCAATACAAATAAATTCAGGTTTGAATTCTCGTGCTTAAATATCTTGGTTATTTAATTTGCTATTTTCATTATAGGCGCCAAGTTGGTTCCGATAAGTTGGCGCACAACATCTGTGAACCTAAATACTCCTTTGTACTATAAATAGGCTACTTTACTCAAAAAATATCAGTTCGAAAAGTAGATTACCAAAAAATATTTGCCCGTTTTTTTATTGTGTTACGTAAATCAAAATTGACAAAAATACAACGCTTCTAAAAATCACAAAACGTCACTCGGTCGGTATAATTTTACAGGCGTTATGACGTCACAAACCCCCACTCCAGAATTTCGAAGCGTTTTATCTTTACCAATATAGATAGATTTAAACAAACAAGATAGTAGGGGAGCCCATGAAGGGATTTTTGCAGTAATTCTAGCGTGTCGGATTATTCTAGGGGAGAATCCTCGCACCGTAGTATCAACCCTTCATATGGTGGGGTGTGTTGGGGGAACCCGAAAGAAAAGTGATTGTTAAAAAACGTGGGATTTATATAAAAAATATGTGTGCATTATTTTTCAATACTCTAACTGACGAATTAAATAGATTTCCAATTAATTTATGCAGTAAACTAGGTACTCTATATTCTTTTTGGTGTTATTATTTGCTAATTAGTAATTACCTTTGTAGATGACGAGTTGGTATGGGTTCACTCTACGCAGTCCCAACTTGTATGTTTTCAGGGGATCATCGAAAGGATTCTGTGATACGACGTCGTTAATCCAAGGTAGGTAGTCGTGTATATTGATGAATTTTGTTGGAGCACCACAGCCGGGGCCGCGGATCGCGAAACCTATCTAAATATACACAATACTGGTGGCCTACCATGTCTTAAAGAAAAAGTAATTCCAGTGTGGGAACGGTGGCGCTAGACAACTTGTATAGCTCTGTCTCTTTCACACACTGGAATTACTCTCGTTTTATGACGTCATGGTGGGCCATCAGGATATCTTTTAATTATATAGGGTGACTGGCAATTAGTGTAGGATACTTAATAACTGATAACAAACAATTTTTATTATGGGAGCAAAGCCGAAATCGTGAAAAAAATATCAGCTGCTCAGTACATTAGGCAAACATAAATGTACTGAATAGCTGATTTTTTTTCACGATTTCGGCTTTGTATCACATATCACGTGTTTAAGTATCGTACACTAATTGCCAGTCACCCTATATAGTCCGGAAAGGAGATCATTCATGTTTCATACAAGTCTGTACCTAAAAATCTGTGCCAGATAAACCGTTTCGGGAATTAAGTCAAACGTAAAAAGCAAACAGACTTTTTAAGGTACATTATAATACTTTAAAGTGCCTAAGACTAAGGACAAAGCTAGAATCGATGGCGCGTCGTGTTCCACGCGCTCGCCAAGGAAACTGACGAGGCCTCTTTAAGGCTAAACGCCTAATATAACGCGGATGAAGCTAGTAAGACTATAAAAGTGTTAAGGCTAAGTATTATTGTCTTTTTTCAAGTGACAGTTAACAGATACAAATCATTGACGTCCTATTGTTATTTTAAACCATACCGTCTTACCACAAGAATGATAAACATTTTTTGTTAAACATTTGTCTAAAAACATTTCACGTTGCTATAAGGGTCGTTTTGCAGTTACACTTTTTTTAGGCAAGTGTTCTACAGATGTTTATATTTTTATGGTAAGTCAATAACATAAACAATACACCATATTATGTACTTACTAATTTCCAGAAGCCCCATGATTGCCTGGTAATGAGTGCAGCTCCGGAGTCCCAAACGCAGGGCTTTTTGGCGAACTCTGATACGGCACAGATTGGGTTTATCGGGCACATTTTCTCGTACGTCAACTGTGGGGATATCAAAAACATAATTACCAACTTATACCATACTAGCTGCCCGCGACGACGTCGTCTGCGTGAATGTGTTTAAAATAAAAAAAAATTGAAAATTAAAAAACCCAATCGATTTTCTTATTGAAAAATATGTCAGTCTTTTTGTGGACCATTTTATGCATATTAGCACGTGTTCTATGACTGTAGGAGGGGGGGGCTCAGTCCATACAAAATCGCTCATTGTCCTTTACACTTTAACGGGAACACTTTTGAAGCTGTCAGATATTTACAAGTTTTAATTAATTTGGCAATGTTACTGTATGGAAATAAGAAATATGGCTCTGTAGTGCACTAGAAAACTGATAAGTATAGGAATGCAATTAAAACACTGAATTTGATGTTGTAACCGTTTCGTGTATAAGTAAAAGGCATTTGGAATGTTTCCAAATGCTTTTTTTACGTCTAAAACTATATAAGTATTCGGTGTTACGATATTAATTATGGCATTCTCTAATCAATTTTTGAGTGCACTACAGAGCCATATTTCTTACATTCATACAGTTTTGTAAACTTATTAAAACTTGTAAATATTTGAAAGCCATTTGCGACGTTGCCAACCTTCAAAAAAGATTAGATAATATTATGACCATGCATAATATTTTGCAGTAAGTATTAATTAATTAGTTATTTTAATTAAACGTTGTTTGTTTGTTACTAGGAATGTGTACTATGTCATGTTAATAAATGGTAATGATAGATGGAAAACATACCTGGGCTTTATAGTAAAACTCTTCACAAGCTTGATTTTCCACGTATTTCATTTTAGCAATTTCCTTCTCCATTTCACCAAGCTCTGAAATGCAAGCGTGCGAACTTAGGGTTGAACCACATCTGGCAGCACGGAATCGCCTTTTTCCGTCGCCCTTTCTCTTTCTGTCGCTTAGAACTGCCATTTGCTAGACCGAGACAATGCGATAGCACGCGGCCGCCTCGAGGATTCCGCCGCGTGCTATCGCATTATGCTTTCTGTCTCGGTCTAGCAAATATAAGGCGATTCCGTGCTGCCAGATGTAGTTCAACCCTTAATAGTATTAAATTATAACTGTGCCCCGCGGTTTCATCCCTTATCTCGGTTCCCAATTTATTGTTGTGGCGGCCCTGGGGGTCTAATCTCTAAGCAAGCAACCTCCTCAACCTCTAAACAAGTAAGGTTTCGGTTTCAGTTACGGACGTGTTCTACATCCCGTAACAGCGAACACCAACTAACAATGAATGATATTACAATTTGACAGATAGCTTCTAAAGGGCTAAAGGTCGGGTTCGCGCCGGAGACCGCGACAGGAAACAGCGACTGGAGACCGCGACAGTACTTAACATTAGGTAATGTATGAGCGGCAGTTCGCGAGCGAGACTCAGACAGGAGTCAGATACGGTCAGTGCCGCATTATCCATAAGGCACTTTAGGCCATGACCAGGGGCCCAGCACTCCCGTTAAAGGGGATTGTGTGGATATATGAAACCACGGTAAAAGTTATTTTTTTTTACATTATTAGGTAAAAGCCTCCATTATTGACACTATAAGAGTGACGGTGAATGTCAGAATTTTTTAATTGTATTGAAATTAATGTAACTATTTTTTTCTGTATTAGACACGTTTATTAACTTGTATAATTGAAATTGTATAATGACAATATTTGTCATTATACAATTTCAATTATACAAGTCACACATTAATTGGAAATCAGCAACTCAAGTGTGGGCATTTTTGACAGGGCAAAATGGTAGGTATCAGGGTCTATTATTGACAAATTGCGTTGTTGTGGTATGGAAATGGAAGGCCCGAAACGAGCTGTGCCTAGGGGCCCCAAGATGGTTAATCCGGCCCTGGATACGGTCGCAATCTTTGGTCGCGGTCTCTTGTCGCGGTCTCCGGTCTCTGTCGCGGGCGCGAACCGCCACCCATGGCGCGATGCGATGCGACGCGAATCGACCGATTCCAACTGCAAGTGAAAATCAACCTTGCTATTAAGAAATAATGATGCAATTCGATTGACTTGACGTCGTCGTGGCGATCGTGTTTTGTTTTTCATTTACCCGTTTTATGTCATATTATGTCGTAGGTAGTGGTAAGGTTGATTAAGGTTAAGGTGGAGACACTAGCGCCGCGTCAAAAGGACTTCAGTCGTGGCCATAGATATAATAAATTATAGAAGGTCGTGGCTGTGCTATCCGTCCGCAAATTATGATTTTGACGTTAGTTACAAGTTTGTACGTTCGTATATCCGTATTCGTACCCGTGTAGGGTTACCATATAGACTACTAGATTTCAGGATTTTTGGACTATTCTCAGGATTGGGGCCAGATTTTATAAATATTATGAAATCTCAGGATTTTTAGATTTTTTTAATAAAATAGAGCTTACATTTTAAAGATCTCCATAACAAAATGTTAATCAAACTAAAAATAAATCTTCTTTTCTTAAAAAATGCACAATAATGAAAGGAAGGGATTTCCCCTGCCACACGGTTTGAGTCGATATGGAACGCGTGAGCGAGATGCGCAACGACTTTTTAAAGTTCTGTAGCCAAATGGCAAAAAACCGAACCCTTATAAATTCGTCATGTCTGTCTGTCCATCCGTATGTCACAGCCAGATTTATTCGAAAGTTAGTAAGTTTGAAAGAAAATTTTCAAACTGTAAAAAATCTCAGGATTTTTCAATGGAAATCAGGCTTTTTCTCCGGACTTTTGATTTATTCATCTGGTAACCCTATACCCGACCCGTGTCTTACTTACAAAGCGTTTTGTCAATACTTATAACTTTTATTGTGCGCACAGCTAAAGAGTTGAATTTGCCAGAGTCAGTATTTCCTGATAGCTTATACACCCTTAGAATCTGAATAGGTTAGGGGAACAGTGTATAAGAAGGGGACGCGAGGTATGATGGGGACATACACTCTTTAGGCATACTTTACACAACACTAATGGTAGCCATACACCATCCTGCCTATCGTATGACGCTTGCAATTGTTTCAAATTGGCAGTTCATCCATATACACCACACACCATACTGCCTATCGTACGATCGATTTGACACAACTTCAAATCTGCAGCAGCGATGCCAACTTAGCAACTTTATAGCTAGATCTAGCTATTATTCGGTGACCGATAGCTACAAAATTAAAAAATTGTAGCTGTCGTCACCGAATAATAGCCAAATGCATCACTGCTGCCGATCTGACGTTATGTCAAATCGATTTGATGAACTATCAAATTGGCATGTCATGCCATCAAATACAACAAAACAATTGCAAGCGTCAAATCGATCGTCGATAGGCAGGATGGTGTATGGCTACTATAACGTAGCGCAAGCGCCATCAGGATGTCATTTGCAAGCGGCCATTAACAAATGGCGTTCTGTTGGCGCTTGCGCTATGTTAGTATACCTTTAGCGTATGATTTCCCATTATACCTCGCGTCCCCCGGCCCCGTCTTATAAGGTACACTGTTCCCCTCTTCTAAGACAAGCTGCTTCAATGTCCACCACATCAATAGATATGGCGACATAGTGGCCAAACGCGAGACGCGAGACTAAACCTAAATAAAGCTAAAAAATAGTTTAGAGTTAAGAACTTACCGTCCGTCATTCTTACTGAGTATATGGTATCATACGTTCCGGCACCCTTATAAGGCATGCAGATTGGTAGAACTGGCGCTGCACAAACAAAATGTACCTATTTAATAATCGAATAATAATAGTTTATTCAAGTTTTGGGATGATTATAATGGGGCTTAAATATAACCTTAGTCGTCAGTTACGTCTGCCAAAATACTTTTACACTGAACTAATGCTGTAATGAACTATGTTCGCGCAAACAATGAGGTACGTTCGCGACATTCAGAAAGGGTTAATGAGAGTTAAAAAAAAGAGAAAAAAGGTAAAAAAAAACATTAGCCCTAATGATTAGGTCGGTATCTATCGAGTATCGAGTATTGAATTATTAATAAAACATCTTTTGTATTGGTTGTGTGGGATTTCGTCTTTCTTAAGGTGGATCCAGACTTGGCGAGGCATGCGCTCCGCATGGCGCACAACGCATGCCTCGCAAGGTGTGTACCTTTATATTCGTGGCGAGGCATGAGCTACGCCCGTGCGAGGGCGAGCCAACGTATGTCGGCAAATGTTTCAAGATGAAAGTGCCTCAGTGCGAGCATTACATTAGTTGTGGACGTAGCCGCGCATGCGCTGCGCTGGATCCACCTTTAACGGTAGTGACTCAACGGAAGTGGAACAGGATTCGCTTCCGCGTGCTCTACTTGATTTGACCAATGTTATGTCCATGGATGGGTCAGCAGTCACGATAGTCCCATAGTCATGTAACGGAGCTTCCCCATGACGCGATGCGACGCAATTCGACTGATTTCAAGTAAAAGTGAAAATCATCCTTATAGTGGTAAGGATATGACATAAAATAAAACGTGCAGTTGTCTACGGGTAGATGAAAAACAAAACAGAAGCGAGCGGCTTCTACGACGTCAAGTCAATCGAATTGCATCGTTATACTAATCGTGTAACAAGGTCGATTTTCATTTTTTAATTAGTAGAATAATTGCAAATCGCACGAATCGCATCATGGGCAAGCTCCCTGACTCCAGGGACCGAAAACCTTTATAAATTACGGTACCGGTATTGAAGAATTTTGGTTATTTTTCAGACTTAGGTTACCGCTATCTGCATGGGTAACCAGACCGAAGAAAAATGTAACCTCTTTTCAGGTTACCGTTTTAATACCGGTTACCTAAAGATGACGGCTCTTTGTCACACACACAGGCGATGCGCGCCCTGTGACTATTGCCGACGGCACGTGTGAAGTGTGCAAGATAGGGGTAATTTTTATTTCGGTAACCGGTATTAATACTGGTTAAGTATTCACTTTAATAATAAAGGTAATCTTTAAAATTACCTGTAAAAGAAAAAAAGGTTGTTACCGAAAAAATACCCGTATTGATCATACCGGTTTCGGTCCCTGCCTGACTCACCTTTCCAATCGCTCAGTGTTGATTCGCCCCATGCGATCAGATCCAGTAAGGCAATGGTGGCAGTAGTCACTTTATCAGTGAATTGAGGATGTATAACATAATCCTTAACATCTATCACGAATTTATTTGCTTTGTTACCCCATAATATCAATTTTGTGTTATTCCTGTAAATAAAAGGTTTGTGTAAGTGACATCTATACCAGTGTTGCCAGGGCTCCTGAGTCGTAAGTTACGTTTCGTGTCCTGAAATGTTACATTTTTGCTGCAAAAGTTACATTATTGTTTTTTTTTACAATTTTTTTTTTATTTATTTGTTTTTGTGGTCGGAGGTCGAAGGCAAAATTGTGTCAGCATACAAAGCTTTTTTTATGCTGACATCATTTTGCCTCCGAAAAAAAAAATTAACCGCCTTCAAAAACAATCACAAAAAAGGTAAAAATAACCTTGTATTTGGTACCTTGGCTTTGTTTTTTTATTTCTTTTTCTTTTTGCCAGCGAATTCCGAAAGAAAAGTTAGTTTGGAGGTTATTTTATCCTTTTTTGTGGTTGTTTTTGAAGGCGGTTATTTTTTTTTAGTTTTTTATTTTACTCTTTTTAGTATAGATATTCAACCCAAATTATTGTCAAATACATCATTTTCTTACATGTGCACTAGAATTTTGTAATCCGTGGCACCAGTATTAACATCGCTCATGTAAACATGCTAATAAAACTCCCTATCTCTAAAACTGCTGAACAGATTTTGATGAAACTTGCAGTATTCCCTAAGGTGAACGATCCCTACACGGCGGAGCATACGGTGCAGGACTGCCCAGCTTGGGCAGTGCACCGACGTGTCCTCACGGCTGCGATAGGCGGAGACCTCTCGCGCCCGGCATTGGTTGCGGCCATGCTGCGGGGCGAGACGGAGTGGGAAGCGGTCGCCTCCTTCTGCGAAGCAGTAATGCTCGCGAAGGAGGAGGCGCGCCGCGAGCGAGAGAGGACAGAGTCCTCCCTCCGCCCCAACCGCGGTGTAGGACGCCCACGGCGACGGACGTCGCGAGACGATCTCCGGCCACCGTAGGCGCGGGCATGCGGGCAGCGAGTAAAGGGCAACTCGCTGCCCGACCAAGGACCATGCCCGGGTCGACGGCGCGTTGTGTCCCACGCGCGCCTCAAAGAGCGTCAGCATAATGACGGGGCCCCCCTCTCAGAGGGCCAAAGCCTGCCGGGGTCGCGGGATTATTCCCTTACCGTAACCCCGGAACATAACAGGCTATGAAGGACACCGTGGATTTTAGTCAGTAGAAGTCTGACAGTCCCTCCCGCCCTGCCCGGGGTTGGAGGACTCATTTGATGATTTTACCACGCTAAAAAAAAAAAAAAAGGTGAACGATCCCTAGTACAGCAAAAAAATAATTTTGAAAATCGGTCAGCAGTTGGCGGAGTAATCGCGTAACAAACACTCAAAAAGTAAAGATCATCATGTCATCCAAGTAGCCGAAATCAATAAAAAAGCTCACAATTTTTTTATGGGATCACACTGCAAGCAAACGACGGGAATTCGCGAAAATTCAGAGCCATCTCTGAATAATTATGGAGGTGGAGTGAAGTACTTTTTAGACGCGCCAGTTTTAGGTGCGTTCAATTTGGATGCGTTGAATTGAAACGCGGTCGTAAACTATTTGGAATTATTAAAAATCTCGTTGTTCTCAAAAGTTACGAAAATTGCCTTACACATAAAAATTACTTACATGTTACGCGAGGGGGTCAAAAGTTACGAAAAATGTAAGAAATGTAACCTTCTGGCAACACTGATCTATACGTTTACGTAAAAACTATTATACATATGTAGCTATAGTTTCGAAACGAATAGATGGCGTGACTTGCGGTCATGGCCCCATAAGTTCGGCCCTGCTTGTCGGCAATAGGGTTGGACCTCATCTGGCAGCACGGAATCGCCTTTTTCCGTCGCCCTTTCTCTTTCTTTCGCTTAGAACTGCCATTTGCTAGACCGAGACAGAAAGCGTAATGCGGCGGAATCCTCGAGGCGATCGGCATCACGGACACACGGATGGTCTAGCAAATGGCAGTTCTAAGCGACAGAAGAGAAAGGGCGACGGAAAAAGGCGATTCCGTGCTGCCAGATGAGGTTCAACCCATTTTTCGTACGCTGTCAGTTGACATACTGCCAAAATGGGGTATGGGCCCCAAACCACAATGACATGACATGACTTACGTGACTTGTTCCGGGGGTATCTTGGCGATATCTTCGGCTGATGCTATTGCAAAGGCAGGATGGATGAGCACCGCTCCGGTCACAGCAAAGTGAACCTTTCCTGCTACGTCTAAAAACAGTGAAATGGTTAGTAATATACTAACTAGGTATCTAGGTATTTTTTGAGGAATTGAGGATGCATGGGCGTTTGATTAGATTCAAACCTCAAAGAGTGTCAGCATAATGACAGGCCCTTTAGAGGGCCAAAGCCTGCTGGGGTCGCGGGGCTCGCAAATTACCGTGACCACGGAACGTAAAGGACTATTGAAGGACACCGTGGCTTTTAGTCAGTACGAGTCTGACAGCCCCTCCCGCCCTGTCCTGTGTGGACTCATATGATGATTTTAACACGCTAAAAAAATGAGAGAGGCTATGTTCAGCAGTGATTAGGATGACCGGCTGATATGATGAGGATGATAATGGTTCACAAGTAGGTATACTAACAGAAGTTGTGTTGTATAACCCCGAGCCAGGGGAATCGTCCTATGTCCGGCACTGGGCCCTCAGGCATTTCTTGTACGGCGTCGGGTGCGCAGTGCAGGCGATCCCACTCCACACAGCCGGTCTTATGTGCTAAAAAAACAAGCGAGTCTTACAATTCATGTAAATAATTTCCGAAAAAACTTAAAAAAAAAACTTCAAAAACAAACACAACTACAATATTTGTTTTCACCTGGGTGAACAAAGTGGACCACTTGGTGTCCTCAATTCACCTCGGAAAAATATCACCTGAGTGATATCACCCAGGTGAATTGTGAACACCAAAGTTGTCCACTTTGTTCACCTCGGAAAAATATCTGGGTGAACAAAGGCGACTTTTCTTACGCGATTTAGTGGACTTTGGTGTCCGCAATTCACCTGGGTGATATCACTCAGGTGATATTTTTCCGAGGTGAATTGAGGACACCAATGTTGTCCACTTTGTTCACCCAGGTGATATCACCCAGGTGAACAAAGTGGAAAAACTCATTTGACCTTTACTTATGTGGTTTATTTTATTTATTAATTTGAATAGACATTTCAAGCTGTTTTTTCTCATATAAGTAGCCATGATTTTGTAGTAGATTTTTTAATGTAACTGGGTGGTATTAGGACTCATTTGATGATTGGATCACGTTTTAAGATATTTTTTCATTTTTGTTGCGATTCTATTAATATTTTAATTGGACTAACAGAACTATTTCAATTTATTTGCCTACATAATAGTTTCCATAATATTCAAATCAATATTATTAAATAAAAAATAGTTTTTCAGAAATATTCGCAAACATTCGCATCGGTTCATGCGAATGTGAATGCGAATGCGAGTATCAAAAAACATGCAAATATTTGCGAATGCGAATGTTCGTTATATCACTATAGAACCTACTAAAATTCAAATTGTGAACAAATCTAAAACATTATTATTACGTTTTATACCTTTGGAAAGAATCTGTCACAATTTCGAATTAATCCACAGAATACCTAATAGTACGTACGTCCACGTACAGAAATGTCACTTCCCAAAAACAATCAAACAAATGTAAAATCTATGCTCGAGAGAATAAAGTACATTTTAAAGAATACCTAATAGTACGTACGTCCACGTACAGAAATGTCACTTCCCAAAAACAATCAAACAAATGTAAAATCAATGCTCGAGAGAATAAAGTACATTTTAACTGGCAGCCGCATCGCCCAGGATTAATCTAAGCCCGAACACAAAAAAAAAAACAAGTTTTGAAGTCGTCGGCGGCCATACTGCGCGGGAGAATTAAAGCATTTCTTTTGCAATAACAAGAAAAAACCCTTTAAAACTAAAAAAAACTTACTGTGGATTGCAAGCAAACATATATATAAAACTATTCGCCTCGCACTTCTCATCTTGAAGTCGTTTACAGAATTCTTCGTATCAATAACTAATGATACTGAATAAGCTTCAAGTAACAATGGCTGGGCTCACGAGAAACGTTGGACTATTAACTTAGTTGTTTACGTTATTTGGTGTTTACGGTAAAACTGATGATTTTCCCACAGAATTGTCTATCGTTTGCTTTCATTGTGCCTTGGTTACACGTAACGAGTTAAAGCGAGATCATTCCAGTATTCCTATTTAATGTGCTAAATTCATTAGTCCATCATAGGTCAGTCAATGATCGGATAATAAGTAGAATAGGTTAATTTACTCAAAAAATTAAGTCCGTATGATAGATCATCAAATAATATTTGACCGGCATTTCTTCTTTTGTTACGTTAACAAAATATATTGACGAAGATAGAATGCTTCTAAAAATCACAAAACTTCACTCGGTCGGTATAATTTTACAGACGTTATGACGTCACAAGCGGTTCGTTTGGGAGTGGGGCTTCCGAATTTCGAACTGTTTTCAGTTTATGTTTGTCAATATTTATTGATTTAAAAAACAATAGTACATTATGATATAAGTGCGGTAAGTTGATAATTACAGCTGAGGCGATATTGAAGCCCGACCCGCAGGGGAGGGCTAATAACAAAGCAGAAGCTGTAATTATCAAACCGCACGTATGTCATACGACGTTTTATAACACATTTGCAAGGAAATAATAAAATCATTACAGCGAAAAGAAAAAAACGCGGAATAATTTTTACTTTTTCACAAATTAGCAATGCGCGCGCATCAGCGTCTTTTGTAAAACAGCCAGTATTACTAATTAGTAAATAATACTTTTGTGTTTTTATTACAGATAAATGGTTCTAATTAATTGTCAAAATTAATTAAATTAAAGAATAAAATGTTTATTTATTATATTTCATCTCCCAAATTTAATTTTATTCATAAAATTTTGACCACTTTTCTGACATAAAAACTCTTTGCTAAGATTTAAAAAAACTAGTACCGTTCGTTTTAGACGGAGCATCTTGATAAACCGTGCGTTTTACATTTACCATTACGCACTAGTGCGTTACAAGATACATTACGATACTGAAATTGGTGCAGTAAGAGACCTTTTACGAGCAAATGTGTTATAATAGTACATTATGATATAAGTGCGGTAAGTTTTTAATTACAGCTGAGGCGATAATTATCAAACCGCACGTATGTCATACGACGTTTTATAACACATTTGTGAGTAAATAAATAAAATAATTACAGCAAAAAGAAAAAGCACGCGGAATAATTTTTACTTTTTCACAAATTAGCGATGCGCGCGCATCAGCGTCTTTTGTTTATGGCAACGGCACAAAAACAGCCAGTATTACTAATAAAGTAAATTCATACTTTTGTGTTTTTATTACAAATAAATGGTTGTAATTAATTAAATTAAAGAATAAAATGTTTATTTATTATATTTCATCTCCCAAAATTAATTTTATTCGTAAAACGTTGACGATTTTTATGACATAAAAACTCTTTGCTAAGATTTAAAAAAGTACCGTTCGTTTTAGACGGAGCATCTTGATAAACCGTGCGTTTTACTTTACCATTACGCACTAGTGCGTTTTACTTTACCATTACGCACTAGTGCGTAATATGATACATTACGATACTGAAATAGGTGCAGTAAGAGACCTTTTACGAGCAAATGTGTTATTAAATATACTTACGTGTTCATTATTTTTCAATACTAAACAGACTTTCAATTTATTTATGCAGTATAAACTACCCTAATGAGGCCCAGAACAACTACTTACACCATTGTAGTTTATTATTTTGCTTGGAACGTAAAGGGCTATTGATGGACACCGTGGATTTTAGTCAGTACGAGTCTGACAGTCCCTCCCGCCCTACCCTGGGTGGGAGGACTCAATTGATGAGTTTAACACGCTAAAAAAAATGCTGGACCTACTATTGCCTTTGTGACCAAGGCGTTAGATGCTGCAACTGTATGCCACTCAAACTTCACCTGTTTATGTTTACCAATAGCCTGGCGTACGGCGGCAAAGACAACTTGATACAGTTCTTTCACAGTTATTTTAGCCCTGAAAGCCGCAACACAAAAACAACCTTATTTCAACGGTTTATGAATCACTGTGAGTTGCACACACTTTTCACTGGCACATGATCCATAGTGTAGGTAATGTTATTAAAGATCTATGGGTCAATCTTCAATGTTGAGGCATTCGTTGAGGATAATGACGTCCGATACTTTTACTACTAGTGCAACCATCCAATGACAAAAAACAAAAATATAAATTATTTTAATCTCATTCAAGTTAAATGTAGGTAATTAAAATAATTTTTATTTTTGTTTTTTGTCAATGGATGGCACTAGTAATAAAAGTATCGAGCGTCATTATCCTCAACGGATGCCTCAACATTGAAGATTGACCCCTATTATATCGAGGCGGCGTTTATTTCTGGAAAATGTGTTCGGAAAAATGAAACAGAATTTGAAATTACAAATGCACATTAACACGAAAAGTATGATAATTTTATCGTAACTGACATAATTTAAACAAAGTTTGTATTATGAGAAGTGATGGCTCAACTCGCTTTCTTTGAATTATTTAAACTACCTACTCTTTTTTTCTTTGCAAACCTGTTTCCCACGATTTTTGTCAGTGTTTTGTCCGCGACTCAGGTCATCGGACTATCAGCTGTCGCCGTCGAGATCGACCCGGCACCGCAAACGACCTCAACAGCGCTATCTTCCTTCAGAGGCTCCTCATCATCATCATCATATCAGCCACAGGTCGACGTCCACTGCTGAACTTAGGCCCCCCTATAGACGTTCCATAGGATCGGTTGTGGTCTACACAAGATCGTGTGTCCACTTTGTAGGTGGACGTTCTACGCTGCGCTTGCCGGCGCGTGGTTTGGGTTTCCATTCGAGAGCTTTACGCGGCGCTCACGCTACCCTCTAAAGTTTGCCATTCACTATAGCTACCTGACAGCGAGTACACTAGCGGTCAATCTCAACGCTGTCTCGTTGTAGAACAGATCGTAGAGTGCAGCAATGAGTTTTCTTAAAGAGAATATTGCATAGCTGGGCATGGACCCATATTCCTAGGATTTATAATTAAAACATCGTATGCTTTTTTGGTATTTATTCACAGATACCACCACCATTTATTCACAGGTGTCCAGTACCCCATCCGCAGTCGATTAGGCGTGGGCCACCACGGCGTCGTAAATTGTGTTGACTTGAATGGATTCGGAACATATTTCTTGTGATGTTCAAAACCGTACACTGAGATGTCGAGAGTTGCTTTGAAGGAAAAATAAAAACGAATCTCAATGAAAGCAGCTGTTTTGAAGTACAGGAAACACGCCAATCTGTGAACATATTATGAAATAGGAGCTCAATAAAGGTGGAGGAGTAGGAGACCGTGACAGGAGACCGGCACGGGAGACCGCGACAGGAGACCGCGACTGGAGACCGCGACAGGAGACCACCACAGGAGACCGAGACCGCGACTACTATTAACATTAAGCAATGACAAGTGTCGCGGTCTCGCTGTCTCATCTCCTGTCGCGGCGCGAACCGCCGCGCCGCCTATGCAGAAGAGGCCGCGACAAGTGTCGCGGTCTCTTTTCGCGGTCTCCTGTCGCTGTCTCCTGTCGCGGTCTCGCTTGCGAACCGGCGGCACCTTAACAGTTCTGAATGCTATTCCCTAAATACTCAGCGCTGCGGCAGCGTTGAACCTACGGTTTGTTTTCGGTGGAGACCAACGATGGGCTCTCGCGTTTGACTGAACCGATTTGCATGCGGTTTACTGAAAAGTGTTCCTTGTATTCAGGAAAAGATTTTAGTACAAAACAACAATGGATATCTCGTGACGTTATCCACATGTACTATTGCTTACTTGGATGGTGCATTTTTATAAAAAGACTCCGACGGGGGACTCGAGGTATTATAAGGTCTTAAAACCAGGCTTATTCCAGCGAGTGAAAGTGACAGAGCCATACAAGTCGTCTTGCGCCATCTCGTTCACTCACTGGAACAAAGCTGGTTTTAAGGCGTTGTGTCGATTTTTGTAGAATATCTGAACAAAAAAGGGTAAACTAAAAAAGGTTTTTTGATAACGGAAGAAAAGGAGTTACCTTTCTCTGCTGGGTCTGTCAAATCCTTCGTGTAACCCCATGACGTCTCTGTGACAGTTGTGTTCGAGCCACACGGCCGCGTTGGACTGCTGAGACACATCGAGATGCACTATCGCACACGTGAACTGCGCCATCATTGTTATTACCACCTGCGATTAGGTAAATGAAGAATATTAGGTATATTTTTTTTAAACGTTGCCCACGCTAGGAATTTCTCCTGTGTCGTGGGTGCGTTCACAAACATAGAAACTCACATAGGTACACAAACACTCAGACCCGGGACAACTGTTTGTAGGTCATGTAAATATTTACTCCGTGCGGGAATCGAACCCGCGACTCGCAGCGCAGCAGGTCAATTGCTCAACCACTGCACCAACCATGCCGTCAATATAACATAATGCTTGTGCTTTGCATTTTATGGAGTCACACCCGAACGCTAAATTCAAGGCGTTTGTGGTGCCAGTAGGTATCAAATTATCTGCCCCAATGATAATTATTCTAATATACAGATATGTTAAACACAAAACAACAGAAAAAACTGTTCCGCGCCGAGCGGCAGCACACATACACACTTTTTTATTCACACACTAGCTTCTGCCCGCGACTTCGTACGCGGATCCTGTTGCTTATGCCAGCAGTCGGGGTCGTCAAAATCGAAGATCTGAAACGTCTGATGTCGAATTCTAGGAGCCTGGGGACGGGAAAACAACGGGATGCGCGAGACGATTCCAGACGTTCCAGATCTTTCATTTTTGTAAGACAACAGGAAATGCCCATCAGACTAAACAACTCTTGCTAAGACGTCATTCTTGTATATAATATTATAGTCTAGCTGGACTCTTAGAGTTCCGCATCAGGTGTTCCAGATCTTCAATTTTTATACGTTGACAGAGAGTACTCATCAGGATGAATAACTCTTGCTAAGACGTCATTCCCTTATATGTTATAGTGCAGCTGGGCTCTTGGAGTTCCACATCAGGTGTTCCAGATCTTCAATTTTTATACGAAGACAGAGAGTACTCATCAGGCTGAATAACTCTTGCTAAGACGTCATTCCTGTATATGTTATAGTGTAGCTGAGCTCTTGAAGTTCCACATCAGGTGTCCAGGATCTTCAATTTTATTCTCTCAACAGAAAATGCTCATCACGTGGAACAATTTTTGCTATGGCATCATTTTTGTATCTCTTATAGTTTAGCAGGTCTGTTGCAGTTCTGCATCAGGTGTTCAAGTTTCCAAGATAAATTATAGCCTATATGTTAATAGAACTTAATACCTATACAACAAAAAAAAAATCATTCAAATCCGTCCTGTAGTTCCGAAGATTAGCGTGCACAAACACACAGACAAACAGACAAACAGACAAACCGACAAACAGACAAAAAAAAAATAATTACAGTTTCGGGTTCGGCATCGATAAAATAACAACCCCTGCTACTTTTTTTTTGTATATTTCCATTGTACAGACACCACTTTTCTACAAATTTATTATATGTATAGATTACATTTAACTACAAGTAAAAAGGATAGCTTGGTTTAAGTAACGCAATAAGAAAAAAAGTGACAGCGCGCTCATAACATATCTGTTTACTAAAATATCATTGATCTGCCCATTGTCAAGGAAGAAAACTTTTGACCACAACGAGATGGCGCTAGCCGACTTGTATGGCTCTGTCACTTTCCCACAGTGGAATACTCTCGCTTTAACACGTCTGGGCTGATGTTCCGTCGCTTTAGCGGACAGCACAAAGAAAAGTTAGTGAAGTGCTATTAGGTAGAGTTTTCATCATCATCAGCCTATTAATGTATCCACTGCTGGGACACAGGCCTCTTCCTATGAGAAGGAGTGGGCCATAATCCACTACGCAGGCCAAGTTCGTAGATGTCACATGTCTTCGAATTTTTGGTTCTAGGACATGCCGGTTTCCTCACGATGTTTTCCTTCACCGTTTTGAGAGCAGTGGCGATGAATTAAAAAAAATGGCTATGGGTTCGAACCCACTACATTACAACTTGTAGTTCGGGGCCAATACCACTTGGCTCTCATCATCTGCCTAGCCCTTTCCCAACTATATTGGGGTCGGTTTCCTGTCGAACCAGATGCAGCTGGATATCAGTATCTATTTTACATGGAGCGACTAGCTATTGGACCTCCACATCCCAATAACTGGGCAATACGATACTCCATGGTAAGACTGGTTGTCAGACTTATGAGCTTCTGACTAAGGGTTGAACCATATCTGGCAGCACGGAATCGCCTTTTTCCGTTGC
The DNA here is from genome assembly GCA_954870645.1 of Agrotis clavis. Taxonomy (NCBI): domain Eukaryota; kingdom Metazoa; phylum Arthropoda; class Insecta; order Lepidoptera; family Noctuidae; genus Agrotis; species Agrotis clavis. The sequence continues at coordinate 8,916,378 of OX940939.1, read as the reverse complement.
CCTTTCTCTTTCCATCGCTTAGAACTGCCATTTGCTAGACCGAGACAATGCGACAGCAGCCGGCCGCCTCACGCATTCCGCCGCGTGCTATCGCATTATGCATTCTGTCTCGGTCTAGCAAATGGCAGTTCTAAGCGACAGAAAGAGAAAGGGCGACGGAAAAAGGCGATTCCGTGCTGCCAGATGTGGTGTAGCCCTAAGGAACTTTACTCATAGCGCGATGCGACACAATGCGACGCGATTCGAACGAATTCCAACTACACATAAAACACGTTGTTATCTATGGGTACAAGAAAAAAACACACGATGGCCATGACAACAAGTCAATTGAATTGAATCTTTATTTCTTAGTGGCAAGGTTGATTATTCACTTGTAGTTGAAATTCGTTCGAATCGCATTGCGTCGCATCGCGCCATGAGTAAAGTCCCTTACAGTAACGACTGTCAAAGATCTACAAATGACAGTAGGGACCAACGGCTTTACGGGCTTTCCGAGGCACGGAGGAAACTCGCTATGCTCGCAAAGGAGGAGGCGGGCCGCGAGCGAGAGAGGACATAGTTCTCCCTCCGCCCCACCCGCGGTGGTAGACGCCCACGGCGACGGACGTCGCTTGATGATCTCCGGCCACCGTAGGCGCGGGCATGCGGGCAGCGAGTAAAGGGCAACTCGATGCCCGACCAAGGACCATGCCCGGGTCGACGGCGCGTTGTGTCCCACGCGCGCCTCAAAGAGCGTCAGCATAATGACGGGGCCCCCCTCTCAGAGGGCCAAAGCCTGCCGGGGTCGCGGGATTATTTCCTTACCGTGACCCCGGAACAGAAAGGGCTATTGAAGGACACCGTGGATTTTAGTCAGTAGAAGTCTGACAGTCCCTCCCGCCCTTCCCGGGGTTGGAGGACTCATTTTACCACGCTTAAAAAAAAAAAAAAAATATGACAGAGGGTCACCTATCTACAGAGCAGCCTCGGCAAACGCGGCTTAACCCGGAAGATCGGCCTATGCGGCTGTAATTATTTAGCCACTAGCGCCTATAATACCACTGGGCAGTCACTGCTGCAATATACAAGCTAAGCTACAAAAACCGTTTTGTAGATATAATTATGTAAAGTCTACATTGAAGCCAAAAGGTCAAAAAACTTTTTAAAAAAAAGGGAACCGACTTCAAAACTAAACACAAAAAAACTATAAAATAACTTTTCTTTCGGAAGTCGGTGGCTTTGTTTTTTTTTTTTATTTCATTGACATTTATGGCCACCGACTTCCGAAAGAAAAGTTATTTTATAGTTTTTTTGTGTTTAGTTTTGAAGTCGGTTCCCTTTTTTTTTAAAGTTTTTTTATTTTTCCCTTTTTAGTTGAGATAATCAACAAAAATCTTCATAAAATCGGCGTCTTTGAAAATCTACAATCCTATTAAGCAAAACGGATCTATGTGAGCAACTTCACGAGATATCCATTATTGTTATATACTAAAACCTTCCCCAGAATGTAACAAATACTTTTCTGAAAACTGTATCGAAATCGGTTCAGGCAAACGCGAGATAATTGCGGACAAACATGCAATCGTCCCTTAAAATCTACGATCCAAGCAAGCAAATCGGATCCACGCGGGCAACGTCACGGGATATCTATTAGTGTTATATCCTAAAACCTTCTCCAGAATGTAATGAACACTTTCCTGAAAACTGCATCAAAATCCGTTCAACCAAACGCGAGATAATTCCGGACAAACATGCAATCGTCCCTTAAAATCTACGATCCAATTAAGCAAATCGGATCCATGCGGGCAACGTCACGGGATATCTATTAGTGTTATATACTAAAACCTTCTCCAGAATGTAATGAACACTTTCCTGAAAACTGCATCAAAATCCGTTCAGCCAAACGCGAGATAATCGCGGACAAACATACATACATACATACATACATACAGGTCGAACTGAGAACCTACTTTTTTTTTTGAAGTCGGTTAAAAATTGACTACACTCACAGATGAATGATGTCGAGATACTTACAAAATAGAAGCCTTGTACGAAGTTCTTATTAAGCACAAGTTCCTGGCTGTCCTTATATAAAATGTTACCTCGTTGTTTAGTTCTGTCGCATTTTCCGAAATGTCTCGGTACGACGGTGCCGGCTGCAATTTTAATGTTATTCATTAATTTTTTAGGTTTATGTTATCAGACTATTGCCGTCTAATGCTGAACGTAAGCCTCCCCCAAAGAACGCCAACCCGGTCCTGAGCAGTCCGCATCCATCCGCTGCCAGCCACATTCTTCAAATCATCGACCCATCTTGCCGCAGGGCGTCCTACACCTACACCTACGTGTGCCCATTCGTGGTCTCCACTCTAGCACTTGTCTGCTCCATCTACCATCTGTCCGTCTACAGACGTGGCCGGCCCACTTCCACTTCAGCATGCTTATTGTACGCGCAATGTACATTACTTGTAGGTACTTTAACGCGGGTCCAGACACGTATCATTTGCCCGATCCGATCACCGTATCCGTATCGTCGACGCGTATCATGATCGCATATGTGGACGGGTAATGATATACGTATCATGCTACGGGATCTCGATACGCCGTTATGATACGGCCCGTCCCAACGACCAGCGACTGATTAAGGGTTCTGACCGCCCTAGGCTAATTAGGAAGACGCGCCCCCCGCCTGGCGTGTTAGGACGGCCTAAAAAGTATGTAGTACTCGTAACTGAGTAAATAGTAGTGTGAAAATTTTAAGAATGTCATGGTTCACTATCAGATACTACCTATAAAATCTTTAAGATCGATCTGCAACCGAAATTAACGTATTTTTTAATCTGCATGACATTCAACTTTTTTTTTCCATAGTGGTAAAATCATCAAACGAGTCCTCCCAGCCAAGGCAGGGCGGGAGGGACTGTCAGACTCGTACTGACTAAAATCCACGGTGTCCTTCAATAGCCCTTTACGTTCCGGGTCACGGTAATGAGATAAGTCCCACGACCCCGGCAGGCTTTAGCCCTCTAGAGGGCGGTTCGTCACAATGCTGACATTCTTTGAGGCGCGCGACGCGCGTGGAACACAATGCGCCGTCGACCCGGGCATGGTCCATGGTCGGACAGCGAGTTGCCCTTTACTCGCCGCCCCCATGCCCGCGCCTACGGGGAGGCCGGAGATTTTTATAAGTAGGTCTGCCGACATCCGTCACCGTGGGCGTCTACCACTGCGGCTTGGGTGGAGGGAGGACGCTATCCTCTCCTCCGCAGCCCGCCTCCTCCATGCACAGCATGACTGCTTCGCAGAAGGAGGCGACCGCTTCCCACCCCGTCTCGCCCCGCAGCATGGCTTTGACCAATGCCGGGCGCGAGAGGTCTCCGCCTATCGCCGTCGTGAGGACACGGCGGTGCTCTGCCCAAGCGTGGCAGTCCTGCACCATATGCTCCACCGTGTCCTCGCAGCAGTGACAACCAGGCGTTTCCTCCCTCCTTATCAGACACAGTACCTCCTGAAACTTCCGTGTCCGGTGAGTACCTGCGTCATGTGGTAGGTCAGACCACCCGGAGGACACGGTGGAGCATACGGTGCAGGACTGCCCTGCTTGGGCGGAGCACCGCCGTGTCCTCACGCAGGCGATAGGCGGAGACCTCTCGCGCCCGGCATTGGTCGCGGCCATGCTGCGGGGCGAGATGGAGTGGGAAGCGGTCGCCTCCTTCTGCGAAGCAGTCATGCTCGCGAAGGAGGAGGCGGGCCGCGAGAGAGAGAGGATACCGTCCTCCCTCCGCCCTAGACGCAGTGGTAGACGCCCACAGCGACGGATGTCGCGGGACGATCTCCGGCCACCGTAGGCGCTGGCATTCGGACGGCGAGTAAAGGGCAACTTGCTGCCTGACCATGGACCATGCCCGGGTCGACAGACGGCGCGTTGTGTTCCACGCGCGCCTCAAGGAGCGTCAGAATAATGACGGGGCCCCCCCTATAGAGGGTCACAGTCACAGGCCAGCCCTGCCGGGGTTGCGGGACATACGTATACCGCGACTCCGGTACACAAAGGGCTACCGAAGGAAACCGTGGATTTTAGTCAGTACAAGTCTGACAGTCCTTCCCGCCCTGCCCGGGGTGGGAGGACTCATTTGATGACTTTACCACGAAAAAAAAATGTGGTAGGTCAGGACGGCCTGACGCCTTTCCAGCCACTCCTCATTCTCAAAGAGGGGTCTTACCGCCGCGATTGCGGCGTGCCCGATGACATTCAACCGGGTGGCAAACCATTTTTTAAGCTGACCGTACATAAAGGCATCTACCTCACACATTATAAGACCAAAATCATGACAAGTGACTGCAGGCTACCAAGTAGAAAACCAAATCAATGTCGTGTTTGACCGCATGACTTATATTGGCTTAGTTTCTATAGACAACTTAGTTGCCAATGCCATTGACCATGAGCGTGGTCATCTAGTGCGTGAAGTTGGTTCGACTCGAGTATTTTTTTAAAATATTTACTCTAGAGAAAAAATAAAAATTAAATATTTAAAAAAAAGAAGAGAGGCATCATCATAGACAAGATTTCAGCGCCCCCCCGATCCTCGCGCCCTAGGCTGCAGCCTAATTAGCCTAAGGGTAAATCAGGCCCTGCCAACGACGATATAATACTAGACTACGCATGTACGATCTAAGGAACAAAAATTATTCTGCCAACTCGCTGAGGTACTACGTAAAGCTGGGTATCCATTACGTTCGCGAACCTCTTGCGCTCCGCGCTCCCGTAACCGCTCTGATGGAGACGGTACGCGCATCTCCATCGCATCTCCCTCTCGCGCGTCCACGAACAGACTGAGCTCCCCTTTGTGTTCGCTTAATTTACCGCCACCGCACGGAGCGCTGAGCTCGGAGCGCGCACCGTTCGCGCTCCAAGTTCGCAAACGTATCCACTATGCGGAGCTGTTGCAAGAGCGCGGAGCCCAAGAGGTTCGCGAACATAGTGGATACCCAGCTTAAGCGAGGGGGACGGGGTACTGCGTTGTAATTGGCCAACTCAAGGTCTGTTCTGTCTCAACGTATGTTTACGGCTCACAGGATTGGTCGAAATGAGACGAATATTAGACTTTTTTGCCTAATGTGTTGGCAGACATCGGTCGCCTGTTATTAGGAGTCTAGTATTATATCGTCGTTGGCCCGTCCCATGTCGTGTCGGTTTTTGTCCGATCATCAAAGGTGATACAGATACGGACATGGGTCAGTCTGGACGCGTCACTCGCGACATTTTGCCACCATCGTCTCTGTTTTGGTTTTGAGGTTAGAATGTTGTGAATGACAATAAAACAGGCACATGAAATTGCTAAATTCTCGTACATTTTAAACAACTGCGACGACATGTTTGATCGAGAGCAGAAACTGAACTGGGCAATTTGATACGCGATCATGACTATTGTGAAGATACGGATACGGAGCAAATCGGAGGCGTCCACAACTTGATACGGAGCTTGATACAATACGCAGATACGGATACGGTGATCGAATACGGTGATAGGATCGGTTAAATGATCATGTCTGGACCCGGCTTTAGGCTTTTTTTAGGTTAAGAAAATGAAAATCGCTGGACAGTATGACGTGCTCTTCGACGAGGTGGTTTTGAGATCATCAGATCGGGAGCGCAAGTGGTGACCGCTAGTTTCGCTAGCTTAGTGAATAGTAAACTAGTCCCAGTGTGGTGTGAGCGCTGCGGCGTCGCTGTCTCAAGGTGTTTATAGAGAATAGAGAGTCGCCTGCTGCCGAGTTAGCAGTCATACCTTTATAGATGACAAGTTCATACGGGTTCGTTCTACGGTATCCCAACTTGTATGTATGCTGGGCATCTTCGTAAGGTATCCGGGATAATACGGCGTCGATCCAAGGTACGTATTTGTGTATGTTCAGGAATTTTGTCGGAGCACCACAGCCGGGGCCGCGGACGGCGAATCCCAACTAAATGTACAATTTCAAGGATTAATTGAAAGCAAAAATTAAACTACTACTTACTAATAATACAGTTCGTTTTTATTTTTGTTGGATATACTTAGTAGTCAAACTATACTTCTGACCGATTTCAGTGACGACGGACAATCGTAGCGCCCGCGCCCCCCTGAAGCTATGTGAGCAGGCATGGAATTTACTCTCACAGTCCGATGGGCTGCAAACCGACACGACCGGACCTCACCGTCCGAAGTCCAACAATAGACCATGCGGGTCGACAGCACGTGTTGTTCCACGAGCGCCTCAAAGAGCCGTCAGCTATCTGACGGAGCTAAATAGAGGGCCAAAGCCTGCCGGGGGGACGCGGAAGTCTAAACAGGTAACCTTGGTTAACGTAAAGAACCATTGAAGGAACACCGTGGATTTTAGTTAGAACGAGTCTGAGGGTCCCTTTCTCAACTCTGGGAGGACACATTTGATGATTTTACCAGGATCATAAAGGGCCAATTTTATGTTCAATGCTAACTTTGAAAATCCTGGCTGCCATTGACGAATTTCTAACAGAAACACTCACAGCCACATTTTTTGTAGGTATATAGTATAAAATAAAGATATGCCACTGCATATCTTCATTTTAAAACATTTTTATACTCTACTCTATAAGAAATCTAACCGCTGGAATCTACGAAATCATACAGCTAGAGCGGTGAGCGCTAGTGTAGCTTTTTTTTCTTCTTTTTGTGGTAAATTCATCAAATTAATGAGTCCTTCCACCCAGGGCAGGGCGGGAGGGACTGTCAGACTTTTACTGACTAAAATCCACGGTGTCCTTCAATAGCCATTTTACTCCGGGGCCACAGTAATTCGTTAGTCCCGCGACCCTGGCAGGCGCTTTGGCCCTCTAAGGGGGGCACGGGGCCCTTGTGCTGACACTCTTGGAACGCGCGTGGAACACAATGCGCCGTCGACCCGGGCATGGTCCATGATAACAGCGAGCCGCGCCTACACCGTCGATATAGTCGATCTCGATTGTCCTGGGACGTCCGTTGCCGTGGGCGTCTACCGGCAAACTTTAGTCTTAGCACGGCGTGCGCTACTGAGCACTGCGGCAGCGCTGTCACAAGTCTGTGTTTATGGAGAATAGCACAACTACTCACCAGTTTCCAAAATCCCCACGATTGTCTGGTGATGAGTGCGGTGCCGGCATCCCAAACGCATGGCGATTTAGCAAACTGTGATACTGCACATAGCGGGTTCACTGGATTCATTTTGGAGTACGTTAACTGTGAATATTATACTCGTATCATCAGAATTTCTGAAATAAATCCCTTGTGTGCAAGTGATGGTGAAAGATTCAGATAGAAATTTGTCATCAGAACAATTGGACCAAAGAAATATGGATGGGTAGATGATGTGGCTAGGAGAGAAGAGTGTCCAAACAACTGTATGTTCCAGGATTTAATGAGGCAAATGACAGAGCTGTGTAGGTGGCTACATTATATTGTTCTGATTCAGCGGTTATGGTAATTTTTTCTCTACGGCTATAATGAAAATGAGAAGGTTTCTCTAAAGATCTGTGGGTTAAAAAACAGTCATTCTCTGCGTTAACCAAACTCACAAGCCACGAGGCAAGAGCGGAATGACGAAAGGTAATTAAAAACTGACCTGGGCTTTGTAGTAAAATTCCTCACAATCCTGGTCTCCCACATATTTCATTTTTACGATCTCTTTTTCTAGTCTGCCGGTCGCTGGAATGGAATCAGAATCAGCACCCATGTTATCATTTAATTTTCTTTCTTTTCCTTTTTCCATAAACGTTGCCCTGCATTAGGATTTTTTTTTCTTGTGTTCTGGATAACAGCCAGACCAGAACATGCAACTAATATTGTAGGTCATACTTCCGTGCGGAAATCGAATCACACTCGAATATGTTAGATTTATGCTTTTATAAAATGTATTTGCTTACAGTCAGTCAATTTTACTGCGTACATCTTGTCGAACACACCGGACCCCGTGACTGGCATGCAGATTGGTTTTACAGGAGCTGCTTATACAAAATAATTATAATTATAAAAACTAACAACACATTAATATATTAATGTTAGTAGTTTATTAAATATTTAGTCGCATATTATAAAGACTTTTTTGTGGAAAGAAAAAATTGTCTGCGAGCAGGAATTGAAACATCCAATATTTTGTAAATTTTTTATTTTTTGTAATAATGTAACCTACCATCACCAATAAGGTGTTGGTAGGTTACATGAGTACAATACCAAGTAGGAATGGTTTATTCTGATACCACAGGGCACAGGGTGTCATTGGAAGTTGGATCAAATCGAATAATGGCGAAATGGCAGAGGTTATTTTCAATCTTTTTACCTCGGAGTTTTTTTACGGTTCAAAAATTAGGACCACTTTTCGTGTTCAGATACTAGATATTGAAATTAAATTAAAACTAAAAAGAATATCACAGTAATTAATACCTCCAAACATATCTATGCCTTGGGAAAGTTTCTCCAATACGTGGTTAACTCGAAAATTTAGTAACTTTTTTGTAATTATTGAGCTTAATTCATTTAATAATAAAATATATTTATTTGCAGTAATGGACCCTAATTTAGTAATAAATTATACCACCTTTCCAATCGCTCATACCAGCATCGGCCCACTCGATTAAATCCAATAAAGCGATGGTGGCGAAAGTTAATTTGTCAGTGTATTCCGGATGAAGAATATAATCTTTTACATCAGTCACGTGTTTATTTGATCTGCTGTCCCAAAGTATCAACTTTGTATTGTTCCTGAAATTGAAATAAAACTTAAGTGGTTGTTGGTGATCATCTCTTCACCACAAAATCCACATCGCTCGTAGAACTGACAACCGATGGGTAAGATAAGTTCTCGAGTGGCGACCACGGACAGGAGACGCAGCGTAGGCATCCCACTGACCGACGACATCGTGAGAGTCGCGGGCAACCGATGGATGCAAGTGGTGAATGGTCGTTCTGCGTGGCGGTCTAAGAGGGAGGCCTATGTTCAGCAGTGGCCGTCTTCCCGCTGATAATGATGATGATGATGATTGTTGTTTAGGTTGCTCGACTAGTCACCAAGCACATCTACCGTAAAATCGAAATGCCTCATAAGGTAAGTACCCGGGCCGCGGCAACATGTAACCCTAAGTTAAGTACTAAACTTACCCATTATTTCAATACCTATAATAGCATGACTTACGTGATTCGATCAGGGGATATCTTGCCGATGTCTTCAGCGGCGGCTATGGCAAACCCGGGGTGGATAAGTACCGCACCTGTTACAGCGTAGTGGATCTTTCCTGCTACGTCTATAAAACAGGGACATGGAGGACGCAAGAGACGTTAAATATCTATACATATAATTTTGTAGAAAAGTGGTGTCTGTACAATGGAAATATACAAAAAAAAGTAGCAGGGGTCTGGGGTTGTTATTTTATCGATGCCGAACCCGAAAATGTAGTTAATTTTTTTTTGTCTGTTTGTCGGTTTGTCTGTGTGTTTGTGCACGCTAATCTTCGGAACTACTGGACGGATTTGAATGTTTTTTTTTTTGTTGTATAGGTATTAAGTCCGGTTAACATGTAGGCTATAATTTATCTTGGAAACTTGAACACCTGATGCAGAACCGCAACAGACCTGCTTAACTATAAGAGATACAGAAATGGTGCCATAGCAAAATTGTTCCACGTGATGAGCATTTTCTGCTGAGAGTATAAATTTGAAGATCCTGAACACCTGGTGTGGAACACCAAGAGCCCAGCTACACTATGACATATACAGGAACGACGTCTTAGCAAGAGTTGTTCAGCCTGATAAGCACTCTCTATTGCTGTATAAAAATTTGAAGATCTGGAACACCTGATGTGGAACTCCAAGAGCCCAGCTACACTATAACATATAAGTGAATGACGTCTTAGCAAGAGTTATTCAGCCTGATGAGTACTCTCTGTCAAAGTATAAAAAATTGAAGATCTGGAACACCTGATGTGGATCTTCAAGAGCCCAGCTACACTATAACATATACAGTAAAGACGTCTTAGCAAGAGTTGTTTAGCCTGATGAGCACTCTCTGGTGTCGTATAAAAATTAAAGAACTGGAACACCTGATGTGGAACTCCAAGAGCCTAGCTACACTATAACATATACAGTAAAGACGTCTTAGCAAGAGTTGTTGAGCCTGATGAGCAACCTCTGATGTCGTATAAAAATTGAAGACCTGGTACACCTGATGTGGAACTCCAACAGCCCAGCTACTTTATAACATATATAGGAATGACGTCTTAGCAAGAGTTGTCCAGCCTAATGAGCACTCTCTGTTGACGTATGAAAATTGAGATCTGGAACACCTGATGTGGAACTCCAAGAGCCTAGATACACTATAACATAGACAATAAAGACGTCTTAGCAAGAGTTGTTGAGCCTGATGAGCAGCCTCTGTTGTCGTATAAAAATTGAAGATCTGGTACACCTGATGTGGAACTCCAACAGCCCAGCTACTTTATAACATCTATAGGAACGACGTCTTAGCAAGAGTTGTCCAGCCTAATGAGCATTCTCTGTTGACGTATGAAAATTGAGACCTGGAACACCTGATGTGGAACTCCAAGACCCCAGCTACACTATAACATTAAATATTGGAATGACGTCTTAGCAAGAGTTGTTTAGTCTGATGGTCATTTCCTGTTGACTTACAAAAATGAAAGATCTAGAACGTCTGGAATCGTCTCGCGCATCCCGTTGTTTTCCCGTCCCCAGGCTCTTAGAATTCGACGTTTCAGATCTTCGATTTTGACGACCCCGTCGTCGCTGGCATAAGCAACAGGATCCGCGTACGAAGTCGCGGACAGAAGTTATTACAAATATTTATTAAATTCAGTTATTCGACTATGCAAAGTGTTTCCGAACATTAACTGAGAAAAGAGGAGATAAGAAGAGAGAGAAATGACTGTAATGTCAACGTGTTCAGTGGCGGACTTGCAGTCCTAGCCGCTTCAGGCCCCATACCATGTGCCGACTGCCGCCCTTTCTCAGAAACCATCTTATAGAGGAGAGGTAGAGGATGTCCTCTCCCTCACGCGTTTCGACTGTTCTTCGTTCCCAGTCCCACACAGGTAAGGACCTATCGCTGAATTCCTGAAGTACCTCCCGAAATAACCGTGTCCGGTGAGGATTTGCGTCAGGCGGAATGTGACATGCCCAGCCCATTATTATTTTGTTGCGGTATTTTTTGAAGGTATGGTAATCTCCTAACATATTCATTGAAATTAAATGACCCATAATATGGCCCAACGCACTCCGCGCCGAAAGGCTCCGCGCGCCTCTTCGTGACGCTTGGCGACCGCACGCATCTCGCTTTGCATGCAGTTTTCAACCGCATATGTCTTAGGAGTTAAGGTTTATTTTAAATTGATTTATTCTCAGTAACCAGAACCATGTACACACATCAAAAGTGTCTAGGGATCAACATATATTTTTGCAATAACTTTTCTCCTGATTGATATTAATTAAAATGTTCTTTAAGGATTCATCAAATAAAGTGTTATCGTTTGTCACAGTAACGATAAACCAAGTCACCTTTGCATTCATAAAGAAATTTGCCATTTTCCTAATAAAGGGATTTTTGACATTTGAACCACTAACATTAAAGTTCGAAAAAAAGACTGAAATAACAGTTTTCTTTAAAATTTTATTGGGTAACTTAAACAATTAATAATCCGTGTTTCTACCGCGAACACTAACAACACAAGAACATCGGTTTGGCATACTCAAAATGAGTTCATCCAAATCACGCTGTGGAATGGCCGCCCATGTTCGTTGCAACAACAAAAAAAGGTCTTCTTGCGACTGGATACCCTCCATATTCGGCAGAGCTCTTCTCTGTAGCATATCCCATGCATGCTCAATCGGGTTCAAGTCTGGCGACTGAGCAGGCCAGGGCAGGACATTGATGTTAGCTGCGGCGAGAGTCTGTCTTACAACTCTTGCGGTGTGCGGTCGTGCATTATCATGCATTAACTGAAATAAGGGACCGATTTGCACTTGTAGAGGAACGATGACGTCTGATACAATCGTCTCAGCATAAATTTGAGCGTTGAGGTTGCCTCTGATCCAAATCAACTCAGTTCTTCCGCCGATCCAAATACCCGCCCATACCATGATGGTTCCACCACTATAAGGATGGACTTCCTGGCAGGATTTTAATCGCTGTTGGCGTCCAGGGGTTCTCCAGTGTCGTATACGTCTTGTATCCGGTCTCATACCAAAACGAGACTCATCAGAAAAGCACACGAAACGCCATTGTTCTTCTGCCCAATTTCTGTGTTCAAGAGCCCATTGATATCGAATCCTACGATTGTGCATTGCTATAGGTGGTACCCGTAGCGGTCTTCGGGAATGAAGGTTCACTTCATGCAAGCGGTTTCTGACTGTTTGGTCGCTAATTAAGTTCCCTGAAGAGTGATGAAGCCTCACGGCTAACATCATGGCGGTTATTGTTGGAGCTCTTCGAGTTAAGATTTGAATGTATCGGTCTTGTCTCCGTGTGGTGCAGCGATACCGTCCTCCATGGCGCTCAGCCACGGTACCAGTGCTTCGGTAACGTGTCCAAAGTCGACTGATAACACTCTGACTTGTATTCAGAGCTAAAGCCACAGTACGTTGCCGGGAACCAGCTTCTATCATTCCCACGGCTCTGAGCATTTCTTCCCTGCTTAAATGACGTCGCCGCTCCATAATAACGTTGGTTTTAATCAGTAGTAGGGAAACAGTAGCACTAATAATGTCTTCAATGCGTTGTATGTTTTTATATGGAAAATATTGACAGCTGATTTTCATCTTTTACTCGAATTTGATTTACAGTTCCTGATTCAAATTATGAAATGCACCAAAAAGGATCCATATAAATTTATAAAATCATAAATTTATTACAAAGCCACATCTCAATCTCAAGAAATCCGCATAAAAATGCTTGATCCCTAGACACTTTTGATGTGTGTAGTTCCTAAGATTAGTGCGTACAACAATAAAAACTATTTAGCTTTATAGTATTAGTATAGATTAGTCTCTCAAAAAAGGGTAAAGTCTATAAAGTGGCAGTAAGACCCGCCATGATGTACGACTCCGAATGCTGGGCTGTCAAGAAGAGCAATGAACAAAAGATGTACACCACTGAAATGAAGATGCTACGATGGTCAGCAGGAGTAATACGAGACTTGATAATTACGGAATGAGTACATCAGAGGCTCCTTCACAGTCACTCCAATCGCAGGAAAAATGAGTGAGAGTCGCTTAAGATGGTTTGGACACGTAATGAGGCGAGACGAAGAGCACGCTGTTAAGAAAGCATTGCGCAATTTGCGCATCCCAGAAAAGAGGAAAGGCAGAGGGAGGCCACTAGCCACGTGACTGACAACCGTTACCAGGGATATGGAACGGGCAGAGCTGAATCCACAGACAACCCAGGACAGAGCGGCCTGGCGCCGAAATACGAGGAGGGCCAACCCCAAGTAAAGGGAAAAGGCAAAGAAGAAGAAGAAGTCTCTCTTTCCATACATCCAAAACCTATATACTTACAGAATGAGTGTTGCACAATGCCCAGCCATGGGAACCGTCCTTTATCCGCCACTGTGCCTTCAGTCATCTCCTGAATAGAGTCAGGTGCGCACTGCAGGCGGTCCCAATACACGCTACCGATGATATGAGCTAAAAAAAATAACATATTTTAGCTTCTAAAAATCATTATCATCATCAACCTATAAATGTAGTTCCCACTGCTGGCAGGCCTCTGGAGAGAGGGCCAGAGAGGGCCATCCATACTCCACCACGCGGACCCAGTGTAGGTTGGCAGATGTCACAATGTCTTTGAATTTTTGGTTTTAGGACATTATTCAAAGACGAATGATGCCGGTTTTCTTCAAAGTTTTGAGATGAGTGGTGAAAAATAAATTACACAAAGTAATGCGCCTGGCGGGTTTCGAACCCACGACTTAGGCCCTTCGCACACAAGGCGACTCAAGTTTCCGATACCTTACGACTTCGGTATCCAAGCGGCTATCGCAATACAAACCCATAGAGGTTCGAACACAAGCACGCGTCAATGAATACCAAAATCGTAAGGTATCGGAGACTTGCGTCGCCTAGTGTACGAAGGGGCTTAGATACAACTCGTAAGTCGAAGCCGATACCACTGGAGCACCACCACTTTTTTCCTCCCACCCAGCCCCAGGGCAGGGTGGGAGGGACTGTCAGACTCGTACTGACTAAAATCCACGGTGTCCTTCAATAGCCCTTTATGTTCCGGGGTCACGGTAATGAGATATAAGTCCCGCGACCCCGGCAGGCTTTGCCCCTGTAAGGGCCCCGTCATGATGCTGACACTCTGAGGCGCGCGTGGAACACAACGCGCAGTCGACCCGGGCATGGTCCATGGTCGGACAGCGAGTCGCCCATTACTCGCCGCTTGAAATTGAAATTGAAAAAATGTAATATAGACTTTTATCTCGTTCCCGGCACTCATTGTTTGAGGACTTGCCCAACATAGTCATCTTGAGAGTGGATTTTTTTTTGTCTGTGGATACAGAATCCTTCACTTGTAGTTCTTGTTACAATAAATACTAAGTATTCAGAACTTACTATGAATTGCCAGCAATAATAAAACTATCTTTTTTCGAAAACCCATCATGGTGAATTCACAAACGTTGTTTTTTATTTTTTTTGGTACAACTTTAGTCTCTATTTTTATTTTGGCAAGTTGCTATTTAGTCTCTTTTTTCACTAAACGTTTAGACACTTGAGTCTATACTGGAGCATAATAAGGAAAGTCCGGACTAGTTATAGAAAAACATTGTTTACCATGTCTATGTTTACGGAAATATAGTTCCTATTCCAACCGGTTTGTATAATGTCTAAATCCTGTTTCATGTGAAATATTTCGTGCTACATTTGACTTGGTACGGTAGAAAGGGACCGATTGTAAATATTAATATTTCACAACCGGAACTTAAAATCATAAGTTCCGGTTGTGAAATATTAATAAACTACCATATCACCTACTATCCTACTACGCTCGTTCAATCATGATTCGAAAATATCTGAAATACAGGTGGCGCCATATATTATCATAAAAAAATCATTATTGTTTTCGCTAGTTCTTCTTTAGTGCCTTTGCCTTTACACACTTTTTCGACATGAAAAGTAAAGGTATATTTGTGATTAAAATAAAAGTCCGATTCATAGAGAACTGTGGAAAGGAAAAAGACAGTCATGTTGCTCTGACTCCAAATAAATTGGATAAGGGCAAGGGAGGCCGGCCTTACCCATTGCGAGGCCCCGGGCGGCAAGTCTTTGCGAGGCCCCTTGCCCTTCATAAAAAGTATGTGATGCGAAAGTATGTTTGGTTGTCATGTTTGAGGACAAATGCTAAAGTTATACAATTAAATAAATGCAATTTGAGTTTTAAAACATTTTATAGTTCATACAGGAACTTTGAACATCCGTGTTTGCGTAAAATGGATATAGTTCTGATTTTTGCAGACTTTGTTTGCCTTTTTGGCGATGATTACCACAAAGAATTAGTTTACTACTTTGATGAAACTTAAGCACGACGTTTTGAAAGTAGAATTTTACTATAATATGAGATTGTAATGGTTTCTGTAGACCCAAAAGCTTCCGAGTTAGCGCTTTTCAAAAGTATCTCAAATCAAAGTTTTTTTTACAACAAATGTGGAAGAGGCATCTGATATCATGTCTTCAGTTGGAATGTTATCCAACTTTATAACTTTTTTCGAAAAAGAATTTTGAAGGGGTTTAGGCCTAGGCCGCACTATGGTTAAACCGCTTTGGTTTTTAATGGCGTGAATTTGTGCCCCTAGAAAATGAATACAAGCGGCCGCACCGTGGTTTTTTCCCGCAACTGATTTTAAAACCGTGATTTGCTACAAAATGCTCGCGGGTAAAAGCTGCGGCAAAAGTATAATCAATAGAACTTAGTTGACGCGTACCCACTGGCGTTAACCGCGGGCGGTTTTTCGGTAGACCGTCTTGCAGAGCAGAGCGCTGACGCACAATTTCAAGTCGGAGTTTGTTTTAAACGAACCAGAATACGAATTTATTAGGATGGTCTGTTAAGTTTTGATAATTCTTATGAAAGAAACCTTCCTCAGATCTACGCCCAGTTAGTGGATGGATCCAATATTTTCGAAATTTGCGTTGACGTCTTCTTTTCTATTTCTTATTATCAGAGCAACAACACGCACTGCTACCTTGAAATCCATTTTCAAACTGCGGGTGTGCGCGTCTCAAGTCTCGGTTTCGCGGTGATAGCCATTAATAGATGAAGGAAAACATCGTCAGGAAACTGGCATGTCCTCAAACCAAAAATTTTAAGACTTGTGACATCACCAACCCGCACGGGGCCCGCGTGGTGGATTATGGACCCCTCTTACAGAAAGGAAGCCTGTGTCCCAGCAGTGGGAACATTATAGGCTGATGTAGAGTGAATTTAAATACCTCAGTAGACCTAATAGTCTCCGAGATAAACCCTCCCAACATTTTTTAATTTTTTCGAAAAAAGTCACAAAGTTCTAAGACATCCCAACTCTGATGCTTTGCCTCTTCCACACTTGTTTTTGATTCGAGATACCGCCAGAGTTACTCAAGTGGTGTCTTAAATATTGCAAGAAATTGCAAAGTTCGAAAAAAATATAAATTTTGAAAAGCTCCACTCTGAAACTACTGGGTCTACAGATATAAATCGGTTCTCATATTGTAGCAAAAGGCATCTATGAAACCGTTCTGAGAAGTTATTATCAACAACTAGTCCTTTACGGTCATAAACGCAAAATGTTCAAAAAAGAACGAAATTTTAGAGGTTTTTTATTTTTTTTACAAAGTAGCGTTCGGTGTTTGAGGTCTCAAACTTTGATTATAGCCTAGCTACGCTACTGGGCCCAATGCCCAGTAGCGTAGCTAGGCGGGGGCTTAACTGACCCTAGCTAGCTAGCCTCGCACATGACGGGGCCTCACGCTTAGAGATTTAATAAAATAAAATTGACAACGGCAATCTCAACTTTGTTACCACTCAGTAAAGCAGTATAATTTAACTTCTACTACTATTTCTAACTGAGAACTGATAGAGCCAAAGCTGATGGCGCCGACGATCATATTCAGGTCTAGCAATTCCGCTTCTCGCGCGAGGCCCCGTAGTTGCATGATAACTTGGTTATTTTTTATTTCTAACTGAACAGAAAGAGGCAAAGAGGCCTCGCAAAGCGATCTTATCATCAAGTCATCAAAAAAAGGAGGCCTCGCACGCGGTGAACCACACGACGGGCTTAAAAAAAATTCACAAATCTGCGCGATATTTTTCATCCTCCATCAAAGAAAAGGGCCTCGCAGATGCGTCTTGCCCTCCAAGATTCGGTCTCGCTACTTCACTGATTGGGCCAACATCATTTACAAGTCTGAACTACCGGATTTAACCTAAACTAGCCGTACGTTCAGGCGACAAAATTATTGTACTTAATAAAAGATTTACAACGTTATCCAACTCTGAGATGATAAATTAAAAAAATACATGATTTGATTTTTTCTAAAACTAAAATCTTATTTAATTTTGCTGTTATGTTATAGCCTTAATGAGTAGCCTAACTACTCATTAAGGCTATAATAATTAATCAAAATCAAAAGTTTTTAATTAAAAAATTACTAGTTTTTTCTTTTGCTTGGTTTGTTGCGCGAGGCCCCCTGCAAGCGCGAAGCCCCGGGCGGTTGCCCGGTTCGCCCCCCCCTAAGGCCGCCACTGGGAGGGGCATAAGAATCTTTTTAATTTTATTTGCATTTCCTCTAGGCCCCGGTCTACCGTACCTAATCCATGAAATTATGTATTTTTTCTTACCTTTCCTAGAGTACGATAGACCTATTGTGTCGAAAAGGAAGGAAGTAATATTGTTTTGATGCCGTGGGAACGTCCGGTGGGTTGGATTGTTAAGTCTAATTTAGTTTTGATTTTGTTTTGAAATACAGTAGGTATGCACCAAGAGGTTTAGTAGCAAAGCAACGATGTATCGTCGTATGTTCATTCGTTTTTGCCGCAGGCACAGTGGCTGCGCGTTGGACTGCTGCGCAGCGAATTTTTCTATGACCTAACAAGTAGAATTCCGGGCCGGTGTTTGTTTATGTGAGGTACTAAGTTTGAAAACGCACCTACGACGATACAGAAGAAATTCGTAGACCGAGGTAAATGTAAAAAAAAAAAAAATTGTAGGAGTGGAATTGTCACCCTTCTCCTGTCAGTCGTAGGTATGTCCTATTTATGTGGTCAACGAGACGTTGTTGGTGATTGTGATATTGTGTCATACATCTTCCTTAGGCCTAAAACATACACAAGCGACGTAAGGCAGCAGGCATGGAACAGGCGTGGCGCAGGCATGCGCCGCACCCGCCGCTTCAAAACGATTTCATACAAAATGTATGCAGGCGACGTTTTTGAATTATACTGAAGCGACGCGGCGCGAAATCGTTTTGAAGCGGCGCGCGCCTGCGCCACGCCTGTTCCACTCCTGCTGCCTTACGTCGCTTGTGTATGTTTTGGGCCTTACATAGTGTTTTGTTTTTTTTTTGGATTACTCGCAGGTCTCTTAATATGAAACTTGTTCACGAAGTTCAGGCAATGTACTCTGTGGTTCAGGAATCCAGGACAGGGGGTGACTGCTCTCACCTCTGCCTACGCCTATGTACATTTCGCATCCTATTGTGGCGGGAATGGAGAATTGCCATCATGAAAAAAAAAAAAATTGACATTGACAGCAATTGACAGATAAGTTTGTGACAAGACAAACTGAAGAACTCACGTTATTAATTCGACGAAGGTGATACTATCAAAATTTTGTGAATAATAAAATAACAGTAGAACTCCGTGATTCCGAATTTAATTAACACAAATTTTTGATTTACTTCAACTCTTTAAAGCCGTCGTTGATTTTTATACCTCTTAAAAAAAAATAACCTAAGTATCTAAAACTAAAATGCAGGTGGTGGCAAAAGTTCGTCTGTTTCGAAGTCCGTTTACAATATTCTTCTTATCTGAGGATCTAAGTGTCTTGCCTGATGAACAATGTTACAAATCTATTGGTGTGAAGACTGGAGACTGTTGCGAATTAGAGATAGATGGAGAAGACGAAGTCAAGAAGAAGCTGAGATTGAAGGCCAATGCTTTATTCCTGCAGCCGTTCGTGAAGGAGTGTGTGAACTCTGATGTTTACAGATGTAATGTAGTATCTCATTTGAACATGCTTGGCGGATATCCGGAATGTGGAACAGTATTTTTGAAGTTGATTTTGGAACCTCCAGATACAGAAATAATTGATTATGCTTGGTAAATATTACAATATAAAATCTAACAGACTTCTTCTGGTATCTTTTTCTGTCATTTGAAACTTAACATGCACGGTATTTAGGCTATTTAGAAACATCCTAAAAGAATCACTCGCTGGTTACTCATAATTACGGAACTAGGACAGTATCAGCAGGTAACTATAATGTACCTAGAGTAAATAATTACTTTGGCGACAGAACGCTTGAGAAAAGAATACCTTATCTTCTCAACAGTTTACCTGCTGGTATAAGAAGTCAGGCTAAAAAAGGCAAATTTGCCAAATTACTTAAGTTGTTCTTACTTGAGAGTTTGTAAAATATTGTTAATTGTCACATTTAAGGTTCCGCACTTTAAACGTTTTCGTTGCCTATTTTGTGTTCCGTTCCTGCAGACAAACCGTGGAAACGGTTTTGTGGGGCATTGATCTTAATTATAATGGAATGTAATGTATTTTTAGTAATAAATATATAAAAAAAAAACAAATGGGTAATTTATTGTAGAATCTTCATGGTTGTGCAAAGGTCAAAGTTGTTGATGATTATGTAGGTAAAATTGAGCAAATGTTTTAATAATATACCTATCCATCTCTTTCCTCAGTGTTATCTCAGTTTCCTCTCAACTGGATGATGGTGAATACCAGTATTTTACATGGAGCAATGGCCTATATGACCTCCACAACCCAGTCATTTCATTACACAATAATTTATATTTAATAATAATTGTTTTCATGATTACCCCAGCCAGGCGTGTAGTTTTGTGTAATTTATTTCATCACCACTTCTCTCAAAACGGTGAAGGAAGACATGAGGAAACTGACATGTTCTAGAACCAAATATTTTAAATCATGTGACATCTACCAACATGCACTGGGCCCCGAGTGGTGGATTATGGCCCACTCTCACAGAGAGGTCTGCAGCAGTGGGAACATTAATAGGCTAATAGTGATGTTGATGACATGAATACTTCAAGAATTAAAGTGTATCTTTATGAAATATAATACATTATATTTGCACTAAAACAGCCTTTTTCTTGTAATTTCAGGAATGAAAGGATCCTGCGCCTGATCTGGACTAGGGTAGAAATAGAGAATGCATTTTCTTGGTTATCAACACTTGGAGGTGCTTACTCCGCTCTAGGAGACTATTTCGATCATTGTGTAAGTAACATTTCTACTAAAAATGAGAGTGATTCTGATAATCAATCCACAATAGAATAGAATGTTGTTGTAGAATGAAGCTAGCTGCATAAAATTTTAATTGGTATGTAAATATTTTGTACATGTGATTAGTGTAATTTATATTATACACTAGTTATTATGTATGTACTATTTGGCACCATTTCTATTATGGACGATATTAACTTTCTGTGTCTTTCTATATCCATCTCTTGGTAACATATTTTATGAAAATATGATCCTATCTCTTTCGTCCTAGCAGTATAATTATGCTTCAGGATGACTCAAAAATATTTTTCCCCAGGTTTTCGTTAAGGTTGCAGAATATAAAATTAATCGTTTTTATTTGTCAGCTTGTTTTGTACCACTGCTGACAAAAGTTTGCCTAATATCTTCCATATTATATTCACACATCTTGCCTATTTATGTTAATCACAATTAATTACATAATTCAACTAATCTCTTTAGGCAGAGGAAGCAGGCAGGATATCCCTTAGGCAGTACAAGCTATCACAGATGCTCGGTGACGATGGCTTAGCAGCAAGAAGCCGACTTTACTCCGCACTGTCACAAGCTCAAAAAGGAAATCTTCACACATCAAGGAACATTGTGAGGAATGTAGCAGCCTTTGCAAGAGAAACACATGATAAACGATTGATACGTATGTGCCAAGGAGTTTGGGCTAAGCTCAAATACTTGAGATCTTTAAAACATGAGGCCGAGGGGCGTGGTAAAGACTGTGATATCAAAAATGGAAAAGTACTGAATGCAGTGACGGTATGACATATATGTTGAGAGATATACAGCTGTCTGAAGTTTTCTATTGGGCCTACCACACGCACTAGCTTCACAGTTCGGCCTGCGCAAGCTTCTCGCATGAAAAACAATACTCGGTCGGCAACCACAGATATAGATATACCTAGATAACGCAAGTATCACGATCTGTATGAAAACCAAGCATGCCATTTTTTTACTACTTGTTATGACGTCACAAAAACTATTTAGTCATGGGAAAACCTAAAAATACTCCCCCGCTTACGGTGCCCCCCTAGTCCCACAGCACAATTAACCATTTTAATATTAAAAAACCGGCCAAGTGCGTGTCGGGCCACGCACAGTGTAGGGTTCCGTAGTTGCCCATCAAAAAACTAATTAAACTGATTCGCTGAAATTAATTTTAAAAAGAAGAATTTTCAAAATCGGTCCAGGAGTCTTTGAGAAATCAGGAAAAATACATAAGAAAAAAGATTACGACGAATTTAGAACCTCCTCCTTTTTTTGAAGTTAGTTAAAAATAGTTGACGATAAAAACCTACCTATCCCCAAAAAACATACCGTAAAAACATACCTATTAAAGCTGTAAAATAAAGTTGACAAACTTACATTTGCAGTTGAAGAGCATGTTCTCCGATACATTTTGTTTAAGAAAACATATTATTCAAGTACATTTTATAAGTTGGTCGACTATTACTCGTAAAGTTGTAAAGCCTACTTAGTCATGATAATTTTCTTTTAAACTTCGTTATATATGCTACTATTGTGAATTTTTTCACACCCCCAAACATAACCGTTTAGCTGGTAGAGGGGGGGGACACTCGAATCGAGCAAAATTTAGCACTTTAAAGCTTAATATTTCACAAACGAATTTTTTTATCAAAAAACTGTTAATGGAAACTATAATTATTTTTTAAAGGCCTATTTAATGATACCCCACACTAAGGGGTACGCGAGAAAAAAAAATTCCTCACTTTACGTGTAAGTACTGGAGGTACCCTTAAAAAAAATATTTTACGAGATTTTATTTTACCACTTTTTTGGCACAACAAATCCGTATATTTACACCAAATTACAGCCCTCTAGTACTGTGCGTCTCTGAGCTAAACTGCGGACAGACGGACGGACGGACGGACGGACGGACGGACGGACGGACATGGCGAAACTATAAGGGTTCCTTGTTGACTACGGAACCCTAAAAAAACGTCCAACTATCGGTAGACCGATTTAGACGAGCGCGAGAATGGCCACTTACGATTTTTGGTCGTAAGCTAGCACGGATTTTTCGCACGCAAAGTAGTTGCTCTTGCGTTATCTAGGTATATCCCGTATATCTATATCTGTGTCGGCACTGAACACTGAATGGTGGGGCCACACACACAGGCAAGTACGCGCAGGCCGGGCTTGCGCACGCAAAACTGATGAAGCTTGTGCGTGGTAGTCCCATATGCCTAAGCATTTTCTCTGTTATGTCACCCTATGAGTCCACTTGCATGAAGCGGAAAATCATCACGTACCTACTTTGATGTCGCCAAATAAAGAACTTTATCAGTATTGGTATTAGGTATAAAATTGTGTGCATCCTCTAGAACACGCTAAAGAAACGCTAATATCTGCGTCAAATTGTATACTTAATGTCAATACTAATAATAATAATAATAATATATTTATGATGTCATTGATAAAGTGCTTTATTCAATGACATCAAAAAGTCCCTAAATATTCTTCCGCTTGGTGGAAATGGACCCTAAGAGATATTAATATCTTCAACTAGCAATATATAAGTGCAATATTTCCTATTTTGTACTGGTCCCATTGATAAATGAATTATATTTATTTCTAATAGGAATTAAATTGCCATAATTATTGAAACTGAAGAGTGGCTATGGCTTGGTGCCATACTGAGAAGTTTGATTTGATGCAATTCAGGTATTGGTTTCATATACTCTAACTAGCACTCCGCCTGTCTGTGAAGATTTTGTATTTTTCCCGTATGATTTTCAAATAACTCTTTGGGGTCGAATTTCCAAAAATGTTAGACTAGATAATAATTTAATTATTTAGTGTCTTGGTTATAATTCTGTGCAATCTTACGCTTTAATCATTTTGACAAACAGCAGTAAATAAGTTATTTTTAATTGTTTAAATATTTAAATACTGAAGCGAATTGCATTATTAATTGCACAGACAATTTAGATCTATACTACAAAATACAAAAATAAATTAAATACACTTTTGATATTTTATTTGACACCTTTTGGCTAATTCTTTTTGTAGTAACGTTTCTAATTGTCAGGAAATGGTTTGTGACCGAGGTCGCGGGAATATTTAAGAAAGATACCGCGGCCCTAGAACCCAAGGACACGTGAAGAAACAGGGTGTTTTTTATTAAGACAGTAAGAGTCTGACAGTCCTTTCAACGCTACTCAGGGCAGTAGGACTCATTTGATGATTTATTAAGGGGGATGCTCCAACCAGCCCGCGAAATTCAATTTTTTTTACGTTTTTTGCAATTTGCAGGCCAGTGACATGTTGTAACTTTATAATTATTTGTGTTGCGCAAATAACAAGTATAATTTTAAATATAAAAAATATCAAAAAACTCGCTCCATCAGCTCTCACATAGAAAAGGTGCATCATGTTAAAATCTCCGAAATCTAACTACGATGCACCTTTTCTATGTGAGAGCTGATGGAGCGAGTTTTTTGATATTTTTTATATTTAAAATTATACTTGTTATTTGCGCAACACAAATAATTATAAAGTTACAACATGTCACTGGCCTGCAAATTGCAAAAAACGTAAAAAAATTTGAATTTCGCGGGCTACATCGAAGCAATCACCTTAACAAAGAAAAAAGCAAAATGTTTGGACATGCCGTCGAAAAAGTCGGAAATTCTGTCACCGGGCAAACCCAGAGCAGTACCCTTAGCACGAGTTTTCAGTATTTGAGACGTAAAGTAAACTGGAACTTTAACAATTTCAAATTGTTAATTTTTAAGGAAAAAATTAGTTCCTTCTTCGCACACTAGAGGCGCTGTTTCATTATTTCATACAAGAAACGCTGTAAATACTGGAAAGACGCTGTAAAGTAAGAGTTAAAATTCGTGCTAAGGGTACTGATCGCATCTATCAATAATTTAATAGGAACTTCTCGATTTTTTATGATAAAACACTATCACGATAGTCTGATTTTGAACAATGTGTTAATTAGTTGCATCAGTCTGTTATTTTATTAGTCCTTGATGTTCACGAGCGTTCGTCGTTTGATTCTTAAAACAATTGTTTTAAGGTATAATTTGCCACAATAGACGCGTGCTTGTATGTACCCTAAGATTAAAATCGTATTATTGTGACTATTTGATTTGTTAATTTTGTTGATGCTGTAAATAAATTTTATTTATTTCATGGGTTGTATATTTTTGACTTTAGCTGGTCGATCCCTTTATCAACTTTAAAGAGCAACGCATAAGGTTGAAATTAGACTAAACTGTCTAGGACCTCGATATTGAGACAGTTTGTCTTTAATGGATTTTCAATTTTCTAATCTACAGCATAGATTTGAAAATCCATCACAAGCTTGTTTTCTCACTTCTCGCTCGCTTGCTCTTTTAGAGGATAGCATAGTTGCTATAATACTATTCTTAGTAAAACTATAAATTGCGAATCACGTTCACGACACTTACACCAAACGTGACTCGTGTTATATACTATTGAGTAAATACATGGTAATATAATTCACAATAAACATTCGAGCATGTTTATGTTAATTTCAATTCAATTGTAAATGTCATGTCGGAGGTGTGTCGCAGTATCAAGGCCCGGACACCATACAAAGCATTGCTATTTGCGTCTAAAATTGCCAAAAAATTGACAGAGAAAAATGATGATAGAACCTTTTGGCCCGACTGCGCCAGGTTTTGTTTTTAATGTAAGACATTGATAAAAATTTCTTTGGTAATGTAAAGAGATAGATGGTCCTATAATGGGATCCCTATGTGCTTCCGAAAATTGATGGTTACATTTTTATTATATAGAATTCGTTGTGTCGATAATTCAGTTGTATGATGTCTTATTCCATCGATGATCTTCGTATTTCTCATTCTTTGTATGTAAATTTTATTTGACATCAGGCTAGGGAGGGCTAAGTTTAGCCCATGCTATATTATATTATTATGTCTATGGTTTAAGAGGATGCCAAGGTCTTCAATAAAACAAATCAAAAATGTTTCAAAAGTTTATTTATCAAATATGATATATTATTCGTATTCCCTAACGACGTTGCTACCTAAAATGGACAGCAAACATCGATTAAAATACAAATATATGGCAATAATAAAATAAAATTAAGAAATTAATATATTTCGCTACAAATACATAATAGCAACATGGTTTTGGTAACATAATGAACACAATTGTAGTAAAAATAAGGTAAATTAAAAATATAAAATTATCGATTTGCACTTCCATTTATGTGAAAAAGAATTGAATTTGATAAAAGTAGGATTTATGCACTGGGGGCCTAAAAAGACCACTTTAGCCGGATTACGATAAGATAATAATTACATGAATTGCGATAAAATTCGTAATACTGTCATACATTGACAATTCATAACACAGGGTGTAAGGAACAACTGATGCATTAAAAAAAAACTACTCTCCATACAAAATTGGATACTGATTTGTACATTTTGTATGAAAAGAATTTTTTTTTTCAATTTCCTACAATAATTTCTCCTTCATCTTGTTTAGGGTGATGATCTGAAATCAAAAGTTAAGCGGGAAGCTTTCCGCCTTCCCCTAACACCCTGTATTAACTATGTGCGCCTGCGCAAACTGTAAATACGGCTCACCATGAAACAGTAAACACGGGGTAAAGAAAAAATTAATACAAATTAGATATGATTTCTTGCCCCAATTTTTAAGAGATTCGATACAGGCATATAAAAAGTTTTGATGTAAATTGAGCCTTATCACTGAACACTTTAAGTTGCAACTTAGACGCACCACATTACACTGGCCGTCTTTTTTTTCCACATGACTTTTGTCAGTCATTTACATCTTCCCGTTTCTCAAGGTAATGGTAATACTAGTTAATTCATTTTGCTAAAAATATAAGTAAATGGAAATTAATGATTTTTAAAATGTATATTGTAATATAATATGTAGATTAATGACATTTCAGCTAGTAAAATTGTGTATAGTTATAAACTACGGTTAGATCAATGATGCGTAAAACAGGCATAGTTTTTAACTACCGTCTGGGCTGCGTTTAAATCCTTTATCCAGTTTAAATTTATACTGACTAAATGTCAAACACCCCGTTTAAGTACATCGCGAGGTGAAAAATGAAGCTAACTAAAATTTAATCTGCCCCGTTTACGGTCGTCCGCTGGTATAAGTTTTTACTAAATGGAATAAGTTTTTGCGACCTTTTTACCTCGCAAAATTTTATCCTGCTGTCAGACTGACATTAAGTTTTGTTGTTTTGCTCGATTCGCGCCGTAAAAACGAATATTATTTTTATTTTAAATATTATTTGTGGATTATGGATTTATATTAAACCGGCAAATTGATTATTTGTTCAATAAAATGAGCTGTCAATTGAATTTGACAACTAACATTGACAGAAACTTATGACTCCGTTCAGCGAACCCTCGCTAGTTTAATTTTTTACCGGCGAAATATCGCCGGAAGATTTAAACGCACCCCTGGGAAATAAATCGATACCTAGATTGACAACCTAACGTCAATTTGACATGTGTCAATCACATATTTTTTATTGGTTGTCAATTTGTTTAACAATTAATTTCCGCGACAAAAATTGTAACAAAATAAAAATACATAAATCTTCAGTAGAAAATGCGTATAGCAGTAATAATGTTCTTAAAGAGATGTAACATATCTGTGGAATTTAAAATTTAAAGGAGTGTACGCAGTATTCAATTTATTAGACAAGAATGTTGGTATGCTGGCCGTCAAAAAATGTAGTCAAGGTATAAATTATTTCAAATACCTATTGGTTTAAATTTTTATTGCTAATATTTTGTATGATACGAGATTCTAAATTATATGTGTTGGCCAAAAGTAAGAATAAAAACTAAACGATGATTAATTGCATACAATTTTAATGTGGATACGTCGCTAATAAGTTGGATAAATTTTTTTGACGGCCGGTGTGACTTCAATTACTTTTACTACTATTTTGCTTACCTACGATAATTTACATACCTCCATGAAAGTTTTTTTTTATCATTTTACCCATTAAGTTTTGGTCTCTTGATTAAAACAGTCTAGGAGTAGCCACCATTGCAGCTTTGTCGAAACTTCTTCAGCCTATTCAACATAAAAATGTATTCTTGAAGTTGTATGGCTTATCGAAGTATTGGCTCAGTATTAGTTTGGCTTTCATCGAAAGTAAATACTAATTCTCAGGTTTTAACGCATAAATTAAAGTTAAATGATTCTATAATATAGAATTCAATAATTTTTAATAGTAGTACACTATTCAAAATAAAAAAAAAACCTTAATACTTTTGAATGGGGAAGGCCGGTCAAAGCTAATTGTAGATGGCGCGACCATAGCTAAGTCCTAAACCGACCAATGAGGTAGTACTATTTTGAAGTACCTATAAGATATGAACCAATGACGATGCTTGGAACTAGCTATACTAGCGCCATTCGTTTCCCAGTTGCCAACCCCATTGCTCGGGCTCAAACGCATCCCTCTAAAATCTACAGATATGTCACTTCCCTACATTTAGATACATTTACTTGTTACCTATGATACGGCAGCTATTCTTTGTCACAGTAAGGGCAAGCGAGTGTACCCATGGGGTCCCATGCTGGCAACACTTTGGGCTCTTGTTTGAACACTTGTAACACATCTTCTGGTACGTACTTCTTGTCAACTACCACCTGTGGACGGAAAGAGTAAGTATTTATTATAACATCACGACTATAATAATCTATGGTAAGTTAGGTGGAGGTGTACCTAATTAATAACACATCCACACTTGGTCAGTTAAGACCTTGTCCAGAAGTGGAGAATTTACCGAGGAATGTTTCGCGCGTTAGCGAGATACTAGGCGCCAATACACCGCATCCATAAGCATCGCGCGAATTCATAATACATGCGTAAATCGCGTGCACTTCTCCTGCAGGGCTAACATGCACGTCACGAGATAATTATCTCACGCCATTTTTTCGAGGTGAGATGACATATCTCGACTTCTCGACTGTTGGTAACATTGCACTACATTTTGTCATGTCGTTCTGTCAAACGCAGACTTCGAGAAATTTTCTCTACAAACTGCAACATAGGCGCCATATTTTCTCATAAATAATCGAGTTTTGACATTTAGATTAGATTCATTTGTCGTCGATCATTCTGTTCGAAGAGATAGCTGGAGAAAAATAAAAAGTGTTGCGAAAAATGGCAGTGCCGTATTATAATTATTTATTAACTATTTACGAGGAGAGGTGGAATAGGCGGATCGAAAGGAAGCGCATACGAGACGTCTGCGATCCTTTCGATCTTCGCGACAGCGAGTTCCAGTCGCTGTGGCGGATCACAAAGCCTATGGCTTTATATATAGTTGAAAAACTACGAGTGGACCTCGAACCACGCAATGGGGATGGTTTGCCCGCCCATTTAAAGGTATCTAAGTATAAAATATAAATATAAAAGTCAATAGGTACAATTGATATTTTCATCTCAATTTATTCTAACGACCGCCTTACCTACTAAAAGTATTTTTTTAGCGTTGTCCAAAAGCATTTAACAAACCTTATATAACCATTAGATTTGGTACCTACTTACATCATATCTCTCCTAAATACCTAGCTTAAAGGTCATCGGGCGCAATCCGACCCGGTCGCGGACATGAATGAAAATGGTCTAGAATGAAAGAGCATAATTCACATAATAATACACTCAATTATTTTTGTTGTAATCCATTGGAGAACAAAGTTTTAACCAAACATGTATTTATTCGAAAAATCTCCGTTCATTGTCTTTCCTCTTGATCTGTACGTTTCAGATTCTCTTTTGTTTTGATCGACTAGATAC
The DNA here is from genome assembly GCA_954870645.1 of Agrotis clavis. NCBI lineage: Eukaryota > Metazoa > Arthropoda > Insecta > Lepidoptera > Noctuidae > Agrotis > Agrotis clavis. Next base: position 8,887,024 of record OX940939.1, on the reverse strand, counting down.
AATAGTTTACAAGCCACTAAACCTGATTTTTAACCGACTTAAAAAAAAATAGGTACTCAGTTCGACCTGTACGTATGACGTATGTATGTTTGTCCGCGGTTATAGACTGTGGCGATTTTGATGCCGTTCTCAGAAAAGTGTTCCTAACATTCTGGAAAAGATTTTAGTATTATAACAATCATGGATATCTCATTGCCCGCATAGATTTTTCCGCCCTTTTTTGTTGCTTACTTGGATTGTAGATTTTCAAAGACGTCGAATATACGAATATTTTTGTTGAACATCCAAACTAAAAACAGAAAAACAAAAAAAAAAAAACTTAAAAAAAGGAACCTACCTGCTTCAAAACCAAACACACAAAAAGGATAAAATATTTTTTCTTTCGAAGTCGGTGGCCATATTCGATGAAAAAAGGGTAAATAAAAAAAAAAACAATATCCAATCTAGTCGGTGGCTTTGTTTTTTATTTCACCGACTTCCGAAAGAAAAGTCACACTTTTTTGTGTTTGGATTTGAAGTCGGTTCCTTTTTTTTAGTATTTACTGTTTTTTGGAATTTCTGTAATAGGCCGGGCCGCCATAAGACATCTGTATGCAAAATATGAGGACCAAGTTTTGCCTTTTCTCATTTAGTTTTAGGATTGTAAAGATGTATATTTTTGATGTTGTCAGCAATTATCTTGGTCTAAAAAAATGTACGTAGGACGGATGACAGCTTTATAAAGACGCAATTTGCACTTAAGTGACAATTTGCTTCTTGCTGTAAGCAAGAAATGAAGCCTATTTCCGGTAAAGGCAGCCGAACGCGAACTGCCTTTACATGGGCACGGAAGGTAAGGAGACTGTAGAGGGTCAACACCTAAGTATCTGGCTTGCTTTTCTCAAAGAATAGACTTGCCGTACATAGTGATTGGGTTCATATCATACGGCGTCCGAGGGATGAGGTGTGGCAGGAGACTAGACCACTCCAGCACGTGGCAACATGTTTTTAAATAGTCCTAGAATCCATTGCATTGCACACTTCATAAAACAGATTGCGGTCCTCATATTTTGCAAATAAAATGCCTTCTGCGACCTGCTTTATGATTAACGTATTTAATCCATGTTACGTCGCAGAAAAAACATACTTTCAGAACTGTTTTTATAATGACATTGGAATCACCTAGTGTTATTCACTAGTTAACTTACCTAGTGTAATACAATAAATAACACCACACGCACTAAGCTTTATATTAACATGCTTTCGATATCGTTTTGTGTATCCCAAATGCAGTAATATATTTATTTATTAAATCGCGTGAGACTGAATCGAACATTTAAACTGTCAAGACAATATTGTCTTGTCGGTTCACTGAAGAAGCTTTATGGCATAAAAACAAACAAATGAACAAACAAGAAAAGTGAGTTTATAAAAACGTGGGAAAAATAGGGCAGGGATTTTCAGACTTTGGAGGGAACGACTGTCGCAACCGAGATTCAGGCACGCCGCGCCGCAATCGCGGCGGTAAGACCCCTCTTTGAGGAGTGGCCGGAGAGGCGTCACGGCATCCTCACCTTCCGTCTGACGCAGGTCCTCACCGGGCACGGATGTTTCGGGAGGTTCCTGTGTCGTATGGGGAAGGAAGAAACGCCTGGGTGTCTCCACTGCGAGGATCGCCCAGAGGACACGGTGGAGCATACGGTGCAGGACTGCCCCGCTTGGGCAGAGCACCGCCGTGTCCTCACGGCGGCGATAGGCGGCGACCTCTCGCGCCCGGCACTGGTCGAGGCCATGCTGCGGGGCGAGACGGAATGGGAAGCGGTCGCCTCCTTCTGCGAAGCAGTAATGCTAGCAAAGGAGGAGGCGGAACGCGTGAGGGAGAGGACAGCGTCCACCTCACGACCCAACCGCCGCGGAAGACGCCCACGGCAACGGACGTCGCCAGACGATCTCCGGCCACCGTAGGCGCGGGCATGCGGACAGCGAGTAAAGGGCAACTCGCTGTCCGACCATGGACCATGCCCGAGTCGACGGCGCGTCGTGTTCCACGCGCGCCTCAAAGAGCGTCAGCAAAACTGACGGGGCACCCTCTCAGAGGGCCAAAGACTGCCGGGGTCGCGGGATTTTATTTCCTCACCTTGACCCCGGGACATAAAGGGCTATTGAAGGACACCGTGGATTTTAGTCAGTACAAGTCTGACAGTCCCTGCCCGGGGTGGGAGGACTCATTTGATGATTTTACAATGCTAAAAAAAAAAAGGGACTTTCAGAGTTGTACTGAACAAAATCCATGGTGTCCTTCAATAGCCCTTTACGTTCCAGGGCCACGTTGACCCAATAGAACCACGACCCCGGCAGGCTTTGGCCTTCAAAGAGGGGGGCCCCGTCATATTGCTGACAGCTCTTTGAAACCCGGGCATACCCGAAAATTGTCTCGCGACGTCCGTTGCTGTGGGCGTCTCCTGAGGCGGCTGGGTCGTGAGGTGGACGCTATCCGCTCCCTCACGCATCCCGCCTCCTCTTTCGCTAGCATGACTGCTTCGCTGAAGGAGGCGACCGCTTCCCATTCCGTCTCACCCCGCAGCATGACCTCGAACAATGCCGGGTGGGAGAGGTCGCGCCTATCGCCTCAGTGCGGTGCTCTGGCCAAGCGGAGCAGACCTGCACCATATGCTCCACCGTATCCTCCGGGCGATCCGGCTTGCGGTGGCAGGAAATCGACCCCTGCCATATTTTTAGATGAAACTGCATTAATTACGCCGAACAAATAATGAAAACTATTATTTTTTTTTTTTAATTCCCACAGCCCACAAGAATGCGACCCTTACCATGGTAACCAAGAGACATTTAGCTATATATCCTCAAGGTTTGATTCATGTCCGCCGTGGGTTTTTTTCCCATACAATTCGCCCGTTGACCTTTATAACCAAAACAAAAGTCGATTCTAACCTCACTTTTATTTTGCAATTTCGACATTCATTTTATTCAATATCAGGCTTTTTTTCAGTTGAGGTGGTTTTACCGCTATACTTATTAATCAACTATTTTAAACATACATCAGTCTTTTTAAATTAAAATATTTAAAATCAACATAAGATAATCAACTATTAATCATCTTCTTTATAATTTTCTAAATTTTCTTTCTGCTGCTTCGCCGCCTGTAACAAAAACATTTGTTAGATTACGAATATAAATATTAAATGCAAGCAATCGTACGATCACAAATACACAACTATACTGTCAAGAACTAGCAAATTTACTTACGTTTTCTTTTGAAATGCCATTTCAAACAGACAACACACACAAAACAAAAACAAAAACACAACCGGACTTCAGACATGAATGTTAATTGATTGTGACGTTTCGGTAAAGCCACCGGTTCAAAATTGACAATAGTGCTATCCTTGTCATTATTCATATTCGTAAAAGAGAAAAAACATTTTTATTTTTTAATTTAATGAACTTGACAACAAGTCTTTTGGCCTTGTTTCACATTTCATTCGTTCAATTTGTTGTGTGTGGGTAGCTTTAGTCACCATAGACACACATGATTATCAGTGTTTTCATTTAAAAATAAAACTTGACGTTTCGTCATGAAAGGGATATCTCACGACGTGATAATTCTCTCTCGTGGCGCATAAGTTGCGAATTGCGAGAAAATGATCGAGAGTGACAATATTTCTCATCCCATCTCGAATTTTCTCATGACCGCGTATGTTAGCCCAGCTGGACTCTTGACACGCCTGATTCGCGCGAGTCGAGATACGAGTACTAGCGACGCACGCCCCGAATCGAATGCTATTCCTCTAACTTAGCAGTCGCGCTTGCGAACTTTTGGTATTTACTATTTATCCCATTTTTTTTTAATTTTTACCCCGAACTAGGATTTTTTTCCTATATGTAGGTGAATTTATAAACATTTAACTCGCATGCACAAACAGATTCGGAAAAACTCCATGTAGGTCATACAAATATTTTATTTATATTATATTTTATACATTGACCAATTTTTTTACCAGACTGCGCAACGCAAAGTAGGGTAATGTGTTTATTTAATGACCATGTTCACGGTTTGTTAAAAATATCATCAAAAAAAAAAACAGAAATGAATTTGTATTTTTTGCAAAGCGTATTTTTGCCTTGTTTAGTTCCACGTCTGCGAGCGGGTTAGTAGCTAAAAAATAAGATTTAGAAGTAAAACACATACCTCAAAGACAAATTCTCTGAACCAGGGCTCAGTGAGCAGCAGATATCCCTTATCATACTCCTTGTCACTATAAGAATTCTCTACGCGGAACTTCTTCGGATTGCCTTTGTCCTGAAATCATTTTTTTATTTTTTTATTTAAAGATAGGTTCGCGTATCACCACTATCTCGCCTGATAGTGAAGATATGGTCGACGATGAAGCACGCTTGCCTAGAAGTAACCTGTTCACTCGTGACTTGAATAACCCAAGGTTATAGCTGTCGGGAAATACAGATGCCGGGAATTCCACTCCTTAGCTGTGCGTACAATAAAGGTATTGGCAAAACGCTTTGTACGTACCGGAGGGATGTCCACCATATATCGATGGCGCATTGCCATACGGTCTTACTATAATACTGGCTACGATCCTCACATACATACTTATCCATTGTGCTTAGAGCGAGTTTTTTTACGTTGACGCGATAGTATCGTTTAACCGCGTTTGGCGCTCTTATTGGTTGAGAGCTCGCACGACCTTGCAGAGGGCCAATAGGAGCGCCAAACGCGGTTAGACGTTACTATCGCGTCAACGTAAAAAAAAACTCGCACTAAGCACACTGTATCGTAGGTGCGTTTACAAATATTAAAACTCACAAACACCCAAACCCAGCAGGAATCGAACCCGCAACAGGCAGCGCAGTGGTCTTTCGCTTAGTTACTGCTCCAGCCGTTTAACACAAATTGTAGTCTAGAATTATAAATAGGATACTTTTTATCCGTTATTGCGTTCCTATGGGATCATTTTATTGTGATGGCACTGGGTGAAGCCACTAGCTAAAAAAGAACCTTTTCACCTCACACGCTCAGAAAGATTCTATTTCTCATTCAAAATCTGAGCGCAAAACTCCATTTTGTGCCCTAGAGCACAAAGTGTTGTTCAAAATTCGAACACGTCTTGTATTCAATTGTTTTCTACACTGGCAGGCGAGCCGCTTCCACTGGATTTCCTCGCTGTGTGAGGTGAAAAGTTGTGTGTTGCACTCGGCAGCAAAGTTTTTCTGCGTCTCGTACTTTTGAAAACTTCGCATCGCTCAGGATTCTATATTTGAACCGCTCGTTTCTCTCGCGGTTCAATCTTCGAATCCTTCGCTCGCTCAGTTCTCAATTCAAGTACTCGCGCCAAAAATCAACTTTGCAGCCTTGCATAACAAATAACTATTTTTTTTATGTGGTTAAATCATCAAATGAGTCCTCCCGCCCTGGGTGAAGCGGAGGGTGGATAAAACCGCTAGTAAAAGCTAGTGTATGAATATCACTTACATCAGTGCCGACGGCAGTGAAGACCATAGCGTGTGTCATCCAGGAGTCGCTGTACATGAGCCGGTCAGCCTTGCTCAGTCCGATCTGGACCTCCGTGTTGAACAACAGCCGGTAGTCTTGACTGTGGGGGATAACAGACATGTTTTTAAAAACATGAATGGCTACCATTCAGTGGGGGGTGGGTTCCGACAACACATGTATACAGCTTGGCAAAAAACAGTAGAAAACCGGAAGTGGCCACTGTGCTCTCGCTACCAGCACTGAATGACTTTATTTTATTTATTTTCACTTATTACGTTAGTTTAACGGCACAATAATAAATCTAACAAACCTGCGTCTTTGTTTACATCAAATATCAAAGATTTTAAAACGTTGTCAGCAAACACTACCCTTCTCTTAGTTTATTGTACATACCGAAACCGGTAATATTGTATAACATCATGCTACACTATGAGCAAACAGCGGGAAACTGCGGGAAACAGTTTATAATACCAAAACTTAGGGGCCGCAAGACCGTCTTAAAAAGTCACCGGAACTCTAGAACGCAAAGGGCAACCAAAGGAACGGTGGACTTTTAGGCAGTAAATCTGACAAACCCTTTCGCTCCACTTAGGAAGGGAGGTACCATTTGATGTTTGATTTCCCGGCCAGGTAAATGTCATTGGGTTTTTCCAGTAGCAACCACGGAGTCTGGGTTTGTGGCCGATTGATGGCAACCCTGTACTACATGGAACTTTAACATCAATGGGAAAATCTAGTTATTCACTATCTTACTTATATTTATTAGAAGCTGAGTTTATTCCCGCAGTGGAAGCGTGCTGGGCCCTTATCCTATTAGATGTTGAGTAAGGAAAAGGCGTTTACTTTAAAATAAATTTTGGAGCTTTATTCTTGCACGCATTATACAGAACCAAAATTCCTGAGACAGTTCGATATTCAAACTTAAACAATGTTGCCACTTAATTAATGATATCACAACACAAAAATAAAAATAAATGTTTCCCAATTACTTTTAACAATATTATAAACGTGAAAGTTTGTTTGGATGGATGGATGTTTGTTACTCTTTCATGCAAAAACCACTGAACGGATTTGGATGAAATATGGAACACGGATAGTTTATAACCTGGATTAACACATAGAACAGTTTTTATCCCGATTTTATGTTCCCGTGGGAGAATTTTAGAGTTGTAGCGGGTGAAGTAGGGTATCGAACCGGGAAATCCCGGTCCGGAAAATCCCGGGATTTCCCGGTTCTTGAAGTATATTTTAAAACCCGGGATTTACGACTGAGAACCGGGAAATTCGGGATTTTCGGGACTCAGAAAAACAGTATAAATAATTTGTTTAAACTTGTTAATTCTTTTATAGAACAAAAGAATCAAATTGGATGTAAGGTATTTATTCACTTCGTCGTTATATACGGAATAACATGTTCAGATACAGTTTGGTTGACAGAGAAGAAAAGTTGATAATGTAGTACTGGTTATGCCTATCTCGAAAGCCTTTGACAGGGTCTCGAGACAAAAACCTTCCTTGCTTTTGGTATCCCAGTTGATTTTTGTAGCTGGATATCAGACTTTCTTAGTGAACGATCAATCAGAGTTGTCGTTGATGACTGATCCTTTGAGCTTTTGGTTATTGACTCTGGAGTTCATCAGGTACAGCTTGGCCAGAACGGATTGAAACGGAACTAAAATTTTTATTTCTGACAGCGTTTTAAAATCTTTGATATTTGATGTAAACAAAGACCGCAGGTTTGTTAGATTTATTATTGTGCCATAAAACTAACGTAATAAGTGAAAAAAAATGAAATAAAATCATTCAAAGTGCTGGTAGCGCGAAGACAGTGGCGACTTCCGGTTTTCTAAATTTTTATGTCAAGCTGTATCTGTTTTCTTTGCAACTCTTATTTTGCTGCACATTTCTTACCCAGTTCAGTCAGGTATTGTTGGATAGGTAGATATCAGAACTGTTTCAGTGACATAGTCGCCCACTGCAAAATCCAGTGGGGATGAAGTTCATTGCTTCAGAGAGACCATGCTAGAGCGAACAGATTTGATACTTAGTATCCCAGTGAGCGAACAAGAAACTTCTCACTTTTAACGCCACCAACATACAGGCGTATATTTCCTTAGTGAAGTAGGAGTAAATCGAAACTACATCTTTTATAGAGTAATTTGGACCAACTCATATTTTTCCTGTTTCTGTAACTGATGAACTTGAGCTTCTGGGCATGGAGCTGACATCTAGTGTCAACTTTGACGTGGGCATCCTAAATAGAGTGAAGTGATACCTTACACCTGGATAGCTTAGCCTATGTGCAAGCCCATTTCTGCACAAGGTGATTGCGTCGTAGTAGGCCGCGAAATTCAAATTTTCTTATGCTTTTTCTTACGGAGTATTGCAGCAACCTTACTCAACTTAATCATTGGGATGATACTGCACTAGACCCAGAGGAACACAGAGCTTCTTAGACTAATTGGCAACGTGAAACTGGTGGATGGTTACTCTACAGTTTAGCTCATCTCAGCGACGCAAGCTTATCCTCTTTTCTTTTTTTTTATTAGTTTCACTCGTGGCTAAGATGAGACCTAATAAAATAGGTCGAACTCATGAATTCTACAACCTCTTTCCACCGGCCTACTTGCATTACATCTAATGTCCAGTATTGGACACCTAGATGAACTGCAAGTTTCCATCCATTTAAATTATTATAGTTAGTACAGCAAACCCATGTCTATGAGGCCGACGAATAAGTTGGTTGTATGATTTAAATCAGAATAAATAAGTACTAAAGTTATCTTATTATTTTCATTGTTTTCTAATGCCAAGGAAAAAATGCATTTTTGTCCCGGAAGTCCCGAAAATCCCGGGATTTCCCGGTTCCTTGGACGCCCGTCCCGAAAATCCCGGGTCTTCCAACAAGGACCGGTTCTCGATTCCCTAGGGTGAAGCCGCTGGCAACAGCTAGTACTTTAAATCGATCAAGTTGTAAAATTATATGGTCAACATACATCTAAGTAGGCCACGGCCAGCGTATAGTTTGCAGCGTATGGTTGATAAGTACTCACGCATCCAAGTCTTCGAAGCCGTTCTTCCTCTCGAATCTCTTGGACACCTCACAGCCGAACCACACCGCTTCACCGCCCGCGATACTGTCCTTGACAACCCTACAACAGAATAGTATATCATTAAAAATTCTATGTCGATCCAAATCTTTTGTGATTGGACATTTTTAAGACTCGAATAGGCAAATTTAGTTCCTTTCAGCTTCATAATCCTGAAGAAATCTATGAATTCTGATGCAATTTATTTTTAGGCTTTTTCTAACCAAAATTAAACAAGCAGAGCGAAGGGTAGACACAACGCCAACGCTACAAAATACGACATGTATTTCTTATGCTTATGCTTTTAACACCTGAAAGGCTACATCGGTTTCCATTAAATTTGGTACACACATAGACCATGACTTTTATTTTATGACGTCAGATTTTTTGTCCCGATTCCAGTGACATATTTTTTTTTACAATATGTTCGCTTTTGACTACTCCGAGTATATCGCCTGATAGTAAGTGAAGATGTGGTCGACGATGAAGCACGCTTGCCTAGAAGTAACCTGTTCACTCTTGACTTGAAGACCCCAAGGTTATAGGTATCCTATCCCTTGCTGTCCCCAGTGACGCCCTCAGCCGAGATTCGTACCCCACAGGGGCTACCTTTTTTTTTTTCGTGTTCCTTCGGATGCCCTTTACGTTCCGGGGCCACGGTATCCTGGGTTAAGAAAAAACCCGCGACGCGCCACCGACCCGGGCTTGGTCCTTGGTCGGACGGCGAGCTACCCATAACTCACCGTCCGCAAGCCCGCTCCACCGCTGTGCCCTCTGCTAATCAGAGGGACACGCGTTGGAGCGTCCACACGACAGGCTATTCGCATACGGGCAAAGAGACCCCTTAGGCACACAGTGCCTAAGGAAGAGTTTTTGCCCGCATCCCAGGGTGCACCGGCCCGAAAAACTGGTCTTCCCCCCGGATGTATCCGAGAGGGAACTCCAGTCCACGGGCGCACGTGGAGGTTTCCTGTCTTAGCACCTACCCTTAGCGTGTGGTCACTTAGTTTGTAATATTTTAGTTGTAGCTATAGTTGCTCCTGGCTGGAGGCCTAAGGGGCTGCCTCCACGAGCGAGAGAATCGCGGCGATATTATCGCCGTGCCACGTTTTTCTATACACTCTCTATGGAACCGTCTCCACACGGCGATATTATCGCCGCGATGCGACGAGTGGCAACGAGCGCGCAAAACGTCATTACATCGTCGCTAGTCCGCCGCGACTAGCAACGCGACCGCCGCGCGCTCGCGGCGCTCTCGCGACGAGCGCGCGGCGGGCGCGCTGTCAAACGCAGCGTCATTTCAGCATTGCCTCTCGATAAGCGAACTTGGCAACGTGACGTCAAGGAAACGCGGCGATACCGTTACGAGTCGCCGCGGAATCGCCGCGATACCGTAACGACTCGCGACGATACGCGGCGGAATTATCGCTCGTTCGTGGAGATTATCCGACGATATAAGGGCGGACTCGTCGCGATTCTCTCGCTCGTGGAGGCAGCCCCTTAGAGTCATTTAAGGTATCCACAGAAAAGAAGCTCACTACCTCCTCTAGGCTGACCTGCGAGAGACCTCAAAAAAAAACTTACGTCATGAGGGTCTCTATAGGCTGGTTGTTGTACGCGGTCTGCCGGCCTCCCACGACGTTGCCAAGACAGTGCAGCGTGTACAGCTGACCGAACGGGTTCGACTGCCGAGGATCTGATACTAGGCATACCTGTGAATTATTATAAAAAATGATAAATAGTGGGTTATTTTGGAATGGTGGTTGCGACCGTGTTTGTGTTTAGCTTGGCATGTAGAAACGGATTTTGTCGATAAAAAAAATACCAATTATACAAAACTAAGGACCCACCCCGGCTCCGCACGGATGCACATATTACGTATAAACCGTCCTCTTGAATCACTCTTCTTATAAGAAAAAAACGTATCAAAATCCGTTGAGTAGTTTTAAAGATCTAAGCATACATAGGGACAGACGCAGACAGCGGGAACCGACTTTTTTTATACTATGTAGTGATGATGTAATGTGTATGATATGCAAAATAACCGGATTTAGAAGGATTTCTCTTCTTCAGCGTGGCGGTCTAAGGGGGAGGCCTATGTTCAGCAGTGGACGTCTTCCGGCTGATGATGATGATGAGAAGGATTTCTATCGTCCTAAACAGTCTCGGTACTTTGTGACAAACTTAAAGGCGTTCTTAAGCCCTATTTCCATAATGCAGGAACTTGACATCAAGCAGCGCCTGTCTTCCATTGTGCAAGCTCGAATCCTGACATTCTTTGGACACGTATCCCGGCGTGGCGACGAGTCCATCGAGCGCCTAGTGGTGCAGGGCAAAGTTGAAGGCACCCGAGCACGAGGTAGATCGCTTATGAGATGGACGGATCAGATAAAAGCAGCTGTGGAAGTGTGGACAGTTCCTTGCACGTCTGCACCAGAAAGGCGGCCATCAGACAGGAATGGCGGCGTATTGTTAGGCGAGCCACTAACAGTTGAAATGACGACCACGACCACTCTGCCAAGAGTGCAACGACGAAGAAGAAGAAGCCCTATTTAGGCATACAAGAATTTGCATGCAAGTTTGACTACATTGCGGTATTTGTTCGATCAACTGAGTTCATTGTCCATTAATAGTCCGCAATGTAGTCAAACTTGCCTAACAGGGTTTTAAATATCTGGTGAAATATAGTCGAGACTTTCTGTAAGTCTTAAGAATTCATAGCATAATGTTCCACTGGTGCGATGCAGGCTTCTTTTCATTGTAAAATAGTAAATTAAATAGAAAGTGGCAAGTTTTATATTATTCTCCACTAGCAGTGCCCGCGACTTCGTTCGCGTGGATGTCGGAACTTAACAATGTGCTTTTTTTTATAAAATTGACAAAGTTTCATATAAACTTTCATCCCCTATTTTACCCCTTAGGGGTAGAATTGATCAAAATCCTTTCTTAGCGGATGCCTACGTCATAACATCTACCTGCATGCCAAATTTCAGCCCGATCCGCCCAGTGGTTCGGGCTGTGCGTTGATAGATCACTATGTCAGTCAATCACCTTTGAGTTATATGTATATATATATTTAAGAAAGATTTATTCCATTTTATTTAGAGTCGGCGCTATTCGTTTTCTGCATTCATTCTTCGCTATCAGACGTCACAGCATCATTTTCTCCTTGTATTTCTTAATAAGTTCATATTTTTTCTTACATAATCCATCCATCTTTTCTTTCGCCATCCCCTTCCCCTCCATCCATCAATATCTCTCTTAGTTATAACAAAAGTTTAAATAAAATAAACTACCTTATCATTGACATCGAACAGCGGCCGGACATGTTTTTCGTAAAACTCCTGCGGGCTCAGCAGACCGAAGCTCTTGTACGCCTTCTCCTTGTTGTAGTACTCGAAGTTGAACTTTTCTGGTGGGGTACCTGTGTCAGGACATAAATAATACATATCACTACATCCTCTATCCTACTAATATAATAAACGTGAAAGTTTGTTTAGATGGACTCTTTCACGCAAAAACTGACTTAACTTTTAGTGTGCTTTCCGAGGCACAATGGAAACTCGGTATGTAAGTCAACGGTTACACGCTCAGTCTGGCGTCAGTTCAGTCCATCAGTCTGGTCCGGCTAAGACTGATGCCAGAATGATGGATGAAAAATACGGTTAATTTTTGTCATTCTGGACCATCAGTCCGTCAGTCAACCGGTTAGACGATAATTCTCCCGTCATTCTGAGCAGACTGATGGACCAGACTGACGCCAGACTGAGCGTGTAACCTTTGACTAAGGATGTTCACGGGTCATTCATCTACCTACCTACCTAGGCAGGCGTGTCCTAACTTTGAAGATTGACCCATGCGGTTATTGTTACGACCTTCTTTTATACATAAGAGGCTGTAAATACTAGCTGATCGGGCAAACTTCCTACCGCCTCAAAATCACTTTTTAAACCTTCCCTGGACTTCTAAAAGTAATTCAAAACAAAAATTAGCCAAATCGGTCCAGCCGTTTTCGAGTTTTAGCGAGACTAACGATCAATTGATTTTTATACATATAATAGAATAGAAGAAGATGTTGTGTTACCCAAGCAAGTGGCGACAATGTTGTATATGACAGCCATCTGTTTCTTGATGGCGGCTTGGATGTCTTCGTCCGTCGCGTTAGACGCCACCTTGTCGCGCAACTCCTTGGCGTACTCGCGGAGCTGAAACAAATTGTATTTTTCTAAAATAAAAGTCTAAGTTACTGCTTATTATTACATCAGCTACCTACCAATAGAAGTCCCGTCAAAATCGGCCCAGCCATTACAAACAGACAGACAGACAAAAAATTGTAAAAAATGTTATTTTGATGTATGTACCGTATATATATTCGTATGCATGTAGTAAAAATACGGTTATTCCAATATTACAAACAGACACTCCAATTTTATTTATAAGTATAGAGTATAGATGTATAGATAATATTTATTAGCTATCAATAGAACTCATCTGATATTTATAAAATGTTCTCTGATAGCTTTCATACCCTCACATGAAATTGATCCTTATATAATGGCGTCATTTGAATGAATTTGGTATCAATTTTAAGTGAAAATGTACTCAAGATCGCGCAGAATCGGAGTAAGTGATTCCATACTTTTCCCGCTACTGGCTTATCCACACATGCCGCCGGCTTTCAGATTACCTTGCCGCTCAATTTGCCGCCGGCTTTAGCGACGGCCTGCAGATGCCGTTGAAATGATGTTATATATGAATACGAAGCCGCAAGCAAACTGCCGCCGGCAACCAAAAGCCACGCGTGCCGCAGGTAAAAGATGCATGTGCCGACGAGCATGTGTGGATGCGCCATAATATGTAGCTGATATTCTGTTTTTGTTCCATACCATGGAAAATATAATAATTCCTAAATGGAAGTGGTGGTAATTGGCTTAATTTCCTCGTAGAACCGCAGAACGGATATGAGATAAGAGAGAAAAGTTTGGAGTGCCATGACCGCGTACCGGAAGACAAAGCATGATAAGTATACCACAAGATGGACTGATAACCTGGCGAAGAACGTGGGAATATGCTGGAAGGAGCACAGAAACTGCCGTAGTGACATTTAGGCATTTGGGGAGATATGAAATACAAGTTTTTATTACAATAGCTTTAATAAATTTAAATTTTAAGTTGTTTTAATCTGAATGTTTCATTGTATCATATTTCCATGTTGAATTTTTTTTTTACTTTGATGGTTATTTAGACTTATTAATTTTGTTTTGGTCTTAATGTTAATTTATTTATTTATTTATGTACACAAAAACACATAGACACACATACATATAATAAATAAATAAAATAAAAATAAAAATAGCCTTTATTCACTGACTTTTACACTTTTACATATTCTTTTACAATTTATCTTTAATTAGCATAATTTAATGGTCAGGTTGTCCTTTGACATAGGCCTCCTCCAGGTCGTGCCACTTTTTACGGTGGCCTGCAAATCTCCTCCACCCCGGTGTGAGATCGTCCTCCCACCTCTTGTGTTGCCTGCCTCTACGCCTTTTCCCGTCGCGTGGGTACCACTCAATCACGCTTTTCGTCCACTTTTCTGTCCTATTTCGCATTGTGTGACCCGTCCATCTCCACTTCAGTCTCTTAATTCTATTGACTACATCCGCCACCCCCGTTATCTTTCTTATGTCTACGAGTCGACATTTGTCTCTAAGGCGGATGCCTAGCATGCTCCTCTCCATTCCTTGTTGACAGACTTTAAGTTTCTGTATGCTTGCTTTCGTTAAGGACCATGTTTGGCATCCATATGTGAGTACTGGCAGAATACAACTGTCATAGACCTTTTTCTTTTCCCGTATTGGTATGGACTTGCTCTTCACGACTTCCTTGAGGGACCAGTAACGGGACCAGGTGTTGTTTACTCTTCTTTGTATTTCTTTAGGCATTAGGTTTTCGTGAGATATGAGGTGTCCCAGGTATATGTATTCATCTACATATCCGACTCTTTGTTCTTCTATTGCTATTGTTTCTCTTGTGCTGTTGGTAATTACTTTCGTTTTAGAAAAGTTTATAGTGAGACCCACTGTTGCACTAGCATGGGAGAGTTGTTTCAGCATTTTTTGTAGTATCTGTGGTTCTTCTGCAAATAGCACAATGTCATCAGCAAATCTGAGATGGTTAAGCCTTTTGCCATTGATATTTAGTCCGAGGTTATCCCATTCCAGTTCCCTAAAGACGTCCTCCAGGACTGCAGCAAATAGTTTGGGCGATAGTGGGTCCCCTTGTCGCACCCCTTTCTCAATTTTAAATTCGTCTCCTATGGTTTCTAGCTGTATTCGGGCCGTGCTTCTTTTATATATTTGCCTGATGATGTTTATATACTTGGCGTGAACCCCTTGTTTCTCTAGTGCACTATATATATAGCTGTGGTAAAGGGAGTCGAAGGCTTTGTTATAGTCTATGAATAGGATGTAGTAGGGCTTTCCGTATTCGTTATACTTTTCCATGACCTGTTTCAAGACATGTATGTGATCGACTGTAGAGAAGTCGCTTCTGTTCACATACATATACACACACATTATTTAATTTTTAAAACTGAATTTACTTCAATGTTAATTTTATTTTAATAATTTAATTGTTTTTATTTTAAATTCACTGTATGAAATATGGTTAAAGTTATCTGAATTAAATTAATTTTAACTTTATTGAGTCCACTTTTCCCACTGTGTGTCTGTTAACGGAAATGTATGTAATCCGCCCGAAAATATGTGAAACCGAACCTCGGGGTGCCCCTCACGTTTACTTTCAAAGGTACCCAAAACTCTTAGGCACCCCGAGGTTCGGTTTGGTACCCAACCAAACCGAACCTCGGGTTACCCAAGAACCTTCAAACCTTGCAAGCGGAAATAGGAGCCCAGCGCAGTGGGTCTCCGTCTAACTAAACACGTAGAACATTGTTTTATACATTTCTTAAATAGCTTAGGAATTGTAAAAATTACCTTGGTTTTAATAAGCGCGTTCATGTGCATACTGCGTCTGGAGCTGAACGACTCGGCGAAACATTTCTTGGGTATGACGCCATATTTGTTCACCAAGTTTACTATCATGTCCCATTGGCCGCCATCGTTGATTGGGTCCTGCAAAATAGAAGAGCATTTAACATTTATTGACTAGCTTTTGTCTGCGGCTTCGCCTGCCCACCCCCTTTATTGCCTATGTCACTCAACACCAAAGCAGCTTTCAACTGGTGAAAGAATTTTTGAAATCGGTTCAGTAGTTTTTGAGTTTATTCGTTACAAACAAACATCTCACACACACACTCACAAAAATCTCTTTATAGCTGTTGCTTACAGTTTCGCCTCGATAATTATCCCACGGGATGATAAATCGGGATAAAAACTATCCTATATGGTAATCCAGGTTATAAACTATCTGTCTACCAAATTTCATACAAATCCGTTCAGTAGTTTATCTCTGGTAAGATATCTAGGTGAAGTGTTGTACGCGTCCATTGGTTACAAATATTTTTCCGTGCGAGAATCGAATCGGTTACACGTAGCGTAACAACCAATCGCTTAACCACTGCGCATACCGTGCCACTCTATCTGTTAGTATGCTAGTCAAATAATGGCGGGATGTGCCAACCTACTCTGATTTAATCAGTTTAATTGCAATTACAAATTGCAACAGATGCACACTTATCATTCAGTGTTTTATTTGCATTGATATCTCTTATCATTGCAAATAACCCAATTGTGATAGAACTGAGTGAAATGTAATAAATAAGTCCTTATCATTATAACATAACATATCGCAGGTAATATCGGCAGGTTTGGGCAGAGATGTAGGTTGCGTTTAAGTCCCATTGGAGGGCAAATCTCATCCAAAAACCTGGGCTACTATACCTCGGAATGGATTCCACGACCCAAGGTATAGGCCTCCCCAGTTTTCTGTCATACTTCTCGGTTCAGTGCGTCCCTCATCCACTTGTTTCTCGCGATTTTGTCGATAACGTCAACCCAACGGGATTTTGGACTGCCCTGAGTACCTACTATCATGACTTTTCCAGTTTTTGTAGCGTAAACTGGAACTTTGAAGGAAAAAAATAGTTCATCGTTTGTACGCGGTGGAGCTTTATCATTTTTCCATACAATAAACGCAGTAAATACTGCTATAAAGTATACAATACAGAATTCTCGCGAGGCTCTCTGGTTTCTTAAAATACTTTGTGCATTTTAATTTTCTTTTCTTTCTCAAAAATGTTTTTTTAGTTGTCCATGAAGTCACAATATGGCAATAAGACCGTCCTATTCTTAGTTGAAAGTGTTAAAAAGCATAGTAGTTACAAGCGTCCACGTTATTTTGATACGTCCTCATTCTGGATAAAAGATATCAACTTAATATCGGTACAAAACTATTGGCAACCGAGATAACGAAACCGCAATGGTACTTCAAGTAAATTGTTACCGTGACCCCGGAACATAAAGGGCTATTGAAGGACACCGTGGATTTTAGTCAGTACGAGTCTGACAGTCCCTCCCGCCCTGCCTGGGGTGAGAGGACTCATTTGATGATTTTACCACGCTAAAAAAAAAGGGTAAACGTTGTACAAGATCTGGTCTAGTACTATAGACTAGTATAGACTTTCCCCGATAAAGTTGTACACATGAAATCCATAGGTACTTAAATTTTAGAAATGACAGAAAATCCAGCTTTTGGACTACGACACGCGTCGTAACCCTGTCGATTGCTCTGTCTATTTTTTACACCCTAAGATTGGATGAAAAGTAACTCCCAGAAATAAAAAGGCATGTTTTTCCAGACATGGCAGAATTTAGATCACATTTTGAATTTAGTGTGGCTCAGGAAAAAGAAATCCCGTCTCAAGGAATAAAGATATACCTACATGATAAATTTTCCAACAAGGCGTGGATGGCCAACAACTACGAGGAACAGCAAAAATTGCTTAACGGAGTCTCAGGGCCGAATTTCAGCTTTACTAAGTAGACGGCCAAGCCTGTGTTGACTACACTACTAGGCTTGGCCGTCTATTCCGTAGTCCGTAGTCTCCATTACATAAAGTTGAATTTACCTTGAGCAAAAAGTTGACAAGTCTTCCTTCGAGTTGTTCTCCCTGCTTGGCGGTGGCTACGATGTTATTCAGCCAGTAGTGAGCGCGCTCGATCTTGTCCCAGAAGAAGAGATAGCTGTGGAGACAATGAGCAATTGTGAAGGAGCATAATCAGGGAAATGTGACGCAAAGGGAGGAGGCAGTGGATAGAACATGACTAATTCAAAAAGTTATTTCATTTTTATTTCTATACAATTCAACTGTTTTTCTGCACGAGTATAGCGTGATCCGTACACTATTGAAGAATAGAAACATTTTCTACGTGCTGTTAATATAGATTACGATATTACGGTAGAGCAGTGGTGGCCCTGTGGTATCAGCCCCGACTTACGAGTCGTAGGTCGTGGGTTCGAACCCATCCTGTCGCATTACTATGTGTAATTTATTTCATCACCACTGCTCTCAAAACGGTGAAGGAAGCATCGTGAGGAAACCGGCATGTCCTGGAACCATCAAATTTGATGATAAATGTGACATCTTCCAACCTGCACAGGGCCCGCGTGGTGGATTATGGCCCACTCCCTCTCAGAGAGAGTAGGCCTGTTTCCCAGCAGTGGGAATATTATAGGCTGATGATGATACTACTTACAATTTTATAATATTATATGTATGTTCAATTTCAGGCTTGGTCGACCAGGTACTTGAAGATAAAACAACAAAGCAGCTGAATCAATCGAAGTCAGTTATGGTAGACATAACAAGATAATACATTAAGTACCAACACGTTTCGTGTATCGTGATTCTAAACACAACATGACAACTTTGTCGTCAGGGTATTTCCGCATTTTGTGGGACTGTTTTAGCAGGATGACGCGGCCGTGAAACGTAATGGGCAACCGGAGGAAGAGGGTGGACTTTTAGTCAGGAAGAGTCTGACAGTCCCTACCGCTCCAACTAGGGCGGGAAGAACTCTTGATGATTTTACCACGTTAAAAAAAGGGGCTTTGATATTGATGACTTTTCTTTCGGAAGTCGGTGGCAAAAGAGTCGAATGAAATTAATAAAAAAGTCATCGACTTCCGAAAGAAAAGTTTTGTAGGTTATTTTACCCTTTTTTGTGGTTGTTTTTGAAGGCGGTCACATTTTTTTTGAAAAAGTTTTTTCATAATAACAATAAACTTTCTCAGAGTCATGGAAGATTCCTCGCGGGACTGTCTCATCAGTTAAACATGACCCTGGAACGTAAAGGGCTATTGAAGGATCACCGTGGATTTTAGTCAGTACAAGTCTGACAGTTCCTCCCATCCTACCCTGGAGGACTCATTTGAGGAAGACAGTCTTCCTGAGGAAGACTTAGGTCTTCTTTCTACCCATAACTGCTGTCTGAAGAAGCTCCATATAATAGTCAAAAAGAAAAAAAAAAACATACCTCTGAGAGAATTCAAACTCCTCAATGCCATATTTCTTCATGAAGGGCAGACGCATAACATTGAGCGCGGCAAACAGCCAGCAGCGTCCCGAGTTTTCTTGGTTTGTCACCGGCTTGGCTTCAGAATCAATCTGTTAATAGAAAATCAATTTTATTGTCTAGAAAATTAAGTTTCATTTTGTTTATTATAATGCAGAGATTAGAACCACAAACAAAAAAAAACTTCTTTACTGTAACAGCATAGTACTGCATTTTTCTAGTTGGCCAGTTACTGAAATAAAAAAAAAAACACTGCTTCTGGGACGGGGTGAAGCACACTTGCCTAGGATTTATTCTCTTAAACTTGAAGAGATCCCTTTTCAAATAATTTGGGAACAGCGAACCTGTTCATATCATAGATTTTCAGAAGTTTTAAAGTATCATAGATGTAAGTATTTTAGATCTGCCGATCAGGACATTTAGTTTTATGTTATAACCAGCTTCCTCATATTTACAGCCCAACTGTTTGGTTCCTTTTGGTTGTGGTTTGATGTTATATAGCCTATAATCTTCTTCGATAAATGGACTATCCAAGATAAAATAAAAGAAGTTGTCTCTTACTAGGAATTTCTCTTATGTCATAAGTGCATTTAAACATAAAAAACTCACAGACCCGGAAAAACTACTTAGGTCATACAAATATTTGTTAGGTGTGGGGAGCCAAACCACTACATACTGAACAGCAGTTGAGCACTTAGGCACTGCATCAACCGTGTCGTTTTCAATTCAAACCAGTTGTTCCTGAGATTAACGCGTTCAACCAAACAAACTCATGAGCTTTTTATTAGTTTAATTACTTACTTTGATGTTATAGACATGTAGCGTGGTCTCAGTCTTCTTCCGGCTGATGGCAACCTCAAATGGATCAAATCTTGTGCATGCATTCTGTGCGAGTTCATTTTTGGGGTCCGAATAGAAGTCACAGCGGAACTTGGATAGTGTGTCCAAGGTCAATGGGACTGTAAATAAAAGATTTTTTTATAAAATGCTGGTAAAATAAGTATTAATTCAATGTATTTTTTGAATTTTGAGCATTGCAATGATTCCAGTTTCCGCAATCCAGGTCCAAAGTGGACCAACTGACTTTCTATGATGCTGTCTGGTTTGGTTGGAAACTGAAAATTATTGCTATGCTAAAAATTAGAATTTTAAATTGGAGAGGTCAACTTTCTGATTGTTGAAGGACAGAGACAATGGACATGGTAAGATTTGCAGCAGTCTGAGAACCGTTTTATCAAGCGATATTGTATTTCCTAGCAAAACCGTCCCTAAGATGACCCACTGATCAAAATAAACAGTAAATAGTTGGGATAAGACTGGGAGGCTGATAATTTTTAACATTTCCAAGGAAACTTTCACACCAGCTTACTGACAAGTAGAAATTCTACATTTATACCAACCAGTGCGAACTATCTTTGAGACAGCCCCATAGTAGAGGGAAAGTTTCACATCAAATGTGGAGTATTTTGCAACCAAATTATGGTTGTTAGGCACGAAAATTTTTGTCAAGGGAAACTCACTTTTATGATCGACTTGTGTGCTATATCTTATCAATCTTACAATGACACTATTGTTTACCGGTAACTTGATTATATTATTCATTTCATGGTGAGAGGATTATTGTAAAAATGGTAAAAATTACATAATATTATTCTATGGAACTGTACATGAATTTGGTAAATCAAATTGACATGAGTACCTGTATTTTAGGTATATTCTTTATCTGGTATACAACCTCATCAGAGTGTTTCCGAAAAATAAGATTAACTATTTTTTTAGATTATGTAAAATAGGGATTTAGCAAATAGTAACGAGCACTATTGTAGCTTTATTAATTATTTTAAATTAAGTCTGTTTATGTGGCAGGTAAATAATATAATGACACAGCAAATTTTCTTTTCTTGTGTTTTGTTGACTAGGCACAAAGGACATGAAAAAGAACTAACACATGGCAGAAATTATAAAGTTTGTTACAGAAAAAGTTAAAAAAAAAGGTTGCACTCCAGGAGTGCCGGTAGAAGTGAAAACTTTTTTGTTACTATGTTTTATTTTTAATTTGAATGACGTCTTACTCATTTTCGATCAGGGTCACGTGACCCTGACGCGAGTTTTGGTCACGTGACCCTGACGCGAGTTTTAAATTTTTTACCCATTACAGAAAAAGTGTACAACGCCGCTAAAGAAGTTTTCACTTCAAAAATAATTGAAACTCAAATTAAAACTTGCATGGCAGGTTATGTTTGAGTTTCCAAGTTGTAAAAAAAATAAAATAAAGATAATGTACCTGTAGACATGGCTGCAGAAGCTATTCGTAACGAATGATGCGGCCGACACTTGATTAACACTGTTGAAAGTGATTTTACAAGCATTTATTTTGGTATAATTTTTAAGGAAACCATAGAGTAGCTTCGATCAACGTAAAAAAACAACAATGAATTTCCATTTTCCCGGTGCCGGGGAAGCAGTAGCAATGGGGAAGGCAAGTGTCAAAGTGAAAATGACAGTTTGGTCCCCAAAGAACTGTAAAATCAAAGGAATTTTCAGAAAAAAAAACATTTATTGATGTAAAATGACTAGATGTTGTGTAATAAGCTGTAAAAATGATGGAATACACTTTTCAAAATAATATCTACTTTTCTTTTGGAGGTTATGTACCAGTATTGCATCGCTCGAAAATCGAAGAATTATCACCTGGAACGAGTTTTGTAATAGTTGTGGTGTTAAGAAATTAAATATATTGTGATATTTCTCGAATCTAAATAGAAAAAAAGGTTAAAATTACTGACTTAAAACATTATGATATTTTATCAAAATAGAAAGTCAAAAGCAGCATTATATTCTTGATAAAGGAGAGGACAGGTAAAACATACCTAAACTCAAAAATTGAAACCTCAACTACAAGTAATTGTGGATTTATTACGGTAAAATCAAATGTATAACCACTCAATTAAATCACTTTTTTTCTCTTGTAGATGCGCCGCGGCGTCTTAATTCTTCTTTTAGTATATAGTACTTGCATGGACGAATAATTTTCCATATTTGTTTTGTATTTATACTCAATTTTTATAACAAATAATCTTGTTTGTTTTTTTGTACAAGGTAGACGTGGGGACCAACTATCGCAGCGCCATCTACGATTAGCTTTGAGTTGCCATCCCCATTTAATCTTTATTTCAATGGCAGTAAGAGCCATGACAGTTGTTAAGTACTTCACAGACAACAAAATTGAGTAGGAAAATATTGCCTTCTCTTTCAAACCCATTCAATAACCTGTCGAAAAGTTGCTCAAAAGTTCATTCAATCGGTTATTGACCCTACAAGCAGCTGATTTGGAGACGCCGCCGGTCTTTATCTATGGTCTCACTAATCAGTAATAAGTTCACTAAAATTGCACGTTACCTAATAAAATTACATAGAAAATTGTTACATTTAACGTTTAATCTTCTTCCTTAATTATTTTATTTAAAACAATGAGTGCATTGACATTGACTCTATCATTTCTTCATTTCGGTTTACTGACACGTGGCAACATTAAAAATTTAGCGCGAAATTCGAAATGTCCTCCGAGTTAATTTCATTTTGTTATAATAAAATTAATACCGATTAATAAACCCTAAAAGTAATTTGATGAGTGCAAAATGTTTAAAATTGATTTGATGCTTCTGATTTTGACAAAATAGATATTTACATTTGACCAAGACAGGTAAAGTTAAATATGATTAGCTCTTCGTCGAAAAATCAATAACTCTAGCAACCGAAGGTTTAGTTATAAGACGACACTTGAGCTAAAAACGTAGTCCTGTCTTAGTGTTTTCTTCTCTCGGATTTATTAATTTACATAAGAATTTTCTTTCAAAAAAGTGCCTGTTTTTAGCGTTAGTTAATATTAATAATGTCGTTAAAGGCGTACGAAGATGCTTGTACGAGGGCCGAGTTATTCGGCCAACCTTTACCTGATAGAGATGATTTTTTATCAAAACATAAACATTTGGATGTCGTTGAATTTGAAGAAGTCGAAATTAGGACGGCAGAGGTAAAAAACCTTTTTTTATTTATAATTTATTGAAAGCCGTGTTTTGCAATTAATTCTGTGAGCTGATTTTTCTGTGATGGATTAAGCCTCATTTAGAAGATGCAAGAAATTGCCTGTAAGTGTGACTACATTGCGGTATTTGTTTGGACAACTGAATTTGTTGTTCATTATTAGTCCGCAATGTAGTCTTTGCATGCAGCTCGCATTCAATTTCAAGAGGCGTGTAAATGTGCCTTTAAATTTTGTTTTTAAGTATTGAATGAGTGCCAATTAGGTCAAGGATTTTACGTATCCGTTTGAAAAATTAATATGTTCACAATTCTCATTTAGCACAATTTCTGAAGGAAAAAAAAAAAACATTAATTTTTGCTAGTCTAGTCTTGTTTGGTATTATCTTGTATCTAATTTTAATAATGTATATATATAATGTATTTTCCAGAACACTGCTATGCTAGATGACCAGCTGAAAGAAGGCCAAGGTGGCCTGACAGAATTAAACACAATTTTGGATTCAACTCAGACTAAAATAAATAAATTGAAGGTAAATATGACTAGCAGATATATTTTATTCTGGATTTTTTTATAGTTGTCTGGAGATCTACTTTTGTTTGAGCTTCGTTGATTACAATATACTTGCCCTCCCTGTTATATGGGATATTTTGCCACTTATCGTTATTTTAACAGGTAAAATGTGGATGCACCATAGACACAAAACTTCATTAACTCTTCATTACCTTTGCCTGAACTTCTCGTTGAAGCAATCGTGTTGTTATCTTGTTCTGATATCATGACTGCGCCAGGAGGATTAATATGTTTTTTTTTAAATTTATTACTACATTGTTATCTTCGTACCTACTTTACAGGGAGTTTGCGGAACAATCACAAACTTCTTTCGGGTGAAAATGTCAGCTAAAGACAACCTATCCTACTCAAGCGAACCTAGCTACGTAGGGCAGACCAACTATGACAAAGACTACATACCACCAACCTCAGACATAGGCTCTATAAACCAAGGTCTTGGTCCGGCAGACAACGAGATGACACCGCGCGCGGGAAAATCAAAACAAAATGGCGGTGACATTAATACAGCGTTAGACGAATTGAAAAAGATGGAGGATCAGGAAAATTCTTCGTTGTTGGGTAAAGCGGTGGTTAAAGATATTGGAAAACAGGTGGACTCGCAAATGAGTAAGTTGGATCAGTTAATTAATAAGGCTGACAGGGCTTCGGCGTCCATGAATAAACAGAATAAGCAAATGAGAACTTTCTTACGATAGATCTTGTATGAATGTGTTTTTAATTTGTGGCTGCAACGTATTCAAAAATGCATTTTTTGAGTGTTTTTCTCTGGTGTTAGCTTAAGGCCTGC
This sequence comes from Agrotis clavis, assembly GCA_954870645.1. Taxonomy (NCBI): domain Eukaryota; kingdom Metazoa; phylum Arthropoda; class Insecta; order Lepidoptera; family Noctuidae; genus Agrotis; species Agrotis clavis. The sequence goes on along the minus strand of OX940939.1, from coordinate 8,862,489 downwards.
TTTTTGTATCAAAGCAGCTTGGCTGTGTCGTAAATCTTATTAAAACAAATACATTACAATTTGAGGTGGAACTGAAAGTGAATATAATTATGTCGACAGCATGAAGTGATATTTGCAATACCATCAAAACGCTTAGCTACAGAATGCGACGCGACGCAAAAACATCGCTTTATAAGTTTAAAACTAGCGTAAACTTAAGTAGGTATAACGCCTGACACAAATCTCGCAGCAATTAGGAGCACTGAGTAACAATTTTATAATATTACAAAATTATATCAACCCTGTTTGAGAGGAAAATGCTCCAAAATGGTAGGAATAATGCAATACTAGGAACTTAATTTGTGGAAAGACTTGAGCTAAGGGTTGACAACCGCCTTCAATCATGTTCCCTATAGAAATCAGCGAATATAATCAGCATTTTTGTTCCCATTTCAAATCGTTTACACGTTTACTGATCGAGAGAGAGAAGATCAGCTTTCGTCTAGTGTAGTAATTGATGGGAAAGATAGTGCACAGTGGGAACAGGTACCAAGCTAAGATTTAGAAAGAATTTCACTAAATCGTGAGGGGATCGTTAAAGATAATATTTAGGCAGGTTTGATCTTGGGAATCGAGATGGTATGACGGCGTATGGGTGACGGCGGGAAATGAAAACCTTTTGAGTAATAAAATAGGCGGTTTTTATTCAGTCACCTACTTAGTTCCCATAGCACATGAGCAGAAGCCTCCGCTACTACATATATTTTGTTTTGTTGGATCCAAGACAGTTAAATTCATTCTCCGAGATTTCGTCGGGCTTCATTACCTTTTCGCTGTGTTGGCTCTGTTTTTAATTCTGGCTTTCACGAGCTGCAGTGCTGATTTGGGAATTAAGTGTGGCAGTATTTGACAAAAAAAAAATATAATGATATGTGTATGCTGCATAAAAACCAAGCGTATTGAGACTTTTGAGTATGCTAAGAAAACAGAGTAACCCACGTTTACTGACATTTGACGCAAATCCATTGCCAGAAGTCGCGAAAGGCGTTAGGGATTTATGTATTTTTGGAAACTGTGATGAGGACTCTATCGTGGTGGCCTACCTTAAAGTGAGTGTAATTCCAGCGTGGGAGCGAGGTGGCGCAAGACGACTTTTATAGCTGTCTCTTTCCCACACTGATTACTCTCGCTTTAAGACGTCATGGTGGGCTACACTGTAACAAGCCTGGTTCCCTGGTGTCAATTTGGTACCTTGTAGAGATTCTTTGACAGCTGTTAACGTCATGCTGATTGCATGCTGACGTCATAACAATAACTGTCTTGGTAGATGATGGTGGTCTGGCTACAATGGTCTTTTGACGTATGAATGATGAAATTGTGAAAAGGCGTTGTTGATGGTAACATTTGAAAACTGTAAAATCAAGATCGCGGAATTAGTTCCGATTTATGTCACGGGTCAAAAGATCCATGTACAACTGTACTAGGTTTATCTGTCTAAAGTTTGATATTGTGTGAGATTTTTCTAAATGTAATGCTCAATTATTGTTTTTAAGAAAGTAAATATCACTTTGCTTATTCTGGATTGATCACGTGTATATTGTAGATATTAATAAGGTATCCCTCTGATATAATGATAAAGCCATATGATATGCCCTCATAATCGTCAGTAACTTGTATGTACCTACTGATACATAGATTCATATATAAGTTCAAGATGCCAAAATAATTAGATAAAATAAAAACTTATTTGGAATATTATAAAGGTTGGTTTCACAGTTTATAATTATTTCATGATGATCAGTGGCGAACTTGCAATCCTAGCCGCTCAAGGCCCCACAACATGAACATGAACACTTTCTCAGAAACCATCTTAATAAACTTTATTTTGATTTATTAATTTATTTTGATTATTGGCTAATTAAAGAAAACATAAAACGGTTTGAGGTTTTATTTAACTTAAGTTGAAGTAAATGTACGAATTTATGTATTTTGTATGTACGAAATTATTTATATTATAATACGCAATAGTGATTTAGAAAAATAAGGTATACCTTTAATATATTAAGATACTTTGCAATTGAGTTATTTCTTGTTAATATTGTTATCATCAGTGATTTCTTTGACACAATTTGCCGCCCCTAATATTTGAGGGGAAATCCGCCACTCATAATGATGCCGAATTACTTATTAACTTAATTGTCCGTAATGTGAAATTACCATTCCAATAAAGTAGTGTGCTGTAACTTTTAATATAAATCACTCGTGTTTAGAATATTAAAACATAAAAAAAAAAACAAAAATTATTAAGAAATTGGTGCTTTTAATGTGTGTGTGATTGTAAAAAAAACATGAATTTGCATTAGTTGACAATATTATACATTATCTGTATTAAATGTAACTCTTTTTAAAAGTAAATAATTATTTATGTAAAACTTATAAATTGTAACCTTAGGTAATCGTAATCCTGATATTCCATTTAATGTTGTTAATGTCAAAATCGTGGGTAAATAGACTTATGTAGGTCAATTATTTATTTAGGTCTGAACGTGTTTGTAGTAGGAATGGCTTTATTAACCTTTTCTATGATGATTACGTGTATCATACTTAATATGTAGTTTAAATGGTTTGAATAGATACTTACAATTTAATATAAGGTAAAAATTTCGAAATACGTCGCTATTTTAAGGGGTTGTGAATGGTTGGGGGGAAGGGTGGGGAGAGGTCAGAACCCCCTCTCACCATTTTCACCCGCCGGAAACATTTTTTTGTAACCTAACCTCAAAACTCATTATAATCACATAAAAGGCGTATTCCAAAAACTTTATATCGTTTAGCATAAGGCGGGAGGTGTCCCTGTGTCCTGGCACTACTCTCATGTAAAGACAATGCCCAGATCCCGCCATCCCCTTCGAATGTAACCTGTCCGTGTCGGGGTGCTCCAAGTCCCGAGCTCGCTCTTGCATCCTACGTCAAAAAACTGATTACCTACTACCTACCAAGGTGACTCAACGGACCCCTGCTTCGCGGGGTTCCTACTTCTGCTTTCAAGGTTTAAAGTAACCTGACACGAAGAAGAAGTCTGTCTGTCCGTGTGAACCTAGCCTGTCCGTGTCGGGGTGCCCAAAAGTCCCGAGCTCGCTTCGCTCGCTCTTGCATCCTAGGTCAAATAACTGATTACTACTTATCAAGGTGTGTTTTTTCAAAAATATTTAAACGCAACTCCGGCAGCCAAAATTACTTTGGGGGGATTAAGACTAACTCCCTTAAGCCCCCTACACCACCAATACCCTCAAATTCAGGCGACTCGTTTTAAAATCCAACCCTAATAGTCTTTAAAACTACAGACGCTTTTAATTTTATCTAACTGCGGTGATGCTAAAAAGGGGGTTATATTTGACTTAATGTGTTTGGTTGATGATATTATTATATTATGTAAGCTATTACCAAAGTTAACGTTAATGTTTGTTATAATTATTACCTATACCGAACCAATGCAAAAATTTATAAGCCACGATTTTGACAAATATCCATTTCTTCTTGTAACCCTATAAGCTTGATCTGAAACTCTGTCCTGTTCACAGAATTCTTAGCATTGTGATAAATTTGTTAGTGTCAGACACGAAATACATATATGTAATATTTTTATGATTTATAGCATTATTGAAAGAAACCAAGCTGTGATTAACATGACTTTTATTTCTGTCCTCCTAAAAATAATTACCGTCAAAATATTTCACGCAAATGTCAAAAAGTCCACTTTCGGGATATTTGCGTCAGTAATTACGTGCAAAAATGATATTTTAGTTTAAAATTGAGTGGGACATTATTTCTTTTGTCTATTTTTAACGTGGTTCCTGACCTGCGCAAAAAAGCCGTTTGGCTATCCATGAAACGTATTCCTTTTTGAAGTTAGACGTATTTTTTTTTTTTAAAGGCCACCTATTAATTTTAGATCCTACATATCTACTGCTTTTGTTTTAATTGGCCTGACATATTGGTTTAACGGAAAGGTAGATAAAATACTACTTAAAAGTACTTTTATAGGGTGATACAATTAAGCTTCCCTATGGGTGTTTCAGTAACAGATGCATTACGCTGATGGAGAATGATGACGTAGTATTTCGGAGGGCGACTAACATTATTAGCTAAAAATTTGATAGGCTCCTTATAAAGCAACTGTACCTAAATTATCCCAGACTGATAAAGCGGTTAGAACATTTTAGTAGGTATGGAGGGTGGCCCTATCGGTCACCCGCCATTTTGTTTCTTATATCAGAATCGCGATGCCTAACCAAAGTTTTTATATATTTTTTTTTTTTTAGCGTGATAAAATCATCAAATGAGTCCTCCAACCCCGGGCAGGGCGGGAGGGACTGTCAGACTTTTACTGAATAAAATCCACGGTGTCCCTCAATAGCCCTTTCTGTTCCGGGGTCACGGTAAGGAAATAATCCCGCGACCCCGGCAGGCTTTGGCCCTCTGAGAGGACGGCCCCGTCATTATGCTGACGCTCTTTGAGGCGCGCGTGGGACACAACGCGCCGTCGACCTGGGCATGGTCCATGGTCGGGCAGCGAGTTGCCCTTTACTCGCTGCCCGCATGCCCGCGCCTACGGTGGCCGGAGATCATCTAGCGACGTCCGTCGCCGTGGGCGTCTACCACCGCGGGTGGGACGGAGGGAGGACACTGTCCTCTCTCGCTCGCGGCCCGCCTCCTCCTTCGCGAGCATTACTGCTTCGCAGAAGGAGGCGACCGCTTCCCACTCCGTCTCGCCCCACCGACCCGCCTCCTCCTCCGCAGCATGGCCGCGACCAATGCTGGGCGCGAGAGGTCTCCGCCTATCGCAGCCGTGAGGACACGTCGGTGCTCTGCCCAAGCTGGGCAGTCTTGCACCGTATGCTCCATCGTGTCCTCCGGGCGATCTTCGCAGTGGTGACACCCAGGCGTTTCCTCCTTTCGCATCAGACACAGGTACCTCCCGAAACTTCCGTGTCCGGTGAGGACCTGCGTCAAGCGGTAGGTCAGGACGCCATGACTTCTCTCCAGCCACTCCTCAAAGAGGGGTCTTACCGCTGCAATTGCGGCGTGCCCGGCCTTCCGTCGCGACAGTCGTTCCTTCCATACTGCCCTGAGATCGCGCCGGAGCTCTTCCCGCCGCGCCTCGACTTCTCGAGGCAGCGGGGTCACGCCCCGGCGCTGCGCCTCCACGCGCCACTCATAGACCCGCTGGAGGGCAGTCGCCGGACACTTAGGCGAACAAAAAATATGATACGGGACAATGTCCCAAAGCGTCAGGTTTCGGAGTTTGTGAACAGCAATTCTGAAAAAAAAAATTAAAATGGCGTAGGACGACAGATAGGCCAAAACCTTCAAATCGCTTTTCGTTTCTCAACAAGTTAGAATTATTGTGGTTTCTCTGAATGGAAATCTAAATACTTACTCTACGACTATCCAAATGTTTAATGTTTAATTTCGTGTTAAGCATCAAACTGATGGGACCTCATAGGACCTAGTGACTGTCAGGACCGCGGGACTGTCTAAGCAAGTTTCCGTGACCCTGGAACGTAAATGGCAATGGAAGGAACACAGTGGATTCTAGTCGGTACAAGTCTGACAGTCCCAGGACATTTTATTTATTTTACCGCCTAAAAAAGGTACGTCCTAGGACGATTTAATAAACTGAGCTTTTGAGAAGAACAAACGTACCGTGGAATGGGGTGTCATTGATCAATTTAAAAATTCAAAGGGCTGTATTTTCTAAAATACAAAGGTACCGAAGACGAAAAAAAAATTGGAATATCGGTTTTACTATACAATCGAAACAATGAATTAGATTCTATTTTAAATAAATAATATGTCGATGAAAAATATAAATGTGAGTGGTCAATGTTAAACCGTAAGTGGGGTTACTTTGATACCCCCTAATATTTTCACGGCAAATGATAGTAACCCCTTTAAACGTTATTATTTCGAAAGAACAAAAAAAATCGGCTAAGTGCAAAAAAAGATATTAATTTTTTTAAAGTTTAGGGGTGACATTGATCAAGGCAAAAAAAACTTTTTGAAAAATCACCTTTATTTTAACGTTTCATTGAGATATATTAATTGTAAAAACATAATTAGGAACATTAATCAGTCAAAATCTTAAATGTTAAGTAAAAATAGAAAAAAATCACTACTAGCTACTGCTCGTTCTAACACGTCTTCATTAGAATTCCGATAGGCGCGAGCGCCTAAACGCTTCATATATTTTATGTTCTTGGCATAGCGCTGAAAGTAAAAAAAAATCATATAAAGCAGCCATCATTGCAAATATATTGATAATATATGTTAAAAATGTCATGGGGTGAGATTGATCAATGACCAAAGTAACCCCATGCCTGTGATCAATGACACCCCGTATAGAAAATAAACCACCACTGAATGAAATTTTGGAGGTTAAAATACAAAAACAACTTCTTTCTCAAGCTAATTAAACACATAACAACATAAACTATCATTTTTTCTAGCAACTTGCATATCCAATCTGGTACCCTGGAAGTTATTTTAACCCCTAAAATACTTTAAACACAATACTCACAGTTTTTTATGAAAATCTCCGGTAGTGATCTGTTTGTACGTGCAGCGCTTGGGCAATGTCAAAGAGTGACACACAGTGCTGCCAATGCAAAAGACGAAATTTTTCGGTTGCGTCCAGAAATTAAACAATTCCTGTTTTAAAAAAATAATGTTTTTATCAATGTTACCCCGTGAATCAAACTAACCCCATTCCACGGTAACTGAAATTATAAGATAAACTTTTCTAATCAATTTAATGCGTTAATTCGTGACTCCTTCACAAAGAAAGGTACCAACAGAATGAGATAATTGAATTAAGTTTTTCCCGATTCCAATTATATTGAAGATACAGTTGACATTGGACGCGTCACGCTTCAACCAGGGCCACACAAAAACTGGGCGGAATCAACCGTGAAACAGTGTTATATAAGAATCTGATTATCGTACCATGACCCAACATTACAACTCAAGCAGTCGAGATGCTACTAGCACTAATTGTTTGTCAATTGTCAGTACTTGTAGTCGCGAATCCATTCCACAAATACCCTACAGTGTTCTTACTAGATGTCGGTAATGAAGAACTGGAGAAGACAAATACTGAACAGATTAGACTATCAGTTCCCGGAGGATCTGTAGCTTTGAGATACCCAGCGATCGGTGATGGTAATACCATAGGACACCTTCGAGTAAGTAGCATAGATTTCGGAACATCTTTCAAAGCGAACATAGTTGACGGCGGACCTGGTTACAAATACGCTGTCCTAGTATTAATGGGTAATCCAGGGGTTCCGTACGATGCCGTAGTGACAGTGCAAACAGTGAATGATCAAGCCTTCAATGGACCGAATATTGGATTTGTTCCAAACAGTGGCGGTAATGCTGTTGGCACTGAAGAAGATGCCAATAATAGTGCAGAAGATCTGAGTGATGATGGAACACCACCCAATAGTTATCAAAGTGAGAATGTTGCTCAGAGTAGTAACGCTGAACTAATGCAGTCTTCTCAAAATGTCTACAAGTATGCTGAGAACGAAGTGATAGAACAAAGTGACAATTACGATGAAAGCAGTAATTCTGATGACAATAACAATGGTTCCAATGATGAATTAGATATCGAAGAAGACGATAATGAGGAATCAGAAAGTGGTCATTATGAAACTAATAGAGAAAATATAGAGACAGACATACACAAGGAGTATACAGATGACATAGATCAAATTGATGATTCAAATGTGCAAGTTAAAGGTATTGACACTGATGATGCGGATAATGACGAAGAAATAAGTCCAGAATTGGCAGAATCTGTTCCAATTGATTACGAAGAAGACAACGAAGGTCCTGCTGTTGTTCGAAGTAAAATTAACTCAAATTATGAAGGGTTTAGACCTTATTTAAGCGGTGGACAAGTTTATTATGAAGATGCAGATAAAAAAAGGCCTGATTACCAGCAAGAACCTTTGGATTACGAAGATCAAGATGAAATACAGCAGATTTTTAATGATGGAGAAGTGCACAATGGTGGCGAAAAATATAGAGATTCAAATAATAACAATTATATAGATTCTGATGATAATTATGCAGTAGCATATTAGAGACTATAGTTTATAATTAGTTATGATTTGTGAGTCATAGAAATTATGTTTATGTAAGTAGGTCAATATAAAATAATTGGTTCATGTAATTTTAATGAGTAAAGATTCAAAAATTTTGTTTTAGAATTTATTCATTCTTCTACCTGTGCTTCCACTATGTCTTCAATGAAAAGTATATGCACATTTGTGAACCCTTTGCAAATATTAAGAGTTTGGAGAATGAGGAACAGAGAGTAAAGATCCTCGATACTGCAGTGAAAAGGAAGCTACGCGCTTAACTCAGGAACTACTAGTACCTCCCATGACCTCTTAAAGTGTGAGTCTTTAGGCTGTGAGATAGAGACAGAGCTATACAAGTCGTCTAGCGCCATCTCGCTCCCTGAGCGGAACCACTCACGTTTTAAGACGTCATGGTAGGCCACCTGGTTCAAAATGAAACACTAGGTATTTATTTTGATGTGTTTGATAGCCTATTAATTGAGGAAGGCTATTTGACATCACGCTTCGACCAAAAGAAGCCGTGCAAGACTGCGTGAAACAGCTAGTAATACCTCCAAATTGCTACTTGTGATTGTGACAGCATTTGGGTGAAAACAGTCGCCCAAAACGAGAGAAAGTGACAAGGTAAGCTTTTATTATTTAAAAGCTTATTATTTTCCGAGTGACTAATAACTTAAAAGTCGACTAAATGTTTGCAACAAATAAAATAACTTGCCAGCGATTAAATATTTTCGCGACTATTATATTACGTAAGGTTCAAAATTAAGGGTGTTATAAAAACTAAAAACTAGCAGCTGCGTTTAGGTAGCAAATAAACTATACCAGTCAATTGAAATATTAGGCGAGGAGCTGTATATAATGACTTGGCGACTAATAATGTTAGTAGGGTGGCATTCGCCGGTAATGTGTGCAACTAACACGTTAGTGTTTAGTTTTGTTTATTTTGTGAGCCAGCATGACAGGTATCAGTTATTTGACCTAGGATGCAAGAGCGAATGAAACGAGCTCGGGACTTGGGGCATCCCGACACGGACAGGTTAGGTTCGAAGGTGATGGCGGGGTCTTTCAGACCCCGCCATCCCCTTCGTGTTAGGTTACTTTAAACCTTGCACGCAGAAATAGGAGCCCCGCGAAGCGGGGCTCCGTCGAGCATTCTGGCAGGTGGTACTGATTCAAAGCTATTAAAAGTCACACAATTTCAAGCTAGTTTATATTTATTCTTCATACAAACAATTTTAAATAGAATCTGATTTGTATTATTTATGTATGCCCATTTTCTATTTTATTTTCATCATTAAGTTTTCCCTTAGATATTAATTCAGTTCCCAAAAGAAAAACTTGATGCTAGTTTAAATTAAAACGGAGCTTATAACTGATATATTAATATGCCATCTTTTACTTACTACGATACTCCTTATTAGCTGCCAACCCATTATGTTTGGTACCCACTCTATTTTTTTTCAACCTATATTCATTATACTTAGTTGCCGCATTAAATACATGCCTTATTTAAATACTCCAAAAAAACATCGATTTGGCATGAGATCAGGTAAACATGAAAAGCCGATCACTCACTAAAAACCTTGATCTTTATTAAATATTTACGTATGATACGCCCCACATTATGCTTTTACGTTTTATTTTAAAATATAGCTTACATTACATGTCATTGAGAGATGCAATATGAAATGATGACAGACCTTTTAAGAAAATTGAAAGTTTTTAAGATCGATAGCGTGTTTAAAAATATTTGTTCACTTTTACGTAAATGACCTGCAATTTGAGAAGTGTTTAATTAATTATTTTACTCTGTGAAACTATAAACAGGGTGTCTACTTTGTAAGTCCGTCAACTAAATCACGGGAACGGATACAGATGATGTACAGACGCCAGCACATCAAGCTACCACAATCTGTCAGATTTCTTTAATAGAATTTCAACCTTAGCGAGAGTCCACACGGCGCGTTGCGTCAGCGTTGCGTCGACGCAGCGCTGCCGTTGCGTTGTTTTACATACAAATAACCAAGGTGTTCACACGGCGCGCTGCGTCGTCGCAACGCACACATGACGGACAGCAGCCCCCGAGACGAAGCGGGAGGGGGTGTACTCATTGCGGCGACGGAGAGGCAGCGCTCAGTTGCTTGTGCGTTGATAGCACAGACTAAGTAGAGAGTATACACTGTTGATAGGGAGGATACACGCAAGCTCATTTCATTTTTTACCTACGTATTTTAGTATTCAGTTTTATTTGCAGGGTAAAATGAGTACCATTGAAGAAATTGATATGGATTACTTCATTACATTGATTCAGGAAAGGGCTTGCCGCAACTGTGCGTCACCGCTGCGTCGACCGAACGTTAAGACTGCGTCGTAGTAACGCTGCGACGACGCAGCGCCTGTGTGGCCGGCTATGCGTCAAAATATTTGCGTTGCGACGACGCAACGCGCCGTGTGGACTGGCTCTTATCACAAGAGAAGAAGGTTAATGTTTGATTGGTAAAATCTGACAGATTCGGGTAGGTTGACCTGCAGGCGTCTGTACCTACGAACGTAACCAACTAAGGTTAAAATCAAATTGCGGCCGGATAACACCGCCACGGCTACGAAGTCATACCAATCCGTTGGTCATGATTTGGGGAGGGCTCTAAGGAGCTGTCAAATCGTAGTATCATTCATTCTTAGTTCGGGTTTCGTGCTTAGAGATTAGACCCCCAGAGTCTGGGGGTCCAAGAAGGGTTTGGGGCCAAGCCCAAGACCCTTCTTGGAGGCGCTAACCAAGCATTCTACATCAAAGTAAGTAACACTGCGCAGAAGTTGTTGCTGAGGAGACCTTTTTCTAGCAATGTGCTTGCTCATTTTCGAGTCACTATCGTATCATTATCGAGTCGCTCACGTGTGCGCGCACTGAAGTCTGGACACTTCAGTGAGTGCGAAAATTTTTAGATTGTTCGTGCACAATTTGTTAGTGGTTGCTTCAGTGAGTCTACGACAGCGAACATTGGTGCCGCACACTGGTGGAATCGCATCTCTACAAAATGATGACTCAATCAATTAAACAAACACAATTAGTTTCCAAAGAAAATTGCGCTAATTACTTTTTCACATTTTAATGGCACACACGAGCTTAAGAATCTCGTGTCGTATTCCACGTGGAATCATCTCAAGGTTCAATCTCATCTTCGCAGCTGGTGGTCGATTGTTATGAAAATATAAATAATTTAAGCACAAAATCGTTCTGCCCTCAATTTTTGCACGCGTTGCCATTAGGGTTCTCAAGTGTTGTTAAACCCTTTTGCAGTTGTGTGTGTTTATGTGTTTTCAGTGTGTAGATTTGAATTTGGAATGTTCTGTTGTTTATGCAAGTCCATGGAGTTATTAAGTACAACTACCTACTAGTCTTTTAGCAATTTGAATGAAAGATATTGAAATTAGTTTAATGAATTAATTATTTGACGAATGCTAAACAATAGAAACTACGCAACAGTACAACAAATAGGTAATAACTAATAAGTCTACATTCTTGTTTACTTATTCGAGTGGCAGGTTCTTAATTTATTGTTTGATTTGCAACAAAGATGAAACTTTAGGAACTCATAAAAATAAGAAAAAATCCTCATAGAGCATACAAAAACAGTTTTAAAACCATTTCCTCCTCAAACTTTATTTGCTCTCAAAATGAAACGACGTGTTGAGATTGTTAAAAAAAAATAAAAATTAAAAGTCCAATATTTTAATCTTCTAGAAGGCATAACTTGACGAAGATGCATTGACCATTACTGTTTATAAACGAACAGTGTACACAAAAAAAATATTGATGGAATCAGTACGTTTTATTAAAAGAGGATGATTCATTCAACTTTTAGAAGTTGATTTTGAGAGCAAATAACTGCGTAACTGGGTGTGATAAGATTTATAATTGGCTTCGGCTTGGAATTAACCTGTGGAAGAAACTAGAATTTTCGTACGTTTTCGTACTTAGATATTATTTACAGTATTCTATTTACTGACTCGATTAGTCTAGTTATCGCGAGATTTCCATATTTATTTATTAGTTCAAGTTTAAGTATGAAAAAATGACTCTCTAAGTCTCTAGTATTTGAACGAGAAACTAATTTTTACCTTTAAATTGACGACAAAGTTCCAGTTTACGTCACAAACACTAGAAAAAGGCTCTATTATTCTCTAATCAAGCATCTCGGGCATTAATGTTCAATGCAGCAGTGCTCAAATCTAATTTCCTTTTTTTTTCTTTCACATCAAACAAAGCTCACACACAAACTTACTGAGGCCAATAGGTTTTATCCATTATCCTAAATATTAGCACGCATATCGCACACCCAGGCCAATAAAGGCGTAAGTGGAATTCACTAACTTTACAGGGGAGCAAAAAAACTGTTTAACCAGGTATATCTACTTTGTTTTTGACTCTATGATCTATTGTTATATATCAAAAAATAGTAAAAAAAACAACCTTTTTTTTTGTTTACATTCGAAACACCTTACATTAAATTGGTAATCAGTATTTAATGTTTAAAGTTTTACAGACGTTTTCCTTATTTATTTAAGACCAATCCTCAAATGTAATGTTTTTTATTCTAATCATCGCTTTCTAAATATTTTTAATACTGTAACTACTCATGCTTACGTCTGTTACGAAGTTCTATACTATGATAAAATACAGAGGCTAAGTACTGCTTAAGCCCTTTTTTGCTTAATTTTATTTTACTTATCGAATTTTAAGATGCATTTACGGCTTTGTTTGTTAAAAAATAAAAGTAAAATATAGTTTTAAGTCTAAATACGGCCTTTTTATAACAGTATGTTCAATTAAACCATAACTGTAAGTAATATTAAGTTTCTAGGTAAAATATATTTCAGTGGTGTAATAAAAAAGGTTTTTAGAAAATTGCACTTTATTATAATAATAGTCATAACAGAACAGATTATTAGTGATAAAAGATAATCAAATTAACAGTGAATTATTATTTTAATTTTGTAATTAAATCAGAACGGTCACTAAATAGAAATTCTTATTAAGACCTCAAAATATTAAAATTAATAATCACAACAAAAATCTTAAAATTATTTATTATACCAATTACTAAACATTCACACAAAAGAATGTTAATCATATTCGTATTGAGCTTGTAAATGCCCTAAAGGATATTAGTTGGGACATTTTGGGACTTTCAGAAGTGAGACGAGAAGGTGAGCAAACAGAGGAAAGAGACGATGCCGTGTTCTTCCACTTCGGTGAAACCAGTGGCCAACACGGAGTGGGGTTCATGGTGGCAAAGAAGTGGAAGGACAACATAATTGAATTTTTAGGATACTCTGAACGTGTCGCTGTGCTCAAGTTCCAACTAACACCTACCAAAACTCTAACTCTTGTTCAGGTATATGCACCAACATCTGCATATTCAGATGAAGATGTAGAAGATGTTTACGATCTTGTTAATAGAGCATGCGACGAAAATAAAGGCACCTGGAACATGGTTATTGGTGACTTTAATGCAAAAGTGGGACGAAGGCAAGAACTGGACTGTGGTGACACAGTTGGTAGTTTTGGGTTAGGAGATCGAAACGAGCGAGTGCCTTTGGACAGAGCATGCACATAGTCAACAGTTTCTATATGAAGAAACCGCAAAGACGATGGATCTGGGTGTCACCAGATGGCATCACGCACAACGAAATCGACTACATCTTGTCATCCGATAGATATATTATTAAAAATATTAATGTCACAAACAGGATCAAATACAGTTCAGACCATATTCAGACACCCATTCGTGTTAAAATCAGACTAGATTTTAAAATCCATCGAGCCAAATTATTTATAAAACAAATTAAAAGACTGTCTAAAGAGACCCTCGTTAATAACTTCCAACATTTCAACCAGGAACTGTCTAATTATTTTAAGGAACTTGAAATCGATGAAACAGACGCAGAAAATCAATACAATGCAATAGTTACCGGAACAAACAACACCTACAAAATATGTACCTGTAAAATATAATCAATAAATCTGTAAATACCTGTACCATGATTTTACAGGTTTACCATGTACCATGTACCTGTACCATGATTTTACAAATTGCCACAAAATATTATAAATCATTATATTCCGAGCATCCATCATACGATAACTATACTGAATATAATCTATCCGATTCCATCCCCCCCATAAATGGTTATGAATTGCACAAAGCGCTTGCTACTATGCGCTACAATAAACGTCCTGGAGAAGATGGAATTACCACAGAAGCACTCAAAATAGGATCTTCCACTCTGTTGCCCCACCTTACTAACCTATTTAACACCATTTTACGGTCCGGAAAAGTTCCAAAAACAATGTGCCATTCAAACATATTCCTTCTGCATAAAAAGGGCGACAAAAGTGACATCGGCAATTATCGTCCAATAAGTTTAACATCATTCTCACATCTACAAGACTTTCATTAAAGTAATACATAACCGTATAGATGACAAATTGGATAAACATCAACCACCTGAACAAGCTAGATTTCGCCCCAGTTTCTCAACAACCGACCACCTGCAGACTTCGAACCAACTTCTAGAAAAATACTCAGAATTTAATAAACCTCTCTACTTAGCCTTCGTAGATTATTCTAAAGCCTTTGACAGTATTAAACACTCCTCAATATTTAAAGCTCTTGAAAACCAAGAATTAGAATCGCAGTATATTGACCTCCTCAGAAGTATTTACTAGAACAGCACCGAAAACATCAAACTCAGTAATGAAGGACCCACATTTCAAATTCAAAAGGGAGTCACGCAGGGTGATCCGCTCTCTCCGAATAACGTGGTAAAATATCATCAAATGAGTCCTCCCACCCCGGGCAGGGCGGGAGGGACTGTCAGACTTGTACTGACTAAAATCGGCGGTGTCCTTCAGTAGCCCTTTATGTTCCGGGGTCACGGTAAGGAAATAATCCCGCGACCCCGGCAGGCTTTGGCCCTCTGAGAGGGGGCCCCGTCAGTATGCTGACGCTCTTTGAGGCGCGCATGGGACACAACGCGCCGTCGACCCGGGCATGATTCATGGTCGGGCAGCGAGTTGCCCTTTACTCGCTGCCCGCATGTTCGCGCCTACGGTGGCTGGAGATCGTCTTGTGACGTCCGTCGCCGGGGGCGTCCACCACCGCGGGTGGGGCGGAGGGAGGACACTGTCCTCTCTCTCACGCGGCCCGCCTCCTCCTTCGCGAGCATTACTGCTTCGCAGAAGGAGGCGACCGCTTCCCACTCCGTCTCGCCCCGCAGCATGACCGCGACCAATGCTGGGCGCGAGAGGTCTCCGCCTATCGCTGCCGTGAGGACACGTCGGTGCTCTGCCCAAGCGGGGCAGTCCTGCACCGTATGCTCCACCGTGTCCTCCGGACGATCTTCGCAGTGGTGACATCACCTAGGCGTTTCCTCCTTCCGCATCAAACATAGGTACCTCCCGAAGCATCCGTGCCCGGTGAGGACCTGCGTCAGGCTGAAAGTAAGGACGCCATGACGTCTCTCCAGCCACTCCTCAAAGAGGGGTCTTACCGCCGCAATCGCGGCGTGCCCGTCACCAGCACACTTGAGGAGATATTTAAAACTCTGGCAGCCTCTTGGGCGACTAAAGGTATAGAAATCGGCAATAAGAGGCTGACAAACCTCCGTTTTGCCGATGACATTGTTCTTTTTGCCCCTACAGCTTTTGAACTACAAACCATGCTCCAAGAACTGAGCACGGCTAACTCCTTGGTGGGACTTGCGATGAATCGATCTAAAACACAAATAATGACAAACAGCACTAAGCGTAGGGTCGAGGTAGATGGGCAGGATATTAAATATGTCGATGAGTAAATCTACTTGGGCCAGTTAGTATCTTTCGAAAACAGGCAAGAAAGAGAAATCGATCGCCGAATCGAAAACGCCTGGAAAAGCTACTGGTCCAAGAAGACGCTTATGAAGGGTGATTTACCAATCTCCCTAAAGCGCAAACTCATCGACATGTGCATCCTGCCCGTCCTAACCTACGGTGCTCAAACCTGATCGCTTACCGAGTCGCAGAGGTTCCGCCTTGGAGTCTGCCAAAGGGCAATGGAACGCAGCATTCTGGGCATCAAACGACAGGACAGAGTTCGCAACACCACGATACGTTTCAAAACGGGCATGCTGGACGTCGGCAAGAAGGCTGCCAAGCTGAAGTGGGACTGGGCGGGTCACGTCAGCCGCATGAACATTGACCGCTGGGCGAAGGCCGCCACACAGTGGGTGCCTGAAGATGGACAGCGCCGCCGAGGCCGGCCTAGAAAAAGGTGGCGAGACGAGCTGGATTCACACCGTGAGGACTGGTTCGAAGTGGCGCTGGACATGAAAACTTGAAAAAACTTGGGGGAGGCCTTTGCCCAGCAGTGACACAGTGTAGACTGAAAAAAAAAAGGGATACTTAATTCCGATTAGTACCTAAACACTTCTTTAAACTTCTTTTTAACTCGGAAATACAAATCGTTACGTGCAGTTGTCTCTGAGCGGCGCGTGAGTTATGAAAACTAAACAAATAATCCACACCCGCGCATGCGATGTAAGGGTAAGTACCCAGACCTTTCGATTTGTTTATATATAATATATAATATATATAATATTCCACAACTATCACACAACGCCATCTAGTCCCAAGCTAAGCATAGCTTGTGTTATGGGTACTAGACAACTGATAAACATACTTATATATTTCTAAATACATACATATTATAGATAAATTACACCCAGACACAGAACAAATGATCGAGCTCATCACACAAACATTTGTCCTGGGTGGGAATCGAACCCACTAACGAACGACTAACGAACTGGGTGGGAAGTTCATGATTACTTCCGCCAACTAGATCAAGAAAGGCGAAAGAAAAAAGGCGTAAGCATGATTATTTCGAAACTGTGTGCGAGTGCACCCGTGAACATAGAAATACGGCTTTTTTTGTTTGATTACTTTTATTTGTGATGGGATGTAATCGGTATTATTTTAAGAAAATAGTTTTTTTATTAGGTTTTAAAAAGCATAATACGAGATATAAATATACGTTTTTTGCTTTTTTTGATGGAACAAAAACCTAAGCATGATTAGGTATATTTTAATGAAATTTTACGTGCTTATGTTGGTTTATCGACTTTATTATTTGAAAAAATATTAAAGTTAAATGACGCCAAAAATTTTTTTTTTGCTATAAAACCTTCGTTTTAAGTCTAAATTGCACGGAAAAAATTGAGCACATGTATCTTTACGTATGCTATCCAAAACAGCAATAAAAAAAAATTGACGTATCTGCACTTACGTCTTTGTTGATCTGAGGGTGCGATATAAGTTTGTTGACACCCAAACCCAAATTCTCAATATTTATGCAAATGAAAACACTAAAGTGCTTGAACCTTCTATTTATGTTTAATTGTTGATATTAGAATTACCCTATCCAAACTATCGCATACGTTTGCTTACAAGCCGTCAATCATTGAGGGAAAATGTTTTGAAAATGCTTTGTGCTGTTATTTTTTTTAGTCTAGGTAGGCCAACCTGATATCGAAACACTTTCAGGTCGAGTGGATGGCTGGTGATGATGATGATTGGATGGCTAGAGAATAGAAAAATGTCTTAAAGACAGAAAAAATCTATAAAACTTTACAGACGTGTTCACCAACTTAAGCCTTTCGTACACAAGGCGTTGCAAGTCTCCGATCCCTTAGATACGAGTACGAGGCGCGATGCATCAGTGGATACCAAAGTCGTAAGGTATATAAGAGCACTTGCGTTGCGTTGTACTCGTATCATCATCATCAGCCTATAATGTTCCCACTGCTGGGACACAGGCCTCCTCTCTGTGAGAGGGAGTGGGCCATAATCCACCATGCGGGCCCAGTGCGGGTTGGTAGATGTCACATGTCTTCGAATTTTTGGTTCTAGGACATGTCGGTCGGTCGGTTGTCGGGCATGTTTTCCTTCACCGTCTTGAGAGCAGTGGCGATGAAATAAATTACACAAAGTAATGCGCCTGGCGTGGTTCGAACACACGACCTACAATTCGTAAGTCGGGACCGATACCACTGGGCCACCACTGCTCTACTCTACTCTCTGCTCTGTTGCGTTGTGTACGTATAGGGGCTTATATTCTCAAAGTCTGTTAATGCGGAAGTTTGAATAGATGTTGGTACAGCTAGAGATAGATTTCTTTACGTTCCAGGGTGACGGTTACGGCCCTTCGTACACAAGGCGACTCAAGTTTCCGATACCTTACGACTTCGGTATCCAAGCGGCTATCGCAATACAAACCCATAGAGGTTCGAACACAAGCACGCGTCAATGAATACCAAAATCGTAAGGTATCGGAGACTTGCGTCGCCTAGTGTACGAAGGGGCTACCTGATGAGGCACTCCCGCGACCCCAGGCAGGCTTTGGCCATCTAAGGGGGGGAGGAAGGAGATCCCCGTCATTGATTATTGAGATTGGTCAACGGCTGACTAGTAATTAAATAAAGCATATTTAACAACCAAAAATTTCACCCACAAGTGCACACTAGACTCGTCTATATTCGATCTATTTTTAATACGGGTACAGAGCTTGCTACAGCTCCTTCACGACTTTGGTAGAAGCGGTGAGCGGTGCGACGAGCGGCGCAAATAAGACATTAGTTACTTTGTAAGTACGTGAATTCGCCACTGGCGGCGCATCGTGGCATGTTTCAAACATTTCCATACATTATTACGCGCTAAGTCATCGCTCACAGCAAGGGCGTGAACGGGCCGATATAGTGAAACTGACAGAGGATTAACGTAGTTAGGAAAAGGCAAGCAGAGGTACTTTTTTTTGCATGCTAAAATCATTAAATGGGTCCTTCCACCCAGAGATCCACGGCAGGATGAGAAGAACTGTCAGACTTGTACTGACTTAAATCCACGGTGTCCTTCAATAGCCCTTTACTATCCGGGGTGAAGGTAGGCCGTTAATCCAGGGACACTGGCAGGCTTTGGCCCTCTAAGTAGGTCGCGTCATTGTGCTGACCACGACGCGCTGTTGACCCCGGGCTAGCCATGATCGGACAGCGAGTCGCCCACTACTCGCCGTCCGCATGCCCTAGTTGAGGTACTTGAAGAATCAATTGAGGAAATACTTTCAACCCCATAACAGGGCTGATAACAAGACGCCCCCACAAATAAACGGTACCAATTTGTAAAGACGTTTTATCACTACAATTATGGCGAAATCAAAGCGTTCCTAATATGGGTTTGTGTGGGAAGAAGGGTAATAGGCATGTTTTTCTTATTATTTTGAAGAAACACGTGTAAGGTGTTATGGGGTGACATTGTTGAGAAGGTTATAATAAGTCGTAGTTTTTTTTTTATCTTTTGTTTCTAAGCTCGATCTTTTTCCAGAAACGATATGAAATGATTATAGCTCATGTAACGAGACTCAATTTATGGAAATGGTGGTGAAACGGCACATTTGAACATGGACTAAACCATCCCCATCAATTTCCCGTTTCATTAACTATTCCTTTTGTTTTTTAGTTGTAGATGTAAAGTACGATTATTAATAAATTCCAGTCAGTAAAATGACATTTGTACATGAATGAAATGTACTAAAACATGAATGAAATGTACACAATTTCTTTGTATCAGTGACAGTTGCACTGTCATTTTACTGACTCGAATTAATAATCGTACTTTAGTAGGTAGTAGATGAAACGGGAAATTGATGAGGATGGTTTAGTCCATGTTCAATCCCCACGACCTTTACTCCTGTCCATGTTGAACCCCAAAATTAACCTGCTGCTATTGGTTTAACATTTTGGTGTCCAATGTCAATGAAAAGGAATGAAAGCCACGTTCATCCCACAGGCTGAACGTGACGGGGGAGAAGTTGTGGGGATGAACATGACCATCGGGATGTAGCCGACACACTTCTTACACACTTTTTTGACACACTTCTTACATTTTCCGCGAAACATTCTTGGCACATAGCTTTAGTCCAATCTAGAAAGCAAAGTTGAGACCTAAGATGAAACGGGAGCACCTAGAAAGAAATGAAACTCCTGCGCACCAACGGAGCCATTGTTGCGCTCCACGGACGGAACACAGTTAGCACTGTGTATGAAAAGTCAGACGGCCCTGGTGGAAGGGGGGGAAGAGATGGCGCTAGACGACTTGTATAGCTCTGTCTCTTTCCAACAGCCTAAACTGGATCGCGTTAAGAGCTCGTAGTAAGGCCTCAGGTGGCTTATAATATGGGAACGCGATGGCGCTAGACGGCTTGTATAGCTCTGTCTCTTTCCCACACTGAAATTACTCTCGCTTTAATGCCACGAATGCTTTGATGATGCTTTAATGAATGCTTTTAATGGGCAGATACCTACTTGCACAAACTATCTTGTGTTTGCACAAGTATACTGGTACGTGTATGGCCGGCTTTAGACGTCATTGAAGGCCACCTGAGGCCTTACCACGAGCTCTTAACGCGATCCAGTTTAGACTGTGGGAAAGAGACAGAGCTATACAAGTCGTGTAGCGCCATCTCTTCCCCACAGCCTAAACTGGATCGCGTTGAGAGTCGATGGTAGACCACCAAGTGAGGCCTACCTTTGGCCTACCACTGCTAGTGGGATCGTTCATCAGCCATTACCCCAGGTTTTGTGCTCTTGCAAAACTATGGACTCACGTAAAGAAGATCACAGCTGTAATAAAATAAAAGAATGAAGTTATAGCTCAAAAGGTCATGATTACTTTTTGATTTTACTTTCATATCAACTCCTACGTTAGTGCTTACTAATGTTATTATAAATAGGCCCTTTAGGATAAAGTGGCATAATCTTACAGTAAACATAATTTACTTTTTAAAACAAAGGTCTGTTTACAAATTCTAATAAGTTTTATAAAGGTTTAAAAATAAATTACACTTCTTGATTATGTAAGTCGACCAAAAATTGCATCTGTGCAACAGTTAACGGTTCATAGAAATTCAAATTTGGAATTTTCGAGCGAACATGGCGCCGCTCTACAATTCTAAATTCGAATAGTCCGTGAAACTGTTTCGAGTGGTTCATGTCTTGTTCCAAATACATTTTGATCTTGTTACAAAGGATGCGCTCTTATTTTAGGGATAGTTTGGCATTTATAAAGATTTGTAATTTTAAAATCGTCTTCTTCAATAACAATGTAAAAACCGCGACACATCTTGGTCGCGGGACTGTCAATGCAGGTTACCGTGACCCTGGAACGGAAACGACAATTTGAGTCAACGGTTTGAGTCGGTAAGAGTCTGACAGTACTTTCCGCTCCACCCAGGACGGGAGGACTCATAAAAATACTTTTCATCTAGGTACCTAGCATTTCCCCAACTATCTTTGGATTCGACTACGTCTTCATTCACAAAGCGGTCTCTCCGGCTGCCTGAAAACGCCAAACAAGAAAAATGCGAACAAGGTTTCTGCAAGCCTACAGCAGACGGACACTGGCAGGGCAGGAGTGGGTTTTAGCGGGTTCGAGTCCCGCACTACCTCGACTGTCTTGCGGTCTCCACGAGATAGCGGGATAGTCGCGCGAGGTGTCCGTAGGGATTTCCCACTACTGTCTCAACAAAAAAAAAAGTAAATAACCGGATCTATTTTCTGGATTTATCTACCTATGTGCCTTGCATCTGTAATAGTATTATAAACATGCAGAGTCCGACAATGCTGAGCATATTCAGAATAAAAAAAACCGGCCAAGTGCGTGTCGGGCCACGCACAGTGTAGGGTTCCATAGTTGCCCATCAAAATACTTATGCGAACTAACTAAACTGATTCGCTGAATTTAATTTTAAAAAGAAAAATTTTCAAAATCGGTCCAGGTGTCTGAGAAATCGGGGATAATACATTAAAAAAAAACTTGAGAAGTGTCAAGGGACACCCGGATGGAACGAAGTTACTGTACACTCAACAAAAATAATCGTCGCGACTCCACTCCACTCCACTCCACTCCGCTCCGCTCCAATCCACTCCGCTCCAATTCGCTCCGCTCCAATCCGCTCCGCTCCAATACGCTCCGCTCCGCTCAGCTCCAATCCGCTCCGCTCCGCTCCAATCCGCTCCGCTCCACTCCACTCCACTCCCGTCCGCTCCGCTCCGCTCCAATCCGCTCCGCTCCAATCCGCTCCGCTCCAATCCGCTCCGCTCCAATCCGCTCCGCTCCGCTCCAATCCGCTCCAATCCGCTCCGCTCCGCTCCAATCCACTCCGCTCCGCTCCGCTCCACTCCAATCCACTCCGCTCCACTCCACTCCACTCCGCTCCAATCCGCTCCGCTCCAATCCGCTCCGCTCCGCTCCAATCCGCTCCACTCCACTCCACTCCCCTCCACTCCACTCCACTCCACTCCACTACACTCCACTCCACTCCACTCTTTGAGCTCTAGCACCCTTTCGCAACGCGCGATAAGGAACTTCGTTCCAAAAAGTGTCGTGACAACTTTTCGTAAGAATTTTTTCCGTCTAGCCCCCTTTCACAACGCGCGATAAGGAACTTCGTTCCAAAAAGATTACGACGAATTTAGAACCTCCTCCTTTTTTTGAAGTTAGTTAAAAATAGTTGACGATGAAAACCTACTACTACTATCCCCAAAAACATACCGTAAAAACATACCTATTAAAGCTGTAAAAACAAAGTTGACAAACTTACATTTGCAGTTGAAGAACATGTTCTCCGATACATTTTGTTTAAGAAAAATGTTATCCAAGTACATTTTATAAGTTGGTCGACTATTACTCGTAAAGTTGTAAAGCCTACTTAGTCATGATAATTTTCTTTTAAACTTCAATATATATACTACTATTGTGAATTTTTTCACACCCCCAAACATAACCATTTAGCTGGTAGAGGGGGGGGACACTCGAGTCGAGCAAAATTTAGCACTTTAAAGCTTAATATTTCACAAACGAAATTTTTTATCAAAAAATTGTTTATGGAAACTATCAATATTTTTTAAAGACCTATTTAATGATACCCCACACTAAGGGGTACGCGAGAAAAAAAAAAACATCCCCACTTTACGTGTACAGGAGGTACCCTAAAAAAAAATATTTTACGAGATTTTATTTTACCACTTTTTCGGAACAACAAATCCGTATATTTACACCAAATTACAGCTCTCTAGTACTGTGCGTCTCTGAGCTAAACTGCGGACAGACGGACGGACGGACGGACGGACATGGCGAAACTATAAGGGTTCCTTGTTGACTACGGAACCCTAAAAAGGAACAAAAAGTAGTTGGTTGTAGAATCTCTGTGAAAAAAAGGCAAATTAGTAGTAGTTAGGTAAGTTAGTTAGTAAGTAGTTAGTTAGTTATCTTGACGACAGATTTTCAGTAAAAAATTGAACGCAAAACAAAAGAACCGTTAATACTGACCTATGATATCATAGACAGTGATTCACCTATAAAACAATAATACAAAATCTGAATAGAGCTGTTATTCTAATTAACTATACAACCTCCTTGCGTGTTTTGGAATAGGTCGGGGCGTGGGTCAATGTTTCATATAAGAAGAAATGATCCGGGGGCCTACCACCACCGTATTGCATCGCCTGAGTACTACGTAGCGTTAAATCACCATTTGTATTGAGATGGGTGGAATTCACCACCTAGCGGTCCACCCAGGGCTGTTGCGTGTAATCTGACCTGCCGGTAGGCCTCAACTGGGTCACGACCACCATTCTGTCTACCTGTTATGAATTTACTATGTTCCATCGGTGCGCAGGAGTTGAAGCTTCGTCTGAACTCGCTCCATCGTAGGTCTCATAATTTGATTCAAGGCTAGAGAGAGACTCTTAAACCAGGGTTGGAAAAAAAAAACAGTTTATTTTCAAATTTATAAAACAAACAGTTCAAAATGTTTTAAACAAGTGTTTTTTACGTTTTTTTTTTTAGTTTCTGTTTTTTTTTTTTCAAATTAATTCCACCTTGTTTGTTGATGTCTAAACGTATAAATCAATTTTGTTTCATTTCTAGACCACAACTTTTCAAATTCGCCCTTTGTAATGAAATTTTTACGAAAAATGATCAATGGAAAAAAAACATGTGATGTTTTTTTTCTAATAATTTTATTCATTGTTTCATTACAATGCCTATAAAAGTTAAAAATATGACATAACATTAGACATTACACTCAAAAGGTTTTATGTCAAATTACTTAGACTCCTGAATATCACTTTATTTTCATTTTATATGCATTTATCTGCCTTGAAAAGTAGTTGAAATGTTTTAAACAGGTGTTTAAAACATATTTATTATTTATAGGTGTTTTAAAACAACTTGTTTTAATCATGCCAACCCTGTCTTAAACTAAAATTATAATTATATCTGCTTAGCCTCTTGACCTAAAGTTTTAGGGTTTGGCATTCAAACGAAACCGATGCGGCTGAATATTTGACATTTTAGCTACTGTTAATATCTCTTGGTAAGACTAGTAGTCAAAGAAATTTTGTATAATCTTTTAGGCTACTTGTATGGGACGTGACGGGACTTTTTCATGAGCAAGAGTTTGTTGGAGAAACCCAGGCGTACCTCGTGCCTCAGAAAGCACGTTAATTAAAATATTTTTACTATACCGATAGATTGTTCAAGAAATTGACTGGCCTGTTGGTCTAGTGGTTAGTGAACCTGACTGCTATACCGGAGGTCGTGGGTTCGATTCCCACCCAGGACAAATGTTTGTGTGATGAGCACGATCATTTGTTCTGTGTCTGGGTGTAATTTATCTATAATATGTATGTATTTAGAAATATATAAGTATGTTTATCAGTTGTCTAGTACCCATAACACAAGCTCTGCTTAGCTTGGGACTAGATGGCGTTGTGTGATAGTTGTGGAATATTATTATTATTATTATTATTATTAATTAGCGCGCTCTTTAAAAAAAAAATTATAGAATAGTGTTTATAAGAGGTGGTGGTACAGGCCCTAGTATTATTAAAATGACCAATACAGTATTACGGTTAATTTTTAGGTTGTGTCATCTACGCTCTCATTCATTAAAGCTTGCCCTATTACGGCTGATACCTGTTTTCTTTTTAAATCTGGGTCTACTAGACTATGGCATCGATAATAATGTTCTAAATGTAGTGTGTGTTCTACTTAGTGTAGAATAACTAATTCATAAATAATGAGAGGCCCTAGCACGACTTAAGTACTAAATATAAATCCGTTAAAGAAATGGTTTTTTTTTAGAAATTGTATTTCATTTACAGTTCAGAAATTATCTCACCTGATTACAAACCCATTCAAAGTTAAGGCCAAAGATTGCGTTAACTGTGTTGAAATATTTTTTTTTCATTGTGATGCACTGCTTATTATAATACAACTGTAATATTTACAAACTATAAATGAAAATTCAATAGTAATATTATGAATCATCAAAGAATATGTCCACATCGCTGTCAACGGGAACAGTGCCCAGAACGCTGGCAGCATTGCCACGTCGTCGTATGGCAATGCTGATTCTAATAGATCGTTAGATTATTTTCATGTTTAATATTAGAGTAGATTATTTTTAAAGAAATATTATTATAATTCGGTTTGTCTTCCCCCGCATTTCCTTTTGATGCTGACTTAATGAGCACCACCCGGTGAGATCCACGAGCAAAATATGAATGAAACTTATTTATTTTTATGAATGGAAGTCATCGTAAATAGAGGTTAAACTTGACACGTGTAAAAGTAATAATTTAAGAGGGTTATACTTTGAATTTTCAAGTTAATTAATAATTACTGCTTTCGGGAACAATGTCGGCGCGTTCCCGACTTTTCTTAGAAAAGTCTTCAGAAAAGTTTTGACTTAGCTATTTAATTTGTAATGGATCAAAAGGGGGTTATACCGTATATACGCTATGTGTGTCGGTGGTGGCGAATATCTGTAAGATTGAAGATCTAACTGAGGACGTTCACGGAGTGCCATGTCAAGTTTAATAAGCGCCAATTTTTTTATATTTTATTATTTATTTTTATAAGAACAAGTGAAAACGTTTATTTAAATATTATCTAGTTGGCAAGAATTGACAGACTATGTCTTATGTCCCCAAATAATCTGGTCACTACGACGCGCCTGTATGCTTAGGTATGTAATGTATTTTTTAACATAATAACGTAAAAAATAAATAGAAATAAAATACCCTGCTGTACATCAAATAACAGAACAACACATACTTAACATCTACTACATAATACAAAGAAAACTTTTTGGATTCATTTATACTGGCCACTGCATATTTAGCACAAAACGGTCACCGTGGATCGATTCGAAATTCAAATTCGTACTTCAAAAATAGAACGTCGCTGTGCGTTCGGGAACCGCTAACTGAATAAATAGACCTATTTTATTTTATAATGTACCGTTATCGAGTTACCTCATTACGAGTATTGGAAAAACGGTAATTTTTAAATATTTCTGGGTTTTTGGTACGTGGACAACGAATAAATTTAAAAGATTTGTGCCTACACGCAGCTGAATTTGACATTCAAAAATCGCAGTTACCAATTATTCATTATTCGCTCTGAATGTGGGATTTCTTGTTTTGAAATTTTCGTTTCTAGAAATGTAACTCAAAACCTATGTGTGATTCAGAGAATATTGGATAGGATTACATCTATTGTTTTTTCTTTGTGAAATCAAAATACTCGGGATTTTTGACATCGTATTTTCAAAAGGAGGTTAGTAATGTATCCATAGCTTCCTAGAGAACGGTATAAAATCGGTTGAATGAGGTTAAAAGCGGCTCAGCTCTATTAAAGTCAGATCAACATTGTTTACTAATAATTATTTCAGGGAACTTAGAATCTATGCTGTGACTAAACTAAACCCGTGATGTACTGTTGGCGAAAAAGTTTATTTACAACAGTATAACTACTTATGTTTTTTTTTAAATCATACCTAATGTTTTTTTGAATTTAGAAAGTTTGTGATGTTTGGATGTTTGTTACTCTTTCTCGCAAAAGCAACTTAGCAGATTTGGATGAAATTTAGTACACAGATAGTATAAACATAACCTGGATTAAAACATAGGATAGTTTTTATCTCGATGTTATCTTTCCGTAGGATATTTTTCGAGTTATAGCTTAGTCAAAGGATAAGACAGTGATCAGTGCATTATTTGACTCTCTTTCCCCTCTCCTTCTTGAAAAGAGGGATCGGGTAATGCTGTTCAGTGTCTGTACAGTGTAGCTATTTTGGCTCTTGAATGACATTGTGAGGAAAATAAAAAATCTGTTGGTAAATATTGACTTGAAAACTTTCTTTTTTTTTTTAGCGTGGTAAGCTCATCAAATGAGTCCTCCCACCGCGGGCAGGGCGGGAGGGACTGTCAGACTTGTACTGACTAAAATTCACGGTGTCCTTCAATAGCCCTTTATGTTCCGGGGTCACGATAAGGAAATAAATCCCAGGCTTTGGCCCTCTGAGAGGGGGCCCCGTCATTTTTGCTGACGCTCTTTTGGTCGGACAGCGAGTTGCCCTTTACTCGCTGTCCGCATGCCCACGCCTACGGTGGCCGGAGATCGCCTCCTCCTTCACGAGCATTACTGCTTCGCAGAAGGAGGCGACCGCTTCCCACTCTGTCTCGCCTCGCAGCATGGCCGCAACCAATGCCGGGCGCGAGAGGTCTCCGCCGCCGTGAGGACACGTCGGTGCTCTGCCCAAGCGGGGTAGTCTTGCACCGTATGCTCTACTGTGTCCTCCGGGCGATCTTCGCAGTGGTGACACCCGGGCGTTTCTTCCCTCCCTATCCGACACAGGTACCTCCCAAACTTCCGTGTCCGGTGAGGACCTGCGTCATCCGATAGGTCAGGACGCCGTGAGCCCGTGACGTCTCTCCAGCCACTCCTCAATGACTTGATTACTTTACGAAAACAATAGATGTATTATTAAAAATAAACACAGAACGTAAAAGATTCTAATCATAGAGTAAAAAGAATCTAAGTATTAATTTAATCCGAGTAAATTGCTTTGAAAAATACTAATGGCCGTATTAGTTCCATCCAACTAAGTACTTATCCAAATTCCAAATACTAGCCGTTCTTTATAAATTTTCTCTATATCTGTACTCCAATACCCTTGACATTTGAAGCTCCATCAATATGAGTTCAATCCGGGTTTAACGGCGTCGCGTGCGCACGAGTTTAAACAAACTATAAAACACGGCCAATTAACCTGCTTCTATTGGCTAAACATTTTGGTGTTGGCTGGATTCAGCTGGGCTATGAATGAAAAGGAATAAAAGTAAGTATTTTAGTCATACTTTTTTTTAGCGTGGTAACATCAACAAATTAGTCATCGAGTCTTGGGTGTGAGTAAGGACTGTCTGATTCGTACTGACTAAAATCCACACGGTGTTCCATCAAAGTCACAGTTTCCCGTTAGTCCCGCGAGCCCGGCAGGCTTTGGATCCCTAAGAGTCCTCTGAGAGATCCCTGTCATTTTGCTGACAGCTCTTTGCGACCAAGGCATGGTCCATGATCGGACAGCGAATTGCCCATTACTCGCTGTCCGCATGCCCGCGCCTACTGTGGTCGAAAATCGTCTGGGTGGTGCGGAAAGGACTGTCAGATTCGTACTGACTAAAATCCGCGGTGTTCCTTCAGTAAGTTTTTACGTTCCAGGGTCAAGGTTAGGTACCTTTTTTGGGTAGTCCAGTCCTGAAGAGCATACCTGGAAAGAGAATTCAGACAATCAGCCATTCAAGATCCCTTTTTTATTGCATGATATAAGAATTAATTTGATGCCAGTGGTAATGCTTTCTGCCGGGATCGCGGGACTAACGAGCTACCGTGACCCCGGAACGTAAAGGGCTATTGAAGGACACCGTGAATTTTAGTCAGTACAAGTCTGTCAGTCCCTTCTGCACTGCTCCGGGTAGGAAGACTCATTTGGTGATTATAACACGGTAAAAAAACAAAGTGGTAGTGCTTCATCCCACACAAAATCCATGTCCAGAGTAATTTTCCGCAATATTGCGACATTTCAGAACGTGACCCAGTATTCTAAGAAATCCATCGATCAATGTTAAGGCGGATTGTCACAGTCACATGTAACGGTTACCGTCTATTGACCCCAAATATTAATATGAGTCTACACGCGCACCTGACTGACCTATTTTACCTATCTATATCTGAATCATATAACCCAATTTGTTAATTATTATGTCGCTGTTGAATGAAAACTTTAATGGATTTCTGAGAATACCTATGGTTGCAGGAAGAAATCACTTATAGGTACTTGTCTTATAAAGTACCAAATTTTGTCAGCGGTTTCATTAGATAACGCGGAAATTTTCCTACGGGAAGTTAACAACAGGATAAAACATATCTTATGTGTTAATCAAGGTTTTGAACTATATGTCTAGTAAAGGGGTTTGATGATTTTTGTACGGCGGTGGCTCTAACGGTGGTCCTCCATTTTGATTATTTTTCAGAATCGCGATGCACATCAAAAGAGGACACATAGACAAACAAAATATATAGCCAACCAAAATATATACCTTTCATCTAAATCCGTGCAGTTGTTGTTATGTGAAAGAGTAACAAACATCCATCCTCACTTACTTTCGCATTATAATATTTTATTAGTTAGATAGATATTTACGTAGTTTACATCTTCAGTGTTTAAAAGACGACTATGTAAACATTCAGACATATAATTTATTATTAGCTTGTCTGTAAAACGGTCGGGAAACGCCCTGCGGTCTGCCACGACTCCTGTTTACCGGTCTTGAAGGTGAAGACTGAAGAACTTCGAGTGTGGATAGGATTCCTCTATTTTTAATGTTCCCCTATTCATTTATCCTACGTGTCTCGGAAAGCACGTAAACCCGTTGGTCCCAATTGTCATTTGACTGACTGTCTCATCAAAAAACCGTGACCCTAGAACGTAAAGGGCTATTAAAGGATCACCGTGGATTTTAGTCAGTTCAAGTCTGATAGTCCCTTATCCCTGGGTAGAAGTACTTATTTGATGATTTTACGACGGTATAAAAAAGCATGTACCTAGATCGTTAAATTACGATGACTGCGCAATTTATACACCCACAAAATGGTATACAAACCTGGTATACATATTAATTACGGTTTTCAAGAGCGTATTTTTATTTTATCCTCTATAATTGAAAAGTATTTTCTGGAAATGGAGACCAATTAAAAAAGTTCTGCGATGTTATTTTTTGGCTTCGTGGAAATTAAAGGATTGTTAATGTATTTCATTCACTTCTAGAAATATTATTTATGAGAGAATATGTTTCCGCACCACAGCCAAAATTGACGAGGAAGAGCATCGTGTCAGTCAGTAGGAATTTGACAGGTCCCTTTGGCCACCTCAAAGCGTCTGCGCGAGGGCCACGATACGCAACCTTCCAAGCGAATTCGCCCTGTGCTGAAAGCTTCAGCTTCGAGCATCCAAAACAAAATGTGCATCGGCCACGAAAATAAAACTTCGCTATTGCTTACAGCGCTACTTTGTGTTCTAGTAAAAAATAGTATTTTTTTAACTTGGTTAAATCATCTAATGGCCCACCCAGGGCAGGGTAGGAGGGACTGTCAGACTCGTACTGACAAAAAAATCCACAGTGACCCTTCAATAGTTCTTACGTTCCGGGGCCACGGTTACTCATTAGTCCTGCGACCCCATAGTTAGTAGACATCCCCACGTTTGTTTTTGACGCTGCCGCTGCCTGGTGGTCCATGATCGGACGGCAACGCACCCATTACTCGCCGTCCGCATGCCCGCGGTCATTATAAGCATGGCCATGTTTGGTTCAAACTGAAAGCTGATGGTTTCAGCAGATACGTTTGGCAAAGGAAGCTTAAGACTTTATTTAGGTTAAAATGAGCTAGAAGTTGTGTCACGGACTAGAATTAGTTTTCAATAACAAAGATGAAAACACTTTTAATATCTTTTGACAGAACCCCACAAAATGTTCAGTTATATCATTTACCAGGAAACGATTACCTCTTCCAACAACCTATGAACGTGTACGTGATTTGGGTGTCTTTCATGACTCCAAACTGTTGTTTAACATTCATATTGAGCAAGTAGTGGCCAAAGCTTCAAGATCGCTGGGTTTCGTCATGAGACTCGCGGGGTGCTTTAAGAAGGCCAAAACTCTAAAAATTCTCTATTGCTCCTTTGTTAGAAGTCATCTCGAATATGCATCACAAATTTGGAACCCGTGTTACCATAAATATATCGATCGAATTGAGAATGTACAAAAAAGATTTATCCGTTTCCTATGTTTTCGGCTACGTATACCATACCATTCTGAAAATTACATTAACCTTTGTAGGAAATTTCATTTACGCAGCCACTCATAAATCGTCGACGACTAGCAGATTGCACGTTTCTTTTAAAAATTTTATCTAACGACATTGACTGGATCTTCTGAATAAACTGTATTTTAATGTACCTCAGAGGTCAGTTAGATTTAATCCGCCTATATCTGTTCCCTTTTCTCATTCCAATTATAGGCAAAACTCATAATATGGTGCGAGCGAGCAAAGACTTTAATATTATTTGTAAAGAGTTCTCCCTCGACCCGTTTATTACTAAATCCCACTCTGTACGCAGTCAGTTGAATGCGAGCTTTTTCAAAGGGCCATAATCTTTATTCACTTTAGTTAAAATTATCTTTATATATAACGTGCTTGTTAGATCCTAAGTTTTCTAATACTTTTCCTATTTCTATCCGTGGGAACCTGTTATTGGCTCTGTGTTGCATGTTACCACTGTTATTCATCTGTTATAGCTGTTGGTTCTCCTTAAATAAATAAATAAAATAAATAAATAAATAATTTTCCAAGAAAAATATAATAAACAACTAAATTCTGCACTTTCGAGGGCAAGGTTACCCAAAATATTATAAATATTAATAATAATTTCAGCCTAGTTCTCATTTTATTTCGGCTAGGAAGTGAGAATGACATTTGTGACATTAATAACAGTTTTACTAGCTGAATTCAAAGGAAACAAATAAAATATTGTTGCAATGTTTTCTGTAGACACAGTTACTGTAGGTACTTATTTTTTCGATTCCCACCCAGGACAAATGTTTGTGTGATGAGCACGATCATTTGTTCTGTGTCTGGGTGTAATTTATCTATAATATGTATTATGTATTTAGAAATATATAAGTATGTTTATCAGTTGTCTAGTACCCATAACACAAGCTCTGCTTAGCTTGGGACTAGATGGCGTTGTGTGATAGTTGTGGAATATTATTATTATTATTATTATTATTAATTAGCGCGCTCTTTAAAAAAAAAATTATAGAATAGTGTTTATAAGAGGTGGTGGTACAGGCCCTAGTATTATTAAAATGACCAATACAGTATTACGGTTAATTTTTAGGTTGTGTCATCTACGCTCTCATTCATTAAAGCTTGCCCTATTACGGCTGATACCTGTTTTCTTTTTAAATCTGGGTCTACTAGACTATGGCATCGATAATAATGTTCTAAATGTAGTGTGTGTTCTACTTAGTGTAGAATAACTAATTCATAAATAATGAGAGGCCCTAGCACGACTTAAGTACTAAATATAAATCCGTTAAAGAAATGGTTTTTTTTTAGAAATTGTATTTCATTTACAGTTCAGAAATTATCTCACCTGATTACAAACCCATTCAAAGTTAAGGCCAAAGATTGCGTTAACTGTGTTGAAATATTTTTTTTTCATTGTGATGCACTGCTTATTATAATACAACTGTAATATTTACAAACTATAAATGAAAATTCAATAGTAATATTATGAATCATCAAAGAATATGTCCACATCGCTGTCAACGGGAACAGTGCCCAGAACGCTGGCAGCATTGCCACGTCGTCGTATGGCAATGCTGATTCTAATAGATCGTTAGATTATTTTCATGTTTAATATTAGAGTAGATTATTTTTAAAGAAATATTATTATAATTCGGTTTGTCTTCCCCCGCATTTCCTTTTGATGCTGACTTAATGAGCACCACCCGGTGAGATCCACGAGCAAAATATGAATGAAACTTATTTATTTTTATGAATGGAAGTCATCGTAAATAGAGGTTAAACTTGACACGTGTAAAAGTAATAATTTAAGAGGGTTATACTTTGAATTTTCAAGTTAATTAATAATTACTGCTTTCGGGAACAATGTCGGCGCGTTCCCGACTTTTCTTAGAAAAGTCTTCAGAAAAGTTTTGACTTAGCTATTTAATTTGTAATGGATCAAAAGGGGGTTATACCGTATATACGCTATGTGTGTCGGTGGTGGCGAATATCTGTAAGATTGAAGATCTAACTGAGGACGTTCACGGAGTGCCATGTCAAGTTTAATAAGCGCCAATTTTTTTATATTTTATTATTTATTTTTATAAGAACAAGTGAAAACGTTTATTTAAATATTATCTAGTTGGCAAGAATTGACAGACTATGTCTTATGTCCCCAAATAATCTGGTCACTACGACGCGCCTGTATGCTTAGGTATGTAATGTATTTTTTAACATAATAACGTAAAAAATAAATAGAAATAAAATACCCTGCTGTACATCAAATAACAGAACAACACATACTTAACATCTACTACATAATACAAAGAAAACTTTTTGGATTCATTTATACTGGCCACTGCATATTTAGCACAAAACGGTCACCGTGGATCGATTCGAAATTCAAATTCGTACTTCAAAAATAGAACGTCGCTGTGCGTTCGGGAACCGCTAACTGAATAAATAGACCTATTTTATTTTATAATGTACCGTTATCGAGTTACCTCATTACGAGTATTGGAAAAACGGTAATTTTTAAATATTTCTGGGTTTTTGGTACGTGGACAACGAATAAATTTAAAAGATTTGTGCCTACACGCAGCTGAATTTGACATTCAAAAATCGCAGTTACCAATTATTCATTATTCGCTCTGAATGTGGGATTTCTTGTTTTGAAATTTTCGTTTCTAGAAATGTAACTCAAAACCTATGTGTGATTCAGAGAATATTGGATAGGATTACATCTATTGTTTTTTCTTTGTGAAATCAAAATACTCGGGATTTTTGACATCGTATTTTCAAAAGGAGGTTAGTAATGTATCCATAGCTTCCTAGAGAACGGTATAAAATCGGTTGAATGAGGTTAAAAGCGGCTCAGCTCTATTAAAGTCAGATCAACATTGTTTACTAATAATTATTTCAGGGAACTTAGAATCTATGCTGTGACTAAACTAAACCCGTGATGTACTGTTGGCGAAAAAGTTTATTTACAACAGTATAACTACTTATGTTTTTTTTTAAATCATACCTAATGTTTTTTTGAATTTAGAAAGTTTGTGATGTTTGGATGTTTGTTACTCTTTCTCGCAAAAGCAACTTAGCAGATTTGGATGAAATTTAGTACACAGATAGTATAAACATAACCTGGATTAAAACATAGGATAGTTTTTATCTCGATGTTATCTTTCCGTAGGATATTTTTCGAGTTATAGCTTAGTCAAAGGATAAGACAGTGATCAGTGCATTATTTGACTCTCTTTCCCCTCTCCTTCTTGAAAAGAGGGATCGGGTAATGCTGTTCAGTGTCTGTACAGTGTAGCTATTTTGGCTCTTGAATGACATTGTGAGGAAAATAAAAAATCTGTTGGTAAATATTGACTTGAAAACTTTCTTTTTTTTTTAGCGTGGTAAGCTCATCAAATGAGTCCTCCCACCGCGGGCAGGGCGGGAGGGACTGTCAGACTTGTACTGACTAAAATTCACGGTGTCCTTCAATAGCCCTTTATGTTCCGGGGTCACGATAAGGAAATAAATCCCAGGCTTTGGCCCTCTGAGAGGGGGCCCCGTCATTTTTGCTGACGCTCTTTTGGTCGGACAGCGAGTTGCCCTTTACTCGCTGTCCGCATGCCCACGCCTACGGTGGCCGGAGATCGCCTCCTCCTTCACGAGCATTACTGCTTCGCAGAAGGAGGCGACCGCTTCCCACTCTGTCTCGCCTCGCAGCATGGCCGCAACCAATGCCGGGCGCGAGAGGTCTCCGCCGCCGTGAGGACACGTCGGTGCTCTGCCCAAGCGGGGTAGTCTTGCACCGTATGCTCTACTGTGTCCTCCGGGCGATCTTCGCAGTGGTGACACCCGGGCGTTTCTTCCCTCCCTATCCGACACAGGTACCTCCCAAACTTCCGTGTCCGGTGAGGACCTGCGTCATCCGATAGGTCAGGACGCCGTGAGCCCGTGACGTCTCTCCAGCCACTCCTCAATGACTTGATTACTTTACGAAAACAATAGATGTATTATTAAAAATAAACACAGAACGTAAAAGATTCTAATCATAGAGTAAAAAGAATCTAAGTATTAATTTAATCCGAGTAAATTGCTTTGAAAAATACTAATGGCCGTATTAGTTCCATCCAACTAAGTACTTATCCAAATTCCAAATACTAGCCGTTCTTTATAAATTTTCTCTATATCTGTACTCCAATACCCTTGACATTTGAAGCTCCATCAATATGAGTTCAATCCGGGTTTAACGGCGTCGCGTGCGCACGAGTTTAAACAAACTATAAAACACGGCCAATTAACCTGCTTCTATTGGCTAAACATTTTGGTGTTGGCTGGATTCAGCTGGGCTATGAATGAAAAGGAATAAAAGTAAGTATTTTAGTCATACTTTTTTTTAGCGTGGTAACATCAACAAATTAGTCATCGAGTCTTGGGTGTGAGTAAGGACTGTCTGATTCGTACTGACTAAAATCCACACGGTGTTCCATCAAAGTCACAGTTTCCCGTTAGTCCCGCGAGCCCGGCAGGCTTTGGATCCCTAAGAGTCCTCTGAGAGATCCCTGTCATTTTGCTGACAGCTCTTTGCGACCAAGGCATGGTCCATGATCGGACAGCGAATTGCCCATTACTCGCTGTCCGCATGCCCGCGCCTACTGTGGTCGAAAATCGTCTGGGTGGTGCGGAAAGGACTGTCAGATTCGTACTGACTAAAATCCGCGGTGTTCCTTCAGTAAGTTTTTACGTTCCAGGGTCAAGGTTAGGTACCTTTTTTGGGTAGTCCAGTCCTGAAGAGCATACCTGGAAAGAGAATTCAGACAATCAGCCATTCAAGATCCCTTTTTTATTGCATGATATAAGAATTAATTTGATGCCAGTGGTAATGCTTTCTGCCGGGATCGCGGGACTAACGAGCTACCGTGACCCCGGAACGTAAAGGGCTATTGAAGGACACCGTGAATTTTAGTCAGTACAAGTCTGTCAGTCCCTTCTGCACTGCTCCGGGTAGGAAGACTCATTTGGTGATTATAACACGGTAAAAAAACAAAGTGGTAGTGCTTCATCCCACACAAAATCCATGTCCAGAGTAATTTTCCGCAATATTGCGACATTTCAGAACGTGACCCAGTATTCTAAGAAATCCATCGATCAATGTTAAGGCGGATTGTCACAGTCACATGTAACGGTTACCGTCTATTGACCCCAAATATTAATATGAGTCTACACGCGCACCTGACTGACCTATTTTACCTATCTATATCTGAATCATATAACCCAATTTGTTAATTATTATGTCGCTGTTGAATGAAAACTTTAATGGATTTCTGAGAATACCTATGGTTGCAGGAAGAAATCACTTATAGGTACTTGTCTTATAAAGTACCAAATTTTGTCAGCGGTTTCATTAGATAACGCGGAAATTTTCCTACGGGAAGTTAACAACAGGATGAAACATATCTTATGTGTTAATCAAGGTTTTGAACTATATGTCTAGTAAAGGGGTTTGATGATTTTTGTACGGCGGTGGCTCTAACGGTGGTCCTCCATTTTGATTATTTTTCAGAATCGCGATGCACATCAAAAGAGGACACATAGACAAACAAAATATATAGCCAACCAAAATATATACCTTTCATCTAAATCCGTGCAGTTGTTGTTATGTGAAAGAGTAACAAACATCCATCCTCACTTACTTTCGCATTATAATATTTTATTAGTTAGATAGATATTTACGTAGTTTACATCTTCAGTGTTTAAAAGACGACTATGTAAACATTCAGACATATAATTTATTATTAGCTTGTCTGTAAAACGGTCGGGAAACGCCCTGCGGTCTGCCACGACTCCTGTTTACCGGTCTTGAAGGTGAAGACTGAAGAACTTCGAGTGTGGATAGGATTCCTCTATTTTTAATGTTCCCCTATTCATTTATCCTACGTGTCTCGGAAAGCACGTAAACCCGTTGGTCCCAATTGTCATTTGACTGACTGTCTCATCAAAAAACCGTGACCCTAGAACGTAAAGGGCTATTAAAGGATCACCGTGGATTTTAGTCAGTTCAAGTCTGATAGTCCCTTATCCCTGGGTAGAAGTACTTATTTGATGATTTTACGACGGTATAAAAAAGCATGTACCTAGATCGTTAAATTACGATGACTGCGCAATTTATACACCCACAAAATGGTATACAAACCTGGTATACATATTAATTACGGTTTTCAAGAGCGTATTTTTATTTTATCCTCTATAATTGAAAAGTATTTTCTGGAAATGGAGACCAATTAAAAAAGTTCTGCGATGTTATTTTTTGGCTTCGTGGAAATTAAAGGATTGTTAATGTATTTCATTCACTTCTAGAAATATTATTTATGAGAGAATATGTTTCCGCACCACAGCCAAAATTGACGAGGAAGAGCATCGTGTCAGTCAGTAGGAATTTGACAGGTCCCTTTGGCCACCTCAAAGCGTCTGCGCGAGGGCCACGATACGCAACCTTCCAAGCGAATTCGCCCTGTGCTGAAAGCTTCAGCTTCGAGCATCCAAAACAAAATGTGCATCGGCCACGAAAATAAAACTTCGCTATTGCTTACAGCGCTACTTTGTGTTCTAGTAAAAAATAGTATTTTTTTAACTTGGTTAAATCATCTAATGGCCCACCCAGGGCAGGGTAGGAGGGACTGTCAGACTCGTACTGACAAAAAAATCCACAGTGACCCTTCAATAGTTCTTACGTTCCGGGGCCACGGTTACTCATTAGTCCTGCGACCCCATAGTTAGTAGACATCCCCACGTTTGTTTTTGACGCTGCCGCTGCCTGGTGGTCCATGATCGGACGGCAACGCACCCATTACTCGCCGTCCGCATGCCCGCGGTCATTATAAGCATGGCCATGTTTGGTTCAAACTGAAAGCTGATGGTTTCAGCAGATACGTTTGGCAAAGGAAGCTTAAGACTTTATTTAGGTTAAAATGAGCTAGAAGTTGTGTCACGGACTAGAATTAGTTTTCAATAACAAAGATGAAAACACTTTTAATATCTTTTGACAGAACCCCACAAAATGTTCAGTTATATCATTTACCAGGAAACGATTACCTCTTCCAACAACCTATGAACGTGTACGTGATTTGGGTGTCTTTCATGACTCCAAACTGTTGTTTAACATTCATATTGAGCAAGTAGTGGCCAAAGCTTCAAGATCGCTGGGTTTCGTCATGAGACTCGCGGGGTGCTTTAAGAAGGCCAAAACTCTAAAAATTCTCTATTGCTCCTTTGTTAGAAGTCATCTCGAATATGCATCACAAATTTGGAACCCGTGTTACCATAAATATATCGATCGAATTGAGAATGTACAAAAAAGATTTATCCGTTTCCTATGTTTTCGGCTACGTATACCATACCATTCTGAAAATTACATTAACCTTTGTAGGAAATTTCATTTACGCAGCCACTCATAAATCGTCGACGACTAGCAGATTGCACGTTTCTTTTAAAAATTTTATCTAACGACATTGACTGGATCTTCTGAATAAACTGTATTTTAATGTACCTCAGAGGTCAGTTAGATTTAATCCGCCTATATCTGTTCCCTTTTCTCATTCCAATTATAGGCAAAACTCATAATATGGTGCGAGCGAGCAAAGACTTTAATATTATTTGTAAAGAGTTCTCCCTCGACCCGTTTATTACTAAATCCCACTCTGTACGCAGTCAGTTGAATGCGAGCTTTTTCAAAGGGCCATAATCTTTATTCACTTTAGTTAAAATTATCTTTATATATAACGTGCTTGTTAGATCCTAAGTTTTCTAATACTTTTCCTATTTCTATCCGTGGGAACCTGTTATTGGCTCTGTGTTGCATGTTACCACTGTTATTCATCTGTTATAGCTGTTGGTTCTCCTTAAATAAATAAATAAAATAAATAAATAAATAATTTTCCAAGAAAAATATAATAAACAACTAAATTCTGCACTTTCGAGGGCAAGGTTACCCAAAATATTATAAATATTAATAATAATTTCAGCCTAGTTCTCATTTTATTTCGGCTAGGAAGTGAGAATGACATTTGTGACATTAATAACAGTTTTACTAGCTGAATTCAAAGGAAACAAATAAAATATTGTTGCAATGTTTTCTGTAGACACAGTTACTGTAGGTACTTATAGTACAGGATCCGTATATAGAACGACCTTCACCGATCGAGTAACCGGACGAAATGTGTTTTATATGAATTAAAATATGTTGAAGAATGTGACGCTGATGGGTTGCCTCATAAAATCCTGTCAAGGATATTTTTAATTAATTTTATAAAAGGTAATTTTTTTTCAATACCTTCACCGATAGAGTAACCAAAGAAAATTAACACCAATTGAAAGTCCGAAGTCTATAGAATATGCTAACATAGGGTTGCCTACCTTTTTCTTGTCAAGGATATAGGGTTGCCTAATTTGAACAGGTGATAAAAAAATGCTACCTTCACCGATCGAGTAACCAAATAAATTATATATCAAAATAAAGACATTTTTTTTACGAATACGATGGTATACGGTTGCCTATGAAAAACTTGTCAGAAATTAGGGTTGCCAAGCGTTGAAGTTTGAAAATTTTAGACGGTTGGAAGCACATGAGTAGATAAACGGACTAAGCTTCTTAAGAACGAGCAAAATTGTTACCTATTTTGGTAGGGTTGTCACAATAGGGTAGACAAATTAAACAAAAAAATATTAAATAGCTTTATTATTCAGTATGATAGAATCGAATCAAATAATTTAATTCAACTAAGCCAATTAAAGGCAATTTTGAATTGTTAAAGGACATTTTTAAAGATGTTTGGTCACCAATATATTAGAGACCAAACACCTACCTTCAAGAGGGCGCGCGTTGTCAAATAGACCGCGCTTCTTACATTTTCGTTCATATTATCATTACTACTACTCATCACATGTATTTCTCATTTATAGTAGCCTCTAGCTATGTCATTGGGAGTAAAATAAAGAATATTCCGTCACTCGGGATGCTCTCTCCACTCCATAGATCGCACTTGTTTTAGCCCCCGCGCAGTCGTCCAAAAGACTACACGCGCCTGTCGTCGAAAAGGTTACGCGCGACGTTCAACGCGACATGCGCTCGTTACGCGGTCGTAGTGGGTCTTCTCAATCTTATCGAAATAGGCTTGTATATTTGTTGTATTTTTCCCACGTTTTTATACACTTACTTTTCTTGTTTGTTTATTTGTTTGTCGTTCCGGTTGAACTTTTGCAACTCAATTTTGAGGCACTTCCCGATAAGCTAGCAGGCTGAAATTTTGCACACGCTCTGAGTTTTGATGACAATACAAAGAATGACTAGCTAAAGAACGTCATAACAAATCCAATATGGCGGCCTCCCCAAGATGGCGGATGGCCTGTTTGACATGCACCCCCATGTTATGGGTATCAAATGAAAGGGTTTGCCGTCAGAAATACGAAAAAAAAATAGTCACGTGACTTAAATCCAATATGGCGGACGTCCAAGATGGCGGACAGGCTATTTGGAATGCACCCTCAAGATATTGGTATCAAATGAAAGGGTTTGCTGTCAGGAATATGAAAAAAAAAGTATTAAAAATTAAGTAGTATAAAAAAAATTATAGATTTGAAAAAACCGGCTGTGCTAGGGAAAAACAAAGCAACTGACGTATTTTTCAAAATCAGTTTTTTTACATATTTGGAACATTTTGAGTATAGCGGACACTGCTACATTCACAGAATCATCGAAAAGGCTTTATTTTTCGAGATAAAAGTTAGTAACTGTAGGTACTTTTTCAATAAAGTCCAACATATCTACGGTAAAACAAAGTAAACCACAATGTCTAAGCAAAAACAAAGTATTTCCACGTCGTTTACATTGTTTTTACGTTGTGAAATGATTTAATTGGCTTTTTATTTGATATAAATTTCTTTTTAAACCCCTTTATCTACCTATAAGAA
This sequence comes from Agrotis clavis, assembly GCA_954870645.1. NCBI lineage: Eukaryota > Metazoa > Arthropoda > Insecta > Lepidoptera > Noctuidae > Agrotis > Agrotis clavis. Next base: position 8,821,104 of record OX940939.1, on the reverse strand, counting down.
AATCAAACAACTTTACTTTGTTTTTGAATTGTTAAAAATGGCCAAAATGACAAATTGGTTAACGTAAAAATAAAGCAAGTAAAATGACAAATGTAAATCAAAGCAACCGAATAACAGTTGCTTTGTTTCTTCATTGTAAAATCAATTCAAGCTATTAAAATAACCGATTTACTTGGTTTTTAAGATGTTGTCGTTTATTTCAAAATTTCAAATGTCTAAATTATTTGACTTTACTCGGTTTTATCACATTTCTGAACGCACGCGCACCTTTCAAATGTCACTTTTCCCACAGTTAAACTTGTCAGTTACAACTTCGTGTCATAGGGCTGCCGAGCATCTGCCGAGGCTGTGATTCTTATGATAGTTTTCAAGCAATAATTGTTTGTTTAATTACTATGTAACACCTATTTATTTTTTTGTTTTGATTAATATTATGTACTTTCCACGACGGGCTAGTGGAAACGGTCCGTACGGTAGGGTCTAAGTTTTTTAGACACTGCTGTAAAGATAGACCTCAGAAATTGACCGAGCAAACCATAAACCTCATGGCTGAACGACGTTTGCTACAGTTGCAGTCTTCCGATGACGCGAAGTCATATAGGCAGCTCAATAGACGTATATCTAAGTCCTTGCGACACGATCTGCGTCTCTTTAATACGGATCGTGTTAAAGAGGCCATACAGCGAAACCTAGGCTTCAAAGTGTTCGCAAGGACAAGTCTATTGGGCAAAGCTGAAACGGGAGGATGGCAGCATAGCGTCCACCAAAGCAGAGTTCTATGGACAGTTATACACTTCAGTCGCAAAGCCCGTTGACAGCTTGGTAGGAGATCTAAGAGCCAAGCTGTCCCGAAATCATACCGAATATATCCCGGACATCAGACTGTACGAGATTAGGATGGCCCTGAAGCAGCTTAAGAACAACAATGCGCCGGGCGAGGACGGAATCACTTCAGAGCTTCTGAGAGCGGGCGGAAAACCGGTACTTAAAGACCTCCAGAAACTGTTTAATTCTGTGCTGTCCGAGGGCAAACGCGTGAAGCATGAAGCAAGGTGCTGTTCTTCAAAAAAGGTGATAACAGCCTATTGAAGAACTACAGACCCATCACGCTTCTGAGTCATGTTTATAAGCTGTTTTCAAGGGTTATCACGAACCGTCTCGAACACAGACTTGATGACTTCCAGCCTCCCAAACAAGCCGGTTTTCGAAGAGGCTATAGTACCATAGACCACATCCATACGCTGCGGCAAGTTATACAGAAGACCGAAGAGTATAACTTGCCATTTTGCTTAGCGTTTGTGGACTATGAGAAAGCCTTCGATTCGGTGGAAACAATGGGCGGTACTTGAGTCACTCTAGCGATGCCGTATTGACTAACCGTACATCGAGGTATTGACGTGTTTGTATAATAACGCCACCATGTAGGTCCGAGTACAGGAGCAGAGCACCAAGGCGATTCCATTGAGAAGAGTCGTAAGACAGGGGGGACGCTATCTCCCCGAAACTGTTTACTGCCGCAATGGAATACGCCTTCAAGCTCCTGGAATGGCAAGGACTTGGACAATCAACATTAACGGCGAATACATCACTCACCTTCGGTTTGCCGACGACATCGTAGTCATGGAAAAGTCGATGCAGGAACCCAGCATGATGCTCGATGGCCTCAACCGAGTTTCACAACGGGTGGGCTTGAAAATGAACATGGACCAGACGAAAATTATGTCAAATGCCAACGCCGTGCCCACCCCAGTCTCTGTTGGAAACTCGGTACTCGAAGTTGTTGGCTCATAGGTATATCTATTCGGACAAGTAGTCCAGTTACTTCGAGAAAGAGGTCAACCGCTGAATCCAACTCGGTTGGGCAGCGTTCGGGAAACACGCAATGTCTTTTTGTCCGACAAACGTCAGTGCCTCAAGACGAAAGTCTTCAACCAATGTGTGTTACCAGTGATGACTTACGGCACCGAAACGTGATCTTTCACTATCGGCTTCATCTCAAAGCTCAAAGTCGCTCAACAAGCTATGGAGAGGGCTATGCTCGGTGTTTCTCTACGTGATCGAATCCGAAATGAGGAGATCCGTAAGTAGACGAACTAAAGTCACCGACATAGCCCACCGGATGAGCAAGCAATGATGGGTAGGCCATATTGCTCGCAGAGCAGATGGCTAATGGGGTCGAATAGTACTGGAGTGGAGACCACGGACTAGCAAGCGCAGCGTACGACGTCCACGGACAAGATGGACAGACGACCTTATAAAGGTCGCCGGAAGACGCTGGATGCAGGTCGCTTCCAACCGGTATATGTGGAAATCTAAAGGGGAGGCCTATGTTCAGCAGGGGACGTCCTATAGCTGAGATGATGAATTTTTGTTTCATTTAATATTCCATTACAACTAATATCTATGATTTTTCAATTTATTTTAGGTAATCTTTATATGTATACATGCTCTTTTCTTTGAGTGACACATAATATCTTAATAAATCCTAAGATGAACTAGTTTTTACAATTTATACAAATTATGTGATTCATAAAAAGCAAAAGCCAATAAATGTTATAGAAGAGACATTCATTTTTAAATGGCTTCATTGTCTTTGCTAAAATCAATTAAATGCATTTGCTTTGTTATTAAAACTAAAATTTAACCTTGTCCATCTCCTTTTAAATTATTTGAAAAACAAAGTGACTGTAGTTACTTTCTTACTTAATTGTTATTTTTTTCTAGTATTAATTTTATGTCTATAGAAAAACATTTTTTTCAATTTTAAGGGTAGCTACCAAAAATTACTCAAAAAATTGCTTTGAAACAGATAGAACTAATTATTTTACAAATTATGAAATAACAAACGTACTGAAGTTGTCGCCAGTACGTTTTAAATCTGTGATTTTCGGTTTTTTGCTCCTCCTGAAAAATTTACTTGACTGCAATTACTTTGTTTTTCCCTAGCACAGCCGAAACGTTGGGGCGTATCTTTGCTAGTTACACCCACGATCTATACACGTCATGTGAATATATCCCATAAATAATCCCTTAAATAATATACGACCCCACGTTTTGAGTGGCCCCTCTCTCAGTCCCGTAGGGTTAATTTCTTATTTTTAGGAAATTTAAAAACGTCAGGTATGACATCAAATAATGTTGTTTAAAAAGGAAAAAGTTTTGGATTACGTAACAAACCTATGTATTTAAGGATAAGATAACACATAAAAAAATCGGAAGAGCAATTTTTCACTAGAAGTTAGAGTGCTTTATGTAAAAAGTTGATTTGGAGTTACACTGAAATCGAAAATTGTTGGATGTTTATATCCAACACACGACACGACACGCACTTGGCCGTTTTATTTTTGCTAAGACCGAGACCTTCGTAGCCTTTATTTTCTTATAAAATTTATCCCTACAGCTATGTATTATACCTTTCTAAATTTGTCCTTACGTCTAGTTTTATATAAAATAAACATATTTTACATACAAAAATAAATAAAAAAATCCTAGAACTAAAACTATTAAAGTTTCACAAGAACAAAGTTTGATTTCACAAAAATTGCAATAACTTGAAAACTACTGGACCGATCTTCATGAAACAACTTGTGGATCTATTTTTGTGAAGAAACACAAGCCTTTTAAATACTTTAATTGAAAAACATACATAAACAAAAAAGTGAGTTTTCAAGTTACGTAATAATCTAAGTGTTAAACTTTTACAATTTTCCACTAAAAGCTTATCTAATTAGAAAGTAATAAGAACGTACAAGTTCACTTGTCTTACAAACACACTTGTCTTAAAAATCACCTTATAAATCACACTGTTCAACGGCAAAGGCCCTCCCACTACTTGCACCCCTTGTCGTTGCGTGGGTCTCGTCGCCGACAATCACCTTCTTTCATCATATGCCAAATTTCAGTTCCGGAGGAATTTTTCGGACCACATATGCCTCGTTGACTGGACTATTGGAATGGGTATCTACGGTACTTTCACAGTTATTATGTCTTGTGACTGGGACTGTAGCACCATAACTATTTTTGTACTAACTTTATTTTAGGTCTTTTGACAATTCAAAATTGTCTTGGTTGCATTAAATTATTTGATTTGATTTGATTCGATTCTATCATACTAGATAATAAAACTATTTAACATATTTTTTGTTTAATTTGTCTTACCCTATGGCCCATTGTGACAACCCTACCAAAAAATGTAACAATTTTGCTCGTTCATAATAAGCTTAATCCGTTTATCTACTCATGTGCTTCCAACCGTCTAAAATTTTCAAACTTCAACGCTTGGCAACCCTAATTTCTGACAAGTTTTTCATAGGCAACCGTATACCATCGTATTCGTAAAAAAAATGTCTTTATTTTGATATATAATTTATTTGGTTACTCGATCGGTGAAGGTAGCATTTTTTTATCACCTGTTCAAATTAGGCAACCCTATATCCTTGACAAGAAAAAGGTAGGCAACCCTACGTTAGCATATTCTATAGACTTCGGACTTTCAATTGGTGTTAATTTTCTTTGGTTACTCTATCGGTGAAGGTATTGGAAAAAAATGACCTTTTATAAAATTAATTAAAAATATCCTTGACAGGATTTTATGAGGCAACCCATCACCGTCACATTCTTCAACATATTTTAATTCATATAAAACACATTTCGTCCGGTTACTCGATCGGTGAAGGTTGTTCTATATACGTATCTTAGACTATTACAAGTTTTTGCTCGCGGCTTCGCCGGTGTAAATTCAATTAATCATCATCTACCTAGCCTCTTCCCAACTATATTAAGGTCGGCTTCCAGTCGAACCAGATGCAGCTGAATATCAGTATTTTACATGGAGCGACTGCCTATCGGACCTCCACAACCCAGTAACTGGGTAATACGATACGCCATGGTAAGACTGGTTTTCAAACTAAAAAGCTTCTGACTAACAGTAACGACAGTCAAAGATCTACAAATGACAGCCGGGACCAACTGTGCTTGCCGAGGCACGGAGGAAACTCGCTATGACAGATGGCCACCCATCCACAGACCAACCTCGGCAAGCGCGGCTTAACCCGGAAGACCGGCCTTTGCGGCTGTAATTATTTAGCCACGAGCTCCTCTGTCAAATCTGAGCATAGTCTACCACACCAAAATCCCCAAGTAATTTTTTTTTGTATTTTTGAGGCTCTGAAAAATCTTCGAGCCTCTTGGAAGCCTTTGAATACCTTGGAGTTGGATCTCGAGATATTTTATAAGCACCACGCGCTGTCAATGACGAAAAAAAAAAACTATAGTACTCGAGCTACTTTTTAATTCGATTCAAACCGAAACATCAGCTACGTAAGACTTTAATCTTTGTTTCAATGAACTATTCAATATAGCTTAATCATTAGCAAATCACATAGGCCATGGTGTATCGTATAACCCAGTTACTGGGTTGTGGAGGTCCGATAGGCAGTCGCTCCATGTAAAATACTGATATTCAGCTGCATCTGGTTCGACTGAAAGCCGACCCCAACATAGTGGGGAAAAGGCAGATTCACATATTTGATCCAATTCATGGTGACGCCATTCCAGAAGCAGTCATAACCTCCATCTAAGTTCTTAATTAAAACATTTCTTTTATCCTCAACATGAAAATACCAAGTTGTCTCCGGGGAAAACCAAGATATCCCCTTTGTAACACATGATAAATTAGCTGATTTATACTCGAGTAACAAACTGTAAGTGCGAGAAATCCCGGTTAATTATAGTGCACTAGTGAAAGCACCCGATTTCGTCTCGGGTCGTCAGGAATTAAGCGACATATTTTACTTTTATGTAGGTGACATACAATTTTCAGTGAAAGATTTAGGTTTTATGCTGAAAATAAATGGATATTCAAAATGTATGTAGTGGATATATTGTAAAATCTTCTTAGGTACTCGTAAGTTATTAGAAAGCACTTTTGTTTTTAAACAATTTAACATGTTAATTGTTGGGTGTTCTTGGTACACCCAAGAGTATAGATTGGGACAACGATCTTTGCCAAAAGCAAAGTTCGAATTTTAGTTTTTGAAATGAACGTTGCCAAAAGCAATTGAGCGGAAAAGATAAAGTTTGTGCCTGCACGAGACGCCCGCGGCAACAGACGTCGAGAAGCGCTAAACGCGGACGGCGAGTAATGCGTGACTTGCCGTCCGAACATGGAGTATGCCCGGATCGACGGCGCGTCATGTTCCACGTGCGTCTCAAAGAGCTGTCATAAAACTGTTGGGGCTCCGCTTAGAGGGTCAAAACCTGCCGGGATTGCGGGTCTATCTTATCATATAGCTCGAGTTGCGCATCTTCGTAGCGCATCTACGCATCTTCGTAGCGCAGCTACGCATCTTCGTAGCGCAGCTACGCATCTTTGTAGCGCAGCTACGCATCTTTGTAGCGCAGCTTCGCATCTTCATAGCACATCTAACTCGTACAGCTACATAGCGTAGCATCAGTGGAAACAGTTACACAGTTTCGTAGCTCAGCTTTTATATCCTTGCAGCACGGCTACATAGCACATCAGAATCTCTGGTGGAAAGGCAACCTTATGGTTTCATTTTCGAGATACACACGGACGAAGATGCTGGAAATTGTGCTACGTACTTTTTATACGATGGATACTCAACTGGAGAAAACATTCTTGTTGATTTTGTTAATCGGTATGGATTAACTTCCATCTATTCATTACTTTCCTCTTAAACAAACTTGTAAAAATATATTTCGTAACACAGACATTACATCGTATTTTACAATACATTATGCGTGCGATATATTTAACTGGCAACATTATAGTGACGTATTTAGTTTAGTAGGATAAGGAAAACTCGGGCGTTTGTCTTTGAAATAGGCTGAAATGTTTTAACACTGACCTGGCATTGTGAGAGATGTTTAGTAAGATTTGTTAACGCACCTGTTGCGTAGTAAATTGTAAACAACTGGAAAATATTTCAGTTCAACTATCGAGTTGGGTCGTTAGAGGCCTTACCACGAGCTCCAGTTTAGACTGTGGGAAAGAGACAGAGCAATACAAGTCGTCTAGCGCTACCTCTTTCCCACAGCCCAAATTGGATCGCGTTAAGAGCTCGTGATAAGGCACCAGGTTTTTTATTATGGTTGGCAATTGACAGGCACGTGTTTGCAGGATAAAAACAGAGGCTCTCATCATGAGTACCTAATCATAACTTTTCCCGTTTTTGTGGCGTAAAGTAAACTGGAACCTTGAAGTTCATCATCATCATCATCATATCAGTAGTAGGACATCCACTGATGACTTTTCTCCATTGCAAGTTCTGTAATAATTTAAGAGTGAAACAAACAATCTGAGTCTCTTAAGTTCAAAAGGTGTTGCCAGCGCAAAGGAAAATTCCCTTATTGACCTTGATATTAAAAAGAAAGCCCTGGAAATATTCAGATATCAAATACCGAGTTATTTTTATCCAGTTTCCTTGATTTATTTATTCACGTGATCGTCAAGGAAAAGGAGAGACGTCCTTGAGGATGAAAGAGAATCAAAATGCCGAGGCGAGGATATAATAAATAAATAATTGATTTGTCTAAAAATGGCAACGGCAGAAGGGCTGTTCGAAGTTCAAATCAAGATAAAGGTCAAAATTAGAGTCGGGCCACACTAACTAACGGCTTTTCCCTTTGATTTTCTGGAAAAAAAAAACCGGCCAAGTGCGAGTCGATCATGCACAGGAAGTGTTCCGTACCATTATGTATAAAAAGGGCATTAAACACGTTGGTTGCATGCTTAATTTGTTTTTGTATTTTTTGTTATGGTGTCACCATCTGTGAAATTTTCAACTCTCTAACTCGACAAGCAGCCAGAGGAGTCTTAGCAATAGCATGGCCTCGCTTTACCCTTTAGGTACAGAACCCTAATAAAAATTCCGCGAGTGTTTTTTTCAGCTGGTTTCCCGAAAAGTATAACTGCAACTGTATTATTAATCACATTTAATTTTAACTACTCATCCGATTAATTGTGTACAGAATATTATTTTCTGTACTTTTTCTTGTTAAAGTTTAGTTGTTAGTATTTTGGATTACCTAGTAAGCTATTATTCGAATAGCTATTTTGCGATGTTCATGACTTATGTTACTAATATTATAAAAGCGAAAGCTTTTGAGAACGGATGGATGGATGTATGTTCATTAAATAAAAAAAAAACTGAATGGATTTGGATGATATTTGTTATTACACAGATAGTTTCAGACCTGTATCAATAGTTTTTACCTTATGGATAATTTTCTTTTTTAAATTATCTTTTTTTTTTTTTTGTTAGCTTGACTTGTAGTCTAATTCTGTGAACCTATTTCTATACGACTGTTACAATACAGTTAAAAGCTTATAATGTCCGGAATCGAAATTAGAATCTTATTTATTTGGCTTCTGAGCTTTGAAACACCATTCAAGTAGATCAGGCCATGCGAGTAGATAATAATATCGCACTATCGCATTAGGTTGTCATCCTGTAATGATAGTTTTAAAATGGAAAAATTAATAAAATAAAAAATAAATGATCAACAATTTCCATGTATTATTTTTGCTTTGATTTGATTACATTAATCAAACACAATCTCTCACTCGTCAAATCTTTACTGATTTCCTGTATTATCGATTTATCCACGTGAAACTAACAAAATGTTTGTAAACAGACGCCACGAATTCAATCTGAAATGACTTAATCAAATTATATAAAGTGGCCACAATCATGTTTAACCAGTTCGCAACTGGTACTCGGGTACCAGGAGAACAGAGGTTTAAAGAGGTGTGTTGAAGCTTTGTTTCTCCACGTGCAATAAATTGTTTGCAAATAGAAAGTGTAATGACTCAATATTAAGAGTTTAGCTGGTTTGTAAGTGGTTTACGGGGACCAGGATAACAGGGTGTTAGAGAAGTGTGTAAGAATCTCGAAATGTCTGTTACACGTTAATCGAAAATAGTATGGCAATAACAATAAAAAAATCTCATAATCCACGATACTTGAGAAAACATCCAGGTTGAAAAAAGTAACAAAATATGTATGCACAGTAGCAAAATCGTTACTGATAATATATTTGGGTACCAGGGTACAAGAAAACAAAAGAGATGTGATCAAGTCATGCCTTGCTTGGAGAAATTGAAATATATTTCTACGAAAGTTACAAAAAGGACCTCTATAAAAAAAAAAAGAATATTATTTACTGTGTACTTTAAATAAAATTGGTACTTCGTTCGTATGACTAGGGGCGCTTTTGTTCATTTTTAGTACACAGTTTAGGCAAATAATAATATATGTAGAATTCATACTAGAGCCTCAGAAATTTCCTATTTCCGTTAACAATAGGGTAGTTCACTGCATAAATAAATTGAAAATCTGTATAGTCCGTCAGTTACAGTACTGAAAAGTAATGAACACGTATTTTTTTTAAATCGATGAAAATTGACAAAGATAAAATGATTCGAAATTCGGAAGTGGGGGCTTGTGACGTCATAACACGTCTTGTAAAATTATATCGACCGAGTATAGTAGACGTATTGTGTAATTTACAAAAATTGTATCTTAGTCAATTTTAGTTTACGTAACAAAAGAAAAAATAAGGGTTAATTTTTTTTTTGATATTCTATCTTTCGTACAAATATAATTGTTTGAGTAAAATAGCCTATTGTATTAGTATAATTCTGAGAAGACTGTTTCAGAGCGGGTTTAGACAAATGTAATAAATAGTGTGTACTTGACAGCCGTTATGACGCAAATTGTGGAGGGGCGGATTAGCATCACGCGGACTGATAAGGGGGAGATATTGTTTTGTAATGGGGATGGCAACTAGGGAACTAATGGCGCTAGTATAGCTTGTTCCAAGCATCGTCATTGGTTCAAATCAGTTCAATTCTTAAAGGTACTTCAAAATAGTATCTACTACGTCATTGGTCGGATTAGGCCTACTCTATAGTGGCGCCATCTACAATATCTTTGCGTTGCCAACCCTCTGGAAACCCGGGTAAGTACGAAACTGCCGGGGTCGCGGTATTGTCTCATCAGGTAACTGTGGTCCCGGAACATAAAGGGCTATTGAAGGATTACCGTGGATTTTAGTTAGTACAAGTCTGAGAGTCTGAAAGTGCAACTAGTCAAACTCTAATAAGTTGGTTTACTTGTCAGAAAATAATTATTGTGTCTATGTTTATAGAGAAAATATACCTACTTCTAAACAGTTAATTTTTTTTTTAGTCTCCTTCCAGTCCAGACAAGATGCGGAAGTCGCAAGACGAACCGAAAATGCCTGGAAGAGCTACTGGTCCATGAAGGAGCTTATGAAAGGAAGTCTTCCTTTGACACTCAAGCGGAAAATCATGGACATGTGCATTACTCCCATTTTGACGTATGGATCCCCGTTATTCTTTGACTAACATTCAAAAGACCAAACCAGGGTTTGCCAACGTGCAATGGAGCGCAGTATTCTAGGCGTCAAACTATCAGACCGCGTACGCAACACCACACTGCGCTCCAAAACACAAATTGCTGACGTTGGTCAAAAGGCCGCTGCACTCAAAAGGGGCTTGGGCCGGCCACGTCTGCCGCATGCCCAATGAGCTGTGGGCCAAAATAACCACTTTGTGTAGCCCCGACACAGCCAGAAGGCGTCGCGGCAGACCTCGCAGAAGATGGCGGGACGAGCTTGACAAAACCGATGACCAGTGGTCCACTAATGGCTCTGGATCGTGAAACTGGAAGTCATGGGACAGGCCTTTGCCCACCAGTGGGATGATGTCGGCTAGCAGTGCATGTCACTATCACTACCCGTTCCTTGTCTGTCATTTTATACAGGCAGAACAATAAGCGAAATCATTTGTTGCACCAGCGTGATGACGACCTTCAGTGTGTCGCACAAGCGTGCTTTCGAACTATGGTGTGTCGCAGTACAGTTGTGTCGCACAAGCGTTCATCGCACTATCATAGTACACTCCGAAAACAACGGTAATATAACTCATCTACATTCTTATTTTATGATTTTTCATGAATTGTAATATGGTTTGGCTTGCCCTTAAATAAATCCCCTCTATGTCCTAACCGTTACTATTATTATTATTACGCTACATTTTGTCTAGTACCTACATACAAACATAATATGATACTACGGGGCGTTAGTTATCTATTTATTATTTTTCTTCATATATGTATATTATGGTGTCCCAGTGTCCCGAACACTAGGAATTTCTCCTGTATCGTGGTGGGTTTACAAACATAGAAACTCACATGCACAAACACCCAGACCCAGAACATTACAACTGCTTGCAGAGGCCTTACTACGAGCTCTTAACACGATCCTGTTTTGGCTGTGGGAAAGCGACAGAGCTATATATACAGAGCTAGCGCCATCTCTTTCCCACAGCCAAAACAGGATCGCGTTAAGAGCTCGTGGTAAGGCCCCAGATCATACAAATATATTTTCCGGGTGTGGTTTGAACCACGACACCGCGCCAACCGTGCCGACATATTATTATAAAGTTGAAGAGTTTGTCTGTTAGGTTGAAAACGTTAATAAAAAAAAAGTAGTTGGATGATCCATTTAACGCGGAGGGCTGTACGCTATAATCATATACAACGTGTAACACCAAATGCGCAAAACCTCTCGTGGGGTACCTCAGCCCATGTTACTGAACCGTTTTTGTTCTAAGACTTTTGGAAATTAGCAAAAAAAAGGGGTTTTTATACAGATGGGCCCGATCAATTTCTTATTTTCCATGAAAAACCAAATGTAAAAAACACTATTTTCCATGGTTAGTGGAACATATACCTACCTAAAGTACGATTATTAATTCGAGTCAGTAAAATTACAGTACAACTGTCACTGATACAAAGAAATTTAGTACATTTCATTCATGTTTTAGTACATTTCATTCATGTACAAATGTCATTTTACTGACTGGAATTAAAAATCGTACTTTAGAGTATATTTTTGTAGTGGAACACTAACATTTTCAGAAAAAGAATCAACCTTGTATTCTCAACATCTCGTCGATCCCATAAACAATGACAATTACTTTTTAAAACTAACCCGGACTCTGACAGCTACTCGAGTAATCTCGAACGCATCTTTTTAAATAAGGAAGACACTTTATTTTGAGAACGCCATATTTTAAATACAACCTCTTTGCGTTTTCCGCCTCTCAAAACTTTAATGGATATGTTTTTAAAAGTGTTATTTACGATTCCTCAGTTATCTGGAGAACGATGTATTGTTATTTATTTTTGTGAGACTTTCTTAATATTTATAAGCCTTTGACGGTAAAGTGAATTTATTAACAGCTGTTTTTCAATTATATTTTTGTAACCGTTTTGGTTTTCTGCATACCGTAAATGGTTTTGCGTAAAGTCAAGATTTCAATGGAGAGAGGTTTAATATTTTAGCTTAGCATATTCTATAGTTACTAAAACACAGATTCTCAACAACAGAAAACTCAATTAAAACAAACCAACCATGAAACGAAATGTTACGGCGAATTAAACAAATCATTTTCACTAAGTACCTACCTATCTAACTTGTTTAAAACAAAAAAATGTTAGCGGGAAGGCCTAAAATACACCACTTTGTTAATCCAATCCATCTTGTCTCTTCAGGAAGACCTGCAAGGTCGTCACGGCTGATAGAAAAACAAAAAAGAAATGAAAAACCGGTAGTACACGCGCCGCTTTAACGAGCATAGACAAAAAGTCTATTTGATAACGTTTTTTATTGAGCCCTTGATCGGTTTTTACGTTTAAACTTTAAACTTAATTTGGATAAAGAAGTGCGTAGGATGTAGTTCAACTATGAAGGAGAGTTGCTGACGCCATTGTGACTTCATGCATCTCTTTTAAACTCTTGCACACTTTTAAACAAATATTTATCGTTAGAACTATTAAAAATTAATTTGCACTAAGTACATACATAATTATTAATTATGTTCCCGGGTCGACGGCGCATTGTGTTCTACCCGCGCCTCAAAGAGTGTCAGCATAATGACGAGCGGAAGGCCCGTCATTAGATGGCCAAAGCCTGCCGGAACGTAAAGGGCTATTGTAGGACACCGTGGATAATGGGAACTTTCGTGCCCGGTGAGGATCTGCGTCAGACAGTAGGGCAGGACGCCGTGGCGCCTATCCAGCCACTCCTCAAACCCTGTCAAACCCCTTTGAGGAGTGGCGGTCTCACCGCCGCGATTGCGGCGTGCCCAGACCTCGGTTGCGACAGTCGCTCCTTCCGTATTGCCCTGAGATCGCACCGGAGCTCTTCCCGTCGCGCCTTGACTTGTCGAGGCAGTGGGAATTCGCCCCAGCAGCGGTGGCGATGCGCCTCCACGCGCCACTCAAAGACGCACTGGAGGGCCTTCGTCTCCAGTACCCATGAGTTGTCATTACGATACTCGATCATCGATATTGACCGCGTTTGGCGCTCTCATTGGTTGAGAGTTCATACATCCTTGGAGCGGTCCAATGAGAGCGCCAAACGCGGTCGATATCGATGATCGTGTATAGTAATGACAACTCATGGTATGGGTACAGATCCCAGGGCAAAACAACACGATACTTGAGTAACTTACAGAAAAACAGAAAAATCTGCAAATATGATAATTTTTCGTTGAACGCGTTCAATCTGTCTGATGCGTATTTTAACAACTACAAGAATAAAATACGACGTGAAGCGTATTTTTTAACTACTCATAAGATTAAGATTGATGTTATTATCGAGAAATAACTAACTGATGGTTTTTATTTCTGGATCTCAAGCGCATACCAAAAGATCGTTGACCATGACACGTAACAGGGCAGTGTTGCAAAATTGAAATATTTATTTCGGTGTTGCAAGCTTTAACGTCATATGTATATCATCGAATTGTGTGGTAAGTTGTGGCTTTAACAGTAGAGCGAAGCAGACAGAAGATAATATTTGAACTAAAATAGTACCCTATTCCGGTCCCTAGTCCCCTATCAAATAAGGCATTAATTTGATGATTGACTACCCAAAACAAAATATTTTCAAGTGTCATTTTTCTTAAACAAACCCAGCCCCAAACACTCAAACTTGACTTTTTGTGGAAGACGCCAAAAATTTCATGGAGAAGAATTCGCGACAATATTACATCACATTGAAACATTTAATTTCCATAATTCTTGAAACACGTTGCCGAACATTTTCTTTAAAAGGAAAAATCCACAAACACGATGTCGCAATTTGGAATTATTCCCGAGTACAAACCAGTTACAAAACAGTCAGCATTCTTCGAAACGAAACAAAAGAAAAACAAAACATCTTTAACTGGCCAATAATATTCTCCGAAAAAAAGTATACAGAGAAATTGTTTTCAGTTGGCCGTAAGAGGGAAATCAGGATCTTTAATTGAAAATACCGGAAAACTTTGCTAAGAAACTTCAGAAAATATATGTCAATCCTCATTTTTTTTTGGTAAAGTTTAAGTTTTTCATAAAAATCATAGAAATATGCCAACATTTTTAGGGCTCCATACTTCAAAAGGAAAAACGGAACACTTAATAGGATCATTTTGCTGGCCGTCCGTCAAGACCCTATTTTCAGGAATGCGTAAAGGTATCAAGCCGAAATTAATACCTAAAATATTCAAGTCTACAGTCCAGGACTGTCAGACTTATACCTACTGACTAAAATCCAATGGAGATGGGAGCAGTGGTGGCCCAGTGGTATCGGTCCCGACTTACGAGATGTAGGTCGTGGGTTCGAACCCCGCCAGGCGCATTACTTTGTGTAATTTAATTCATCACCACTGCTCTCAAAACGGTGAAGGAAAACATCGTGAGGAAACCGGCATGTCCTAGAACCAAAAATTCGAAGACATGTGACATCTGCCAACCCGCACTGGGCCCGCGTGGTGGATTATGGCCCACTCCCTCTCACAGAGAGGAGGCCTGTGTCCCAGCAGTGGGAACATTATAGGCTGATGATGATGATGAAAATCCAAAAGTCGGTGGCTTTCTTTTTTATTATTTATTTTATTCGAGTTTTGCCACCGACATCCGAAAGAAAAGCCTTTTTTTACAAAAAGTTTTTAATTTTATCCTTTTTAGTTAGTAGAATATTCTGAACAAAAAATCTACTATCCAAGTAAGCAACGAAAACGGAGCCATAGTATAACGGAGCCATGCGGACAACATCACGGGATATCAATTATTATCATATTAAAACCTTCGCCGAAATGTAACAACCACTTTTCTGAAAACAGCATCAAAATCGGTTCATCAATATACAGGTCGAACTGAGAACCTACTTTTTTCTTTGAAGTAGGTTTAATATTTAAGAATAGCCAAAATTCTCCGAAAAGGAAAACGAGAATCGACAAAGAATTTCGTCGAAACCATTATCATCCACGCAATTTTTTCTCCTATGTTGGTGTCGTCTTTCTTTTCAACCCAAAGCATAAACGACTGACCTACCTGAATTGCTATTCTTGAGCCCATTTCAACCAAGTAAGCGCACAATCAAACAATTTTTTATTATGTAGGTATGCTTTGCGGTAAAAGTAAGAGAAAAGATTTTTGGCGCCATATTTTGACATCCTCCACGCTTTTTTAACCCTTTTACGCTTTTATAAGAAACAATTATCATTTGAAAATAACTCTAACAAGTTATTAAACATGATACACTATTAAAAACTAATTTATCTACTCTCATATCGAAATACAAAACTCAAAACGATTTTATAATGACACACTTTATACCATAGAGTATCGTAATGAAATTAAAAAATTAAATTATAACACTGTTTCTCTAACAAAATAATGTTATAATTTAATTTTTTTTCATTATGATACAGATTACAGATCATAGATACATCTATTTTATTTTTTATCTGTGGCTGCGCGCGCTTTAAATGGGAATGTTGGAATTTTGACGTTTGTGTTTCAAATAAATGATAAAAATTAATAAACACTAATAGTCATCTATTAGTGTTTATTAATTTTTATCATTTATTTGATATGTTCGTGTTCAATGAGAGTAGATAAAGTAGTGTATGAAACTGTACATAACTAGGTATGTGTGTGTGTACCACTCGTGTGATACTATTAAAAAACTCGCTTCGCTCGTTTTTTAAACTCACACTCGTGTATAGTACCCCTCATTATGTACCAGTTACATAAACTACTATTGCACTATTGCTAAACGTTACTTTTTCAAGTGACAGTTTTGACAGATCTAGGTCATTAACACCGCATAGCATGGCGCATTCTCAACAAGACACCCCGTTCGAATTTTGAAAACGATGCTTCGAGAATTTATTTCGTTCAGTATTTGCGATGATTTACTTTAAAACATAAAAAAAAATATACATGTCGAATTGAGAACCTCCTCCTTTTTTTTCGTCGGTTAAAAACACAGTTTGATTGTGCGGTCACTTGGGTGAAGAACTTTATAGAACAGCACACTGCTGACCTTAACAATATTCTTCGAAAAAACAAAAATAGAAATTCAATTTCGTCATTTTATTCTTCTAGAAAGTCCATGGAGTTCCCGATTGCACAACTTACCCGTTACTACATCGTTTCGACTTCGACCTCAATACATCGTGAAAACGAATACTTGAAAAGATTAACGAGAACACTCCTGGACTGTTTTGTTATTATTGGATACTGCTTTTGCCCGCGGCTTCACCCGCACGGTAGTCGAGAATTATGGCACAAGAACGTAATATCGGGATTTTTTTAATGGTAAAATCATCCAATGAGCTCGGGCAGGACGGGAGTGATTGTCAGACTTGTAATGACTAAAATCCATAATGTCCTTCAATAGCCCTTTATGTTCTGGGGCCACGGTTACCTGATAAGACCGTTCCGCGACCTCGGCAGGCTTTGGCCCTTTATGGGAGCTCCGTCAGGTTGGTGACAGGTCTTTGAGGCGAACGTGGAACATGACGCACCGTCGACCCGGGGTAATATCGGGATATGAGTCAAAAACTGTGAATTTAACGTTTCTGTGGTTGAAAATTACAAATATCAGCAGCATCAGCCTATAATGTTCCTAAATAAACAGTAGTTTTTGACCAACAATGAAGTAACCGGTTCTTTTAAAACTAAATATTCCTTACCACATCAATGCCCCAACAGCGTCTTTAGCGTTGCACTTCTAAGAAAGTAAATACATACGTCAACTTCACTTGTCGGGTACATTACCTGATCTGCTTCTACTCTATAAATGTCTAGAAGTTGTGCGGCTAATGTATTTACCGAATAGAAATTCAATGTCATATAGGTAGAGTAAAATAAGGCTAATAATACCTTTTCCACGGCCTCTACATATGCGATTTGTGACACTCGAGTACGTCTTTTGGTTCCGCCAATCCAATCACCTGGGGACGCTGCGTAAGCCGGGGTCCGGCTGGCAAAAGCAAACTCCACATTAGCGGGCCATCCACTTACGTTCATTCCTGCCGGAATCTACAATTCTTACGGAATGAACGCCAGTGGATTTACAAGAGCGAGAAAGAATGACAGTTTTAAAATCCCGCCTTCCCTCCCGTCGCGAAGAACGCGACGCGTTATGTGATTAAGTTATTGCCCAAATCCAGACCGATTTAAAGACTTATTTTTCCAAAAATACAGTTTAAAATCGGTCGGGGTTTGGTGGCACAAAATTGTGCCATTGGGGCGCATCGGGGTCCTAGAAGTTAAAGATAATTCAAAATGACGCGCATTCCTTTTAAATGACAACAATCTTCATGAAATTACAGGATTATGGCCATCCACAGACACGCGATCCCTCATTGACTGACAAGATGCAAACTGACCGGAATGTGCCTAAACGTGTGTATGGTCACTGAAGGATTGTTTTTCCTGTCGAGCTGGCGTGTCGTGATAAAGTCAGGGGAAAGAACGTAGGATTATGGTTAAATTAGTAGCTTCAACGGTTTTATTTTATCCCGTCGCTTTTCTGTACAGGTTGTACAACGGGACAAGTCGGAAGGAATGAACGGTAGTGGATGCCCCGCTAATAACGACTGCTTTTTATTTCAGTTGTCGCATCATTCATATTTGTGGTCAAGGGGTAGGAAAAAGGCGCGACGGCACTTTAGTTATTTACGGATTACCTAAAAGTGCCATGTTTAAGATCAAAACGAGGGTTAAACCTTAGTGTTCGTGATGGAAGGAACATTAGTTTTGAACGTAAGTAGGCGCAAATTGAAAAAGGTGGGTAGGTTTTGTTTGAAAAGCTAAAAGCGAAAATGTCTCATCTAATTACGGCCAGAAATAGAGTAGTTAGAAAGAGCTTTTCATAAGGGATTTTCAGGAATTACAGAAGTAAATAATCACAAAAGAAACAGCCGCACAGGCCAATCTTCCGGGTTTAGCCGCGCGTGCTGAGTTTGGTCTGTGGATGGGTGACCATCTGTCAAAGCGAGGTTCCTCCGTGCCGCGTCGGAAAGCACGTAAAGCCGTTGGTCCCGGCTGTCATTTGTAGATCTTTCACAGTCGTTAAACACAGTCAGAAGCTAGAAAGTCTGACAGCCAGTCTTCCATGGGGTATCGTAATACCCAGTTACTGGGCTGTGGAGGTCCGATAGGCAGTCGGTTTATGTAAAATATTGATATCCAGCTGCATCTGGTTCGACTGAAAGCCGACCCCAATAAAGTTGGGAAATGGCAGGCAGATGATGACAGACGTAAGACGTTTCATCCGCGGTTGCGGGGGTGAGCCAGCTGAGTGCGGTTCTTCTTGAAGGGTTGTGGTGCCAACAACTGAAGGACCTACGGTGTAAACACATTCAATTGAAAATATTGTCCTTTTGGGTCATTTCACGCAGGCTCAATCCTTTACTAATTTCGGTGGGATGGCAATTTCGGTGGTCTTATTTTCAAAACAACTACAGTTGTTTATTTCATACTAAGAATACTAATGTGTTCCAGAATAAAACAAGTTTATTTTTTCATCCAAAAACCTACAAATAAAAAAATCCACCGAAATTAGTAAAGGATTGAGCCTGCGTGAAATGACCCTTTTAATTGTCGGGCAACTTTCCTACCTACCTTTTTCACACCCTTTATAGGTTTTTTTTTAGTTTGGTAATATCATCAAATGAGTCCTAACCCAGGACGGGGCGAGAGGAACTGTCAGACTTGTACTGGCTAAAATCCACTGTGTCCATCTATAGCCTTTTACGTTCCGGTGTCACGGTAGCTCGTTAGTCCCGCGACCCACCCATTATAGGCTACGGTGACCGCTTTCCAACAGGCGGGCCGTATGCTTACTTGTCATCAAAGAAAAGTGTACCAAGTATTATAAAGGCACGCATTAAGTCACAATATTGCGTCAACGCAGTATTAGCTTCGACTCGCTGTCCGACCATGGACCATGGTGGTCGACGGTGCGTCGCCGTCGTGTTCCACGTGCGCCTAAAAGAGTGTCAGCATTATGACGGGGCCCCCTTTAAAGGGCCAAAGTCTGCCGGAGTCGCGGGACTTACCGAATTACCGTCACCCTGGAACGTGAAGGGCTACACCTAATTTTATTGAAGGACGCCGTAAATTTTAGTCAGTACAAGTCTGACATTCCCTAGCTCTGCCCTGGGTGGGAGGACTCATTTGATGATTTTACCACGAGTTATTTACAAAGTGCAATAAACGTAGTACGCTGAAATTATGCATATTTCTTATTCAAATCAGGTTTTAGAGAAACAGTTACGTGCGCCGTAGCTCGTAACGTATTCCTATTATACGAATCATCAGTGTCTCTATCGACTTATTCATTAAGTTGCTCATCTTTTTGCTATTTGAGTGGACTTTTGAACTTAGAGAGTCCGCTAAAATCACGAGAATTGCTGCTTTCGCGACTTCTGCGTCTGTTCCTTATCAGTATACCTCCTTGTGGTGTCACATTGTGAGGTGAACGCTTATCTCTATTCTTCTTATTTCTTTCGGCTATCTGCAATAGTTTAGCCTTTAACACATCTCGTTTGGGCCTGGCACGACGTCGAGTTTTTGGCACATAATTTATTAATGTTTGTTTTCGCAACTCTCAGTATCTGTATTATAAGAAAAAATATATTACAACATACAATCAAAATACGTGCGAAAAAACATAACCCCTTTACCCTTCCTTGACAGTCATGTAAAGGCGCTCCCTCACCGCGAGCATTCACTTGTAATGTACGTTACAGATTCAAAAATTTCACCAGTGAGAGAAGACAATCGAGCATCACAATGCGCACCTTGTATCAAATCTATACTAAATGTACGCAAGTGCTCGTCAGTCATGGAGTTAGTATTATAATGTAAAGCTCAAAGTCGAATCTATAATGTTACATTACACGCGAATGCTCCCGGTGAGGGGGGATGAAAAAGTGACAGATGGCGAATAATATATATGAGTGTCTCATCATGCTAACAACCGATTAATTATCAGCAAAAGCATAAAAGCTTTCATGATTTTTTTTTCAACAGTTTTTACTAAAGCTGAGTACTATCGTAAGTTATCAATAAGTAAACGATGAGGCACCTTATATCGTGCCCTGCGTGTCCTATCGACTGTTAAAGGAGCTGATGGACGTTTCAGAGAGCGCTATACTCGTGCTCAATTTTGGGCCGAGTCGATATAGATTGTCATCGACACGATAAGAAGAAGGTCGTAAAAATTGCAAAATTATTATATTATCATTTGTTGGACCCAACTTAAGGCCTCCTGTAGGGCTCCTGCGGCGCGGCGCGGTGGTGCGGTGGCGGCAATGGTGGCGGCGTGGTCGCGAAGGCATACACATAAAAGCGGCGCGATGGCGTGGCGGAGCGGTGGCGGCGCGGTGACGGCATCGAGTACATGAGCCCTAAGGGTTGTGGAGGTTAGAAAGGTATTTCATGAAAAATACTGGTAGTTAGAGTTCGACTGGCAAGGCTGTAATGAGTTCTCCGAAATTCTAACCTTTCCAATGAAAAACGGACCCCGTAACAAAAGCAACATTACTAAAATCCATAGTTTATAGAAACATGAGGCTAAGCACAAATATTCAATGCACTACTGGACGAAATAGGTCAGGAGCTCTCACGTGTGCCTTGATCTAAGCACAAGTGAGTCAACCTCGACGGCCACGAGACATGCTGTGTTTGTATGTACATAGGGTGGGTACTGGCGATCACAAAAGTGCTAGCCTTATGTGGAATAGATAAGGTGCCAGTAACTCAGGTGCCATTGTCAGCGGCTGCCCTATGTGGAGTACCTCTTAGCATCGAGGTATACCACATACCTGGCACCTGCTAAAAATTTTGACGGGAGCTTTATGTGGAATACATAAGGTGCCAGTGGCTCAGGTGCCATTGTCAGCGGGTGCCCTTTGTGGAGTACCTCTTAGCATCGAGGTATTCCACATACCACATACCTGGCACCTGCTAAAAATGTTGACGGGAGCCTTATGTGGAATAGATAAGGTGCCAGTAGCAGTAGTGGAATACCTCGGTTTTGACATGCCAAGTGTCATATACTTGTCGCAGAATGAACACAGAAGCACAATAATTTAGAATAACGCCATCTATTATCATGCTGCGGAATCAAAACAGAAACAATTTGGTATCTCTATTCATTATTGTTAATTTAGAATAACGCCATCTATTATCGTTGGCTTGGAATCAAAACAGATACTCAATTTAGAATCTCTATTGATTATTGTTAATTTAGAATAACGCCATCTATCTCTCATTGGAGTAACTATTAAGTTAGAATTGACAGATTGTTTAGGAGCGTCAAATTAGTGATAATTTGGAGATGGTTAGCATGGGGAGCAAATGGCAACACCGAGCGAATAGTCGAGTCAAATGTCGATTCGGAAGTTTAATCAGCTATTCGAAGTTGACAGGTAGTGACGTTGACAGATGTTGGCTAACCTGTGTGGGGTAGGCCACTTGGGCGGACAGTTTGGTGAAGTGAACACTTTTGAATCGGTCCGGCAAGCTGGGTAGACATATTGGTTGCTCCGCCATGTTAAACTTCTCGCGTTCCTAAGTTTTTAATCGAGCGATATCTCGGACATCCTTGACTATTTTGTATTCAGTGTGTGTTAGCAAGTAATTAAAAGTGTTAACGAATATTTTCTGAATGTTATTTCCGATATCCCAACCCCTCTGATAACGACTCTCCGTTATCAGAAGTGGGATTGGACCACGACGACCCACGTGTTGGAAATAAAGACTATAGTGATGAAAAATGGATGTGTTTGTTGGAACCGCAATTTTCTGACACTGATTCAAGCCGTGAAAACACCTACTACGTCACCACATGGTTTTCGTTTACCGAATTTCGATCCTGAGAAAAAAAATGTGGATGCACGTGCTTGAGTGACGACTACAGTGATGTGCTTTCGTACCAAGATCAACATGGCGCCCCGCTTATGGTCGCTATAAGCCGCGCCTTGAAGGGAGGAGCTTCTTTCTGCCTGGCTGCCTACCGTATCGTTTCCTGGTATGACGTGGACTGATTTCAAGCGAATTTTTATTGCAAGAAGCCACGTGGCTAGCTACAACAAGAGCTGCAAGTGGTTTCTTTTATGAAGAGAAAGCGAATAGTGTTGTGAAATCTCTGAAGTCACTGCTACCGCGAAGACGTGAAACAGGAAATTCGAGCTACGCCGAAGCACCACAACCACAGCAATGGCAACGAGTGGGGTTCATCGACAGCTGCGAGGTTTCATGCATCCGGGGTCGCCTGCTTCCACTGCCACGGCGCGGAGAGAGGAGCGGCGCCGACTCCGGGGCGTTGAAGCCTGTTAATGAGGAGAGGTTTGACCTGTGCCTCCTGAGCGCGTCGACTGGGAACCTATCCGGTGAGCAATTTTCATTTTGTTAAGACTCTGGTGCCTTGTGTTCTTTATTAAAGTCTGTAGCCTATAGATTTTGACTTTGATGGAGATCTGTGACATTAGTATTGAGATTTGTTTTCATGTGTTGCCTGATTGTAGCGGGCACTTGATGGATTGTGGAGAATGCCTGAGGGTCAAGTACCATTTTGAAGTAGAGGCTTTGAGTTGGATGATAAGTGTGGAATCTTAGGTCGGCTGGTCAGACCGTACCAGTAGCTGTTTCGTAGCCGTAGTCCGTATCTTATTGACATCCCGGTGGTGTCCATGGATGAGCGGTGTGCGGGTGGCACTGGTGGAGGTCGTGTATTGTGCGTTCATGATGAACGGTGTGAAACAAACAGAGGTTTGTTGGTGAGGCTAGTGTTAGCCAAAGGCCACGAATTTGATTCCTGCTTTTTGATGATTAGTTTCTTGCATTGTAATGATACAAATTGCAAAGGTACTTGGTTGCTCTAGGATTTTCGGTCAGTCTTAATTGTGTTACGTTTAGTGTTTGAACTTAAACTTTACTTGGCTATTGCTGGTTAAGCGGTAGTGATGTTATCGCTGGTTAAGCGGTAGTGATGTTATCGCTGGTTAAGCGTTAGTGGTGTAATCGCTGGTTAAGCGGATTACATGGGCTTTCGCTGGTTAAGCGTCAGCTGTTGAATCGCTGGTTAAGCGAGTTGTGTTGACTATCGCTGGTTAAGCGTTAGTAGTGTAATCGCTGGTTAAGCGGATTACGTTGGCTTTCGCTGGTTAAGCGTTAGCTGTTGAATCGCTGGTTAAGCGAGTTATGTTGACTATCGCTGGTTAAGCGTTAGTAGTGTAATCGCTGGTTAAGCGGATTACGTGGGCTTTCGCTGGTTAAGCGTCAGCTGTTGAATCGCTGGTTAAGCGAGTTGTGTTGACTATCGCTGGTTAAGCGTTAGTAGTGTAATCGCTGGTTAAGCGGATTACGTTGGCTTTCGCTGGTTAAGCGTTAGCTGTTGAATCGCTGGTTAAGCGAGTTGAGTTGACTATCGCTGATTAAGCGTTAGTGGTGTGATCGCTGGTTAAGCGGATTACATGGGCTTTCGCTGGTTAAGCGTCAGCTGTTGAATCGCTGGTTAAGCGAGTTGTGTTGACTATCGCTGGTTAAGCGTTAGTGGTGTAATCGCTGGTTAAGCGGATTACATGGGCTTTCGCTGGTTAAGCGTCAGCTGTTGAATCGCTGGTTAAGCGAGTTGTGTTGACTATCGCTGGTTAAGCGTTAGTAGTGTAATCGCTGGTTAAGCGGATTACGTGGGCTTTCGCTGGTTAAGCGTTAGCTGTTGAATCGCTGGTTAAGCGAGTTGTGTTAACTATCGCTGGTTAAGCGTTAGTAGTGTGATCGCTGGTTAAGCGGATTACGTGGGCTTTCGCTGGTTAAGCGTTAGCTATTAAATCGCTGGTTAAGCGTGTTATGATGTGGGCTTTCGCTGGTTAAGCGTTAGCTGTTGAATCACTGGTTAAGGGTGTTATGTGTGCTTTCGCTGGTTAAGCGTTAGAGGGTTAATATCGCTGGGTAAGCGTTATTATTATCACTGGTTAAGTGATAGGATTTGTTACGCTGGTTAAGCACTACAATGTTAAGTACCTACTGGTTAAGTACTTCAGTGACTAGGTAAGTAGTGATGCATGGTGCTGGTTAAGTGCCGTGGATATGTTTGGTAGAGTCATAATGCTTTCTTAATTTTGTGCCAATTTCTATTATGTGCCTTATTCTTTCATTTTAGTTTGTTTTGTTTTGGTTTGGCAGTAGTCAACTTAACATTTAAAGTATCTAGCATAGTAAGAGTTTTCTTATAATCTGTAACGTTATAGGAAAAATAAGGTAGCATGTTGAACAAACCTTCTTAAAATTATTTTGATAAAGGCTCGAAATGATTATCTTGATGGTGTTGTTTGTAACCGGATGGAGGTTACGTTTTGAAGACCGGATGGAGGTCGATAGATTTCATGCTTATGACCGGATGGAGGTTATAATGTGTGATGATGAAGACCGGATGGAGGTCAGAGTATGAGCACTGCAATATTTTAATGAGTTCCCTTCATTGAATGAGTATGGGTGTTGTTCGACATGTCAGCTTTGAGATAAAAAGTTTTTTTTTGTGATTTTTATTAGACCCTGTAATTATTTTGATGAGAATACCTTTTCCATTTGGGTCAGGAATGGCCGAACGGTTAGAATGATTACTGTTCGAGATTTTTTTCTCATTCCAGATTCCTCACACGAGGATGTGATGTCTCACACGAGGACGAATGTCTCACACGAGGACGTGTGAATTGTCAGAATGGCCGTGTCGCAGAATGAACACAGAAGCACAATAATTTAGAATAACGCCATCTATTATCATGCTGCGGAATCAAAACAGAAACAATTTGGTATCTCTATTCATTATTGTTAATTTAGAATAACGCCATCTATTATCGTTGGCTTGGAATCAAAACAGATACTCAATTTAGAATCTCTATTGATTATTGTTAATTTAGAATAACGCCATCTATCTCTCATTGGAGTAACTATTAAGTTAGAATTGACAGATTGTTTAGGAGCGTCAAATTAGTGATAATTTGGAGATGGTTAGCATGGGGAGCAAATGGCAACACCGAGCGAATAGTCGAGTCAAATGTCGATTCGGAAGTTTAATCAGCTATTCGAAGTTGACAGGTAGTGACGTTGACAGATGTTGGCTAACCTGTGTGGGGTAGGCCACTTGGGCGGACAGTTTGGTGAAGTGAACACTTTTGAATCGGTCCGGCAAGCTGGGTAGACATATTGGTTGCTCCGCCATGTTAAACTTCTCGCGTTCCTAAGTTTTTAATCGAGCGATATCTCGGACATCCTTGACTATTTTGTATTCAGTGTGTGTTAGCAAGTAATTAAAAGTGTTAACGAATATTTTCTGAATGTTATTTCCGATATCCCAACCCCTCTGATAACGACTCTCCGTTATACTTATTAAATCATGATGCTAATCTTGAAATAAAACATCATTAAATTTTTGCTGTTATGACCACTGTATAACCACTGTTTGACACAAATGTAATTTAGTTGAGAATAAATAAATAAAAATATGACGTTGAAGTTATTTAAATACTTCTGAATTTAGGTCCGTAAAAATACTTGTACAATTGCACCATTCTGTCCAGGATCGATCACATGAAACACACCCTGACCTAGAAGAAAAAATCCTTGGGTGGGGCAAAGTTAAAAAAAAAGAAAACATCTCACAATTATGTACTGTGTGCTACATCTAGACATCAATGTCACTTTTTTCTTAAAGACTGATGTTGGTACGTCAAAATAATATTAAATGACTTATTCAAAGTAAAATGCCTCTTTGAAAAATCTTGATAATATAAATGTTGGATTTTTTTTTTCTTCTCAAATCGGTAAACAGGAAAAGATTTACCAAAACCTTTGTGCAAGGTTACATTTAAAATGTAAGTAAACAGTTGACATGACAGGGGTTCTCAACAACGTGACTTATATAAATATAGAGTATTTCACAATATTAAACAAACAAACATCTTTCGTGTCGGGTTGTTGAATTTACAGTTATCAAAATAAAAAACAAAAACTGTGGCAAACTAACTATGTGGCAAATGTACAACAACCCTCTTGTCCAACAATTTTGTTTTTGAACCATATTGTGTTTTGTTTATGTGAAGTTTCCGCGGAAATGTTTTTTCTACTTTTCTGTTTGAATACTGCGGTAATTTTTATGATTGAATTTTGTTTTTTGTTTCTAATTTTATGTTGTAAGGTGTGTTTACGGACTTTTCTCTAAAGACTCTGTTTTTTTGTGTCCCAGCAAAATATTGAATTTCTTTCATACATTATTTGTTTATTTTTTAGGGTTTGTAAAATCATCAATTGAGTCCTGCCACCCAATGCAGGGCAGGAGGGACTGTCAGACTTGTACTGACTAAAATCCACAGTGTCCTTCAAGAGCCCTTTACGTTCCGGGATCATTCTAGCTCATTAGTCCCGCGACCCCGACAGGCTTTGGCCCTCTAACCCCGCCCCGTCAACGGTCATAGATTATAGGGGTTCAATTTGTAGCATTATGAGTTATGACCACTTTCCCAACAACTCCTGACAGATATTACGCGTAACCTTGTATAAATGGTATTCTCAAACAAATTTTCATAATCTGGTTTATGTATTATGGCGTTAAAATCAAGGTAGCCAAAAAATATTAATTTTGAGCCGTCCTTTGATATTATTCATTAGCCCTTTCCTGTTATGAATATTAAAAGGGTACTGAGTGGACCTTACTAATTGATTTCAAAAAGCTACCGTTCGCTATTCTTAGAATGTCCCTGCATTAATTATTCCTACTTTATTTTCATTTTCTTTGAAGACTTCGGTAATAAAACATGGAGATTTATTATTACTTGGGAAAATTTTCACCTTTTTTGACAGTATATAGAATAGCGAGATTGAATGTTAGTATTAGAATTTGATTAGTATTCTGGCATAAGACCTGAAATGTCTTTCTTCTAAATATAATAAAATAAATCCATATTATTCTGTCTTATTCAACATAAAAATATATCAACAGATTTTAAACAGTAAAACTTTTTTCCCTTACACTCTACATACTCGTAGTTACCATTATTTGAGTATGCTCTTAATATGCTGGTAATCTTTGGATGAAAAATAGACTAAATAGAAAAAAAAAACACATTTTAACGACTTTCTACACACCTGTACTTACAATAAAGAGAGCAAATTATTACCATTATCCAAATATGTGTCAATGCTATGTGTTCACGTTTTTATTCCGATGTCTGCTTCAATTGTCCATGGTAATGCTACAGATGTAAGTTTATGGTAAATTTTCGATAACCCTGTGTGTGTTTGTTGTGTTTCCTTTCGTGTATTTTCAATAATTTCAATGTTAGTAGAACTATTGTTTTATTTATTTAGTTTGCTTACGGTACCTACTGAAGGGATGTTGTACTTTTGCCACAAAGTTAATTTGCCACAGTTTTTTAAACCTCATTAAATTGAAAGTTAATTCGTCACAGATTGATATTGTTATTGTAAAGGAGAATGGGCAATTTTGTATGGAGCTTGGGCGGTCAGCGGCCAAGAATGATTTTATCATATTTTAGTGTGCTTTAGTCCTACAATTATTGTGTTAAAGTTTTATCACTGTGGTGTACTTCTAAAACCGATTAAATACATTTTAGTTTTTGAACCCTTATTTTATTATTTTACTCACTGTTTTGGCTTATATCCAATATAAAAATACAAAAGTAAAGTGAAACAACAAATCTAGATAGTTTTAAAGTTGTTCATTAAAAATAATGAAAGTTTTATTAGTACGGGCACGCCACAATTGCGGCGGTAATACCCCTCTTTGAGGAAACGCTGGATAGGTGTCATTGCGTCCTTTCCTACCACCTAACGCAGGTTCTCACCGGACACGGAAGTTTCCGGCATTGATCGAGACCATGCTACGGGGCGAGTCAAGGTGGGAAGCGGTCGCCTCCTTCTGCGGAGCAATCCTAGCGAAGGAGGAGGCGGGACATCTGAGGGAGAGGACAGCTTCCACCTCACCAGCCGCCGCGGGAGACGCCGAGTCGCGGGGTGATTTCCGCCTATGGACCGCATGCGGACGGCTAGTTATGGGCGACTCGCTGTCCAATCATGGACCATGCCCGGGTCGAAGGCGCGTCGTGTTTCACGCGCGCCTCAAAGAGCTGTCAGCAATATGATATGACCCTTTAGAGGGCCAAAGCTTGCAGGGGTCGCGGGACTATCAGGTAACCGAGGTTATAATCCACGGTGTCCTTCTATTGAAGGTAGGTAGGTTTAATCAGTACCCGTGTGACCTCCCGTTCTGCTCTGGGCGAGACTCATTCGATGATTTTAGCACGTAAAATCTTTTTAAAGAAAAAAAAGGAACCGACTTCAAAAACACGAAAAAACGTAAAATACATTTTTTTCGGAAGTCGGTGGCTTTATTTTTTATTTATTTAATCGACTTCCGAAAAAATACGAGACTCCCATAGTGATACATACAACACTGACGACCGTGCCTACACACGGCGAATTAACCGTAGATTTTCACGACCGAAAAACGTGTGTGTACAAGAGGCCTTATATATTAAAACCTTCTCCGAGATGTAACGAACACTTTCCTGAAAACCGCATCAAAATCGGTTCAGCCAAACGCGATATAATCACGGAAAAACATACATGCATACATATAGGTCGAACTAAGAACCTTCTTTTTTTTTAAGTCGGTTAAAAAAAAGGCATGTTGCTGATGCATAATCCGCTAGCTACTAGATTGTGTCATTAGCAAGACAAAAACAACAACAATATTGCATATGAACATAGTTATTGTGCGATATTGCTTCATGCACTTAGGTTATATTTACCCTCAAATATTTTTTTTCCTAAATGAAATACAGAGTAACGCCCATAGTAAAAGTTATTCCTAAATAACAGTACTTTCATTTGACACTAAATTAATTGATGGCCGCCGAACGCCCAGGACTGCCCATTCTCCTTTGCCACATATATTAATTTGCGGCACCAACACCTCCATGATTCTGTTCAGATTCCACATTGTGTCCTCGTTTTCTGTACTTTTGTGCTTAATTTTATTATTTAATTGTTCTGCTATCCGTGCGGAAAAAAGAAATGGGGTGAATTTACACCAAACTAAATTTAAAAAAAAACAGTGGCTAATTTACACATACCTACTTTTTTCGTGGCCAATTAACTTTGTGGCTTTACAACAAACCCTACTGAATACGTACTGAATCGAACAATCAGAGGCCCTAGCTTGACTTTCCACGTTTTGGTGACGTAAACTGGAACTTTGACGTTCATTTGATGGAACAAAATAGTCTCTCGTTCCTACACATGAAGCGCTTTTTCAAGTTTCCATACAATAAACGCAGTAAATACTTCAAGTCCACTGAAAATAAAATCAAAGAATGTTGTGTAGAGTTTATGGCTCTGAAGATACGATTCTACGATTGGTAAAAATGAGGCCTTGAGGAGCTTGTACACAGTACGTTTTTTCGGCCGTGAACATCTACGTTTAATACGCCGTGTATAGGCACGGTCGCGTCTACAAGCTCCCATTGTGTTCGATACAACACTGACGACCGTGCCTACACACGGCGAATTAACCGTAGATTTTCACGGCCGAAAAACGTACTGTGTACAAGAGGCCTTAGACTTGCAAACAGACTCAATGTTAGTACAAAACAATTGAACATTGACATATAGTGTTCTGTTACATATTTCGCCTTGTCTCAACCTCGGGGCTGAGTGCTGGACTATTATCGATAGAGTTGGGACGGGTGTATCGATATTTTGCGTGTTTACGGCTCTAATAATAATTATGTTTAGAGTGTCTATATTTTGCCAGTGGTTTTGTGCAGTGGCGCGATGCCGATTTAGACTTTTATTTTTTTTTAATAAAACGTCACATAGACTTTTTACCCCTCCCTTAGACTGCCGGTCCATAAGAATGGAGCGAGGTTGCGGCGCAGAAAAACAGATAAATATTAACCAATAAGATTGTACTAAATCTCCGCTACTTTTCAGTGGTGCAATCCAATTGTTTAATATTTCTATTTCCGTTTCTTCGCTCCGTTCCTGAGGACAAGCAGCTTTAGTCTATGCCACTCAGGATCAATGTAGCTCCCTACAGATGAAAGAATTTTCAAAATCGGTTCAGAAGTTATCACTTCCTACAAGCAAAATCACAACCTTACAAACATTACCTCTTAGTAATATTAGAAAAATAAATGTGAAAAACGAACGGTTCAGTTTTATTGAAATTGTGAAATTTTATAAACTCGTGTCAAAAGCTATCGATAATTTCCCATCACTAGTCGATAAAACCGCCATTACGAATACGTTTTCGATAGTCGATGTCGGCCAAATATCGAGTGTTTTAGCAGTCGGTTGTAGTGCTGTTGGTTTAAACTATGTCGGTCAGTTCCCATTGTCGAAACAATAATATTTTGACAATACATTGAGGAAGATAATTATTGTGTTTAAGTTAGACTTCTTGTACAATTGGACAAGACAATAGCTGTACAGGTGAAAAAAATATGTTTTTACTTCTTTATATCGGGATTAAAAATTATACTTGGAATTTCTCCTGTATCGCAGGTGCGTTTACCAACCTTTAAAATCTGGAATAACAATTTTTTTTAACTACGTCACGTGTACTAACACTTAACTTTATCAAGAAAAATCTTTGTTGTATGTTGTCTTTAGATAGAAATATCTTACGTGTCTACTGTAACAAAATAGATTACGATTTGTTTATGCAGGTTCAGCAAAATAGAAAATAATAACTTTTATATACTTACGAGTATAACTTTCTAAACAGCCAAACTAAAGAAAGTGGTGCAGTCACAAAATCATTTAAAAAAAAAATGACGGGTTGCACTCCGGGAGTGCCGGCAGAAGTGAAAACTTGATTATTAACGTTGAGCATACCGCTTCCCACTCCGTCTCGCCCCGCAGCATGGCCGCGACCAATGCTGGGCGCGAGAGGTCTCCGCCTATCGCAGCCGTGAGGACACGTCGGTGCCCTGCCCAAGCTGGGCAGTCTTGCACCGTATGCTCCACCGTGTCCTCCGGGCGATCTTGGCAGTGGTGACACCCAGGCGTTTCCTCCTTTCGCATCAGACACAGGTACCTCCCGAAACTTCCGTGTCCGGTGAGGACCTGCGTCAAGCGGTAGGTCAGGACGCCATGACTTCTCTCCAGCCACTCCTCAAAGAGGGGTCTTACCGCCGGTTTATACGGTATACGGGAAAATAATCGCCGTGAGTACCTGGCCTTACAGTTCATAGTTTTTTTTCTAAATTATATCGCAACGTGTCGAGGAGGTTTAGTACTTAATACACCACATGACACTGGCATGCTAACAGTGCTATCGACTCGGTTGCCAAAAACAAAGAAAATTAAAAAAGCTTCTCAACATGTTACCCGATGTCAAAAATGGCGGCTGCGATCTGTCTGGTCAGAAAATCATTAGAAATGTACAAAATACTCGACAATCCGAATTTTGCGGATATATGTTGTCGACTCGAAATCTTTATTTTTTAATGTTTTATTAATCAGGCAAGCTTTCGATCGAGTCTACCGTAGCCCTGCACGAAATTATTAATATAGATAAAAATTTGAATGACGTCTTACTCATTTTCGATCAGGGTCACGTGACCCTGACGCGAGTTTTGGTCACGTGACCCTGACGCGAGTTTTGGTCACGTGACCCTGACGCGAGTTTTAAATTTTTTACCCATTACAGAAAAAGTGTACAACGCCGCTAAAGAAGTTTTCACTTCAAAAATAGTTTTACCTGTATACCAAATAGCTTGTACGATTGTACAACAATACCTACTTTCACGTTTATTGTTCTACATAATATTTCGGGGAACACCTTGACGAATTTCTTTCACAAGGATTTAAATTTCACGATTCACCTTCACCGATATCTGTCAATCAAAATATTTTGCTTTCTTTGTTTTTTTTTTCTGATCCCTGTATTGTCTTTCTGTCTGTGAATTTGGCAGATGTTAGAAGCAATTAATACGTAATATGAACTAGTCTGACCTTCATGTCAATTGATTTAAAAAAAGATTACTCATATAAATTTTAAAGCAAAGTTAATAGCAAGGTTTTTTGAAAACAAAAAAAAAAAAAAACATCTGAGGCCATAGCTTCACTTGCATGGAGATTGAATTGGAAAGTACTTAGGTAATGGGAATCAGAGGCGTCTCTAGCCCTTGTGGCGCCCGTGTGCAACCAGTACCCTGGCGCCCTCTAGTCTAGTAGGAGCGGGGTCAAAACGGAACCAATACTAACAGTTAAAATTTTCAAACGGAAATTCGGATGCAAATGGTGCAATTTTAAATGATGTCGGGAAACAAATAGTTTTTTAGGAAGGAAACAGGACGCTCGTACACACAAATATATAAAAATAAACACATTACCCTCTTTTGCGTCGCACAGTCGGGTAAAAATTAGTTCGTTGTTCAAAGGTAAGGTACATGTAAGACCTAAATAAATACCTAAGTATACTCGTACTAGTTGATCGGGCACGTCGCATTCGCGGCGGTAAGACCCCTCTTTGAGGAGTACGTGGCTGGATAGGCGTCACGGCGTCCTGCCCTACCGCATAACGCAGGTCCTCACCGGACACAGAAGTTTTGGGAGTACCTGTGTCAGATGGGGAAGGAGGAAACGCCGGGGTGTCACCGCTGTGAGGACCGCCCGGAGGACACGGTGGAGCATACGGTGGAGGACTGCCCCGCTTGGGCAGAGCACCGCCGTGACGTCACGGCGGCGATAGGCGGAGACCTCTCGCGCCCGGCATTGGTTGAGGCCATGCTGCGGGGCGAGACAGAGTGGGAAGCGGTCGCCTCCTTCTACGAAGCAGTCATGTTCGCGAAGGAGGACGCGGGCCGAGTGAGGGAGAGGAGAGCGCCCTTCCTCCACCCCAGTCGCAGTGGGAGACGCCCACGGCGCCGGACGTCGGTTGACGATCTCCGGCCACCGTAGGCGCGGGCATGTGGGTGGTGAGTTATTGGCGACTCGTTGTCCGACCATAGACCATGCCTGGGTCGACGGCGCGTTGTGTTCCACGCGCATCAAAGAGTGTCAGCATGATGACTTTTTTTCTTTGATTGACGTTATTTCATATTTACATGTTTATTCAAAAATGATACTTAATCCAATTGCATCTAGGCTTATTTCGCAAAACTACGGTGTAGCGGTAAAACAAAAATTGCGGCACGCGTACACAAGCCTTTGAAAATGACCACCGCACATACCTGGAAATTTTAATTTGAACTTTATAGCATTCTAATACAGCCGAGCCCGAGCTAGCAATGATTGTCGACGGGTTGTCAAACGAATCAAAAAAAAAGGTGCCGATGCCGGCACGCGTCTTTGGTAGCGATGCGACTTTACCCCAATTTAATCTGTAATTATCTGTTAGGCTGATTTCACGTTGAAACAAAAGTTATCGTGTATAAAATAGAGTAGGAAAAGGAGCCTTGCTTTGCTACCGGGCGCCCGGCCTGGGCCATAACACGAGCGCAGGGTCTTTGAGAGCGCCCGCATCGACGCATCTTTGGAGGTGTCGCACTATGGGGCGCTCGGCGCCCCCTTAGACCCGGCGCCCGTGTGCGCCGCACACCCTGCACTATAGGTAAAGACGCCTCCGATGGGAATATTAAGAAACCAGCTACCGAATAAAAATAATAAGTTATATTAAAGTTATGAAAAGTTGAAAAAAAATAAAAACAGTTTACTTTAAAGCTTTTGTCAAGGATTTCTCATTTGTCGCCTATCTACCTCCGTTACACTTTTCAAAATTTTCACTTAGTCGGATGCAAAGGCGGTACATACCTTATTAGATACTGTTAATAGAGAATTATTTTTTTGCGTGGTAATTCATTAAATGAGTCCTCCCACCCAGGGCAGGGCGGGAGGGACTGTCAGACTCGTACTGACTAAAGTCCACGGTGACCTTCAATAGACTTTACGTTCCGGGGTCACGATAATTCCTTCAGTCCCGCGGCCCCAGCAGGCTTTGGCCCTATAATGACGGGGCCCCGTCATTATATGCTAACACTCTTTGAGATGCGCGTGGAACAACGCGCCGTCAACCCGGGCATGGTCCATGGTTGGACAGCGAGTCACCCTTTACGCCTACGGTTACCGGAGATCGTCTGCCGACGTCCGTCGCCGTGGACGTCTACCACTGGCGGCTGGGACGCTATCCTCTCCCTCACGCGGCGTCTACCATACACATAGGAATGTGAAATCAATACCAAAAGGTTGTCTCCAAAAGTCCGGTACCACAGATATCTTAAAGAAGGAGATATGGCGTGGAGTTTAAAATGTATTGAAAACCAGTGAAGCCGCAACAGCCCCACCATGACGATTATATTGCGCATGTAGTTAAATCAAAGCAATACTACGAAAAAGTGCACATACGCGCCATCGATAACTCAGTCATTTAAATATAAACCTTATTCTTTAAACCACAGCGTACTTTTTCCGTATAATTTACTCACACCAACAATTATCATTGTGTGTTGTCGCGACACGCGGGGGGCGGTACTACTCCCGCTCAAATACAACGGACGCACCACGCGACATTACGGCTTGATGAGGTATCGTTATGTCAGTTTTACATTGCTTGTCCAGTCACTCAGTGATAGAGTGAGGTGGTTGTAAAAGAGCAATGTATTTAATGAAAAACCATATAGTCGGAGTAATATAGGAAATAAAAATAAAGTAGTCCAAGTCCAAGCTGGCCAAAACGCTCAGCACCACGTGGTCACCGACACGCCCCCTTGCCACTTCTCCTGTTTTTAATATTTCTGTGTCCGGTACTAAGCAACTGTAACTGAAGTGATTCCTAATGCCCGGTAGACTGGAATAATTGACTTTCAGACATTATTTTATTTATTACTTACTTTTGATAGATTCCAGACATCGAACCTTTTTTAATGAAATATCTTTTACATCTAATTTTTTTTTGACAGGGTTCACCCACTGGACACCGACCGTCAAGGTCGGGTCGATTACGGGTAGTGTGGTAATCTGAAAAAAAAACCCTGGATTCCGGCCACCGTAGGCGCGGGCATGCAGGCGGCGAGTAATGGGCGACTCGCTGTCCGACCATGGACCATCCCGCTCTGCCCTGGGTGGGAGGATGGAGGATTAATTTGATATTACCAGAATCGATCACTCTAAAAAAAAGTGTTTGTTCGGTTGAATGCGCTAATAACAGGAATTTCGAATTGAAAAAAATCTCTTTGTGGATATCCCATTTATCGAGAAAGGATGTAGGCTATATACTCATAACATCATGCCACCATTGGTCATAACTGATTCGTCATCAGTTTAGTTTTTACTCTGCGTCGTATTACCTGAGTAAATAAATGTATTGATTTTTCAAATAATCAAAGCCACATTACTGCTCCCACGGTGCATCGTAACATTAATGAATTCTGTTCACATTTCTACCGTCCATGTGTTCATGTCCACTCCTTGATTAAATCTGTTAGTGGAATTTTACGAGGCACCTGGGAGATTATGGGTTTGGTCTTCGGAGTAATCGAAAATCACTCCATTTCACTTGACATGTTCATTGTCTACGTACAGAAGCCAGCAGGTCAACCTACCCGAATCTGTCAAAGGACATTGGGAAACCGAAGTATGGAATCTGGGCCCACCCTTCAATGGTAACATTAATTGTTATACCGTTGTATAGGGCTTTTTAAGCGGAAAATTTCTTACTAATAAACAATTGGTTAGTAGTAGTACTTTCGGAGATAATTATGACTTCTTAAAGTCGTCTCGGTATAACATTTTCTTTGAATCACATCCAGATTCTTCGTGAACTTCCCTTTTTGGACTAAAAGTGATTTGAATTTGGAATGTTGATATTTTATTGTACATGGTGATGGTGAAACGTTACACAAGTGAATGTATGTAATTCAATTTTGCACCTCATTCCTATTGAGAGGTGGGTCCACCCTTTCCCAATATCTTTTTACCAATCGAACATTAACCTTCCACTATTGTGATAAGGTTGAAAATCTATCAAAGTTGATAGTTTGAGGTAGGTTTATGTGCTGGCGTCTGTACACGTAAAGGCGGGTACTTACTGACCACAACATTTCTGAGAGAGAGCAGTGGTGGCCCAGTGGTATCGGTCCCGACTTACGAGTTGTAGGTCGTGGGTTCGAACCCCGCCTGGCGCATTACTTTGTGTAATTTATTTCATCACCACTGCTCTCAAAACGGTGAAGGAAAACATCGTGAGGAAACCGGCATGTCCTAGAACCAAAAATTCGAAGACATGTGACATCCACCAATCCGCACTGGGCCCGCGTGGTGGATTATGGCCCACTCCCTCTCACAGAGAGGAGGCCTGTGTCCCAGCAGTGGGAACATTATAAGCTGATGATGATGATGACAACATTTCTATATTTTACTAACAGCGTACATAAGGAACTTACTGCGTTTATTGTTAGGAAAATGTAAAACCGTCTCTAGTTTACGAATGAGGAACTATTCCATCGTTCCAGTTTACGTAAAAAACGGGAAAGTTAGGTAGTATAAATTGACTAAGTGGCTTCGCTCGCATTTTTTTCAAGAATTATCCCACCTGTGGGATACGATATACATCGCAATCATCGGATAAAGGTAAGTAGCTTTTATCCGATTAGTCTATATGTTATTCTGTACTAATTATTTTCAATATCGAATGACAAACATACCTACTAGTATACAAACTTTTACATTTATTAATTGTGTGATGTATTACAAGGAAACACAAGAAAAACTAGTGTATTAGGTAAATTCATCAGAATATGTATTCTGAAAATCTCCTCATTGTTTACAATTTAGTCATTTGTTATTTTTATGTAGTTTACAAGAACATGGAGATTCTAAAGTCTCGTAGACCGCATGTCTGCTGTCTGATCTATTTATAATGTTAATGTAAGAATCAAAAGATAAGTCTTATTTTTGCAGTGAGTTAAGTCTAATAAAGGACTAATTGGAATTATCTGTGTTTTGATTAAAATAGCAAGACAGCTATAAAACTGTGTGCTGTGCCTATCGTACCTCCTCAACCCAGTAACTGGTTAAAACGATACCCCATGGTAAAACTGTTTGTCAGACTTTTAGAGCTTCTGTCTAATTAGAAATATTATTAATAAACAAGAACTTTAAAGACGTTATAAATCCTAAAGCAAACACAAGGCTAAGAAGTGCTTGTCTGAGCTACTCAAGATATATTTTTAAACGAGGAAGATCAAGTTTTTATTCCTCAAGGATCTAGATTGAAATGAGTCAGAGATTTATATTTACTAATTTATATACTGACTTCCTTGTTGATCACGTATCGTTACCAGCATTCTTCCTGGTCAATAGTTATTAAGTTTGATTCCCAGTTGTGCTTTTCTTTTTAAGGCCGTTGGCCCTTGTCAAGTTGCTGACAGCTCTTTGAGGCGTGCGTGGAACACAACGCGCCGTCGACCCGGATATTAATCCTGGCCATGGTCGGATGGCGAGCACCCATTGTAACTCATCGTCCGCATGCCCGCGCCTACGGTGATCAGAAATCGCTTCGCGATGCTTGCTTCCCTTCGCGAAATACATGCGTAGTTTATGAGTTAACGTTTTTACAGTATTTATTTGTTTATTTATTTATAATACTTTATGCACAGCGTTGTACAACGGCGGACTTAATGCCGACTTAATGAATGACTTAATGTATCTTAAAATTACATAGGTACTTGTAAATTACACCCATCATATACATCGTGAGATTCGCGGGCAACCGATGGATGCAACTGGCGAATAATCTTTCGGCGTGGTGGTCTAAGTGTCAGACCTATGTTCAGCAGTGGATGTCTTCCAGCTGATGATGATGAAACTACACCCATAAATGTATGAAATTCCTTTCAGACATTTTCGTGAAGTTTTCCTTGTTTATTTATAGACATTTCAAGTGTTGCAATGTTTTATCAGATCGATGGCTCGGGAACGAACAATAATTGACAGAATGATGCATTTAATGTGCCTATTATTGGAACATAATATTATGTTCTCAGGGTTATTCCATCTTGGAGTATGTATGAGATTCAGGGTGTAAAGATGTTTAAGAGATATTCCTTTGTATAATATGACAGCAGTTGGGTTTTCTTGACTTGAGTTGTTTGTTTTAATTGAGTCTTCCTTTTGCCTATTATTTTACTCATTGTAAATAATTAAGAATCATAATACTTAAGTGCGATTCGTATACTATAAGAACTTTTTGTCTGAAAAATTCTGATGCTCGTCGGATGCACCCTGCATACTATAAGAAACTTATCGTATGCGGTTGCGTAAATATTATAAAAATAATCTTGTGCGACGTATTGTCTGTCTTTGGTGCAGCGACAACAGGCGCAGCTGAGTGATTGACTACTGCGCTTCGTATATACCGTGGGTTAGAATTCCCGCATAGTAGTAATATTTGTAATATGAGCATTGTAGGAGCAGTGGTGGCCCAGTGGTATCGGTCCCGACTTACGAGTTGTAGGTCGTGGGTTCGAAACCCGCCAGGGGCATTACTTTGTGTAATTTGTTTCATAACCACTGCTCTCAAAACGGTGAAGGAAAACATCGTGAGGAAACCGGCATGTCCTAGAACCAAAAATTCTAAGACATGTGACATCTGCCAACCCGCACTGGGCCCGCTCCACTCCCTCTCACAAGAGAGGAGGCGTGTGTCCCAGCAGTGGGAACATTATAGGCTGATGATGATGAATATTTGTATGATCTGTAGGTAGTTTATCTCGGTTTGGTTGTTTGTTTACGTGAGTTTATACGAAGGAGTTGTACTGAAGGAATTCCCTCGAGTTGGAAACGTAACCTAAAAATATTAATTACCAGCTGTTGTTACCACCGAGCGCTGCTTATGTACTATTGGTCGTAGCGTGTTGTTTTATATCCTATAGCCTTCCTCGATAAACGAACTATCCAACACTACAATATTTTTCAAAATCGAACCAGCAGTTCCTGATATTAACGCTTTCAACCAAAAAAAAACAAACTCTTCAGCTTTTTAAAATGAGTATAGATTAAACGTAATTGTCATCACAATATGGCGTCAAGGTCTTCCTAATCTTAATTGAAATGCATGAGTACCGTCGCACCGCAAGCCGTGACACTGATTCTAGAAGCATGTTCTATAGAACTTCCTTTAATTTGAAAGCGTATTTAATGTAATTTGTTTTCTTTTTTCATTTCTTGTTTTCCCAATTGCTGTCACAAGCGTGGTCCTTGAGCTTGTTCAGGTACAGTTACGGTAAAAGTAATAAATCTTAAGACAATGATTAACCCGTGTCGAGCGCGCGTCGTGTTCGCGCGCGCCCCAAAAAGCTGTCACTGTCAGCAATCTGACAGGCCTGCCTGTTTGACAAAGGCTTAAGGCCTGAGGCCTTAGGCGCGGGCCAAATAGAAAAGACGTAAGACGCAGACGGGGCGAAGACATATGTCTCTCCGGCGTCTCTTTCATACAAAATGTATAGAAGCGTCGCGACGTAAAACACACAAAAGAGACGGGGCGCGGGCGCGACTTTCATACATCTACGCACGTCCGCGACGCATCCTCGTCTTACGACTTTTCTATGTGTCCCGCGCCTTAGAGGGTCAAAGCTTGCCGGGGTCGCGGGACTCATCAGTTAACCCTGGCCCCAGAACGTAAAGGGCTATCAAAGGGCACCGTGGATTTTAGTCAGTACAAGTCTGACAGTCCCCCAGTCCTGCCCTGGGCGGACGAAAAAAAAACTTACTGGAATTTCATTGGATTTACCGAAGTTCGAAGTTTCACAGTAACATCTATAAATTGAACAATCCACCCAGACTGAATACAAACATGTGTGGGATACACTAATATTGGCTTGATCTATTTAATGGAGTCGAAATTAAATCTAAATTGTTTGATTTATGTCACTTTTTGTGGCGATATTAGGATTTTTATCTAAAAGAGGGCAATTTATTTAATCCA
This sequence comes from Agrotis clavis, assembly GCA_954870645.1. Lineage (NCBI taxonomy): Eukaryota > Metazoa > Arthropoda > Insecta > Lepidoptera > Noctuidae > Agrotis > Agrotis clavis. The sequence goes on along the minus strand of OX940939.1, from coordinate 8,780,694 downwards.
GAGTAATTTACTTGAAGGAGTAATGATCGTGGGAGGAGGCAGAACGTGTGAGGGACTGGCAATCTTTCTCCTCACACCCCATTCGCTGCAGGAGGAAGATTTCAGGTCAGTATAAGTGAGGTTCCGGTTAGCTAAAAGACTTTTGTTTTGTTAGCGTGGTAAAATCATTAAAGCTATTGTCAAACAGACAGGTGTGACGAACGCGAAGCGAGGCGTTTTTGTTTGTAATGTGTCACGTAGACTATCGGATCGCTTTCGCATTTTTATATGACACTAGCACTTCGCCCGCGACTTCGTCCGCGCGTATTAAAACATAGCCTATGTTACTCACAGATAATGTAGCGTTAAAATCGGTCCAGTAGTTTTTGAGTTTATCCATTACAAACAAACAAATTTTTCCTCTTTATAATAGTGTAGATGATTCGGTTCGGTTCGCTATCGCCTGTCCGTTTGAAAAAGGCCTAAATTTGCCCTCCTACCCTTATTTTGACTTGTACTCGTTCATGTACTGACTAAAATCCACAATGATCCAATAGCCCTTTACGTTTCAGGGTCACGGTTACCTGATGAGACAGTCCCGCGACCCCGGCAGACCTTGACCCCTCTTAAGGAGGTCCCGTTATTTTGCTGGCAGCTCATTGATGCGCGCGTGGAACACGACGCGCAGTCGGCCCTGGCATGATCCATGATCGGACGGCGAGTCCCCTGATACGCACCGTCCGTAAGGGGCGCGCGTCCAGATTTGCTTAAAGACAGAATATGTACAGACCACAACATAATAATTATATAGTTCCTAGTTTGATTTCCTGTATTATTTTGAAATGAAATAAGAAATAAATCGTGACTAACAGCTTTAGGAAGTTCATGAGTGGGGAAAGAATGTTGTTATGGTGTGTTTTAGTGAACTGAAGTAATCGATCGTCTAGAGTTTTCTGTATATTCTGGCTTGCAAGGTCACCCCTTGTACGTGGGATTACAGACATATTATTATGAGTGTAATAAATATCACATTAGTGTAATAAACATAATAGACTAGGATAACATACAATGAGAGTAAAACCCGTATTTCAGTACCCTTAGCACGAATTTTCACTCTTTTACTTTACAGCGTCTTTCCAGTATTTACAGCGTTTCTTGTATGGAAAAATGGAACAGCGCCTCTGGTGTGCGAAGAAGGAACTAAATTTTTCTTTGAAAATTGTCAATTTGAAATTGTCAAAGTTCCAGTTTACTTTACGTCTCAAATACTGAAAACTCGTGCTAAGGGTACTGTACCCTTAGCACAAGTTTGTCAAATTGACAATATTCAAAATTTGTTAATTCTTCGCACACCAGAGGCGCTGTTCCATTTTTTCATACAAGAAACTGGATGAGGAAAGCTCAAAACCGGGTTCAATGGCGTACAATCGTCAAAGTTGAATCATGACCCATTTTGACAATAAATCGTTTGAATCCGTCAAATTGACAAAGTCGTTACCATGGGTATGTATTGTTTCCGCGAATGTGGACCTAATTGCATTTGAATGTCTGTAAGAAAATAAGCTTATGGTGGGTCATAATTATTCAACTTTGTCGATTGTACATTGGAGAAACTTATGTTCAACAGTAGACGAATGCAGGCTGATGATGCGGTGGTCTTTTTTTAACGTCATCAAATGAGTCCTCCCACCCAGGGCAGGACGGGAGGGACTGTCAGACCTGTACTGACTAAAATCCACGGTGTCCTTTAATAGCCCTTTACGTTTCAGGGTCACGGTTACATGACAAGACAGTCCCGCGACCCCGGCAGGCGTTAGCCCTCTAAGGGGAGTTCTTTGTTCAGCAGTGAACGTCTTCCGACTGATGATGCTGAAAGCTATTTTTATGCTATGCTATGGTCTTCCAAAACAAGGTTACTCACAATCTATTTCTCATTTACAAATCGGTTAAAAAGCAACTAACCGTATTCGTAATGTTGTTTGGGTTAATTTCGTTTCGTGAGTCATACTGAAGGATTGTCTGTGGTAGCTTCATTATCTCGGTTCAGAAATGTCTTGAAATGTATCGTGTTAGAGAATTTAATGGGCCGACGGAATTTTGAACGTGGACTCGATTTAAATTAGGTCTTAACTGGTTATTCTGAAGTGAGAGTATTATTTCGATAAGGGAATCTTTGTGTAATGAAAAGGTGTCATTAATTCACAATAATGTATTGTACTGCTAAATATCTTGGACCTGCACGTAGCACGAATTCAATCTCAATTCTACCAACAATAGATAAAGTTACTTCATGGTTATTTCTAAACAATTAGACTGTGTTTTTCAATCTGTGGTTGACCCCCAGGGGTGTCGCGAAGTCTTACTTGGGGGGTCACCAGCAAAAAGAAAAAGGCAAAGATCTACACTACAATAAAAACACAATTTTAATGAGTAGGATGGGCTTGTTAATTTTTGAAATACTAACTATAGTATGTGCCATTTAACACGGCAATAGCGGTCATTGCTCCGACTTTCATCCCGATATCTCAATATTAGCGATACTTCCTCTTCACCCGTACAAATCTGTCGCAAACAGTCGCAAAACTGACATCGCTTGAGTCTCATAATACATAAAAAATTACCACAAAAACAACACAATGCACAACCCAAAATAATAGAGAATCTAGCAAACGTACCCTACGAAATATTTCTTTTTAAATATTGTATTTTCGTTTTTACACAAGTTTATCACACTGAGACAATTTAAAAAAAGTAAATATATTATTATGCATCATATAATTTTGCATTAACGTATAATACAATACTGAGTAAATATAAAGTTAGTGCATATTGTATGGATATAAGTGTATTAATATTCTTTTGATATCAGGATGGTAAAAACACCTTATTTTTCCTAAAATAAATTACAAAAACTATTTCATCACAGAAAATGCTAATTTTGATCTTATGTCGTTTTTGTTTTACGAGGTCATCGCGTCAGGGGTGCAGCACCCCCGGCAGCAGCCGCCATTTAGATTTGACATTCCGTGTGGAAGTTCGCTTGCGTTCGGTCTGTGCAAAGACATTAAACTAAATACGAGCAATAGACGGAACATCACGAAGAAAGTTGTGATCCAAAACTTTTTACCACTAGGTAAAAAGTCGCTCGGTATAGTAGTCGCGTTGCTATGCAACGCTAGATTGTGCTACTGACACACGGCATCAATAATTTTGTATGACAATTTTCCCAATGCCCGCTCTATAGGTTCTTTTAAATCTCTTTGGGTCTGTGCTTTTCTTTGCTTTTAATGTTATCGTTTTTGAGTTTGTTACAGTTTTGTTTTTGTGTTCTGTGTTGTTATTGTTACTTCATTTGTTGCTTGTAAAGAAGCATGTAACCAGAAGCTGGAACATCTACTGGTGAAACCAGTAAACGCCGTCGTCGTCCAAACATATTCCAACCTCAAGAAGGTTCGGAATCGATACCGTTCACATCGCCGCCAGCAAAAAGACAGAAGATGATTCTCACCAGCGGAGAACGTCTTATGATTATTAATATTTTTAAATATGTCCAAAACACAAAGCCCGAGGATAAATATTTAACTAACCATGATCTTGTCAAACGTACGTCAGAAATATGTGGGGTGAGTGAGAGATCGATATATCGGGTATTACGTGAATACAGAAATACTCATAAAATAACGCAACCTGAAGGTAGAAGGAGTAGACCAAACGTTCTCCAAAAAGTTAATGATTTTAATAAAACGGCAATTTTTTTATGATGATTCTTTCACAGTCCAGGCTGTCGTTTGTGGAATGCATTGCTTGTATCAGTAAGACAAGCCAAGTCACTGGTTTCTTTTAAAAGCTTAGTCTTAAATCATTTCCTTTCTCTCTAATAATACATAATTATTTATATTTATGTATGTATGTGTATTTTATTTTATTATTAATGTTTGTGTGGATTGTATTTATATTATCGGTTATCTATTATTTGATGTGCACCACTGTCTACCCTCATTTTTTTTTAAGATTCTTCAAGTCCATCATAATTGTCTAGAAGATATCGCTATTAGCGATAAGACCGCCGTTGTACCCTTAGTATTAATAAAACTTTTTTTTTTTAAAGTACCGACTTCAAAGACAAATACAAAAAAGTGTAAAATAACTTTTCTTTCGGAAGTCGGTGGCTTTTATTTATGTCATTGACTATTGCCACCGACTTCCGAAAGAAAAGTTATTTTTCGTACCACTTGCTCAAAAAAGTGACATTCTATGCCACAAAAAGCGTACATAACAATAGTCATTTTTAATCTGTTAAAAACAGGGAAAGAAAGTTGTACTGAATTTCATTCATCCTCTAGGGAGAGAATGTGATTTAAATTTGGCATACTTACCGAAACTGAACTACACCAGTCTGTCTTTACACCATTGAGTTTGTATAAAAAGCATTATCCAACTTTTTGAAAAAGGAATACGCATGTATTATGCAGTTATGATTATTCAATAAAATTACGAAAACCGAAGAGGCCGTATGAGTTTGATGCCTTTGCTTTTCCGACAAAAAAATATTAGTCGAGGAATTTGCCGCATTTTTGTTTTCTTCAAATACATAAACGTTAAGTTTATTTTAATTTATTTTTTTAAATAAGTGAATGTTAAATGTTAATGTTTAATAAATGCTTATCTCATATTATTATTGTGTTAATTTTTTCGCAAATGGTACGAAAAGTAGAGTATTTTCCTCGGTGATAAAGCTGTCTTAGTCTTGGGTGAACTTAAATCCCTCGCTACACTCAGGACACGTCTTAAATCCCTCGCTTCGCTCGTGATTTAAGTTTTTAACACCCTCGCTACGCTCGGGAGTAAACCTCGAGTCCTTCGTTATGCTCGCGATTTAAATCGTCACCCGCGACAGAAGACACTGCTTTATCCCCTTGGTTAATAATCTACTATTACACTTTTTTGTATTTGTTTTTGAAGTCGGTACTTTTAAAAAAAAAAAATATTTTACCCTTTTTAGTACAGACATTCAACAAAAATCTTCGTATAATCGGCAACTTTAGATATCCAAGCGAGCAACAAAAACGGATCTATGCGGGCAACGTCACAAGACATCCATTATTATTGTAGGTATATTAAAACCTTCCCTAGACTGTAATAAACATTTTTCCGTAAACCGCATGAAAATCGGTTTAGACAAACGCAAGATAATCGTGAACAAACATACAATCGACTTTGAAAATGTACTATGATCCGCGCGCGGACGAAAATACATATGACGGGAAAAGGGCCGTTACCTATCACTACATCCATTGATTAAATCCGTCACACACAGTGGAACATTTTTTACGACACGCGTAAATTTATAAGCACACAATTTGATTTCTAGAAATAAAAATAATAATTTTGAATTAGAGCAACACAAGATTCACAACCTCTGTATGTCAAGCAGGCTGGTACCACGATACTGTAGCGATAGAAGCAACTATCGCTTATTAGTAGTTTTAGGTAACAATAAGTGTCATTATCGCTTAGTGATGAAAAACTTGGTAGGAGGGAGTGAATGACCTCTTTTGCCATGTTAAATGGTACATACTATATCAAATCAGCTTCTAATTGAAGTCTATTTCTCTTTTTTGTTTAGATGTCTACCATTGTAGAGAATGTTAATTCACTGAAGTGACGAATGGCACTTACAATTTTAGAGCTTCCCTTGCCAGCTCTGGATATACTTGTCTTGTTTTCATCCAAAATGTATCGAAAAATCTTTAAAGTAGCCTTTTTATTAAATTATTTCCTTACTGGTCTATGGCACAAGGGGGTCGGCAAAATTTTTCAACCCGTAATAATAATAATTCTTAAAGGGTCAAGGGGTCGCGATATCAAAAAGATTGAAAAACACTGCATTAGAGCAATAAAGAAAATATCCTGCATAAAACAGTCATTTTGTCTTTTTTTTCACACAACCTGTTTCTAACGGTTTCTACGGTGCCATGCGTCATGGGAATTGATTGGACGTGGTGTCATAATTTGTGGTAGCATCAAAGTATCAAACGACTCAATTTGTCGACACGGTAAGTGTAGTGGCTGACTGACCAACTACTGCGTTGTCGGTGGTGGTTTCGATTCCCGCACGGAACAATTCAATAATTTATTTATATTATCTAGAAGTAGTTGTTCCCGGTGTGAGTGCTAATGTATGTGAGTTTCAACGACGATATAATACTAGACTCCGCATGCACGATCTAAGGAACAAAAATTATTCTGCCAACTCGCTGAGGTTCTACGTAAGCGAGGGGGACGGGGTACTGCGTTGTGATTGGCTAACTCAAGGTCTGTTCTGTCTCAACGTATGTTTACGGCTCACAGGATTGGTCGAAATTCGACGAATATAAGACTTTTTTGCCTAATGTGTTGGCAGACATCGGTCGCCTGTTATTAGGAGTCTAGTATTATATCGTCGTTGGTGAGTTTAAATGGTTGTGAATCCATCCAATACAGGGGAAATTCTTAGTTAAGGCACAAGATATCTCACCTGTCCTTTTTATTTTAGCACAACGTTGTTAAAACCAGTGACTTTTGTTTTTATTAGCAGCGACATTCAAAGAAAACATGACAGTTTTAATTTCAGTTCAATTGGAATACGACACTATTAAAGTGAAGTTTGGAATCGAGACAAACAGCCAAAACCCACTTTGAGGTCAAAGTAACAACAAACGTGTGCTCGGTAGCTAATCAGATACCTAATCCACGTAGCATTGCAGAGCAATAATCATAATTCAGACAAGCTTATACCAATGATACGCTTATCATATCAGGAAACAATCGAATCCTTCTATCCTACTAATATAATATTGTAAACGTGAATGTTTGTTTGGATGGATGGATTTTTGTTACTCTTTCATGCAAAAACCACTGAACAGATTTGGACAAAATTTGGTACACAGATAGTTTATAATCTGGATTAACACAAAAGATAGTTTTTATCCCGATTTTATGTTCTCGAGGGATCATTTTCGATTTGTTGCGGGCGGAGCTGCTAGCAGCAGCTAGTTTAGCTCTTTTATTTTCAAGTAGACTTCTTGAAGAACTTGGCTTGGCCTATTTTTGTACATTTTACTGATCAATCAATTTATTTGATTTGGCTGACTTAGTAATTCTGAGGCTAATGTAGTTTTTTAGTGGGCAATAATGCTATTCAATATACCACCTATAAAATAACTGCAGTTATCGTGGTGAACGAACTGGCGAGGTGAACGGCGAGGTTACAGTTTATTGCGAGCGGTAATTATAACTTTATCGTTGTCATAATTTGTGGAGAACCACCTGAAAACCGAAACTCTAGAAAGTATAAACAAACTTTTTATTAGCGATGCGAAGTTCGGCGGTTGGGACTCGACGTGGCGCTGCACAAGACGGAGGCCATGTGTTTTTATGGCCGCCGCAACGCGCCACAGTCGAGTTACAGCATTACGGTGGAAGGAGTTTCTATCGGCGTCGACAGGACGATGAAGTACCTGGGACTCGTCCTCGACAGCCGGTGGAACTTCAGGGAGCATTTCCTGAGTTTGGCCCCAAAGCTGAACCGTGCAGCGGGCGCCCTCAGGCGACTATATATAGCGTCATAGCCAGCATTGTGTGAGTACCATGTACTTCAGAGCTATCTTTGACTAGAAACCGACGTCTTTCATTGACTTGAATGACTCTGGCAGTTGAGAGTATGTCATGCTCACTCAAAGGTCTCGCTGATGGTGGCGTGTATGTCGGATCATTTAGTTCCCTTCAAAATGGTTGAGCTGAATGGTGCTGATATATGTGTCATGTTCGTGAACGGGCGCTGTCAGTTGGGACTGGTCATCTCTTAGCTGCCACGGCCTATTTTAATTATTAGTAACTTTATTTTGAATTGTCTTTTTATTTTACTATGGACACTATTAACTTGCCACATCGTTCTCACATAATGTACCATCTGATGATGAATGATGTAACAAAAGTTTTGTAATAATTTTGGCGATTGAAAAAGAGTGTCCATGGAGTTTCTTGCTCATTCTTCTCCATAGAGATCTACGCTTTGGAATGAGCACCTACGGTACTTTCACAGTTTTTATGTCTTGTGACTGGGACTGTAGCACCATAACTATTTTTGTTATTGTTTTATTTTATGTCTTTTGACAATTCATAAGTGCCTGTAATTGGCCTAGTTGAAATAAACGTTTTGATTGATTGATTGATTGATTGATTGACTCCTGCCCAATCTCAGCGGGCCAAACGCTTCCTGCCGTAGGCTGTACGCCGGCGTCGTGCGGTCCATGGCCCTCTACGGGGCCCCTGTGTGGGCCCTGAGCATCCGGACGCGACCACAGAAGCTGGTCGCATGCCAGAGGGTCATGGCTATCCGGATGATCCGGGGATACCGCACGATTGCCGGCGAATCGGCCAACCTCCTTGCCGGATTGCTGCCCTGGGATCTGGAGGCGACTGCCCTCCAGCGCGTCTATGAGTGGCGCGTGGAGGCGTAGCGCCGGGGCGTGACCCCGCTGCCTCGTGAAGTCGAGGCGCGGCGGGAAGAGATCCGGCGCGATCTCAGGGCAGTATGGAAGGAACGACTGTCGCGACCGAAGGCCGGGCACGCCGCAATTGCGGCGGTAAGACCCCTCTTTGAGGAGTGGCTGGAGAGAAGTCATGGCGTCCTGACCTACCGCTTGACGCAGGTCCTCACCGGACACGGAAGTTTCGGGAGGTACCTGTGTCTGATGCGAAAGGAGGAGACGCCTGGGTGTCACCACTGCGAAGATCGCCCGGAGGACACGGTGGAGCATACGGTGCAAGACTGCCCAGCTTGGGCAGAGCACCGACGTGTCCTCACGGCTGCGATAGGCGGAGACCTCTCGCGCCCAGCATTGGTCGCGGCCATGCTGCGGGGCGAGACGGAGTGGGAAGCGGTCGCCTCCTTCTGCGAAGCAGTAATGCTCGTGAAGGAGGAGGCGGGCCGCGAGCGAGAGAGGACAGAGTCCTCCCTCCGCCCCATCCGCGGTGGTAGACGCCCACGGCGACGGACGTCGCTAGATGATCTCCGGCCACCGTAGGCGCGGGCATGCGGGCAGCGAGTAAAGGGCAACTCGCTGCCCGACCAAGGACCATGCCCGGGTCGACGGCGCGTTGTGTCCCACGCGCGCCTCAAAGAGCGTCAGCATAATGACGGGGCCCCCCTCTCAGAGGGCCAAAGCCTGCCGGGGTCGCGGGATTATTTCCTTACCGTGACCCCGGAACAGAAAGGGCTATTGAAGGACACCGTGGATTTTAGTCAGTAGAAGTCTGACAGTCCCTCCCGCCCTGCCCGGGGTTGGAGGACTCATTTGATGATTTTACCACGCTAAAAAAAAAAAAAAGCGATGCGAAGTTGTTCAGAAAGGAGGATGGAGTTTTGAAAGTGAAACAGATGATTTAACGAGACATGAGACCAACGACGATATAATACTAGACTCCTAATAACAGGCGACCGATGTCTGCCAACACATTAGGCAAAAAAGTCTTATATCCGTCTCATTTCGACCAATCCTGTGAGCCGTAAACATACGTTGAGACAGAACAGACCTTGAGTTAGCCAATCACAACGCAGTACCCGGCCCCCCTCGCTTACGTAGTACCTCAGCGAGTTGGCAGAATAGTTTTGTTCGTTAGATCATGCAATGCGTAGTCTAGTATTATATCGTCGTTGCATGAGACCAACGATTAACTCTAGAAACAGGGATCTGGAGATCCTTCATTAAATAAAAGTGGTAAATATTTTGTGGCCGAAGAAAAAAGTCCTGGCTCCGTAACATTCGAAAATGGACCGAAATCAAGAGTGCTGCAGAGCTGTTCTACCTCGCCAGGGATAAAGAGAGATTTTTAAGTCTGATGACCAACCCCCAGTGATTGGAGAGGAACGAGAAGAAGAAGGTAAATATTTAACCGTATTAATTTTATTGCACAAATTCCACAATTGATTTATCAAGATAATTCGTTGTGCCAAACGGCTCGGCTCCCAAGCGCGACTGTTGAGCATGAAGTTCCGGATTATATTGCCATGTCGAGAAAAGTGTTAAGTATTGGATTTTGAGTTTAGGAATTTTGGCACACAGAACTGAAATATATCTCGTGAAATTACACCTCTGACGATGAATATTAAAAACGTATTCATAGGAATTGTGGTAGGTCGTAATGGCGATGGATAGAGGTTTACACTTTGCTACACGAGTCCAAATCCTTACAAGTACCAATGCATACTTTCTAAGTTTCTCTTGGATATCACTGATATTAGTGAAGGGAGACAGGAGAACAAAACCTGGACCTACACATGTTATCAAAATAAGTCCAAGCTCAATGAGCCGGGGTGCTATGACAGGAAACCTCCACGTGCGCCCGTGGACTGGAGTTCCCTCTCGGATACGTCCGAGGGGAAGACCAGTTTTTCGGGCTGGTGCACCCTGGGATGCGGGCAAAAACTCTTCAAAGGGGTCTCTTTGCCCGTATGCGAATAGCCTGTCGTGTGGACGCTCTAACGCGTGTCCCTCTGATTAGCAGAGGGCACAGCGGCGGAGCGGGCTTGCGGACGGTGAGTAATGGGTAGCTCGCCGTCCGAACAGGGACCAAGCCCGGGTCGGTGGCGCGTCGTGTTTCGCGCCAAATGCCTGCTGGGGTCGCGGGTTTTTTCTTAACCCAGGATACCGTGGCCCCGGAACGTAAAGGGCATAGGAAGGAACACGGGTGGATTTTAGTCAGTAAGAGTCTGACAGTCCCTTCTGCCCCAACCAGGGCGGGAGGACTCATTTGATGATTTTACAACCTAAAAAAAAAAAAAAAAGCTCAATGAGCCAGTCGCCTCCTTCTGCGAAGCAGTCATGCTCGCGAAGGAGGAGGAGGGACGCGCGAGGGAGAGAACAGTGTCCACCCCTCGGCCACGCCTCAGTGGTAGACGCCCACGGGACGATCTCCGGGAACATAAAGGGCTATTGAAGGACACCGTGGATTTTAGTCAGTACGAGTCTGACAGTCCCTCCCGCCCTGCCCGGGGTGGGAGGACTCATTTGATGATTTTACCACGCTAAAAAAAAAGGTCAATAAACCAAGAGGCGGTTAAATTAACTCTGACATTCGAAGTGACCTTAAATTGTTTAAAAAAAAAGAATTGACAGACACTCTGATGTTTTGCCAATATCAGCCAGCCGTACCTAGTATTTGTCTGCATGACACATTTAAAATAAATTTATTGATTCTATAAACGATGCAATTAAAGGTGAATTATAAAATTTATGGGCATAATATATCTTTATCAGTCTTTGTTGATATCATTACTGCTGTCCAATGTCTGGGAACCTAATAACGAAATGCGACCAAACTGAAGGTCATCGAACCGCAATAACTTCTTTGACAATAATGCCTGTGATCGTATTACTTGAGTGAATGGTTAATTGTAATTTATGAACATCATTTAATTATGACTGCTTCGTGCGTCTAGTGGCCGCGCCGTAAGCGTGATTAATACTTGGTTTAATTTCCGGGTTAAATTGAGTTTTTTTTTCACATAGAAGCCTTATCACAATCTTTCTGAGTTATCACAATATTTCTGTATTTTATTTACAGCATTTATTGTATAGATTTATACTAGGTATTGTATTCCATCAAATTAATGTCAAAATACTAGTTTACGTTACGTCACAAAAACATGAAATATGCTAGAGCTTCTGTGGCCACACTTACAAAAAATGTCGTTAATTATCGGGATAATGGACGTTTTTATGAACCAACCTCCATTGTCGCGACTTTTTTTAAACGTGGTAAAATCATCAAATGAGTCCTCCCAGCCAGGGCAGGGCGGGAAGGACTGTCAGACTAGAACTGACTAAAATCCACGGTGTCCTTCAATAGCCCTTTATGTTTCAGGGTCACGGTAATTCGATAAGTCCCGCGACCATTATCGCGATATTTAACGGCATTTCGCGTTAGTGTGGCCCCGAGTCAGAATAACTTTTTTTTTAAGTTGAAATAAAATGATATTTATTTTGTTTCTATGTTCAACAAAGGCGGTATATTTGCTCTTTACTAAAAATAGATACTACTGAACTTGGAGTAACTAACCGAAGGTTTTCACTTTGCAAAGGACGGGAGTTGTCTTCTGATCTCGTATACATTAATCGAATGAGATCTTCTATTCTTTGACCTCTGTTGTAAAGCGCATTTCACACAGAGAGCGGGCGCGGGTCGGGCGCGTTTCGGGGCGGGAGTACGGCGGGTCTAGTTCTTTGTATTTAAATGGAAGACTTCACACTGAAAGCGTGCGCACGACCCGCCCCGCGCCCGACCCGCGCCCGCTCTCTGTGTGAAATGCGCTTTAAGCTTTTCTTGTAACTAAAGCTTTTTGTAACGGCGGTGGGGAGGATACATTTACTTCCTAGACAAGGACAAAGGGATTTTATCCAGGAATACTAATTATACAAGCAGTTGTGATTACAAAGGTGCCAGTAACAGCAATAAAAAACTACCTAACTAATCTTAGACAGTAAACTAGGTACTTACCAATGCCTAGCAACAACAACTAACTAATTTCTAAAGCAAGTCGACAAAAACAGCATTTCCTTAACATTTAACGATGTAGATAATGATTTTTCTTCAGGGACTTACATCGGACAGTGTAACTGAGTCTGAAAAAATACGGAAAAACAAGTCTATTGTCTCTTTGAAGGCTCAAACCGGTTTGATGAGAGTTTTTCTCACTGTTAGTAAAGTATTTGTAGGTAATTTACCGTAATTCAGCTTGGTCGGGGATTTGAAAAAATCCGTGAGGATTAAAAGAATGATGGGAAAAGGTTTTTCTTTTTAATGAAGTTCTGGAATTTTCTGAGATGGATGTTTCTCGTAAAGGAAATCCCACCAAAAACATTAAATGTAAAAAATGCCAAGTCTCTCGATGCAGTCTTTCCATCGTAAAAAGTTTTGAGATCTCACAGAAGCCAAGTCCTATTCAAATTATTTTGTAGTTATAAATCAACGTTTAGTAATTATATCAATAGTTTTCTTTACATTATAACTATAGTGACTTGGCAATGAGCACAAGTAAAAACAAACAAAACGGCATATTTGGAGGAGTTGAAAATTACACACACCGCATGCGTAAACATTCTCTTTTACTTTATATATTCTCTTAACATTCATCATTTACTTTCATAAAGCGATGGCCCGTAAGGTATTCTTAATTATTGTATTGGAACATGTAGTCGGTAGTGACCATCATGATTCACACATAACAAATAATCTGATCACAGGTCTCGTCAGTAACATTTGCACATAATTCCAGGCAGCAAGTTAATTTGTGCTCATTGCCAAGTCACTATAGTTATAATGCAAAGAAAACTATTGATATAATTACTAAACGTTGATTTATAACTACAAAATAATTTGAATAGGACTTGGCTTCTGTGAGATCTCAAAACTTTTTACGATGGAAAGACTGCATCGAGAGACTTGGCATTTTTTACATTTAATGTTTTTGGTGGGATCTCATTTTTTTTTTTTTAGGTGTCCTCATAATTTCTTGGACTTCAGCTACTTTTTTGCTTAGGACCCATTCTCTATCTAACAAACTAAATAGAACTAAACTAACAAATAACTAAATAAATATATATCTGCTAACTTACAAACTAAATATAACTAAACTAAATAACACGTAAACAACTAGATATGTAACTATGTCTATGTTATATTAATAAACTATTTTCCTAAATAACTGTTTCAGTAACAATAATAAATCTACTCCGAATATCGCTACAATATTTTTTTAGTTTCGAAATGGTTGGTCATAGATAGATGGCGCTATCAAATGAAAATTGTTGAATTATTTTAAAGTACTACTTAGATTGCGCTCTGTAACGAAACCATAGCGCGATTCAGACAGGTACAACGCCATCTATCGAGCGCGCATACAATATTTATCGCAATACAATGGAGTTTTAGCTTTAATAATTTAATGAATTATGAACTTTATGTATTAATTTATATTAATTATAGTCTATGTATTTCATTTATATTATTCCTTTCTATTCTATGTATGTATTCATCCAATTGAATACTAACTTAAACAACGAACAAAGTTAACAATGCAGTCAAAATCCATATACAATGTTCTTGCCAAACCGCAAATATAAAATTGTCTTCTATGGCATATTATTTTTTAATGTTTTTATAATTTTTCCTTTATATGTGGCTAATGACCTATCTTGGTGCAAAGTTTGAAGTTTCTAAGTCTGCTAGAAGTACCTTAGATTTTTGATGATCGGTCAGTGAGTGAGTGACAAAATGGTGTAACTTTGATCGACCGTAACTCCTAAACTATTCATTCAATTGGCATGTAATTTCGAACTTAAGCTTGTTCTTATGCCTACTATTATTCACCGAAAACCTAAACTCCTAGCTTTGTCCACGTCGAAGTTATAGGGGGGGCGAAACAGCCGCGAATCGCTTCGAGAAAAGATGGATGATTTTGCTCGAGACTTGGCGGGGCACTGCCGTGCCCCCAGATATATGTACATCCGCCATCGGAAATGCGAAAGGGACTGTCAGACTCATAAAGCCTTACTTATTACAAAAACTAAGTCATCATCATCATCATCACCAGCCTATAAATGTTCCCACTGCTGGGACACAGGCCTCCTGTCTGTGAGAGGGAGTGGGCCATAATCCACCACGCCGGCCCTGTGCGGGTTGGTGGATGTACATGTCTTCGAATTTATGATTCTAGGACATGCCGGTTTCTTCACGATGTTTTCCTTCACCGTTTTGAGAGCAGTGGTGATGAAATAAATTACACAAAATAATGCGCTTGGCTGGATTCGAACCCACGGCCTACAACTCGTAAGTCGGGGCCGATACCTCTGGGCCACCACTGCTCTCAAAAACTAAGTAAACCTTGCTTTTTAAAAACAGTTTTTTTTTCTGACGAATAAAAAAAACACGTCTCTGACTCAGACCAGCGGGGGACTATTGCGTATCTCTGTTGACAGTTTAAATGATCATCATCACTTGCTCTGGTAACCATCAAATAGCTGTCGGAAGGTAAATTTCGTATTGGCTTTTGCATTTGCAATGAAACTGATAAATTCCTAAAATCAACTTTTCTAGCTCTCTTGAGGCACTCCTCAACTTAGCCTCATAACAGTCGATAAAATATAAAGGAGTATAGCCATCCAAGTTCCGTTGACAACTGCTGGGCAGTGACTATCAAGTTAGCCAAAAAAAGTAAAAGGTCAAAGGTCAACAAATTAAAAGGTCTTCATCGGACGGTGAGCTACCCTTCCACCATATTCCTCAGGTGTTTATAGTATATTGAGGCCCAATGCGTCCACTTACAACGACTGCACTGAATTTCACCTGAATTTTTGGCAGTGTGCCCTGATCGCGCATTGGGCTCAGTAGGTAGGGCATCTGTTTCAACCAAAGTGGTATTTTATAGGGCCTACCTACTTATATACAATGCTACTTGATGCAATTACGGTTTTGTAATGTAAACATGACACCATTTATTCCAGGATACAAAGACTTACAGTGTATTATCCAACCTCATAATTAAATGAGAAACTAAACCTGCTTAATTTCTAACTTCATAATATTAGTATCTATTTGTGACTAGTATAACTATTTGCCCTCTGGCAACTTCTGGGAATTTTCTCTTTTGAAAATTATCTCACGGGAACATTAAATCGGAACTATGTGTAACTTCAGTTTATAAACTATCTTTGTATCAGATTTCATCTAAATCCGTTCAGTACTTTTTGCGTGAAGGAGTTACAAACTTCCATCCAGCCGTTCGTCCTCACAAACTTTCTCTTTAGTAAAATTAGTAAGATAAGTGATACTCTTAATTTTATAATTCTCTATAGTTTCTGCCTACCCCCATGGAAAGAAGACGTGAGTTTATGAATGTATGTATGTTATTATTCTTATCACATAAAAATCATCTAAATTATCACAGGCTTCGTATTTTCTTTCTTGCCCAATCTTCACCACAGAGATCTACGCTTTGGAATGGGCACCTAACTTTCACCGTTTTTATGTCTTGTGACTGGGACTGTAGCACTGTAACTATTTTATTTTACTTTTGTCTTTTGAAAATTCAAAAGTGCCTGTAACTGGCCTACTTGAAATAAATGATTTGATTTTGATTTTATCGATGTAAAACGACCGTAGAACTTTACGTTACTACTATGTAGGGCCTCAGATATTATGCAAGAGTTTATCAAAATAATCTTTTGATCACGTAATTTCTCTCAATTATTTGTAACGGGGACAATCCTTTGTAGGTAACAGATAATAATAGATCATTTAAAAAATTCTTCTAATTTCAGCTGATAATTCCTTGCAAGGTGAGCAAGAAAAACCCACTGATTCTTCATTGTCTTAAGCCACTGATTGTCATCTGTTTCTCTCACCGTACAATTATGGGCATATTTTTTAATTACTGCATCCGAGATTCTTTCTAAGAAGTTTAATTACAAAGATGTACCTGACAACGTTAAATACATGTTTATTGTCTAATTAGTTTGTTTATTTATAGTATCTTTATAAAGAAAACTCTAGAATAGACATGAGTGATGTAACGCTCTGGTGCAGTCATAGTGCTCAGACTGCGAGCCTAACGCGGTGGCGGCGGCGGGCGCGATAATATTGAATGTATGAAATCGGCGCTCGTGGCCACATTGAAGTGACTAAGGCGGGGGCCTAGTGCGATGGCTATTATTTGCGAGCCTAGGCGTTGCTAGGCAACAACAGATATAACGGGTGGGTGGCAGGTGTAGCAAACCATTTCGGTCTTATAGTCAGCGCCATCTAGTTATCAGGCCATGCACTATAATACTACCGTAGGAGGTATTTGTAAATATTTAAATTATTTTTACTGTACTTGACTAGAATCATGTAGAATTGTTGATAATTTACTTGTATACAATCCTAAACAACCTATAAAACATTTTAAAATGAATTTCTTTAAACAAGATTTATACGAACTATTTTGTACCACCGGTTTGCAACACCTGAAATCGCCTCTACAAAAACAATAAAGCTATTGTCAAACTGTCAGACGAGCCGAATGCGTGGCGTAGCGTTTTTGTTTGTAATGTATGGAATTGTTTGAAGCCTGTCACATAGAGTATCGGATCGCTTTCGCATTTTTATATGACATGATTCGGTTCGGTTCGCTATCGCCTGTCTGTTTGACAAAGGCCTTAATGCTTGATCGGCAGTATGGACACAGATCGCGCCCGCAGCCGCGCCCGCCACCGCGCCCGCCGCCGCCGTCGCGCTAGGCTTCCAGTGTGGACACACATACACTTGAACCCTCTTCTGTTTAAAACTTCATCATCAACTTTCTGCCCTTAGGTATCCCATTTTACTTGGCGTCGGTATACAACACGTTTTCTTCTTCCATTCTCTCCTATCAGACGTCACAGTAGGGGAACAATATAGAAGACCGAGACGGGGTATAATGGGGACACAAACACCTTAACACAACACTAACGTAGTGCAAACGCCAACAGGACGCCATATTTTGCTAATGGTCGCGTGCAAATGGCGTCCTGGCGTCGTATACACAGCTGTTCCCCTACTCCTTTTTCTTTCATAAATGTTCCTTATACAATCCATCCATCTTTTCTTTGGCCTTTCTCTTCCTTTCCATCCATTAATATTCATACACATTTCCCAACATAGATGATTGATTTGTGAAGCAGATTATCAACTTTGGTCGCGGGATTTATTTCCTTACCGTGACCCCGGAACATAAAGGGCTATTGAAGGACACCGTGAATTTTAGTACAAGTCTGACAGTCCCTCCCGGTTAACAACTTTAGTACAACATCAAAAACGCCAATTTTCAATGAAATAGGATTAGGAAAAGGCAATTTTAAACATAGAGTATCTTTGTACATAACAATTATAACACAACGCTTCCCGTCGTTTTAAAAAAAATGCCATGAATTTCAATGCGGTTTCAATAGAGGGTCATCTAGTAGAGAAAATAATAATTCAAGAGATATCTGTGCGAAACCGGGGCGGATGGCTAGTAAAGAATAAGAAATAACAAAGTTTTATAGTGATAGTAACAACCATGAACTTTTACAAGTTCAAGGTACATACTTTCAAGAAAATAGACTTTGCAAATGCCGCAGCCGCCTTGCGACATGTCCTTTCAAGTGGGCGATCTCACTTCAATATCACTTAGATGCTAAAACTATTGAAATGTAAAGAAAACATTACATAATAGTAGCAGTCATTTATCCTATTATAGGTCATACACCTTTGCAGATTATCTAGTCTAGTCATACTGTGTTTGATGTGAAATGGTCCTTAAACTTCGCCGTCTTTTTTTTATCGTCGTAAGGTCAAAAACTATTTGACACGTTTTTTTTGTAACGTAAACCAAAATTTACTTACTTATACACGACACTTTTGAAAATTGACAAAACGTCACAAGCAAGTCTCGAGCCGACTCTTGACTGTTGATGCTATATCATTGTAAACATCCATTAATTAGAGGAAATAATAATAATATAATAATATTCCACAACTATCACACAACGCCATCTAGTCCCAAGCTAAGCAGAGCTTGTGTTATGGGTACTAGACAACTGATAAACATACTTATATATTTCTAAATACATACATATTATAGATAAATTACACCCAGACACAGAACAAATGATCGTGCTCATCATACAACCATTTGTCTTGGGTGGGAATCGAACCCACGACCTCCGGCATAGCAGTCAGGGTCACTAACCACTAGACCAACAGGCCAGTCAAATACTTCATAAATACGTACTCTCTATTATTCTCCAAAACTCTTATTCACGGACTAATTTTTACAATTTATTGATGTTGTCAACATGACTATTCGTATATCTCGAGATATTATCATCAGCGGAAGACGTCCACTGCTGAACATAGGCCTCCCCCTTAGACCGCCACGCCGAACGACAATTCGCCACTTGCATCCATCGGTTGCCGCGACCCTCACGATGTCGTCGGTCCACCTAGTGGGAGGCCTACGCTGTGTTTCCGGTCCGTGGTCGCCACTCGCGAACTTTTCTTCCCTGTAGGTTATCAGTTCTACGAGCGTTGTGGCCTGCCCATTGCAACTTCAACTTGCAAATTTTACGAGCTATGTCGGTACCTCTAAATGTAATACCAGTTATTTCTGACACCAATAAACCTAGAACTAGGGCACAGCGGTTGCAGCATCATTGACACCTGAGTACACAGACCTGATGGTATTTCACCTTGAGTTATAGGGGGATAATAAATAGATCCGTCGATCTGTGCATCCTGACTGCGGTGACAAGGAGTTTGCTATGATTGGAGATTTAATGAACTTTCGTAGTTTCATCTTTACGATTATTTTTCCACTAGCTACAGCTCCTTAGCTGTAGTAAAATAGCTTGTCCCAAAATTAAAAGACTTTTACTGACTAAAAATTCATCTCGTTCCGTTCCATGAACATGGTCCGAATGTCGAACGACCGGTTTCTCTCGAAAAAGCCATCACACAAATCAATCGACGTTGTTCGATGGCGATCGTTTATTGATCGTGTCGGCACTCTTTGAAACTTTGTCATTTTGGTACTGTTTCATGAAACAGTACCAAAATGACAAAGTGACAAAAAAAAATAAACTCAGAATTATTAATAAACAGGTAAAAATATCCGATCCTGTTTTGTTTTTTCTTGATAGTATAATTCAAAAGTTCGCCATCCTCACTATTGCGCCATCATACCCCCCCAGCGCTACGTATAAACCCGGCGCACGCGCATACTTGACAGCGTGCCAGCTGTGTCAGACGCGGCTCCATTTCAGCGTGTCTTGCAAAACGTATCAATGGCCGTCACGCTGATACTGCGCTGGTTTACGTTGTACGGTAGTAATGGACGAATAGATAATAAGTTCTGAGTGCACGTCAGGAGGGAACGACATTGAAAATCTACGCCAAGATCTTCAGGGTAGCGGGACTCTTACAAGTACACTGTGGTCTGTAAGAGCCTTTCAGTCGCTTCTCCTCCAATCAAGGCGAGACGATTCATAATGATTTAACATTACAAAAAGGTCAATATTCCCAAAATTTTTTTATCATGATAAAATCTTCAAGTGAGTCACTCAGGGCGGTACGGGGGGACTTTCAGTCTCGTACTGACTAATATTCACGGTGAACCTTCAGTAGCTCTTAACGTTCCGGGGTTACGGATACTCGTTAGTCCCGCGGTCCTGGCAAAATTTGGCTATCTTATCCCCGTCATTGTGTTGACAGCTCTATTAGGCGATCGTCGAGCGTGGAACACGACTCGCCGTCGACCCGGGGATGTTCCTAGTCTACTTCTGAAAAGTGGACCTCATTTAAGTAAGAAATAGGTCCATAATAATTCAACACGGTTCATTGTTCTCAGTTAAAATGTCACATGTTTGAAGATGTTTTGGCAATTTGTAGCTACTATGACATGCCGGTTTCCTTAGGATGTTTTCGTTCGCTGTTTTTGAGAGTTCGAAACAAATTGTCTGGAATGACGTGCCTGCTTGACTATTAGTAGCGAGGACCTACAATTTTGTAAGCCGAAGCCTTTTGATTTTTCCTGAAAACCTTTTTTCTGATGATACTGAGTATACATAAACATGATCAAGGGATCGAGTT
The DNA here is from genome assembly GCA_954870645.1 of Agrotis clavis. NCBI lineage: Eukaryota > Metazoa > Arthropoda > Insecta > Lepidoptera > Noctuidae > Agrotis > Agrotis clavis. The sequence continues at coordinate 8,760,027 of OX940939.1, read as the reverse complement.
AAAAACACTACCCCCTGCGTTCCATCAGCTAAGGAAGTGTTGAACGAATGCACCCAGGGAAATGGGCAAAGATCGTCTCTCACTGGACCACTGAAGAAACTGCCCAAAATATAGATGTTTGAAAGGAGAAAGTGGATTTGCCCAGCAGTGGGACACAGAAGGCTTTTAACTCAATGTGATGACTAAAGTGACGGCAGTTTATCATTTTGTGCCAGTTGTAGTAAATACCGTGAGAACTAGACAATCGTATGTATGCGTAGGCGTAACATCTGGTATCTATGTATTATGTTTATTTTGTACCTATCTGCATACTTATATGATTCATTGTACACTTCAATATCAAGGCTGTTATAGCAGCACGCGTAGCATGGCATATTTGTAGAAAACGGTTTTGTCGAAGAGGAAAAGACAAAATGACAGACCGTGGAAATATTTTTACCGTTACCATAATCGTGTAAAAAACAGTCGAAATGTGTGAAAATAACTATGAAATAACTTCTATGTTTATTCTTAGTAGAATAGAGTTGAATTGTTCGTGGTACGTGTGCAGGGGCTGCAGTCTCGACAAAGATAGCGATCGCTTTGCGTCAAAAATCGGTCAGTAATAATAAATGTATCTATTTGCAATAAGTTACATACCGTTTTCATTTCCTATCGCTCACTATATTATTTAAGGTTTTTTGGGTTGGTTAGATCCATCTCCTAGCGATCCAACCCGGGCAACGGCACCACAGGCTTACTGTAACCTTTACTTTTAGGTTCTAAAATCATCAAAATAAATGAGTCCTCCCGCCCTGGGTGATACGAACGTAACGGACTGTCAGACTCTTACTGACATGTGTTCTACTCCATTGTGTTCCTTCAATATCCCTTTACATTACAGGATCACAGTTACCTGTTTAGTCATTTCCGCTACTAAAGCCTCATTTAGACAATGCAAGATCTCGTACGCGAGTTGCGTTACATTGCGGACTTTACAGGTACAACGAATTCAGTTGATCAAACTATACCGCAATGCAGTGAACCTCGTATGCAAGTTCTTGCTCCGTCTAAATGAGGCTTCCTGTAACCTTTGGTAACAGCTGAGTGAGCCCACTGGTGGTGGGAGACCTCACCTGTCTCGCGATTTCCATCCTGTTGTAGTTCGGCCCCAAACAGTTTTTCTCTGTTCCGTCGCGGTTGGTGTGCAGGATATCCAGTTCTTTCTGGGTTAGATTCTTCCATATTTTTTTTAAGGTGGTAAAATCATCAAATGAGTCCTCCCACCCAAGGCAGGCTTTGGCCCTCTAAGGGGGGGGCCGTCATTATGCTGACCCGGGCATGGTCCATGGTCGGACAGCCAGTCGCCCATTACTCGCCGCCCGCATGGCCGCGCCTACGGTGGCCGGATATCGTCTGCCGACGTCTGTCGCCATGGGCGTCTACCACTGCGGGGCTTCTTCTATGTTTGGTTTCATCTTTGCTTCTGCGCTTAATTCAGCCTACGAGCAAATCCAAATTACAATAAATTACGTACCGTTTTCATTTCCTATCTATTACTAACGCTATTATTTAAGATGCCACCACATCTACGTTAAATCGCTTTGTTTATTTTTCTATGCTAGTTTCGATAGGTATAAATCTAACATTCTATTGAGGTGTTCAAATGGGTGTGTCCTAGAATTGGTAAAAGTGGCCAGAAGTACAGACATCAACATATCGAGCTACCTTAATTAATCTTCTTTTCTTCATTGGATTGGGAAGGCAGAGTTTAACATAACGAAATTAAAAAAAGAAAAACTTCAAGCTTCAAGGTTCAGCCAAATCTCGGTTTGAGCATGAGTATAGTCACCTACCTTATCTTCTCAGTAACATTTAACTTCAGTTTCAAGATTTTCCTTATTCTATTTTATCAACCCCTTTACAATCTTTCAACAACCAAAATGTCCTTAACGAAAGTATCTATCGACCACAATTAAAATACCTCAGTACTTACGAAGCACTCAAATATCTCTCTTAGGCGCGGGCCAGATAGAAAAGACGTAAGACGAGGACGCGTCGCGGTCGTGCGAAAATGTATAAGAGTTGCGCCCGCGCCGCGCCCCGTCTCTTCCGACGCTTCTATACATTTTGTATGAAAGAGACGCCGAAAAGACAAGGTCTCCGCCCCGTCTGCGTCTTAAGTCTTTTCTATGTGGCCCGCACCTTAACACATTTCAGGAATGTATAAACGTCAATAATAAATAATATATAATATATAAATACGTCTTAAATATAATAAAACACGTCGCGCTAGCATGATCGTCAGTAGCAGCTGTTATCTGTGGAAAACAATTGAAAACTATACGTGAATGCTGGGCTATGAAAAAGATAGATGAGAAGCGACTGCATGTAGCGGAGATGATGATGTTGAGATGGATGTGTGGAGTGACAAGAATGGATAAAGTAGGGAATGAGTTATTTATAAGAGGAAGTTCAAAAGCGGCGCCTGTTACGGCGGCTACAGAAAAAAATGAAAGGGAATCGTCTATCTTGGTATGGACATGTGATGAGGAGGAATGACGCTCATGTGACTAAGAGAGTGATGAGTATGAATGTAGATAGATGGAAAGGAAGAGACAGGGCAAAGAAAATATGGATGGATTGACTATGGATGATACTGTGACGTCTGATAGGGGAGAATGGAAGAAAAAAACGTGTTGGGCCGACCCCAAGTAATGATAAAGATGATGAGGGCAGGAAGATGAGATGATGACGTTTCAATGGATGAACAGAACACAATGTAAATATAATACACATCATCTATCTAAATCGTGGAGAGTATTATCTAATAGTTTCTGCTTCACGCGAGTAATATCCTACAGGAATATAATGTCCAAATAAAAGGTATCTTATTTAAATCACGATATAAAATACCCTCGTACCAAACATTATCCTAACTGTTCGTAAAAGGATAACAAACTTCTATCCATCCATCGTCAGAAACTTGCATTTTCTTCTAAGCTTTTTTTTGACGCCAGGGTCTAGATCGGGCGGTGACCTATCGAACTCACCGCGAACGTCGATGAACCATAGCATACCTGAGAACCTCCTAGCAACGGAGATCGAACGAACTTTCCAACTTTTCAAACTTTATTTTTACTGAAATTATCTTCAAGGTTCGCAGGGTCACTGACTACTTTTCTTTCAAAGGGATATCGTATTGCTTAGTTGCTGGGTGGTAGAGAACAAATAGGTAGACGTTCCACGGAACATTCTGGTATTTAGCTGATACTGTACACCGACCTCAACGTAGATATGAAAGGACTAGGTCGATGCTGGTATTTTTTATTATTTCAGGGTGTTACTTGCAGGTACTGTTTAGACATTAAATTGATATAATTCTGAAGGCCATTTAGCGAAAATTTTAGAACCAAGTGGACGTTCATCGTGGCGGTATAAGGGGGAGGCCTATGTTCAGCAGTGGACGTCTTCCGGCTGATGATGATGATGACTAGAACTAAGCCAACAGCCAGCTAGCCAGCAACCGCGCTCATTATGTTTCCCGGAATCTCACCAACTATTGTACAAATGTACAGTCTCCACAAGCAAGTCAGTCTTTCAAAGACTCATTTGATGATTTTTCCACAAAAAAAAATTATTTTGGAATAAAATAACTTGTCACGGGCATTTTCTTAATACATTTTGGGTACCTACCTAATGAGAGAAAGATAATGCTCATATGGGGCAACGTTTTTATTTAAAAAAAAATTAATAAAATTAAGACTTTTGCGTAAAATAAAAGCAGTTTTCTTACCTGCATATATTTCAAGTCTTACATAACGAGAAAAAAACTCAATCTCAAATCCTCTCCTTATCCCTCAGATTCCAAGATCATGACTCAAACACGTGAATCACACGTGAACGTCCTACCCTCTTCACAGCTTCCCAAAATATCTACCTAAAAATAGTGAAAACACCCTGCAAAGGTATGTGTTACATTCCAGAAGATCGCCTTTTGGCGCACGTGACTACCAGGAGATCAGGACTGAACGGGAGGTCGCGTGAGCAAGACCTTGGCCATGCGATGTGATCAATCATTCGATGTTTTGATATGTCATCGATTAGCTTACGATTCTTTGATCGATTTTGGAATCGATTTTTGAATGTTTTGCGTATGTCCCGATTGTTTGAGATGGTTTTGCAGTGAGGTAAGTGCGCATTAAAGATTGTATGTATGATTTTCACAACTACAAAGGCTTTTTTTAGCTTGGTAAAATCATCAAATGAGTCCTCCCCACACCCAGGGCAGGACGGGAGGGCAGACTTGTATTGACTAAATCCACGGTGTCCTTCAATGGCCCTTTACCACCGTTACCTGATAGTCGCCCGACCACGGCAGGTAAGGTTCAATTCAGGACTGAATCAGTTAATGTATAAATCCCATGCAGAAAATACGAGTCTAATGTCGTAAAACAGTCACCGTTCTACTACCGAGATTATTCTGAGAGGAAACCCTAAAACATATTAAATAACTTCACCTGGGCATCGAATTCAGGATCTTGTGGTAAGCAGTATTTTTTAGTACGATAATAAATAAACACAATCTTTATTTCCTTTGCCTTTGGGGCGCTGACTGCCCGCGCCGGCCGGTATCTTGGGCACTATTCCCGATACCGTTGGGCTACTTTTGTTTCTATTTCTAAATGTTTTTTTTTGTTTTTGTAATAAAATGTAACTAATAAGTAAATAAAACAATTAATAATTAATTATACAATCTCATTAAGATTTTGTGTAAGTTACACAAATTAATATGATCGAAGACGATTGAAAGTACTAGGGCAACATAACACCGTAGATGTATTACCAATTCAAGATTGAGTTTATACTGCTCCAGTACTAAAGTAGCCCAAAGTTTGTAAATCGTGACTGAAACGTGCTTATAATCGTGATCTGTTGACACACTTTGTCTTTTACGTGTTGATCGTCTGGCTATTTGGCTATTCTTAGTAAGGAATGGCATGCGTTTCTCCTGTTCGCCATATGTGGGGATTGTTGAAGTGTAGTATGCTTGTGGAATTATAGTTTTGAGAGTACTGCATACCGGAAGAACACAGTTCTGGCAATATTGAGCAGTTTTGACTTTAGCAGTCGATTTCCTTCGACTGAAATAGATTTTGGTGAATTGTGTATACTGGTGCATAACTAAGTGGTGTTTTTTTTACTCGGGCAAGCGGCCTGCGGGTAATGGCCGTCTGACATCCGCATGAGATTGATTCTAATTACATTCTGGATTTTGTACGTCGATTCATCGACATAAGATCCCGAAAAATCCCAAAGATATTAACCAAAAATGCAACTATTTTGTAAACTATGATTTGCAAACCAGGCCATAGGCTTGTTATTTGCTGTTTTCCATCGACACCATCCAGCGTGCATTCAACCGTTAAAAAAATTGATGTTCATGTTCAAGTAACCCAACTTAATATCCGATAGATAGATAACATATTTCAATCCAAGGCCAGATCTAGATCAATCTATCACTCAGCGCTCAAATTGCCATAAACCAGACTTTCAACATCATCTTCCGTATTAAAATTAATAGCTTCCTTTAACAATAGCAAACAGTATGATAAGGTCAAATAAATAAACCATTAGTTTAGCACAATATTGATTTATTTAAAATTAATTTATTTTCTTTTTAAGCTTATATTATAAGGAATTGTTTTTGGAATGATTCGTAATATTTTTAGAGCAGTGATGGCCCAGTGGTATCGGCCCCAATTAACAGGTTGTAGTTCGTGGGTTCGAACCCATCCAGGCGCATTACTGTGTATAATTTATTTATTTTATCACCACTGCTCTCAAAACGGTGAAGGAAAACATCGTTAGGAAACCGGCATGTCCCAGAACCAAAAATTCGGAGACATGTGACATCTACCAACACGCACTGGGCCCGCGTGGTGGATGAAGGCCCACTCTCTCTCCAGAGAGGAGGCCTGTGTCCCAGCAGTGGGAACATTATAGGTCGAGGGTTATGATGGTGATTATATTTTTCGTGTGGGGTTTGGATGGTAAGGGTGATCTTCCAGCAGAGATGTGCTATGCTACGTTGCTATGGTTGGTTGATATCCACTAATGATTCAGATAGCATAGTACTGGAGACTTCGTTTTGTATGTATATGTCAGGATGCGTGCTATGGATTCGTGCTGAGGATGAGTGCTTTAAATACGTGCTATGGTAGGTCCTCAGAATAGTGTGGTTATGTGTAGAGCAAGTGCACAGTGACTAGCATCGCCGGAAACGGTCACATAGTTTCATAGTTTAGCTTTTAACAGGCCTAAACAGAGATATGCTATACAGTTCTATAGCTGTATAGCTCTATAGCACTGTATAGTACATCTCTGTTTGAAAGGCACCTTTTACAACTCTTGGTTTTTATCTTCTATTAAACAGAATCAAACTAAAAACAAGTGTTTGTATTTTGAAAGATGACGTACTTCTACCATCGCACGTGTACAACTGGAAGGTCAATATTTAGATGGGAACGTGTCAATAATACGGTTCGGTCTTTATTTGGAGCTAAAAAAATGTTGTTTGTTGTCTTTCATCAATAATACGGTTCGGTCTTTATTTGGAGCTAAACAAATGTTGTTTGTTGTCTTTCATATTTTAAAAGACAAAATAAAGAAAAAAATATAGTTTTCAATTAAAACAAAGCATTTATTTCAAGTAAGCTAGTTACAGGCACTTTTAAATTGCCAAAAGACAAAAAAAAACAGTTAAAAATAGTTATGGTGCTACCAGTCCCAGTCACAAGACATAATAACTGTGAAAATACCGTGCCCATTCCAATGCGTAGGTCTCTATGGAGAAGAATAGGCAAGAAACTCCATGGACACCCTTTTTTCAATCGTTCTTAACTCGTATGTTGTAGTCAGAGTGTAATGATGAGAACCCAGGGTAATCCAGGGCAACCTCGAAGCAATATCGAAGGTAATTATTAACAAATTACATACAAGTACTGTCCTTTTTTTTCGTGGTTAAATCGTTAAAAGAGTCCTCGCACCCAGGGCAGGACGGGAGGGTCTGTCAGACTTGTACTGCTGCTGCTTCTACTAGCTAACGACTGATGAGACAGTCCTACGACCCCGGTAGGCTTTAGCCCTCCTAAGGGGAGTCTCATCAGTTTGCAGAGAGCTCTTTGAGCCGCGCGTGGAACACGACGCGTCGTCGACATGGTTCATGATCGGACAGCGAGTCACCCATTACAGTGGGAACAGCTGGTGACTATTATGAAGTTTAATTTAGTACCTACACAAAACGACGTGACTGGCAGTCTACAACGGTTTCCATTCATGTTTATTTCAAAGGAAACGACTATTACTACCCAAAAATATTGCTAGAATTCCACCAGGTATGCAGGTGTGGGTTTCTTCGAAAAATAATATTAGGTTTAATACCTCTTTAAAGTTATGACCTCATAAACTATTGTTTTTAGTATTTTCTAGTGATGATGAATGCATTTGCTGGAATGAAATACGTTGGCTTCACGTCTGGATGTAAAATCAAATAGTTTCGGGTGCAAAGAATAGGTTGAAGACCCTTTTAAGGAGAGGACTTTTGAACTGACTTGTAATATTAAAGGCCATAAAGAAAAAAAACAAAGGTAAGTATATGTTACAGCTAGTAAGAAATTGATTATCATCATCATTAGCAGCCTATAATGTTTCCACTGCTGGGACACAGGCCACCTCTCTGTGAGAGGGAGTGGGCCATAATCCACTACCACAGGTCTTCGTCTTCTATTTGCGTGTTGCTTATTACGCACCTGTGTCGCTACGTGTATTAAATGTCTTTATTACAAGGCTTTTTTTGTTCTCAAATCTTCCCAAAAAAACCCCAATTCTGTCTTGAAATGCCACATCAAGTGCGTATATCGGTTCCTTACTGTGGTTCCTTACTAGTCTTACCCAAACTACGCATGTTTTCCTCGTATAAATTGACCGAATTACGGTATTCCCGAAGTTTCTATGTTAATTAGGTCCTGTGACTTTCCACTCAAGATGTTCATGAACGTCGAGGGTGGGCCCTGCTGAATGTGTCTGCCCTCGTTTTTACCGACGTCACGGCTATAACACGGCAGGGTAAACACCTTACATTCATACACTCCTAGTACTTCTGGCTTACCTACTTTTTCTGATAACTGGATATTACTCGTATAGTGTCGAGGCTAAGTTCGTTTCTTTATACTTTTTGGGTAAGTAACTGTTGCTGGGTAGGTACTATGCAGATCAATCAGGAAGGAAGGTTTGCTGACGCCATCTTGTGACGTCATGGACGTTTTTTATCACTTGCCCGCTTTTAATAAACAATTTATTTATCATTTTTGAAAATAAATGCCGTTAATATCGCTTTAATGGGCGTGGTCATTTGCGTTTATACGAACATTCAGAGACTATATAATCGCGAAAATCAACGGGAAATGCTGTTAGTTTGGCCCGGCTTTTACAGACCATCCATTTAAAACTTGCCTCAAAGTTCAAGATGAAACACCAATCATTTGTTAAATATTCATAAATTGTAAGCTATTATTATCACACAATTGAATCCAATAAATTCATTTGCCATCTATACATATAATAAATTTGTAGAAAAGTGGTGTCTGTACAAAGGAAATATATAAAAAAAGTAGCAGGGGTTGTTATTATATCGATGCCGAACCCGAAAATGTAGTTAATTTTTTTTTTTGTCTGTTTGTCTGTGTGTTTGTGCACGCTAATCTTCGGAACTACTGGACGGATTTGAATGATTTTTTTTTGTTGTATAGGTATTAAATCCGGTTAACATATAGGCTATAATTTATCTTGGAAACTTGAACACCTGATGCAGAACCGCAACAGACCTGCTTAACTATAAGAGATACAGAAATGGTGCCATAGCAAAAATTGTTCCACGTGATGAGCATTTTCTGCTGAGAGAATAAATTTGAAGATCCTGGACACCTGATGTGGAACACCAAGAGCCCAGCTACACTATGACATACAGGAACGACGTCTTAGCAAAGTTGTTCAGCCTGATGAGCAATCTCGCGTCGTCGCTGGCATAAGCAACAGGATCCGCGTACGAAGTCGCGGGCAGAAGCTAGTCTGTAATAGATTTTATTACAAGAGAAAGCAAATTCTCTTCACCTTGGCCGTTCAGACTTGAAGCGTGGCAGTCATATATCATTCGAGTAAATTCTAATTTGACAAGTAGAATTGTGGGATCGTGTGCAATGCAAACGTCAGTTGTCTTGTTCCAGAAATAGATTTATATGTTGCATTGTCCGTCTTCATATGGGGTGGTACTTTATTAGGTGTATTTTTAGGCGAAACTTTCATTTTAGTCTTCTTTGGCACGTGTGTCTTTTCTCCCACCGAGCGACCGTCAGGCCCGTATTACAGAACGTTACTCAATACTCAAGTATTACTTAAAACTAGATTCAAGGCATTTGATTGGTTGAAATCTAGATTTAAATAGAGATCAGTGCTTGAGTTTCGTTCTGTAATACGGGCCTCAGTCTCGAACTGACTAAAATCCACGGTGTCCTTTAATAGCCCTTTACGCTCCGGGGTCATGGCTACCTGATAAGGCAGTCTCGCGACCCTGGCGGACTTGGGCCCTCTAATGGCCTCCGTCGATTGTTGTCAGCACTTTGAAACGCGCGTGTTATACGACGCGCCGTCGACCGGCCGGTCTTGGTCCATGATCCGCATGCTCACGCCTATCATCATCAGCCTATAATGTTCCCACTGTTGGGACACAGGCCTCCTCTCTGTGAGAGGGAGTGGGCCATAATCCACCACGCGGGCCCGGTGCGGATTGGTGGATGTCACATGTCTTCGAATTTTTGGTTCTAAGGACATGCCGGTTTCCTCACGATGTTTTCCTTCACCGTTTTGAGAGCAGTGGTGATGAAATAAATAATACAAAGTAATGCGCCTGGCGGGGTTCGAACCCACGACCTACAACTCGTAAGTCGGGACCGATACCGCTGGGCCACCACTGCTCTCACGCCCACGCCTATGGAGGCCGGAAATTGCTTCGCGACATTTGTTGCCGTGGGCGTGTTCCGCGGCGGCTGCGTCTTGAGGTGGAAGCTGTCCTCTCCCTCACGCGTCCCGCCTCCTGCTTCGCTAGTGCCTCCCTGGCTTAAAGTCAGCAATGGACGGCAATTGGCTGTATATGATGAGGTCCTTAACCGGAGATACCGTGCCATAGATGCGAGCCACATTTCACATTTAGCGAAATAAAACTGTGGATATTTCTATACTTACATGTGTAGATATAAAATCTAATTTGGTGATATAAACAATTTGCGTCGTTAATAGATGAGCGTTGAACATATCGTGTGCTATTTTAGCCTCATTGCTACTGAATATTAGTAGTTATTTGATTGAATCAGTTCTGATGGTTACCGGTGCTTAAATGTTGGTAATGAAGTCTAATTCTTTAGCGGTGACATAAATTACTAAAGGAAAATTGATGGTAGTAATGTTCAGATACATAAAAGATGACTTGCATCTTTAAATTATATTTTTACTAGTTGATTCCCGTGGTTTCACTTCCGCTGCTCGGCTGTTATTGGTCGTAGCGTGATGATATAATAGCCTATAATACCCTTCCTCGTTCCTCCGAGGTTAGACCGTTCAACCAAACAAACTGCTCAGCTTTAGTAAAGATCTACGTCTGTGTCAGATAACTTAATATTAAATGCATATCCAGATGTTTTCGAAGGAATGGGTTGTCTCCCCGGTGAATATAAAATACAATTGCAGGAATATGCTCAACCAGTTATACATGCACCGCGAAAATTGCCGATTATTTTAAGAGAACAAGTTAGAAAGAAATTAAAAGATATGGAAGATCAGGGAATAATTGCGAAGGTGGAGGGTCCGACAGACTGGGTCAGCAGTATGACGGTTGTCAAAAAACCCAACGGTGACCTCCGCATATGCCTTGATCCACAAGATCTGAATAAAGTCATTAAACGGGAACATTTTAAACTGCCTACCTTAGATGAGATTACGTCAAGCTTAAGGTGCTAAGTACTTCAGTACCCTTGACGCCAAACAGGGGTTCTGGCAGGTGAAGCTGAGTGATACCAGTAGCGACTTATGCACGTTCAATACGCTCCTAATACTTTTACATTTAGTATTTACATATCACTTGAAAAGAACTAGATGAAATAGGTACAATTGGCTTCAAAAATGACTTCAACCAAATGAGCGCCAAATCGAACATTTCAGTTATTTCCTTTATTATTGTTTAAAACATGTTTTAAACGTTGAATTTGTTTTAAGAGCGGTCTTTCAAACAAACAAACATTTAAATGACTGAACCGATTTTAGTCTTTCATTATCATTAAGTAGGATACATAGTGTGTGTCCAAACTGGAAGCCTAGCGCGACGGCGGCGGCGGGCGCGGTGGCGGGCGCGGTCTGTGTCCACACTGTCGATCAAGCATTTGTTTTTGTAGAGGCGATTTCAGGTGTTGCAAACCCGGGGTGGACCTTCTATACACTTTAAACACCAGTCTTGCTACTTCATATCCAGATTAATAGTATTAAGAAATATGAAAGCCACAGTCGTCGTTCGGTAAAGGTATACATGGACATTATTGGACAACCGTCAGTCGAAATGGCAGATTTACGAACATGCAATCGCGAATTCGTGACAGAATTTATAAATCTGTGTAAATCTCTTCCTACAATGTGGACAGGAAGATTAAATCAAGAGATTATTCTGACTGAAACAAAAAGAAATAAAAACTTTGAAAAAATAATACATTTATTGATTCTAACTAACACCGAAATGGTTTGATACTCCTGCCACCCGCCCGTTGTATCGGTTGTTGCCTAGCAACGCCTAGGCTTGCAAAATCGCTTGTAGACATCGCGCTAGGCCCCCGCCTTAGTCACTTCAGTATGGCCACGAGATTCATACATACATACATACGGCGATTTCATACATTCAATATTATCGCGCCCGCCGCCGCCACCGCGTTAGGCTCGCAGTCTGTTTGAGCACATAGACTGTCTAAAAAGATTAGCTTGGCCACTCTTTTATAACACAACGTGGGTGCGTTAACAAACAAATAAACTCACATACAGAAATGACCAGACCCGGAACAACTACTCATAGACCATATAAATATTTGCCCCGTGCGAGAATCGATCCCGTGTCCTTCAGCGCAGCAGTCCAATCGCTCAGCTATTGCGCCAATCGTGAGGTCACTGGAAGAATCGTGCCACCCAGTTCAATTACTTAAGCACTTAGCAAGCTTAAGACATTCCTAAACAAATCAAACTATAGGTTTCCTATGATAAGTTTTCCAGTGCGAGGTACACGCTTAAATTTTCCTGTTCCAATAATACCTGGGTACATATTGTTAGCTTTCCACGAGACTTTGACGTCCCCGGCCCGTGGTGTCCGGTCATTCCACCCAGCCAATCATGTGGGACTATTTATTACAGGTACAGTCATGATCGTAAATACTTCAAAAATATGCTAAATTTAGAAGTTGACTTCTCGTGTTGTCGATTGCGTTGTTGGGCAAGATCATTTTTATCATACACTACTTTGTCCCAGGACATGCTATCGTTTTGTTAGGAAATTATCCCATGGCTAAAATATAGCCAATCAACATAATTATGTCGCTGGCGATATTTGAGAATAATGTAACTTCCCATAATATGGTAGGTATCTTAACTTCACATTATGAGAAAAAATTGAATCTGAAGTACCGTAGATTAAGCTAGTTTAAACTTATATTTCTTGTACAAAGTCAGTAACTATGAAGTTATTGAACCATAATTGCTTCTCGTGTTATTGTTCATTGTTTATTTGAACTTTTCGCTTTTTTGTCAATTCTGTAAAAAAAATTATTAGTGGAAACTTGTAATTGGCTTTCTTCTGTACATGTAAATTTTTAGACTAATGTATTAGCTGTAAGTTTCTTTAAAGTAATAAAATAAAATAAAATAACATTTAAACCAAAATTTTACAGAACACCCAAGTAACACAAACGTGTCTAGAAACGTACTACTAGATAGCTTATAGAATTAAATTGAATTGTCTACCATAAGAATAAAATATCTAAAAGCAATCTTCTAGAACGCTTATAGATAGAGTTTAGTAAAAGTGGGCACATTCTTGTACCCTCTCTTAAGAATGAGTTAAGAAAACATGACTAGATAGAGTTCAGATCAAATTGACTTAAGAGATGTTTCTAGTGTCTCTCTAAACCGTTTATAGACCGCACGTTTATCTAGTAGCGTACTAGTAGATAGTTTATAGATAGAGTTAAGACCTTTAAAGGAATCATTGCTCGTCAAGTTTTAAAACCAAATGATCTTAAGACTTACAACTTTAAGTAACATTTTACTAGTGACGCATAATGGCGTGGAACTTACAAGAGTTATTTTACTTAATAATATTTGCATCATGGCGTAACAAATTTATTACTTTACATTAATTTGTGTTTTAATAATGGGTAAATAAGCAAATCAATATGCGATTGAAATTCTATCGTTGAATATTATGTAAAACTCTTGTAAAATAAAAGCGCCCGCTGTAAATGTAAGATTTAACATTATTTTTTCAAAATATGAATATTATTTGGTATAAGCAAATTTTCGAATTTACAGTTTAATGCTTAAAATACTCATTTTATTTAAAATATAGTAATTTAAAACATATAAAGTGTCTAATTAGACATAATTTAATGATAAAAACATTAAAATACGTAACAAAAATTATTTGAAGCAAAAAATAGGCAATAAAAATGGCGTCCAGATAAAATTTACTAGAAAACCGATTTCTATAGAACAAACAGTCTAGAGATTTTTTTTGTAGTATGGCTCTAGAATAATTTTACTTACTACATACTAAACTATCTAGTGAGAGAATAAACAGATTTAAGAGTGGTTTAAAATTATCTAGTAACTGTCACTCTGTATTCCTTTTTATCTTGTCACAGTATTTCTAGACGTTCTTCAGTGAATAGGTAATTTCATGTGTTGTGAACGTAAGACCATTTTATGCAGTAACAAACCAATATATTTAATCAATACGAGGGTACCCGAGTAAAAAGTATTTCTGATTTATTTAAGTATAAACAATGTGAGAAATAATAATTATAATTGTAATAACATTAATACCTTTCATTTGATACCCACATCATTGGGGTGGATTTCAAACAGCCAGTCCGCCATTTTGAATTTAAGTCACCTGACTATTTTTTTCGTATTCCTGACAGCAAACCTTTTCATTTGATACGCATATCATGGGGGTGGATTTTAAATAGCCTGTCCGCCATATTGGATTTAAGTCACGTGACAATTTTTTTCGTATTCTTGACAGCAAACCCTTTCATTTGATACCCACAACATTGGGGTGGATTTCAAACAGCCAGTCTGCCATCTTGGACGTCTGCCATCTTGGATTTAAGTCACGTGACAATTTTTTTTGTATTCCTGACAGCAAACCCTTTCATTTGATACCCATATCATGGGGGTGCATTCCAAATAGCCTGTCCACCATCTTGGACGTCCGCCATATTGGATTTAAGACACGTGACAATTTTTTTCGTATTCCTGACAGCAAACCTTTTTATTTGATACCCATACCCATATCATAGGGGTGAATTTCAAACAGCCTGTCCGCCATCTTGGATTTAAGACACGTCACCATTTTTTTCGTATCCCTGACAGCAAACACTTTCATTTGATACCCATATTATGGGGGTGTATTTTAAATAGCCTGTCCGCCATATTGGATTTAAGTCATGTGATTTTTTTTTTCGTACTCTTGACAGCAAACCTTCTCATTTTTGATACCCATATATCATCAACAATTTTCTACGTTTTGGAGGAAGTTACTAGGAAGTTTCGATTCTTTTTCGGTCGTCTCTTCTTCATTTTTCTTTCTTTTTAAATACTTGCGGATTTTTCGACGAAAACCACCAGATCTTTTAATTTGTTTCATCTTCTCCATTGCATAAACTCATCCAATTTAAATTTCTAGTGCAAATGCACTTAACTAAGCCACTTTTAAGGATAAAAACTCTAAAAACACGACTTCTCTATCAGTTTTCTAGACAAACTTAAAAATATCTAGTAAAGTATTTTATCTAGACTGAAGTATCTATAGAAAAAAAAGATAAGAGTACCATTAGCTAAAATAGAATATCTGTAGAAAGTTTTGTCTTCAAATATATCGTTTTATCTATAAAACTCCTTCAAAATAGGTACCTCTAGGCTTTTTTAACTATTTGTAGAGTATTTTATCTAGAAACATTCGTTATAACTATAAACGTACTTAAAATAAGTGTTCTATAGAACAAATGCACTTAAAATAATAAAGCTTTAGATAAAAAACTCTATAAGATTAAATGTTCTTTATCAAACCCATCTTCAGAAAGCCCGTATCTAAAGATTAACCCTGAATAGACAGTCTATAGACAGATTGGTTTTAAAACATCCAGACTGTGTTACTTGGGCAATATAACGCTTAATCTTATGTAAGGATTTGGTGGGCAAGGCAAAGTTAAGGCTTATGTTGATGCCTGTACCTCGTTGATATTGAGGGTTTTTTTTCAAATAAAGGCTTAAAGATTGTAAGGACTTAGGACAGGGAACTGACAGCCAAGACGTGGGTAGAAGAAATAAATAGGTAAAATTCATGAATTTATTCGGAACTCTGTTGAGTTGGGTTGCAGTATTTTAGGCAAAATTTTCATGAAAATTTTAAAGGTACCTGGTAAGTTGTTCAACTTATTCTGCTTTGTTGTATACTATCTTTTTTGGAGTTTGTGATAAATCGTCTGAAAAACTGTTGTTGGTACATACATGCCTAGATGAGACAGGCCACAAAGTAAACTGCCCTGGTTCATACCTACGACCTTCAATTCAAAAGACGCGGCCCTTTCTACTGGTCCCTACCTGTTGCAGTATACGGAATGTCCTAATAGGGTATTGCGGCACTGGAATGTAAAAGGAATAACATTTAGTCAGAACATAGTCTAACAGTCCCTTCCGCTGCACCTAGAGCGAGAGGACTCATCTGATGATTTCACTTCCACAAAAAAATTACCATCATCTGCCAAACTTGCCGGGGTCGCGGGACTGTCTTCTCAAGTAACCGTGACCCTAGAACGTAAAGGGTTAATGAAGGAACACCGTGGATTTCAGTCAGTACGAGTCTTGCTGGCCTCATTTGATGATTTTAGACGATAAAAAACGCCATTTGTGGATCAAATTCCATCCCAAACTTCACCACAAAACACGGGAATCTTGTCCGCAGGTCACTGTTGTTTACTAATTGAATAGCAGTACCATTTGTCCGGTCATTGCCCCGAACTAATCGCTCGTAAACAATGATTACCTATATCTCTTTCCAGGAAATTATTGTGAACACTTTATTTCTGGATGACATGTGCGGTTCTGAGGAGTCAGTGAGTGCCTTTTGTTTATCTTGTATGTTGTTTTATGAGTAATTTTCTATGAAATTTGAGGTGATATTGGTGATTTTGAGTCAGAAGTGGAATTCCCTACCAGAATCTTTTTTTTCTGATGTCTAAAATCTTGTGGTCCTTTTTGTCCAAGGAGGCATGGGAGGGACGTGGGGGTCGGGAGGGACTGTCAGACTTGTACAGACTATCCCACGACCCCGGCAGGCTTAGGCCCTCTAAACTTGGGGTCTTTAAGTCAGGAGTGAATTGGTTACCTACTTCTAGGCAAGCGTGCTTCACCCTCGACCACATCATCACCGTTGCGCCAACCATATATTTAATAACTGAATAAACCATGAACTGGTTTATGCAGTTATTCAAAACTATTACTATGAATATTTGCTACGAATCAGCTATTTTTAAGGGTTGACAACTCATTTACCAAACTAAGATTGTGCGATTGTAATAAAAGGTGAGAAGCCTATAGTACGAGTTTTTGGTTCTCAGAGATTGGAAAAAAGCGTTCAGAAGAACCAATTTTTCGTCTGCAATTTGACAGTTCAGAATTAAAAACAGAAAATGATAAAATAGTTACATAAATAATTTAAATCCCTAGTTTAATATCGTGTAGGTACCTGTAATGAATATTCTTTAGTTATTCACTAATTTGAATTTAGGCACTAATTAAACCAATAGATAAGACTTTACTATAGTAATTTTCTGTGGCTAATCTATACATTTCTAAAAAGTTTATGAATACAAATTTTTATTATTAAAATTTCTTGGGTCTATAAATCTATCCGCGACTCGCCTCGAATCAATCCACGAATCAATCGCTCGGCTCTGTGGCCGGTTGATTGATGCGCTGATTGACTCTGTAGTCAACCGTGCCGTCAAAAGTTGCAAAGGTGCCGCTCATAACTTTTTAAGCACATCCAAACTAATATTATAAATGCGAAAGTAACTCTGTCTGTCTGTCTGTCTGTCTGTCTGTCTGTTACGCTTTCCCGCTTAAACCTCTCAACCGATTTTGATGAAATTTGGCACAGACAATCTTTAGACCCTGAGAAAGAACATAGGCTACCTTTTATTGCGAAAAAGGGGATGAAGAGGTTGAAATAGGGGTTGAAAGTTTGTATGGGATTTCTTAATTTTAAAAGATAAAACCATGAAACTTTATATTTAAGCACTTGATAAGATAATATATTTAAACATTTGTTCTAGCGTTTTTGAAATTTCGACCAGTGAGGGGGTGAAATAAGGGTTGAAAGTTTGTATGGGATTTTGTCATTTCTGGGGATAAAACCATGAAACTTTATATTTAGGAACTTGATAAGAAATAAATAACAATTTGTTCTAGCTTTTTGAAATTTAAAATCGTTTGTTCTAGCATTTTGATATTTTTACCACCGTGGGGGTGAAATTCTACAAACGGAATTCCCGAAATTCAAACGGAACGGAACGGATTCGGAACGGGAACTACGAAGCCAAACTTTTTGTATACAAAATTTTAACCACTGAACCTAGGAACATCATATTTAGAAGTTTTCGGTGTATCAAGTTAAAAAAAATGGCTTTTGAAGTTAAAGTTCCTTTTAACGAATAGGTACTCTGCATCGCCGCCGCTGCCGTCGGTCGTCGGTCGCCGTCGCGCACATTCGCCGAAGTGTGGCGGCAGGCAACGGCGCTGTCGTGTGGTGGGGGAGCGCACGAATCTAACTATGCCTACCCGAACGGGTAGACACGTGAGGGCAGACATCATTGTCGGACGCATGCGATCATAGAAATTTGCGCCTCAGAGAATTACATTTTTCGATCCAGTAAAATTATTTTATTGTTTCGTATCATTTTAAAATATTTTTGTACACAACGTGATGCTGGCCCCTGTAAGTGTCTCTTGGACATAAGGGACCAATAAATTTTCCTGGGTACTTTCTGCCACTTAATGGAATACATAGGTACCTTATACCTACTGTAAACAGATATTTTATAATTTTTTTAAACATACAGAGAGTAGGTATGTTTAACCAAATGCTATACCCAAATCTATACCGTTCCATTAATATAATCCTTAATATTCAAATTAATTTACTATAACTGTGTAAATGTTTGTTTCACGGCTAATCTGGTTTGTTACAAAATTGGATATGGATAGTCTGAAATCTGAAAAACAACATAAGCTACTTTTTATCAAAACACCACGCGGGCGAAGCCGCGGGCGGAAGCTAGTAAAATATAATAGTGACCATGTCTCTCAGCCCTACAAAATGCCAAGGTCTTAGGTACAGATCATATCATCACTCACCACTTATGAAGTGACTTCGCAAATATATATTTCATACGAAGGATCATCGTTTATTTACAAATATGGCGGCCCTTTGGACACTTCCGCCTCCGAGATAAATTGAAAGATACCATAAAGTTATTAAAATTGATGATGAGTGCGCATAAATAATTAAGTGCAACTTAAAATGCGTACTGGAATTATCATATCGTGGTTTGTTTAAAATATTTATTCAGAAACACAATATAGTGAAAAAAACAGATACGAAGAATCGAAAGTGATCAGATCTACTCAAATTGCACTTTTAATGATTTTAAAGGAGCTCTTGTTTTGAGAGCTCGCACAGATTTTTTATTTTATTAGAAAACATGGAAAGTAAAGAAACTCCCGTATCGTATACTCTTTCATAATTTGACTTTATCAACACAAAGACGAAGATAATTCAGACAGTCCATCATTTCCTTAGTCTACTTACTAGGTACCTCATCATCTGCTTAGCCTTTTCCCAACTATGTTGGGGTTGGCTTCCATTCGAACGAGGTGCAGCTGAATATCAGTATTTTACATGGAGCCTGCCCATCGGACCTCCACAACCCAGTAACTGGGTAATACAATACACCATGGTAAGACTGGTTGTCAGACTTTCGAGCTTCTGACTGTGATTAACGACTGTCAAAGATCTACAAATGACAGCCGGGACCAACGGCTTTACGTGCTTTCCGAGGCACGGAGGAAACTCGCCATGACAGACGGTAACCCATCCACAGACCAACCTAGGCAAATGCGCCTTAACCCGAAAGACGGCCTGTGCGGCTGTAATTATTTAGCTACTCGCTCCTCAGTCTACTAACTACCAACCTACCAGTCGTAAATTAAGTCAATTAGTCTAGCAAACGACCGCAAGTTGGTGATATTTACAAATGATGGGCCATTGTCGCCATCGTGTGAACGCACGTGTCTATACATTGGTCGCCACTGAACGGCTAAAAAGGAAGAGGTTTGATATGAAAACATTTCTGTGTTCTATATTATAGTACTTACGTGTTAATGTCTACGGCTTTTTCAGTTAGAGACTTTATCCATGGCGCGATGCGACGCGAATTGACCGATTCCAATTACAAGTGAAAATCAACCTTGCTTCAAAGAAATAATGATGCAATTCGATTGACTTGACGTCGTCGTGGCGATCGTGTTTTGTTTTTTATTTAATAATATAATGTAATATATTCCACAACTACACACAACGCGATCTAGTCCCAAGCTAAGCAGAGCTTGTGTTATGGGTACTAGACAACTGATAAACATACTTATATATTTCTAAATACATACATATTATAGATAAATTACACCCAGACACAGAACAAATGATCGTGCTCATCACACAAACATTTGTCCTGGGTGAGAATCGAACCCACGACCTCCGGTATAGCAGTCAGGGTCACTAACCACTAGACCAAGAGGCCAGTCATATTTTATAATTATACATATTTACCCGTAGATAACAAATTGTTTTATGTCATTATGTCGTAGTGGTAATGTTTATTTTCACTTAAAGTTGGAATCCGACGAATTTCAATCGCGTGCGCCATGGGTATAGTCCCTTATAATTAGCTCCATTTCAGATAACAATAAACTGGTCATCCATTCTGAACAAAAAAATTACCAGGACAAAGAAAAACTTCTCCTTTAGAAAACCAAATGAAAAATTGCCACTATTCAAAGAAATAGGCCACCGAGACCATTTATATTGACAAAGCAGACCATTACCTTCTTTTCCTTTCAATATTTTAAAGAAAGTCACAAAGCTAGAGGAATACAGGACTTAGCACATGATTACATACAACGTACTTGAAGTATGTGCAGCGCTTAAGCCGGAAACACATTATTTGACACGCGGCCACGCGACGCAACGTGTCGACACCCGATGTACAGTGAGCGCGTGTCGTCGCGTCGGGTGTTCATAGTGTGATTCTGGTCATAGAAAACAATACATTTGATTTGACCCAACACGCATCACGTTTCATCGGGTGGCGTCGGGTGTTAATAATGTGTTTCCGGCTTTATTGTATGGACGGTGAAAAAGCGGATCATACGCTCAGTGGCGTAGCTAGGCCCCCGTACGGAGGAGACCCCGGCCTCGCACATGACGGGGGGCTCGAGCTCAGAGAAAAAAAAGAAAAATCTTGACAACGGCGTTCACAAGTTTGGCTAGTCATATTTTTCGTCCTGAAAGAAAAGGACCCCGCAGATGCGTCTTGCCCCCTCTAGATTCGGTCTTGCTACTCCACTGCACACGCATGTCGTCAAAACTGCAACTCAACTCAGATTTATGGTAGCCATACACCATCCTGCCTATCGAACGATCGATTTGACGCTTGCAATTGTTTCAAATTGGCAGTTGGTCCATATGCACCATACACCATACTGCCTATCGTACGATCGATTTGACACAACGTCAAATCTGCAGCAGCGATGCCAACTTAGAAACTTTATAGCTAGATCTAGCTATTATTCGGTGACCGATAGCTACAAATTTATAAAATTGTAGCTGTTGTCACCGAATAATAGGCAAATGCATCACTGCTGCCGATTTGACATTGTGTTAAATCGATTTGATGACCTATCAAATTGGCATGTCATGCCATCAAATTGGCATTTTTAAACTTGAATTGCAATTTGAAACAATTGCAAGCGTCAAATCGATCGTCGATAGGCAGGATGGTGTATGGCTATTATTACATCTCGTCTAAGAGACAACAGACAATTTTATTAAATAGGATTTAAACGCTCGTCTCTAGTGTACAATCAATGAACTATTTTTTTTCCATAAAATTAACGGCAAAATTCCCATTTACTTTACACAAAAACTTAAAAAGCCGTGCTATTGCCTCCGAACTCGAGTGACAAATTCCAATTCAAACTTTAAGAGGTTAATGAATGTCAATTAACGCCGAACAGACAAATTGACTCCCATAATGAGTTTAAGGACACCAGTTTTACTAAAAAATGTTTGGTTTTGTTATGGCTGATGTCACTAGACACGATGCCAATGATCACGTGTTCTTCTAACCATTTCTATGGCGATCGTTTTATTCACGACGATCTTATCAGCAAACTTTCTGTCTATAGCAGCAAACTTCAATGTTGAGGCATCCGTTGAGGATAATGACGTCCGATACTTTTATTACTAGTGCAACCATCCATTGACAAAAAAAACAAATGTCAATTATTTTAATTACATTTAACTTAAATTAAATTAAAATAATTTATATTTTTGGCGTCATTATCCTCAACGGAAACCTCAAAATTGAAGATTGACCCTATAACATTAATTATCATCATGTTGTTTGATCAATAGTTGAACAATATCATTAAATGCATAGTTAACTAGCTGCCCCGGCAAACTTTGTACTGCCTCAAAATCACCTTTTAAACCTTCCCTGGACTTTCAAAAATAATTAAAAACCCAAATTAGCCAAATTGGTCCAGCCGTTCTCGAGTTTTAGCGAAACTAACGAACAGTACCCTTTTTTTTGGTAAAATCATCAAATGAGTCCTCCCGCCCTGGGTGGGACGAAAGGGACTGTCAGACTCTTACTGACTAAAATCCACCCGTGTTCCTTCGGATGCCCTTTACGTTCCGGGGCCACGGTATCCTGGGTTAAGAAAAACCCGCGACCCCAGCAGGCATTTGGCGCGAAACACGACGCGCCACCGACCCGGGCTTGGTCCTTGGTCGGACGGCGAGCTACCCATTACTCACCGTCCGCAAGCCCGCTCCACCGCTGTGCCCTCTGCTAATCAGAGGGA
The DNA here is from genome assembly GCA_954870645.1 of Agrotis clavis. Classification (NCBI taxonomy): domain Eukaryota; kingdom Metazoa; phylum Arthropoda; class Insecta; order Lepidoptera; family Noctuidae; genus Agrotis; species Agrotis clavis. Next base: position 8,737,479 of record OX940939.1, on the reverse strand, counting down.
CACGCGTTGGAGCGTCCACACGACAGGCTATTCGCATACGGGCAAAGAGACCCCTTAGGCACACAGTGCCTAAGGAAGAGTTTTTGCCCGCATCCCAGGGTGCACCGGCCCGAAAAACTGGTATTCCCCCCGGACGTATCCGAGAGGGAACTCCAGTCCACGGGCGCACGTGGAGGTTTCCTGTCTTAGCACCCCAACGAACAGTACCCTTAGCACGAGTTTTCACTCTTTTACTTTACAGTGTCTTTCCAGTATTTACAGCGTTTCTTGTATGAAAAATGGAACAGCGCCTCTGGTGTGCGAAGAAGAAACTAATTTTTTCCTTGAAAATTGTCAATTTGAAATTGTCAAAGTTCCAGTTTACTTTACGTCTCAAATACTGAAAACTCGTGCTAAGGGTACTGCAATTGATTTTTACATTATAGATTACATTTTTTTAAACATAATTATGTTTGAAAACATGTATAATTATGATTTAACAAAATTAAATAGTACTGATCAAGAAAATCGCCCTTAGACGTCAGGTTTCTGAGATGGTGACTGAACAGCACTACATTCAATCCAACTATTCAATAACTAAAAAAAAGAGATGTGGTTTGAAAACACAAGGTCATTTTGTCCCAATTTTCAGTTCAATACCCTGGACATTCCGACCTACTGACCGGTGACTGTCAGGAACTGAAATAAATTGGCACACAAATAAGAAAATATATCTCACATTAATAACTGATCAAAAATATTTACTCATCAACGGCTTTTGTATGCTGTTTACGACTACGTAAAAACACAGATCAAGTTGTGAGTCAGATTTGTGTACCAAGGGTTCCGTACCCACTTCTACTTCTCACATAATGTACCACCTCAAATGAATGATGTAACAAAGGTTCTGTAATTATTCTGGCGATCTAAAAAGAGTGTCCATGGAGTTTCTTGCACGTTCTTCTCCATAGAGATCTACTTCTAGGAACGCATCTACGGTACTTTCACAGTTTTTATGTCTTGTGACTGGGACTGTAGCACCATAACTTTTGTAGTATTTAATAATATTCCTTTGATTGTCTATGACAATTCAAAAGTGCCTGTAACTGGCCTACTTGAAACTTGGCCTTTGACTTGTAGCTTTGTAAAAGTTACGCGGGGTGTGATGGGAAAACACACACCTATGGCAAACTGCGCAAGCGCCAACAGGACGCCATTTATGGTCGCTTGCAAAATAACGTCCTGTTGGCGCTTGCGCTACGTTAGTTTGCCGTATGTGTGTATGTCCTATGTCCCCATTATACCTTGCGTCCCGTGTCTTATTACACTGTTCCCCAACCTTCTTATATTGTATGAAATGAACTACAAAAACATAAGTTAGTAAACTAATGATTTTTTGTTTTTCTGTGATATAGTCACAATCAATAAGTCTGAGAACTGGTAACTTATAGTCAAATAACCAATTTTTTGAACAGACGATCTCCGGCCACCGTAGGCGCGGGCATGCGGGCGGCGAGTAATGGGCGACTAGTGTCAGCATTATGACAGGGCCCCTCTATAGAGGGCCAAAGCCTGCCGGGGTCGCAGGACTAACGAATTACCATGACCCCGGAACGTAAAGGGCTATTGAAGGACACCGTGGATTTTTAGTCAGTACGAGTCTGATAATCCCTCCCGCTCTGCACTGGGTGGGAGGACTCATTTGATGATTTTACAACGCTAAAAAAAATGGGTTCCGTTTTGTCTTTTGACGAACGGAACCCCAAAAAAATCCCACATTAATAACTATCAAAAATATCTACTCATCAACAGTTTTTGTATGCTGTTTATTACTAAAATGGTGATGAATCATATCACTCAGAAATACTTGATGAAAATGCAAGAAAACAAACAGAGTTAGTCCATTTACTTCTAATTTTGGCGCATGTAATTTGTAAAAGTCTTCCCGAGTATTTGGGCCATTGTGTTATTTGAAGCCGATGACCTTTTGACGTTTCTTCTTTGTAAATAGGTAGTATTAAACTAATATTTCATACGTGATTGACTAACTACTTTTGTTGGGAATGCAGAATTGACAGTGGATGAGATGGAATTGAACTAAAAAAATAATTAAAAAAAAAAACAAAAAACCCGACTGCGTTAAAAAAAAAACTAAAAAGAAAGAAACAAGCCCAGTAGTTTAGAATTCACTCATTCACACTCACAGTCGGGGCCCCTTGGGAAGATTTGATTTGTATAATTTGAAGGGGCCCCGACTGTGAGTGTGAATGAGTGAATTCTAAACTACTGGGCTTGTTTCTTTCTTTTTAGTTTTTTTTTTTAACGCAGTCGGGTTTTTTGTTTTTTTTTTAATTATTTTTTTATTTCATACTTTTTAGTTACGATTCATTAAATTCGTTATAAGATGGTCGCAATCTAGTCATTTCATTGAGGGAGTTTATATCGTGGGGATTATTTAGTAACTTGCGGTGGTCTAAACTACTGATGATTAGTCCCTCTAGAGACCTAACTCGGCTCAAAGCTATACGGTCGTATGCTTGACCTTTAGCAAAATGCGTGAACTTAAGTCAACCACATCTCGTTGCAGCTTGTGTTCGATACAGAACACAAGAATGTTTCCGAATTAGTTTTAAGGCAGCATAGACAATAAAGGTTCGATACAGAATACAGGAATGTATCCGAATTTAGTTGTTAAGAGAGCATAGACAAGCGCAATAGAGAGCGCGTGTGTGTGTAAAAAGTTCGACTGGCTACAGCACAATACAGTTTTGATTTAAACTAAATTTTCTGTTGTTTCATTATAAAGTTACCGAGCTATCGAGGGAAGAAGCAACAGAATGGTCCTACTCGTCGTCAACAAGAAAAAGTAATCTACACTTGTTGGGATACCATGCGCTAACCTACTACGCATCAATGTAGAAGAGGTTAACTGACTGCAACTCCACGATTAAAAAGCTTCTCACTCAAGAGGAAACACTCCCGTGGCATAAATCTACGCGGCGCGCTACTCCGTCTGCGTAATACTCGAGGAGGTATTTTAAACTTCATTTGAAGAGGGCTTCGGAGGTTGCAGCAAAGAAAAAAAAAGTGTCTATCCAGTGGTATTTTACTGTGCGACATTCAACATGCAACACATGTAGCGGCATCCAACGCTTGCAAACAGTGCGGGAGGCATTTCTCCGCGCTTTACAAGAAGAAAACTGCAATTATTCATCGTTTTCATCAATCATCAAAAAGGTTAAAAATTGAAGGTATTTTTTTTCGTGTGTAATACCACCTGCATCCTGCATCATTACTACGGTGTTCTACGTGTCCGAGTGGCAACTCTGTGTGTATCCGAACGTTCAGCAAAGATTTCGTCCAATCACAGCGAAGAGCGCAGACGCCATTCCTTTTTTCAATTGTCAAACTTGTCAAACTGGATTTCTTTGTGTCATTATTTGCGTCGTAATTTTTAATGTAAAAAGGCTTAAAATTAAGTTAATTAATGGTATTTCATACTATTTCATTGTAATAGCGTAAAACGAAACAGGTAATTTCTAAATTTTGCGCATCTGCAAGTATCTTTTGGTATAATTTTGTGCAAAGTGTTCATTGGTTTTTGGCGCTTTGTTTGTTGCAATAGGTACAAAAGATGTCGGACGCAGAAGGCAAGGAAAAGTTGAGGGTTTTAAGACAGGATAGAGGATACATTAAAGGAGGCATTTCTAGAATTAAAAACTTCTGCAATTCGGAACAGTTTTCTCAAAGTGCAGCAGCATTATTACAAGAGATGCGTGTACGTTTGGTTACGTCATTAAAACAATACGACGACATAAATAAGGAGGTTTTACGTTTGTGTCCTGATGATCCCGAGGATTATTTCGCGACGGAAGAAAAGTATTTTACTTCTATTGCGGCGATCGATAGTGCATTGAAAAATGCACCTGATTCGACGCGTACCGTAGGGAATAACGGTAAACCTGAAGGTGAGTTCAAACGACTTCCTGCTATCAATATCCAAACATTTGATGGGAAAAATATCGCCGATTACTATCCGTTCATTAATATCTTCAAGGCTGTAATACATGCTGATGAAAAGTTAGGATTATGTGAAAAATTATATTATCTACGCACCTTTTTGTGTGGCGAGGCTTTAGATCTTATTAAAAACCTTACACTAACAGATGAAAACTACCCAGCTGCTTTAGAGTTGCTTAAAAATAGGTATGATAATATTCCTAAAATAATTAACTATCATATAAATTGCTTGTTGGATCTGCCGTCTTTCGCAAAATGCACTGCTTCTAATCTGCGTTCCATTGTCACTAATGTACAGTTGCATTTAGCTGCATTAAAAAATTTAAAGCAGCCAGTAACACAATGGGATGTGCTCTTAGTCAATATCTTGGCAAAAAAGGTGGATAGCTACACTTATAGGGGTTTCCACCTTGAGAGAAGCATGAAAGAGGTTCCCACACTTTGTGAATTTCTTGAATTTCTAGAAAAGCGTGCAACTGCGATGGAAACCATGACCGAAGAGGGACCGGCTAAGGTCTCAAAGGCTGAGAAGTCAACTTCTAAGCCGATGAGTGGTCTGGTTTCTTCTAAATCTTCAACATGTAAGTATTGCACTCAATCTCACAGGCTTTATGAATGTGCGAAGTTTAAAATGGCTACAGAGCAAGCTAGAGCTGACTTTGTGAAAGACAAAAAGCTTTGCATAATTTGTCTTAATGAGCATAAAGGCAAGTGCTTGCTGCGCCTTAAGTGTGCTACTTGCAACAAGAAGCATAATACGCTTTTGCACTCTAATGCGCTTAACAGTGGTACTTGTGATGAATCTAACAACAATAATGCTGCTGTCACTATGACAGGCACCGCTCACACTAAAGATATTTTATTGCCAACGGCTATGGTCCGGTTAATTAATAAAAATGGCACATTTTGCTATGCCAGAGCCCTGCTCGATAGCGGGAGCCAAGTTTCTTTTATATCAGAAGCATTAGCAAGCAAAGTAGGCTGTAAAATATTGAAGTCACATCAGCTGATTGCTGGCATATGTAATAATGCTGAAACTATTAACAAAAAGGCAGATATTGCTGTATATTCGTCAATAAACGATTTTAAAATTGAGGTTTCATGTGCTGTAGTTAAAAATATTACTTGCCAGCTACCACAGCAAAGTTTCAACATTAAAAAATTTAATATTCCATCCTATGCTAAATTAGCAGACAAAAAATTCAACCAAACGGGTGAAATATCCTTACTATTAGGGTGCGATGTATTCTTTCAGGTGCTGCAGCGTGAATCATTACCGCTTGCTCCATCGGGCCCGTTTTTGGTAAATACAAGCTTTGGATATGTGCTGGCTGGGAGTTTACCAGTTCCGGTACATACTTGCAAAATCTCTTCAGCTAATTTATGCCTAACTGCTCAAGGTAACAATTTTCCTAATTTATTGAGTAATGCACAGGAAAGTCCATATCATGAAATTGATACCACAATGTCACATTTCTGGGAATGTGAAAAAGTACCTACCATTTTTAAAGAGGGCAGCACTGAGCACCAATTGGCTGAGCAGGTGTTTATAGAGTCTGTTAAGTTAGAGAATAAAAGATTTTCTGTTGCCTTGCCTTTGAAAGTTGAAGTAGAAAATGTTCAATTGGGAAATTCCTTTTCCTGTGCATTGCAAAGATTGTATAACTTGGAAAAACGGTTTTGTAAGGATAGCGATTTGTATAAAAAATATAAAAAATTCATTGAAGAGTACATTGAGCAGGGCCACGCTAGGTATTTTGATATTTCAAACTATAATTTGAACGCGGGCAATGTTTATTTTCTTCCACATCATCCTGTAATAAATCCAAACAGCAAAACAACTCCTGTTCGTGCAGTATTTGACGCTAGTATGAAAAGTAAAAACAATTTGAGCTTAAATGATATCATGCTGAATGGTGCAGTCGTTCAGAGTGACCTTTTTGATATTTTGACATTGTTCAGAACCTTTAAGTTTGTTTTATTATGTGACATAAAAGCAATGTATAGACAGATACTAGTTGATGAAAAATATTGTTGCTTACAAAATATATTGTGGCGAGATTCTCAGCACGATCCAGTGAGGTGCATTCAACTACAAACTGTAACTTACGGGTTAAAAAGTTCGGCTTTCCTTGCGACTCGCTGTTTAATAGAACTTGCGCACAAATATAAAGAAGGGTATCCAGCAGCGGCTTTTGCGTTGCAGCATTCCAGTTACGTGGATGACATTCAATGCGGAAGTAATGATATTTGCGAGCTTACTAAAATAAAGCAGGAGTTGATAGAGTTAATGGACAAAGCCAGCTTTTCATTGCATAAATGGTGTTCAAATCACAAAGACATTCTGCGAGACATTCCCTCTGAATCCCAGCATTTAGGTGACAGGGATTTTGATAAAAATAATGTTTATGTAAAAACGTTAGGGCTTACCTATGATGTAGCGTCTGACACATTAAATATAAAATGTCCGGAAAAGGAGGTTCAGGAAAAATATACCAAAAGACAGATGTTGAGCTTTATAAGCAAGTTTTTTGATCCCTTGGGTCTTGTGGGTCCTATACTAGTGCAAGCAAAGTACCTAATGCAACAGGTCTGGTTTGAAAATATAAACTGGGATGATGAATTACCACCGAGCCTTAATAAAAAGTGGGTTGACTTTGCGCAAAGTTTGGTTCAAATGTCATCTATTTCTATACCAAGAAATATTAATGTACAAGAGTCAAGCTTTATTGAAATTGTTGGATTTGCAGATGCGTCAAATATAGCCTATGGATGTTGCTTATATTTGAGGGTTATCGATACTAACAAAAACGTAAAGGTCAATCTCTTATGCTCAAGATCGCGCATTAATCCAAAAAATAAAACCTTGACAGTTCCTAGGCTTGAATTAAATAGTGCCTTATTGCTAGCATTGCTTGCCAATAAAGTATATATCACTTTATCTCTCAAATACAATGTAAAAGTGTTTCTTTATTTAGACTCACAAATAGCGCTATCTTGGCTTAAGATTGAGCCTATAAAACTCAGCGTATATGTAGCAAATCGAGTTAATAAAATCAGAGAGTTAACTACTGACTTTCAGTGGAGTTATGTAAAAACAGTTGACAACCCGGCGGATTGTTTATCACGAGGTGTCAACCCTCAGTCGCTGGAGGGGAATTTGCTATGGTGGCATGGACCACAATACCTACAAAATTCAAACTACATTCATTGTAAATTTCAAAATAATGAAAAGATAAATGATGATGTATTGGAATTACAAAGCGTTCCAAGGGCATGTAATCCGTGCAATCAAGCAAATTCACTTCATGAGTTTTGTGAGAAATATTCTAGCATAGATAAAATGACTAGAATAATGTCATATATAAAAAGATTTATTTTCAATTGTAGAAAAGAAAATGTTAATAAAAGGAGTGGCAATTTATGTCCTGAAGAGTTAGAATCTGCGCTGCATACTATAATAAAGATTGAACAAGGTCAATATTTGGAAACTGAAATTAAAAATCTTTTATCAAGCACACCAATAAAATCAAACTTAAATAGTTTAAATCCGTTCCTAGACACCTTTGGGTTGTTGAGAGTTGGCGGGCGCTTGCAAAATGCAAACCTACCGTTTACCAAGCGTCATCCAATAATAATACCTAAAGGGTCAGCCGTTTCGAAGCTCATAATTTTAAAGGAACACTTAAGACTGAAGCATGCAGGGCAGAGACTGATTCTAAGCGTACTCAATGAGCGGTATTGGCTTATCAACGCCAACCGGGAAATTAAATCGGTAATTCATAAATGTGTTATTTGTTTTAAATTAAAAGCGAAAAATGCGACTCAGCTAATGGGATCTCTGCCGATCGATCGCGTCAATATTACGCGGCCATTTCAAATAGTCGGCACCGACTATGGCGGGCCATTTCGTGTAAAGCAGACTAGAGTTCGTAACCCGGTAATTACAAAGGCATACATTGTTATATTCGTATGTTTCGTCACTAAGGCGATTCATATCGAATTGGCCTCTGATATGACCACAAACACATTTTTAGGATGCTTTAAAAGGTTTATTGCACGAAGGAATAAACCGTCCAAAGTATATTGTGATAACGGTTCCTGCTACAAAGGTGCTAATAACGTTTTAAACGGGTTGTTTGAGATGCACAATGCTGCTCATCGAAATACTGTTATCAACTATTGTAACACAGAAAGAATAACGTTCCATTTCATACCCTCTTACTCGCCCGTGTTTGGTGGCTTGTGGGAGGCAGGCATCAAAAGTGTTAAATACCATTTAAAACGTGTGATAGGGGAATCGGTTTTAACCTATGAGGAACTGTATACGGTGCTTGTACAGGTAGAGAGTATATTAAACTCTCGCCCATTGACGCCTATGTCGCGAGATCCTGATGATATGTCTTATCTCACGCCGGGGCATTTCCTCACAGGCTCACCTTTGACCTCTTATCCTGAACTAAATGTTGTTGGCGAAAACATTGGTAAATTAAGTTTTTGGAAACAATGTGTTAAAATGCAACAGCATTTCTGGGATCAATGGCATAAACAATATTTGGTGATGCTGCAAAATAGACCTAAATGGAAAAGTGAAAAACCCAATTTAGAAAAAGGGACGTTAGTTCTCCTTAGAGATGACAATGTTGCACCATTAAACTGGCCAATGGGCAGAATTGTTGAGGTAATGCCAGGGAAAGACGGCAAGGTAAGAGCTATTCAGGTAAAAACAACCAAAGGGACTGTTATAACAACATCTCTCATGAAAGTATGTCCATTGCCTATAGATTACAGTGAAAATAAGATAGCATAAAATGTAATTTGATTTTTATTCGCTTGCTGACTTTCACCTGGTATTCAGGTAAAATAAGTTAAAATAAGTAATACCACATATAGCTTTTATAAATCTTTTATTTTATAAAATTTCATAGTACAAATTGTTAAAATATTTTGTTCATTGAAGTTTCTCAGCTCTATTATGATTGTTATTTTTAAGCTAATTTAAGTTTATAACTTAAATGTTAATGATAAGTTCTCTATACACTTTAAGTTCTGTTTAAACTTTGATTTTTGTTATTTTTGGCTGAGGCCCCAATATGTTCGATACAGAACACAAGAATGTTTCCGAATTAGTTTTAAGGCAGCATAGACAATAAAGGTTCGATACAGAATACAGGAATGTATCCGAATTTAGTTGTTAAGAGAGCATAGACAAGCGCAATAGAGAGCGCGTGTGTGTGTAAAAAGTTCGACTGGCTACAGCACAATACAGTTTTGATTTAAACTAAATTTTCTGTTGTTTCATTATAAAGTTACCGAGCTATCGAGGGAAGAAGCAACAGCTTGTGTACAGATTTTTTATTAATAACTATTAGATTTAAAAAAATCTAAAAACACCCGTTTTAAAATGTCCTAAAAATAAGAACACAACCCTACGAAGCTGAGAGAGGAGCCACTCAAAACGTCCCCCACGTTTTGAGTAGCTCCTCTCTCAGTCCCGTAGGGTTATTTTCTTATTTTTAGGATATTTAAAAACGTGGGTTTTTAGATTTTTTAAATATATATATATATATTAATTATTTTATCTTTGTTCATCGGGTTTGAAGCTACCCAGAAAATTTCAGCCTGCTAGCTTATCGGGAAGTGCCTCAAAGCCTGTCCGCCATCTTGGACGTCTGCCATATTGGATTTAAGTCACGTGACTATTTTTTTTCTTTCTCCTGACAGCAAACTCTTTCATTTGTATCCATATCATAGGGGTGCATTTCAACTAGCCTGTCTGCCATCTTGGACGTCGCCATTTTGGATTTAAGTCACGTGACTATTTTTTTTCGTATTCCTGACAGCAAACCTTTTCATTTGTTACCCATATCATGGGGGTGGGTTTCAAACAGCCAGTCTGCCATCTTGGACGTCCGCCATATTGGATTTAAGTCACGTGACTATTTTTTTTCTTTCTCCTGACAGCAAACCCTTTCATTTGATATCCATATCATAGGGGTGCATTTCAAATAGCCTGTCAGCCATCTAAAACGTCCGCCATATTGGATTTAAGTCACGTGACTATTTTTTTCGTATTTCTGACATGTCATATTCACACTCATACTTGAAATAAAACCATAAATCAATAAGTAATAAGAAAATTAGCGAGAATGATTGTTTTGTTAAACAACTTTAAATCGTTATTATATCCTAAACTATTATTTAAAATGAAAAATGATAAAAGGAACCTAAAGATTATTTTAAAATACCTATTCAACGACACCCCACTTGACATATTTTATCGACATTTTTTTTTTTCATTTTGACAATATGGCGTCTGGTTGTCGCTGTGGTGAATTTTTATTACTGTCATGTCTTTAGTGACACTCGCAAGGTTAAGACGAATCGATTGATGTAAGAATTATCAAAATCGGCCTACGCATTTGGTCTCTAGAACGCCACATAGAAACAAACATACATACATACATAGACTGATAAACACATTACCCTCCTTTGCGTCGCGCAGTCGGGTAAAAAAGTGAAACAGCTGTTTAAGTGGTTATTGTGGAGATTACAAGTGATTAACATGTTTTTTTTTATAATGGGTTTTCTCTAAGGTTTAATCAAACCCAGAAGCAAAGATGTGACCTTAGGTAAAGCTCACCCAGAAGGAACACATTACTATACACAACTATACTATACAACTATTTGGCGACGCACTTCCATAGGTTGGTGGTCGCCAGGCATGCGACTCTATCGAGGCATACCACTCTGCCCGAGTAGGATCACTTAGCCATCACCGCATCTAAAGCCTGTGGTGCCAACTCGGAGTGGAGATAGAAGGTGGATCCCACCCACACTAAAATAATGCTGGAATCAAAGATAAAAAAAGTACTAAAACATTGGAAGAAACATACAATGGCATTCTCCTACTACTACTTACCACCTACCAACGATAGAAAATCCAGAAAAAAAATGAAAAAAAAAATGTATAAAGTGTAAGAAAATGATAAAAAAAATGATCTGCATCAATTTTGATTGTTTTACTTTTTCTAAACATACCGAACTGTTACAGTAACCGGGCTCTTAATTAGGTTTAAAAAAAAAGAAATCACTGAATATTAGAGGCACTGATATACTCGTATTAGATTAAATATACAAATACAATATACATGTAAATGCTGATGATGTGTGATGGATGATTCTCCGGAGATGACTGGAATACAAAGGAGTACAAAGGGGGGATGTAACAGAATTTTAAGAAAAAAAGTGGAAAGAATCTTCAAGAAGAAAGTATAAAAAAAGATGATCTAATACTAGACCAAAATAGTCAAAAGCGTTGACAACCGACAATATAGTTCCAGACGTCTCCTAGATGAAAAATACTAGCCAAAAATAATATTGAGATAATAAATTAATAGGTATTCTATGATAACAGTACACGTAACGTTTTGTTTATCCTGCGGTGCGACGGCGCATGAGAGACGGGACAGTCGCCTACGCATGTTGGGTAACAGAATTGTGGGAGAAATCTGCATGGAAACGATTGATAGACGAGTAATAGGGCTAAATGTGTTACTGATTCGAACTCCTAGCAAGAAAAAAGATTCATCGTCGTCGGAGTGGGAAAATCAAGCAGTCACCTTCTTCTACAGCAGTTAAGCCAGGGAAGCAGGAGGCAGAATACATGAATGAGAGGACACCTTCGAAATCACACCCCAGCCGCGACGGCGAGTAATCGGGAGCTAGTTGTCTTATCAATCGAGAGCTAGGGTAGCTTATAGCTAGGCTCATTGAGCTGACGGGGTCTTTAGGGCCAAAAGCTTGCCTAGCTTGCAGGTCTATCTAATCAGGACTAAGTTTTGAAACAGAAAGGGAAGCTGAAGGAACATGGTGTACTTTAACTCAGTACGAGTCTAAGAGTTCTTATCGTTCTACTCTACCCAGGACGGGAGAACGCATGACAGGTGCATACAAATAGGAAATATTATTGATTAGAAAAAAATATTCAAAACATCTTGTTAAAATTAACATACATACCTACAGGTATTGAGACACAGTGGGTAATGCCTCCCACATTTTCACAGAAAGTTTAAGCTAAATACACGTGCGTTGCTTAGTCGTGGGTTGTTGTGAGAGGGACGCTAACCCCTTGACCACGAGCTATACGTTGCGACAGCGATTCATCACTAACTAAATAGCCTTTTCACAACTACCTATGTTGGGATCGTTCTCCAATGAAACCGAATGCAATTGATTATCGGAGCGACGGTATATTTGACCTCCACAACCCAGTAACAGGGTAATACGATACCCCTTGGTAAGACTGGTTGTCAGAGTTTAGTCCTATTGCGAGTGTAGGGAAAACAAATAAAAGCAATTGGTTAGAGCTTACACGAGTCATCGCAGTAGAGTTATATCGCTAACGCCTGGTTCACGCCCTCGTGTGATGCGTCTTACGACACTACTTGCATCAAGTGATATACGCGAGCGTAACTTGTTTCATAGTAAATACGGTCACACCGCTTTTGTGTGGTAAAATCATCAAATGAGTCCTTCCGACCTATAGCGGTCCGTGGAGCGGAAAAAAATCTACAGTATTCCTCCAATTTAGGGTTGCCATCTCTAAGTAAAAAAAATAAATAACTATACTTAATTTGGAAGCCAGAACAAGACGCGTGGAAACCCCGGATTTTAGAGTCCAGAACCCGGACATGAGTCTAAGTGTCATCATCATCATCATCATCAGCCGGAAGACGTCCACTGCTGAACATAGGCCTCCCCCTTAGACCGCCACGCCGAACGACAATTCGCCACTTGCATCCATCGGCTGCCCGCGACCCTCACGATGTCGTCGGTCCACCTAGTGGGAGGCCTGCCTACGCTGCGTTTTCCGGTCCGTGGTCGCCACTCGAGAACTTTTCTTCCCCATCGGTTGTCAGTTCTACGAGCGATGTGGCCTGCCCATTGCCACTTCAACTTGCAAATTTTATGAGCTATGTCGGTGACTCTGGTTCTTCGCCGAATATCCATGTTTCGGATTTTATCCCGCAAAGAAACTCCGAGCATAGCTCTTTCCATTGCTCGTTGAGTGACTCTTAGTCTCTCCAAGAGGCCAGCAGTCAAGGACCACGTTTCGGAGCCATATATCATCACTGGCAACACACACTGGTCAAACACCCTTGTCTTGAGTCTAAGTGTGCACCATGGCAACTGCGTCGGGAGGGTCGCGGGCGGCCCAAGACTTTATATTTTTAAACCCGGACTACAAATGAAGCTCCCCCCCGGACGTTCCCCGGATGCCCTCTAAACTGGGACAATTCCGGAGAAACCCAGACGGATAGCAACTCTAGTTCAATTACTCTTTACCTTTCAGGATCACAGCTTGTTTGGACAGTTCGCGACCCCGGCTGGCGATTGGCCCTCTCCCCGTTAGACAGCTCTTTGAAACGCGCGCGTGGAAATTGACGTGCCGCAGTCTTATCGCCTGAGGTCGGGAATGAGACTTAAGATATAATTTCTTACCACAGACACCCGTTTTATCGTTCCCAAGTCTATGGTAATAAAACCCCTTAGTTTTATGAGTGTGTGGGTACGTTATGGAATTCGATTGACTTAACTAATTTAATTATGCGTCATGGCGTGCATTACGTTGATGAAGATACACTGAAAAGATAATTGCGCAACGGTTTATGACTTAGGAAAATTCTGTGGAAAAGAAAATGTCCATAGAAGTTAATATGGATTCTGATAAATATTAGTTAGGTAATTTAATGTGAATCATCGGATAGCCTGTGTTCACTGATGACGCAAGACATAAGTACTAATAACAAATAATTATGACTAGTTTTATACAATATCAAATTAATCAGTGTCAAATGTCAATTCAATCAAATCAAATCAAATCAAAGCATTTATTTCAAGTAGGCCAGTTACAGGCACTTATGAATTGTCATAGACAAATAAAAATGATATTAAACATTAAAAAGTTATGGTGCTACAGTCCCAGTCACAAGACATAAAAACTGTGAAAGTACCGTAGGTGCTCATTCCAAGTAGTAGATCTTTAAGGAGAAGAATGAGCAAGAAACTCCATGGACACTCTTTTTCAATCGCCAAAATTATTACAGATCTTTTGTTACATCATTCATCATCAGATGGTACATTATGTGAGAACGATGTGGCAAGTTATTAGCTTTTTTTTTTTTTCAATTTTTTTATAACATTACAATCTAGCCTAAAAAGGCTAATAAGCAATTTATATCTAACTTAATTTGCTAACAGTAAATTTATATCTAAGAGCACGTCCATTGCGTTTACTTAGCGTCTGTTAAGGGGAAGTCACTTTGTTGTTGTGTCCATATAAATAGCTAGGCACTAATTTTCACTCACTGTAAAGTCACAAATAAATTACACTACACTAACTCAAAAGGCTTAGTCCTTTTCAGCCTTCTTACTAGGTTCGTATTATCAAGGAGCTGGATGGCCTCGACATTTACGTGATGATGAAGCCGTTGTTCGTGGGGCTTCTGCATATTTCTGAATTATGCTGTTTACGAACTCTATATTGAGGTCCCGATGGATGTCGTCAATTCTTATGTACCAAGGCGCGTTCACGATGTTCTTGAGTACTTTGTTCTGGAATTTTTGTATTACATCTACATTGCTTTCTTTGGCGCAACCCCATAGTTGTATGCCATAGGTCCATATTGGCATAAGGACGGATTTGTAGAGCAGGATTTTATTAGAAACTGACAACGCGGAATGCCTTCCTAGTAACCAGTTCATGTTTCTGTAACGAATTTCTAATTCTTCTCTTTTCTTTTTGACATGGGCTTTCCAGCGAAGCTTTGCGTCTAAGGTCATACCAAGATATTTGGCTGTGTTTTCATAGGGAACAGTTTTGTTGTTTATGTACACAGGGTTGTATTCTGGTTTTTTATTAGTGAAGTCAATGTGAATTGATTTTGTTTCATTTAACTTTATCCTCCACTTTTTAGTCCAGTCATAGAATTGACTTATTGCTTTTTGTACTTTTACCACAGCTTCTTTGTGACTCGCTCCTGTGGACATTATTGCGGTATCATCAGCAAAAGTAGCAACAGTTGCATTTTCTAGTTCTGGTATATCACATGTGTACAATAGGTACAGGACAGGGCCTAGAACACTTCCTTGTGGAACACCAGCTTTTATTTCCTTCAGTTCAGAACAGGCATTTTCCTGTCTTACTCTAAAGACCCACTTATATACGATTCTAGTATATCAGCATACTGTTTTGGCAACATAGCTCTAAGTTTATAAATTAATCCTTCATGCCAAACTTTGTCAAAAGCCTGGGCTACATCTAGAAAAACGGTGGCACATACTTTCTTATCTTCAAGAGCTTTTTCAATTACTGTTGTAATCCTATGCACCTGATCTATCGTTGAATGCTTTTCTCTAAATCCAAATTGATAGTCCGGTATAATGTTACTATTTTCTATAATAGGTTTCAGTCGTTTTAGTAGTAATTTCTCGAAAAGCTTTGACATCACTGGCAGCAAGGAGATAGGCCTGTATGACGTTGCATCTTGAGGTGGTTTCCCTGGTTTGGGGATCATGATTACTTCTGCAACCTTCCATAGGTCTGGGACATGCTTAAGTCTAAAAGAAGCATTGATAATTTTGGTAAGTTTTACCAATGCTTTCCTTGGTAGGTTCTTTAGAATTTCCCCTGTAATAAGTTCATAACCAGGGGATTTTTTTGAGCTAATGTGATCTCTGATTTCTTTCCATACTTCTTTTGCTGTTACAAGTTTTATATTTTGGTCTGCTTGCTGCAGTTGTTCCCAGTGAAGATTTTGGTCTTCGTTCTCGGTTTGTGTAAAAGTTTCCTCCAAATGTTCGGCAAATCTTGATGCTTTTTGCTCGTTACTTATTGCCCACTGTCCATTCAGTTCTTTTATTGGTGGTATGTGAGCAATAGGTTGTTTTTGGTTTCTTGTGGCTTTCCATAATGAATAATCAGTCGATCGATCATTAGTCAGTTGAAGGAGGTGCCTGGTCAAGTTTTCGTCACGAACTTTCTTAATTGCGTTTCTAATTTTCTTTGTGATGTTATTCAACAGTGTCTTATCTTGCGGAAACCTGTTTTGCTGCCACTTTTTTCTCAAGGACCTTTTTTCTTTGATTAGATCTATTATTTCTTTTGGGTAACTATTAACTTTCGAAGTTCTTTTTTTTTCGGGGGTATTAGCCCATGCAGATTGTTGAACATCTACAATAAATTTGCTTAATTCGAGATTAAGTTGGTCCTTATCATTAATAAATATATTTAGGTCTATTTTACTGTCTAAGTCTATTTTAAAGGATTCCCAGTCAGTGAACTTGTTCACGAGAACCGGATTGCCTTCTCTAAGTTGAACATGTTCACTCATATGTAAAATTACTGGTGAGTGATCAGAATTCATATTGAAACCTTCTTCAGCACTCATAAAGTCCGAGGATATGTCTTTGTATATAAAAAAAGTCAATTAAATCTGGAATTTTCCTTGAGTCTGTTGGCCAATATGTCGGTTTTCCAGTTGATAGAACCTCTGATTTGGTTTCTCGTATGGCATTTAGCAGCTCTCTGCCTTTTGTGGTAGTAAGCCTAGAGCCCCAATAGGTATTCTTGGCATTAAAGTCTCCACCTAAGATGAATCTATTTCCAAGTTGCATTAAGAGTGTCTTGTATTGCTCTTTTTTTAGTGCGTGTTTTGGGGGAATGTATATAGCTGCTATAGTTACCGAGTCGTATCTCTTCGTTTTAATAGTTATGCCGATCACTTGCATTTCCTGTTCTTCACATTTGGTCTGTTCATAGTGATGTATGTTTTCTCTAATTATAACAGCGCTGCCTCCTCTCGCGGTGTTATCAGGATGCAGGGCGTGATATATAAGTTATTAGTGTCCATAGAAAATATAAACAAGACAATTCGAAAATAAAGTTATAAATAATTAAAATAGACCATGGCAGCTAAGGGATGACCAGTCCCAACTGACAGCGCCCGTTCACGAACATGACGCATATATCAGCACCATTCAGCTCAACCATTTTGAAGGGAACTAAATTAAATAATAATTGCAGATTACTTAATTTTTTATTACAAGCTTTATTTAGTGCCCAATATAATTCCGGTATTTCAGTGGTTCAGAAAGTAACTTTAAGCTGAAATTAAATTGTTGAAACTTTAACTCTATTTTCACAAAATATACGTACATCTTTTAATCGTAAAAAAAGGAGTAAATGGTGCTGGTCTGATAGGGGAGAATGAAAGAAGAAAACGTGTTGCGCCGAACCCAAGTAGATTGATATGAGGGCAGGATATAGGATTAGGTTTAGGTTTAAAAAATTTATTCTCATAAGAACAGTACATAGGTTCACTTATAATGAGATACAAAGTAATTGCTTATATCTAAATAGTAACATTTTACCTCAGGTGCGTGTTGGTGAAGTTATACATATAGAATAGATAGATCTTTGCTAGCATTTGGAATGCGGTATGACTATATTTTATAGACATGATTTTTTAGTTTAAGTTTGCATGTTTAATGTTATCAAAATTTCCAGATTCTGCAACCATTCACCGATGACCGGTTCATCATTGGACGTTTCGCCGGCAGGACGATTCATTTATGGCCGTTTCACCGAAAGACTCTTTCAGCTATGGAATTTTCGCCGACAGGACGATTAACTCCCATCCTCCTAAGATAAACTTTTAATTAATCCTCCCCATAAGGAGGTACACACGGCTACACATCAAGCTAAGCAAAACTAGTATAAGCTGACCGTTCAATGTGCGGAAAGATCATATAAAGCGAGTCCAAGACAAACTGGTTTGCTGGCATGCGGGCGACGAGTAAAAGGCAACTCGCTGTCCGACCCATGGACCATGCCCGGGTCGACGGCGCGTTGTGTTCCACGCGCGTCTCAAAGAGCGTCAGCATAATGAAGGGGCCGAGGGCCAAAGCCTGCCGGAGTCGCGGGACTTATCTCATTACCGTGACCTGGAACATAAAGGGCTTTTGAAGGACACCGTGGATTTTAGTCAATACGAGTCTGACAGTCACTCCCGCCCGGCCCGGGGTGGACTCATTTGATGATTTTACCACGTAAAAAAAAAGACAAACTGGTTTTGTATAGCTTGGTGTGTACCCGTGTGTACCTGGTACCACTGCTCTAAACTGAATGGCAAGTGACAGCGGTGTTGCCAGGTGCTGCTTTTTTATTTAACTTCCAGAATCTAAAAACTCGAGTCGAAGGGCTAGAGAAGACGGCTGGTACCTTATCCCATTTCATTGATGAATCGTTACAAAGAAAAGGCATGCTGTAACCTCCACAGAGACCAAAAACAAAAGACGAGCTTTAACATCCCCAAAACAAAGCAGCTACATTCAAACAAGGGTCATTGAACAGCTACTGACCGAAGCTCAAGCACAGGAGCCCAATCGCGCTATTTTCTTTTCAACGAAATCGCAACTGAACCACTTCCATAACAAAACTTTTTGATCGTTTCGTATCGCGCTAAAATTTTGACAGCAAGTTGAGATGCACCGCGATCGCAGCTGGAACGTAACCGCTGTCAAACGTAAAGTTGATGGGACGCTACTTTTTTAGGATCGTTATTGCATCGTTGGAGTGTTTTGTCTTTCAAATTAGCGCGATTGGCCTCCTCGTCGGTGGCTTAGACGTAGTGACCCAGTGAAGCAACTTTAATTAACACAAGCTGGTTTACTATAAATCTTAGATAAATGGCAGTAAGCAGAAATATGTAGAAGTGCCACATGCATGGATATGCTATTTGATGGGGTCCATATTGGCTCACCTAAAGTTGTTTACCCGAAATTGTTCTTCCTAACGATTTGTAATCCGAATGATCACTCTTCCTAAAATTTTTCATCCTAAAGTTTTTATTCATACTTTTTGTAGTGCTACCGGCGATGTTCATAACACTCATTTTTCCGAAAATTGTTATCAATAATAACGTTATTGTAAATATATTGAAACTCCTACTGTTTTTTATCATAACGTTTTTATCCCTAAACATTACTACGGTGATATTTTTATTTAGTCATTTTACTGGATTTAGTCAAACTAAATCCAGTAAAATGTCGACAATTTAGTCAAACTAAGTAAAGTAAAATGTCGAGAAAATTCGACGGAGCACCGCTTCGCGGTGCTCCTACTTCTGGGTGGTTTAAAAAAAAATAACCACGAAGGGGATGGCGGGGTCTTTCAGACCCATCCCCTTCTAACCTAACCTGTCCGAGTCGGGGTGCCCCCAGTCGTTTTTGGTCAGAGTGTCGTGTTGGGGTCACTATGAAAAAAATACTGGCGACAAATTTCCAGGTTGCGCTCGCCGGCCGCTGCCGCGGCACCGCTCGCTTTACTCGCTCGACTCGCGAGTAGCTGGTCACAGTTCTAACCTAACCTAACGTATGGATATCTTTTCAGGTACACACCGCTTTAAATAAAATTAAAGAAGACGCTTTAACTAATAAAAAAAAAACCAATTCATATAATTAGTGAGTGCGAAGCAAGCACTTCCTCAAGTATACGTGCTAATATTATGCCAACAAAATAAAAATAAATCTAAACAAAAAAGATATGACTTTGAATAATAGTGTAAAAGAACGTTATGTTGAGAAAATATAGGAAAACAAATAATAGTATAATAGATGTTTATTGCTACCGACATTATGAAGTCGAATGATTCGGAATTACGAATATTAGTGACAGTGCAATTAGGAGTTGTGATCATTAGGATTAAAAATGTTAGGAATACAATGATCGGAGTTTAAATTTTAGGTGAAATTTGGCGCGCCCTATTTGATGACTACGGCACTATCCACTAATTTCGGTGGGGCGTGGTGGGGATCGGTGGGGTGAGTCAGGCGCCTAAGTGCTGCTTCGGGTAAGAATACGGGGCCTATAGCCATGTAACAAACGATAAATGATGTAAATACTTTTTGTTTTAAAAAACGTTGCCTAAGGGATGATTCTCATTAGAGCGGGCCGTGCCCGGGGCGGGGCTACTACGGGGCACAGTTTTAAACTGTTACATATATGACATTTATAATACTTGTTACTGTTACATTATATATTACACAGTGCATTATCCGTGTCCCGTCCGGGCCCGCTCGACGCACTTCAATACCACGTTTGTTGCACGGTCCCGTCCCGCCCCCTCCACTCGGTGTAATATAAATTGCGTAGCACGGACGGGCCCCGGCTCGTCCACGCCCCGGCCCAGGCACGGCCTGCTCTAATGAGAATCATCCCTTATATTGGGAATTTCTTCTGTGTCTTGGGTGCGTTTACAAACACTGTAACACACATACACAAACGGAGCAACTACTTGTAAGTCATACAAATATTTGTTCCGTGCGGGGATCGAACCCGCGACACGCTACGCAGTAGTTCAACTGCTCAGCTACTATGCTAACCATGCTGTCTCACATCGTTATCGCTATTAAAGTCCTACTTTGTTTACGCACTAAAGTTTATTTAGACAGGATCTTCTGAACTCAAACTTCCCATCCATAACAACACTGCTAACACCTAATCCTACTAGTATAAACGTGAAAGTTTGGATGGATGTTTGTTCCTCTTTCACGCAAAAACCACTATACGGATTTGGTTGAAATTCGGTACACATATAGTTTATAACCAGGATCAACACATAGGGTAGTTTTTATCCCGATTTTATGTTTCCACGGGATGATTTTCGAGTTGTAGCGGGTAAAACCCCTGGCAACAGCTAGTTATATTATAACAAAGTCTTCTACTTTATTTAACCATACCAAAAATTAAGGAATCACGCCTTCCGTTTTGTTTCCACAAAATATTGGCTATTGACTCAAAACATTATTTTGTTCTTCAAAGGAATATTTTAGTTTAATAGTGGAAGAGTTTGGCCACTGACCTGAATTATTTTACGTAATTATTCCTTCTTCATTAAAGTTACCAGACAACCAGTCTACTCGTGTTAAGAATTGGTAAGTAAAGGAGCGAGTGGGCGATGACCTTAACAATTTTGTGGCTAAGGCGCGGTTTTACAGAGGAGATGTGGCGGGGACGTGTGGCAGTGGCGGATAGTCAAAGAAAACTAAAGTCAATCAACCTTATTAGTTATGTTGCATAGTGTCCCAAGCAGATTGCCGCCGCGCTTTCGGGTAACGTAACCGCCACTGTGTGGAACGACAAATTCTATTTCTACTCTACTAAGATTAGAGAAAGTTATTACATAGGTTATCTCTTTGAAATTCGAATGTTTTTTTAAACGACAATGGCACGTTCAGTGTTACCTACTGAAAAATATAAACATTTCTTTTCTACAATTTAAATATTGCCACGCCTAAAACGTTACAAATCTTTCTACATTATAATATGATTTTGTCTTTTCTTTCATCGAAAAAACCTGTGTCTACGGTGCCTTGCTATAATTTTGTCTTTTCTTCCGCGGACAAAATCCGTGTCTACGGTGCCTTGCTACACGTACTTGTGCACGCCCGATAGAGGACGCTATGCGAAATTACTATTAGGATCATTTAAGGTTTCTAAATTATCCGCCACAATCACACATCCTCGCCACGTTTATCCGCCACAATAACACTCGCCACGTTTCATCTGTGTAAACCGCGCTTAAGACTGCTCGTTTAACAAAATTCTAAGCGACAACTATAAAAAAGTGGAATACGTAATGAAACGGAGGCGGTGTAAAACTTACACTATAATAATATATTACATATATCTTTATATTTTTGTCAATTTTCCCTATATAAAAAAAATGTAACTGCCTTCAAAAACAACCACAAAAAAGTGTAAAATAATCTACAAAATAACTTTACTTTCGGAAGTCGGTGCCTTGGTTTTTTTTTTCTTTTCATTGTCTTTTTAGCCACCAACTTCCGAAAGAAAAGTTATTTTGTAGATTATTTTACACTTTTATGTGGTTGTTTTTGAAGGCGGTTACATTTTTTTTTTTAAAGTTTTTTTTTACTCTTTTTAGTTTAAATATCCAATCCGAATTCTTGTCAAGAACATCATTCTCTTACATGTGCACTAGAATTTTGTAATCCTTGGTAATTACATCGCTTATGTACACAATAAGATAATAAAATTCCATATCTCAAAAACTACAGAACCGATTTTGATGAAACGTGCAGTATTCCCTAAGTTTAATGATACCTAGAACAACAACAAAAAGAATTACTTAAATCGGACTGGTTGTTCCAGATATATGCGAACACAAACTAAATCAATCGACGCCTACTACTTACTGTTAAGGAGTTGTACCTTCCATCATCAGCTCATCCACCTGAGATGATGATTATCAGATGCAAATACTTGAACAGCTTTAGAAAATATATGAAATTGGTACTATGTACCTATAAAATTTGAAGGTTGCCCTCGATTTCCCTGGGATCCCGTCATCAGATCCTGACCTGATGATCATGGGACCACTTGTTAAGTATACCCTTTCAAACAAAAGAAAAATTTTCCAAATCGGTCCAGGCGTCTTCGAGAAATCGGGGAACATACATAAAAAAAAAGATTCCGACGAATTGAGAACCTCCTCCTTTTTTTGAAGTCGGTTAAAAATGGGAGTGGTACGCCAGTTCGAAAACACATGAAGTCGAAAACCGCTATATCGAATGACGTTGTCGCGAACACGCTGATTCGAAAAACTAACTTATAGAGAAATGTTAAAAAAAACTTGCACGATCTCAAGTTTTTAAATACTTTTTATACAAATTGTATGAACGAAAAAAAATGGCAATTCTTTCCAATTTTTTTTAATGATTTTATTTGATTTAGTTTCTGTAAGGATCATTAATATTGTAAGTATGGGAAGGAAAATGTCTCTGCAACAGAAGTGGGTCAAATCTAATGAAATACTGACCACTACTAATACGACTTTATGCCGTAAAATATTTTGGTTTTGACTTACTTCCGCCGTTCCGATTTTTTTCTTCCAATATAATGAAATGAACCTTACATATATAAAAGAGTCGAACGGCATTAAAGAAAAAATTTGGCCAGTTTCACTCATTTTTATGGACAACTCATATTATGACACTAGACCAAAAAAATATAAACGCCAAAATTGTCAACATCAAAAAATAGTTAAAGGTTCCCAAGAAAGTTTTCTCGTATCTCTTATGGATCCTGATTTCTCCCTTTTGGCCAATTTAAAAGAGAGTCTCTGTATAATTCATTATTTATCTTAATAGCAAAAAAAAAAAAAATAGATCAGCCAAAAATTATGTTAACAACACATTTAAAATAAGTGTATGAAGATTCATTGACTGGCCTTGGATTCCGAGGTTTTACTATTTTTACGTCTAACGGCACTCCACTAGTGGCTGAAATCAGTGACTCTATTAGTACATACATTTTATGTAGTTATACAACATTATTTTTTGTTTATGCGAAACCTGATACACCTGTCTAATATTTTTGTGTAAAGAATCTATGTACAAAATTTTAAAACCGTCTATCATTAAAAATCACAAAGTTACATAATTTTTAAATATACAAGCTTATATTATAAGCTTGTATATTACATGGTTGTCCGTTCAAAAACATGCTCATTTCGCGGTACACCCGCGTCAACCGCGTCTACTGTGTTTTACACTCGTGATAATAGTTTGGCAATAGGTACCCAACCGTAAACCTAACCGGTGATTGTATTGTAATTAACTGGTAATAAAAATGTAATGAAAATATTTTTCAAAATAAAAAATAACATGGTGTAAAAATTATTGGAATCGAATCAGTTACTGATTCTGAACAAACTATATTCAGGTTTCGTATAATTATACTAAAAATAATGTTGTATTATGTTACAATAATTTTACAGAGTTAGGAACTGGGCACAAAACTAGATCATCCTTAACTTCGAAGGGACGGATTTGGTTTTTTTGTACCAGGGCAAGTTGGCTTCCTTGCAATATTTTATTTTGTTTTAGCACTTGAAAATGCAAATTTCGATTTTGATTTTGATCCAAATTTCACTTTCTTCTCACAATTTACAATACAAAAATAAACACAGATGTTAAAAGTTAAAACGTTACATGCTGAAATATTTTATGAACTTTTGACGACTTCCCTTGCCGCAGTCGTTAATTTAATACCGAGTGAATCAGCGCGGATGTTTGAAGGTAACGGTCTTGACGCCATCTTGTCTAATGCTCAGTGCTTACTTCATATGCAGGCGTATTTGCGCGTGGTATTTCATCGGACTCGCCAGTCCGCGCTGCCGCTGCTGCCCTCATATGGTGCATGGCGTGGCGCGTACCGATATTACGATTTAGATTGCTCCATAAGCCGCAAATTCGGAACGGCGCAGGGCGTGCAGCAGAGCGTTTCAGCGTGCTTTGTAGCGTGCAGCGTGGCGTTCAGCGTGCACGCTACTAGTCTTCGCTAGAGCGTGCGTTCGAGCGGGGCGTCCAAGTTCGCTGACCAATAGGAGACCGCCATTTAAGAGCAAGTGTCATTTCGTCAAAGGAACGAAATTTTTTCGAGCTATATTTTTTGATGATTGAACTTTCAATACCGTTTGGTATATCATCAAAGCCCTTTATAGACATTCTCCTAAAGAATCTATTTGTTCAATTGTTTTACTTTTAGTTTTTTTTTGAATTTTCTTCTAATAATACGTTAATATCTTCCCATTTTATATTTTATTTTTGAACACACCACTTCTTTTACTGGCAAATCTTGACATACTGATCAAAATAATAATCACTTGTAAACGCTCGTTAAAACGCCGAAACACTGGTCAAGCCGCTCAACAACACGCTCTAAACGCTGCTACTAAAGACACCTAGAGAGAAATCCATACGTTCAGTAGACCAGCGTGCACGCTCGAAACAACGCCCCGCCGCCTGCCTGTTGCGAATTTGCGGCCTTAGAGTCCGTGTCACCAATCCTGACATGCAGCGCATGTGGTACCTACAATACATTTTTTAATGCAATTTGATATAATGACATAAACACTAGCGCACAAACTGTGGTGTTACGTTCATATTATGTGATAATGTCCGAAATAGGCAATAGCTAGATGAATCATAAGCAAGAAAAAGGAATGAAAAGCTGGTGTCAATTTTTCATTTAGAGCTATCTAACGATATTCTAGCGATATGGTTGGATGACTAAAGTTAGTTAGTAGAGACTATCTATCCAATCAACTAAGTTTGCACGTGCCTAAACTTGTAATATCTTTGACCTAGATCTTACAACGTTTAGAAGTTAGGAAAGTGCAATAATTGGATTGACTTTAAACTAGTCGTCTTTATTTTAGCTTTTTTTGTTTTTTGAGCAAAAGCATTCGCGCGAACTGTTTAGCAGCTACTCATGCATTTATGCAGATGGAAATTATTGACTCTGGAGTGCCTATGTGCTGATGTTCCAGCTATGGTACTTGTACAATTGCGGTCAGAGAGCAAGCGAAGACATTTTATTTTTAAGTTTTTTATTTTATCCTTTTTAGTTTCACTATTCAACCCAAATCATTGTCAAATACATAATTTTCTTACATGTGCACTAAAATTTTGTAATCCGTAGCACCGGTAATAACAACGCCCATGTATATAAAAACTAAAAATAAAAACTACTGCACCAAACTAAATGAAAATTTTATGTATCGATATGTATCGATATATATGTATCGAACAAAAAAAGAATCATCGAAATCGGACCAGAAACCTCGGAGTAATCGGCCTCATCTCAAAGCTCAAAGTCGCTCAACGAGCTATGGAGAGGGCTATGCTAGGTGTTTCTCTACGTGATCGAATCCGAAATGAGGAGATCCGTAGACGAACTAAAGTCACCGATATAGCCCACCGGATTAGTAAGCTGAAGTGGCAATGGGCAGGCCATATTGCTCGCAGAGCAGATGGCCGATGGGGTCGAAAAGTACTAGAGTGGAGACCACGGACTAGCAAGCGCAGCGTAGGACGTCCACCAGCAAGGTGGACAGACGACCTTATAAAGGTCGCCGGAAGACGCTGGATGCAGGCCGCTTCCAACCGGTATCTGTGGAGATCTAAAGGGGAGGCCTATGTTCAGCAGTGGACGTCCTATGGCTGAGATGATGATGATGATGATGAATCGGTGTAGACAAAGTTGAAAACTTTTTAGGATTTTGTTGATTTTTCAAAAAGTGCTAGTCCGATTTCGATAAAATTTAATGGGACCATTCCGGAAGTCTAACCTATCCAACAAAAAAAGAATTTTTCATATCGGTTGTTAAAAGACGGAGTTATGCCCGAACAAACATAAAAAAAAATACAAACATCCGAATTGAGAACCTCCTCTTTTTGGAAGACGGTTAAAAAAAACAACTAGAAGAAAATTTCAAAAATTCAAAAAGGCAAACAATTAGTTGTCATTTCGCATCCTGAAAAACTAAAACTATCACGTAAACTGACCTAGTTTGAAAGCAACTTGTGGTTGTATAGCATATTTCATGCAGGAAGAGTTTTGATGAATTCGCCTATCTCCATCGCTTGCCAAGCAAATGCGTTGTAGACTGAAATATTGGCGACTCGTGTATCATACGCTGTTCATTACTTTGTATGTTTTGGCACTCAATGGACTAAAACTAGTTCGTCATGTTGTTTCAGTTACAATTAGAAAGGTTATATAAACACTTTCTATTTTGTAATAATTTCAAACCGGCTAAGTACGAGTCGGTCTCGCGGACCAAGTGTTCCGAAACATTATCTATAAAAAACGGCAAAAAACTCATATATCTGTTGTTTGGAAGCCCCTTTGTTAGAGACACGCTCTGTTAACGCCGACTGCCCGGCTCCTTTTGTAGACGTGTAGGGATAGTTATATGAAACACCACGTACTCCGAACGAAGACATTTATTCGAACATTTCCTTTACCTTATATACCTTCGGATGTAACGAAACCATAGCGTGATTTACAAAATCTAACAACGCCATCTAGGGAAGTAAGTGGTAATTAAATATTATGTTAACAGTTTGAACATACCGCCCACCAAGGACTCAGTCCTTTCAACCGCCCACCATGACATCATAAAAAAAGTAATCTGAATAAGAGCGTGTTGCCTCTAAAATCCTGGGTGTGCAGCCCTTATAAAATTAAACAAGTTAACATCCTGTTTAAACGCATTAATGAAACAAAATAAATTACATTTTACACAATAAACATAAAATTTGAGTGGACTGTATATAAATAAAATTTGTTAATATAATAAAAATCAATCAAAAGTACTAATAATTAATGTTTAACCTTCATCGCTTATTGGTAAAATACAAAGTTTTGACGTTGGACGCTTGACTTGAGAGTCTTTACACTTTATGGTAGCTACTCGAACCAAATTGTCTTTACCAGGGTGTAATTCAATCACCCTGCCATATAACCACTTGGCAGGAGGTAAATTGTCTTCTTTTACGAGAACAACATCCCCAACCTTTGGATCGTTCGTACGTTTGGCCCACCTATGCCGTTGAAAAAATATGCTCAGATACTCCCGAGACCAACGTTTCCAAAAAGATTGAATCATCCTTTGTGTCAATTGCCAACGCCTCAAGCTACTCTCCGTGTTATACTCATAATAATAATCTGGTGCTACCACAAGTGGCTCTCCCACCAGGAAATGTCCCGGTGTCAATGGATACGGATCTGTTGCAATTTCACTAGCTTGTGACAGAGGTCTGGAATTTAAGCAAGCCTCTATTTGCGATAAAACTGTACTCAACTCTTCAAAAGTAAGAGTCGAGTCGCCTATCACCCGTTTGAGGTGATGTTTGGTGCTTTTAATTCCTGCTTCCCAAAGACCTCCAAAGTTAGGTGCATGAGGCGGGATAAAATGCCACTCTGTACCATTATTTGCCAACACAGAAGCTATTTCTCTGGGAACAGAAGCACATTCATCGCGAAACATTGCTTTAAGCTCTTTCGAAGCCCCGACAAAATTTGTGCCATTATCACTGTAGATCTGACTACAGTGCCCACGTCTGGCGACGAAACGCTTAAAAGCTGACAGAAAACCCTGAGAAGT
The DNA here is from genome assembly GCA_954870645.1 of Agrotis clavis. Taxonomy (NCBI): domain Eukaryota; kingdom Metazoa; phylum Arthropoda; class Insecta; order Lepidoptera; family Noctuidae; genus Agrotis; species Agrotis clavis. The sequence goes on along the minus strand of OX940939.1, from coordinate 8,709,439 downwards.
CAGATCAGAAACCGCTTCTATATGTACAGCACGAGTGGCCATACATACGAAAAGACATATATAGCCTTTGTAGGACTTGTGTCCCCTACCCTTTGAAGTTCTGATCTGAATCGGCCCTGCGTAATCGACACCTGAATGTAGAAACGGCTTACTTGGCGTTACTCTACATGATGGCAGCTGACCCATCAGCTGGTGTTTTGTTATACCTGCATAACGAATACATGGTACACAGTTGTGTATGTGATTTTTAATAAGATTCTTCCCTCGAACAATCCAGTATTTTGTCCTCAGAAAGTTGTGTGTCAATTGGGGTCCTCCATGTAATACTCGCTCATGAGCATCTGCTATGAGCAACTTCGTTAAATAGGATTGACAAGGAACTATTATGGGATGCTTCATATTTTCACCCAGTGGTGAATTTTGTATCCTTCCACCCACCCTCAACAGGTCTTTGTCATCCAGGAAAGGATTTAAAGAACTTAAACTATTGCTTTTACTGACGTCTTTTCCCGCTTGAATTGCTTTGATTTCGGTCTCAAACCACACCCTTTGACATTGTTTTAGGCAACAATGCATCGTATACACAATTTCCGCAGCTTCTAGATAAGATGGTAGCTTTGTTCGTGATTGCCTTGGTGTTTTCAACCTCAAAAAGCGTCTGCAATAAGTTAGTGTCCTGGTCATTCTACGAAAAGATGAAAATCTGGACCACATCTGTTCAATCGGATTATCATCTACTTGTACTGTATGAACTTTAACAGATTTTTGGTCCAACTTCGTCATTATAGCCTTGGGTCTGCTATATTCTATAGTTTCAGATAGCAGCCATGCTGGCCCTTGCTTCCAAAGAGAGTCATTTAAGAATGACGTGGGCGTTGTGCCTCTAGAAGCACTGTCAGCTGGATTGTCTTTCGTAGAAACATAATGACATTGAGTGGAATCAAGTGCTGTAAGAATTTCAGAAGTCCGGTTTGCAACGAAAGTCTTCCAACGACTTGGATGATCGCTCAACCACGCTAATACCACCGTTGAATCAGTCCAAGCGTGAAGATTGGATTTTGATACCTCCAAAACACGAGCCACTTCTAAAAGTAGCTTTGTAACTAAAACTGCCCCACACAGCTCCAATCGTGGTATAGTGATTTGCTTAATTGGTGCCACCTTTGTTTTTGCAGTTACCAGATTACAGTGAACATTACCCTCAGCATCAATGATCCTGATATAAATAACAGCAGCGTATGCTACACTCGACGCGTCAGAAAAACCATGTAACTCAACTTGTTGGTCATCTATTCTCCTTTTCAGCCACCTAGGGATTCTAAAGCCGTTGAGAATTGGCAACTCATTACGATAAGTTTGCCACTCGTGTTGAAGTTCATCAGACAGCTCATCATCCCAATCTAGACCAGCGATCCACAGCTTTTGTATGAAGACTTTAGCGGTAATTATACATGGCGCAATCGAACCAAGTGGATCATACAATCGCGATATCTGTGATATAACTGATCTTTTAGTTTCAGGTGCAGACGGTGACGACTGAGAGAGACAAGGTAAGTTTACATTATAATGGAATTCATCTGAATTGCGATTCCAGGTAAGACCTAAAATTCTAGTGTTTTCATCTTCTCTTATTTCCAGGTTTCTTTCAGTATCGAGTTTTATCTGTTTTAGTAAGTGTTCACGGTTACTGGTCCATTTTTGTAAGACAAAGCCTGCTGAATTTAAGAGAGCATTAAATTCGTGATAGATTTTTACAGCTTCTTCCTCCGTCTGGCAGCCTGTCATGAGATCATCCATGTAGAAGTCTGTAATCACTCTACTAGCAGCCAATTGATACAATTTTCCTTCATCACTAGCAACTTGCTGCAATGCCTTCACTGCCAGGTAAGGTGCACTAGATGTACCGAACGTTACTCTCAAAAGCCTAAATTCCTTTATATCGGAATGAAATTCATCTCGCCATAAAATCCTTTGAAAGTCCACGTGTTCATCGGCCACCTTCACTTGTCGATACATTTTGACAATATCGGCAACTAGACAAACTGGATGTTGACGCCATCTCATAACTATATGGCGTAAATCAGGCTGCAAGCGTGGTCCAACCATTAAGGTATCATTCAAGGAAATGCCATCGGATCCCTTGCATGATGCATCAAATACCACTCTCAACTTAGTGGTTGATCTCTCTTCACGGATAACAGCATGATGCGGTAAGTAAACAGCACCCACCTTATTCTTTTCGTCTTCATTGGAAATCTCTTCCATATGCCCAAGTGATAAATATTCATTTATCACATATGAGTATCGATTTTTAAGTTCAATATCTTTCTTTAGTTTTCTCTCAAGACTGTATAACCTTTTAGTTGCTATTTCTTTTGTGTTGCAGGGTCTTTTATTGGATCGGAATGGAAGATTCACGATGTAGCGACCAGTTTCATCTCTGCGTGTTGTAGCAGCAAAGTAATCTTCACATGCTTGCTCTTCAGGACCAAGAATTGTCTTTTCAGAACCTGACGGTTCTGCCTCTAGTTCCCAAAATCTTTTCAGGATTTCATTGTCTTGGACCTTGGCGTGCATGCTTAGAATTACGTTGTGACATGATTGCAATTCTACGTCATCATGAACTTCACCCGATACAATCCATCCAAAGTATGTATCTTGAGCCATTGTATTACCTCTAGGGTCCTTGATTAAGCCTTCTTTTAAAACTTTGCAATAGGCTTCCGCTCCTAACAAAATATCAATTTTGTTAGGCCTGTTGAAATTTGGATCGGCTAATTCAAAACGATTGAGTTCTGGCCAATCCACCAAAGTGAATTTCCTTTCAGGTAAAATGGAAGTTACCTTACTCAGTACATAAGCTTTAATTTGAAATTTGAAGGCAGGATCACGTAACGACTGAATGCTTACCCTAACTATATATTTTGAAGTTACGTCGCCCTGACCTCCACCTAAACCCGAAATAGAGGTTTTAACCGCTATTTTCTTTAAGTGTAATAACTGAACCGCAGCTTCCGTTATAAAAGAAGCTTGCGAACCCTGGTCTAACAGGGCTCTCAAAACTTGATGATACCCATTGCTAGACCTAGCCTTGACAAGGGCTGTAGCCAGTACAATCTGACTATGGACATTTCTAGCAAAATGGGTTGAAATATGAGGTTCAGCCGTGGCCTCGTTCTGTGGTGTTTCTCCTTGAGTACTAGATTGAGCCTGGGAAGAGCTGGTATCCCTATTAATTTCTATATTTTGATGCAGAAGAGTATGGTGCTTTCTGTTACACATTTTACATCTAGTATTCACACGACAATTAGTAATGAGATGACTGGAGCGAAGGCAATTAAAACACAAACCATGAGATTTTACTACCTGACGACGCTGATCAACAGTTTCCCGAGCAAACTTCTCACAATGACACAAGAGATGCTCTTCCGAACAAAGTGGACAGGATAATTTAGCAACCACGTGCAATGCTTTGGGGTAACTTTTAGACCTACTACCCTGTGGTTCAACAAATTCTAAAGCCCGAAAACGTTTCTCTAAAAAATCACGAAACACTTTGAAGGTGGGAAGGTCCTCGCAAAATTGACTTACCTGTAATTCCCACTGTTTCCGAGTCTCAACGTCCAACTTTGAACTGATCAAATAAATAACAATTATATCCCAAGTGTCCACCTGCACCCCTAGATTTGATAGCTCATGTAAGCAATCGGTTGTGGTATCCAAAAGCTCCTTGAGAGCAGTGGATGCCTCACCCGTCATTTGTTTTTGGTTAAGTAGACGCTTGAGAGTACAATTGGCTAAAAATCTCTTATTATTGTATCGACTATTTAACAGAGTCCAACATTTATCGTAGTTTGCTTGGGTTATCGGAATATGCTTTATGAGCTGTGCTGCTTCACCTGACAAATGTGATCTTAAATAATGTAAACGTTGTACGTCTTCAAGATTCTTATTATAATGAATTAAAGACAAAAATAGGTCCCTAAACGATGTCCATTCGTAATATTTGCCATCAAAAGTAGGAATAGTTATCTTAGGTAATTTAGTAATAGACATAGTTTTTGGATCTTCATGCGACTCATTACTCGGTTTGCAGGACTGAGACGTACTAGGTAAAGCGTTTTTCAATTCCACTTTATAGTCAATAAAAGTGTCTGTGACCGCTTCAAAAACATCATTCTTAATATAATTTGTTGCGTTTAAGTCACTTTGTTTGAAGTTAACCAAAAGTTGCTCATGTTTCCTTGTAAAATCTTCATACAATTTATCTAAAATCTCTAATCTGGACTCCACATAGGCTTTGTTTATTCTGTCTTTTGGAGACTTCTTGAAGTTAACTAGTCCCCTCTCAATGCGATTTTTGATGTCTTCTAACAGCCTTAACTGTGCTTCCATGTTGTTAATAAGCCAAAGACAGAAAATTCAATCGAAGAATACTATGTGCCCAATTCGTATTTTTTTCTAAGTGCCAGATTGATGAAATTTTTCTAAGTGTTTGAACCGCACTTATTCTCTAACCAAAATCGGGCATAGGTTCCCCGTCACTCCAATTTTTGAGGAATTATTCTAAGTCCTATCTTTACTTTCGCAAATTTTTCTAAGTCCATGAATTAATTTGAGAATTTTACAAGTCTTTGACACTTCTAATTGTATTAAGATTGTACTCACGGTTTTTTTTTTTGCACTTTGATCACTTCACTAAACCACTTAAACAGTTCCGCTCGGCTGCGCAGACCTCGCTCCGCTCAGCTCCAGATTCCCTCCGCTCAGCTCCGGGCTCGCTCCGTCGAATGAGGCGCTTTTCTTCAAAAACGTTCTGGATCGGTGGACCTTTTGTTAACGCAGACTGCCCGGCTCCTTTTGTAGACGTGTAGGGATAGTTATATGAAACACCACGTACTCCGAACGAAGACATTTATTCGAACATTTCCTTTACCTTATATACCTTCGGATGTAACGAAACCATAGCGTGATTTACAAAATCTAACAACGCCATCTAGGGAAGTAAGTGGTAATTAAATATTATGTTAACAGTTTGAACACGCTCATTTGTAGTTAGAAGTATTTATAGGCATCGAATTTACTCTGTGTGTATCGTGTATGTATTACTTACATGTATTTCAGTCCTTATCTTATAAGATCCATCATCTTTCTATGGAGCATTTCTTGAATTAGGGTCACTATGCAACGCTTGGAACCATTTAATTGAACCACTCACGCTTTAGCTAGACGATAAGACCATCCCGCGAGAGGTTTCAGTACCTGCCAAACAAAAAGGTTTCAAAATGAGAATGAATATACTTACCTACGAAAATAAAATAGTAATGAAACGATACATTATTTATAAATGTATGTAAATGAAATCCACTGTTTTCATTTTCGTTCACTGAAACGGTACGTTTAGATGACACGGCAAAGTGATGTAATGGAATGAAGCCGAGATACCTAACCACTTATACAAATGTTATTTCTCAGTGTACAACTAAAATAAACTTATAAAAGATTGATTTAGTTCACCGACAAAGATTTATAACATAGAGTTAATCAGTCAGTCGTCACGTCCTAGCATCGTTGTGCAAGGACGAAATAAATGCACATGTTTGCGTTTATTTCATTTACTGGATTTGAAAGAGATTTTGATTTTGATTTCTGCACAAACATTCTTTGAATGACGTAAATGTGTGCTAAAATAACGATTTTAGGAAATTCATAATAATAGGGTTAAAATGGAAAGATCAAAATTTGTTTGAATATAAACTTACCAAGCCTGCCGGAGTCGCACGACTGTCAGCTATCAGAGGCCTTACCACGAGCTCTTAACGCGATCCAGTTTAAGCTGTGGAAAAGGGACAGAGCTATACAAGTCGTCTAGTGCCATCTCTTTCCTACATCCTAAAGACTCACGCTTTAAGAGCTCATGGTAGGCCACCAGGTAACTATGACACTGAAACGTAAAAGGGCTATTGAAGGATCATCATTGATTTTGGTCAGTACGAGCCTGTCAGTCCCTCTTGTCCCGCCCTGGGAGGGAAGGACTCATTTCATGATATTACCTCGAAAAAAAAAACTTATCAACCAAATCGAATAAAAAAAAAAAAAAACGCCAGGCTTCAGGATTTTTCGGAAATTCAAATCCCAAAAAGGGCAATTCAAAATGAATGGGGAATAATACGAAACCCAGAAAAGTAAAAAAGATAATCTATATTCTATTGACTGGAGATAAAAGTGATCATACAATCTATGTATATTCTAGGTCCGGCTAAAAGATGAACGATGTCGCCATATAGTGTTGTGTAGTTCGCGAACGAACTAGTTCAAAAGAACTGCTCCCACAAGGCTCCCACTGATGAACTAGGCGAACTAGATCCCACATTTCCTGCTCCGTAGTTCGTTAGATAGAATGAGTAAATGTGACGTCAATTTTAAGGAAATGTTCCGACACTGTTCAATGTTCTTGTCGCAGTAAGGAGCAGTTTCAAAACGAGCGAACGAACTGCTTTAAAATATTATTCACTAAAAAGCAGATCGTTCGATCGTTTAAAACTGCTCCTGCTGAAAAGAGCGAAAAGTTGGGGTTGAAACACGAACTAACGAACTAAAAGAGCGAGCTAGTTCATTTAGGATCGGCGACCTAAACTGATCGATCTCAGATGCGAACTATACTATCGCCAAATATCTAATGTCACATTCCAGCCTCGTGCATAAACATACGAACTATTCTGAGATTAAAGACATTTCATGGTCTCAAGATATCGGAAGCTGTCGCATTACCGCAGTTTGTGGATCGTCTGGTGACGGCATTTCGTGAGTTATGTCCCTAGACATGTGGATAGATGATGGATATAATTATGTTTCACGTCAATCTGAGTGTAGTTTGAGGTTAGTGCAAATCGTGCGCCAATGTGGTTATATGCAACGGTTGGATTGATACAATTCGATCGCAACCCAAAATATCGTTTTGGGTTGCTATCGAAAGTTTTACAATATTTTTATTAGCGTAAGATTTAACGAGATTTTTATCCTGTGTCGTTATCTGTAAGCTTTGCCAGAAGCGCGTCTAGTTTCAATAACCTACCGCGTGAGTTGAACATTGATATTTTTTGTACATTCGCTAGCACAACGAGACGAATATTAGCCAAAGAGTTCTTCGATAAATCTAATCTACTTAGCTGCGCTCAAACTGTGGTGACACAATGATTAAATGTAGTAAAATAAGCTGCAATGACAAAGTTTCATACAAATTTTCATCCCCTATAAATCCCCTTGGGGGTAGAATTGATAATCCTTTCATAGGGGATGCCTACGTCATAACATCTACCTGCATGCCAAATTTCAGCCCGACCCGTCCAGTCACTGGTTTGGGCTGTGCGTTGATAGATCACTATGTCAGTCAGTCACCTTTGAGTTATATATTTAGATAAAAAAAAAAGAGAATTCTTTGCAATGCGTTATGGCTATTGTATCGGTCGATCTGAAAGCCGCATCGCCGTTGATTTCTTATAGAGAATAGCATAGAGAGACGTCCTACTATACATACGTATTTCTGTTAGTAATTACCCATATCAAAATTAAAAGGATATTGAACCTCCTCTAAGCAACTAGGAATGCCATATACTATGTGTGACAGTGTTCTATATTTTTGAATAAAAACAGTCTGTTGCGAATACACACATCAAAAGTGTCTAGGGATCAAGCATTTTTATGCGGATTTCTTGAGATTGAGATGTGGCTTTGTAATAAATTTATGATTTTATAAATTTATATGGATCCTTTTTGGTGCATTTCATAATTTGAATCAGGAACTGTAAATCAAATTCGAGTAAAAGATGAAAATCAGCTGTCAATATTTTCCCTATAAAAACATACAACGCATTGAAGACATTATTAGTGCTACTGTTTCCCTACTACTGATTAAAACCAACGTTATTATGGAGCGGCGACGTCATTTAAGCAGGGAAGAAATGCTCAGAGCCGTGGGAATGATAGAAGCTGGTTCCCGGCAACGTACTGTGGCTTTAGCTCTGAATACAAGTCAGAGTGTTATCAGTCGACTTTGGACACGTTACCGAAGCACTGGTACCGTGGCTGAGCGCCATGGAGGACGGTATCGCTGCACCACACGGAGACAAGACCGATACATTCAAATCTTAACTCGAAGAGCTCCAACAATAACCGCCATGATGTTAGCCGTGAGGCTTCATCACTCTTCAGGGAACTTAATTAGCGACCAGACAGTCAGAAACCGCTTGCATGAAGTGAACCTTCATTCCCGAAGACCGCTACGGGTACCACCTATAGCAATGCACAATCGTAGGATTCGATATCAATGGGCTCTTGAACACAGAAATTGGACAGAAGAACAATGGCGTTTCGTGTGCTTTTCTGATGAGTCTCGTTTTGGTATGAGACCGGATACAAGACGTATACAACACTGGAGAACCCCTGGACGCCAACAGCGATTAAAATCCTGCCAGGAAGTCCATCCTTATAGTGGTGGAACCATCATGGTATGGGCGGGTATTTGGATCGGCGGAAGAACTGAGTTGATTTGGATCAGAGGCAACCTCAACGCTCAAATTTATGCTGAGACGATTGTATCAGACGTCATCGTTCCTCTACAAGTGCAAATCGGTCCCTTATTTCAGTTAATGCATGATAATGCACGACCGCACACCGCAAGAGTTGTAAGACAGACTCTCGCCGCAGCTAACATCAATGTCCTGCCCTGGCCTGCTCAGTCGCCAGACTTGAACCCGATTGAGCATGCATGGGATATGCTACAGAGAAGAGCTCTGCCGAATATGGAGGGTATCCAGTCGCAAGAAGACCTTTTTTTGTTGTTGCAACGAACATGGGCGGCCATTCCACAGCGTGATTTGGATGAACTCATTTTGAGTATGCCAAACCGATGTTCTTGTGTTGTTAGTGTTCGCGGTAGAAACACGGATTATTAATTGTTTAAGTTACCCAATAAAATTTTAAAGAAAACTGTCATTTCAGTCTTTTTTTCGAACTTTAATGTTAGTGGTTCAAATGTCAAAAATCCCTTTATTAGGAAAATGGCAAATTTCTTTATGAATGCAAAGGTGACTTGGTTTATCGTTACTGTGACAAACGATAACACTTTATTTGATGAATCCTTAAAGAACATTTTAATTAATATCAATCAGGAGAAAAGTTATTGCAAAAATATATGTTGATCCCTAGACACTTTTGATGTGTGTAGCTAACTAGTTTCAATAGGTTATGGGCTTCTCCCGATTTTATCAGATTTTTTACGTTTAAAAAGATAAAATTGTGCTAGTTAATTCGCGGAAACATGAACTCCAACTACATTGCAAGTGTGCCGAAATTAAAAGGGAGAGAGAACTATGATGAATGGTGTTTTGCGGCACAAAACTTACTGGTCTTGGATGGCATGGACGGTTACATCAAACCGCCGGCCGGTTTCGAAATCAAGCCAGTTGAAGATGCAAAAACCAAGGCAAAACTAATATTGACAATTGACCCCAGTTTGTACGTGCATATCAGAAATACGGAAAGTTCAGCAGCATTATGGTCTAAGTTGAAAACCATGTTTGACGACTCCGGTTTCTCGAGGAAGATAACCTTACTTCGACATTTGATTTCAATAAGATTGGAAAGTTGTGATTCGATGGCTATCTACATCACACAAATCGTCGAAACAGCTCAACGGTTAAATGGCACAGGATTTACAATAACCGATGAATGGGTGGGATCCTTATTATTAGCTGGTTTGTCTGATCATTATTCTCCGATGATAATGGCTATCGAACATTCAGGTATAACGATAACTGCTGATGTTATTAAGTCAAAGTTGATTGACATGGAAGTTACCAATGAGTCTGGAGCTAGTGGAGCTGCATTCGTAGCGAAAAATAAATATACGAGCAACACTAAGCAGAAGAATAATAACAGTGCAAGTACGTCAAACAACAAGACTGAGACAATAACTAAAAAAGAAGTTGTTTGTTATAAATGTAAGAGTAGCGGACATTATCGAAATCAATGCCCGTTATTGAAGAAAACTTCCAATAAATGCGTTTTTAATGTTGTTTTTATAAACGGGAAGTTTAACAAGACGGAATGGTACGTCGACAGTGGAGCAAGTGCGCATATGACTGTAAACAAGAATTGGTTGAAAAACATAAACTTATCACCATGTTTACCAGAAATCATCGTTGCTAACGAATCAAAACTGTTGGTTGATTGTACCGGAGATGTTGACATAGTTTCGGATTTGAAATGTCACATTACTGTCAAAAATGTGCTATGCGTGCCAGGTTTGACAACAAATTTAATATCAGTTAGTGAGCTTATCAAGAATGGCAACAGAGTTGTATTTGAAGAAAAGCATTGTTATATTTATGACGGAAGTGATGCTTTAGTTGCGATAGCTGATTTAACTGATGGTGTTTATAAACTGAGGTTGCAGTCGCCAAATTACGCATTGGCAGCACCTGCAGTAACCGGAAGATTATGGCACAGGAGGCTGGCTCATATCAACAGTCAAGATATGAATAAAATGAAAAATGGCATCGTGGATGGTTTGTCCTATGATGGTTCGTTTGACATAACAAAAGCAGAATGTACCACTTGTTGTGAGGGAAAGCAGATGAGGTTGCCATTTTCTCATGTTGGTGAACGAAGTACAAAACCATGTCATCGTATACACAGTGATTTGTGTGGACCAATGGAGGTAAATTCATTAAATGGCAGCAGATATTTCATGCTCTTTATAGATGATTATAGTAGGATGACTTTCATCTATTTCCTCAAACAGAAAAGTGAAGCTTTAGCTAGATTTAAAGAGTTTAAGTCGATGGTAGAAAACCAAAAAGGAGAAAAAATAAAGATTTTTCACACAGATAATGGACTTGAATATTGCAGTAAAGAATTTAAAAAATATTTAAAACAATATGGTATCATTCACCAGAAAACTAATTGTTATACACCCGAACAAAATGGTATTTGCGAAAGAGCTAATCGCACAGTGGTGGAAAAAGGCAAATGTCTTTTGTATGATGCAAAGTTGGACAAGAGATTTTGGGCAGAAGCGGCCAATACTGCTGTTTACCTTAAAAACAGGTCCATTGTGTCAGGAGTACCGAAAACCCCTTATGAACTATGGTATGGGTCAAAACCCAACCTCAGTCACATCAGATTGTTCGGAAGTAAAGTGATGGTACATGTCCCCAAGCAGAAACGACTAAAATGGGATAAGAAAGCAACACAGCACATCTTAGTTGGATATGGAGAGGATGTGAAAGGATACAGGTTGTTTGATCCTATCAAAAACACTATTATCACCAGCAGGGATGTCATTGTATTAGAAGGCGAGACAGGTGATATAGCAACCAGTGAGGAAGCGATATGGATACCAAATGAGACAGCACAGCAAAGCGTGGAAACACCTGAGATCAGTGTGGAGAAAGAGAGCAGCGATTCAGTGGGGGCATCATGTGTTCCAGAAGTAGAGGATCAGAGTGACAGTTCTTCAGTATACACTGATGGTGAAGAAACATTTCATGAACTACCACCAAGTAAAGTGCAGGAGGTCCAGACAACATTGGTTCCAGATATAGAGACTTGCGTAAATACAAAGAGGCAAAGGAAAAAGCCAGAGCGGTATGGCTATAGCAATATGTGCGTATCTAGTTCTGTTTCAGCATCTGAGCCGATCTCATTCTCAGAGGCTCTGGAAGGGCCTGAGAAGGAGCAGTGGAGGCGTGCTGTGGCTGATGAGCTGCAGTCATTCGAGGAAAATGATGCGTGGGAGCTTGTCAAAAACCCAGGTGATGTTACTGTAGTGAAGTGTCGTTGGGTGTTAGTTAAAAAGTTTGATGTGGACAATAATGTGCGGTACCGGGCTAGACTTGTGGCCAAAGGCTTTACGCAAAAGCCAGGTGTAGATTATAATCAGACTTTTGCACCTGTAGTTCGTCATTCCACTCTTAGATTATTGTTTGCTCTTAGTGTTAAAATGGGAATGAGTATTACACATTTGGATGTAACTACTGCTTTTCTAAATGGTGTTTTAAAAGAAAAGATTTACATGTCAATACCTGAAGGGTTTGCAAACAAAAGTGGGGGAAATGTGTTAAGATTAAAACGCGCGATTTATGGTTTAAAGCAGTCTTCTCTAGCATGGTATGAGAAAGTAAAAGATTGTCTTTGTAAATTAGGTTTTAATAACAGTCAATATGAACCGTGTTTGTTTGCAAGAACCAAGGGTAAAGTTAAAATAATCATTGGATTATATGTAGACGATTTTTTGATTTTTTCAAATAATGACAGGGAAACTGAAAACTTGAAAAAGTTATTGGGTCAAGAGTTCAAGTTAAAGGATTTGGGTCATGTTAGACAGTATCTAGGAATGAGAATAAATGTAAACAAAGATAAAAATGTAATAACTGTTGATCAAACACAGTACATTGAACAATTAGTTGAAAGATTCCAGATGTCTGATTGTAAAACTCAAAGTACTCCTATTGAACCAAAGTTGAATGTAGAAAAAACTTCAGAATGTTCACCTAATGTTCCTTATCAAAAACTTATAGGTAGTTTAATGTATCTGGCAGTACTAACAAGACCAGACATTGCCTATGCTGTAAGCTATCTCAGCCAGTTTAATACTTGTTATAATATAAGTTGTTATAATTATGCAAAAAGAGTATTGAGATACTTACAATGTACTAAAGATTATTGTTTAAAGTATACCAATAATGACATGGATTTACAAGGTTTTGTAGACAGTGATTGGGCATCTGATGCATTAGATAGGAAGTCCTATACAGGATTCTGTTTTATGATGTCAGGGTCAGCAGTTTCCTGGCAAAGCCGTAAACAGAAGTCAGTTAGTTTATCCAGTACTGAATCTGAGTATGCAGCTATGTCAGAAGCTTCCAGAGAAGCTGTTTATTTAAGGAATTTAATTCATGACATTACTGGGAATTTGTATGTAATTCATTTACATTGTGATAATCAAAGTGCTATGAAATTGGCCTCTAGTCAACAGGGTCATAACAGGTCAAAGCATATAGATGTGCGTTATCATTATATTAGAGATGTCATTAATGATAACATCATTAAACTTAAATATGTTCCTACTGAAGAAATGCCTGCTGACATTTTGACTAAGGGTTTATGTCATATTAAGCATTATAGGTTCATGCATATGTTAGGTGTTGTATCTAAGTAATGTTTGCTTATTTTGATAAGTGGGGGTGTTAGTAATTACCCATATCAAAATTAAAAGGATATTGAACCTCCTCTAAGCAACTAGGAATGCCATATACTATGTGTGACAGTGTTCTATATTTTTGAATAAAAACAGTCTGTTGCGAATAGCTAACTAGTTTCAATAATTTCATTATCCAGATTTATATTTCTATGACCAATTAGTAATGAAGTGTACCAATGCCTGGCAGCTGTTCTAAGCACGTTGCAGCAACACATTGTGAACAACGTGAATATGACGATACTGTAACTGTATACTAGAAGTTCGTAGTAAATCTAGTTGTTTGTGTACTGTCGTAAATTATTTGTTTCTCTTTGAAGATGTTATCTTTGACCATGATCTGCAAACTATGAATATAGTAATGATCTCATTAAAGCGGTGACTAATTTTCAAAATTATGTGTGAAAATTGTAAAATTTCGTGAACAAAATAATAAAACTGTTTAAAGCGTTTTTATGCAGCGTTTCTAACATTTACATCATCGCCATTTCTAATACAGAATGTTTAATTACCTAGTAAGGTAGTGTAATTGGTACAAAGAAGCATCTAAAACTGCATCGGACCGCCGTCACCGTAGGGGCGGGCATTTGGGCGGCGAGTAATGGGCGACTCGCTGTCCGACCTTGGACTATGCCCGGGTCGACGGCGCGATGTGTTTCACGCGCGCCTCCAAGAGTGTCAGCATAATGACGGACACTCTAGAGGGCCAAAGCCTGCCGGGATCGCGGGACTTACCGAATTTCTGTGACCCTGAAACGTAAAGGGCTATTGCAGGACACCGTGGATTTTATTTAGTACGAGTCTGACAGTATGAGTAAGCTCTCATTTGATGATTTTAACCACGAAAAAAAAAAATTATATCGCACGTGTCTCGTAACAAAATAACCGAAATATCATTATTATTTTCCCGTAACCCAGTTAATCACAATCGTTCATTATCGAGACATACGTACCCTGCCAATATTTTTCTATACCATAGAATACATAGCTACACAAAGATGGCAACCGACTCTCGTTAAAGAAACTCTCGTGAATGTCTTCCACGTGTAACGATCCAGTTTATGGCTTTTTATGGCTGTGGTTGTCTGTAAGTGGCCTGTTGGAATAAAGTCTAGAATAGTTTAGCAGAAGTGGGTTTTAGCTATTATGGTACGTTTGAAAAACTGGCTGGTAGTCTTTTTGAAGCATCAATTTGAAAGTGTGAAGTTACCTTGTCAAGTTGATTTCTGATTGTATTTAAAATTTCTGTTTGGGTCAGGTTGTGAACGGTCTCAGGCCTTTCTTAAAAGAGCACCGTGGCCCTGGAACATAAAGGGCAAACAAACAAACAGGGTATTTTTACATCGTAAAATCATCAAATGAGTCCTCCTACTGAGCGCGAGACGAGACGGACTGTCAGACTCGTACTGACTAATATCATACGGTGGCTTTCAATAGCGTTTTACGTTCCAGGGTCACAGTTACCTGAGGAGATAGTCGCGCGACCCTGGGAAGTGTGTCTTCCGATCCACTCAGGGCGAGAAGACTCATTATTGACAATTTTACCACGCTAAAAAGGGCAAGTTATGAAGGTCAAATAATAAATGATATTTATTTTGCAAATAGGTTTTCACAAACACTTTTACAAGGCAAAGCATTTTTTTTTTTTAGTTAATGAGGCCGGTGTTTTGTACCTGACTACTCTGAGAAGAAACATCCGAAACAAACTCAGAGGTCTCTTTTAAAGTTCAGACATTAAATTGGTTAAGTCACGAGGACCCTGCAGGTTTGTGTCCGAGATGGTCTTTTGAAGAAAGAGCCATACAAATTTGAGTGGACCTGTCCAGTCAGTGCAAGCATTAATTGTCAGTTATCGTGAAGCTCGACTCATAACTCAAGGAGCTCAACTTAAGGTTGGATGGTGGTACTGTCATTGAGTTACATCTAGACTATTGGAAGCTCAGTCTGCTAGGGCAGGTAAAAGTTCAAGTTGTATTACCGGTGCATGGCTTACTGTACGTACTTTGTCCGCGCGGTTTGGCGGATGCTATGACGTAGAACCGCGCGCAGAGACGGTAAACGCCACTCGTACACGCGGATGGGCGGTATCGAGTGAAAATTGCCAAGATCTTTTAATAAAAACTTCGTTATAATTTTTTGTTAAAATACAATTGGTCCCAAGTCTACTATTCCAGCGCAAATTGCTCAATCAGAGTGAAAATAAACAAAATAAATTAGGTGCTTCGGAGTTCAAAATTGAGGTCAATCGCGCGCTCCGAGGACCAGCATCTGTGACTTTCATTTCTTTTTATGTTTAATGAGATTATTTAAATTTTAAACATTCAAACTAGGCTGATTTATAAATGGGCATGATGACAAAATGTATAGCAAATCTAATTAGTCAGTAGTTTTGAAAAGTAATGGAGATTTTTTTTTATTTCTATGAATTTTGGCAAAGGTAAAACGTCATCAAAACTCTGGAGGGGGTTTTGTGACGTCAAAACTCAAAAATTATACTTTGATGAGACGTAAAGAGTCGTTCCGTAATTCCTGTTAGGAATGCCACTTTTCCCGAGCCAAAATCGGATTTAGGACCTGTTCAAGTATGTAGGTGTTAAAGGGATTGATCATTATGAAAAAAGGAACTTCGGTCCAAGTTCTCGAGTTCCTTGATCTATAATTTACAAATAAAAACTTTTTGGAAACGTTTTGAAACGAATAAACACACAACAAATAACGGTCGTAATAGCTTAGTAAAAGTAAGGTCCAAAATTACGAACTCCGAAAGTAGGTTAGGACTCGAACCAAAACGTTCCTAATATAAAAAAAAAAGAAAAACAATATTTTTCAACCGAAAACAAATTAGAGTGTGTCCAAGTACTGTGGCCATAAATTATTGCGTAGTCCAATACTTTTATTACGAACTCCTTGTGAACAAAATAAACTTTACCGACCGTTGAGCTAATAACAAAAGTTTGGTAAGCAGAAATATGGGCCGGTCAGTGGCGGAGAAAATTGAGTGCGATGACCTTTGGTAGTGAGAATTTCCGGACGACGGAAACACATTAAGAATATACGATAAGTACAACTAGGGTTTGCCTTCGGTTTTACTCGCTCTAGGGCTGATTTTCCAATAGTCAGATAACTTTTATCTGAGGAATTAGAATAACCGTTTGACATATTTTCCATACTGTCAAACCGCCATTTTTATTCCTCAGATAAAAGTTACGTCGAGCTGTAATAAAAAAAAATCTACCTAAGCAGGGTAGACGAAGCCCCGCTTCGCGGGGCTTCTATTTCTGTGTACAAGGTTTAAAGGAACCTAACCAAACCGAACTTCGGGGTGTCCCTGAAATCTTGCTAAAGCGAGTTTTAGATTTGGTGCACATTCAGTAGGTATATTTGGTATACAAAAAGAATTATTAATGCGCATTTAAATTTTAGCCAAAAAAAACAAAGGTAATGAGAAAAAAATTCACCGACATCCGAAAGAAAAGTAATTTTACATTTTGTGTGAAAATCGGTTATATTTTTTTTCTGTTTTTTTTTTTTGTCAGATATAAAAGATACAGACTTGTATAGATTGGATATACCTACGGGTGTCTTGTATTTATTAATTGCCTTTTGTTATTTTTTAATATTTCTGCCATGGCTTCAAGGCCTTTATGCCAAAAATGTCTGTTTTGTTATTACGAGTACGTTTGTAATGCTACAAACAGCTACAAACTAAAATAATTAATAGATTTAAAAAATCTAAAAACCCACGTTTTTAAATATCCTAAAAATAAGAAAATAACCCTACGGGGTTGAGAGAGGGGGGGGGGCACTCAAACCGTGGGGGCGTATATTATTTAAGGGATTATTTATGGGATATTATTTACAAGAAGTGTATAGATCGTGGGTGCAACTTGCAAAGATACGCCCCCACGTTTTGAGTGGCCCCTCTCTCAACCCCGTAGGGTTATTTTCTTATTTTTAGGATATTTAAAAACGTGGGTTTTTAGATTTTTTAAATCTATTAATTATTTTATTATTTTTATCTTTGTTCATCGAGTTTGAAGCCACCCTGAAAATTTCAGCCTGCTAGCTTATCGGGAAGAGCCTCAAAGCCTGTCCGCCATTTTGGACGTCCGCCATATTGGATTTAAGTCTCATGTCTATTTTTTTCGTATTCCTGACAGCAAACCCTTTCATTTGATACCCATATCATGGGGGTGGATTTCAAACAGCCAGTCTGCCATCTTGGACGTCCGCCATATTGGATTTAAGTCACGTGACTATTTTTTTTCGTATTCCTGACAGCAAACCCTTTCATTTGATACCCATATCGTGGGGGTGGGTTTCAAACAGTCAGTCCGCCATCTTGGGGAGGGCGCCATATTGGATTTGTTATGACGTTTGTTAGCTAGTCATATATTGTCATCAGAATTCAGAGCGTGTGCAAAATTTCAGCCTTCTAGCTTATCGGGAAGTGCCTCAAAATTCTTCAATTAAATGGTGGCTTCCATTTAATTCCATTCACCTGGAACGCTCCTTAGTGTAAAGTTCGTTTGTACTGTGCTCTCCATTTAAATAATTTTATAAAGTCAAAAAAGTTACTTTTTGTGTGTGTTGTTGATTGCAATAATTAGCCAAGTACTTGTGCTATCGAACAAAGTTAACCGGAACACGCAGTGAACTCTGACTAAAAAGTTATAGTGAAAAATCTTTTGAAAGTTTTATTCAAACGGCCATAGTCATTCCTACGTCAGTCAGTTGCCCCCCGCTGCCAACGACCACCCCGCTGACGCCTAACTTATGCTGAACATCGAAACAACACAGCGCTGTAACGTGACTCAACCACCAAGTACGTACTGAGTTTCGACTCCAATAATTGATGGCTAATCAAAGAACACCACCTAATTTACACGATCTGTCGATCAGTGAACCAAACCTACATAAAATGGATTCGGATGCTATTCTTTCACCCACTAACGTAACACAACGTAATAACAAAAGGCCAAGATTTCTTGATGAATGTTCGTTAGAAAATTTCTCATCCTTTAAAGACGAAATCATGTCTATGATAAACCAATTTCGGGTTTCGCAAAACAATCGCCTTGACAAATTGGAGGAGTACATGATATCTATTCAGGAGCAAAATAAGACTATACAAAAAACGAATTTTGAAATCGAAAACTCAGTCTCGCACCTTACGCTAAATGTCAAAACAGTCGAAGATAAAATTGACCAACTGGAACATGAACGTAAACAAATACATTCGCATATATGTGCTTTGGAAGATAAACTTGACTCCATGGAAATCTCAAGTCTTAAAACGTTTACGGAAATCAGAAATGTTCCCAAACTACAAAATGAGAAGAAGCCAGATCTTTTTGGATACGTCATGAACTTATCAAAGACTGTTAATTACCTGGCCCTAACTAAAACCGACATAAGAGATGTTGCCAGGATGCCTTCTAAGAAAGACTCGACCAGTTCTTCAGTCACTATTGAGTTTACAAACACGCTCACTAAATTATCGTTCCTAGAAGCCGTCAAAAAATACAACCCGTCTAAGCAACGACCTGAACAACTTAACTCAAATAATATGGGCATTCAAGTCTCTAAACAACCGATTTATATATCAGAATTACTCACTGCTAAAATGAAACGCCTGTTGTTCCTGACACGAGACTTTGCAAATACAGCTGAGTATAAGTATGTGTGGTCCTCAAACGGACAAATTTATCTTCGCAAAGAGGAAGGAAAACCTTACATTCGTGTCAAAAATGAAGTGCATTTAAATGAACTCAAGAAGAACCCTGGCAACGCAAATTGACTAGTCCTTAAGTTTCATCCTGATTTCTACTTGTTTTTCCCTGTGTCTGTAATCGTAGCTTTAAGAAATTATAAAAATAATGCATGCTTAGTTTTAATTAATGAATTTATTTCTACAATACTGATATCGAGCACTGTTACTGAATACCTAGTACTCGTACAACCTAAACAAACATTATGTACAATTAACGTCTACCCGTTGACTATTATCACTGCTTACACTGCAATAATCTCTCTGCGAATACGTTTCTACTCACCATATAAAACAAACACAACACCACAGAACACTAATCGCCTCGATTTCAATTATTATTTAATAGTTATAACCTCACTTTATTCGCAAACTGTTTCCTATTTATTAACACTGTTGATGACAGTCGTTGAAATTAACACTTATTTCTCATGCATTGTTGTTGTGTGTACATCCAAAGTCACCGTAATGTTTATAATTTATAACGCAGTTCATGGCTTTAACATAACCAATAATATAAATGAACACGTAATTAGCGCGACTGGTACCTGCGATGCGGTTACTTCACTCATCTTTCCATATCCCCACACATTTTTCTATACCACCTATCTATATACTCGTAGCTTGTACGGTCCTAATGACCCAAACGTAAACAGAATGATACCTACAACTAGATATTTATCCTTCATGCGTTTACTCTATAAGTGCCCACTATTTCTCTGTTCTTTCGTTTACATAAACATTACAAATGGCTAATCACGACGACGAACTGGATGACTTTTCTATATCTGAGGCCGTGGTCTGTAACGTTGACGATTGTTTTGGCCTCATCTCACATAATGAGCCGAGCATAAAAATAGTTACGCAAAATATACGAAGTATTTCTCGTAATTTTAACGATTTAATTGTTTTCTTGCATAGACTTAAGATGGAATGTGACGTTATAATTCTCACAGAGTGCTGGCTATCGTGCAATCTCACTATTCCAAACCTACCTGGTTACAAGTCTCTAATAACACAAAATTTTAAAAACCAGAACGATGGTATAATTATTTACTTTAAAGAATCTCTTAATATAGATATGGTTGAACCACCATTCTTAGAGAGCAACTGTCTGATTCTAACAATAAATAACGATATATCTATAATTGCAATTTACAGATCTCCATCATATACCAATATAACAACATTTTTGGCATCTCTAAACTCAACTTTATCTAACCTAAAAAACATAAAATCAGCTGTTATAATTGGAGACATAAACATAGACATTTCATTGGAATCACACGATAGCAAAGCACACGAATACCTTAATATGGCAGCTTTTCATGGATTTTTACCTTCCCATATTTTTCCGACCAGGCAAGGAAAAACATGTCTGGACCACGTTCTTCTAAAAACGAAATACAAATCTCACACATTTGTTTTAAATTCCACAATTACAGACCACAATGCTGTATTGCTCTGTCTTTACCAGGCTCATAGAAAATGTCATGCCCAATCTTACGCTTCTAAATATGATGTTGTAGCTATTTGTGAACAACTAAAGAATATTGACTACAGTTATATTGGAGAAATGGATGATCCTAATCAGGCTATGAATACATTTGTAAGACAACTACAAGATGTGGTAACAGAAAACACCACGATTGTTAAAATCTCAAGAAAAAAACGCATTATTAGACCCTGGATAACACCAGGATTGCTTAGGTGTATTCGAAACAGGGATCGTCTCCACAAAGTTTCACAAGCCTCACCTGATAATGTAACCCACAAACTTACATACACTCGCTATAGAAATTACTGTAATAACTTATTAAAGAGACTAAAGACACAACATGACAAAAATGAATTGAACAAGAACAGTAATAACAATAAAAACCTTTGGAAAGTTATCAAAACCATCACTAACACAAACAAAACAAAATCAGCTGCTACCGACCTTCTTGGAAATTCTCCTCAATTATCTGTAAACCAGGCTAATGAGTATTTTGCTAATGTTGGAAGTTCCCTCGCAAATAAACTTCTTAACTGCCCTACTACCGCTCAAAATCTCAGTGATACCCCGGTCTCAAACTGTACTAGTCAAAACTCATTTGTTTTACTAGATACACATGAAGACGAGGTCATGTCTCTTATAAATGGCTTAAAAAGTTCTAGCGCAGTCGGTCACGATAAAATATCTAACAATTTACTTAAATCTATAAAAGATATAATTGTACAACCCCTTACTCAATTATTCAATGCTTGCCTTAGTCAGGGTGTCTTCCCAGACGTTCTTAAAAAAGCTATCATTGTTCCTATCTTTAAGGCGGGGGATAGGCACCGTGTCTGCAACTATAGGCCAATTGCTGTGTTGCCCGCTATTTCTAAAATTCTGGAAAGAATAATTAACTGTAGACTTGTTAATTATCTTGAAAGTAACAGTTTAATTTCTTCAAGTCAATTTGGGTTTCGTTCAGGCAAATCAACAGAGGATGCAGTGCATAAACTTACTGACTATGTTATTAGAAATCTGGATGATGGTAACAAAGCACTTGGTATCTTCATTGACCTTGCAAAGGCTTTCGATACGGTGTCCGTCCCTCGTCTTCTAGCTAAATTGGAAAGCCTGGGAATAAGAGGTTTGGAGCTCAAATTGTTTCAGGATTATCTCAGTGGTCGAAAACAATGCCTGAAAGTGGACTCCTACATTAGCACTGATCTCCCTGTCTCTTTCGGTGTTCCGCAGGGCTCAGTGCTGGGACCTACACTCTTCTTAGTGTACTTAAACGATCTCTGTGAGTTAAATCTGGACCATGGTATCATCATTTCTTATGCTGACGATACGGCCTTGCTTTTTTCTGCTGATACATGGCACAATACTTTCACGCTGGCGCAAAATGGCTTCAACAAGGTTTCCAACTGGTTGAAACAAAATATCCTCACTCTCAACACAGACAAAACGATGTACGTCCCATTTTATATAAGAAATCCAAATAAACCTCCCATTGAACTTAATATAAAATCACATTCTATGCATGCTCATCCAACAAATGCTGGTACATGTGATTGTCCTTGTCTGGTTAGGAGATGTGAGATAAAATATTTGGGTGTAGTCTTGGACTCATCGCTAAACTACAAAGCACATATCTCCCTACTTCAGTCTAGGCTTAGAAAATTAATCTACGTTTTTAAGAACCTACGATATGTCGCGGATGAACTTATTTTAAAAAAAGTTTACAGAGCCCTATGCCAATCGCTTCTAATGTACTGCATCTCATGTTGGGGCGGAACCTCCAAAACAACTCTAATGCCTCTGGAAATAGCACAACGGGCTATTCTAAAAGTTAGCTCCTTCCGACCCATTTATTACCCTACCCATCTTCTGTATCGTTCCTGGAACTTGCCTACCGTTCGTCAACTTTTCATCCTCACCACAATCCTCAAACAACACTCACTTACCGCCATAGACAGAAGTATTCTTCTTAAACGTCGGCGCAATGATGTAGTCCCCAGGTCCAAACAATTTAAACATTCATTTACACACAAGTTTTTCTGTTTCAACGGTCCTTTCCTCTACAATAAACTTAATGCCACTCTTAACATTTACACACTAAGCAAACACGAGTGCAAAACCAAATTACTAAATTTTCTACTTACTTGCGATTACAATGCTACTGAAGAACTTCTAAAACAATTGAGTTAAAGTATTGGATAAAGTTACACCTACACTACGATGACACGCACGACACACACAACTGGTTTTATTTTATTTTATTTCAAATCATGTTTTAGAAAGTATAATTGTAAATTTTTAAATTTATTGTGATACATAACACTACAAAATGATCTATTATTGTTATTAGACTCATAATTTTCCGGGTTGTGAACTGCGACCTGAAATACAGGCTCGGCCTAGCTCAGGCGCAGTTGCTCAATTTAATATTCCTGTATTGTTAAACTACCTACAATAACATTGTTTTTGTTCATTGTTCAAAGTGTAAACTTGTTTTGGAGATAAATAAATTATTATTATTATTATTATTATTATTATTAATTGAGTTGCAAAAGTCCAACCGGAACGACAAACAAACAAACAAACAAATAAACAAACAAACAAGAAAAGTGAGTTTATAATAAAATAATTAATAGATTTAAAAAAATCTAAAAACCCACGTTTTTAAATATCCAAAAAATAATAAAATAACCCTACGGGGTTGAGAGAGGGGCCACTCAAAACGTAGGGGCGTATATTATTTATGGGATATATTTACATGAAGTGTATAGATCGTGGGTGTAACTTGCAAAGATACACCCCCACGTTTTGAGTGGCCCCTCTCTCAACCCCGTAGGGTTATTTTATTATTTTTTGGATATTTAAAAACGTGGGTTTTTAGATTTTTTTTAATCTATTAATTATTTTATTATTTTTATCTTTGTTCATCGGGTTTGAAGCTACCCTGAAAATTTCAGCCTGCTAGCTTATTGGGAAGTGCCTCAAAGCCTGTCCGCCATCTTGGACGTCCGCCATATTGGATTTAAGTCTCATGACTATATTTTTCGTATTCCTGACAGCAAACCCTTTCATTTGATACCCATATCATGGGGGTGGATTTCAAACAGCTAGTCTGCCATCTTGGACGTCCGCCATATTGGATTTAAGTCACGTGACTATTTTTTCGTACTCCTGACAGCAAACCCTTTCATTTGATATCCATATCATAGGGGTTCATTTCAAATAGCCTGTCTGCCATCTTGGACGTCCGCCATATTGGATTTAAGTCACGTGACTATTTTTTTCGTATTCCTGACAGCAAACCCTTTCATTTGATATCCATATCATAGGGGTGCATTTCAAATAGGTAGCTGGCTGCCATCTTGGACGTCCGCCATATTGGATTTAAGTCACGTGACTATTTTTTCGTATTTCTGACAGCAAACCCTTTGATTTGATACCCATATCGTGGGAGTGGGTTTCAAACAGTCAGTCCGCCATCTTGGGGAGGCCGCCATATTGGATTTGTTATGACGTTTGTTAGCTAGTCATGTATTGTCATCAGAATCCAGAGCGTGTGCAAAATTTCAGCCTTCTAGCTTATCGGGAAGTGCCTCAAAATTGAGTTGCAAAAGTCCAACCGGAACGACAAACAAACAAACAAACAAATAAACAAACAAGAAAAGTGAGTTTATAAAAACGTGGGAAAACGTGGGAAAAATAACAGCGATTGCCTAGGGAGATGCAACTGTATAAATTTTAATTTTGTTTTTTTCTAGTTTGTTATAGAATGGGGTCAGATGAGGTCAGTATAGGAATCTATACTTGTAGGCCGCGTGTAGGTCCAATTGGGAAATAAGGTTGATCCAATTGGAAGTTGGATCAAAACATGGTCAAATCAAAATGTGTTTCGGAATGCAGTTCTATATGAAGTTGTTTTTTACACTTTGATAAAAGGTAGCTTAATTGTGAAAAAGTCTTACTTGGCGGTTTATATTTATTTTATGTGGAAAAAAAGCCAATTGTAATCAAGTGAAAATGTGGAACTATCTCTGTCTGTCTGTACCTTTTTACAAGGGTGGATTCCACCAATTTTCATATAAAACCTGTTTTATCGAACTAAGTTTATTCATTCGTTTTCAGCTACATTTTCAGTAAAAACGGATTAAGTAAGTATATTTCAAAAGTGGTAAAATCTTCTCAAATATAATGGTTTTTGATAATATTAGGTTTTCGTAGGTATACATTATATTTTATTCCGAATAATGTTATAGAATAATTTCCGATTTCCATGCGGGTGACGTCACGGGCAAAAGCTATGGCACCAATAAATATTTAGCAGAATATAATTGACTTTAACCATATCCTGTTCAGACCCCTATGCTTTGATAAAAACGGAATAAATTTATAATAAATGGAGTCACCTTTAAAATCCCGACAGAGTTGCGTCGATCAGACCCATACATTATAATTCTGGCTCAATTTTTTCATCATTTCTTTTAACGTGTTCCCCTGAGTCACGGTCAAGGTCATCTTGATAAATATTAATAAAGTTGAAACTAGTTTCTACGTGCGACTTCTTTCGCCTGGAGTTTTGACCCCCGAAAATCATCATCTCATAACATAATTATCATCTCATATCTGCCACGGTTTATTTATTTTTTTGTATTCCTGAATTTTCTTATTATATTTGCTATGGACACTTTTCCTTGCTACATCGTTCTTAAATAATGTATATTCTCAGTATGAATGATGTAACAAAAGATTTTTATTAATTACCTTTTTGAAAGAGTGCGTCCATGGATTTTTGTGCCCGTTCTTCTTCATAGATAGAGCCTTGAAATGGACATTTTTAAAGTGTGTGACTGGGACTGTAGCAACATATTTTTATAGTGTTTTTATTTTTGTCTTATAAGAATTTAAAAGCGCGTTGTAACAAGAAATAAATGCTGTGATTTGATTTGATTGAACTACCGCGTTGCTCGTTGTTATTTTTTCCGACTTTATACACAGAAATTGTGATAGCTCTTCTTTATGTGTGATATAAATATAATTTATAAACTACACGCAAAAATAATGTAATTTCCAACCAGAATAAAATTGAATTGGATCTTTATTTTCGGAGATTACGCCCTACATAAAAATAATATGTTATTCAGGGTAACTTGTAAAGTCGACCTTCATCCTTTGCTTTGGGGGTTTATAGACTTATAGTAGACATCATTAATATTCCACAATATTCTACCTACAACTACGAGTATCACTCAACGCCATCTAGTCCCAAGCTAAGCAGAGCTTGTGTTATGGGTACTAGACAACTGATAAACATACTTATATATTTCTAAATACATACATATTATAGATAAATTACACCCAGACACAGAACAATTAATGATCGTGCTCATCACACAAACATTAATTTGTCCTGGGTGGGAATCGAACCCACGACCTCCGGCATAGCAGTCAGGGTCACTAACCACAAGACCAACAGCCTGTCAGGACTGTCAGTCATTGCTGACTGATTTGATTATAGGAACTCCTATCCCCGTCCTATCCTATCCTTATCATTTTTGATCGTTTTTACTAGGTTATGGAGGTCCGATAGGCAAACATCGTGAGGAAAGAACCAAGAATTCGTAGACATTTTTGTGACATCTACCATTCTACCAACTTGGGCTCGCGTGGCGGCGATTCCGAGGCCGGCTAGGCGACACCTCGCAGCGAAACACGACGCCGGCCGCCGTGACTTCGTGTACAGTAGTTTTACGTATAGAATAATATTATATGTATTAGTTTATAGTTATTGTTTTATATCTATATGTGTATTGTATTTTATGGGCCTTTAGATGAGGTATTCCTCGTAGCGCTCCCGTTTTGAAGCGCTCCCATCTAAGCGCTCCTGTTTTATTCTTCCAAGCGCTCCCAAAAGGAGCGCTTGGAGGAACGATTAAAAATATTAAAATTTATTTCCTCGAACCGCTCCCACGTTCAAAAATAGGGAAAAGCATGAAGTAAACGTTATGAATTATATCGATATTTTTTTTTAAAAACTCATGTGCGCAACATTGACATCGAAGTTGCTTAACCAAATGACGAAATTGAGAGAATAATATCATTTTGCTTTCGGCACTCTTATGTGTATGAGCGCAATACGTTACTGGGTCCCGGCTCAGAGCGGGTGATTTTAGTCAGTAGGTGGTTTTAGTCAGTAAGAGTCTGACACTCTCTCGCCCCGCCTAGGACAAGGAAAGTCATTTCTACCATTGACGTAAACGATAGACAACTCATTGTCATAATTCTACGAAAAACTTCCGACAAAACATTGAGGTGTGCGGGGAGGGGGGTAATAATGGGAATCATAATGGAAAGAAATCATAAGCTTTCTAAACAATAAAAAAATATGAATAGGTACATATGTCGGCAGATTATATTCATCTATTTGGTGGACTAAAGCAGGGTTTTTCAACATTTTTCATGGCACGACCCCCTTAGTATGAAGAAATATTTCGCGACCCCCTACCCGTTGCTTTTTTCAAGCTTTCAATTTTGACGGCACGGTTAGCAAAGTGGCTGAGCGATTGCACTGCTGCGCTGCGTGTTGCTGGTTCGACTCCTGCAAATATTTTTATGATCTAAAAGCAGTGGCGTAATTTAAAATTGTCGGCGCCCTGGGCCTGTACAGCTTGCCGCCCCAAAATTTGAATTAAAAAAAACTGTCTAGTGCGAGTAACTGTGCACCGACATTTCCACACCGCCTTCTAGAAGAAAAACCTAAAGCAGGAGTATACACTCATTTTGTACTACAAATATAAGTTTTTAAGTTCGTAAACGGTAAGAGTACGCTCGCTGCGTAGTTCATTTTTCAATAGTAGTTTCCACAAAAGCATTATTGAAAAATTAATTATGTATAAAAATCGAGGTCATTAGGTCATGGAAACTTAAAACATATTTTCAAGAGCGCGCGCAGCGAGCTCGAAAATTTATAGATTTCTGGACTATGAAAAGCCAAATCTACAAAGAAGATTGAACGCAGAGTACTCTAAAAGTTAAACGTTTCCGTAGTACGACAAACAAGTTTTAATCTAAAACCGAGATAAAAAAATTAAAGACTTGAAGAGTGAGCGCGGCGTGTGACAGTAAATCTACTATTTCTACACCAACATAAGACAAGTTTTCATTGAAAAGTGACCTAAAAAAGTTGACTTCTTTTTACCTTCACAAGCATACCCTTCATTAATGGGCAAACGTAGCGAGGCGGAAAAATTTTAGCATATTAAATTGAAATAGAGCTTGATAAATGTAAGGTTCTCAACTTTTAACCACTCTTCTAGAGAAGCTTCGCGACCCCCAAAACCCTGGACAATGGATTTACAATAAAACAAACAAAAAAAAATACCAAACCCGTGCGAAGCGGGGACGGGTCGCTAGTTGTATATTATAACAATGTGTTCTAGTTATTATCGATAATTACAGTTAGTATAGTCCCATCTCTATCCGAAAGTTAATCATGGGAGCGCTTCGAGGAAATAAAGTTTAATATTTTTAATCGTTCCTCCAAGCGCTCCTTTTGGGAGCGCTTGGAGGAATGAAACAGGAGCGCTTAGATGGGAGCGCTTCAAAACAGGAGCGCTACGAGGAATACCTCCTTTAGATGCCTGAAATAAAGGATAAAATAAATAAATAAATTACAGCAGTGATAATGATGCAGGCAAACAAATATTTCAAGACATAATATGTTTTCATTCAATACCACTCAATACAAAATGATTGATTGGCAAATTTTCGCAATGTTTTTCGTTACAATTATCGATTCCAATAAATTAATTCGTAGTGGAATGTTTTTATTGATTTATCTTAATCTTTTGTATATTATATAAAAAATAATAAAACAAAAGATAAAATTTTTCAATCGCATACCTTCTGTTAATCCTTAAGGAAAATACTAATTAGCGGTTCTACAAATAAGTAACGTTTTTATCTTTGATTTAAATTCTTAGCTCAAGTGTTCATGATTTGCAAAAAGTGATATTATTTTGTTTATAACATTTCGCTAATAAATAATAACAGCCGCATAGATCAAAGTTCAAGGGAAAGCCGTACTCGTCGAGTTTGGTCTGTGGATGGGTAACAGACTCCGTACCTCGGAAAGCACGTAAAGCCGTTGGTCACGGCTGTCATTTGGAGATCTTTGACAGTTGTTGCTGTTGGTCAGAAGCTCGACGGTCTGACAACCAGTCTTACAAGGGTAGAGGTATCCAGTTACTGGATTGTGGAGGTCGGATAAGAAGTCGCTCCATGTAAAATACTGATATTCAGCTGCATTCGTTATACTGGAAGCCGACCCCAAAATAGACGGGATAAGAAAAGTTTCCAGGCAGATGTGATTCGTAGTATAACATTATAAAGCTAAGCTTTTCCAAAATGTATCAAACCGCATCAAAAATTCTCCCTTTGTCCAAAAATCTCCTAAAACATTCTCACAAATTAATAACTTCCAAAAGAACGTCGCTTAAAAAAAGAGCAAGCCCAGTAGCCGTACATATTATTACTAACATCTAACGTCTTACCTTGGTAAAATAAGCTATACACGACTACGACTTTGACTTAGACTTTGAGTTTGACCTCGACTTTGACTTTGAGATAATAGATTTATCAACAGACAGACTGCGGCAAGCGTTGCTTTACCTTTGTCACCCATCCAAAGATAGACTTCAGCAAGAGTTGCTGTCATCTACCTTTTTTTAACCCCCGACGGAAAAAGAGGGTTGTACCTATAAGTTTTACGTGTTTGTCTGTCTTTCTGTGGCATCATAGAGCCCGAACGTATGAAGCGATTTCAATTTCGAATGACGAGGTAGTTCCCTAATTGTCTTACTTGACATTCATGTTCCGAAAAGGTGTGACCGTTTAATTGGAAAACACCGGATTAACGATTATTACGTTTGTGATTAGATAAAAATAAGTCTTCCGATGATTATTTCTTGATTTTACAGTATTATGTCTGGCTGGCAACATAAATTAGTTTTACACACTTAAATCAATTTTTTAGGTAACTACTTAATATGTAGGAATGTTATCACCTGATTCCATTTGCCTGTTTTTATTATTTACTTACTTATTATAGTGTAATGGGATCCAGTTTGACCAGTCCATAAATAAAACGTTGCCAATATGTCTGCGTTTACCGTGGATGTTTTAAAACTACTATAACAAAATGAATTATCATTATTTTGTAGTATTTTATAAGTATACGATAACACAAAACACAGCTATACATTTTTTTTTCTAAAAGTATTTTTTTTCCACACTAGTAATTTCTCCTGTATCGTGGGTGCGTTTAAAAACATATAAACTCATAAATACATCAACGCCCAGACCCGGAACAACTATATTAAGTAGATCATACAAATATTTGCTCCGTCCGGGAATCAAACCCACGACACGCAGCGCAGCATTCCAATCGCTCAGCCACTGCGCTAACCGTGCCGTCAAAGTTTTAAACTAATGTTGTTGAATATTAATTTAAAAAAGTGCGAGTCGGACTCGCCCATAAAGGGTTCCGTAGCAGCAAGTAACATAATATGATAGTTCTTGTAGTTGGTTGTAACTTTGAAAGGTAAATTGCAGTTTACGATTTATGACGATAAAAAAAAAACTAATTACTCGATCGCGTTCAAACCAATTTTCAATTGAAGTTTACATGGTAATGTACATCATATATTTTTTTTAGTTTTATCAGTCTCTTATTTTAGAAGTTACAGGGGGGGGGGGCACACATTTTACCACTTTGGAAGTGTTTCTCGTGCAAACCGTTCAGTTTAGAAAAAAATGATGTTAGGAACCTCAATATAATTTTCCAAGACCTATTCATAGATACCCACACGTATGGGGCAGGCGAAAAAATATATTTTGAGTTTCAATTCTAAGTACGGGGGGTACCCCCAAATTTGGTTTTTGTTTTATTTTTGTGTGAAAATCCTAATGCGGTTCACATAATACATCTACTTACCAAGTTTCAACAGGACAGCTCTTATACTTTCGTCAAAAAGGGCTGTGACTTGGGACGGACAGACAGACATGACGAATCTATAAGGGTTCTGTTTTTTGCCATTTGGCTACGGAACCCTAAAAATTACTTTTGGAACTTTGATACTTATCATTTCCTGTAAAATTCTTAGTAAAATTTAGTCAATTTGGCTTTTTTTCGTGATTCACGTTTATTAGGTGTTATTGAGAGGAAAAGATATTTAAGTTCTTTTCAATTTTGGAGATTTTACAGAATCACCTGATATACCAGTGATGTCTTTTTTCATTTCCGATTCGTGATTTCATCCGTTGTAAGTAGTTATCTTGACATTTAAACTTCGTATTCCCAAGAAAGCGATGCCGTCATAATAATATATGTAATACTGACGACATCTTGTAACCGGCATTTTGACATTTTTTAAATGACAAAGATTTTTTACCGTCACAATTTTGTAACATCGCATGTTATGAATTAATTTTGTGGACACTCTACACTTACAAAAAGTTAAGCCCCTTGTACACAGGGCGACGTAAGTCTCCGATACCACCTTACGACTTTGGTATCCAAGCGACTATTGCAAAACAAATCCATAGAGGTTCGAACACAGGCACGCGTCAATGGATACCAAAGTCATAAGGTACGTAAAAACAAAAGCACCTTCATCATCATCAGTCTATAATATTCCCACTGTTGGGACATGACAGGCCTCCACTCTGTGAGAGGAAGTGGGCAATCCACCACGCGGGCCCAGTGCAGGTTGGTAGATGTCACATGTCTTCGAATTTGATGGTTCTAGGACATGCCGGTTTCCTCACGATGATTTCCTTCACCGTTTTGAGAGCAGTGGTGATAAAATAAATTACACAAAGTAATGCGCCATGCTGGTTTCAAACCAACGACCTACGGTAAGTCGAGGCCGATACCACTGGGCTACGACTGCTCTTTCAAAAGCACCTTGTATGGAATTGTTTGAAGCCAGTCACATAGACTACCGGACCGCTTTCGTTTTTCATTGTGACTGGATTCAAACAATTCCATACATTACAAATATAAACGCTTCGGATCGCATTCGCCTCGTCTGCATGTCAGTTTGACAAAGGCTTAAGTGACTAAAAATGTTTTTTAAACGCAGGCACGATATAGTAGAAATTCCTAGTGTGAAATAATGCTTGGAAATAAACGAGGTACATTATTTATATCGGTTTCGTATCGTGCAAGTTAAAGTGCTGATTGAAGAAAACCGGGTTATTGGTGCACAAGTTAATTTGGTTCATGTGAATTTAATTGTTGTTATGTACTTAGATACAGTGCATGGCCCGGTTAGTAACGGCCCTGACTTACGAGTAGGTCGTGGGTTCGAACCTATTGTAATTTTTTTCAAATTTCACATGTACCTCAATGGAATTTACAATGTTACCATCAACACTGCTCTCTTACAAAAAAAAAACGTTTTCCACACGTTGTTTTTTGTTATATAGCATCACCAGCCATCCTAAAACCTCCCAAATACCCTGTCTGTTATGCCGACAGTTTCTTGAGGGTTGTATGGAACTCCAGTCACTGAGTTTCGTTCCGAGCGTAAGGAGGAGGATTGTCTCTTTCTTACGCTTTCCGTCTCCTCCTTCGTCCCGTTGACCCGTTGTCCCGTCATAGTGATGGGCCGGAGGGAAGAAAAAAATGGGAGGGAAAAAAAAGATTGGGAAAATATAAAATTATACTCGTATTTAATTTTTAGTTTTATGGCATTATTTGGCGGTATGTACAATTTGCTCCACAGTTCTTTTATAACAAACGGGTTCTAAACGTGAAGACTTGTAATTGGCTGTCAGATTATCGTACTGTTATTTATCACTATTGTATTTAGCTGTAAGTCTTCCATAGTCTTTAAATAAATAAATAAATATGGGAAAATAAAATAAATTCCCGGAATTTTCCCAAACGACGGGAAAATAAATATTGAACCAATAACAATGTTAAAAATATGTAAATAATTATTGTATTAGGTGGTAATAAGGTGGTAGTAAGGCCTGCAACCGCTGGGTCATGCCAGTATTGATGTAGGTACTCTTTTGACATACTCATGCCATGGACTCAAACAGAACTTAATTGTACGGACCCTCGTATCCAAGGCGATAGGAGGGTCCGTACATTGCTTACTGCTTATCGAATGCATCACTCACGGTCTTCGGTTATGAGATTGTATATTCGAGGTTGAGATTTTCTAAACGTTAAGACTTTGATTGACACTAATGGTGGCATGGAAATATGACAGAACAAGCAGCTTCACTGACGTTTTTTCCGGGCCGTACATAGGCCTGATGCAGATGTAGACATATCTGCGTCGGTAGCCTGGCTACGATCCGGAGACTTCTTTGGAGAAACCAAAGGTTTTGTCAGAGCAATAATGGATGAAGTTCTGATGACATATAACTACCGGAGATTTATTGTGAAGGATAGCAGGGCTGACGGCTGACATATGTCGGGCATGCCACCGTGTCCAGGTGAATCAATCTATCACATTTTCTCCGGGTGTTCTCGTCTCACTAACGGAGAATATTTGCATAGACACAACCCTGTAGCCTTGTAACTTGCTCTAAAATACAACCTTGTGGAATCAGAAGTGCCGAACTACAGGTATGTGCTCGACCCTGTTCTTGAAAGTAGCAATATGACACTGCGATATGCACGCGCTGCGGGAAGAGCTCCATCGCGATCTCAGGGCAGTATGGAGGGAGCGTCCGTCGCAACAGAGGTCCGGGTACGCTACAATCGCAACGGTAACACCCTCTCTTAGAGGAGTGGCTGGATAGGCGGCTCGGCGTCCTGACCTACCGCATGACGCAGGTCCTCACCGGACACGGAAGTTTCATGAGGTACATGTGTCGGATGGGGAAGCAGGAAACGCCTGGGTGTCACCACTGCGAGGACCGCCCGGAGGACACGGTGGAGCATACGGTGCAGGACTGCTCCGCTTGAGCACCGCCGTGTCCTCACGGCAATAGGCAGAGACCTCTCGCGCCCGGCTTTGGTTGAAGCCATGCTTCGGGGCGAGACGGTGTGGGATGCGGAGGATCCTTCTGCGAAGCAGTCATGCATGGGCCGAGTGAGGGAGAGGACAGCATCAGCGTCCGTCCACCCCAGCCGCAGTGGTAGACGCCCACGGCGCCGGACATCGGCAGATGGATCTCCAGCCACCATAGGCGCGGACATGCGGGCGGCGAGTAATAGGCGACTCGCTGTCCGACCATGGACCATGCCCGGGTCAACGGCGCGTTGTGTTCCACGCGTGGCTTTTCAGCATTTATTTTTGACCGTATTCATGAATTTGATTTCTGTTTGAGTTCGTTCACCCGTTCACTGTGTAGCGTTCACAGCTGATTCCAATGTTTCCATCACATTTTGCAGACTTTGAACTGGCAATTCATCGAAATACTTACAAATATCTTATTTTATTGGCCATATTAATAGGCCAAACGAAAAAAATTGATGATTTTTGAAAAAAAAAATTCTTTTAGGAATGTACTTGGTTATTGATACGAGTAAGCACACTAAATTCTTGCAGTTAATTTTTGAAGACCATATATTACGTTGAAAATCTGTTAGAGGCTCGAGAGTTTACGTTTGCCATTTGTCTACAAAGCAAGACTAAAAAAAATATAAATTGTTAGATTAGAGCTATGATTATGTGGCTATTTATACGTACAATACCCACTTTTCAGCGCACCAAGTAATAGATCTATCTTCAAAGTCAGCTGATTACTATTATAGGTATAAAGCCGCATTTATAGCAAAAGTAATATTCAAAAAACAACCTAATAATCAGAAAAAGATCGGTGTGATACTTTTCAGACTTGTTCGAAGTTGATTTTAAGTCTTTTTAAATAAATACGTATCCACAAACATTTTCATACATAAAATCCCTTACTTTTATGCTGTAACCATACTTTTACAATAAATGTCTTTTTTTTTAACCACTCACATGCATGCACAGACTCACAAAAATGCAAAACTTTGTAAAAAATAAATTAAATTGCATAATTTTATACGAAAAATATTTTCCCGTCATTTGGGAATATTCCCGGGAAGAAATGGGAAAGTATCGGGAATTTTCCCAACTCGGGAAAATTCCCGGGCAAAAACCCATCACTACGTCATAAAGTAAGCGTACAATTTTATACTTAAATGCAATACTGATGAAGTCCCTTTTTTAGTGACAGAGCCAAATGCTATTTTTCTGGTTGGTGGTACCTTATAAACACAAATAAACAAAGACATGAAGTATTCAAGTACACATAAATCGAAGCCAATGATTAGGTATAAAGTTCAAAGTCAATGTCTTTACGTTAATCCTTTTAAATCACCGTTTAATCCGTTTGAAAGACTGCCAATGCACTCATGTTTTGTGTTTATTATTGCCTACTTTTACCCGCAGTTATACTCGCTTGAAAATCAAAAACACACAGGTATACCTCATGTTGTGTGGAAATTATGTTTCATCTGAAATGGACGTTGAAGTCAGTTTGCGACGCTCCGTACCCTCGTATGCCACAAAAACAACATAATTGTAGAGAAAACTCTCAAGTTTTATTATTTAAAAAGTTTGTCATCATAAAATGAGTACGAAAGAAAGTAATGTCGAACAACTGCTATTAGGTGCCATTTTTTCAAAAAAGCAGCGCGAACGCTTTAGATACGAGTACGAGGTCGCAAAGCCAAAATTCGGAAAGAGCATCTCAAAATCTATAAATGATCAAATTTCAAAACTCCTCGATAACTTTCCAGGTAAGTTATCCCTTTGTTTCGATCGAAATGAGTGGATTATCATCTTTATTAATGTGGTGTCCTGTTTAGGTTATAATTATATGTATATAATGTTGCCAACAATAAAATTAAACAGGTAAAATCCTATGTTTTTTCTAGATTTACACCTTCTACTCGTATAGCAAATTTTAATGAATCACTCAGGCATTGAGTAAATAATCGGTTAGTTTTTTTTTTCATAACTTCAAAGGACATCTATAATAACAGTTTGAAACCCCAAAAAGTTGCCTCTCCATCCACATGTAAGGCGGCCAGTATCACAGTAATAAAAAAGATAAAAGATTGCCTTGCCAATCCAGAAATAGGCCTCTCATAACCAAACCCACTACTTGTAACCTAACTGAGTTCAATACACCTATTGCCCTTAAAAATAGCCCATTAAGACTGCGGTTCCATTGAGGCGGAGCGGAGCAGAGCGGAGACGAGCTGAGCCGCGATCTTCCCGCACATCACATCTTTTCTCCAATCCGCTTCGAAAAGAGGAGCGCAATTGTTTAAAATATCGGGAAAACAGGCTAGATTAGGCTAGCGCCGAGAAAGTAGCGACGCGGAACGGAGAGGGGTGGGTCGGAGCAGTGCGGAGCGGAGAGGGGTGGGTCGGAGCAGTGCGGAACGGAGCGGCTCACTCATGCGCATATTTATTCATTTCCGTTAGCTAATATGATAGGCAAAGTAGCCTCGCTCTACCCAGCTTCGCTTCGCTCCACCCCTCTCCACTTCACTGGAAACACGTACCTCTTTTCACAGCTGGGGGGGTATTACAACGTCTTAAAACTGGCGCTAGACGACTTGTATAGCTCTGTCACTTTCACTCGCCGGAATAAGCCTGGTTTTAACTTTTTAAGATGTTGTAATACCCCCTCAGCTGCTCCACACCGCTCCACTCCGCCTCAGTGGAACCGCAGCCTTACCGTCCACTCGTGGCCCTTGTTAAATTTTATGTTCTTCGCAGTGGAAATCTACGACGTTTTTCTTTTGTTTGTCCTGGCAGACATTTGTAATTTTGTATGCAGCAAGAGACGCTAAATAAACGTGTAAATAAATATTTATGACATGTTTCGTGGAACAGTGTTACAGATGGATGGGTGTGATCGTAAGTGTATGTCGTGTTGTCCAAGGTCGTTGGGGAATTGTGGGGTATTTTTGACACATCACCATAGTTTTTGTAATGTACCTAATGCTTAAATTATGTTTTTTTTTTATTTATTCTGCCTAGCAACGAAAATTTTCAACGAATATTCTAATTGAAAGACTACTTCGTCGTTACAGGGCAATTTTTTTTGGAACTAAAACATTCCAAATCACTATTTTCAACTTTTATTAGTTTTCTTTTGTTTGTGTTTTCGAAAACTTGAAATCAAATAAACTTTTTTTTCTTTTTGCGCATTTGAAATATTATTCATGACTTAAATTGTACTTATGGAAAATAAAAAAACGCCTCTAGTGTACGAAATTAACGTCAAAGTTCCACTTTGTGTTTTAGAACTGGTGACCGCTACCATGAACTCTTAACGCGATCCAGTTTAGGCTGTGGGAAAGAGATGGCGCTAGACGACTTGTATAGCTCTATCTCTTTCCTACAGCCTAATTTGCTCCTGGTCTTTGCAGAACTTTACAAGTCCCAATTTTTTCGCCATACCAACCCATTTTCTACGATATCGTGATATAGGTATAGAACCATGGACAAGTTGGTAAGTTTTTAACCACAGTTAATCAATTTAGGGCGAATTTACAACAGCATTCTTCTAAGGCGACGCTGTGTCTTATTCAACACATAATACCTGTTTTGTTGGAATGCAAAACAGTCATATTTTGTCCATACCAACCCATTTTCTACGATATCGTGATATGCGTACAGAAAATATCAGAAGTAAGTATCAAAAGTGCCTTTCATACAACCGTTTTTATAGATTGAACTTGAGAATCAAGTGTATAGATCTGTGTTAAAATCCCTTATCGCTAATACTTTGTATCCGGCGAGACAATACGATAGAGTAATCCGCGCTTACGGCGCTTACGCTGTCAATCTAGATTTTATAGTACAGCTATTTAATTCGATAACAATATAGATAATAGAAAGTAAGTATGAAATCAAAGGAATGTCCTCAGCGTGATTTCACGTCTTTCGCGAGTGTTCGATAGAGACAATAGATGTGATATGACGATTTCCTTGAGTATGCGACAGAGACAAAGATACGGCTAAGTAGGACGGACGTGCCCACAATTAATGGACGCGGTAGGTTTCCAATCGGTTGATGTAAGGTAGTACCCATTGTCAATACATGACTATAATAATTATGTATCTGATATCCCAACTTTAATATACAGGGTGTCCCGGGTAGTGTTTTTTTTATGTGAGATGGGTTTGCTCTTGACCTTGTCTAGGTCAGGAATGACTAAGACAAGGTCGACGGTGGAGCGAGCTTACCCAGAAGAAGCCTGTTCACTCTAACTTTGAAGAGATTAGGGTTGTATGCGTTCGGAAACACAGACGCAGGCAGAATTCCACTAGCTCCTTCGCAGTCCGCATTAAAAAAGACGTTTGGAAACGCTTATGCTATTGTCAAACAGAGAGGCGTGCCGAAAGCGAAGCGAGGCGTTTTTGTTTGTAATGTATGCAATTGTTTGAATCCAGTCACATAGAAAAGCGAAAGCGATCCGATAGTCTATGTGACGGGCTTCAAAAAATTGCATACATTATACAAACAAAAACGCCTTGCTTCGCGTTCGTCACGCCTGTCTGTTTGACAATAGCTTTAGTGCGAATTGGTGGTATAGCAATAAGGTGAGGATGGTAATTTGCCGTGCGTCTAGATGTGCGATGATAGAAGGGGGCTGGTGGGATGAGGTCGTGGAATCAAACGGTTATTTTTTTTTCGGTTCAAAAGTTATGACCACTTTTCGTGTTCAAAATGTTCAGATAGGCCACAATGCCGAGAAATTGCAATTAAATTAATTTATCTTACGCCCAGACTGAGCAGTGGTGGCCCAGTGAGCAGTGGTGGCCCAGTGAGCAGTGGTGGCCCAGCGAGCAGTGGTGGCCCAGCGAGCAGTGGTGGCCCAGTGGTATCGGTCCAGACTTACGAGTTGTAGGTCGTGGGTTCGAACCCCGCCAGGCGCATTACTTTGTGTAATTTGTTTCATCACCACTGCTCTCAAAACGGTGAAGGAAAACATCGTGAGGAAACCGGCATGTCCTAGAACCTAAAATTCGAAGACATGTGACATCTGCCAACCCGCACTGGGCCCGCGTGGTGGATTACGGCCCACTCCCTCTCACAAGAGAGGAGGCCTGTGTCCCAGCAGTGGGAACATTATAGGCTGATGATGATGATGACGCCCAGACTTGAAGCAAGTTGAACATCGAGTAGGTAACTGTTTTGCTCGACGTTCGTACATCTGTATCCGTACAGAAAGTAAACCCCCAGACTATCGTAGAAGACACGAGTCTTGTTCCAGGCACACTTCAAGAGACTGTCAGCAAATAGATGGGGCCCCCATGGTCTATCGAGAGGAAACACCAAGGGCTGGAGAATTGAAAAATAGGTATTTGTGAAATCTATTGCTGTCGCACAGTGCCCACAACAGAGTTACAGAGCGCGATAGAGACAACAGCAGCTTGGACCGAAAATACCTTATTAAATGGCACAAAATCAACGATTCGTAGTCCCCTGATTACTCCTCTAAAACTTAACCGATTTCACTACTTTTTTCTTTAAAAAGTAAAGAAAGGCACTGGCCGTGTTCCTATGTTTTCCTTTTTTTATATAATCTCGTCAAATTTGTTTTCTGGTTATTTGAACACAGCGGAAAATCTGGCCATTTTTTTAGGATTTTGAATGTTCATATCTCTTTTAATAATTAATTTATGGAAAAAAAGAAAACATATAGACATGCCAATTAGTGGTCATAGATTTTTTGTAAAAAAATTATTGCTCTACTGGCATTATCCAGGGAGAAAACAGGGGACTACGTTTGTATGGAAAAACGGCCGTGGTGTTTCCTCTTAAGTACTTCTATTAACAATTCAATACATTACAAATAAAAACGCTTCGGATCGCATTCGCTTCACCTGTCTGTTTGACAATAGCTTTACTGTTTCTGACATTCAAACACAGTGGCGTGATCCAAGATACGATTTTTGATTAATTATAAAAACTGGGAAAACCCCAAATGCGATTTTATTAAGTCATGCGATGTTTTGTCATTGGTTTTCCTTTGTAATACGGAGATAAAAATGAGGATTACGTTGGAAATCTAGTGATTAGTATTCTGTGTTGACGATCAGCGTCAAAGTCGTCAATTGATGGAGCAGACTATTGTTCGAATGCGTGTGATAAGTGCCTAAGTACAGCTGCAGTAAACAGGTACACACGGATACACATCAAGCTAAACAATAGTTATTTGTTATGCAAGGCTGCAAAGTTGATTTTTGGCGCGAGTACTTGAATTGAGAACTGAGTGAGCGAAGGATTCTAAGATTGAATCCTGAGCGATGCGAAGTTTTCAAAGGTACGAGACGCAGAAAAACTTTGCTGCCGAGTGCAACACACAACTTTTCACCTCACACAGCGAGGAAATGCAGTGGGGGCGGCTCGCCTGTCAGTGTAGAAAACAATTGAATACAAGACGTGTTCGAATTTTGAACGACACTTTGTGCTCTAGAGCACAAAATGGAGTTTTGCGCTCAGATTAAGAATGAGAAATAGGATCTTTCCGAGCGTGTGAGGTGAAAAACCAGTTTATCGTGGTCTTATTCCGCGCATACAACGATCAGCTTATACCATATTGGTTTTGTATAGCTTGATGTGTAGCCGTGTGTACACACATCAAAAAAGTCTATTACAGACTTTTGGCTTCGACTTCGAAAAAACGAAATATTTTTTGTAACGAAAGATTATATCACGATTACTTCTTCTTTTTAGATTCTTTATTTAAAAATATATAATATTGAAAAATAAAACAGTTCAATTGATTCCTATAAAATTAAAAAAATATATGTCGGAGAATCAACACAGAAGCACAACAATTTAGAACAACGCCATCTATTATCGTTGCAGTGGAATCAAAACAGTAACACAATTTTGTTAATATTAGGTTGTTGTGTTGCAAATCCAAAACGATTTTCTAAACCAGTTCTCCATCAAAAAGATTAACTTAAGTACCTCACTTCTAAAAACTAGAAAAAAATAATCTGTATTTCCAAAATCAGTAAGGTCAAGGCTAAAACCGATAGCAACAACACAATTCTTTAAAAAATTGTTCACAAAAATTTAAATTTTCATAAACTTTTTCTAACGTTTTCAAAATTCAATTTCAATACAAATTCAATTTGGTACGCAACGTTAGAAAAACAGTGCATAATAATATTTTCTATTGAAATTCAATACGTTATAATAATTAATACATACGGCTACATACTGAGCTATAAAAACCAGAATAAGCTGATAGATGAACGTAAGGAAAGATAATATAAAGCGAGACCACGCTAAACTGGCTTAATAATAGCTATGTGTAGCCATGAGTACCTTAGTAGATATAGGTATTAAGAATTTTCTATCAAATACTCGAAGCTCACGTTTCTAAAGATATTTGTGTATTCAAACAGATTTGGGAAAGTTGCACGTGACATCTTTACTTTGAAGAAAAGACAGAAGGCGAGTTTATGACAAACTTGGCGCCCGAGCAATTGAAGTTCTTTAATTTGAGATTTAATTTTAGACTATAGGTCAGAAAAGAAGTAAAGGAAGAAAACATGTTTATTTCAATTACATTAATGCTTTAACATTATCAGCCTTACTACAAAAACTTAAACATCTGTTGAACACTTGTCTAAAAAAAGTGTGACTGCATAACGGACCTTATTTCAACGTCATAATCTGTCATTTTTTAGACAAGTGTTCAACAGACGTTTAAAAGTTTTTGTGGTACCGCGGTGAGAATTTGAGATCACCTTTTAAGCAAGAGGTCAGATGTGACAGAGTCAAAAAAACAAACGACAGAGACAAAGAAGAAACTTGTTCACTCTAAGGGCCTATATACACCAAGTTTTTTTAACGCGCCGCCGTTGACGCGCGTTTGTAGCGATACAGACGCGATACGCACGCAAGTCAGACGCAGCCTGTAGACCTTTTCACACCTGTATAAATTCAAATACGTTGTTACATAAAATATTTTGTCCCTAACCTTTGAGGGTCGGACTAAAATAAAACCACAAAATAACATAAACCGGTTTATTACTGCGAGTAACAATCTCCCGTATAATAGAATTATTCGATTAAATTAATTGATT
Source organism: Agrotis clavis (assembly GCA_954870645.1). Taxonomy (NCBI): domain Eukaryota; kingdom Metazoa; phylum Arthropoda; class Insecta; order Lepidoptera; family Noctuidae; genus Agrotis; species Agrotis clavis. Next base: position 8,667,791 of record OX940939.1, on the reverse strand, counting down.
ACATTTAAATTGAATTTCAATTAACATATTACTGTAACGTTCTTATCATAATAATAAAAATCATTAACCTTAACAACAGTCCGGGAATAAAATTCATATAAAACTACTGTGGTGAGATTCTTTACCCTTTCTAATTAATTAAAGCTAGCCAGTTGTAACCTAGGGGTTTAAAGAAGAGCTGGGGTCGTGGGGGGTTGGAGATAAACCGAGTACTGTTCCGTGAACAAGGTTACATTAATATAACTAAAGCAGAACTAAATAACTACCGGAACCTTCCAGTTAAAAACAATTATAATAATTTAATTAATGGGCGCCAGGGACCTGGAGAGTCCCGAATCCTGGAGCTGAAGATATCCTCAAATCTACTGTCACTTCCGGAGGCATGCAGAAAGAGCTCAAGATTCTCAACATAAAGTTCGGTGTAGTACCGACATCAACACCGGGTACCAAAATCACACCGGTGTTCCAAGGTGCGGTGATAACAAAAATAAATATAAAGAAAAAAAAAAAACCGTCACGCCTGCGCTCACGCTAGGCGGTGTCTGCCAGCCGTACAGCAGCCTCCCACCGGAGGCTCTCAGCGGTGTCGAGGAACGGACTTCACGTCCCGGCTCTAAGCTTCTGCCTACGATCCCGGCGGTGAAGCGAGTCCCCCGATTAGCCTTTTGGTTATTGCCGGGGAAGGCGGCGTGGGCTGCGGGCTGCTGCACGTTGCACCGGGCAGAACCGCGACGACAGGCGCTGTTAGGAATCCTGAAATAATCGTTAAGATTAGCACGACGTTATTCCCTCACTCACACACCCTTCGGGTGGACGCACAGACCACGCTCACTCCACTCAGGACACCGACTTACCTTTTACGACTGCGCACCAAAAACTATGTGTAACTCCTCAGCGAGGCGGGCGGCCAGTGACGCTCGCCATCCTCGCAAAGTCATTGCCGGAAGCAACCCAAGATCGGGTGACCACCACATGTCTAACTCCCGGATTCCATGGAGAAACTTATATCCCCGCAACGACCACCAACACCTCACACCAGAAATTCACCCTGAATACTGTGGAACGACACTTGCCACAGTCGGCAATAAATTACACAAAACTAGATTCAACTACTCCGTTCTCCATTATTAATCTGTCCTAATTATTTATCACAAAATAGTTTCAACCAGGGAAACCATTCCTACAACATTGCCGGGGTAAGAGGAGAGCTCCACCTGACAACATTAAAGTTGACATTTCCCAGAGACAATCCACGCAAAAGTCCACAGATTAAAAAGGTATCGATTCGGTCGAAGGTTCTCGAATAAAGTCTATATTGAAAAAATTATATCATTTCCGTTTATGGATATTTAGTTTATTATTAATTTCTTTTATTTATTTACTATTTAAAATTGATAATTATTACAAAATGAGTTAGTTCATACTATTTAAAGATTTGTGATCCTTAGATTAAAATATCGATTATTTTATGGTTGTTACTTCGGTAGAGGGCGCCTCGAACTGTCAGAATTGACGTTTGACGCAATGAATGTCATTTCAATCGTAAACAACCTAAGTTTTGATCAAAATAATATTGTGAAACTGTTTAAAAGAATTTAGAAAAGTGATTTATTGTTGGGAAATGAAACCAACGATACATAGGAATGGTTGACCAATGAATGCAGGTACTTGACACTTTGTTTATTAGAAACGCAGCCGCGAAATAGCAACCTGAGCCAGGAACACTAAAAAAACAATGTAACAGTACCTCCCCAACCACCAGAGATTTGACCCACTAGGGCAAATCTCGACGCTGGCCCTCCAGCGTTAAAGCAGACTCCAAAGTACCAAGCTCGCTTTCCAAATCCACTCCGTTCGAGCCTGAAAAGAATAATGGAGAACGAAAAGAAGTAAAAATTAAATAGGTATATGAATGCTGGTGCACGATTAGTATTATTATTTGTTGTAATATATTAACTAATAAAAATTTTTTTCCTGGTGCGAGTCTAATCCATTTACAAACATGTAAAAGACAAGCTCCAAAGAGTTTTTAAAAAAAATTAAGTAAGTAACTCTCTACGAACTGACCCAGTCTGACCCACTATGTTTATGTAGGACAGACAACCCTATTCCATCGTACACCACCCTTCACACCCCAAATGGGTAAACTGCCGACAATCATGCCGAGCTAGAATCCAAATAATACATTGAAAAGGAAAGTACAGGCCATTGCCTGGCAAAAAAAAATACTATCAAGAACGTATTCCATCAATGCAGCCTACACGCCCGCCATTACGGCCTTCTATCTCGGGACTATCAGTTTGCTGCCTTATCAGCAGTCCGGAGGTTTGGATACACGACAGGGTTGTTAAACAAGCACCCCCACTTCTAAATATGGTTAACAAACGTGGACACAGTAGGAACCTGTGTACCACAACAAACCTTAAAAAAAAAGCGGAAAATACCTGTAAACAACTGCAGACTAGCACCGTGGAAATAAATCCACCCATGAATAAACAAAAACCATTAAATTTCATTTATAACAATAAAATTAATAATGGACACCTGAAGATTTTAAAGCCTCCTAACCAACTACCAACCAATACTGATCCACCTACCAATTACAAATTCAATGTAGTTGAATCTAAATTTTGAAGATAAATAAGTTTTGGTGTAAGGCTTATTTAAGGAGTTACCATCCGCTCCCGCAAAGGCTTATTTAACGAGTTGCGTCCGCTCGTAAGAAACACCATGAATGGTGTATACCATTAGTATAAGGCGAACAAGCTATGTTCCTTGGTGTAGGGCTTACTTAAGGAGTCACCAACCGCTCCCGCAAAGGCTTATTTAACGAGTTGCGTCCGCTCGTAAATGAACTAGCTATGTTCTTTAGTGTAGGGCTTATTTAAGGAGTCACCAACCGCTCCCGCAAAGGCTTATTTAACGAGTTGCGTCCGCTCGTAAGGAACACCATGAATGGTGTATAATAATAGTATTAGGTAAACCAGCTATGTTCTTTAGTGTAGGGCTTATTTAAGGAGTCACCAACCGCTCCCGCAAAGGCTTATTTAACGAGTTGCGTCCGCTCGTAAGAACTAGCTATGTTTTACCTAAGTAAAAATGATCTATGGAATAGCGCCATGATCAATTCAAAAACCGTCGGTGTATGCTCGACAGGTTTAAGATATATAAAATGCAATGAATGGTTTAAGCCATCATTACACAATAGACCAAAAGTAAACAAAAGCAATGGTAGGTTGGATAGTACGGTATGGTAGTATTTAATTTATTAAAAAAAAAAATTAATTATGATTTACTATTATTTTTAAACTTTACGGTTTTAGCGTCACGGAACAGTACTTTACATAAAAGGTCGACTTTCATTACTTAATTAAATTTAATGGGTAGTTCCATTAAAAGTTAAAAAAAAATCCGAAGTCAAAACTGGCCGTCACAATTTAAGTAGATAATAATAAGTAAACGCTGTTACAGTAGCAGCGATCTTATAAGGTAAAACAATATTAGGGTTCTCCTTCTAAAAGGACAAATGTCCAGGTACAATGTAATGGTGCACAGGTAAAACAAAACTGTACTGTATAACGCAGTTATAAGTATGCAAAAAATGTCAAAGTAAATAATAATTATGTGCATTGTACAATTATTGTAAAATGTAAAAAAAAATATAAATTGTATAAAACAATACAAACACAAACAAAGGATTCCGCACGACGGTTTTTTCTTCTTAAAATTAAAATAAATGGAAGGTTCCAGAAACAGTACTCCGGTTTTTAAGTTACAGCGACAGACGTAACCTCTATCTCCAACTAATACAAACGTTGGTCGCCACTGTTACATAAAATATTTTGTCCCTAACCTTTGAGGGTCGGACTAAAATAAAACCACAAAATAACATAAACCGGTTTATTACTGCGAGTAACAATCTCCCGTATAATAGAATTATTCGAATAAATTAATTGATTACATTTAAATTGAATTTCAATTAACATATTACTGTAACGTTCTTATCATAATAATAAAAATCATTAACCTTTACAACAGTCCGGGAATAAAATTCATATAAAACTACTGTGGTGAGATTCTTTACCCTTTCTAATTAATTAAAGCTAGCCAGTTGTAACCTAGGGGTTTAAAGAAGAGCTGGGGTCGTGGGGGGTTGGAGATAAACCGAGTACTGTTCCGTGAACAAGGTTACATTAATATAACTAAAGCAGAACTAAATAACTACCGGAACCTTCCAGTTAAAAACAATTATAATAATTTAATTAATGGGCGCCAGGGACCTGGAGAGTCCCGAATCCTGGAGCTGAAGATATCCTCAAATCTACTGTCACTTCCGGAGGCATGCAGAAAGAGCTCAAGATTCTCAACATAAAGTTCGGTGTAGTACCGACATCAACACCGGGTACCAAAATCACACCGGTGTTCCAAGGTGCGGTGATAACAAAAATAAATATAAAGAAAAAAAAAAAACCGTCACGCCTGCGCTCACGCTAGGCGGTGTCTGCCAGCCGTACAGCAGCCTCCCACCGGAGGCTCTCAGCGGTGTCGAGGAACGGACTTCACGTCCCGGCTCTAAGCTTCTGCCTACGATCCCGGCGGTGAAGCGAGTCCCCCGATTAGCCTTTTGGTTATTGCCGGGGAAGGCGGCGTGGGCTGCGGGCTGCTGCACGTTGCACCGGGCAGAACCGCGACGACAGGCACTGTTAGGAATCCTGAAATAATCGTTAAGATTAGCACGACGTTATTCCCTCACTCACACACCCTTCGGGTGGACGCACAGACCACGCTCACTCCACTCAGGACACCGACTTACCTTTTACGACTGCGCACCAAAAACTATGTGTAACTCCTCAGCGAGGCGGGCGGCCAGTGACGCTCGCCATCCTCGCAAAGTCATTGCCGGAAGCAACCCAAGATCGGGTGACCACCACATGTCTAACTCCCGGATTCCATGGAGAAACTTATATCCCCGCAACGACCACCAACACCTCACACCAGAAATTCACCCTGAATACTGTGGAACGACACTTGCCACAGTCGGCAATAAATTACACAAAACTAGATTCAACTACTCCGTTCTCCATTATTAATCTGTCCTAATTATTTATCACAAAATAGTTTCAACCAGGGAAACCATTCCTACAACATTGCCGGGGTAAGAGGAGAGCTCCACCTGACAACATTAAAGTTGACATTTCCCAGAGACAATCCACGCAAAAGTCCACAGATTAAAAAGGTATCGATTCGGTCGAAGGTTCTCGAATAAAGTCTATATTGAAAAAATTATATCATTTCCGTTTATGGATATTTAGTTTATTATTAATTTCTTTTATTTATTTACTATTTAAAATTGATAATTATTACAAAATGAGTTAGTTCATACTATTTAAAGATTTGTGATCCTTAGATTAAAATATCGATTATTTTATGGTTGTTACTTCGGTAGAGGGCGCCTCGAACTGTCAGAATTGACGTTTGACGCAATGAATGTCATTTCAATCGTAAACAACCTAAGTTTTGATCAAAATAATATTGTGAAACTGTTTAAAAGAATTTAGAAAAGTGATTTATTGTTGGGAAATGAAACCAACGATACATAGGAATGGTTGACCAATGAATGCAGGTACTTGACACTTTGTTTATTAGAAACGCAGCCGCGAAATAGCAACCTGAGCCAGGAACACTAAAAAAACAATGTAACAACGTGTTTGAATCGATACAGACGCGCGTGTGCAGCGATACAGACACGATGCAAACGCGCGATGACGCGATAAAACAAACTGCTCTGTGTGCTTAGTGCGAGTTTTTTTACGTTGACGTATTATTAACGTTTAACCGCGTTTGGCGCTCTCATTGGTTTAAAGTTCTCACGACCTTGGAGCGGGCCAATGAGAGCGCCAAACGCGGTTAAACGTTACTTTCGCGTCTACGTAAAAAAACTCGCACTAAGCACACTGTTTGAAAATAGCGCGCCGTCGACACTCGTTTCTGAAACACGTTGACACCACAAGACCACCAAGGTCTTAGGGAGCTTCTGTCCAGCAGTCGATGTCATTTAGCTGATGATGATGATGATGAAAATATAGATTCTCTAAAAACTGAATTATTATATTAAAACATTACTAAGTGAACCTTTTCCTGTTAACTTACAATGTGACCCAGTCAATCACGAGTTGACGACGAATATTTTATTTTGTCCATAGGTACTGCGAAAATGGGAATCAATAGTAAGATGTTTTTTCTTTCGGCCACACGTGCTTAAGGCCAGGTTTAATGTTCTATCAAATGGTAACTAAAATAGCACGTGTTTTAATTTGATAGTGAAACGGGAGAAGTTGTAACTTTTGAGAAAGAAAACAGATCTATTTTGAGAGCGGGATGAGATATTTATTTTCGGCATTCTGATATAGGATGATTATTGATTTCTTTGAACTATAAATAATATTCTATTCTGACTTACTATTCTTAATGCTCAATAACTAAGGAAGTTTGACTGCCCCATATTGTGACATTTGCACGCATTTTTAACACGCGCACGCTTTAAAATTAACAATTATCATATGAAAATAAAATAATGTAACAAGCTAATTAAATACACCATTACGAGGAAGAAATGTTCCCTCCATTTCTCAAAGATATCGTCTTATGATTCTGACCTGATTACCATGGAAACATATAAAGTACGAGTATAATATACGTGTTACGGTTAAAGCCCGAAGTGCGGTTACACTTAGGTTTAACCCGCTAAACCTAAGTTTAACCGACCACATGCGGTTAAACCTATATATAGGTGTATCCTACTTATCTTCGGTTAGAACTAGGTTTAGCCGGTTAGAACTAGGTTTAGCCGGTTAGTACTAGGTCTAACCTCGGGACTTGCTGGCACCCCGACTCGGACAATTTAGGTTAGATCCATCCTCTTCGTTGTTATTTTTTTTAAACCACGCAGAAGTAGGAGCCCCGACAAGCGGGGCTCCGTCGACTTGCGAAAAAAGGAAGGATACACCTAGGTTTAGCCGGTTAAACCTAGGTGTACCGCACTTCGGGTATTAGCCGTAACATATTATGTAGGTACCTTCAAACATACATATAACGAATAATACCAATCGGTTTTGGCATCATCGAGAAATCTGGGAAAATCATAGAATAATTTTAGTTTTCGATTCCGATGAATTGAGATCCTCCTTTTTTCGAAGTCGGTTAAAACAAATGTCCATAAACCATAACTTTATTAATTTGTCTGCAACGTTTTTAACATACAGTTTCCGTCGTTCAAATAACTCGAGACAAGATGAGACATTTTAAGCAGAAATCAACAATTAGATACATACATTCATCTAACAATGCCTATACACCCTCATTATGCCTCGTTTCCATTGTCTCTTTCTCATTATTATGTCATCATTATGTACAAGAAAACGTATTTACCGACTGACAGATAATACCTAATGCTACAATTTTCTTAGACAATGAATAATCCTCATACGTAGTAGAAATACCTACTGTGGATTCAGTAATTATTGAAATACTAGCAGCTTTACTACAAAAACTTAAACATCTGTTGAACACTTGTCTAAAAAAAGTGTGACTGCAAAACGGACCTTATCATAATCTGACATTTTTTAGACAAGTGTTCAACAGACGTTTAAATTTTTTTGCGGTACCACGGTAGCTGTTCCCGGTGTTTTTACTCACTACTCAGCTCCTTTTGGCCATAGCGTGATGTTAAATAGCCTATAGCCTCCCTCAATACATTGGCTATACAACACAAAAATAAATATAATTCGAATCATTCGTTTCTCAGGTTATCGCGTTCAACCAGACAAATTCTTTTGCTTTATAATATACTAGCTGTTGCCAGCGGCTTCACCCGCTACAACTTGAAAATTATCCCACGGGAACATAAAATCGGGATAAAAACTATCTATCCTATGTGTTAATCCAGGTTATAAACTATCTGTGTACCAAATTTTAGCCAAATCCGTTCAGTGATTTTTGCGTGAAAGAGTAACAAACATACCTACATACACATATGTCACATACATACATCCTCACAAACCATTTATTTTTAACATTTATAATATTAGTAGAATTATCACTAGCTGACCCCGCGGACTTCGTAGCGCCACAGAATCAATACTACTACACTACTAATAGATACTACCACTACATCATTTGTTACAAAAAATGTAAATGAAGAACCGCTCGACCGATTTTGTGCAAACTTCACATAAACCATCTACTAAATAGTCCGAACAAAGCCTGAACATTTTTGGTTTAGATAAGTGAGCCCGTTCTTGAGTTATAAAATTACAACGAAAAGTGGCATTGATTTTCATATAATGTGCATATTGAAGTATAGATCCTAAAAGGATATTGTTACATAAATAATAATACTTTTTTATAGCCCAGATGTAAAGATGTGACTTATGATGAAGCAAGCTAAATGATAAGATATTAGTCCCGAAACCCCGGCCGGATTAAAATTAAATATTTTAGTTTATTTTAGTTTAAGACTGAGTTTTTGTATTCGTGTTTGTGATAGAAAACAAATATCTCCTTCAAATAAATTCCTTAATTAAATACTGACATCCATTCCTCTTCATTAACAATGCTCCACGCGGGGTCTAATTTGCAAGAAAAGTCTCGAAACCATGCTTAACTATAATCTACCTAAAAGTTCAAATATAAGGTTGAAAGTACCTTGAACGACATTTAAACTAAACTGTAAATGTTCAAGCTAACACCAGTAGAAAACAATAGTGTTTAATTGATTTAAAAGTGAAATTGTAATACTTTTAGTGGCAAAACTGTTTTGTAACATCACTTTTCTTTATTTTTCATCTTATTCCGTCTCATCACGAAACTTGTAGCGATCCATCTGAACACGAAAGCCGTAGCTTCAGCCGATGTTTCACTTATGGACAGGATTATTTAGTGATACGAACTAAAAATTGGTGACACCAATGATTGGACAATTGTCCCGGTTCCCGATAATGTTGTGAATTCAGAACTAAGGGTTAACTCAAAAATTTCGGAGCAGTCCCGTATTTTCGTTGATAGACTAAAAGAGTAGACCTTCAGAGCCGAAGCACCGACGCTGAAAATGTTTCATAATACAACAGATCAAAAACCTGGGTTCTATTTAATAAAACTGACAAAAGACAGGTGACAAGCAAAAACCCGACATTATCTTTGACTTCGTCATAACTTTTATTTAATAAACAGCATCTGTCCTGAAAACGACACAATTGTTTCATCATTTTGACATTATACTTTTTTTGGGTTGGTAACAAAGAGATTTAAAAGAACCTATAGAGCGGGCATTGGGAAAATTGTCATACAAAATTTTTGATGCCGTGCGTCAGTAGCACTCACTACTACACTGAGCGACTTTTTACCTATTGGTAAAAAGTTTTGGATCACAACTTTCTTCGTGATGTCCCGTCTATTGCTCGTATATAGTTTAATGTCTTTGTTTGGTAATATCAAATGAGTGTTCCCGATTTTTGTTAATTTGTAAGTTAAATGAATAAAAATCCCTGTTCCAGTGTTCACACATGCTTCGAAAGTCGGCCATCGGAAAGTTGCTTGTTGGTTCAGAAATTTTTAGTTTGTCATAGATAGATTATAAACCTGCGTCGCATTGAAAATGGTTTGTCACATAATCTAGCGAGATAAATGAAATTCATCATCATCATCATTAGCCTAAAAATGTTCCCACTGCTGGGACACAGCCCTCCTCTCTGTGAGAGCGAGTGGGTCACATAACCACCACGCGGGCCTAGTGCGGGTTTCACAATGTCACATGTCTTCGAATTTTTGGTTCTGGGACATGCCGATTTCCTCACGATGTTTTCCTTCACCGTTTTGAGAGCAGTGATGATGACTTAATAATAATAAACACAAAGTAATGCGCCTGACTGCGTTCGAACACACGACTTACAACTTGTAAAACCCTCGTACACTAGACGACGTAATTCTCCAATACCTTACGACTTTGGTATCCATTGACGCACGCCTGTGTACGAACCTCCATGGATTTGTATAGCGATAGTCACCTGAATACCAAAGTCGTAAGTTATCGCAGACTTGCGTCGCTTAGTGTACGGAGGGGGGCTAAGTTGGGGCCGATACCACTGGGCCACCACTGCTCAAAATTACGATGTTCGAAATCATTACCTACCGGAGGAATGTGGGTGTAATACACACATCAAAAGTGTCTAGGGATCAAGCATTTTTATGCGGATTTCTTGAGATTGAGATGTGGCTTTGTAATAAATTTATGATTTTATAAATTTATATGGATCCTTTTTGGTGCATTTCATAATTTGAATCAGGAACTGTAAATCAAATTCGAGTAAAAGATGAAAATCAGCTGTCAATATTTTCTATCGTATCGCTGCACCACACGGAGACAAGACCGATACATTCAAATCTTAACTCGAAGAGCTCCAACAATAACCGCCATGATGTTAGCCGTGAGGCTTCATCACTCTTCAGGGAACTTAATTAGCGACCAAACAGTCAGAAGCCGCTTGCATGAAGTGAACCTTCATTCCCGAAGACCGCTACGGGTACCACCTATAGCAATGCACAATCGTAGGATTCGATATCAATGGGCTCTTGAACACAGAAATTGGGCAGAAGAACAATGGCGTTTCGTGTGCGTTTCTGATGAGTCTCGTTTTGGTATGAGACCGGATACAAGACGTATACGACACTGGAGAACCCCTGGACGCCAACAGCGATTAAAATCCTGCCAGGAAGTCCATCCTTATAGTGGTGGAACCATCATGGTATGGGCGGGTATTTGGATCGGCGGAAGAACTGAGTTGATTTGGATCAGAGGCAACCTCAACGCTCAAATTTATGCTGAGACGATTGTATCAGACGTCATCGTTCCTCTACAAGTGCAAATCGGTCCCTTATTTCAGTTAATGCATGATAATGCACGACCGCACACCGCAAGAGTTGTAAGACAGACTCTCGCCGCAGCTAACATCAATGTCCTGCCCTGGCCTGCTCAGTCGCCAGACTTGAACCCGATTGAGCATGCATGGGATATGCTACAGAGAAGAGCTCTGCCGAATATGGAGGGTATCCAGTCGCAAGAAGACCTTTTTTTGTTGTTGCAACGAACATGGGCGGCCATTCCACAGCGTGATTTGGATGAACTCATTTTGAGTATGCCAAACCGATGTTCTTGTGTTGTTAGTGTTCGCGGTAGAAACACAGATTATTAATTGTTTAAGTTACCCAATAAAATTTTAAAGAAAACTGTTATTTCAGTCTTTTTTTCGAACTTTAATGTTAGTGGTTCAAATGTCAAAAATCCCTTTATTAGGAAAATGGCAAATTTCTTTATGAATGCAAAGGTGACTTGGTTTATCGTTACTGTGACAAACGATAACACTTTATTTGATGAATCCTTAAAGAACATTTTAATAAATATCAATCAGGAGAAAAGTTATTGCAAAAATATATGTTGATCCCTAGACACTTTTGATGTGTGTAATTTATAGGGGTATGAAGTTATTATCTGACAAAATAAATCCACAAGCATTCAAAATCCGGTTTTTCAGATATCGGTAATCTAATCAGTAGTTATACTGCGAACGTTATCAATTAATCCAGTTAGTGACAAATTTCTTTGTGATAGAATCTACTGGACACGATTACGTCAGAATAGAACAGAGGGCCTTAACATGAGTTTTTAGTTATTCTGACGTAAAGTAAACTGGAACTTTGACATTTTCAAATTGACTCAAGGAAAAAATTTGTTCCTTCTTCGCACACCAGAGGCGCTGTTCCATTTTTCCATACAAGAAACGCTGTAAATACTGGAAAGACGCTGTAAAGTAAAGTAGTGAAAACTCGTGATAAGGGTACAGATTTGACTATTTCTATACTAAATGAATGAATGGAGACCACGTATAACTCAAAAGTGACTGACTGACATAGTGATATATCAACGCACAGCCCAAACCACTGGACGGGTCGGGCTGAAATTTGGTATGCAGGTAGTTAGACTATTTCTATACTAAATGAATGAATGGAGACCACGTACCGGCAAGCGCTGCCTAGGACGTCCACCCACAAGGTGGACAGACGATCTTATGAAGACCACAGAATCACGCTGGTTGCAAGCCGCTTACAACTGGTCCTATTGGAAGTCTATAGGGAAGGCCTTCATTTGTTCAGCAGTGGACGTCTTACGGCTGATATGATGATGATGATGGTGATCTATACTAACATAATGAAGCTGAAGAGTTTGTTTGTTGGACGCGTTAATCTCAGGAACTACTGCTTCGAATTAAACAATTATTTCTAAGTTGGATAGCCCAAATAACGGGGAAGGCAGTATGTTAAATACCATCACGCTATAACCAATAAGAGTCGAGCAACTAGTTTCAGTAAAACAGAATAAGAATTTAAGAAAAAAAAAAGAAATGGTGTAAAATAGACTCCATCCAATTTATCCGTCTGACGGCGAGTTAAGCAGGGTCTAGACTACATTAAGGGCGACTCGATGTCCGATCATGGTCCATGCCCGGGTTGAAGGCGCGTCGGCGTCATGTTCCTCGCGCGCCAGTTTCGGCCCTTAGTCAGTATGAGTCTGACTGTCCCTTCCACTCCACCCAGGGCTTGAGGACTCATTTGTCAATTTTACTTCCTAAAAAATGTACTTACTGCAGAAATAAACCTTCTGCCCCCTTTCCTGTGACACTAGTCTCAAAGTCCATTCTGACAGTTGTCATTTGAACTGTCATTGTCAGTACCTAACGCTGATGCAAGTTATCAACTAATAATTGTAACTTTACTCGTCTCACTTACAAACGGTACCTACTGTGAGGAGCTAAGTGGATATTGCATAATGAGGTAGATAGATGGATGTTATATACCAGCGGCTTAAGGCGAGGTTGCACAGTATATATGTAAATGTGTGAAAGCACGGCCTCATTGCCGCCAAAATGCAAGCAAAATTACCCGCATTTTGAATATTTTTTTGCTTTTTACAGAAATATAAACTATAAATAATAATTATGTTTTTACCATTTACTTAAAAACAAAAAGCTCTATTGATATAACTTGCATATAAGATCCATGATTCAAATGGTCTGATTTTGGTCTGAATGTAAATTGCATAATAATACTGGCCACAATTTATACGATTAGCCATAAATTTATTTAATGAGTATTTATTTGTTATTATACATAATCATAACCTAAACTATTAATAAAAACTAACTAGTAATATGTACAAATAACAATAATAAAAGAAATATTCAAAGGGCGTCAAAGAATTCATCCACATCGCTGTCAACGGGAACAGTGCCCAGAACGCTGGCAGCATTGCCACGTTGTATGGTAATGCTGATTCGTTGGCCTAGGAATAGGCCAGCCCTCTGGTCACCTGAAGAGTCGACTAAACGCCTGGCGATATCCTTAAAAACGTTGTGGGCACTCGGGCCCCATGGCCCCAGAGTTTCAACCCCAAACGGTTCAAACACATAGCTACTAGCTAAGCCAATGTATTTGCGCCGCTTGGAGTTTTCAGCACCTGCAGCAGCAGCGCCAGCACAACACGCTGTACTAGGAAGATGGGATGGCGCAAGGGTGTCGACACATGTTGCATCCCACACCAAAGGCCTACCCAGCTTCCATGGCATTATGGTCATACCATCTGGTCTCTTCCCATCGTCGCGTGCCAAGCCACTGGGTTCTAAAACGGCTGCCCCGGCGGTGACAAGAGCACGACGGATTATGTCGTTTAAGCTAGCGTGTCGTGCCAATCGACCTGCACTCCTGCTACAGGAAAGGCCATGGTGCCCGAGGCAGTCGACTACTTCACCACATTGACAGCGATGAGGAGCCCCACAAGGAGCGCCCAAACGCAAGTAAAATCCATGATGAAATTTCTTAACAGTATGCGTTTAAAATTGCGATTTAGTGCCATGTTCTGCATTTTTTTTATCGAGCCGAGTATGCCAAATCGTGTTTCTATCTTTACCATTTACCTGAGAATATGTTAAATTTTTATAAATAGGTTTTTATTTGTTAAAAATCTCACATTTTATTAGATTTTAGGACGTTCAAAAATCTTAAAAATTACTTCAACCCCAAGCTCTAGAACTCATAAGAGAAACATAAAATCGGGATAAAAGGTATCCTGATGTTATTCCAAGCTATGAACTATCTGTGTACCACATAATATTATCATCAAAATCAGTTTAGTAGTTTTTGGGTGAAAGAGTAACAAACACCAAACATCCATCCATCCATCCATCCTTACAAACTTTCTTATTTATAATACCTATTCTGTAACATAAAAATGAACCGCAAAGCGTTGCTAAGCGCAAATCTCGAGAGCGCCTGACCCGATTTTGCATTTTTTTTTATAAAATTCCTTGAAGAGGTACGAGAATGGTTCTTACAGTGAGAAAAAATTAAAAAATATTGACTGAAATAGTTTTTTCAGTCAAATTATTAAAAAGCACTTTTTTATATTCCCATACAAAAGATTCGTAATAATACTATGTAATTCGTAATATACTATTCGTAATATACACTTACTTTAAGGTATGGTTATAAAGTACAAATTGACTTTTAAGTCTTAAAAGTCAATTTGAACTTTAACACCATACCATAAAGTAAGTGTTAGTGGATTCCGGGAAGGCAAAACAATTGAGTGACGTTAGTTACAGGCGGTACGAAGTTTGCCGGGCCAGCTAGTCTTTTATGAAATTGCTACTACATATTTTTATTGGTACTATGAACGTCTTTTCGATAATAATGATATCTTCCAGTCAACCTTTTATTAGATGGATAAAAGTTACATAAATAAAGAAAAGCCACTGAAAAGCAAGCTGGAAATCTAAATATAAATACTCGTATATAACTCAAACGTAACTGACTGACATAGTGATCTATCAACGCACAGCCCAAACCACTGGACAAGTCGGGCTGAAATTTGGCATGCAGGTAGATGTTATGACGTAGGCATTCGCTAAGAAAGGATTTTGATCAATTCTACCCCTAAGGGGATAAAATAGGGGATGAAAGTTTGTATGAAACTTTGTCAATTTGATAAAAAATACATTATTAAGTTCTGACATCCACGCGAACGAAGTCGCGGGCACAGCTAGTTAAATATAATACTCGACACCAATACATTTAAAATAACATAAATAAAGTAAGTGATAGGTATTAGAAAAAGTAATAGGTTTTACTTTTGCCGTACCTAAAATATAGAGACACGTGACTTTTAAAATCAGACTTGCTGATTTAAATATTTTGCCACGGGCGACAAAAATGTCCACTAAACGTGTCTTGGACCGGAAAATGTATAGTATTGAACTGCTGAATGATATCTTCGAGATAGATCGGTTAATGTCGCCACAAAAATATATACATCGTCGATCGAAGCAGTCGACCAAAGTCGATTGATTATTTTAGTAGAATTTTCAGACGGTACCTATCGATAAAGTGTAGTAGTGTGTATATGAGCTCGTGGCTAAATAATTACAGCCACACAGGCCGATCTTCCGGGTTAAGCCGCGCTTGCCGAGGTTGGTCTGTGGATGGGTGACCATCTATCATAGCGAGTTTCCTCCGTGCCTCGGAAAGCACGTAAAGCCGTTGGTCCCGGCTGTCATTTGTAGATCTTTGACAGTCGTTACTGTTAGTCAGAAGCTCTAAAGTATGACAACCAGTCTTACCATGGGGTATCGTATTACCCAGTTACTGGGTTGTGGAGGTCCGATAGGCAGTCGCACCATGTAAAATACTGATATCCAGCTGAATCTCGTTTGACTGGAAGCCGACCCCAATATAGTTGGGAAAAGGCTAGGCAGATGATGACCTATCGATAAAGTGTGCTGGCACCCTTAAAGCTATGTGAATAACAAGTAAATCCTTCGGTAGTAAAAATGGCAATACTCGTTGCCTATAATATAATAATTATTCAATGTTTCATGACTATTGGCAAAAATAACTAATACTAGCTGTTCTCCGTGTTTTCACCTTCTCTGCTGGGCCCCTTTTCGTTGTAGCGTAATGTTTTATAGTCTATAGCCTTCCTCGATGAATGGACTATCTCATACAATAAGAATTTTTCAATTGCATCTAGTAGTTCCTGAGTTTAGCGCGTTCAACCAAACGTAGATACTCGTAGTAGCGCCAGGTTTTGTTACCAAGGTGTTTTTGTCACGTTTCAAAGATACTAGATATCTTAAACGATTACTGGTACATGTGATGATTAAACAGCAGAGATAATGTTGATATCTTCAGTTTTGCTTACCATCATTATTTTACTACCTCCTTGATTGTAGCGTTGAAACTTTTTACCCCTTTTCTTTTACAACTTAAAGAACGCCAATATGACGTTATACAAGGTACTTGTATGCAATTTGAACAAACCTGCATACTGGAAAGTATGCAGTTTGATCTTGTACTTTTTTTTAGTGGCAGAGCGATCGACTACTTTTTTTTTTTTTGTGTGTGAAAATCCTCACGGATACCCTCCGACTGGGGCGAGCGGAGGGTACGTCGGACTCAAACCGACTAAAAACCCACTATTCCTTCTCGTACAATTGGTCGGGGGCCCGGGATATACAATGAAACATTCGGGCGCACCCCCAACTGGTATCGGCCCGCTATTCACGGCAGACCTATCTCCAAGTGTATATGTGTTCATCGCACGTTCTCCTTGAAGCTCACCTCCTGTTAGAGCCTGGCTGGTCGAGCGACGATTAAGCCCGATGTTCGTCACCCGCAGGCCCCTCTCTACGGTGGCCGGAGATCATTTTGCGCCCTTCGACGCCCGGCTGATCTTCTGGTACGGGAAGCGATCGACTACTGCGCAGCGTGTTGCGGGTTCGATTCTCGTACGGAACAAATATTTGTATGATCTAAAATTAGTTGTCTCAGGTCTGGGTGTTTATGCCTGTGAGTTTCTATGTTTGTAAAGGCGCCCACGACACCAGGGTCATCACACGAGAGATCTTCCCCTTCCTAGAGTGGGGCAAAGTTAAAAAAATAAGAGAATTATAGGTATGATGACTGGTAACGCTCTGACTTACCAATAGCTTTTCGTTGTACTCGGGTCATTTATAAAGCATTAACAACCTTTCATGGGCTGAATGTACTTACGGTAATAAACACATAGGTAATTCTGGTGTTTCATAAAAATGAAAGAATTATTCCCGTTGGATCCCACTTTTGGATCCCATTTTTTAGGTAGTTCCGATGAATCCCATTTTTAATTCCCGTTGAATCCCACTTTTTGACAACATGTGTACATATCAGAAGAAAACTTTTATCGTTATTTTACTGATGTATTCTGAGTAACTAATTTATGAATTTTACCAAAAAAAAAAGTTCCACAAGATCCGGCCACCATAGGCTTTCCATAGACCGGTCACCAGTGTGTAGAAAGATGGCAGAGACACATTCTGAGAATTTGTTTCAGTCTTTACTTCAAAACTGATAGAATGTCACTAACCAGCAAAAGTACTAGGCTAGTATAAGATCAAGGTGGTATGTTTTGCAGTCTGGTGCCACGTGACACGCAGCGCGGGGGTAAGGTAACTCTAAATTAAATGGCCTGCCAAAGTACTAGGCTAGCATAAGCTCAAGGTGGTACGTTTTTCAACGGGGTCAGCGAAGATCATTGAAAAGCGCTGTGATGCCACGTGACAGGGGGGGGGGGGGAATCACTCTAAATGCCTGCTGCGCTCTAAGATATGGGCCCCTTAAAACACTCCGTGGTGATACAGCTGCACGAGAGACGGTGCGACGAGGTTGCATTAGCCTTACAAATCTTCCCCTTTTTAGTTAGTTTATTTTTCACAGAAACGAGATTTAAAAAATAATAAACCTGCAATTTGTTATGTAATCGATAAATCGATATAATGTTATATTTTTTTTTGTGATAGTGACAACACTGATTTTAATTCGACACTGACTGACACTTGTCATGTTGCGCTCAATATGGATGTGTTTTTATTGGACATCGTCTACTCTCGCCCCACAGAGTACTTTTATTAATAGGGCATAGAGATCTAACTTCACGGGTTTTTCGAGCAATGGACAACAGCGACATCTAGTGTTCTCCGATGAAAACTTTTCTGTATATAGTTATATAAATATAGGTAGGTATATACAAAGCTTGCTCATTCCTTTTAGTGTTTTAATTGACTATTAATAACTATATGCCTACATTAGTAAAAAATAAAACAAATTTGTTAAGTAATTATATGTATTTCATCAACTATGAGGCCTTTTACAGTGTTTTTTACAGTAATTTCTAGCCATTACTTGATATTTATCGGTGTCACTGATAGTATCTTGCTTTCCAGTAAGAATTTTATTAGCATGGAAATAACACACGGATACACTACTTTAGAATAGCACCAAAAGCAGAAAATGCAGGAAAATAACGAACCGCACCAAACAAGAATAAAATTTTTAAGTGCAATGTGACACTGACATTTTATTGACGTATTGAAAAGACATCGCACCTTCGGTGCAACAAAGTCACTAATAGCCAAAACTGCAAAATCGACCTAAGTATGCCAAATTGTTTCTAAATCATGCCTTTACTTGGGGCAACAAAGACATCCGCGAAAGTATCTCGAAACTACACTAGATGGCAGAAGTGCCTTTGTGGTTATTGGCGGTTTTTCCATGCATTTTGGGCCGACACCGTTTCATTGTAAGTAGTGCCCCCTCGCCCGCGACCTTATATTGAGGTCTTTTTTCGCTCAAAATCTTGGAGCAACAAAGGCATAAAACATAACAGTCATACAAAAAAAAATACAAAATAGTTTATTGTCTCAATAAGATAATTTTACATGAGTCGTGTTTGGAGCCCACCTTTAGGCAAACAATTCCTGTATTAGAGGACTCCGCTCTTTCATACAATTAATATTGTTACATTATAAACTACATACATGGAATGCGGTGTAATGTGCGTGATGTGATGAGATGGGTGATATGTGGGGTGTGTGGTGAGGTATGTATGGGGTGTGAGGTGTGAGTTGGAGTGTTTAGTGTGTATTGTGATGTGGATTAAGTCATAAAACTAAATAACTTCTGGTGCAAAAAAGACACAGTTCAGGACATTTTTTTTTGTTATGTCTTTTATTAGGATTTCTTTGGCAATTAAATACAAGATTTTTACGTATAACTATAGCCAACTAAAAAACAATTAATTAAATGTAAAGATTTCAAACCTTCTTTAGATAGTTATCCAGAACCGAGGAAAAACATGCAAAAAAAATTTAAAAGTCTTCTCCTGTAAAATTTCAAAATGAGCTGTTACGTCTTTGTTGCACCGAAGGTGCGAATGTGTGAAAATTAAAGTTACCAGTAGGTAGCCCAAATAATTATAGAATTCTATTAATAATTTGGGAAAATATCGAAATAGAAAAACATATTATATAAATATTGAAAAACGACACAATTAAAAAGATAACTAAACATTAAACTAGGAACGTAATAAAATACATGATAAATAATAGTATTTTTGGTATAGCGACATCTCTATAGATCAGAACGAAACTCTCGTATTATAATACTACTAAATTTAAAAAATACATCTCTAAGAAGATGTATAAGTTACATTTGGTACTCCACAATTTTTTAGTATAATGATCTAAGTCGTGCCAGGCTTTTAGTTAGAAGATTGATGACCCTGTCTCGCCCCAGCCACCGCTGATGACGCCCGAGGGCGTCGGAAATCGCGAGTCATATTCCAGCCGCTTCTGGTCGAGGAGTCCGGGAGCCGTCCGACCAAGGACAGGTCCAAGTCATGGCGCGTCGTGTTTCACGCTTTCCTCAAGGGAACTGATGCGAGACTGGACCATAGGGCCATACACCTAACACGACGCGGGCGAAACCGCAATTTATGATAGCAATTTTGTCGTTGAAAGTACTCGCATTCAGATTTTTTAAAGCATGTGGGATCCAACGGGAATTGTTTTTGGGATTCAACGGGAATAAAACGTTTTTCTTTTGTTATGGGATTCAACGGGAATTACTTTTAATTTTTTTGGGATCCAACGGGAAAAATATTCAAGTGGGATTCAAAAGTGGGATCCAGCGGGAATAATTCGAATTATTCCCGTTGGATCCCACTTTTGGATCCCATTTTTTAGGTAGTTCCGATGAATCCCATTTTTAATTCCCGTTGAATCCCACTTTTTGACAACATGTGTACATATCAGAAGAAAACTTTTATCGTTATTTTACTGATGTATTCTGAGTAACTAATTTATGAATTTTACCAAAAAAAAAAGTTCCACAAGATCCGGCCACCATAGGCTTTCCATAGACCGGTCACCAGTGTGTAGAAAGATGGCAGAGACACATTCTGAGAATTTGTTTCAGTCTTTACTTCAAAACTGATAGAATGTCACTAACCAGCAAAAGTACTAGGCTAGTATAAGATCAAGGTGGTATGTTTTGCAGTCTGGTGCCACGTGACACGCAGCGCGGGGGTAAGGTAACTCTAAATTAAATGGCCTGCCAAAGTACTAGGCTAGCATAAGCTCAAGGTGGTACGTTTTTCAACGGGGTCAGCGAAGATCATTGAAAAGCGCTGTGATGCCACGTGACAGGGGGGGGGGGGAATCACTCTAAATGCCTGCTGCGCTCTAAGATATGGGCCCCTTAAAACACTCCGTGGTGATACAGCTGCACGAGAGACGGTGCGACGAGGTTGCATTAGCCTTACAAATCTTCCCCTTTTTAGTTAGTTTATTTTTCACAGAAACGAGATTTAAAAAATAATAAACCTGCAATTTGTTATGTAATCGATAAATCGATATAATGTTATATTTTTTTTTGTGATAGTGACAACACTGATTTTAATTCGACACTGACTGACACTTGTCATGTTGCGCTCAATATGGATGTGTTTTTATTGGACATCGTCTACTCTCGCCCCACAGAGTACTTTTATTAATAGGGCATAGAGATCTAACTTCACGGGTTTTTCGAGCAATGGACAACAGCGACATCTAGTGTTCTCCGATGAAAACTTTTCTGTATATAGTTATATAAATATAGGTAGGTATATACAAAGCTTGCTCATTCCTTTTAGTGTTTTAATTGACTATTAATAACTATATGCCTACATTAGTAAAAAATAAAACAAATTTGTTAAGTAATTATATGTATTTCATCAACTATGAGGCCTTTTACAGTGTTTTTTACAGTAATTTCTAGCCATTACTTGATATTTATCGGTGTCACTGATAGTATCTTGCTTTCCAGTAAGAATTTTATTAGCATGGAAATAACACACGGATACACTACTTTAGAATAGCACCAAAAGCAGAAAATGCAGGAAAATAACGAACCGCACCAAACAAGAATAAAATTTTTAAGTGCAATGTGACACTGACATTTTATTGACGTATTGAAAAGACATCGCACCTTCGGTGCAACAAAGTCACTAATAGCCAAAACTGCAAAATCGACCTAAGTATGCCAAATTGTTTCTAAATCATGCCTTTACTTGGGGCAACAAAGACATCCGCGAAAGTATCTCGAAACTACACTAGATGGCAGAAGTGCCTTTGTGGTTATTGGCGGTTTTTCCATGCATTTTGGGCCGACACCGTTTCATTGTAAGTAGTGCCCCCTCGCCCGCGACCTTATATTGAGGTCTTTTTTCGCTCAAAATCTTGGAGCAACAAAGGCATAAAACATAACAGTCATACAAAAAAAAATACAAAATAGTTTATTGTCTCAATAAGATAATTTTACATGAGTCGTGTTTGGAGCCCACCTTTAGGCAAACAATTCCTGTATTAGAGGACTCCGCTCTTTCATACAATTAATATTGTTACATTATAAACTACATACATGGAATGCGGTGTAATGTGCGTGATGTGATGAGATGGGTGATATGTGGGGTGTGTGGTGAGGTATGTATGGGGTGTGAGGTGTGAGTTGGAGTGTTTAGTGTGTATTGTGATGTGGATTAAGTCATAAAACTAAATAACTTCTGGTGCAAAAAAGACACAGTTCAGGACATTTTTTTTTGTTATGTCTTTTATTAGGATTTCTTTGGCAATTAAATACAAGATTTTTACGTATAACTATAGCCAACTAAAAAACAATTAATTAAATGTAAAGATTTCAAACCTTCTTTAGATAGTTATCCAGAACCGAGGAAAAACATGCAAAAAAAATTTAAAAGTCTTCTCCTGTAAAATTTCAAAATGAGCTGTTACGTCTTTGTTGCACCGAAGGTGCGAATGTGTGAAAATTAAAGTTACCAGTAGGTAGCCCAAATAATTATAGAATTCTATTAATAATTTGGGAAAATATCGAAATAGAAAAACATATTATATAAATATTGAAAAACGACACAATTAAAAAGATAACTAAACATTAAACTAGGAACGTAATAAAATACATGATAAATAATAGTATTTTTGGTATAGCGACATCTCTATAGATCAGAACGAAACTCTCGTATTATAATACTACTAAATTTAAAAAATACATCTCTAAGAAGATGTATAAGTTACATTTGGTACTCCACAATTTTTTAGTATAATGATCTAAGTCGTGCCAGGCTTTTAGTTAGAAGATTGATGACCCTGTCTCGCCCCAGCCACCGCTGATGACGCCCGAGGGCGTCGGAAATCGCGAGTCATATTCCAGCCGCTTCTGGTCGAGGAGTCCGGGAGCCGTCCGACCAAGGACAGGTCCAAGTCATGGCGCGTCGTGTTTCACGCTTTCCTCAAGGGAACTGATGCGAGACTGGACCATAGGGCCATACACCTAACACGACGCGGGCGAAACCGCAATTTATGATAGCAATTTTGTCGTTGAAAGTACTCGCATTCAGATTTTTTAAAGCATGTGGGATCCAACGGGAATTGTTTTTGGGATTCAACGGGAATAAAACGTTTTTCTTTTGTTATGGGATTCAACGGGAATTACTTTTAATTTTTTTGGGATCCAACGGGAAAAATATTCAAGTGGGATTCAAAAGTGGGATCCAGCGGGAATAATTCAAATGAAATAGGTAGTTTTCCGTTGACAATGTATTTTTTTTTTGTAGAGCAGTGGTGGCCCAGTGGTATCGGTCCCGACTTACGAGTTGTAGGTCGTGGGTTCGAACCCCGCCAGCCGCATTACTTTGTGTAATTTATTTCATCACCACTGCTCTCAAAACGGTGAAGGAAAACATCGTGAGGAAACCGGCATGTCCCAGAACCAAAAATTCGAAGACATGTGACATCTACCAATCCGCACTGGGCCCGCGTGGTGGATTATGGCCCTCTCCCTCTCACAGAGTGGAGGCCTGTGTCCCAGCAGTGGGAACATTATAGGCTGATGATGATGAATGTGTTTTTAATTTATTTAATTTATTTACATACCTACACTTGATTTTTTTTTCAACCCTTACCCGTCTATATGAATAGAAAAGGCAAGTGTGGCTTAATTGAAACACTAATTATAACATTATTTAGCAATAAGCTTACCCACTGAATTACAGTCAACAAAATAGCAGATTCACCAAAAATAAAGTCATGGCTTGATGTACCTACTTATAAGCATAGGTTGGAATTAGGTAAAGTTATTCATGTAGGTACTTACACTGATTTCATACAGCAAAAGGACGGATATGCCCCAATTCCCGTAAAAATCCCGTACTTTAGTAAATAAAAAAGTTATTCACTTTTGCACAATTTAATTGTCTAATCTGAGGTTTTTACTGTTATCATTTATTTGTAATACCTACTATTTTCCACACGGGATTGTCTACTAGAAATCCCGGGAAGATCCATCTATTGATATTATTATCAACATTTCGAGGCAAGTACTAAAATAACTCCACCTAATTCCGACCTCTGCTTATAAGAAACAAAATAAAGTTATTATTATATAAATAAATCAGCTGATTATTGGTAAAAGGAGCTGTCTGATAGAACATGACAGTCTGACATAAGATGACGTATGCGTAGGCCACCGGAGACGGACATCAGACACTGGACAACCTTGGGAGAGTGCGATACTTGAAAGTATATGATACAGAAGTTCCATTTTGCGCTCCTTTTCACCATTGTTAGGACTGTCGTGAGGTGTTAAAATGAAGAACGCCAACCACTCCAGCTCTACTGTATTATAATGTTATATTATTTAAAAATAAATATGCAAATGAATGAGGTGACAGACAACAGTTTTTGGGCTAGTGTCGAGACGATGGCGTCGGTTGGGCTCGCGGCCCGCATTCCCGTCATGTGTTGCAGTGTTGATGTGTGTGTCGCGGCGTTAACAACCAACAATATGACTAATGTAATTAATCGGACAGTTTATTAGGATTAATGGATGGATAGATGTTTGTTACTCTTTCACACAAACAGAGGTAAAATCATCAAACGAGTCCTCCCATCCAGGGCAGAGTGGGAGGGACTGTCAGACTCGTACTGACTAAATTCCAAGGTGTCCTTCAATAGCCCTTTACGTTCCAGGGTCACGGTAATGCGATAAGTCCCGCGACCCCGGCAGGCTTTGCCTCTCTAGAGGGGAAACAGGTTTAGACGAAATGTTCACAGATGGTTTCAAAATCAAACTTTTTTATTTCACATAGGCCCTAGGGCACTTGTAAAACTTTGACAAACAGAGGCCTTAGCTTACCACGAGCTCTTAATGCGATCCAGTTTAGGCTGTGGGAAAGAGATGGCGCTAGATGACCTGTATAGCTCTGTCTCTTTCCTACAGCCTAAACTAGATCGCGTTAAGAGCTCGTGGTCAGGCCTCAGGCAATGATATTATAAGGAAAGATACGCCATGTTCATACTGAATGGCGTTCAGATAATTCGTTGCGTTGTTATTATAGTAATTTAAAACTACGACAGCGATAGATAATGCGGAACGTATTAAGATAGAAAGAGATAGCAGATAGCAAAGAGCAACAATTGTCTTACTTTGTCCTCAATAATTTGGGCGTGCTAGTGCGATATCTACCTCTTTTTATTTATAATAATAATATCATTGGCCTCAGGCCACGGCTCACGGAAATAAGCGCTAGTCACAATTTAAAAAGAATAACAGTACTTTTTTGGGTAGGGAAATGTTCAAATGAATCCGGGGCTCAGAGAGGAGCAGAAGGATCTGTCAGTAAAGTCTCTACTGACTAAATCCCAAAGTGGTCCTTCAATTGCCTTTTGAATTGCCTAAGGCATTTTCCGTGGCGGCTGGGTCGTGAGGGGGAAGATTGCCTCTCTCTCACACGTGCCGCAGTTTCTTATAAACACAGCCCACAAAAAAAATCCCATAGAAAAAAAATAAGAACGGTCCCTCCTCAAAAACGTAGTTGAACTTCTGTTTTTCAAATCTTAACGGTGACACTCTACAGTACATACGTAGAGTCTACGTATGTACTGGGTGTTTCTTATACCTACCAAGGTGTACGTACTTAGGTTAATACATAATTACATAATAAAGTACTAGAATTCATTTTGCACAAAAAGAGTAAATAATATAAATTCTTAATTGATATCACGTTACTGCGTATTATAATAATAACTAATTAGGTAATATTTACACGTGTTTAAATAATTTGATACTGTTTAAGTGTAAAGGTTATTAAACCAATGTACTTCTGACCGTTCAAAATAATTATATTCATTGAACTTAAGAGTGTGGGACTAAATAATTAGGTACAGCCTCACAGGCCAATCTTTCAGGATAAGCCGCGCTTGACGAGGGTGGTCTGTGGATGGATGACTTTCTGTCATAGCGAGTTTCCTCCGTACGTACCTCGGAAAGCACGTAAAGCTGTTGGATGTAAAGCTGTTGGCTCTCATTTTTGGTTTATTCCACTTTGTTCACCTGGGTGAACAAAGTGGACCACTTGGTGTTACCAATTCACCTCGGAAAAATATCACCTGAGTGATATCACCCAGCCCCCAGGTGAATTGTGGACACCAAAGTTGTCCACTTTGTTCACCTCGGAAAAATATCTGAGTGAACAAAGGCGACTTTTCTTAGGCGATTTAGTGGACTTTGGTGTCCGCCAACGACGATATAATACTAGACTCCTAATAACAGGCGACCGATGTCTGCCAACACATTAGGCAAAAAAGTCTTATATCCGTCTCATTTCGACCAATCCTGTGAGCCGTAAACATACGTTGAGACAGAACAGACCTTGAGTTAGCCAATCACAACGCAGTACCCCGTCCCCCTCGCTTACGTAGTACCTCAGCGAGTTGGCAGAATAGTTTTGTTCGTTAGATCGGATCGTGCAATGCGTAGTCAAGTAGTATATCGTCGTTGGTGTCCGCAATTCACCTGGGTGATATCACTCAGGTGATATTTTTCCGAGGTGAATTGAGGACAACAATTTTGTCCACTTTGTTCACCCAGGGGAACAAAGTGGAATAAACTTATTTTAAAATCTTTGACAGTTGTTACTGGTAGTCAAAAGCTCGAAGCCTGATATCAGCTTACCTTCTGACTATTCTGATCTTTAACAGTCGTTACTGGTAGAGAGTTCGTGGTCCCGGCTATCAGTACTGATAGCCGGGATCAACGGGGTTTTTTTACGTGGTAAAATCTTCGAATGAGTCGTCCTCCCAGGGCAGTGCGGGAGGGACTGTCAGACTCGTACTAACTAAAATCCACGGAGTCCTTCAATAGCCCTTTACGTTCCGGGTTTTTCAAGTTAAGTTTTTCTTTGATTACGTAAACCATTTCACAAAAAAAAAATTACGTAGTCCTACTAATATTATAAAAGCGAAAGTTTGTGAGGATGTATGTATGTGTATGTGTATGTAGGTATGTTTGTTACTCTTTCACGCAAAAACCACTGAACGTATTTGGCTAAAATTTGTTTCACAGATTTTCGAGTTGTAGCGGGTGAAGCCGCTGGCAACAGCTAGTTACCAATATTTTTCAAAACTTAACAGACTGATAGATTTGCAATTTATTGATGCTGACTTTGTCAACATTCCTGCATGTATTCTGTACCTATATTATAGGTTGTAGGTTTGCCAACTATTACATAGGAACTTTAAGGTAACTGGCGAAATGTAAGTCTACTGTTATTGTAAACCACTGCGTTACCCTAAGGCGCGGGCCACATAGAAAAGAAGTAAAACGCAGACGGGGCGGAGACATATTATGTCTCTTGGCGTTTCTTTCATACAAAATGTATAGAAGCGTCGCAACGTAAAACAGACAGAAGAGACGGGGCGCGGACGCGACTCTCATACATTTTCACACGTCCGCGACGCGTCCTCGTCTTACGTCTTTTCCCGTGCCTTAGGAGTATGCGAGCGTGATGTTATGTAGTTAATCATGAATTTTATCATACGTCGACAACGTAATTCACCGAAAATTAAAACCGGAAGAATCGAATTCAGACGAAGTACTCGTAGTCAGAACCTTAAAGAAATATCGTGCACAGTCGAGTTCCAAAATATACCTTATTGTGACTAAATAAGGTTTAAAAGAGAACACATATTTTAGAACTCGACTGTAAACACGGTTACGGTTATACACCTAGCAATGCAAAACCAGTATAAGTTGACCGTTGATTATCCAGAAAGATCATACAACGCGAGGACAAGAAAAAACTGGTAATTCACAACTTCATAATGTAGAGATGTGTGCGTGCCAAATATGTACGGTACTGCAAGGTATCCAAAATCATTTTGTATATTTTTCTCGCCAATAAAATTTACTGCGAAATGTTTTAAAACTATCCAGTAATTCACCTTCCGTATCTTAAAACATTCTTCTAAATTACGTCATACAGCAATGAAACAGATGAGTAATAAATTCTCTAACCTTTTTTTCAGGAGTGTACTCACAATATTTACATAAAAAGAGTGAAAGGAATCAGTCAATCTGTTGAAATACACCTACAAAAATCATGATTCCCTGAAAGTAAAAAAATAAACAGCTATTTTTAATTTCGTTTGTAAGATGCGTGTGATGTCAGAAACGGCTGTAGCAGATCAGATAATTATAGATGGGAAGTCTTATGTGGGTTTTCTAAAACTGTAGTTTACCTATTACATAGAAAATGGGAGTTAAGATTTTATTTTATTTTTTATTTTATTTTATTTTATTTGGGATAACAAACAGAAGTACAACGATAAATACATTAGTTTGAGTTTAAATTAAAATACACTTGTTGTACAACCAACACCATTATCCACAGATTACTGAGTAGTAGTAAATAAATTCATGCTACGTGAGTCTATACAAAAAAGAAAAGAAAAAGTAAGTGTATTTTCAACCTTTAAAATATTAATGTATTGATGTCTCGTTTATAAATAAAAAATACAAAATAGAAATTACTACTTCATGTAATATTTTCTAATTATAAACGAGACGCAGGTACAATACAGGTTTAAGGTTCATGGAAACAATGAGGTATACATTTCTTAAATTTGTTAGTGGTTAGATTAAAAAAATAATATATCTATATGTTCTCAATTTTGTAGTTATACGAATGCATAGTATGTTTACACAAAGAAATGCAATTGACAAAGAGGAGCAAAAAAGAAAAAAAAAAAAAGCGATTACACGTCACGGATAATTTCTCAATATTTAAGCAAAATTTACGTGAAAACAAAACTCCACCAAACCATAGGCTAGAAGTAATGCACAGCCCATAAAAACAAAAAAAAAAATATAAATATATATATATGTATATAAATATATATAAACGTCTCGTTTCTTTTTTTTTTAAAGAGAAAGTACTACATAAGAGCAAGCTACAATACAGATTTACGGTTCAGAGAAACAATCAAGTATACATTTCCTAAATTTGTTAGTAGTTAAATTAAATACATCTATGTTCTCAAATTTTTGGTTATACGAATCCACAAGTTGCCGTAGAGGAGCGCGAGCACCAGCGTTAGAGTGACTGACTTGGCTGGCATTTGTAGTTAGTAAACGATAAGGACGCGCTTGCCTACGCATTACAGTCCTCGGAACAAGGTAACACAGTTTGTTAGTTATTGCAGAGCAATCATACTTATTATGCAGAAGGCCGTGAAGGAACATTGCTCCGAGAAGCTGTCTTCTGGATTCTAGGGATAGCAAGCTATAGTTCTTTAATAATGTGTTATATGACCCGCGGCTGTGACTACATCTCCAGTGCATAGTACGTAGGAACTTACGTTGAACGCTTTCAATAGCGTCAATGTACTTTTTATAGTAGGGGTTCCATATCATAGTTGCAAACTCCAGACAAGGTCTAACAATAGACGTGTACAAATATCTATAAGTTGAGGGGCGACTGAAATCTTTGCTGTTGCGCATTACAAAACCGTACATTCTCAGTGAATTGTTTATTATTGAGTCTACATGTAAATTGAAGAGTAGTTTTGAGTCTAATATCACTCCAAGGTCCCGCAGCGATTGCACCCTGTTTAATAATGTGTTACATAAATAATAGTTATGTATGTGTTGTTTTTTATTTTTCGTGAAGGTTATACAATGGCACTTGGGTAAGCTCAAAAACAGTTTATTTGTGTCACAGTAATTGGAGAGTCGATCTAAGTCTTTTTGGAGTAGTAAGCAGTCATCGATGCTTTTTATGGTTTTATAGATTTTTAGATCATCCGCGTAAAGTAGAAAGTTAGAATGTTTGAAACAGGAGTTTATGTCATTTATAAACAAGGTGAACAATAATGGACCTAAAATTGATCCCTGCGGTACCCCGGAGGACACAGAGATTTGCTCAGATTGAAAACCGTTGATAACAACTCTTTGCGTACGGTTAGTTATGTAGGATACAAACCAACGCAACAGATTTCCGCGGATCCCGTTAAAGGCAATCTTACGTAATAGGAGATCATGATCCACCTTGTCGAAGGCCTTCTGAAAGTCCGTGTATATGGCATCAGTCTGCAAACGATTATCCATATTTTCGAAAATATTACCAACAAAGATGAGTAAATTTGTATTAGTGGATCGTTGTCGAACAAAACCGTGTTGTTGTTTTATTATAATATTGTGTAAAGTAGGGTATATTTCCTTATAAACCAATCTCTCAAAAAGCTTCGACAAGGTGGACAGGATTGAAATTGGCCGGTAATTCGCCACGTCATTCTTGCAACCTTTTTTAAAAACTGGAGTCAAGTATGCTTCTTTCCATACGTCTGGAAAGACACCTTCATTGATACATTTGTTAAAAAGTAAATAAAGTGGATCACACAAATGATCCGCGACGCGTTTTAAGAAAGAGGGTGGAATGCCATCAGGGCCAGGACCTTTTGTGGAGTCAAGTGACTTTAGCTCAGTTTTAATTTGTGAGTGGCTGATATAAATACTACTGATAAATTCACAATCGTTATGACAAGCAGAAGATGGTACCCAGTTATGCACATCTAAGGTAGATGGCTCATATACGGACTTAAAGTATGTAGCGAATAACTCACAGATGTCACGTGGCTGACTGGTAGATGTGCTCCCAAGTTTTACAGTCGATGGAATACCGGAACAATCGCGTTTACTCGATACGTAGCCCCAGAAAAGTTTTGGGTTTTTATGTATATTATTTTCGATAGAATTTACATAATTCGAGTAGCATAGGTAGCATTCTCTGTTGAATCTACGACGGTATAGTGAAAATTGAACATAATCCGAGATGTTGTTATATACTTTCCATTTAGTCCATGCGCTGTTTTTATTTCGGAATAGCCTTATTAGGGGTTTGGTAAACCATATAGGGAATTTAGAGGATCGGTTGGATTTTAAGGGAACGTGTTTTTGTATGATGTCGAATATGTTTTTATAAAATGTGTTTACCGCATCTTGCGTGGGAAGGTGACCAAGTAAACCATTCCAATCTATTTCCGATAAGTCCATTTTAATGTGATCGTAATTACATTTATTAAAATTAAATTTCTCTACGGGGCAACGCTTCATGCGTGTGCAACTCAAATGAGGGGAGGTCACAGCACAGAAAGGGGGATGATGACCGTCAGCAGGTACAAGGTGATTAGTTGGCTGATAAACTTGGCAGTGTTCATTAGATATCAGTAAGTCAAGAGTTCGATTATTCACATTTGTAAAATTGTGATACTGTACACCGTTATGTACAGAAATAAAATTCATGAGGCACCGTCCCGGAAGAGAGTGGTTGTCGTTGGGTAAATCACACGCAAAAGTGTCACTGTGGCATAGTGATGGGCAGGAGGGAAGAAAAAAATGGGAGGGAAAAAAAAGATTGGGAAAATATGGGAAAATAAAATAAATTCCCGGAATTTTCCCAAACGACGGGAAAATAAATATTGAACCAATAACAATGTTATAAATATGTAAATAATTATTGTATTAGGTGGTAATAAGGTGGTAATAAGGCCTGCAACGGCTGGGTCATGCCAGTATTGATGTAGGTACTCTTTTGACATACTCATGGACTCAAACAGAACTTAATTGTACGGACCCTCGTATTCAAGGCGATAGGAGGGTCCGTACATTGCTTACTGCATATCGAATGCATCACTCACGGTCTTCGGTTATGTGATTGTATATTCGAGGTTGAGATTTTCTAAACGGTAAGACTTTCCACAATCGTGAGATATGCAATCTCAGTGAATATTTCCTAAAAGCCGACGTGGGAATGCATCGAGATGTAGTAGCGGTGGACAAGGGCCTTACCCCACTCTCCTGGGCTAAAGAGAGCTGGCGCAAACCTGCTGTGCTTGACACTAATGGTCGCATGGAAATATGACAGAACAAGGAGTTTCACGGACGTTTTTTCCGGGCCGTACATAGGCCTGATGCAGATGTAGACATATCTGCGTCAGTAACCTGTCTACGATCCGGAGAGTCCTTTGGAGAAACCAAAGGTTTTGTCAGAGCAATATGGGAGAAGTTATGATGACTCATATAACTACCGGAGATTTATTGTGAAGGATAGCAGGGCTGACATATGTCGGGCATGCCACCGTGTCCAGGTGAATCAATCTATCACATTTTCTCCGGGTGTTCTCGTCTCGCTAACGGAGAATATTTGCATAGACACAACCCTGTAGCCAGAATAATCCATCAACTTGCTCTAAAATACAACCTTGTGGAATCAGAAGTGCCGTACTACAGGTATGTGCTCGACCCAGTTCTTGAAAGTGGCAATATGACACTGCGATATGCACGCGCTGCGGGAAGAGCTCCGTCGCGATCTCAGGGCAGTATGGAGGGAGCGACGGTCGCAACAGAGGTCCGGGTACGCTACAATCGCGGCGATAATACCCTCTCTTAGAGGAGTGGCTGGATAGGCGGCTCGGCGGCCTGACCTACCGCATGACGCAGGTCCTCACCGGACACGGAAGTTTCATGAGGTACATGTGTCGGATGGGGAAGCAGGAAACGCCTGGTTGTCACCACTGCGAGGACCGCCCGGAGGACACGGTGGAGCATACGGTGCAGGTCTGCCCCGCTTGAGCAGAGCACCACCGTGTCCTCACGGCAATAGGCAGAGACCTCTCGCGCCCGGCTTTGGTCGAAGCCATGCTTCGGGGCGAGACGGTGTGGGATGCGGTGGACTCCTTCTGCGAAGCAGTCATGCATGGGCTGAGTGAGGGACAGCGTCAGCGTCCGTCCACCCCAGCCGCAGTGGTAGACGCCCACGGCGCCGGATTTCGGCAGACGGATCTCCAGCCACCGTAGGTGCGGGCATGCAGGCGGCGAGTAATAGGCGACTCGCTGTCCGACCATGGACCATGCCCGGGTCAGCAACGCGTTGTGTTCCACGCGCGCGTTTTTTCAAGCATTTATTTTTGACGGTATTAATGAATTTGATTTCTGTTTGAGTTCGTTCACCCGTGTGTAGCGTTCACAGCTGATTCCAATGTTTCCATCACATTTTGCAGACTTTGAACTGGCAATTCATCGAAATACTTACAAATAACTTATTTTATTGGCCATATAAATAGACCAAAAGGAAAATGCTTGAAAAAAAATTTTTTTGAAAAAAAAATTGATGATTTTTGAAAAAATGCAAAAAAAAATTTTTTTGGTATGTACTTGGTTATTGATACGAGTAAGCACACCAAATTCTTGCAGTTAATTTTTTAAGACCATAATTATATTACGTTGAAAATCTGTTAGAGACTCGAGAGTTTACGTTTGCCATTTGTCTACAAAGCAAGACTAAAAAAAATTATAAATTGTTAGATTAGAGCTATGATTATGTGGCTGTTTATACGTACAATACCCACTTTTCAGCGCACCAAGTAATAGATCTATCTTCAAAGTCAGCTGATTACTATTATAGGTATAAAGCCGCATTTATAGCAAAACTAATGTACAAAACCGGCCAAGTGCGTGTCGGGCCACGCACAGTGTAGGGTTCCGTAGTTGCCCATCAAAATACTTATGCGAACTAACTAAACTGATTCGCTGAATTTAATTTTAAAAAGAAGAATTTTCAAAATCGGTCCAGGAGTCTGAGAAATCGGGGAAAATACATAAAAAAAAGGGTATCCCTTTTCGTCACCTAAAACTGTTTGTCCGAAAATCATTATCCATAACACGTTTGCTATAATATTCAGTAACCATAATGATCAAAAGTCCTAAATATTGTTTTACATAATTATCTTCACTTCTAAAGCTGTTCTGGCATAAATATCGAGTATCATAATAATTGAATCTCCTAATTTTGTATGAAATAAAGTCATAT
This sequence comes from Agrotis clavis, assembly GCA_954870645.1. NCBI lineage: Eukaryota > Metazoa > Arthropoda > Insecta > Lepidoptera > Noctuidae > Agrotis > Agrotis clavis. The sequence goes on along the minus strand of OX940939.1, from coordinate 8,634,115 downwards.
GTCCTAATCATTGTATTACATAATGTGTATTATTCCGAATGTTCAATTAGGTAGGTATAGTAAAACTGATATTTCATTAAATTGTTTAGAAACTGAAGATTTTGGGATCCAAGAGCGAGCGAAGCGAGCTCGGGACTTGTAGGCACCTCGACACGGACAGGTTAGGTTCGAAGGGGATGGCGGGGTCTGAAAGACCCCGCCATCCCCTTCGTGTTAGGTTACTTTAAACCTTGCACGCAGAAATAGGAGCCCCGCGAAGCGGGGCTCCGTCGATATTCCTTAATGGGTGGTAATCAGTAACAAAACAAACTTTAGGACTTATGTATTTTATGGCAATCGGTTTTATGTATTTTGTATATTATTGATTGTTACATTTATGACAAACGAATTTAGGACATACAGTATTTAGGAATTTCAATGATATGGCATTTGAAATTATGTGGTATTAAGTTCGGGCAAGTTATCATTCGGACAAATGATGATTAGGACAAAAAAAAATATGTCACATTAGATTATGTATAAAAAAGTTAGGTAACACAATAGAGAACCAAAAAAAAGATTACGATGAATTTAGAACCTCCTCCTTTTTTTGAAGTTAGTTAAAAATAGTTGACGATAAAAACCTACCTATCCCTAAAAAACATACCTATTAAAGCTGTAAAAATAAAGTTGACAAACTTACATTTGCAGTTGAAGAAGATGTTCTCCGATACATTTTGTTTAAGAAAATATGTAATCCAAGTACATTTTATAAGTTGGTCGACTATTACACGTAAAGTTGTAAAGCCTACTTAGTCATGATAATTTTCTTTTAAACTTCGTTATATATACTACTATTGTGAATATTTTCACACCCCCAAACATAACCGTTTAGCTGGTAGAGGGGGAGGGACACTCGAGTCGAGCAAAATTTAGCACTTTAAAGCTTAATACATATTTCACAAACGAATTTTTTTTATCAAAAAATTGTTAATGGAAACTATCAATATTTTTTAAAGACCTATTTAATGATACCCCACACTAAGGGGTACGCGAGAAAAAAAAAAAAAACATCCCCACTTTACGTGTACAGGAGGTACCCTAAAAAAAAATATTTTACGAGATTTTATTTTACCACTTTTTCGGCACAACAAATCCGTATATTTACACCAAATTACAGCTCTCTAGTACTGTGCGTCTCTGAGCTAAACTGCGGACAGACGGACGGACGGACAGACGGACGGACGGACATGGCGAAACTATAAGGGTTCCTTGTTGACTACGGAACCCTAAAAAACAACCTAATAATCAGAAAAAGGTCGGTGTGATACTTTTGAGACTTGTTCGAAGTTGATTTTAAGTCTTTTTAAATAAATACGTATCAACAAACATTTCCATACATAAAATCCTTACTTATATGCTGTAACCATACTTTTACAATGAATGTTTTTTTTAACCACGACATGTATGTACAGACTCACACAAATGCAAAACTTTGTAAAAAATAAATTAAATTGCATAATTTTATACGAAAAATATTTTCCCGTCATTTGGGAATATTCCCGGGAAGAAATGGGAAAGTATCGGGAATTTTCCCAACTCGGGAAAATTCCCGGGCAAAAACCCATCACTACAGTGTGGCACCAGTTTATGGAAGGTAAATTAAAGTCACCAATTATGTAAAAGCTATGAATAACAGGACTACTTATGATATTCGAAAGTAAGTCAAGGTAGGACATGTAGACATCGTCGGGGGTTTTGGGTGGTATGTAGACTGCGTTGATAACATGCATTTTAGTACGATCACGACTAGGTACTTGAACAAGAAGAAATTCTATATTTGACTGTAAAGAATTACTGAGTACATTGGTCATGTATAAAGACTGCAACGAACGCAGAATGGCAACGAGAACTCCACCACCCTCGCGTTTGCGAGTGGCTGCGCGATCCCGATCACAACGAAAAACTGAGTAACGTTGGTCTACAATCTCACAGTCTGCAATATCAGGTATCAGCCAGGTTTCCGTAAGTATGATGACATCATACGAATTACTAAGGATGTTCATGTATATTGTCTGGAGTTTGCCACGTATACCCCTACAATTCTGATAGTAAATACACAGTGAATCAGCCATTAGGAGGGAGCTGTGTTAAGATATATTTAATATAGAAAGTTATGCCTACACCACACACCAAAGATGCAGCCTCTAAGCCTAGGTTCATACATACAGAAATCTGGAGACTAAATACTAAATGGGACGTTACTGATTGGTACATAATTTGGACATACAGGTGGAGAAATTGTGCATTGTACAATGTTATAACATACAATAATGATGGAGAACTTATTTTAAACATAATAGAACCAAAGTTGGAAAAATTACTAAACATTAATATCTTTGTTAGTTTCATCAACACAGTTAAATTTATAGAGATCGTTACTGTTCCGTATCGACATGATCTTGGACATATCAGTTTTACGTGCCAAGATCGTGGCATGCTTAACCCAGCAGTGTTTAAAGTTGTTTTTGTTGGCCAGCTGGCGACACTCACGAAACAACATCTTTTTTTGAATAGTTAAGTGTTCGTTTATATATACAGGGTGAAATTTTCATGGTTGTTCTCCCGCGGCAGGACGATTACCCATCAGTAGTACTATCGAAACACAAAGTTAAACTTTAAAAAAAAAGTTCTTTTTTTTTTCAAATCTTTAAAAAAGTATTCATAAACTCGAAAGAGCGAGAATCGATAGTAGTCAGCACTAGATATGACGTAGGTAGGTACCTTCACGAAACTCACGACGCGGCAAACTACAAAAGAAGAGTGAATAATAAAATAAATGTTCAGAGCAAAATAAGCTCTCTCGAGCCTGCACGAACGCGGCGGTGAGGGGGGGCCGCGGCCTCCCTCACCCGCGCCCGCGCCTCTGCGTTTACGTTTAGTTTAGTCCTTCCGCGAACGTCATATTAAGTGTAATACGTTATCGACATCTTTTCAAAACTGAATCGTCATTACAATTTTTGTGACTTTTGACCTTTATTTGTGGTCTGAGCTCAAACGCCTGGTGTATTGTGAGGTATAAATCAAACTCGTGACGTGTTGTTATGTGCGATAGTGGACGCTTTCAATATCGTGAGACGTGATAGAGACACTCTTATCAAACTGAAAGACAACCAGTTAAAACGTGCTCGTTTGTGCATTGAAAATAGTGGTTTGCATTTCGAACAATAACTCCGCTACCGGGAAATGTAAGTACCTACTCACTCGTACCTCGTAAATAAACATTTAAAAGTAGGTTAGGTAATCAAAATCATTGTAAATATTAAGTTGATTCCATTTTTTTAATACCTACGCCTCAAATACTTAATTATCTAAATCAGACTTTTTTAAAGATAATTATTTATGACGGTCCTAAATCCGTAAAAGTATGAAGGGAAAATTGGAATAACTTATTGGGTTTTGTGTTTGCTTAAGTCAGGACTCAGGCGTATGATCAGCTGATTCAAAAGTGCAACGACCGGGCCAACCACGCGCCCGCTCGCGTTCCGCGTATCATATCGCGCGATGCCCTACTGTTGGTTCAAGTCACTTTCGAGTTTTGTTTATCACAATTGTAAATCTGCCATTTATTGAGTCTAATTTTTTTTATAAATATGAATCGATTGTATTACCGATACAAACTCATTTCGCTTCGGTAGAACAACCATTAGAATTTCACGCTGTATTTGTTGCGAGGTGCCAGTCATTCCAATATGACCCTTAACTAAACGGAAGGCGCTTACCACATTATCACGAAAAGGCACTGAGGAGAACCTAACCACGATAGTTTTAGGTCTAGCTTTATTTAAAGTTCTCTGTGGAACCCGATGAATTGATATAATATCCCTCTGTGTGATGGGAAATTTTATTTTATCACCTATTGACTGAGCAATACTGATTAAGTTCTCCCCACGCCTCTCCGGTACATTACATAATTCTATGTTACAGGCTCTAGCTTGTTGTTCCAGAAGGTCTATCTTATTTTGAAGTTCGAGGACAAGTCCCTCAGAACGCTCCACCGAAATGGCATGATTTTCAAGTACTGCCACTTTCTTCATGACGTCGTCACACTGATTTGAGGTGAACTGTAGCGAAGTAGCCATACAGTCGATTCGTGAAGAGAGCTCCTCACCTCTGCCCTCCACAGCCGCCACCCGTAGCTTGACAGTTCCCTGCTCTGCTCGTAAAATGTTAATGTCGTTGCGGATTTCTGAAGTGTGCGCCGTAAGAACTGCCAGTTCAGATTTCAGGCCAGTAATGCTTGCGTTAATGGTCGTCAGGCTCGAGTCAACGTCACTGCGAAACGAAGATAGGGTTGACTTGAGGTCGGTTGCTAATGCTTCCACGGCGTCAGTAAACACACATTCAGGTTGCTTACGTTTCCTGCAGGTAATGCCATCTGTCTCCAAAGCCGTCCTTAAATCAGGGCTGGAGTTCGTTTTAATAGGCGACTGAAACATGATCGAAGGAACGGTGACTGTGTAATGTTATTGTTTATAATATAAGTGACCGAATATGCTGCAAAATTATCAATCTGTCAATTGCCAGAAAAACCTGGAACGCACTTATGTTTCAAAACAGTCGGAGTCAGAGTCTATGGGAGTAGTCGAACCTGGAACGCGCTCGGAGCTTCCAATAATTGCGTCTTGTTATGTTGGTAGTAATTACGCGTCTGTTTGAAGAAGTGATTGCGCTGACACGGGACTTTCACTGTTATGTGGTTCACATAAATGTGTTTATTCCATGCACTCGTAGTTTATGCCAAGCAGTTTAAACAAATAAGTCGTTGATGGTAATTTTGTTCCAAAGTAATAAAACTTGTTAAAAATTGTCTTCCTGCACTATATTAACCAAATTCGCACTATTGTATTTTAACAATTTTGCACTGGTACTTAATAGTTTGTTTAAGACCGTCTTTGTGTGACATGAAGTACACGGACGGGGTAGTCACTATTGGCTATTATGAGTTTATATTCCAAACACTATCCCGTTACAACACTCGACCGTTGATTTTTAGGTTTGTGTGATGCATTAAAGTAATTGTTTGCGTATTTCACTTGTTTTATCGATTTTTATGAATTTTAATTACACGGAGCAGAATTTATGACGACTAGATGTCAATGTTGCCAGCAAAAAAAAAGGGTTGAAATAGGGTAAATAAATAAAGATGTTGTTACAAATAGGGTAAAGGGAGGTTATTTTGTGAAGCAGGCAACTCAGTGATAGAGTCTTAAAAGTCTCTCAAAATTACCTATGAATGCAGTAATGGGAAATGATGCAACTAGTTCACCACTAAAGTGGACAAAACGTAGTGACATATCTTTTCGCATTACAGCATGCATAGTTAATTTTGAGAGACTTTTAAGACTCTATCACTGAGTTGCCCATCTCACAAAATAACCTCCCTTCACCTTACATACTTAGTAACGATCTTCGTGGCAAATGGTATGGCGAATTCTTTCTGGAATGCATTGTTAGAGAAAATCGCTTTAAAATAGTTTTTTTCTGCAAGAACTTATAAGTAACAACAGGGTTATTAACAGTCATTAGGTAACTTACAAAACAAAAACCAAAAAATACGAAAACATTCAGAATATTATGTGAATATTAGAAACTTAAAACAAATAATACACAGTCATGGTAACAGGATAAAAAAACCCATTGGTATCTACAATCACATTACAGGTCCACATTATCAACTCAAAGCGACCCCGGTCGCACCCGGAATTGAGCCAGCTTTGGGACGAGCGGGAATGGGAAACAGTCACCTCCTTCTGCGAAACAGTAATGATAGCTAAGGAGGAGGCGGAATACATGTGGGGGAGAGAGCAACCTCTACCTCACGACCCAGCCGCCGCAGGAGACAGCCAGGGCGTCGGACATCGTATCAAACCAGGACGTGGTATCGAGCAAGCTCTGTTTCGCTTTCATCCTTGCGTCTCGTTTAGATAGAGGCCAATAGAAAAACTATAGAAAAAAAAAAAACAAAACTAGGTAGGTACAATACAAACAAGTAATAAAAATCTAATGTCACTCGATACGGAAGCTACAAAACCTACTACGTACATTTGTGCTAAACATGACGCAATCAACGAAAGTGGGGCGGCCAGAGCTCTGGGAACTGAGATAACAATGAACCATGTGCTACGAATGAGTGCAAGCCGCCATGAATTATTTATTTGTAGTGTATACTACACTTAGAATGTGGTAAGCTATGTATAGGAGAGTTAATATTCCATAACAGTACAGTATGATTCATAAATGATAAGTAGTCTGTTGTGGTAGGTCCATAAATATACAATGTGTCCATTTCAAAGTTGCTTACTCAATGCTGTCAATAAAAAAAAAATTACTTGTATGTTAGGGTCGGAACCATGGTAGCCATTTTTGTTTGATCAAGCTACCTACTCTTTAAGTTTGTTTAGACCAAAGCTGGACATATTGTGTATTTTAACACACATCTAAATCCTACTAAAATTATAAATGCGAAAGTTTGTGAGGATGTATGTATGTGTATGTGTATGTAGGTATGTTTGTTACTCTTTCACGCAAAAACCACTGAACGGATTTGGATAAAATTTGGTACACACATAGTTTATAACCTGGATTAACACATAGGATAGTTTTTATCCCGATTTTATGTTCCCGTCGGATAATTTTCGAGTTGTAGCGGGTGAAGCCGCTGGCAACAGCTAGTAATATATAAGCCAAAGCTTCTTTGGGTACTCACCTCATCTCATTTATGTCCAAGAACTCCTGGGAGGCGGAAAGCATGTGGCAGAGGACATCCTTCCACATCCCAGCCACCAACCTCTCACGTCGCGGGACGATTTTCGGCCACCGTAAGCGCGTTCTTGTGGACGATAAGTAATAGGTGCTCGCTGTCAAATCAAGAACCGGAGGCCTGAGTCCAAGACGCGCCTGATGAAGGGCCGAAAGCCAGCTGGAGTCGTACTGTCTAAGTTCGATGGCTGTCGAACGCAAAGCAAAGGTGGCCATCAAATTACTTCTCCCGTTTTGTGTGGAGCAAGATCAGAGTGTCAGACTTTTACTGAGAATAATCAACCCTATTCCTTCGGTGTCCTTTGTGATCCATAAGCATGGTGGCTGCTTAGACAGTTCCACGAATCACACAAGCCATAAAACATCTTTGGGAAGTACGTTCAGTTTTCTGGAATTGGGACCTAATGACTCGTTACCATGGAATTACCTAATAACAACAACTGCAAATGAATTGTATTGTCACTATAAAATACAATTTCTCCATAATACATTGATTGTCTAAGGTTTTCTAGGAAAAAAACAAGTATTATTTCAATGAATTCGTAAAAAGAGCACATAGGTACCTACATCATTGTTAAATTATTCTGATCGTAACTTCATAAATCTACAGTAATATTATACGTATACCTAAAGAGGAAACATTTGTATTTTTGTGTGTGTTTGTAATGAATAAACTCAGAAACTACTGTGCCGATTTCAAACATGTTTTCACCATTTTCACCAACTAGGTTCATAGGTTTTCTTTTTTTCAAAAGTAACTCTTGGGCGCCCATAACTTTCAAACTATTATAAATTTTGAAAAAAAAAGAAAACCTATAAACCTAGTGTTTTACTGAGTCAGAAGCATTCTAAAAAATCATTGAGATAGGATAACTTTTAGGGGTAGGAAAACGTTTTCTCTTGTATGGACGAGCGCTCGGTAGACGATCCTCTTAACTAAGAATTGTTGCCCATTTCCTTTTAATTTCATGTAGTACCTAATTTGTTTGTGGCTATTCTATATACTTTTCAGAATTTACATTTCAGTTGACGTTAAAACCACCCACAGAATGTAAACATGTATTGTATTTGTTGACTTACCTAAGTAATTTTTCCCTGAAATTGTAATGTTTATTCCTAATTAAAATGCTAAACAATAGTGGAATTTATATACGTCACAATTACTACTTATTATTTACTCCAGAAGTAAATAAATAAAAGTGACTCAATGTTTAATTATATAATCCTCAAAGGCTGTCAGGAATATGACGGAGACTCCATATAGGACGAAACACCTTCTAGGGTCGCGGGACTGTCTCCACAGGTAACCGTGACCCTGGAACTTAAAGGGCTATTGAAGGAACATCGGGGATTTTAGTCAGTACACGATGGATGACCATCAATGCGAGGTTCGAGGCTCAGAAATCACGTGAAGCCGTTGCGTAGACCTTTGACTGTCGTTATTGTTAAAGTACGATTATTAATTCCAGTCAGTAAAATGACAAGTGCAACTATTGTGCTACTGTCATTAAACAATGAATTTCATTCATGTACAAATGTCATTTTACTGACTGGAATTAATAATCGTACTTTAGTCAGAAATACGAAAGTCTATTATCCAGTTTTACCAAAGCGTTTCGAACTACCTAGATCGGAGGTCAGATAGTGCAGTGCAGCTGGATATCAATATTTTACATGGAATTAACGACTGCCTGTCGGACCTCCAGAACCCAGTCACTGGGTAATACGATACTCCATGGTAAGACTGGTTGTCAGACTTTAGACTTTAGAACTTCTGACTAACAGTAACGACTGTCAAAGATCTACAAATGACAGCCGGGACCAACGGCTTTACGTGCTTTCCGAGGCACTGAAGAAACTCGCTATGAGAGATGGTCACCCATCCACAGACCAACCTCGGCAAGTGCGGCTTAACCCGGAAGATCGTACTGTGCGGCTGTAATTATCTAGCCACAAGCTCGTTCAGGAGGTACTGCCTGCTCTGTGTAAAATACTGATATCCAGCTGCATCTTTTTCGTCTGGAAGCCGACCCCAATATGTATATTTGGAAAAAGGCTAGGCAGATGATGATAACGTACGACTGTTATCTATAATTTTCAAGGCACGAGCGAAGTCGCTGTCAACAGCTAGTTTAAAATATCTTAAGTGGTTTCATAACACCACCTGAAAATCGACTCTACGTGTCCGTTTTAGTGCTTAGTTTTCTTTGCATCTGCATCAGGGAATGCATTTAGTATTCATCTTAAAGCCACGCGATTAGAGTCCCTATGGGCTTCCTCTGCAGGTTTATTTAAGGTGGAAACGTTTATCTAAAAATACTGTACTAATTGTGATTAGAACGTGCTTTTAATTCATTCATTGCCTTGTGGGTCTAGTGGTTGCAAGTGTGACTGCTAAGCTTGTGGTCCTAAGTTTGATTTCCTGTTTGGGCTTATCAGTGTTTGGAGTCTGGATTTGCTGTTGGTGGCAAAAGATTCACCATCTATTTTAATTCTCGGATCAGTCTTGAGATTTGAAAAACATTTAAATTGACGTCAGAAACAAGCAAAACTGTACTTGGTTATGCAATAAACCAAGTACAGTTTTTATAACGTTACGTTCAACCTCTATAATTTCTACCCTCGTCCATGTTCAACCCCAAAACGTTTTTCACGTTCAACCCCCACATTCAACCCTCAGGGGTTGAACGTGGAACTCATTACATTGCTAATATTTTCTCTGTCTATATTCAACCCCTTGGTTTTATGTCTCTGACGAACTAATTTGATTTTTCAGTCAAATACCCTATTTATGGTCGCGGAACTTACCGAATTACCGTGACCCTGGAACGTAAAGGGCTATTGAAGGACACAGTGGATTTTAGTCAGTACGAGTCTGACAGCCCCTCCCGCCCTGCCCTGGGTGGGAGGACTCATTTGATGATTTTACCACGATAAAAAAACCCATTATTGATGCGGTCATCGTGTCTATTGTTCTGTAAGGTTAATTAAATCATGAGCAACCCTCTTATCTGATATTTTTACTATGAAGATACTGTTTGCCTTCCATCCTCCTAGAATTTCTTTCATGTTCAACAAATGTTAAGTACATGCAGCAGCATTTATTAAATCCCACGTGAAGTTTTAGTTACCCTTTGGCATGAATTGAGTAATGTCTCAGGGTTTTTTTTAGCTTGGTTGAATCATCAAGTGAGTAGGTACTCCCACCCAGGGCAGGGCGGGAGGGACTGTCAGACATGTACTTACTAAAATCCACGGTGTTTTTGAATAGCCCTTTACGTTCCGGGGTCACGATAATTCGTTAGTCCCGCGACCATGACCTAGGGTTAGTGTAGGCTAAAGAAGTTTTAGAGATTTTACTAAAAGATCTTTTTCAGAATTTCTCCAGAAATCGTATTATTATCAGTTTATTTCAAAAATAGTAAAAAAAAAATTAACAGGCAGGGTGCAAAAGGGTATTCAACTAGCCAGACCTTATGTTAAGACAACTGAATGGTTTAGGAATGTTATTAATTTCTAAAATAACATTCCTAAGCCATTAGCTGAATTTCAGTCCACATGATCCAGATTTTTTTTAATATCTAATTTAAATAACCAAGAGTTCTTTCAAAGAAAAAATACATTTAATTCTTCACAAAAACAACGTTTAAACAAAAAAAAAGTTAATTTCATTTGTTTAACGCTTCACTTATTCGGTAAACAACAATAAAAGCCTTTGTCAAACAGGACGGCGAAAGCGAGGCGAACCGATTCCGATCCGATTCCGAGGCGAATGCGAAGCGAAAGGAGACGTCAAACAGGGTGCAGCGAACCGACGTTTTGTATGAAGCCAGTGCCGAATATATAGCGATCCGAAGGCGAAGCGGAGCGTTTTTGTTACGTCATGTATGGAAATTTGAAGCGATATCGCGCCGAAACTGAAGTCGTCAGAGACCACGTCAAACAGAAAGGCGTGCCCGCGAAGCGAGGCGTGACAGTTGTATTAGCTGGCTTTATATGAACGACGTCAAACAGAGCAAATACGGGAAAGCGAGACCGAAGCGTGCACGTTGTTTGTGTTGCCAGATTTTTCTTTTTCTTCATTTTCTTTCTTGTAACATCGATAATTTATTGAGAAATTTCACAGAGAAAACTGTTTGAATTCTTTTTATTAGATAAGGTGCGCTAATCGATGAAATCGACTCAGTTTTTTCAAGTTTTCTTCGCGTGGTACAGACGCCAGCAAATCAACCTACAATATTACCTTATTGGCATCGGCTGGCTTTTGCCTGGTCCACTAAAACGCCAGCTGATGTCATCGCTGGTTACCACTGTCAAAAATGCAGTTGAAGTGGTATAAATGCTGTAAATATATTTTACGCCTTTTGAGGGTCCCAGCAACCACAGCAAATGCGACGGTGTCGACACAAATACCGCCACACACCAAAGGCCCACCCGCCTTCCAATATCCCAACGTCATGTCGTCTGGTCTCTTCCCATCGTCAGGAACTGAGCCGTTAGGTCCTAAACCTGTAGGTAAGTCGGCGCTGGCTGGTAGTGGCCCTTTTGCAACCCTCTAATATAAAAATACTTATCAGGTGTACTATGTAAAAATAAAAACAACATTTTTAAAATTGTTTATTTAATCATCTTTATCAACAATATCGAGGAATCCTGCCCATACAGTAATATTTTGTTAATGTCTAAAACATTACCATAGGTACTATTTTTTGGCAATATAATTATGTCTCTTGAAGTACCTACTGAACTGAATAGTTTTAACTTTTAAATAGATAAATATTATGACAATCGCGTTGTTTCCAAATATAGGTCATTCTCCAAGAATCCATTGATTAATAATTCTAAGGTATCGTGTGGCAAAGTCTTGTCAATAAATCATCTTCCTCCATTAAACCCTCCGTTCGACTAGGGTACTTTTCCCAGAGATAAGACTCTCGTCTAATTCCATGTCCTCATCTTCAACACAAATACTGATACTGATTAGAGCGAAGCTTCTATGCAGCTCAGAGAGGCATAACAAAGTGTTTAATGAATTTGGCATCCATATTCTTTTCTCTTCAAAGTTAGAATGAACAGGCTTTTTCTGGGTAAGCTCGCTCCATCGTAGGCTTCGTCTCAGTCACCTTTGCCTAGCTATGCTATTCTCAATAAGAAATCACATCGCTGGATCCACGATGTGTTTTTCGACGTGACTCAACGACTCTCACCGTTCGCACCTCACGATTGGTTAGGGATTTAACTAAAACCTTTAAAAAAAGTTTTGAATTACTTAAAATTAACATATTATTTAAGACATATTAGTGACAGCACTAGTGACAAACAAAATAAAGAGTAATACATTCATAGAGAAAAATTGTAAAGAGTTTCTATATATCAGTCTCCCGCACTAGTATCTATATATATAAAAGCAAAAGGTCACTCACTCATAGGACACGAAATCTCGGAAACTACCAGTGCTTGGGGTTTAAAATTTTGTTCTTTTTAGGACGTAGGTACTCGCTAAGAACGGATTTTGCGATATTACGCCCCTAAGGGGTTGTTTTTGGGGTTGACAGTTTGTATGAAACTTTGTTACTACAAGTACTAGGAGTTTTAAATTTTGCATGCGGGTTCTTTTTGGGAAGTAGGTGCTACTTACGAAACGGGTTTTTCGAAATTCGACCCCTAAGAGGTTGTTTTTGGTGTTGATAGTTTGTATGAAACTTTCGTTACTACAAGTGCTAGGCGTCTCAAATTTTGAATAAGTAATGGTATCTTTTTAGGAAGGAATTACGCACTACGGCGAGATTTAACCCCTAAGGGGTTGTTTTTGGTGTTGATAGTTTGTATGAAACTTTCGTTACTATAAGTGCTAGGGGTTTTAAATTTTACACGGGATTTTGGACGTTGGTGCTCACTTAGATGAGATTGTGTGAAATTCGAAACCTAAGGGGTTGTTTTTGGGGTTGGTAGATAGGTACAGATAGTCTTAAATACATGGAGATTTTTTTTAAGATGTAGGTACTAGCTATGACGGGATTTTCTGAAATTCTATCCCTAAGGGGATGTTTTTGGGGTTGTTAGTTTGCATGAAACTTCGTTATTGCAAGTGTTGGGAGTGTCAAATTAAGCATAGAGGTTTTTAGGGAGTAGATGCTCACTAAAACGGGACTTTGTTCTTGATAGTTATAAGTTAAACATTTTGCTTATGTGTTTTTAGGACGTTGGTTCCTCCTTAGACGAGTTTTGGATAAACCAACCCCTAAACCCCTGGTAGTTTGTATGAAACTTCGTTACGACAAATTCTGGGAGTCTCAAATTTTACGCGACAGCTATTTTTAGGATGTAGATGCTCATTAAGACGGGGTTTTGAAGTTGGTGAAGTTGGACCCCAAAGGGGATGTTTCTGAGGTTAATAGTTTGTATGAAACTTAATTACTACAAGTACCTACTAGGAGTTTTAGATGTTTCACAGGACGGTTCTTTTAGGACGTAGGTGCTACTTAAGACGGGGTTATGACGGGAAATTTCCCCCTAAGAAGGGTAGTTTTTAACTTCAGTTTGTATGAGACTTCGTTACTACAAGTGCTACGAGTCTCAAATTTTCCCTGGGGTTTATCTTTAGGACGTAGATGCTTATTAAGATGGGATGTTGCGAAAACCGACTGCTAAAGGGTTGTTTTGTGATCGATAGAATTTTAGTTGCATATTGATTTTCTAAAAGTATTCCATAAAGAGGGTGGCGGGAGACGAAATTCACAGAAGCAAAGTTCAAAATAAGCGCGGACGAAGTCGCGGGGCGAAGTGCTAGTGTAAAATAAAATCATTTATGGTTGTCTGTGTATGCACAGAATACTTAATAATACTACGTACAGAAGAGTCACTTCCCAAAAACAGTCAAACAAACGTAAAATCTATGCTCGAGAGAATAAAGTACATTTTAACTGGCGTCAAGATTGCACACCTACTTTTAAAATAGCCTACACAACGCGTGCTCAAGCAAAAATGTACTGAATGGATACCCGCGTGAGTTTATTTTGGTTTATCTGACACTAACGACTCTTGAAGGTCACAATCAAAACATAAGTCCCCATTCACACGAGCGCTTTTTTTTCGGGCGTAGATAACAAAAAATTAAATTGAACTTAAATGTCACCGTCCAGCACTTAAAGTCAAATACAGTACGAAATAAAGCGCCGTGCTTTAAAAGCGCTATGTGTGAACAGATACATAGAATTGCATTTCTTCTCTTCGGCGTTTTTTTTAACGCCATATTATTTTATTTTGTGTTGTACTTGCTAGCACGACCGTGAACATATTCATTATAACTTTTGATGGTAATAAATTTCTCTCATATTGTACTATTTTAAACCACTAATTAGCGATTTTGTACCTCTCAATTACCGTAGATATGCAGGTCGTGCTAGGAAGGTTGCTTCCCAGCACGACCAAGCTAAAATCCCAGCTGGCATTTTATCCACAATAAATCTTTCTTACGTACTTTATTTTGTTTTTTTTTTTTCTTTAAGCTAAAAAAAGCAAACTTCGCTTGCTTCTTTCTCTTCTTCGAGGGCCTGGTGGACTTGAGTATTTCATTTCAGTTTGATACCTCCACGCGTTCCTGAGAAAAAGGGTCTTGACAGATGGACAGGCGGACACCAAAGTCAAATCCCTAGTACATGATCTTATGTTTCCACTCAAATTAAAAAGGTGTACAACGTATCGAAATGCCTCTATGGCGTTTTTGGAATAAAAAAAATCGTATCTTTAAATATATTGGTTGAATATCTCCCCCGCCCGGTCTGTAATTTTGTGTTACGATATTATTTATTTTCTTTAGGTATAAAATACTGTCTTTATGAAAAGCTATCATCTGTTGATAAATCTCGTTGGGGCCTGCTAGATAGACATACACAAGAACTTTTAGACAAGTTTTTATTTACTCCTACCCAAAAATGCCAGCCATGTACAATGGGGAAGGCAACTGTCAAAGTGACGCTGCTAAGATTGTCTCAAAAGAACTCTGTCTTAGCAAAGGAGATTTCTGAAAAAAAAAACGATTTATTGATGTAAAATGACTAGATGTTGTGGAATAGGCTGTAAAAATTATGAAAAATTTACGACAATTGACACTTTCAAGAAATAATGGGTAGCTGCTGTGACTGCAGTGAAAACAAAAATTGTATTATCACTAAGGAAAAGTTACATAATAAACAAATGTAAAATGTCCCGGTTTCGCAAGGGTAGATCCCTTGCGAAGCCGGGACAGGCCGTTGTTGAATTTATTAATGAAATTCTATGGTTATACCACAACTAAACAATCAAATACACCATTAAAAATAATATCTACTTTTTATTGGAGGTTAAGTATAGCATCGCTCTTTATATATCATCATTATAATGGTTCGTCTGGTGGAAGAATCATCACCGGGTCCGAGATTTGTGATAG
Organism: Agrotis clavis; assembly: GCA_954870645.1. Classification (NCBI taxonomy): domain Eukaryota; kingdom Metazoa; phylum Arthropoda; class Insecta; order Lepidoptera; family Noctuidae; genus Agrotis; species Agrotis clavis. The sequence goes on along the minus strand of OX940939.1, from coordinate 8,618,886 downwards.
TTGTGGTGTTAGGCCAGCGTAGGCGCGGGCATGCGGGGAGCGAGTACGCTAGCTGTCCGTGTGTGTCATGGACCATTTCCGAGTCGACAGCGCGTTATGTTCCACGAGCGCCTCAGAGAGTGTCAGCACAATAACGGGGTCCCCCTTAGAGGGCCAAAGCCTGCCGGGGTCATGGGACCTACGAGCTACCGTGACCCCGGAATGTAAAGGGCTATTGAAGAACACCGGGGATTTTAGTCAGTACAAGTGTGACAATCCCTCCTGCCCTGCCTTAGGTGGGAGAACTCATTTGATGATTTTACAACGCTAAAAAAAAGCCAGGGTCGAGACACGAGTATGGCAAAAACTCCTTTAAAAATAAAAATAAACCGGCCAAGTGCGTGTCGGGCCACGCACAGTGTAGGGTTCCGTAGTTGCCCATCAAAATACTTATGCGAACTAACCAAACTGATTCGCTGAATTTAATTTTAAAAAGAAGAATTTTCAAAATCGGTCCAGGCGTCTTTGAGAAATCGGGGAAAATACATTAAAAAAAAAGATTACATGGAATGGAGAACCTCCTCCTTTTTTGAATTTAGTTAAAAATAGTTGACAATAAAAACCTACTATCCCCAAAACATACCCACCTATTAAAGCTGTAAAAATAAAGTTGACAAACTTACATTTGCAGTTGAAGAACATGTTCTCCGATACATTTTGTATAGGAAAATATGTTATCCAAGTACGTTTTATAAGTTGGTCGACTATTACTCGTAAACTTGTAAAGCCTACTTAGTCATGATAATTTTCTTTTAAACTTCGTTATATATACTACTATTGTGAATTTTTTCACACCCTCAAACATAACCGTTTAGCTGGTACAGGGGGGGGACACTCGAGTCGAGCAAAAATTAGCACTAAAGCTCAATATTTCACAAACGAATCTTTTTATCAAAAAATTGTAAATGAAAACTATCTATATTTTTTGAAGACCTATTTAATGATTCCCCACACTAAGGGGTACGCGAGAAAAAAAAAACATCCCCACTTTACGTGTACAGGAGGTACCCTAAAAAAAAATATTTTACGAGACTTTATTTTACCACTTTTTCGGCACAACAAATCCGTATATTTACACCAAATAACAGCTTTCTAGTACTGGGCGTCTCTGAGCTAAGCTGCGGACAGACAGACGGACGGACGGACGGACGGACGGACATGGCGAAACTAAGTAAGGGTTCCTTGTTGACTACGGAACCCTAAAAATCGATTTTGACATACATAGTATCTCTATAATAATTATAATGTATGGCTTAGCATAAAGGCCTTGAAGTCGTAACAAAAAAAAATGAAAAAAAGAGTGATACCGTAAACTTGTCACAATTTGACATCTATTGATATTGCTATAATTCTTGATTTCATGTTTTGTGTTGTTGATTTTCCGTGATTGTTTACTAATCGACCGACTGCGTAAAGTAATGAACTAATATGCAACAAGAAAATGTGCAACCATTGTGTGTGTGCACATACTTAGTTTTCCAAATAACCACAGTATGCGATAAAAACTAGGTTTTGAAAATAATATTCATACATTTACCTCCTGTTGACCAAACACAACATGTATTTACATTTGTGACTGTATTTAGACTTTACCAGTTCTCAAGATACGGTTAACGGATTATTCGAATACTGGATTGGTTCACCTTTAAAGGAAAACAATAAGTAATATTTTCATTGAGGAGGTACCAAGTATCTTTGATTTGCCTTGAAAAACTTGAGACCCAGCCGTCGTTTTGTTGAAGATGAGAACAGTACGACATCAAACAGAGGATTAAATGATGATATTTTGAATGCCACGACTTTGTGTTACGATATCTTTGCATTAATCAATTGACTGTTGAAGTATGGCTTCACTAATATTAATTTATCAATTCCAGTCCTATTTTGGAAACAATAACGCTATTATCATAATCATGTGATTGAACATACATTCGTGCGTATTCTGAAAAAAAATTGTAATGTGTGTTTTGTACGGTAAAACACATCAACAAAATGTTAAAGAGCAGGGGTTTCATGACATCGTTGTTATAGATAATATCACAATAAAATAATTGAATAATAAGTTGTTTGATTTTTACACGGTGCACCTATTGGGCGTTTTTCCATTAGCCGGCCCGGCAAAAATAGCAAAAATGTATGAAATGGTATGGCTCGCTTTTGCACTTACCGGGGCCGGCGCCGGCCCCGGCGTTCATACATTTTTGCTTCACCGCACCGGCACTACGCCGGCGCCGGTGCCGGTGCCATGCCGGCAAATGGAAAAGCGCCCATTAGATACGTTACTTTTTATAAAGAGGATAGCAAACGAATAGGTACGGAATGCGGTACTAGGTACTGGTCCTCATAATTATATTTTATTTTGTAAAGGTGTTTGCGCAGCACTGTTGCCTGCTGCTGCACCTGACCAGTAGTGATATGTCTCTTATCAACATTAAAATACAAATTACAACAACAAAATGTATTTATAGATTTCTTACATAAATAGCTATATTTGATGATCTTCGTTCATTACACGGATTGTTCTTGTGAGAGGTGTTTTGGCCAGTATGTTGGGCCTGGCCACTGGACACAGCAAGCAGTGGCGCGTGCCAACGCCACCACAACAGCTTCCTCAGCATCACTCCCGGGCTATATGCTACTCTACGCAGTAGCTTTACCACATATGCACCAGTTAAATTCCGTGGGCATCCTGAGCTTGTCGTCAATATCCAGCGTGATGACCAAACAGATTTCACCAGAAGCGTTCGCTCCACTCATCCTCGGTCAAGATATGATGCACGTCCTCGATTATTCCACATTTCTCACAATACAGAACAGTTAATTTGTAAATAATATTAGTTTTTAAATAGGCATGACAGTGTCACTGTGGCACTGTCAAGTCTCGGATTCGCCTCGGAAACGCCTCGCTAACGCTTCGCTTCGGAATCGCTCTATGTTTGACGTCGTGCATACAAAGCCAGCCATTACTAATAGTTCGGCAACGCTTCGCAAACGCCTTCGCCACGCCTCGCCGAGTTGTAATATCGCCAACGCCCTCGGATCGCTAACGCTATCGCATCGCTTTCGCGTTTCTATGTGACTGGATTCAAACAATTCCATACATTACAAATGAAAACGCTTCGCTTCGCTTTCGGCACGCCTCTCTGTTTGACAATAGCTTAAAAACATCTTAAAGGACATGGGCACCTTCTGTGGCCTTAATCTGATGACAAAAGGGAACAACGTAGTACCTTAAGGTACCTACTTACGACTGATGACTGAATTAAGTTTTTTTGTTTTCTCTAGTGAAGCGATGCTGTTCAGGAAGTAAAGGTTTTGTTCGACGAAACTTGTAGTTTTTTGTGTGCTTGCTTGATTGATAGAATGTTCTGGATTATTTCAGATTATTGTATTTTAAGTATTTTGTTATAGTTGGTTGATATTAGTGAGAAAGGAGTTTAATAATTGGTTTGTTTCAATAAAATTTTATGATGTGCATCTGGACTGAGAGCCCGTTTTTTTTTTATTGTTGGATCAACTTGAAACTTACAGGGGTTTTAGTTAAAAATAGTAAAAATTCGATGCCGCAAAGCATAAATTTCTTAAACGTGAAACAAAGGTGTTATAGGCAAATATCTATGGCCCTCAGTTCAGACGCTCGCTAAAAACGGCTTAACATAAATCTCAGAAAGTACTACCTCTGTGATAATAATTTTTATTTTAAATTTTAGTAAAGAATTTCTTAAAGATTTTAAGAAATTTTCAAATTCCTAGAATATAGCATTACTGATTTATAGCAGTTTTACTTAGGGCTCTCAGTCCAGACGTTTATGAACTGAGAGCCCCACTGAAACATAGCTTTAAATGAAGAAATTATACATACATTTGCTTCTTTTACCATAAAGTTAAACACCCCAATGAATTTCTTAAAAAGAAATAACGACATACGAAGTAACGGTTGAAAGGTAAATTGCAATCGAATTTTCGCATTTCGTCTGGACTGAGAGCCCTTATATTTTCGGTTTTATCGGCTATGTGCGGGCTCCGAGTTTGAAATAAATTAGCTGAAAAGTTTTAAGAAATTTTTAAGTAAAACTTAACATACGGTTTTTTCTTTAAAATGCTGTACTTTACGAGAAAAACCATTTTTTAGTTTTTCATTCGAACAAGTTTTGTAGGGTAACCATGATTCAAAAATCTCAAACGTCAGTTAGTTTCAAAGATGGCAGCACATGTGGGGTTGCGTTCGAAAATTTAATCTTTATAAAATTATGTGTGACGTCTTAGACTAAAACCGAGACTTAATATGTTTTCCTAATCATCTTCTGACAATGCAACGACAAGAATAATATTACAGTCGAACTTCAGTTACGGTTAAGGTCGATTGAGTATTCAGATTATGTTACGACTTTACTACATGATTCGAGCCTATTCTTGTCATAACCCCTTTATTTTTTTTACTTGGTAATAATCATCAAATGAGTCCTCCCAACCAGGGAGGGACGGGAGAGATTGTCAGACTTGTACTGACTTAATCCACGTTATCTTTCATTAGCCCTTTACGTTCCGGGGCTACGGTTACCTAATAAGACAGTCCCGCGACTCCGGTAGGCAGTAATGGGATCAATGTACGATCATGGACAATATGCATGGCCGGGTCGATGACACGTCGTGTTTCACGCGCGCTTCAAATAACTGTCAGCAATATGACACGGCCTCCCTTAGAGGGCCCATTCCTGTGGTATTGGACCCGGTTACACAGCAGCGGCTCCAATGACCTATGCTATCTGAAATTGACCTCGTGGATTTTGTAAATGACAAAATCAACGAACAAATATTTTACTATTTTGATTATTATTTGTAAGTATATAATGTTATCAACTATCAAAATATGTAATTACTTTTATTAATCTGACATTATTAATTTTATGTAATGTTACTAACATAGATATAAGTACATACACTCGAGAGCAATGAATCCGGGTCACTTAAAGAATCCTAAAAATCTCGGAAACTAAAAATGCTAGGTTAATGCAATAAATTGTATTTAATAGACAATGTAATACTCCATAAATGAAGGTATTAAAACTTCTTAGTTATTGTAAAGTTATATCATAAAAAAATCAAATTTGAAAAAGGGCCTCTTTCGAAGATGGAACTACGAAATTACAGCATTTGGTTTTGCTTTTGTTTGTAATCTGTCATTTATGTGAGTACATAAATCATGTTGATAGTGCTCTATATTCATTATTCAAGCTGAAATTATGTCGCTTACGCCTGAAGAATGCACCAGAATACTTACAATGCTGGAAACCGGCCGGAGTCAGCGCGGTACAGCCAGGACTGTCGGTGTGTCGCTGTCAACAGTACAAAGAGTTCTCCGACGTTACGAAGAAACTGGTTCTAACCTACGCAGACCAGGAACGGGCAGAACCAGGTGTACCACAGCACGAGAAGACCGATACTTGGTGAACACCATGCTTCGAAATCGCTTTCTCACAGGAACTGAACTCACCAATCAGTTTCGACGCCTCGGAGGAAGTAACCCAAGTGCATGGACAGTAAGACGTCGGCTTGCTTTTTTTTTTTTTTTTTTTTCCTTTGTGTTATTAAGAACAGACTTCTTAATAAAATTAATTACGATCTAGCCTGAAAGACTAATAAGTAATTTAACTCTAACTTAATATGCTACGTTATACATTATTTTAAAACTAAGAATAGTGTCCATTAGCACTTTTACACAAGTCCATAGCACTTTCTTAGAGTCTCTATCATTTTATAAAAACACTATGTTCGTGTGTTATATGTATAGCACAACACTGTTACTATTATTCACTCACTCACTGTTACTATTACACACTACACTAATTCAAAAGGTTTAGTTCTTTTTAGCCTACGCACTAAGTCTGTGTTGTCTAGGAGCTGAATAGCCTCAACGTTCACGTGTCGGTGTAATCTGTGTTCGTGGGCTTCAGCAAATTTTTGGATGATGGTGGTGACGAATTCCATTTTAAGGTCACGATGAAGGTCGTCATTTCTTATGTACCATGGTGCATTCACAGCTTCCCTGAGTACTTTATTTTGGAACCGTTGAATTATTTTGACGTTGCTTGGTTTAGTACAGCCCCAAAGTTGGATACCATACGTCCAAATTGGCATCAGTATTTGCTTGTATATGGTAATTTTATTATGTATTGATAGACAAGATTTCCTTCCAAGTAACCAATACATACTTTTATAACGTATGTCGAGTTCCTGTCTTTTCTTTTTGACATGAGCTTTCCACCGCAACTTGGCATCGAGAGTCATGCCAAGGTATTTGGCCGTATTGGCATAAGGCACTTGCATGCCATTTATGTATATGGGATGATAGTCTAGATTTTTATTTGTGAAGTCAATGTGAATTGATTTTGATTCATTCAGTTTGATCTTCCATTTTTGTGTCCAGTCATAAACTTTGTTCACAGCTAGTTGGACTTTTTCTACTGCTTCTCTGTGGCTTGCCCCCGTTGCCATAATTGCAGTGTCGTCTGCAAAGGTCGCAATGGTGTTGTTTTCTAGTTCTGGAATGTCACAAGTGTATAGCAAATACAAAATTGGGCCTAGCACACTTCCTTGTGGTACCCCAGCTTTTATAGGTTTCAGTTCGGAATATACGTCTTCTTGCCGTATTCTGAACATTCTATTTGTTATATATGACTCTAATATTTCTGCAAATTCTGGCAGCATGCGCCTGAGCTTGAATATTAGGCCTTTATGCCAAACTTTATCAAAAGCTTGCGCGACATCTAAAAATACCGTTGCGCAGACTTCCTTATTTTCCAGTGTTTTTTCAATGATGTTAGTTATTCTATGTACCTGGTCTATTGTTGAGTGTTTCTCCCTAAAGCCAAATTGATGATTTGGAATAAGGCCTTTTTCTTCTATTATTGGTTTTAACCGTTTCAGTAATAGTTTTTCGAAGAGTTTTGATAACACAGGCAACAAAGAAATGGGTCTGTATGATGATGCCTCGTGTGGTGGTTTCCCTGGCTTCGCAATCATAATGACTTCAGCAACCTTCCACGGTGCAGGTACATATTTTAAAATAAATGCAGCATTGATTAATTTAGTCAGCTTTACTATAGCTTTGAGCGGTAGGTGTTTTAGAATTTCGCCTGTAATGAGATCGTATCCCGGAGATTTTTTTGAGCTAATATTATTTTGAATTTCTCTCATAACTTCTTTAGGAGTCACAAGCTTAATTATCTGATTTTGTGGTGAGTTGTCAGTATCAAGTATTTCTGTTAAGTTTTCATTGGGTTTAAAAGTTTCTTCTAAATGCTGAGCAAACCTTGAAGCTTTTTGGTCATTGCTTATGACCCATTTTCCATCGCTATCTCTGATGGGCGGTATTTGCTTAATCGGCCTTTTTAGATTTTTGGTTGCTTTCCAAAGTGAGTAATCTGTTGATTTGTCATTAGTTAACTGCAGAAGGTTGGTATTCAGAGATGTTTCCTCATATTGTTGGATTTTTCTCTTCAATCTTTTAGTCAAATTGTTTAATAATGTTTTTTCTCGCGGGCATCGGGTTTGCTGCCACAGTTTTCTTTGCTTTCTTTTGTCAGATAGTAGATCCACGATTTCTTTAGGATAAGTAAACCCCTTAAATTTACTTTTTAATTGCGGTGTGTTGTTCCAAGCACACTGCTGAATGTGAACAATATAATTGTTTACCTCGGAGTCTAGCTGATCTTGCTTTTTTATTGGAGTTTTGAGGTCGATTATACTATCGAGATCAAGCGAAAAACTTTCCCAATCTGTGAATTTATTAATCAGGGTTAAGTGGCTTTCTTTGAGTAAATTTTTTTGACTAAGCATTAGTATAATTGAAGAGTGGTCCGAGTTCATATGAAAACCTTCCTCCAAGCTCACGTAATTGGCGGATATGTTTTTGCATATAAAAAAATCTATAAGATCTGGTATCTTCTGGTGGTCAGTAGGCCAGTATGTTGGTTTTCCTGTGCTCATAACTTCACAACGTGTATCTTTAACTGCGCCTAAGAGCTGCCTTCCCTTAGTCGTAGTAAGTCTTGATCCCCAATGCGTATGCTTAGCATTAAAATCACCGCCTAGGATAAATCTCGGGCCTAATAATTCAAAGAGATGTAAATATCGCTCTTTTCTTATCATGTGCCGTGGAGGACAGTAAATGGCCGCTATGGAGACGGGACAATATCTGATTTTAACAGATACTGCCACGGCTTGAATGTCTTGTTCTTCATATATACATTGCACGAAGTGACTAATGTTCTCTTTGATTATAATCGCGCTTCCTCCTCTAGCAGAGTTGTCAGGGTGAAGCGAATTATATACAATGTATCCTCTAAATTTCACATAAGATTGCTTGGTGAAGTGCGTTTCGGATACCAAACACACGTCTATATTTTCTGTGTCCAGGACCGCCTGCAACTCATTTTGATGTTTAAGGAGTCCATTTGAGTTCCACGCCATTATTTTAAGGGTGTTATTCATTTTTGGTTATTTAAAGTGGCTGTTTTAGTGCTAGACTCTAATTTCTCTAATCTCTTGTCAAATGATGTAATACATTTTAAAATCTGGTTGATCTTGTCCTCTAAATTTAAAGGCTGAGATCTTGGTTTTACAGCTTCCGCGTAGGAACAAGTGTTGGGTACTTGCATGAGTTTTGCAGCTGACTGGACACCGCTTGGTTTCTGTGGCTGTTTGTCGGAATTCCTTAGTGAAATAGATGGCTGGGTAGTTGGTACCACAAGTTTCTTTTTAATATTTTTGTTTTTTAATAATTGCATCTGTTTAGCTACTTCACACCCTCTATAGTTGGCAGGGTGGGGTAGCCCACAGTGAACACATTTTGGCTTCTCTTGCGGAGATTTGGTACAGTTGGCTGTAAGATGCTTGCCAGTGCATTTTACACACCTTGGCTCTTTTCTGCAATATTTATGAGTATGCCCATAAGCCTGGCATCTCTTGCATTGGGGAATGAGTTTGGGATTTTTAAGTGGGTGTATTTCAATTTTACACCCTAAGATGTACTTTATGCCATAGATTTTATTGACATCTTCTTCATTACTAAATGATAAGACAAACATGTTGAGTGGTTCTTTACTCTTCCAGCTCAATTTGTTATCTACTTTTTCAATTTTAAGACCTTGTGTTGTTAGGTCGTCTTTGATTCGATCAGGTTGGCAAGAAGAATGTAGTTTCTTGACAACAACTCTGATTGGTCTAGCCTGCTTATTCTCGTAAGAATGCCAACGGTAATCTTTTTCTGTTAAAAGCCCAGCAATTACTCTATATGAGTCCTCTGTTTTAGCGTTAACTTTCACGCAATCACCATTTAACATTTTTGCAGTAAATGTTTCAGCTGATATAGTTTCAGTTAGAGAGTCAAAGAACGTTTGGTAGTTCGTAACTCCGTCTATTATAATTGGCGGTGGCGGGGGCACTTTTTTGATGGCAGTCTCTTTCTCAGGTTTTCGGAGATTTTCATGTTGGGGGCTTGTTCCGGGTTGTTGTTTTGGAGAGTGCGAGGTGTTAAGCTTCCTCTTCTTCCTGCTCTTGGCCCTAATCCACCCTGTCTCTTTAGCGAGTTCATCCTCATCTGTACAATATTCAACGTCACTTTTAGTACGCTGCGAAAATGATATTGTCTGGCTGTCCTGTTTTTGTAAGGGTTCTTTGGGTTCTTTTTTTTCTTTCAAGCTATTCAATTCTCCTTGGAGGGCTTGTACTTGTTCCTGCAAGCTATGAATATGTTCATTCAGATTACGTACCATTTGCTGCAGATTTTCTCTGTCAGATTTCTCCTGGATGTAACAGTCATACAACCGTCTTTCCAGTTCAGTTTTTATTTTAATTGACTGTGAAGCCATTATTTAATTGTAAGGCGAGTTTTCACCTATACAATAAATTATTATAGACAGTTCATTATTTCATCACTTGTAACTAGGTCATTGCACTGACCGCGATAGGTTGACGTAGGAACACCGCGACGACGGTGTTGTGCTGCGTCTGCAGAATACTCTTAACTAGAGCACGCGCGCGCGATCCGTACGTTCGTTCGCTATTGCAATTAAACAACAACTGACGTCGGCTTGCTGAATCTAACTTAAAACCCCTTAGACCTGCAAACGGCCCTAAACTGGAGCGTGGGCATCGTATTTCAAGACTAAGATATGCCCAGAGCCACGTAAATTGGAGTATTGAAGATTGGTCAAAAGTTATGTTCTCCGACGAATCAAAATTTATGCTCTACAAGCACGATGGAAGACACAGAGTGTATCGAAGACCAGGGGAAAGATTCAAGCAAGCATGCATCGAAGAAAAAGTAGCCTACGGTGGTGGGTCTGTACTTGTGTGGGCCGGAATTTCTTCTGAAAGTCGCACAGAGCTGGTGATCATAGAAAACGGCTCTTTAACTAGCGTAAGATATGTGGATGAAATCCTCAATGATCACGTTGGTCCATTTATGGTCAATTTAGGTGAGGATGCTATATTTATGCATGACTATGCCCGACCTCATACAGGTAGGATTGTGAATGACTACCTTCAAGAGATGAACATTACTCGTATGGAGTGGCCAGCGCGCAGCCCGGATATCAACCCGATCCTTGGGACGAGCTAGGCAGATGCGTAAAACAACGAAACCCTCCCCCAATCACGCTTCGTGAGCTCAAAATTGCTCTCACAGAGGAATGGGAGAATATTCCCCAAAATCGTATAAGGAACTTGGTGTATAGCATGCCAAACCGCGTAAACGCAGTAATGGATGCACGAGGAGGCAATACGAAGTGTTAAAATTCAAGAAAATCGTAATAAAGTTCAAAATTCTTTATGTAATTTTGTGTTAATAAAATGTATGGTGACTCATATTTTTTTTACTTTCATTTAAGGAGTATTACATTGTCTATTAAATACAATTTATTGCATTAACCTATCATTTTTAGTTTTCGAGATTTTTAACATTCTTTAAGTGACCCGGATTCATTGCTCTCGAGTGTATTAATTATTACTCCGGTCCGAAATAAATAATTAATAATAATCAAACCCTGCCGGAGTCGCGGGACAGTCTTATCAGGTAACCGTGGACCCAGAACGTAAAGGGCTATTGAAGGACACCGTGGGTTTTTGTCAGTACAAGTCTGAAACAGACTTTTAAGATTTTTAAATCATGGTTACCCTACATAACTTGTTCGAATGAAAAATTAAAAAATGGTTTTTCTCGGTAAGTATAGCATTTAGAAGAAAAAGCCGTATGTTAGGTTTTACTTAAAAATTTCTTAAAACTTTTCAGCTAATTTATTTCAAACTCGGAGCCCGCACATAGCCGATAAAACCGAAAATATAAGGGCTCTCAGTTCAGACGTTATCCGAAAATTCGATTGCAATTTACCTTTCAACCGTTACTTCGTATGTCGTTATTTCTTTTTAAGAAATTCATTGGGGTGTTTAACTTTATGGTAAAAGAAGCAAATGTATGTATTTCTTCATTTAAAGCTATGTTTCAGTGGGGCTCTCAGTTCATAAACGTCTGGACTGAGAGCCCTAAGTAAAACTGCTATAAATCAGTAATGCTATATTCTAGGAATTTGAAAATTTCTTAAAATCTTTAAGAAATTCTTTACTAAAATTTAAAATAAAAATTATTATCACAGAGGTAGTACTTTCTGAGATTTATGTTAAGCCGTTTTTAGCGAGCGTCTGAACTGAGGGCCATAGATATTTGCCTATAACAGCTTTGTTTCACGTTTAAGAAATTTATGCTTTGCGGCATCGAATTTTTACTATTTTTAACTAAAACCTCTGTAAGTTTCAAGTTGATCCAACAATAAAAAAAAACGGGCTCTCAGTCCAGATGCACATAATTTTATGTTGTAATTTTAAAGTCTCAACTATTTATTTTTTCTTATAACTGGCGTTCTTTGGGGGAGGCTTAGATCCAGCAGTGGACGGCAATTGGCTTAAAAAGAGATAAGATAATAAGACTAAAGCTATAGCCAGAAATGTTGTAGATTTATTACCTGTGCTTGGCTGGCCACGCTCCGCATGTCTAGATAAACACCTGTGAAAAAATCAAACTGGTTTACTTTCGCAACAACTCGGTGCCATCTGTTTTGTGTTTAAAGTGCTAACTATCAGTGCGACGTGCCATATTTCAATGTTAAGAATTTGCCAACTTTGCTTTATCTAATTTCCCCGGCTTTGTCCGTGTTTTGTTGGCTGAAGTTCTTTTTTTTTAATTCTCATTTCTAGGAATTTCTCCATACTACCACTGATGATATTATTATAGGCATTTGTAGCTCATTTGATGATTTTACCACTTTTGCGTTCACTTTTTCATTTTTTTTTTTGTAAGGACTCTGGTAGCGTTTGTCCATGCCTACTTTGGAAAGTGCAGGCGTTAAGTTATGGGTAAAGTGTTTATAGCTCAAAAACAACCTCTTGTTTACGATTTCCTATTTCCCATTACTAATTTAATTATTAAAACCGCATTATTGTTCTGTAATTAAATTATTATTAAGAAATTCCTGTAACTTGTTTGTTTGTTATTTACTTTCTTAAAATTGCAGGATACAATCACTAATACCATTGAAGTTAAAAACCACAAGTCTGGGATATCTATAATATTCCTATTCCTATAATACCACAAGTCTGCCCTACCTATAGCATATCTGGCCTACCTATAATATTTACAAGCTTCCTTGTATGCCAGAAGGAAATGAGGTAGGACAAAAAAAATCTGGCCTGTTTCACTCATTTTTTAACTCACGCTTGACCAAAAAAATTAAAATGCCAAAATAATCAACATCAAAAAAGAGCTAAATATTCTTTCGAAAGTTTTCTCGTATCTGCTATGGATGAGGATTTCCCCCTGTTGGCCAATTTAAAAGAAAGACCACTAAGATCTCCCACTGAAAATCCCTCCCGGTCCACTGAGGGCTCCCAGAACTCAGTAATTGCTATTTTTGACACCCCAAAAATATCAAATGATCCGAAAAACACGTATGGTTATGATCGTAACCCATATCCGCCTCCTGTAACTTGAACCTCACCTAGGATGACAAACACCCGATAAAAAGAGTTATTTGTTTCACATTACCCAGAAAACATAAAAACAAATAACGTCGGTACTTGGTACGAATTTAGGATGTTTTGTAAAACGATAGCGGGTAAACACAGTTGGAAATGTCAATTGCGTACGTAGTTAGATTTGATGAAATTCCTACTGGTAACGTTATATGATGGACGCCCACTTCCAGTTAATAATACGCCTCTTATTGCGCATTGGGACGTAAAACAGGAAAATGATATGATAAGTGAGGTGGAGATGAAATGTACGCCGTGGTAGACACACGGTGACACAAGTTTAAATCACGTTTTTAGTGATGAAATAATTATAAACGTTGACCGATGATGCTTCGTAAATTATTGGCCACCCAAAGATAGTCATGACCAAGACAGTCTGACAACTCGTCTTAGCAAGGAGTATCGTATTATCCAATGATAGCGGGATTTAGTAAAGACAATCCCCTTGGCTTACCTTTCCTAAACCCGTAAACGTAAGTACACAATGTACACAACGCGACGCAAGTCTCCGATACCTTACGACTTTGGCAACCATTGACGCGTGCTGTGTACGCACCTCTATGGATTTAGATTGTACGATAGTCGTCTGGATATCAAAATCGTAAGGTATCCGAGACTTGCGTCGCATCCATCATTTTTCAATACCTTAGCTGATGGATTAATTATTGCAATTAATTGATGCCGTCAAATTTTCTGTTTAAAACAATATTTTTTACTTACTTCTACGTAAAATCTACTATTAAAGTATCTAAGTACAAGTAATTTTTTCCATTAATTCTAAACTCCGCGATGATAATTGGCTGCAGTTTAGTGGTCATTAAGCCTAAGTACCTCAATGTGGCGCAAGGCGAAGACCTTCGTCTCGTAATTGCGAACCTTTTCATCTCAATCGCGTTTAATTTATTTAATACAATGTACCTAACTTTATTCTAATAAGGAATATCCGGCTGCGACCACCCAAAGAACCTCGAAGTTGAGTGAGAAAACTACGTTTATTCAAGTGGTGAGTTATTCATTTTGACCCAATTTTTAAATTCTTTTGCGTTATATTACAAACTTCTTTTCTACCCTTTTGTGCTGGACTTTACTCTAATTTTTAAATTTTCTTTGTCTTTTACTAATTAGTCAAGTCCTATAAATAAATATAACAGGCAAAGGTACTCTTCTTAATTCAATTTTCATTTATTATTTTTGTATACTGTACCATACAAATATTGATAAATATTTTATTATTTTTACACTATAATTATGCAAAAAGTATATAATATTATAATAAGCTTTTTTTAAATTCATCTTTAGACATAAAGAAAATCCACAAAACATTTGACACACAAATAAAACCTTATGGTTTTCGAAGACCCAAAAACAAGGATAAGAAAAGCAAAGTTACTGCACTTAACACAGGAGTACCATTTTAGCTAACTATATCCTCTTTTTCCACCTGGCCATATCCAGGTCAAAACACAATAAAATTTAAATTAAAAAAATAACGGTGAAATCCAAGATGGCGCCACACACGCGATAAGGTAACACGCGCCGCGATTTAGCAACGATTGTAACACATGCTGTAATCAATTTATGTTTGTTATACTAAACTATGCGATTGATAAAGTGCAATTGCAGTTGGATAACGGTATAAATGTAGGTACAGTTGTATGCGTATGACGTGCTATACAAGGTAAACGTGTTCGTGTGACAATTAAAATTTCATAGACGTCAGCTTAGATAATATAGCATAGTTTTTCTGTGGGTCGTGGGACTGCCTGAACGGTCTCGGGACTGTCGCCAAGATACTGTGGATCTGAAAAGAGGGCAACCAAAAGAACAGAGTGGATTTTTGGTAAGTAAGAGTCCGTCTGACAGTACCTTCCATTCCAAGAGTGGCAGACTCTCAGTCTGTCTATACCAAAGCAGGACTCGTTTGATGATTTACAAACAAAAAAAAACCATCTTTCTTGTAAACGCGGCTACACCTCAAGCCATACAAAACCAGATTTTTATGGCCTCGCTTTGTATAATTTTTCAGTTTTGCATAGCCGTGTGTACTAGAGGTCAGTAGCGCAATTTTATGCTTGTGTAAATCGTTTGCATAGCCGTGTGTACTAGAGGTCAGTAGCGCAATTTTATGCTTATGTAAATCGTTGACATTAGTCTTGGGCATTCTAGTTCACTACTGAGAGCGCTCAATTTAGTTCTCCGCTCTTCAACGAACTAGTTCGTTCTTCTAGTTCGTTAGTTCCTAGCTCGTAATAGAGACCGACCGATCAAGAGCGATCAAATCGTTCGCTCGCAAAGAGATTTCAGATTTAGTTTGTCTTTGTTCGCTCGTTTTAAATACGGTTCCTGCTGCATGCGACAATTTGTGTAAAGTGTACGAAACGGGATGCGCGCATGATCGGTGAGCGAACGGGAGTATTATAGTGTAGTGCTGTCCCGCTCCCGTGCAACGATCTTAGATCAGTCGATCTCTTTCATTCTGTCCGAACTACTGAACTACGGAGCGGAAAATGTGGGAGCTAGTTCACTAGTTCATCCGTGGGAACAGTTCTTTCGAACTATGTAGTTCGTTCGCGAACTAGACAAGACTAGTTGACATAGCCGTGTGTACTAGAGGTCAGTAGCGCAATTTTATGCTTGTGTAAATCGTTGAAATGTAGGAAACTGCTACTTTATTCTTTATGATTTCAGAGATGGTCCCTTAAGATAAAAAGTACTGGCTGTTTACCTTCCATGGAACTTTCATACCTTAGCAGAGGGCACTTAATAAGTAGTTAGAAAGAAGCAGTTTACACTGGTTTTTTTTTTTTTTTTTTTTATATTTCTTGTGTTTACTGCCATCTGTCTCCCTTATGGGACATTCATCAGTATCTTGGTTGGTGCTAAAGCTGACGAGCTCGGTATGTGACCTATGCCACATCCTCATTGTTGAGACAGTATAATTATATTTACTGTGGTTGGACTAAGTCTTGAGGTATTTTGCGCTTCAATCGTCGCGCTTTGTTATGATTCTCCATTAGAATCCGAGCGAGAATATTTGGATGTTCCTTGATACGTTCTTTATAGGACTTGGTATGGCGTACAATTTCCTGCTTCACAGTGGGCACTCCCAAGTCACGGTGTAGTAGTTCGTTGGGTACAAACCAGGGTGCGTTTGTTAACATGCGCAGTGTCTTATTTTGGAACCTCTGTAGGATTTCTAGGTTTGAGTGAGATGCAGTGCCCCATAATTGAATCCCATACGTCCAGATGGGCTTCAGTATTGTCTTATACAATAGTATTTTGTTCTCAAGAGATAGTTGTGACTTTCGCCCAATGAGCCAGTAGAGTTTTCTTGTTTTAATACCAAGTTGCTTCCTTTTAGTGAAGATATGCTTTTGCCAGGTAAGTCTTTTGTCTAAATACAACCCAAGATATTTCACATGGTCCGCCTGTGGAACTTCAATGTTGTTTAATGTGACTGGAGGACAAGATCCTCTTCTTAGGGTAAACGTTACGTTGACTGATTTTGTTTCGTTTGCTTTTATCCGCCACTTTTTAAGCCAGTGTGATATGTCGTTTAGTCCTTCTTGGAGTATTTGTGAAGCAGTTTTTGGATCACTATGCGCCGCTAGTATGGCGGTATCATCAGCAAAGGTTCCAGTAGTTAGGGAATCAGATGTCGGCAAGTCTGCAGTGAACAGTACGTAGAGTATAGGACCCAGTACGCTACCCTGTGGCACTCCTGCCTTTATGGGACAAAGATCAGAAAGTGCTTCTCCATTTTGTACTATGAAATGGCGCTGCTGTAGGAATGATTTTAGTATTCCGTACAGGTGATCTGGTAGAGCTTTTTTTAATTTAAATAGCAATCCTTCATGCCAAACGCGGTCGAACGCCTGAGATATGTCCAAGAAAGCACTGGCACAGTAAGATTTTGCCTCCAGTGATTCCATGATCTTATTTGTTAGTCTATGTACTTGATCGACAGTGGCATGTTTACTGCGAAACCCGAACTGATGGTCTGGAATGATTTTCTTTTCTTTGAGTATAGGTAGGATTTTTTGCAGCAGAAGAGATTCGTATATTTTAGATGGAATAGGTAGCAGGCTAATGGGTCTGTACGATTTTGCCTCCTCAGGTTGTTTGTCTGGTTTCAGTAGCATTATAATAAGTGCGACCTTCCATTCTAGGGGAAAGAATTGCAGTCTGGTCATGGCATTAAATAATGATGTAAGAAAAGTTATGCCAGATTCGGGCAGTTCCTGTAACATGCGGTTTGTAATCAGGTCGTACCCTGGTGACTTTTTTGGGTTTAATTTTGATATTATTCGGGCAACTTCTGTCTTTGAAAATTTAAAGGTCAATTCTTCTGCATTTTCACTACCGTCTCTCATATCTCTCTCTTCCAAATGGTTGTTAATTTCTGCTGCATCTACTGGAGAGCCTTCATATGGATGAGGCATAAAGACCTTTGTGAGATGTTCTGAGAACGTCTTGGCTTTCTCTTGGTCTGTCCTTGCCCAGGAACCGTCAGACTTTCTTATTGGAGGAGAAACACTTACAGGCCGTTTTAGTCCTCTGGTGGCTTTCCATAAAGAGTAATCTGAGGAAGCAGTAGCATCCAGGCCGGTGAGGTAATTTTGGAATCCGTCATTACGATCCTTGTCTAAAATATGTTTCAGTTGTCTGTTGATGTGATTGAGCTGTTTTTTAACATTAGGGTCTCTGGTTTGTTGCCATTGCCTCCTTATTTTTCTTTTTCGGGTTATTATTTCTAATATGTGTTTTGCTACATAGTTGTCCATACTTCTGTGTGGTAGTGGTGGGGTTGAAGACCAAGCTGCATCTTGTACGCTCTTGTTGAAGTACATAACAGCGGCGGTTATTTCATCTTTAGACTTGAGACTAACCGATTCCTGGAATGCTTTGTTGGTCAGCTCTCGAAATAGTGGCCAGTTAGTAAGTTTGTTGTGCAGAACGCATTTTTTGACGCTTTCTTTGGGAGTTGGTTTACACTGGTGGCAGAAGTCTTTTTGACTCATGTATTTTATACTAATAATTTATTATTAAAAGTTCTATTAAACTTAAAATAATCAAATTATTTATAAGTAAGGACCGGTTACACATTAACTCTGTTACATTACAATAACTTTTTTATAGAACTCGAAGTCTTAAAAAACTATTTAAAAATAAACAAATTGTCTGTTAGTTACGTTTACAGATTCAAATTAGAAATGCACCGGCTACGTCTTTTTTATAAAATTTTGACAGCTGAAGTTTCCTGAAGTTTCGAGCGCGGTTTTTGTAACATACAGCGTTTGTTTACAATTTAACGGTCGTATTATTGCAACATTGGCTGCTATGTGAATGAAGGACAGGGTTGAACTAAGGACGGGCGTAACATGCAACATGCGCAAGTCTTGATTCTGTGCACGTAAGAAAATAGTTCTGAAAAAGTATAGCTCCAAATTTTTAAAACAATTTCTTAAACATAGAGATCGTATAATATGAAGGTTAACAGTTTCGATTTTTTTTTTGTGTGTTGAACTGGAAAATTTTTTACTTACGAAAAATTTAAGATGACTGTCAAAGGATCAGTAGTTGGTGGAGCAGACGAGTCCTGAAATGGAAAACGTGTATCAGTAAGTGTAGTTTAGGCGCCTGTAGCTGTATGGACCGATGATCTTAAGAAATTGGCTGGACTGGATGCAGCAAGCAGAGAGCAGGGTAATGTGGTGTAGCCTGTGAGAGGCTTATGACAAGCGGTGGACTGCGATAGACTAAATTGGTGATAATCGCTACGATGCAAAGAAAATACACAGTTACGTTCGTGACAATCACCTAGATAAACTCAGTAAGAGATTGTTTTGTTTAGTCATAGAAAAATGATTATTAAAGTAGAACATTTGAGTACCTTTTCTATTAAAACCAATTGCCAGAGTCGAGTTTAGGGTAGCACACAAGGTGCCACTGCGTTGATATAAAAAAAAAAAAAAAATTCATTAAGTCTTATTGAAATAATAATATTTGATATAAAAAGTTTGTTACATAAAATGTAATGAGAGTACATAAATGAATAAAATCGAGGAAATCCGTAGCATTTGCGGTCAAACAAGTAAAAATATCCAGTAAATTCTACAAAGCAGTTACCTACGTTTACAGTGACTTACTGGTTCATTAATTTATTATTCTCTGAGTCTTGATGATATTATTACATAATATAAAATAAAATAAATATTTTATTAAAATAAACATTAGTAAAAATACAAATAAACCTAAGAAAATAATGATAGTCCTAAAAAAAATTCGGTGCCTGTACTAGGTACATTAAACCTGTATCACAGGCGTGTATTTCAACTGGGGATTTGGCCATAATTAGGATAGAATTTTTTTTTGACATGAGTAAAGTAGGTACTCATTTCATGTATTTTCATAACTTACGGATAGTGGGAAATAAAATTTTAACAATTTGAAACACAACAAAACTACAGTTCATAAAAAAAAACAATTTAAAAGAAAACCTCGGATACATCTATATATTTAAAAAGTAATAAGTAGTAAGATTGTCGAGATTATCAACCTGGGACATTTTGCAACCGTTTTTACAACCAAACGATGAAAAGATTACAAAAAAATATACGTGTGGCACTCGGAGACTGCCGCGGTTTAAATTCTATGCAATAGAATAGAATAAAAAAAAATATCGCCTACCGCGGATATTTATCGAGAATATCATTTATTTAAAATGTTTGTGGAGCACAGACTACTGTATAGATAAATAAATTATAATGAAGATATAAGTGGGTCTTTTATACACAGGATTTCCAGGTATCACTTCCAAACTGGGTCAAAATTCACAACAGGATATGGGCCCAGCACGCTTTCACTGCGCCACTCTGCTTTGTTGTAGGAGAATTTTATAAGTAGATTTTGTTGTGAAAATGAAAACCTCCTTTTGTAGCTGGCCGTTTAGAACCAGTAAGAAAAAGTAAATTGTCTTTATGACGGATGTTTTTATGATTGCCAAAGTCTCCAAAACTGAAACGACGACGTTAGACGAGTGTTAGGTTTTTTCCTTACCTAGGTATTTTCGTTACGGAATTTCTTGATTTGGTCGCCGCGCTCAGAACCCGCGATAAAAGCGATGCAATAGCTTAAAAACTTTTTTATTCGTGTATAAATCTTCATAGATGGACTTTGTAACTTGATTATTTTGAGATATAGAAAATGAAAAAATATCGAACAATTAAAACATAAACAACATCTTCTTCTGTTTATTTCAGCAGTTAAAATTCTCGGTACAGTTTTTTCTAATCCTGTTATATAAATAAGAGCAAAACCAGTTTATAGTGGCCGTTCATTGTGTGGAAAGATCATTCAAAGTGAGGCCAAGATAAACTGGTTTTCATAGCTTGATAGATGTTTTGCGTACCTAATGAATGAATGAATGAATTATATTAAGGAAGTCTATAGTATTTGCGGTTGCAGTAGTAAAAGTATCCCGTCATTTGAACAAAACAATATTTTTATTTATTTACCTGTTACTGTGACGCAATAGTTCATTCATTAGTTACTATTTTTTAGTTATGTTCATTTGTTTAATTTTAATGACGTATTTGTACTGGGATTTTGGATCACAATAAGGTAATATGGGACCAAGATAAGAACTAATACGTCAATGACCTCTTTTGTTAGCTGTCACTTGAAAATTATGATTAGCAAATTAATTTTCAATATCGCAGGGCAGACATGGCCAGAAATTGCTCAAAATAGAGAGGCTTGGAAGAAGAAAGGGGAGGCCTTTGTCTAACAGTGGGACACAGAATAGTATTATATAATTATGTATAATTATTGGCTATTGATAGATCTTTGGCTCGAGCGGAAGGGACTTTTACTTGACTGATTAAAATCCACCCTGTTCCTTCAAAATCCCTTTGCCTTCCAAGGCCGTGGGTACCTCTTAAGGTGTTTTTGCTATGAAATGGTTAAAAAAAACACACATAAATAAAACAATTAAAAAAAACTGCACATTCAAAAACAAAAATAGAAAAACAAATATTTTAATGAAAATATTGCGAATGTGTTTTACTGTTTTTCTTATTATTTCAAGTATTTTATTTAACAAAGTTAATAACCTAGTAATTAAAACAAATATTTTGCATATAAAAAAAACATGATAATGCCTACTCTAAAGTGAACCAAACAAAGTTGTTCACACAACAACATTGAGGTCAAAAGGTCAAATAATATGAATTGCTCAGCTCCACAATATTTCACTCGTCGCTTCCTCATGTCGAGGAAACAACTGCATCCACAACAGACATCGTTTATATACCTACAATTAAATTAAATTAATATAAGTCTCAATCTGCCTACTATCTGTGCAGCCATCAGAAAGCATATTTTATTTATGTCTTTATGATTGGCTTCGAAAAACAGAAGATTTCAAGGTTTTATTTTTATTTTTGATTCTGTATTTTTCGATGACACGCACCTGGTTCGATTTGGAAAATTCTTTTTTTGTTACAAAGGTCTATGTTATCTATAAAAACGCTTCCTCACCGGGAGCATTCGCGTGTATTGTCACATTATAGATTCGACTTTGATTACATTACAATACTACCTGCCTGACTGACGAGCATTTGCGTACATTTGGTATACATTTGATACAAGATGCGCATTGTGATGCTCGATTGTCTTCCGTCACTGAATGAAATGTTCGAATCTGTAACGTTACATTACAGGTGAATGTTCGCGGTGAGGGAGCACTTTTAAGTAAGTATAAAGCTGTCTACACACACGAACCCGGCGGGCAAGGCCGGCGACCTGATTTTGAGGATCTTGCATTGTCCAGTCTCGCGACTCCTAAAGCCGCGGCGGTTCGTGCCGGTGGGCTTCGGTGTATAGACAGCTTAATACACTTTACAGATGGTTCCATGATAATCACGTCAGGACCCTAATGAGGGGATCCTGGGGAAAACGAAGGAACTCTTCAGTAAATGACAGCAAATCATCGGTGGTTGCTGTTAGCGAGTATTGAATTTCCATATCCAGGTGGCCTACCATGAACTCTTAAAGCTTGAGTCTTTAGGCTGTGGGAAAGAAATTGCGCTAGACGACTTGTATAGCTCTCTCTCTTTCCCACAGCCTAAACTGGATCGCGTTAAGAGCTCTTGGTAAGGCCTCTGGACACTTTCTTTCAGCAAATTAGTTTTTTTTTTACTTTGGTAAAACTTTGCCCCACACTACGAATATCTCATAATGTATCTGGGAAAGTTTACAAATAGAAACTCACACACATAAACACACAGACTGGGAAAAACTATTTGTAGGCAACTCCGAGTTGTAGCCATTTCAATATTAGGCCACCTGTATAAAAATTAAGCAAAAATGTAACACTTGCGATTGCCAGTTCTTTTTTAATCAATTTCCGTGATCAGTATCTGATACAATATAATTGTGATAAGTCATTGAACGATAGCATTCGACGGTCAAACATTCAGGATTCGAGGCCTTAGATTAAATAAAATTTGTTTAATTATTTATTTATTTCCTTTATTTCCTTAATGTAAATAATTTTGTTTACCGGACTACCTAATAAGGCCTACATTTTTATACAATCATGGCAATAGAAGAGATCGTTTTCCTGTGCCTACGTCATCAGTAGAACAGGGGAGTGAAGTAGCCCAAATGAGAAGTAGCCCAAATGAGAAGTAGCCCAAATGAGAAGTAGCCCAAATGAGAAATAGCCAAAATGAGAAGTAACCCAAATGAGAAGTAGTCCATTATGTAGTCGGTTGCCCAAATGAGAATTAGCCCTAATGCGCCTAAACCAATACAACGTCTTAAAACCAGGCTTGATCCAGTGAGTGAACGAGATGGCGCTAGACGACTCTTGTATAGCTCTGTCACTTTCACTCACCGGAACAAGCCTGGTTGTAACCCCCTCAGTTAAATCAGAGAAACATCATGTTTGCAGACCGACTGACAGCCGATGTGTGCGACATTTGTGTTTTTTTTACGTGGTAAAATCAACAAATGAGTCCTCTTACTCAGGGCAGGACGGGACTGTCAGACTTGTACTGATTAAAGTTCACGGTCCTTCAATAGCCCTATTACGTTCTGGGGCCTGGCTCTGGCCCTCTAAGGGGGGGCCCGTCATTGTGCTGACTCTCTTTAAGGCGCGCTTGGAATACGACACGAGGTCGATCTGGGCATGATCCGTGATCGAATCGCGAGTCCAGCAGACATTGTGTTAGAGTGGAGACCGCGTATGGGCAAACGAAGTGTGGGACGCCCTGCAGCACGATAGATCGATGATTTGAAGAAGGTGGCTTGCCAGCTGCAGCCACTGCCGTGGATGAATTCGGATTTCCTAAGATCGTAATGGTTAGCGTTATTTAGAGGCAGGCTTACGTTCAGCAGTGGACAAAAACTAAATTGTAGCTCTTTGCTTGCCTTTATTTAACTTGGCTTGTGTTGACATACACTCATTTTTAGTTCTCATAACAATACATCTTTAGGACACTTTGACACAATCGTGCAGTGAGTATTGTCTCTTCATAAGTGAATTCCTCAACAATTAATAAATAGCAAAGACACGATACTTTACATTATACCATGTTCAATTTTTACAGATAGATACCAGAAGACCATCTGTCATCCTTGGCGTATAACGCGCACAACGGCGGGCGGCGACCGATTTTGTTTGGAGCAAACCCACCACACTACTTATTCCCAAACCACTGCAACTCCTGAAAGCCAGAATCAACAGTGGCAACCACCAGAAAAGCGCCGAGACAATGAAGCTCGACGTGTCCCGGAGAATGAATTTACCTGTCTTGGATCCTGCAATGGAATTAATCAGAAAATAATAGTAGTGGAGGAGTAGGAAAAATATGTTTCCACTTGAAGTGGAAATATAATACCGATTTTATTATCTAAATATTTTGTAATTATAATGGTAAAATTATCCTTTTACTAACTCTACGGGCTATTAGAGACAACAGGAGTCTCACCTAGCAACCGACATCACTCCACTCCGGCCCTGATGATCTAACATGGAGATATTTCTCAAAGCATTTGAAAATTATTCTCCTCAGCTGCTTCCGTGAGTTCTTTGTGCACTTAACTATAGTTATGCCTATTAATGTACTCATTATTGCGATAGGAATTATAAGTGACTGACTGGCAACAGTAGCAACACAAAGAGTGTGATGTCACTGTGAAGTTACGTCCAGAAGGTTAAATCATGCGAGTACGCATCGTAGAACCCGGGCCACGACTAAAGTACTTTTGACGCGGCGCTAGTGTCTATGTCATCATTACATCAAATTGCATTAAAAAATGTACCACGAATGCCGCAGGACTCTCGTTTCCCTTAAAACATTTACTTCACGGTTAAAGATTTTGTATCTGGAGAGCCCGAGCAAAATGAAAAGTAAAATATGTAATCAAATAAACGTTAATGGCTTTGGCTGTAAGAACAAGTTGTTTTCTTGTAGGAATGGGTAGGATCCAGTTTTCCCAGCGATCCATTCCGGGCACGCGGGGTACCTGTTACCTACGGTGACGCCTTAATTAATTCATGTTTTTTTATTTATTCAACTTTATTCCCCAGAGACTAAAGTTGAAAATCTATTAAAATTTTCTAAGCGTTAGCGACTGGAAAGAACGAAAACAATATGCAATCTTCACTAGATCTTCACCTTTATAACATAGCACATAAAGTTTAAAATCTATTAAAGCCTACTCAGCGTTTGCGTTTATCGTTTGTTACATGGTTACAGGCCCTGTCAAGCTTACGCTCCGCTCGAGGTTGGAGGACTCATTTGATGATTTTACAACCTTATTAAAAGGGCCTTGGCTCTTATTGTGCTTTAAAAACATCATCAAGGTCGAGATTATCAACACTTCGGATTAAAATAAGTAGATCCACGCGTATTGTACTTACCTTCTGCATTTATTTATTTACTAGGCTGGCTGTTTGTTTTGCCTGCACACGATGTGAATAATTTATTTTATTTTGTTTATAATCTATCTAGGTTTATTATAATTAAATTCCTTATTTAAAAAAATAGCTGGAGCTTCCTTCACAGATATTGTTATTGTTATAGTTGTTAAATAATTTACAACGAGCTAAGGTTTATTATAATGTAAATATTTGGTTATGTCTGGTGCAACAAGCATTATATTACGTTGTAGTCTAATCATTTGTTATTCAGTTTTTTTTTAGTATGTTTTGAGATGACTACAAGTGAAAAACGACCTTGCCACTTAGAAATAAAGATGCGATTCGATTGACTCGACGTTGTCAAGTCCATCGTGTTTTGTTTTTCATCTATTCATAGATAACGACGTGTTTTATGTCTTATGTTATAGTGGTAAGGTTGATTTTCACTTGTAGTTGGAATTTGTTCGAATCGCGTCACATTGCGTCGCATCGCGCCATGAGTAAAGTCCCTTAGGTTGCGTTTCCACTGATGCGGAGCGGAGAGCGATTCACCAATCACATCGAGGGGTGAAAGGCTATTTGCTTTAAGCGACATTTTTGAAACTTTACAGGAGAGCCATTTAAAGTTTCAAAATATCGAAAAAAAATCATAACAAAAAAACTTCTGCAACTATTTGAATGGGGTAAACTAAATTAAATTTCATTTAAAAGCGTTGAATTGTTGATGCTTACACCAAATAAAACGGACCTTTAATTACAAAGATAAATGTCGCTTAATACAAATTACCTTAAACCCCTATTTTTTAGGGAAAGGAAAAAAGATTTAAGCGGCTCTGCTGTATATTTTCAGAAGAAGCCAAACAGCATGAAGTGACGCAGCCCATAATGAACAGTAGCAAGCTATTTATCTCAACTGCCAATTGATATTAAATTGAATGGCGGGCTAATAGACATATGTAACATATTGTATTGAAAATGTAACGTTTGATTTAACATTTTTTTTACGTCTAATTTTATCAATGGCTGTTGAAACAACCTGAATTATCGCCATCACCCAAAATCTCAGGTGCTTATATTAGTAAATAAAGAAAATAGACAACGCAATTTCAGTTGAAGTTAGATTCATTTCGTACAAATAGAATTAGAGTTCCATTCGCCTGTGATACAGGTTTATCCTAGTACAGGCATACAAATTTGTGAGATCTTCATCGTAAAATTAAGATTAATTTTGTATTTTACCTTTTATTTCTGAATAAAGATTATTATTATTATTCTTCTCTATATCTTTTAAGATCTCGGCATCATGGGATCCCGGACTTTTAGAGGGCATGCCAGGAGCCGAAGCCATCTTGCAGAGGCCCTTTACGCAATTTAAATGAAATGAGGCTCTAAACGGCGGTTAACCCTGTATGCACTATGCCAGTATATCCATGGTCAACCCCCGGTTGGAGTTGGACTATTGCGGAATATGGAAACAAAAGACAGGGTTATGGCGTTTGGTGGGTTTGGTGGACTGGTTATATAATATCTATGGAAAGACTATGGCCCCTGCCTAATCAATGTTTTATATACATAGATACGTTGGCAGGGGGTGACTTGCACACTCAACAAATGGACCCCCAAACATATCGCTTGCACCAGGTGACGAAGCGACAAGGGGGTAACATATCCTGAGGTGCTTGAGGAGTGGAGAGGTATTCCACGGTTCTCAGAATCGACCAGGAACCCGGAAGTATGGTCGATCCCTACCAACACTTACTGAAATACTTCCTTCCTCCGAGCACGTTTGCTCTTGCGAATCTCCACTCTAGCCAGCCAGTAAAGGCAAGAAAGAGGTGGGAGATCTGTTCCTCGTCAGTGTTCACTCTGACCAGCCAATAAAGGCAAGCCAGAGATGAGGAACAAGATATCTCCCGGGAGATCAGGTCCGTGGGGTCGCAACTGCCCAACAGCTCGCCACAAGCTGCCCTGCGGGTTTATTATTATTATTATTATTATTATTATTATTATTTAGAATAATAATAAAGTAGAACTGTCTCAATTTAGGAACATCAATATTTTTATCAACAACAACATCAGTTAAAGTATTACTCGCTTCATCATCATCATCAGCTAGAAGACGTCCACTGCTGAACATAGGCCTCCCCCTTAGACCACCACGCTGAACTACAATTCCACCTAGTGGGCGGCCTGCCTACGCTGCGTCTTCCGGCCATTGCCACTTCATCTTGCAAATTTTACGAGCCATGTCGGTGACTCTGGATCTTCAGCGAATATCCTTGTCCCGGATTTCATCCCGCAAAGAAATTCCAAGCATAACTCTTTCCATTGCTCGTCGAGTGATTCTTAGTCTCTCTAAAAAGCTAGCAGTCTACGACTACGTTACATAGCTTAATGTCATCACTGGCAACACACACTGGTTAAACACCTTAACCATCTTAAGACACCGTGGGATCCTCGATGAGAAGATACCACTTGGCTTTTCAACGCTGCACATCCGAATTGGATTCTGGCATGTAATGCACTAAACTCTTCTGTCTTCTGTAAAATCTGGCGGAGCATGTGTATAACTTTCCGTATAACTTGTCAAGCTCTCTCAAGATCTCCGGTTTCAACGAAATGATACTGCCGTCGTCAATCTTTAGCTTTGTCATTTGCCCAATAACTGGAACTGAATTCTTTGGGAAGATTTTTGAACTCTGGTTCTGCTCGATTGCATCTCTGATCCGTGCAGCATTATAGGCACGCAGGTCACGTCGTATTGATTTAAGGATTCGTCTATTGAGTTTGCCATATTCCGCAATTTCAGCTGAAGACTGCAGCCATCTCAATATTGGACAGTTTCCATCAACCGGTTGTTGATGCGTCCACAGTTTTGCATTCAGTGCCTAACGGAAACGATCATGCGTTTCGAGTTTATTATTTATCACATGCTTCTTTGCCATTTCTTTCTTTGCTTTGAGTTGGAAGCCTTAGGTGTTCTGGATGTGAGCAGAACCAGGTCGGACGGTGGACTTCAACAGGCGTGACCGTTCAAGCTTTACATTGATATTCTATGTAATTCTTAAGATTCGGTGATCGCCACAGGTCAGTCACATTGTCAGTTTCACCTTGGAGATCAAAGAGACATCACTGAATATTTGCTTTTTGGACGTCATGATGAAGTAAATCTCATTTTTGGTTGTACCGTCAGGGTTTATTCTCATCCATATTTATATAAATAGGAGTTCATCAAATGGAGTTCTTCCTTTTTCATTAAGTCGGCCAGCCGCTGGTCGCTATGGATTTGCTGCCCATACCCAAATGGCTGGGGCCTCTTAATTCATTGCCATTCCGTGGACCTTCGAATTGAATTCCCCTATAACAACGAAAAAAAAAATGTTTCGGAGGTATGGCTTCGGATATCTCCTCATACAAGGTCTCTGCTTCATCATCAGAATATGCCAAGGTCGGTGCATGTACCTGTATGACCTTCAACAAAAACCGGTTGGTTATTCTGAGTATAAGGTATGCTACCCTACTAGACACACTGTCGACTTTCACAACGTTATTAATGAGGGACCTGTGGACGAGAAATCCAACACCACTCTGGGAGTTACGATCTTCTTCCCGGAAGAAGAGCATGTTGCCGGAATCTAGGACTATTGTATCTTAACCGAAAGGGTTAGAATTCAGATAA
This sequence comes from Agrotis clavis, assembly GCA_954870645.1. Classification (NCBI taxonomy): domain Eukaryota; kingdom Metazoa; phylum Arthropoda; class Insecta; order Lepidoptera; family Noctuidae; genus Agrotis; species Agrotis clavis. The sequence continues at coordinate 8,590,150 of OX940939.1, read as the reverse complement.
TCTCAGGATATCCCAGCATATTTTGCTCAATTCTTCCTCCAGTTGGACAATCGGTCATCGCTCAATATGCAGATGTTACGTGATGCCTGGGCCAAAGTTCGTCAGGGGTTGTACCACCTGCTCCTCACATACCCGATCCGCTACCTAGACCAGAAATAGCGGAGATGCCCGAGACTGGGATCCGTGCGCAAAGGTTGTCAATCATATTGAAAGGGAGAGGTTTCCCTGCCCGACCTTTGATGGTTGGTCATAGTTTCTCACGTACCCGGATCCATCCATCCACATATATCCCGCATTTACATATTTATTAAATTTTCTTTCTCAACCCGTCTCACTCCTTGAACCACTTTGGAGTACTGAAGCGACCGAGCGCTGCAGTCTGGTTGAATAATCACGATTGTTAACTCCCGGGAGATGGAATAAAGAATTTATTATGTGACGTGAATTCAATGTATCATTTTAGAATTGAATGATTTAAAGGTCAACTTTACTTTTTATCAATACTGAAAAAATGTTTTCCAATATGCAAAATAGCTGAAACAAAACGTCTTTTTGGTCCAAGTAGCACCCTAGATTGAAAATAGATACAGCTGAAAGAGCTTAAGCGACACTTCATGTCGTATTTGGTTGACGGACAAATGATTTAAGCGACACCACAACGTGTAAATGGTGGAATTCCAAATGATTTAAGTAACATGTTAGTAAGAAATAGAAACATGAAAAATGCTTTAACCGATATACAATCATTTATCTGAGAAAGGGTAACGGGTTTATGTCTCAGTTCTTTAATTATTGTATAGTTCAAGTACATCACTGAAAAAAAAATGCTAATTCGACGTCGGATAATACACTGCCACTTTGGGAACAACCCAAAATTAGTGTTGTTTCAAACGCCAAAATTGTGCTCTGATTTTGATGAAACCGGCATCAAACGACGGAGAAAAAAATGCTGATTTCGAATATGTATATAACTCAATATCGCCCAAGATGTCGCTTAAAGCAAATAGCCGTTCACCCCTCGACATGACTTGAAATCCACATCTTTTCTCCACTCAAGCCGTGTGATTGGTGAATGGCTCTCCGCTCCGCTCCGCCTCAGTGGAAACGCAGCCCTAGTCGGGACCCTCGTGCTGCCACCACTGTCTTAGTGACATTTCATGGCAACAACAGCTGACAGCGTTTTAAAAAGAATAAATTATTTTATGGACGTTGGACGATGTAACTCATGAATTATTCTTTCTTATTTTGACGTAATAAACTGAATGAATAAAATAGTGTGGGTTGGTTTAATAAGACAGAATTATGTCCAATATAAGATGAATTATTATTCAATACCTTAGTAATGTTAAATTCTTTAAAAGCAGTGTAACATGTAGTGTCTACAGTCCACCAATTTTTCTTTATCTACCGCCTTCTTATCTACTACGTCTTATGTATGCATTTCAAAATCCCAATAAAGTGCGAAAAAAATCCATGTTTGTTGTATGGGAGCCCCCTGATGTTGTATACTCGTATATCGTGTGTGAACATTTCAACTGTCTAAATATCACGGTTCATAAGATACAGCCTGGTGACAAACGGACAGACACACAGATGGATAAACAGACAGCGGAGTCTAAGGGACTTTACTCATGGCGTGATGCGATATCCAGTTGCATCGATTGACGATATCGGTCAGATATCACACAAGCGTCCGGCCGAACAAAATGTATGGACGATCGCTAGTGTTTGCTAATGGAGTCGCACGGATTGACGATAACGCTCACAGATCTCCTCGATATCGAATTGCATGTACGTCCTAATGACAATGCACATGATTCTGTGTTCGAAATTCGATTGCGCAACTTTTGTCTTTGGTTTGCAGCGCCTTTATGTCGTAGTAGTAAGGTGGATTTTTGAAGTGCACGTTCGAATTGCATTGCATCACTCCATTAGTAAATACGTGCGACTTAAATCGGCAATCGACTCGATATCTCACGTATCGCGTAGCGTCGCGTCGCGCCATGAGAAAAGTCCCTTAGTAATACGGTCCTTTTTGACGCATTGTGTACGGAACTCTAAAAAAATCTAGATAAAGATGTGATCAGAATAACCTTAATTTGAAGTCAAAGATCTCGAAAATATAATCATCAAACACGCGTAATGCTACCAAAAATTCACCTCAACACATTTAAAACACAAGAACAGGGTCATTCTCACGCACTATAGCGGTCGTAAACTGACGTATGAAATTACTAGACCAATATAACTTGACCCACGGTGTTATTTGGAACTATGTTTAATGTCCTGAATTTGACAACCATGTGACGTTTTTCTTAGCGAGCAGCGCCACCCTGATGTGTCAAGACAAGTTAGTGTTATAAAGCTACCGGTTGCGTACGCGCTGGTGTTGTGCTTGCGAAATTAATGTTGTCCTTTTCAAACACGTGTGGTGACGTGTTTTCTGTTGTGTGTGATGAATGAAATTTCTGCTTTATTTAATACATATTGCATACGAATATATACAGTGGCGTTATAAAAAGTAAATATTTAGGTAAAAAAACTTGATAATATTGCATTCTAATTGGAATAAATTTGAATATCTTAATGACTAACCATGACCACAGAATATAAGTAATAGTCCATGATCCACAAAGGGCAATCAAAGGAATTGGGCTAAAGTTGACCCAATTCCTTTGATTCAGTCAGTCAGTCTGGCAGTCCCTTCTGATCCAGCAAGGGTGGAAGGACTCATTCAACAATTTTTCCATACCAAAAAAAGGTTTTGAATCTCTGTTTTGTGTACTATATTCAAATTTTTCACGTGTCATCCGTCCCCTATTCAGGTGATTTCACCAACTTTGACAAAGTCGGAAGACTCGGAATAAAAACTATAAGTAAATCACATACAAACATTGTATACCTCAAAAACAGTGTATGTACTTTTGTGCATCGTCTAAATGGTGTGAATTTCCAAATGCTCCAATATTGTGGCTTTTGCGTATTTTACAACATTACTGTACTTTTCAGATTTCAGATAAAAAAATATAGTCATGTTCAATTCATGGTCGTATTAACATAGTCTACAATAATAATATATTCTACAGGCCGTGTGCAACTTAGCGCCTCAACGGCTGCGTGCGCCCGCGCCGTCTGCGCGTGACATGATCTTGCGAAATCTTGGCCTTTGTAAACACGTGTTTGTGATGTGTTTACAAATATCAAACGGCACTATGCGTTCGTTCGATGTTAATTCGGATTTTTTCATTTTAAGTGAAACGTTTGAACCGAAAATGAATTGGTCAGCTAGCTCAAAATAGGCACAAAGATCAGAGAGAGGTTTTTGCCCCGAAGTAGGACGAAATAGGTCAAATAAAAATACTCGTGTGGAACATTCAACCGAGGAAAGAGTCTGATATCGTCATTGCAAAAATCCTAATTTAATATAAATGAAGAAACGAAAATGAGTATTTTTGTTGCGCTTTTACGCCTAAATCGTTGAACCGATTTCTTTTAGCGTGGTTTTTTTAGCGTGGTACAATCATCAAATGAGTCCTTCCACTCAGGGCAGGACGGGAGGGACTATCAGACTTGTACTGACTAAAATCCACGGTGTCCTTCAATAAAGTTCCGGGGACACGGTAGCTCGTTAGTTCCACGACCCTGGTTGGCACAAAATAGACATATATACAACCCTGGTAAAGATTATTATGCTACTGTTTTTTGCATAACAACTTTTGAAGTGTGGAATGGGAGACGAAACCACGGAATGAAGTCTAAGAAAATAATAAAGCCAACAAATTACTCACATATCTCATCAATATATTATTATGTCAAACAAAAGGTTGTTACAATTAATCATAATTAAATTGTCGTGTGCGTGTGCGCAGCGACCGCACGCATCTACACGTGATGGTAGCTCCTATGATTATGGGTTTAGTAAATCATGTCCATGGAAAAAGCACGTGGCTTTTATGATGTTGGGAGTGGTAAGTTATTCATCATCTTAGCCTTCTTAACTACTTTGGGTACGACCTAAAGCGTAACCGGAATCTAAAAAGGTATCCGTGACCCCGGAACGTAAATGGCAATTGCAGGAACACGTACACTTTAGTCACTATGAGTCTGTCAGTCTTTTCCAGGGTTGCAGGACTCCTTTTATCAATTTTTAACCGACTTCAAAAAAAAAAGTAGGTTCTCAGTTCGACCTGTATGTATGTATGTATGTATGTATGTATGTATGTATGTATGTTTGTCCGCGATTATCTCGCGTTTGGCTTAACGGATTTTGATGCAGTTTTCAGGAAAGTGTTCATTACATTCGTTTTAGTATATAACACTAATAGATATCCCGTGACGTTGCCCGCGTGGATCCGTTTTGCTTACTTGGGTCGTAGATTTTTAGGGACGATTGCATGTTTGTCCGCAATTATCTCGCGTTTGGCTCAACCGATTTTGATGCAGTTTTCAGGAAAGTGGTCATTGCATTCTAGAGAAGGTTTTAGTAGGTATATAACACTAATAGATATCCCGTGACGTTGCCCGCGTGGATTCGTTTTGCTTACTTGGATCGTAGATTTTCAGGGACAATTGCATGTTTGTCCGAAATTTTCTCGCGTTTGGCTGAACCGATTTTGATGCAGTTTTCAGAAAAGTGTTTGTTACATTCTGGGGAAGGTTTAAGTATATAACAATAATGGATATCTCGTGAAGTTGCTTACATAGATCCGTTTTGCTTAATAGGACTACTGAACAAAAAATCCAAGACCGCTATCGCCACGCCAAACGACAATTCGCCACTTATTCATCAGTTTCCTGCGACTCTCACGATGTCGTCGGTCCACCTAGTGGGACGCAGCGTAGGCAGGTCGCCTACGCTGCGTCCCTCGGTCCCTGGTCGCCACTCGAGAAGTTTTCTTCCTCATTAGTTATCAGTTCTACGAGAGAATGGCCTGTCCCACTTTTTAACTTTAAGTGCTACGGCGCAATTTGGAGCACTGCACACACAGCAACTGCAATAAGCGCTTGCTTTACTCGGTCAGTAGTCAATGCGAATGCGTCGAATGCGCGTTTTAGGACACGTGTCACAAGATGTGCCTGAAACACGTGCTCTTCATGATTCAGTCTTTAGATGAATGAGATTGAATTAGACTTGGAAGTAACCTGAGTAATTCTCGTCTACTAGCTGCCAGTTACAATTTTAATAAAGTTTCTTGCCAAAACTATTAGCCATCAATTAGACAGGTGTATAAAATTAATCGCATTCATGCATAAAATGGAAAGGTGTCATTTATCCTAAACTAACTTATACCCCCGAGTTATTCAGTTATTTTACTAACCTCTTAGACCGATTATTATCCAACATAATTATATTTGTGAAGTTTAATTAAAATCGGTTCAGTAATTTCGGTAAAAAAATAATTGAAAGATTAGGAAATTTCGTTGGGCGTTCATACTCGTAAGGGATGTCAAAAGCGTCGCTTGCCTGTCTAAACAGGCAACTCAATGACCCTGGAACGTAAAGGGTTATCGAAGGACACCGTGGATTTTAGTCAGTACAAGTCTGACAGTCCCTTCCGCTTTACCCAGGGCGGGAGGACTCATTTGATGATTTTAACACGCCAAATAGTAATGGGGGTGTCAAATATCCTCGTAACGTTAAAACTACAAAGGCTAGTAAAAGTAATAAAGGAAGTAGAGTAGCTGTAATAAAAGAAACACGTTCACTTGCGCGGGCGCCGCTCCGACCTCGCGTTATTGAAGTTAACAACTTATTAATTCACTCGACGCACGCCAATCTCTGTTTGTTTTGTTTTTTTATTGTTTCATTTGTTTTTTTATTACTTCGCTTTGTTAGCAACCGCTTTAACTAGTTCGGTAGTAATCAAAGTGCAAGCCTGACGGGTTAACTTGGCTACTTCTGGCTTATGATGGCACAGTGCGCCGTGTGTCGCGGGTTTTATTGCCGCACTGGAATGGAACACAACCGCAACCATGGAACAATGGGCTACAAGGAAAATATTTCAGATGTTGGGCCGCTATCCCACTGGCGCTTTACGAGCGTTTACGTCAACGTGGCGTCTGCTCAGCGTCGACGCCGCCCAGACCCGACGTTAAGAGCCCATACTACCTCAAATGGCTTAGCAGAATCCTGTGATACGTCGAAAATACTGCAGCATTAATTTTGAAATAAATATATGGTAAAGTTGAGGATTAATGTTAGGTCTTATGTTTGGCGAAAACATGATTCCATAAAATTTTGTCGATAGAAAAAAATCCCAAAGTACCTCTAAATTGAACAATAAACCGCTGGCAATCATAAAATACTTAAAATTAGATCATGAAACTTTTTATACTAACTGAACTAACTATAAAGCAGGTCTTATGTTATTTTTTTTTGAATTTCCTTTTTTTCGCCGTAAAATAAATATATATATTTGCGTGTAGACAGCTAAAAGAAAGAGCAAGCAATAGTGCGTGGTACGTGCAAGTGCGAGCGAGTAAGATTATTTATTGAAGTACTATGGAGCCTTAGGGTCGATTTATACTAGCACAGAGTCGAAGCGCATCGAAGCGCATTTTCTAAAACTGAACATAACAATTTCAACCTTAACTCCACAGCGTAACGCACACTTTACTTCTAAGATTTTCACGATTCACGATCGGCGTTGTTCGCGCGCAGACGCGCGAATTCTGAAGAATGCGCGCGACTTTTTAAAATCTTAGAAGTAATTATGTGCGTTACGCTGTGGACTTAAGGTAGAAATTGTTATGTTCAGTTTTAGAAATTCGCTTCGATGCGCTTCGACTCTGCGCTAGTATAAATCGACCCTTAACGTTTCGTCGTCGCGTGGCAAGCGTACACGTCCGCTGAACGCAATTAACGTCGCGCTCATAATACTATGGCTGACAAACGCGACGTTAACGTTGCGCAGAGACGACTTTGACGTCACGTTCAGCGGACGTTAATGATTGCCACGCGACGACGCGATCTCAACGTCGCGTCTGCTCGGCGTTGACGTCAACCCTCGTAAAACGCCAGTGGAATAGCGGCCTAGTAGTAAGAAGATGGAAATAACTAAGTCTCAGTTTATAATAAACTAGCTTTTGTCAGCAGCTTTGCCCGCTATCATGTCACTTAGGACGACAGCAGATTTAAACTGGTGAAAGAATTTTTGATATCGGTCCAGTATTTTTGGAGTATATACAAATAAACAATCAAATCTTTCCTCTTTATAATATTACAATTATTGGTGTAGACCAGGGGTCACCAATTAGTTTCGTTCGGGGTCCGCTTTAAGACATGAAATGACCATCGCGATCCGCAGAACATTTTATAGAAAAAAAAAATGTTAAAATAATGTAATTACGGAATTATACGATTATAACAAAGGTATTTTTTCACATTTCTATGACAAAACTTAACTTGTTTGTTTTAAAACTATGTTTGCTTAAAAATCGATACTAGATCGTACTTTGTAGTGCAAGTCGCTGTGTTCTCACGGTCCGCACAAAATGGACCGCGGTCCGCCATTTGGTGACCCCTGGTGTAGACTAAAAATTGACGGAAAAAAATCATAGGTAATTTCCCATTGTATAAATTTTATTTTAGTCCTTTAATACACTCAAGAACAAAAGTATAATGTGATCACTTACTCCTATTCCGTGCTTTATAACTAGTTAAGAATAATAAAAATACGAAATTCATTCGGATCACGCCTTTATTTACCTAAAGCCTGCTCTATACTACTCGCGAAGGAGAGGCTGGAGAGACCTCACGGCGTCCTGACCTATCGGATGACGCAGGTCCTCACCGGACACGGGAGTTTCGGGAGGTTCCTGTGCCTGATGGGGAAGGAGGAAACGCCCGGGTGCCACCACTGCGAAGATCGCCCGGAGGACACAGTGGAGCATACGGTGCAAGACTGCCCCGCTTGGGCAGAGCACCGACGTGTCCTCACGGCTGCGATAGGCGGAGACCTCTCGCGCCCGGCATTGGTTGCGGCCATGCTGCGGGGCGAGACGGAGTGGGAAGCGGTCTCCTCCTTCTGCGAGGCAGTAATGCTCGTGAAGGAGGAGGCGGGCCGCGAGCGAGAGAGGACAGTGTCCTCCCTCCGCCCCAACCGCAGTGGTAGGTGCCCGCGGCGTCGGACGTCAGCAGATGATCTCCGGCCACCGTAGGCGCGGGCATGCGGGCAGCGAGTAAAGGGCAACTCGCTGCCCGACCATGGACCATGCCCGGGTCGACGGCGCATTGTGTCCCACGCGCGCCTCAAAGAGCGTCAGCATAATGACGGGGCCGCCCTCTCAGAGGGCCGAAGCCTGCCGGGGTCGCGGGATTATTTCCTTACCGTGACCCCGGAACATAAAGGGCTATTGAAGGACACCGTGGATTTTAGTCAGTAGAAGTCTGACAGTCCCTCCCGCCCTGCCCGGGGTAGGAGGACTCATTTGATGATTTTACCACGTTAAAAAAAAAAAATACTACTCGCGAAGTTGGTCGAAGTTGACCGAATACGATAGTGTAGAAGGGCACTTCGCTTCGCTTCGTGCAACTTCGGCTCGCTTCGGGCGACTTCCATTTGTTGTCGGTATTTGAGACCGAGTCAAAGGGCTCAATGAGCTCCTCGCGAAGTTGCACGAGTGTGTAGTCACATACTTCGGGACTTCGATCAACTTCGACGAGTACTTCGTCGAGGCAACTTCGCGAGTAGTGTAGAGCAGGCTTTAGGAGCTATCCTGGATCTATTCCAAGTAAGTTATTCCATACTTTTGCTCGCTAGTGTAGTTGTTTATATTTTGTTTGTAATGAGACACAGTATGATGAATACCTCAAGATAAGGGAAAAAAAAATGGGGAAAAAAAAGTCATTCTACAACAAACTGATGCGGAAAATCTAGTCTCAGTTAAAAAAAAAGTTATCCGATCCGATAAGAAAACAAGTCCATTTGTATTAGTTCCATTTCAGTTACTCTCCTTAATCTCTACAAAGTGAAACTGGTTTGAAAATGGGTCAAGCATAATTGTTAATTTTCCACTCAGCGTACTCTTTTGAGTTTGTGCAAAAAAGGAGGGGACGCTTTTTGAAATAGGTCACTAAAATATTGTAGACCGAACTTTTTTAAGGCCAAAGAAAGTTAAAGAATTTAGGACGTTTTTTGAAATAGGTCACTAAAATATTGTAGACCGAACTTTTTTATAAGGCCAAAGAAAGTTAAAGAATTTATCTCTGTCGTCGCAAATTTTTACGTCACATTTTCTAAAAAGTAATATAGTTTTGAGTTTATCATTACAAATTAAGATACACAAACATGTATTTTTTACAACAAGCAGTACCTACTCTTGGACAAGGCATGCATAGTGAGGTGGTTCCTCTCCCTAGACCCCTGGTGGCCTACCACGACGTCTTTAAGCGTGAGTAGTTAGGCCGTGGGAAAGAGACAGAGCTATACAAGTCATCTAGTGCCATCTCGTTCCCCGAGTGGAACATAAAGGGCTATTGAAGGACACCGTAGATTTTAGTCAGTACAAGCAAGTACAAGTCTGAAAGTCCCTCCCGCCCTGCCCGAGGTTGAACTCATTTGATGATTTTACCACGTAAAAAAAAAAGGCCATCTGGTTCCTGGTAGCTTGGGCCGTAGACACTGCTTATATTAATTTTATACACTTTTGTCTTTTTAAATATTTAAAAATATGAAAAGGAGGAATAAACAAATAGTACTTACAATGTAGATAAACAATGTAATTGACTGATATACGTACAACTTTTCTACCGCATACGACTTAGAATCATGATTGTACAATTTTAATCAATTCCTATCACGTCCTATAGAACCATTTGTTTACTTTGATTGTTTGTTTTTCTTAGTAATTTAACATTCACGGTCCTCATTGTGTTGAAACCATGAACGACCTCTACGTGATCTTGAGTGGTACCTAGCTACTACATAGATAATGTTGACTTCCTTTGTAGGTCATTTACTGCAATCGAATTTTTGAAAAAAAAAACCCTAGTTCTAAGAATTCCTCCTAAATTGTGGGTACATAAACGACAAAACGGTGAATGAAAACATCGTGCTATTGAAGTTTCTTTAAGGGATAAAATCAGGAATGAAATCAACCGGAAAAGAACCGAAGTAACCACGTAGCCTGCAGAGTAAGTGAACTGAAGTGGCAGTAGACTGGACATGTTTGTCGAAGGACCGATGGCCGATGGAGCAGACGAGTCTTGGAGTGGAGACCGCGTATCGGCAAGTGTAGCGTGATGTGGCGCAGTCTGGGAGAGGTCTATGTCCAGCAGTGGACTGCGATAGGCTTCTTCTTATTTTAATTTTTTTAATTACCCCACTCTATTTTTTTGGGGCTACCCACCACACTATTCCCAAACCACTGCAACTGCTGAGAGCCAGAATCAACAGCAAGCGGTAACCACCAGAAAAGCGCCGAGACAATGAAGCTCGACGTATCCCGGAGAATGAATTTACCTGCCTTGGATCCTGCAACGAAATTAATCTTAAAAGAATAGTGGAGGAGTAGGAAAAATATGTTTCCACTTCAGTTGCCCCACACTAGTTGAGTTGTATGAAAATAAATTGTAGAAAGGAAGCGATTTAAAGTCAACGACTATCAAAATATATACTCTTGGATTTTCTTTGTCTACCCCCGTTAAATACAATCCTGGCTACGCTTTCGGAGATTCCCCAGAGAACCTCTAATATTACGACCCAAAATCTCGCTCGTATTGGGAACAGGTCACTATAACATAATTCCAATTGAGCCCTGTAATTCTCTGAAGACATGGCTCTCACCTCCTTTGTTTCGTGAAAGTTATGGGATTATGTCAAAGGAGGTCCCTGTTGATGTAATCTCCTCTGGAGGAAAAAAAGTGGATCTATCACACGGTTCCAGTTCGAGTTGGACCATTAGTAATTACTTGAGAAAACTTTTACTTGTAGGTTCGAGTTTCGACTCGAATTGAAAAATTTTATAACTCATGTTGGCTTGACCAAGCTTTCGAAAAATGCTTACTTATATATTTTGCACGCCGAAATTAAAGGCAAAATGAGAGAACTATTTTGTAAATTTTACCACCTTTATGTACCTTAATTTTATGCAAATAAATTATTTTGATTTTGTTTTTATTTTTTTTATTTTTTAATCATTGCTTTTTTTAATTTCAAGCTGATAATTTTATGTCTTTTTATGTAGGTCTTTGTAATGGCAACATTAGTTGGAGGTTTAAAGATAAAAAAGAATAAAAATTATGAAAATTTTCCAATGTAATTAAAACAAAGGCCATAGTTATACCAATATAGGGCGTTTTTCCATTTGACGGCACGGCAACGGCGACGGCGACGGCGCCGGCGTAGTGCCGGTGCGGGGAAGCAAAAATGTATGAAGCGGCCGGCGTCGGCGCCGGTAAGTGCAAACACGAGCCATACGTTTTCATACATTTTTGCTTCCTCGGCACCGGCACGGTGCCGTCGCCGTCGCCGTTGCCGTGCCGTCTAATGGAAAAACGCCCATTAGGATTGTTACCGTAAAAACCCAAAATCTATTCATAATCGTAATACGTGATAACCTATAAAATATTATATTATCTAAGAATTTGTCAAAATAATAAATTGCCTATTTAGCAACGATAAAAACGGCTGATAGTGTAAAGATTAAGAATTTTGCAGTTGTACTAGAATAATCTGATTATCAGCACGTTTCTCTAGTGTGATCTGCTTAGACTGTGTGTAAACCATTCATCATCATCAGCCTATAATATTCCCACTGCTGGGACACACGCCTCCTTTCTGAGAAGCTGTGAGAGGGAGTGGGCCATAAACCATCACGCGGGCCCAGTGATTGTAGGTAGATGTCACAATCATATGTCTTCGATTTTTTTGTTCTAGGACATGCCGGTTTCCTCACGATGTTTTCCTTCACAATTTTGAGAGCAGTAGTGATGAAATAAATTACACAAGTAAGCGCCTGGCTGGGTTCGAACACACGACCTATAACTATGTCGAGGCCGATGCAACTGACCCACCACTGGCTCTAAACTAAAAAACTAATTATCTAATATCTTTAAACGAGCAATTCTTGTATATTTATTTATCATATAATCAGGATCTCGGAAACGGCTCCAAGGATTTTCATGAAATTTACAGATTAGGTGTTTTTCGGCTCAAGGAATCGATTTCTCAAGGTCCTAGGTTCGAGAAAAGCTCGGTTCCCAAGATATAGACATTTTAAAAACCAAGCGAAGCTCGGTCAACCAGATATTTATAATTAAATAACACAAAATCACTGATATTGTTTGGCAGAGCTGGTAGTTGCAGGCAGACTTATTGCCATAAAACGTTGGAATTTAAATAAAATGGAATTTAAAATGATAGCTATAACCTTGGGGTCTTCAAGTCAAGAGTGAACAGGTTACTTCTAGGCAAGCGTGCTTCATCGTCGACCACAATATCCTCGCTTACTATCAGGCGCAACGACGATATAATACTAGACTCCGCATGCACGATCTAAGGAACAAAAACTATTCTGTCAACTCGCTGAGGTACTACGTAAGCGAGGGGGACGGGGTACTGCGTTGTGATTGGATAACTTAAGGTCTGTTCTGTCTCAACGTATGTTTACGGCTCACAGGAGTGGTCGAAATGAGACGGACATTTTTGCCTAATGTGTTGACAGACATCGGTCGCCTGTTATTAGGAGTCTAGTAATATATCGTCGTTGATCAGGCGAGAATGATAGTGGTTAAAGGCGAACCTATACTTACATTATAAAAGTCTACGAAAAAGAAAGGCCCATGTTCTGCAGTGGACGCCCTGGGCAGAGCGGGAAGGACTGTCAGACTTGTACTCAAGCAGTACTGACTAAAAGCCACGGTGTACTTCGATAGCCCTTTACGTTCCGGGGTCACGGTATTCGTTAGTCCCGCGACCCTTGAACTTGATGATAAGCTACGAAAATGTTTTCATGAAATCATAAGAATAACTTTACACCTAAGTAGCGTTCATTATTATCCTGTAATAATACGCTCTACGCAGCATTACATCTCTCTAATGACAAACAAGTCAGAATTTTTATTCAAAGACCCTAAATTTTCTAGTACACTCGTTGGTCGTGGGACTCTCCCATCAGGTAAAGGTGACCCTGTAACGTAAAGAGCTATTGAAGAATCACCGTGGATTTTAGTCAGTGTGCGTTACGAGGACTCATTTGATAATTTCACCACGAAAAAAAAAAATATATATTGTAACGCACGCTTTTCAAGATATCGCCTCTGCAGCTCAGCCAGTCAGCAATAGCCAGTTAACAGGAGCCAGCTAGAATGTAACGCCTTGGCCAGACATCGCCTCTGCAGCCCTGCAGCCTTGGCCGGACCGCCATAGCCAGCCAGCCAATGCCAAAATCCTTTTAGCAAGCCTGCTAAGCCGCTAGCCATGCCGTCACATCCTTCCACGAGATCAGGCCTGATCTTGGGAGAGGATGTGACCAAGGAGTCTTATTTACAGGAAATGATGTGACAGTTGCTGCCACAGAGCATGAAACTTTATGGTTGCCTGTCAGTGAGCCGTCAGCCATGGAAAATACGAGTTGTGCCTGTCATGAGATTCTTCATAATTTGTTAAAGCAAGGAAATATAACTGATTGCATTTATACTGTCTGTAATTATTTACCACGCCATTATTCTTGAGTGTAACAATGTGTTATTTAGATCTGGAAAAGCTTCCCAGATCTTAATAACGAATTAAAGTCAAGGAGGACATCTGTAGGCCTTCCCCGATCTCATAATGTACTTCCCAATAGACTAGTTTCAAGATCTAAACTCCATGATTGTAAAATAAAAACTCGTGAACTTTATCAATTGATAGGTACCCAGATTGACGTCAATATGTTATCGCATATTATAACGTAGGTAGTTCGACAGTTACGATGATTAAATGTAGAATGATGTTGATACAAACCAAGGCGAAAATAACTGAATCATAATATTTGGGAATTCCGATTTGTTTGAAAATAATAACAAAATTATTAATCTTTTTATGTAGCTGGGTCAAGGGGTTTGATGAAGAAAGCGGAACTGCCCTGAATGGGGAATTTCACTGAAATAATCAAATTAATCAGTATTTTCCGTATTTTAGATTTTATCAAAAAATATTTGACCCATATTTTTTCTTTTGCTACGTAAACCAACATTGAAGAAGATATCATCATCATCAGCCTATAATGTTCCCACTGCTGGGACACAGGCCTCCTCTCTGTAAGAGGGAGTGGGCCATAATCCACCAGGCGGGCCCAGTGCGGATTGGTGGATGTCACATGTCTTCGAATTTTTGGTTCTAGGACATGCCGGTTTCCTCACGATGTTTTCCTTCACCGTTATGAGAGCAGTGAGGAGAGGAGGCCTGTGTCCTAGCAGTGGGAACATTATAGGCTGATGATGAATATATTTTTACTGGGTTGTGACTTCACGAGCTCTCTCGATTTTTGATGCAAAATTGTGTTCATTATTTTTCGAAACTCCTACTGCCACACTAACCAGATTTGCAATCTATATTGATACTACAACAAGCAACAACATCCTTATTGCAAAACGTCTCTCTAGAAGAGTGCCTTCTTTAAAGCGCATCGCACATTTTAGCGGGATGCCCCGTGTTTTAAAAATCTAAATCTAATCTTCAGTAACGTTAGCGTACTCGTATTTTTAACCTACAACGCAAAAATACTTGTTTTTAAGTTTGACATGACTGTCTGCATGTATCGTAGTTCCAAAGTGAATGGTCCGATTTTGACGTGTCTTCTTTTGTTTGAAAGCTGACGTTATTAGCAGTTATCAATGTATGGTCGAGGAACTGTATAAACAGGTAAATGTAACCAACTTAAAGGTCTATTAAAGGTACTACATGGTCGATTTTAGACAGTACGAGTCTAATTAATTGACCTCCGCTCCCACATGGGGCCGGCAGGACTCATTTATGATTTTACCCCCTAAAAAAAGACTAGGTAGGTATATTTTTTTAAGATCTGTTCCGGCGTTTGATGATCATCAGCTTATTATTACCTACTTGTTAAACGAATCTTCCATAGATCTCTGATTGATTTGTTTGCCATACTGTTACTTCAGTGGTATTTCCAAGATATTATGATTACCTTGAAGTTTTCTAGTGTTTGTTTTATCTGTTGGGGTTTACCATTTTTTACATGAATTGTCGCACAATAGTAAGATATCCCACTGAATCTACTAACTTTTTCCCGCAGTTTTGCCCGCCTGAAGATCAGTAACCATGGAAACGTAATAAAGAGATAAAAGATCCTATCTATCTTACCACAAGAAAGATTAACATCGATTGAACATTGTCTAAAAAAACTGTCAAAGTCAAAACTACATTTCACGTTTCGTCGTCAGTTTTACAGTTACACTTTTATGCCTTTGTCAAAATGACGACGAACCGAATGCGTGGCGTAGCGTTTTTGTTTGTAATGTATGGAATTGTTTGAAGCCCGTCACATAGAGTATCGGGTCGCTTTCGCATTTTTATATGACAGGATTCGGTTCGGTTCGCTATCGCCTGTCTGTTTGACAAAGGCCTTAAGACAAATGTTTAACAGATGTTTATTTTTCTTGTGGTTAGACACAAAAAGCCGTTTAGAAGTTTTTGTGTGAAAGTGTTTTAAACATCCATCTATCTATCCATCTTCGTAATACGCATTTATGCTGGTGCCAGCAGCTGTGCCAGTTACAATTTGAAAATTATCTCAAGGAAAGTTAAAATAGGGATTAAAAGTACCTATCCTATGTCTTTACACAGGTTACACAGGTTATAAACTAACTATAATTACTAAATAAATATTAAAAATAATTACTTATTAAAAACCAAATTTCAAATAAATTAGTTCAGCAGTTTTTGTGGTATAGAGTATCAAACATCCATCCATCCATACATAAACATTGGCATTTATAATAAGATAATATTAATTTATTGGTGGCGCCATTATCATATTGTAAGCCTCTACCTATTAAACAAATATCGTCATCGATGCAACATTGATAACAATGATAATTCATATCTCGTAAACGTGGCGCTTTTGAATTATTCTGTTTTGAACAACATTATTTTGTTTGTTTGATACCAGACATCGATAAATGCAGGACACCTGTGTCGTTGGTCGCAAAAAGAATGACGACATTTTGGCATAACAAATGTTTCAAACTCCTTTTAAGGCGAAGATTACTGGAAAACGATCAAACATGTGGTTTTAAAATCAGTGCATCTGTTAAAGCGGAAATAATTTGTTAACAATTAAAAAAAAGATATTTTCTAGTGCTTTTTGCATAAACTGATTATGCCTACAACATAATTTAAAGCAACGAAAAAATCTTCATCTAAGTGGCAAGCGATAAACGTAACCGTTAAGTATGCTAAAATACATTTTCAATAAAATAAATAAATTAAAGATTGCCTTCGTTCCAGCCTTTAAAGCTCACTGAGCAATTACGATTATCGCTTGCCACTTGTTTAGGGTGATGTTCCTGGTCATCGTGGTCACGATGACCTTATGAGGCACGCATTTTGTTTGATCAAGTCCCTAATTGGACCTTAATACCATTCATCAACAACCATTGCATGCAGCGGTGTACATCTTTAATTATGAACCAGTGATCACGCTGACTGATACTCAGATTTTCGAGAGATAGTCATGATGACAGAGCTATCAGATCAAGTACTTCGGCGGTATAGTCATCGTAAACAAATAATCTATAGTGATTATCACTATCACTGTTTTTGGGAAATAGGTATGATACGGATCAATTTTCGAAGATATTGTGCAATATAGAACGCAAGGTTCGTCATCAGTTCAACACTCATCATCATTTTTATGCCTTGCCTTTTTCTCAACTACCAGGCCTGGCGCACTCCACTGTGTTGGTATGAAACTTCAAGCACACGCGGGCGCCCCGTGGACGGGTTTCACAGTCGACCGCCGCCCGCCGCCGTTTGGCACGCGCTCCGTACATATTTTTGTTAAAATGTACTTTATTCTGTCGAGCATAAATTTTACATTTGTTTCTTTTTGGGAAGTGACACTTCTTTATACTATTAAGTATTCTGTGCAACTACATAAGAATGGTTCGGCCTTCAGGCTAACTGCTTCAGAATAATCCACCACGCGGGTCCAGTGCGGGTTGGTCATGTTTTCGAATTGTTGGTCAAAATTGCAAGCAGACCGTGCAATCAATTCAGAAAAATCTAGATACCTAGCTTTTAATCAGAGGTCTTAGCGCCGGATTTCCTTATTTTACCTACATGGAACTTGAAGTATTATGTATTTACGGCGTTTATTTTATGGAAAATGAAAAAGCGCCTCAAGTCTGAAAAATTAACTATTTTTTCCATCAAATTAACGTCAAAGTAGTTACCGATTACTTTCAGGTAAATATTTGACACAATTTGGTATTTGACTGGCCTGTTGGTTTAGTGGTTAGTGACCCTCACTGCTATGCCGGAGGTCGTGGGTTCGATTCCCACCCAGGACAAATGTTTGTGTGATGAGCACGATCATTTGTTCTGTGTCTGGGTGTAAATTATCTATGATATGTATGTATTTAGAAATATATAAGTATGTTTATCAGTAGTCTAGTACCCATAACACAAGCTCTGCTTAGCTTGGGACTAGATGGCGTTGTGTGATAGTTGTGGAATATTATTATTATAAATACTGAAAGACAAGTGATGGCAAATAGAACATGTGGTGGTGTTTATAGTGCTGAAACTTTTGCAGTAACTGTTTCCTGAATTCGAGAGCCATCCGGTGCTGTTTTAATTAAAATATTTAATATTAACAAAATCTTACAATGAAATAATTCCATTCATCATTATGAAAACTTGCTTTCTTAAAAATACAAAAGAAGAATAAACGAAAATACTTTTTTTACTGTAAGAATGATAAAATATTTATGATCCACAATCTAAAACAATAACACTTTTCACATATTTATCAATGAAAATGTCCAAACACTTGACAATCTGATTGCATTTCATGAGGCAATGAAAGATTTCCTCGCCGTTTCTACTCGCCTAGTACTTTCGACGCCTGCCTGACTATCGAACGGTGAATCTTACAGCGATAGTAAAATATCTTCATTTGGCATGAAAATATGCCTATTAAAATTAAGCTATAGGCCAATGGCCTTATGTTCAAGAACCTTTAGCACCAGAATCTGTAGTTTTTAGTAACAATATGACACAAGGGAGTGGCAATGTTCAGTCAAATCATCATGGACTAATAGGTATGGCATTTGAACCACCAGTCGAGTTGTCATACTTTTTATGAGCTGTCAAAACGCGATTCTCTCCGATTTTATATGGGTAAAGCAAACTGTGACGACACTAATTAGTTAACTCAATGATTGCACTATTAATTACTGATATCTTAGCTACAAAAAATAATTTAACAGTTTTATGAAATTCATGGCAAAAACACCCTTTTTTTTTGGCCTGAAAGGTCTAAAATACAGTGTATTTTCAGTTTGTTTTGGAATTATTGGTCAATAGAGTTAAACACCCAATTTTGAATGCGGCTCTGGAAACCGGAGTCCCAAATCTTGAAGCATATGCCAGTGTCCTCCATAACTGACAGTTCAACCGGACTTTTGGTTCCTTGAAAGATAAAAAAAACCGATACTAAATTCCAATGTTTTTATCTGTATCAGGAAGTCTGAGTAACGTACCAAATATGAAACCTAAAACGAATATTTTTATCACTTTGAAGAAGTCTGGTTCTGAGCACCATATGGGCAAAGTATCCTGTGTTCATTACATTACATTCATAGAACAATAATATTTCATGGTACCGTAAGACGTCATAGACACGAATTTAATGGTATGGTCAGACAATCGGCTAACTTTAATCAATTGTTAACGTCGTTATTGTTATCAGGGCCGTCTTCTACTCGGGCACTTTGGGCACTTGGGCCCCGATATCCTATGGGCTCACAATTCCCATGAGCATCGCAGTATTAGCTATTGAAAACCCAATTTAACAAGGCGAATATAAAATTTTCGACCTCGCTATTTCGTATCCCATATTCTTATGATTAAGGTTTTATATCCATGTTAATGGTCGATGACTTTTGTATGAACACTTGAACAGTCAAAAGAAGATACAGTTATTGGGGTAAGTGGGATCTACCCCCTAGTAATCGACCCCGGGCACCTCTTGCAACCTGCGGTAACGGCTGAGCAGTCCCACTGGCGGTGATGGGCCTCATCAGGGACGCCTGGCTTGAAATCACCACACAAATTATACTGTGTTCCGTCAGAGCACAGGATTTATATTTCATATTGTACTTCTGGGTGCGTTTGTTCTATCTTAGTCTTCAAATTAGTTTCAGGGCTAGATTGAAGCAAGAGAGAACCAAAGTATCTTAGACGACGTGGGCCCCATTTTCCTAAAGCAACCCAAATAGTTTAAATACGGCCCTGTTTATTATGCACATTTAAAAACAATGCATATTATAGTGACGAAATTATCAAATTATTCAGTATTAAATTAATGTATTTGATACCTATTATGGCGCCCGGTCGTTCGAGCATTTATTATATGTTTTGCAAACAAAATTCTTGGAATTACTGAATTGAATGCGATAAATTCAGTATCTATCAGTCATCGGTAACGCATTGTTTTATAGTTTCTTTGAAATAATATCGGTTGAAGAATGTACTCGAGAAATAGACTAAACAAAAGACTTTGTAATACCAAGACCTGAGTCAGGTTGATAGTATAAAAGTATAAAATATAAAAATATGTAGTTATTCATAAATATCACACTACGTAAACTCTGATGGCGCATAATTTCAGGCAAGTTTTACTTGGTTGTCCGTTCAAAAACATGCTCATTTCGCGGTACACCCGCGTAAACCGCGTCTCCTGTGTTATACACTCGTGATAATAGTTTGGTAGTAGGTACCTAACCGTACGGCGATTGTATTGTAATTAACTGGTAATAAAAAATAAAAATCAGAAAATAAAAATAACATGGTGTAATAGTTATTTGTTATGCAAGGCTGCAAAGTTGATTTTTGGCGCGAGTACTTGAATTGAAAACTGAGCGAGCGAAGGATTCTAAGATTGAACCGCGAGAGAAACGAGCGGTTCAAATATAGAATCCTGAGCGATGCGAAGTTTTCAAAGGTACGAGACGCAGAAAAACTTTGCTGCCGAGTGCAACACACAACTTTTCACCTCACACAGCGAGGAAATGAAGTGGGGGCATTGACCTATACAGGGGGCGGCTCGCCTGGCAGTGTAGAAAACAATTGAATACAAGACGTGTTCGAATTTTAAACAACACTTTGTGCTCTAGAGCACAAAATGGAGTTTTGCGCTCAGATTTTGAATGAGAAATAGAATCTTTCCGAGCGGGTGAGGTGAAAAAATTATTGGAATCGAATCAGTTTCTGGACAAACTACATTCAGGTTTCGCATATACTAAAAATAATGTTGTAGTCATAACCGGGTCACAGGCCTGTTTCAAAATGGTACCGTGGTACTGGAACGCAAAGGGCAACTAAAGGAACAGTTTGGTTTTTAGACAGTCAAGTCCTTTCGAGAAGGAGTGTAAGATAATAAGTTATTTTTAGAACTGTGTAAGTACTTGTATTGACATAGAATAAAACAAAAACACTATGTTATAAAATACTCTATATTGTAACAATTTAAATTTAATTATGAGCACCTTTTGATACCTACTATAAAGCTACAATTTTTGTACATACGCCATCAGATCAACCTGATCCAATCTGTCCCTACCACTATTGTGACAAGGTTCAAAATCTATTAAAGAAATTTGACAGATTGAGGTAGGTTGATGTGCTTATTTTTTATCGTGGTAAATCATCCAATGAGTCCTCGAGCCCAGGGTGGGCAGGGAGGGACGGAAATCCACGGTGATCCTTCAATAGCCCTTTACGTACCAGGGCCACGGTTACCAGGTGAGACAGTCCCGCTCCCGCGACCCCGGGTTGATGTGCTGAGTCTGTACTTAATACATCGAACAGTTGGGCATTATGAACAGTTCTATAATGTTTACTAAAATACAAAAAGATAGTCTACATTTTACAATTATTTTGAAAGAAAAACAAATTATTATGATTCATCATCATCATCATCATCAGCCTATAATGTTCCCACTGCTGGGACACAGGCCTCCTCTCTTGTGAGAGGGAGTGGGCCATAATCCACCACGCGGGCCCAGTGCGGGTTGGCAGATGTCTTCGAATTTTTGGTTCTAGGACATGCCGGTTTCCTCACGATGTTTTCCTTCACCGTTTTGAGAGCAGTGGTGATGAAACAAATTACACAAAGTAATGCGCCTGGCGGGGTTCGAACCCACGACCTACAACTTGTAAGTCGGGACCGACGATACCACTGGGCCACCACTGCTCTCTATTATTATGATTGGATAAAGTAAAAAAAAAAAAGACGTGTGGCACTCGGGGACTGCCGCGGTAAAGCTATTGCATAGCATTTTGTATCAACTTATGCAATTATAATTTTATTTATTTATTTTATTCATGCAGTATTGCTTTTTCTTTGATATTAATTCAAGTTACACTTTTTGAGCGTGGTGACCGATAAGAAAACAAATTTTTCTATTATTAAATAAATAAAAAAAGTTAATATTGTTTAAGAAAACCATGAAAACGACACCCATGACGAAAACCTCGATATTTTTTGCAGCCGCCATCTTGGATTTACATTTTGACTGCAACATCGGTTTCAACACCCTCGAAAACTATGAAAACGACACCCATGACGAAAACTTCGATATTTTTTGCAGCCGCCATCTTGGATTTACATTTTGACTGCACCATCGGTTTCAACACCCTCGAAAACCGTGAAAACGACACCCATGACGAAAACCTCGATATTTTTTGCAGCCGCCATCTTGGATTTACATTTTGACTGCACCATCGGTTTCAACACCCTCGAAAACCATGAAAACGACACCCATGACGAAAACCTCGATATTTTTTGCAGCCGCCATCTTGGATTTACATTTTGACTGCAACATCGGTTTCAACACTCTCGAAAACTATGAAAACGACACCCATGACGAAAACTTCGATAATTTATGCTGCCGCCATCTTGGATTTACATTTTGACTGCACCATCGGTTTCAACACCTTCGAAAACCATGAAAACGACACCCATGACGAAAACCTCGATATTTTTGCAGCCGCCATCTTGGATTTACATTTTGACTGCAACATCGGTTTCAACACCCTCGAAAACCATGAAAACGACACCCATGACGAAAACTTCGATAATTTATGCTGCCGCAATCTTGGATTTACATTTTGATTGCACCATCGGTTTAAACACCCTGGAAAACCATGAAAACGACACCCGTAGCGAAAACCTCGATATTTTTTCATTAAGAATTGATTTTTATTATTATTTATTATTTACAAAAAACCTGTATACACTCAACAAAAATAATCGTCGCGACTCCACTCCGCTCCGCTTCGCTCCACTCCGCTCCGCTCCGCTCAGCTCCACTCCACTCCGCTCCGCTCCGCTCAGCTCCACTCCACTCCACTCCGCTCCGCTCAGCTCCGCTCCGCTCAGCTCCGCTCAGAACACCGTGTCGAAGACTGCCGAACTGAAACGACGTTAGACGATGCACGGCCTTCAAGCCACACCTCCTTGCCCGTCGGAGTGGGGAGCGTGAGGTTTTTTCGTTACGGAATTTCTGGATTCGATCCCCGCGCTCAAGGTTCGCGATAGAAGCTATGCAATAGCTTAAAAACAAATTAATATGGTTGTACAAAGTTGTACTAAGTGTTACAACATAAAAATTCAATTACGATTTTTTGTTATTTACTCCAATTTTTCTTTTGAGAGTCAATGCTCGATTGACGATAATACAATGCCGACACTTGTCTTGTTAAAAATTGGTGTCAAAAGTCTAGCGTTTCATTTTCGCGTGTTTGATAAACAAAGTTTAGTTTTTAACAAAAGAGTGAAAACTCGTGCTAAGGGTACATTTCCCTTATCTCGAGTTTTCTCTATTTTACTTTACAGCGTCTTTCCAGTATTTACAGCGTTTCTTGTATGAAAAAATGGAACAGCGCCTCTGGTGTGCGAAGAAGGAACAAATTTTTTCCTTGAAAATTGTCAATTTGAAATTGTCAAAGTTCCAGTTTACTTTACGTCTCAAATACTGAAAACTCGTGCTAAGGGTACTGATCAAATACTTAAGTACTGCGAGGTCTGGGGTCAATAGGAAATCGGTGGGGGCGGCCTGTGGTCAGCAGTGGACGTTCTACGGCTGATAATTATTATAATGATGAGGTCTGGGGTCTACTTTCTTAGTCCCTTAACGAAAATACGGACCAGTACGAAAGTAACAAGAAACTTTATTGTGTACCCTATTCGTTTTGAATTCGTGAATCTCGACAACACATCGGGAGTCGGTATTACTGTCCAATCATTTATATTAGTGTCACTAATATTTAGTTCGCGTTTCTAACTAATCTTACGTCCGTAAGTTATAATCATAGGTCGCAATTAGGTTGAGGTATTCATGTACTTACGCTGCGAAAGAATAAAGTGGATATGCCCAAAATCCCAGAATTACTTTTTAAGAGCAGAAAAATCCCGTAATTAAATATAAAAAGTTATTTAGTTTCAAACAATTTATTTCTCTGATCTATCTCTGATGTTTTAATATTAAGTATTTATTTGTAATACTGTTTTTTTACACGAGATTGTTAGAAATCCCGGGAAGATCCATGTTAATATCAACATTTCGATGTAAGCACCAAAATAACTCTACCTGATTCCGACCTATGGTTATAATGCTACGAGATGCATTACTAGATTTGGGGTAGTGCGGATCGATATACTATCTAAGCACGAAACTCGTATTTTCGGCCGAAGATTTGGGGGACTACTGTAGGTGCCTACCTCCCAAACGCGTTGAAACGGGAACGAATGCAAAATATTAGAATGATGAAACGAGACTCAATGTATGAAAATGAAATTAGTGGTGAAATGGCTCTTATCTGGAGTAATTTTGTATGGGATACCTACGTGTGTGCGAAAGTTGTTGGTTCGATTTTTATTATATCGAACTCGTTATGTCGAATATTCAGTTGTACGATGTTTTATTATATCGATGTTTTATTGGTGCGATGTAACGTTTGTGCGAAAAATTATAGATGATGTTGTTTGATCTCTTCAAAAATTGTTTAGGATTTAAACTCGGCCTTTTAAAGGCAAAATTTTCGAAAAAAATATGGCATTTCGCTAAATATTAAAACTGCACTGATCCATTCGTGATAATATCTGAACAGATAAACCGACAATTCCCTTGTATTTGAGTGATTGTGTATAAAATCATTGATTAACACTTATTGTGCTTATGTTTTTGATATCGCTCAAGTACATTGAGCCTTGTGCGATCACGCTGTTTACTGTATATCGAATGAGCATTTCTAGTGTTAAAGTGAGTGTTTTTCGAACAAAGCAGTGGATGTTTTTCACAGAGTACATACGTCACCGTTGTAGATTGCACTATACAAACACGCGGCCACCATTATAGACAAAACAACGTTGATCAACACCTAAAAATTAGAAAATATTTTTAACAGGTATATTTAAATTACTAGATTCCAGCCCAAGGCTTCGGTCTTCTTCACTCTTCGACTTTAGGGTATATCTATCTCTGTGCCAAAATTCATCAGAATCGGTTCTGTTGTTTTATGTAATTAAGTACCTATCTAAATAAATGTAAATATTTGCGAATTCCCATTAAATATCATATTGACACAAAACATACACGCTTTGGCAACTTGTATTTTGTTCTAATTCCTTCTAGTAGCTGCTGTGGCAACATTCGAAATTAGGAAAAATATTTTGGTATGTTTTCAGGCATAGCTCAATCGCACCCGCCACAAAATTCTATATGAAAATTAGACATCTCTCCGCTAGATCCACAGAAACCAAGCGGAGAGGAGATGTGGAAATACCAAAATCTGATTGGTTATTCAAAACACATCTCCGTTCTTCTCCGCTTTGGTGGATATCGAGCCTGAATAAGTGAAACAACACGTGGGTTCAGTGCGTGTTGGTAAATGTCACACGTCTTGACCTACACTGAAACCCGGAAACTAACACAATTATTGCAGACAGCAATATTAACATAATTAAAAGCGATAATAAGAAATGATCGAAGATATTATCACTGTTACAAAACTAGATACCACGGGGATGTACCGGTAATAGCTTACTTCAAATCATAAATAATAAATAAATTGTCCTCAAACGATGATTTATTAACCTTCATAGATTGATAAAATACTACCGAGTTGGAGAAGCATTAGCTAATGAGTTACTTGTTAGGATGGATAGATCTGAACAGGAACTATCGCAAATGGCCAACACGTATACCTCCTCACCTCCAAATTCTATGTCCTTTATGCCTACAGATCCCTATGAAGTGAGGGGTCTTATTCTAGGGCTAAGATCGCACGCTGCGCCCGGAAGGGATAAAATTACGTCGGAAATTCTAAAACGAAATATTGTTTCTCTTACAGAACCAATAACATATATGTGTAATCTTAGCCTGTCAACTGGCAGATTCCCATCAATTTTTAAAAAAGCGGTTGTCTGCCCAATTTTTAAATCTGGAAACAAGGATGAGCCAAGCAACTATCGCCCCATCTCTCTTCTATCAGTGTTGTCCAAGATCCTTGAAAAAATCGTCAATAGAAGAGTTATGAAATACCTTGAAAGTAATAAACTGCTAAGCGACTTTCAATTTGGGTTCCGTGAGAAAAAGTCAACCGAGGATGCAGTCTTGGCATTGACATCAACACTTGTATCTTATCTAGATGCGGGGGAAAAATGTCTTGGGGTCTTTCTAGACCTCCGAAAAGCTTTTGATACCGTATCTGTCAAAATACTAATGTCGCGTTTGGAAAGCGTTGGTATAAGGGGGCTTGCGCTGGAATGGTTTAAGGACTATATGACGGGTAGGTCTCAACGTGTTAGAGTAGCTGGCTATGAAAGTGATGATTCCATGTGTAAATATGGCGTTCCTCAGGGCAGCACGTTGGGGCCTACATTATTCCTCATCTATATCAATAGCCTATGCAGGATGGCTGCCACCTTGCCTCACATGGATCTACTAATGTTTGCTGACGACACGGTGTTGATCTTTCATGGTCACACCTGGGACATTGTACATAAACTAGCTGAGACAGGCTTAGCGAAAGTGACTACCTGGTTGGAGAATAACCTTCTATCGCTAAACACTAGCAAGACGAAGTATGTATGCTTTAGTAAAACATCTGTGGGGAAACCTACTGAATCGCACAATTTCCAAATACATACATTCCCCTGCAATAGAAGAGAGATCCATACCGGCTGTGACTGTGCAACGCTATCTCAAGTAACCACTGTGAAATACTTGGGAGTAACGTTAGATGACCAGCTTGCCTGGACTATGCATATATCGTTGACTATGGCTAGAATAAGAAAACTAGTATATATATTCAAAAACTTGCGCACAGTAGCAGATAATATTCTACTTGTTCAAACTTACCGAGCTTTGTGCGAATGCATTATTAGATATTGCATTTGCGCTTGGGGAGGTGCGGCAAAAACTCACATGATTGGAGTCGAGCGAGCACAGCGGATGGTCCTTAAAGTACTTTTATACTTACCATTTCGACATCCTACATCCTCAGTGTATGAACTAGCAGGAGTCTTATCAGTCAGGAAGATATTCATATACGAAATACTAAGAAGATACCACAAACGAGTTGTACCTTACTTACCCATATCACGAAAGCGCGTAGAGTACTACCCTATACCTCGTACCAAATCAAAATTTGCTAGAAGATACTACTGTTATCTAGCTCCGCATATCTATAATAAATGTAATAAAATTCTGAAAATAAGCAGTTTAAATAACAACAAATTTAAAATGGTCATATTTAATTGGCTAAAGACTTTAGATTATAATGAAGTAGAAATTGTTTTGAAATCTTAATGTATGCTTACCATCATACACACACACACACACACACACACACACACAGACAGACACACACCCACACACACTTATACACATAACATTCACACACACATGGCAGCACGCTTAATACTTAATTTTATTGTTTGTTAGCTTCCGTATTTTTATCTTATTTTTTCGTTTATATATTTTTTTTTTTCATTTTCTCTATCAATTTTTGTTAGATTAATTCTGTCAGACATAAAGATTTGTCACTTCATAAATGGGAAGACACTAACACCTACAACACAGTTTTTACTAGCGTTGGTGTTAGAGAATTCATAACTGTAAATGTAATAACTTATGTCAATAAACGAATTTATTATTATTATTATTATTATTTATTTTTGTTACGCACCTTATTTCAATATTGTCCGATTATTTTCAATGCCGATTCGTCATTTAGGTTGAAGGTAATATAATAAATCATCTATACCTATTAATGTCATATAGAGGTAAAAGAGAGATTTTTATTGGGGTATTTTTTTTAGCTGATCGTAAGTTTTGTACGTACAAACTGACAGCCCCTTCGTACGCAAGGCGACGTAAGTCTCCGGTACCTTACGACTCATCCAAGTGACTATAGCAATACAAATCCAGAAATAGAGGTCCGTGCACAGGCAACGTGTCAATGGATGCCAAAATCGTATCGGGGCTTAGAGCCCGCGACAAAATGAATTCAGTCGTGCCACAGACGCTACGCCCGAAATTGATGCTCGATCTCAATCAAAATCGCCGCCAAAAACAAGGAAATGGCATTTTTTATGGCTGCTTCTGATTGGATATCTTAAAGACTTGGATTGTTAAAATCGGTCATTGATTGGTCACAGATAAAGATGCAACCCAAGATAGAAACCGAGATAGATTATAATTAATTTTCAGCGTTACGCGACTGTTTATAATATGCAAAGATTCCGCTTCATTAGTCTATAGAAATACACCCTTATGGGGCCTATTTTACTAGACTTTTAGTAAAACAAAAAACTGCAATACCGTACAGAGGATATTGACTCGACAGACAATAATTATCCACTTGGATGGAACATCTCAGATCCGTCAGCCAAGCGGATCATATAATCAGGGGTTCTAAAAAGGCCACTTTTTCAGTCATAATTATAATGAATAGCGATGAAATTCATCATCATCATCATCAGCTGGAAAATGTCAACTGCTGAACAGAGGCCTTCTCCTTAGACTGACATCCCGAACGACAATCCGAATCTTGCATCCATCAGTTGCCTGCGACTGCACGCTCAGTCTTCCGGTTCGTGGTCGCCACTTCTGTAAATGTTGTACGAGCGATAAAATTATTAGTTTTCTTTGCATAGGCAAAACAGTAGAATATTCTATTTACAAGTATTTTGTAATTTTATATTTATAAAACT
This sequence comes from Agrotis clavis, assembly GCA_954870645.1. NCBI lineage: Eukaryota > Metazoa > Arthropoda > Insecta > Lepidoptera > Noctuidae > Agrotis > Agrotis clavis. Next base: position 8,561,698 of record OX940939.1, on the reverse strand, counting down.
GCCAAAGTGGCCTTTTTAGACCCCTGAACATAAATCTTCTTTTTTTTCTCAAGCTCTTTTAAAACTTATCTGGAGATTTTACTTTGGAAAGCATTTAGCTTTAAATTAGCTTTTACGTGGAGTTAAGTCTAATTTTTTAGTTTTCCAACTGATTTAATTTCTTAGCCATATGGTAGGGGTGTTAAACGCATGATAGACTCAATCAGGAGGCAAAATTTAATATTGTATTGATATCAGGATAAAGCCGCTCGGCACAGCTTTTCTGCCGAGCCGACGACCGACAGCAATGTGTGAATGATATTGATAAACAGTCAGGAAAGGAAAGGAAAGCCGAATAAGTTAGTCTATCAACAGAAGCCGAATGAAAGTTGCAAATGTATAGTGAAAATGCTTCTGCACAAACTCAGACACCAACTCAAAACATTTATTTCAATTACATAAAGACTATAATTTACAGATTACAGTCACAAAGTTTAATAACTGTTTTTAAGTACTGTAGTTGCCCATTGCAAAGTTTAAATCTCTATGGAAAAGAACAGGGGGTCTAATCTCTAAACACGAAACCCGTTGTGTCGACCTTAGTGATAGACGTTTTGACAACGAACCCGAACTAAGAATGAATGATATTACGATTTGACAGATAACTCCTTAGGGCGCTCCCTCACCGCGAGCATTCACCTGTAATGTAACGTTACAGATTCGAACATTCGAAGACAATAGAGCATCAAATTGCGCACTTTTATGTTACATTACAGGTGAATGCTCGCGGTGAGGGAGCGTTTTTAGACTTCGCTCTATCACCTGAGTAAATTTGTAGTACTACATTTTTTAAAATGTAATTTGATGTACCTAATGACATAACTCTAATGGTAGCCATACACCATCCTGCCTATCGAACGATCGATTTGACGCTTGCATTTGTTTCAAATTGGCAGTTCGTCCATATACACCATACACCATACACCATACACCATACACCATACTGCCTATCGTACGATCGATTTGACACAACTTCTAATCTGCAGCAGCGATGCCAACTTAGCAACTTTATAGCTAGATCTAGCTATTATTCGGTGACCGATAGCTACAAATTTATAAAATTGTAGCTGTCGTCACCGAATAATAGCCAAATGCATCACTGCTGCCGATTTGACGTTGTGTCAAATCGATTTGATGACCTATTAAATTGGCATGTCATGCCATCAAATTGGAATTTTTAAACAATTGCAATTTGAAACAATTGCAAGCGTCAAATCGATCGTCGATAGGCAGGATGGTGTATGGCTACTATAACGTCGCATCAAAATGACTTCAATCGTGGCAGTATTATCCGTCCGCAATTTGATTTTCACGTTAGTTACGTTCGTACATATGTATCCGTTCCCGTGTCTTCATTGACGGACTTAGAAAGTAGACACCCGGGTCGGCTTTTTTTATCGAACACAACTGCAAAAAATATGCCGCCCGAAATAATGGTGTGTAGCGACACTAGTAACACCATCACAGGAATTTATGGTACAGCGAGCAGCCTATAAACGTAATTGATGATGGTAATAGTGCTAAGACGTATAGTTTCCAAGTTATACTCGCACTGAATTGCTCAGAGGTCACCGCCCTTAATACCTACCCTTTCTAACGGGTAATTAAAGTAATTTCGCCGTATGTTGGTAAAATAATTACTGTTTGTGTGCTTTTGTTATTTGATAAATTCTCTGAAAGGTCTATGCTCTGAATCTAGGAGACAGACGGAACTTTTTAGTCATTAACGCGCTCGTTTACCGGGAGAATTTCACTGTAATGTAACAGTTTAGTGACAGAACCGAGCGTTACAGAGCGCAACCTGCAACAATACAATTTTAATATACATTTTAAAGTCAAGATACGTTACAGGTTTTGTCTAACATTAAAATTTAATAGAAAGTTACATTGCAGGCAAATTGATCATCGGTACGGTCTATATGCAACGTTATGCTGAAATTCCTACGTTATGAGTTACTTGTTCTTAATAAATAATTCTGGCTGACGATTCCGTATATTTGACAGGCGTTAAAGGGTCAATACCCTTATCACGAGTTTTCGCTATTTTACTTTACAGCGTCTTTCCAGTATTTACAGCGTTTCTTGTATGGAAAAAAATGGAACAGTGCCTCTGGTGTACGAAGAATTTTAAAAATGAAATATGTCAATTTGAAAATGTCAAAGTTCCAGTTTACTTTACGTCAGAATAACTGAAAACTCATGATAAGGCCTCAGTAGCCCGAAAGTATGACGATTACGCGAGGTCAAACTCGCTCGCATTCCACCGTTATTAAAAATCCAAAGCCACAGAACCTTATTTCAATTAATTTGAAAACGGTTACATGCCTCGATTGTTTCATTTGATTAAGTCTAAAAATAGTCTAAAATGGTCAGATCTGAAATACTTCAGGGGTTCAATGCCCAAGTATTTGGATGAATATTTTCTATAAACGTTCCGTTGATAATATTCCAGTTATTAATTAATGTAACTAATAAATTTTCGATGTTGGCCAAATAACTTAGATAGAAGGTTACTTTTAGTTTCTGTTCGAATGCTGGACTAAGTCTAGATTAAAATTGCTTAAAAAACGAAAAAAAATATTTACTACATTGTTCTAGAGGTCGCCGATTCCCGAGTCAAGCAAACAAAGTATTACTGGGTTTTCTACCCGACTGCGGCCCATTCAAAATATACCAATCAAATCTTCCCAAGGGACCCCGACTGGGGCATGCGGACAGCGGGGCATGCGGACAGCGAGTAAAGGGCAACTCACTGTCCGACCATGGACCATGCCCGGGTCGACGGCGCGTCGTGTTCCACGCGCGCCTCAAAGAGCGTCAGCAAAAATGACGGGGCCCCCTCTCAGAGGGCCAAAGCCTGCCGGGGCCGCGGGATTTTATTTCCTCACTGTGACCCCGGAACATAAAGGGCTATTGAAGGACACCGTGTATTTTAGTCAATACAAGTCTGACAGTCCCTCCCGCCCTGCCCGGGGTGGGGAGGACTCATTTGATGATTATACCACGCTAAAAAAAAAAAAATCGACCCCGACTGTGAGTGTGGATGAGTGAATTCTAAACTACTGGGCTTGTTTCTTTCTTTTTAGTTTTTATTAAAGTTATTTTATTACCCAGGCGGGTTTTTTGTTTCTCTTTAATTTTTTTTTTTCAATAAGTTTATCTTAGTAGCAACCATGGGTGTCTGAATACGATTGTGCCCGTTTATGGGTCGTTATTACATGAAAAGTAGGTGTACCTATGACATTAATTATTACGAACAATATTTCGTTAAATTCCGAGAATCCAACTAGAAGTATCAAAGGTACTTCTGATGCTTCTGATGATTAGCATAATTATGCTATAACCTAACGAAACAAAGTTTTAATACAAAAAGAGATCAAATTATACTGGCTATGTTACGTGACGTGTAGTTTTAAAGAACTGACTCATGTTGAATTTTGGTAAGTCATGTATTAGATAATGTTATAAATTCGGAGTTTAAATGTTTGTTTATGTGATTTGAATATTATTAGAGCATTTACTATACTGGGAAATCCTTTGTGTGATTATTAGTCAATTGTGTCAAACTACGCATTGTGGTATAACGACTAATTTAATCTATGACTATTTTATATGCGAAAATTGATGAGATTGGATGGATGGATGTTTGCTACTCTTTCACACAAAATATACTGAGCGGATGGATGAAATTTACTACGTACACTGTGATAGTAACAAGATTAACGCATAATGATACTATTTTATTCGTCAAGAACTTTCTGAGGGATAAATACTGATCTTTAGGCAAAGCCGCGAAATAAGCTAAAAGGAATTTAAATGCGGTAAATAAATGGATATTTGTTACTTTTTCCTGCAAACAAAAAACTGAGAAGGAAGGTAATATTTTTTATTAATAAAATTTTAGTACCTACAGATTGATTGAAAATGACCACAAAACATGTTATTAAACATTGAGATCTGAAATAAAATCGCATGTTTGAGATATCAAAGTGTCACACTTCAAAATATTATGATGATGAAATTAGTATTTTATCAATTTATAAGCCGAAGTTTCAATTAGTATCTTTTTTTATTTTAAGAATCGATTTCATCATACTAAGATGATGAAAATTGAACTCTTGAACTTCTTGTGTTAATTAGGAATCTATTTTTAATTCAGTTGGTAAATATTACTTTTATTTTAAAATCTTGAATGTGGAACGATTGTCCATCTTATTTTAGTGACTGAGTTTGATGACGTAGACCGTGCCTCGTTCTTACCCTACATGTCAGGTTCCTTTAAACTCCGATCACAAAAATAGAAGCCCCGCCAAGCGGGGCTTCGTGTTCACTGCTTAGGTCAAAAAACCTCATCACTCCTAGGTGCTCGCTTACTCTCCACCCTCTGTTGAGTATCTGCTCCTCTAAGTCCTCTCGGAACAGACATAAAAAGACAGTGTACTACCATCTTAAAACTAGACTTATTTGCATTTTCTAACCGTGATTTTTATTTATTACTTTTACATCATTTATAAAAATCTTATCCCATTTGTACAAAGCGACTCTCTGAAACTGTTTTGGTAAAGTTTTCATAAAAATACTCAATTAAGAATCAGTTCTAAACATGACTCATTGCAGCCTCAAACTCTACTAAAATTAGCGCAAACACTTTCCGTTGAAAACATTTCACATGAAAAGCTAATACCTAATTAATTATAAGGCCATAAATTCCAGAACAGGCCTAAAACCACTATAAATGTCGGCCTGTGAATAGGCAAACATTTTCTGGAACCAGAAAAATCTCCGCAGAACTGTTATCATGAAATCTTTCCAAGACATAATCCTTCTGTTATCAGTGGCTAGTTGATAAGGTGATAGCTGCAGTCTGACTAATGCCTAGGATTAATTATCTGGGTCTAGGGTGGGGCTAGATTATGATCTGGAAAATACTGTGTGAGTAATTTGATGGACAACAGATTAAAAAACCAGAGTCACTGACATAGCTCATAAAATTTGCAAGTTGAAGTGGCAATGGGCAGGCCACATCACTCGTAGAACTGACAACCGATGGGGAAAAAAAGTTCTCGAGTGGCGACCACGGACCGGACAACGTAGCGTAGACAGGCCTCCCACTAGGTGGACCGACGACATCGTGAGGGTCGCGGGTAATCGATGGATGCAAGTGGCGAATTGTCTTTCGGCGTGGCGGTCCAAGGGGAAGGCCTATGTTAAGCAGTGGACGTCTTCCGGCTGATGATGACGAGATTAAAAAAATGTACTATGTACTTTTGTTTTTGGTGTGAGGTATCTACATTTTGGCGGTCCATCCTTTGCCTTAACCTTTTCTTTGTTTGCAAAATCATCAAATGAGTCCTCCCTCCCCTGTGTGGAGCGAAAGGGACTGTCAGACTCATATACTGACTAAAATCCATCGTGTTTCTTCAATTGCCCTTTACGTTGGAGGATCAGTTACCTGTTTGGACTGTTCTGTGACCCGACAGTTCCGCAATCCCAGCTGCCTGTTATCTGTGGTGACGGTTGGGTAAACCAAATGGCGGTGGTAGGCCTCACCAGCAGGGCTATTGCGTATCTCTGTTGACAGTTCAAATGATGATCATTTGCTCTGGTAACCATCAAGTAATAAGGTAAATTTCGTATTGGCTCTTGCATTTGCAATGAAACTGATACATGTAAATGTTATCTAAAATCAACTATTCTAACTCTCTTGAGGCACTCCTTAACTTAGCCTCTTAACAGTCGATAAAATATAGAAGTGTCAAGCTTTCTAAGTTCACTTGATAACTGCTGGTCAGTGACTCACAAGTTAGCCAATAGCCCTGAAAAAAAAAAAGAAAGAAGAAAGAAAAAACATTTATTTGGCGCAAAGGGACCACGCTAGACACACACATTCAAAATAAAAATATACACAGAGAAGATAAAAAAAAAACCTATATCTAACACAAGAAAAAAATAAAAGAATAATTTTTGTGTCTCACGGCTGCGCCAAAAAGGCCTAGTTCAGCAAAATGTCGAGCACCTAGTGCTCGACGCTGATTTTCAACTGGACACTGCAGGTGCCCCTGCTGGGCAGACTGGCTCGCGACCACCATTCAGTCGGAGTTTTAGTTCCGTTAGTGCACAGGAGTTCCAGTTCTTTTAGGGTAAGCTCGCTCAATATTACGCCAGGCAATGACAACATCACATGATGCCTGTAACCTGTGGTTCACTATCATCCTGTCGGCGTTCGGCAAGTTTTTACAGCGTTCCGTCAGTGCGCAGGAGTTCTAGATCCATCTGTATGAGCTCGCTCCATCTTGAGTCTTATCGTTGCTTCTGGACTAGTTAGATTTAGGTCAAGATACAAGCAATACCTACTAAACCTAGCAATAGTAAAAAAATGAAGACTAAATAGGTGTTATAAAATTTCATGACTGTAATTTCAGAAAGGTAATCTTCAGTTCACCTCCACATTTATAGTGAATAGATGATCAACCTATCTGGGGGCACGGCAGTGCCCCGCCAAGTCTCGAGCAAAAGGGCACGGCCGTACCATCTTTTCTCGAAGCGATTCGCGGCTGTTTCGCCCCCCCTATAACTTCGACGTGGACAAAGCTAGGAGTTTAGGTTTTCGGTGAATAATAGTAGGCATTAAAACAAGCTTAAGTTCGAAATTACATGCCAATTGAATGAATAGTTTAGGAGTTACGGTCGATCAAAGTTACACCAATTTTTGTCACTCACTCACTGACCGATCATCAAAAATCTAAGGTACTTCTAGCAGACTTAGAAACTTCAAATTTTGCACCAAGATAGGTCATTAGCCACATATAAAGGAAAAATTATAAAAACATTAAAAAATAATATACCATAGAAAACAATTTTATATTTGCGGTTTGGCAAGAACATTGTGTATGGATTTTGACTGCATTGTTAACTTTGTTCGTTGTTTAAGTTAGTATTCAATTGGATGAATACATACATAGAATAGAAAGGAATAATATAAATGTAATACATAGACTATAATTAATATAAATTTATACATAAAGTTCATAATTCATTAAATTAATAAAGCTAAAACTCCATTGTATTGCGATAAATATTGTATGCGCGCTCGATAGATGGCGTTGTACCTGTCTGAATCGCGCTATGGTTTCGTTACAGAGCGCAGTCTAAATAGTACTTTAAAATAATTCAAAAATTTTCATTTGATAGCGCCATCTATCTATGAACAACCATTTCGAAACTAAAAAAATATTGTAGCGATATTCGGAGTAGATTTATTATTGTTACTGAAACAGTTATTTAGGAAAATAGTTTATTAATATAACATAGACATAGTTACATATCTAGTTGTTTACGTGTTATTTAGTTTAGTTATATTTAGTTTGTAAGTTAGCAGATATACATATTTATTTAGTTATTTGTAAGTTAGTTTAGTTCTATTTAGTTTGTTACATAGAGAATGGGTCCTAAGCAAAAAAGTAGCTGAAGTCCAAGAAATTATGAGGACACCTAAAAAAAAAGAAAGAAATACACTTACAAAAAATAAATGAGATCCCACCAAAAACATTAAATGTAAAAAATGCCAAGTCTCTCGATGCAATCTTTCCATCGTAAAAAGTTTTGAGATCTCACAGAAGCCAAGTCCTATTCAAATTATTTTGTAGTTATAAATCAACATTTAGTAATTATATCAATAGTTTTCTTTATATTATAACTATAGTGACTTGGCAATGAGCACAAGTAAAAACAAATAAAACGGCATATTTGGAGGAGTTGAAAGTTACACACACCGCATGCATAAACATTCTCTTTTACTTTATATATTCTCTTAACATTCACCATTTACTTTCATAAAGCGATGGCCCGTAAGGTATTCTTAATTATTGTATTGGAACATGTAGTCGGTAGTGACCATCATGATTCACACATAACAAATAATCTGATCACAGGTCTCGTCAGTAACATTTGCACATAATTCCAGGCAGCAAGCAGCTTTTAATTTGTGCTCATTGCCAAGTCACTATAGTTATAATATAAAGAAAACTATTGATATAATTACTAAATGTTGATTTATAACTACAAAATAATTTGAATAGGACTTGGCTTCTGTGAGATCTCAAAACTTTTTACGATGGAAAGATTGCATCGAGAGACTTGGCATTTTTTACATTTAATGTTTTTGGTGGGTTGCCATTTACTGCGAAAATGTCAATGGAAAATTCCCAAAGATGATTATTGTCTATTGCCATGAAGTGTTCTCATATGAAAATTAGTCACTTGAGACTTTAATCAAATGAATATTATAGATTTCGCATTACTTCTCTAGAGGTTTGATTGTAGGTGTAAAGTATAATAAAATATAAAAGAAGAGTGAAACAGAAAACACGGAGTAATAAGGGGTTATAACAGGTACGTACTCACCTTTATGTTTTCCGACTGGCTCGACAAAAATAGTGAAATTTTCGCTAATTTGAATGTCATATTACTGCCTTTAGCACTCAGCAATAACGTAGGTTACCAAAACTTCGAATTGGGTCATCATTACATAGTTCCAGAGATAAACAAATAATTTTTATTTCATTTCCGGATATTATTAGTTTACTTTATTATTAGATACTGATACTGCTAGCCTACATCATCCCACTGCTGGGCAAATGCCTCTCCCCATGTCTTCCAATTTTCACGATCCAGGGCCAAAGTGGACCACTGGTCATCGGTTTTATCAAGCTCGTCCCGCCATCTTCTGCGAGGTCTGCCGCGACGCCTTCTGGCTGTGTCAGGGCTCCACAAAGTGGTTATTTTGGCCCACAGCTCATTGGGCATGCGGCAGACGTGGCCGGCCCAAGCCTATTTCAGTGCAGCGGTCTTTTGACCAACGTCAGCAATTTGTGTTTTGGAGCGTAGTGTAGTGTAGCGTAGTTTAGATAATGTAATTAAAATTGAAAACCCACATGACTTAATTACTCGTACACACAAGAAACTCTCACTATAATATAATTATGTGTAAAATAGACATACAAATAAATCACATCGCAGTCTACGTATAAAAACTAACATAATCTATTAACGTAACATTATAGTTTCATTATCCATTGCGTGTTTTCGACTAATTAGCATCACATAGCAATTATACAGCCGTCAATGGAAGACGTGTGAAGCGACCTGTTGGAAATTTTACAGTGGTTTTCTAAGTTAGATTGTGAGATGACGGGCCCCCCTTAGAGGGCCAAAGCCTGCCGGGGTCGCGGGACTAACAAATTACCTCTTACCCCGGAACTTAAAGGGATATTGAAGGACAACGTAGATTTTAGTCAGTACAAGTCTGACAGTCCCTGCCCTGTCCTGGGTTCAGGACTCATTTGATGATTTTATGATTTTACCATGTAAAACAAAAAAAGTTAGATTGTGAGAGTTAATAGCAGTACCTTCTTCAAGGTTCTAACTTATGTAAAACTTATTTGGAACACATATTATCCGTTCATTGAACTTCAGAACTTGTGGAGGTGTTCGGAGGTGCCTTAATTTAATTATTGTGAGGATAAAGTTGTTCTGAGAAAATGGTAATAATAAAATTGTATGAGTTGGGCATCTCTGGAAGTTCTAAGAAGATTGAAGCCAACTGATTGGTGTAAGGTTTAGGGCGAGTTGTTTGATAAATAATTAAAGTTCAAATCACATACATTTGTTTGACAAATTTTAATGGTTAAAAAACGTCTAGGATTTAGTTATCATTATCATTATCAATATACTTATATAAAAATAAAATGCCACTTTTCGTTGTAATTTTATAACTCAAGAATTGGATCAACTATCCAAACCAAATGTTTAGGCATTGTTCGGACTATTTAGTAGATATAAGTGAAGTTTGCACAAAATCGGTCGACCAGTTAGTCTTCATTTATCATATTTGTTGTAAGTTTTTTTTTTTTGTAAAATATCTACTTATTCAATAAATAGGTAGCGGATCATTTTGTTGTCAAAGTAGCGATGAACGTACTCTCGCATTTATATATGTATATCATTAGTAAGAAGTAAGATATTATGTATTTCATAGCAGCTATGAAACAGTTGCAAATGATTATTACCAGTATTTAACATGGGGTGACTGCATGTTGCTTATTTAGATATCTACGTTCAGTAATCTAAATAACATAATACAACCATTATGAAATTTGTTACAATGTATGTGTATTTTTCTTACACGTGTTCCCATTTGACTTTTAGTTTATTGTACTATTGACTTGTAAAAAATTGTTACTCAAGATTACGAAATGACCGAACAAACAGATATTTTGTCAAAAGATTTTCGGTTTATGGTAACATTCGTCCGAGTGTTAAATTGTTCACATTATCATAATTATTAACTTAATGTTACTTACTATTTGGTTAGAATGAAGTTTTGCAAAAATTAACAAGTGTTAGAATGGTCAAAAGTCATATTTATGACTCCGGCATAGGGGGCCCCGTCATTTTGCTGACGCTCCGACAATGGTGCCATTTTTGGCCTAAACATATTTTCAACAGCAAGCTAGCAAAGCGAGCTGTTGAAATTTGAAAAGTAAGTTTAGGCCAAAAATATCAAACGAAAATCTACATTTGTTTTCGTGAAAGAAAGGAGCAAACCTTCGGAGCAAACAGTAACTTCAAAGTTATGTCTCTAAGAAGCTATAAAAGATTTATGAATGAAACTAAGGTGACACAAAAGGTAGATACTAATTAGGTTTACGGTTACATTGCATTATCGCATCATCACTATCACATTATTTATTGATCGAAGCATTATTTATATGTTTTTTCAGCCAAATGTAGGGCAATAAAAAAGAAAATTTTGAAGGTTGATTTTTTTTGGGGCTATATCTGGACACCAACCAAAGTAACTATCAAAAGTTAAATAAGTAAATACCAGGCATTTAACTATTATACAGGGTGAATTTTCCAAACTTTTTAAAGGAAACCCTTTCTTGTATCTATGTATGATTGTTTACATCCAATAACGTGTTTGTTCCATATTTATTTATAGATGGTTGTCAATCTGTGTATTTTTGTATTTCGTATTAGTAATAGTGTTATCATATTTGTAGTGATATGGATGATTTCTATATTTAGAATAACTGTCACTATCGGTTGATCAATAATAAGTAGATGTGCTAAAAATAAATCATTATCTATGTATGTGAAAAATATTTTTAGAATAAACCTCTTATTCATTCTAAAAATATTTTTCACACAGGTACATATTTATTTATCTTGGTTGTTTGTCAGTTACTTGATTTCCGGTATCACATACGTCGCTAGCAAAACTGCTTCGCAGAAGGAGGTGAAGCTGTTTCCCATTGATTCTCTATCGCTCCGTAGAGTGGCCTGAACCAACGCTGGGCCTGTGAGGTTGCCTCCGCCTATCGCCTCCTTGAGGATACGGCGGTGCTCTGCCCAAGCGGGACAGATCTCTACCATTATTCTCCATCGTGTTCTCCGGGCAATCCGCACAGAGCGGTGGCACTCGAGCATTTTTTTCCGACCATTCCAACACATGAACCTTCCGAGACATCCGTGTCCGTGAGGTGAGGACCTACTTCAGGCCGAAGGTGAATACGCCATGGTGCTCCTCTAAAAACCCCTTAGGGCGGCCACATACATCAATTTTCCTGATCAGGAATCCTGATCCGTTTTTTGAAATCTGTACGAGAAGTTATCGAATGTGAACAACACACACATTTGTATAAATTCACTGCGTTCGGATGGAAAACGGATCAGGATTCTTTATCAGGAAAACTGATGTATGTGGCCGCGCTTAAAGAGGGGTCGTTACTGCCGCTATTGCGGCGTGCCCATAGGCCTCCCTCTGCGACAACAGAAGTTCATTGGGACTTCTTGATAACTCTAGCCCCTCGGTTTCTGATGCATACGTAATAGTTAGCCGAAAATACACTTTGAACTGTGAGAGTTACTACTAGCCTCGATGTGTCTATTTCTATTCTATCAAAACTAGACAAAGTTATTATTTTCTCGAGGTTGGTACGACCTAAAGTATGAATATTAAAAATCGCGAAAACACGCCTATTAGTTCAATAGAAATCTTTCTACATTTTGTCTATCGATAACCCGTTTTCACATGTAGCACGCGTACTGGGAGACTACTAGCCTTGCCACGCAATAACATAAAAACAATTGAATGCGTAATCCTGCGCAGGTGTCACAATGTAACGACTCCTTAAGACCAATATGGCACCGCTTACATCAAAATTTTATCGCGGTAGATGTCAATACTATAGGTAGATAATTATGACATTCAAAAGTAATTACGATTATGGTCTGGCCGTTTGGCTGATTTGTTTAATCGACGAAATGTGACGGGCCTGATGGAACGACAAGACGTCAAAAAAAAAACCAATATTGGCCCACTGGTTAGTAATACTTATCAACTAAGGGTTAGTAGCTAACCTAAGTACAAAATTTTCAACCTGCCGCACGAGCAACCGGAGTTATGATAATGAACTAAGTTTTTAGAATTTGAGGGAATATTTTGGGGGAAGGCGGCTATCATGCAATACCGATCATCCGCGCGGTTGGGCGGTCGGAAGCGGACCTCACGTTGCATTGGCTTGTATGAATATCATAAAACATAAAATGTTGATGACATAGAAACATGCACCGCTCTACCATGCGATCAAGCGCTGAAACGGATTAGAAGCCAATCCCAAAAACCCATTGGTTTGCAACGTATGGGTCACCGGCATTGAAAGTGTTGACACAATGTAGATACGCCAATCATTCGCTCGTACGTGCTACGCGAACCGCCTCTCCGCGCGGATGCGGTGTCCTGCCTTACATACCATTCGCTGTATCCGTTCAACCGTGCGGACAAGCGGTCTCGTGAATAGAACTATTCATTTTGAAATTTTGAAGACGATTATTATGTAGGTGTGTTACAACAATTTTTCATTTGTTTGTTTACAAAATTTCTCATAATCTTTTGGATTACGATAAAAAATGTGTGACATTCGGGTGTTACCGTGCTAGGCAGTCAGTTTTGTTTTAATGATCAACTAATCATGTTTGTATATTATTAAAGCTATTTCTGACTCGCGGGTGCTTCTGACGTTGGCTGGTAATGGGCAGATAGACGTCTAGCCAAGGTGTAAAGCAGAAGCAATAGAATGGAATTTATGAGAGTGGAATTCTTTCATGCACATAAAAAGCGAAACTCTCCGGTTTTCTCTGGTAGAAAACCAGACAGATCTGCTTTTTAGGGTTCCGTAGTCAACAAGGAACCCTTATAGTTTCGCCATGTCCGTCCGTCCGTCCGTCTGTCCGCAGTTTAGCTCAGAGACGGACAGTACTAGAGAGCTGTAATTTGGTGTAAATATAAGGATTTGTTGTGCCGAGAAAGTGGTAAAATAAAATCTCGTTAAATATTTTTTTTTAGGGTACCTCCTGTACACGTAAAGTGGGGATGTTTTTTTTTTTCTCGCGTACCCCTTAAACCCCTTCTACACGGTCAGACCTGACCGCCTGACAGAGGTGAACTTGGTCGTGTCAACAGTACCCCACCGTCTGGAACGCTGTCGGCTGACGGTCGGGTCCCACTGCGGACGCAGCCTGTCGGGACGGCTGCGCTCCCGACTGACTCCGCCCATATTTGGTCGCACACCGGACCAAGGTCACCTCTGTCAGGCGGTCAGGTCTGACCGTGTAGAAGGGGTTTTAGTGTGGGGTATCATTAAATAGGTCTTTAAAAAAATATTGATAGTTTCCATTAACAGTTTTTTGATTAAAAATTTCGTTTGTGAAATATTAAGCTTTAAAGTGCTAAATTTTGCTCGACTCGAGTGTCCCCACCCTCTACCAGCCAAACGGTTATGTTTGGGGGTGTAAAAAAATTCACAATAGTAGTATATATAACGAAATTTAAAAGAAAATTATCATGACTAAGTAGGCTTTACAACTTTACGAGTAATAGTCGACCAACTTATAAAATGTACTTGGATAACATATTTTTTTAAACAAAATGTATCGGAGAACATGTTCGTCAACTGCAAATGTAAGTTTGTCAACTTTATTTTTACAGCTTTAATAGGTATGTTTTTTGGGGATAGGTAGGTTTTTATCGTCAACTATTTTTAACTAACTTCAAAAAAAGGAGGAGGTTCTAAATTCGTCGTAATCTTTTTTTTTATGTATTTTCCCCGATTTCTCAAAACTCCTGGACCGATTTTGAAAATTCTTCTTTTTACAATTAAATTCAGCGAATCAGTTTAGTTAGTTCGCATAAGTATTTTGATGGGCAACTACGGAACCCTACACTGTGCGTGGCCCGACACGCACTTGGCCGGTTTTTATTTTTTAGATCAATGTATAGAACACAAGCTAGGTATTTAAATAACTGAAAGCCACACTCAAACGAAAAAAGATGTCTTCATCAAACAAAAATATTATCTCATTCAGACAGAACATTATACAAAAAATATTGTTTTGAAGAACAAGGATTACGTTTGACGTCACAATTTCGATGTTGTTTCTGAAATAAATGATCGAGTGGATACAGTGTGCTTCACGTATCTTATAATGCCCTGGTATCCGTATCATGGATTACTGTATGACAGACTATTAGTCGGTATTGCGAGGCTACTTGGTACCTAGTCTGGTGAAAATTATATTGTATTAGTCTGAGAAAGTAATTCTGTTGCCTAGCAACATAGACTAGACCTTAGTACTAAAGGGACACTGAGGGGAAATACATGAACATAAAAACTTGAGAGGTGTCAAGGGTCACCCGGATGGACGTCCGGTCCAGTCCAGTCCAGTCCAGTCCAGTCCAGTCCAGTCCATTCCATTCCATTCCATGGTAATAAACACATTACCCTCCTTTGCGTCGCGCAGTCGGATAAAAGTGTCGTGACAACTTTTCGTAAGAATTTTTTCCGTCTAGCCCCCTTTCAAAACGCGCGATAAGGAACTTCGTTCCAAAAATTATGTTTCATTAGGAACCTTATTACATGAATTAGAACACAGAAATGAGAGTGTGTTTACGAAAAGCATATATCAACATCAGAAATCAATCTTATTTTACTAGCTAAACGTATATAAATGACTTAATTAATAATGTTGGAAACTGTAAAGAAAATGAATCAACGTAGATTTTTGTAGGGCTTCTTATTCTGACACAACTTGTATAACTCTAATAATACAGCAAACATAATTACTTGAAGCAAAAGTTATGAACGATGACTTGAAATTGTAGCCCATGTAAGAACAGGGGAACAAAAAATGAAACCGACTTCAAAACAACCACAAAAAAAGTTCAAAATAACCTACAAAAAAACTTTTCTTTCGAAAGTCGGTGACTTTCTTTTTTATTTCATTGACTTTTTGTCACCGACTTTCGAAAGAAAAGTTTTTTTGTAGGTTATTTTGAACTTTTTTTGTGGTTGTTTTGAAGTCGGTTTCATTTTTTTTTGAAAAAGTTTTTTATTTTGTCCTTTTTAGTTTCACTATTCAACCCAAATTATTGTCAAATACATAATTTTCTTACATGTGCACTAAAATTTTGTAATCCGTAGCACCGGAAAATAACAACGCCCATGTATAAAAACTAAAAATAAAAACTACTGCACCAAACTTAATGAAAATTTTGTGGGACCAAATGGCAGATATACTGTATCGAACAAAAAAAGAATCATCGAAATCGGACCAGAAACCTCGGAGTAATCGGTGTAGACAAAGTTGAAAACTTTTTAGGTTTTTGTTGATTTATGTTGATTTTTCAAAAAGTGCTAGTCCGATTTCGATAAAATTTTAATGGGACCATTCCAGAAGTATATCCTATCCAACAAAAAAAGAATTTTTCAAATCGGTTGTTAAACGACGGAGTTATGCCCGAACAAACATAAAAAAAAAAAAAAAAAAAAAATACAAACATCCGAATTGAGAACCTCCTCCTTTTGGAAGTCGGTTAAAAATAGAAACAGAAAACAAAATAAAAGTATTTAGATTGAAGTAAACTTCGTAATACAAAAATAACATTTGGCAATACTGCCCTATTCTAAAGAAAAATAAGGGTGATTGCCATTTTTTGATTTGTAAGTTTTCAAACTGACATAATCAGTAACAGTTATAATTATTATTAGATCTTAAAACGGTGTTTTTTTTGCTTTTTAACACTTTCTACTGGTTTCACCTCCAGGATTCGGTAAATGGGGTAGAAATATCTGCTTGAATAATAATATAATACTTATACTTACTTACTAAGTAGGATGGAGCAGTGGTGGTCCAGTGGTATCACTCCCGACTTACGAGTTGTAGGTCGTGGGTTCGAACCCTACCAGGCGCATTACTTTGTGTAATTTATTTCATCACCACTGCTCTCAAAACGGTGAAGGAAAACATCGTGAGGAAACCGGCATATCCTAGAACCAAAAATTCGAAGACATGTGACATCTACCAATCCGCACTGGGCCCGCGTGGTGGATTGTGGCCCACTCCCTCTCACAGAGAGGAGGCCTGTGTCCCAGCAGTGGGAATATTATAGGCTGATGATGATGATGATGACTTATCAAGTTATCCGGAAGTAGTGAATAAGCTAGTAAGAAAGTTGGAAGAACAATTCACAGGAATGCATGATGCATCAGAATTCAACGTTAAAAAATCGTGAAGGTTTAAAAACAAGATAAGCTGAGATCATCTTATCAGAGATTCTTAAGAAGTCGGCTCGAATAGTTCTTTGATTCTTTCTAAGAGTAAAGACAAACAATATCAATTTCGCAACGAACAATGTAACTTTCGTCTAGGCAGTAGGCACGTTTGTTGCTACGCGCGATAGTTTATTTTGATCCAGACGCTATGACATAACTCCTTGAACAACTGGGCTCCTGGTACGAACGAAAGGAAAACGGTGGTTGCGAAACGTGATGTCATTTGTATTGTTTCCTTTTTAAATAGAAAATTGAGGTTTTGAAAGTTTTAATGAAGCTGAAATAAAATGTTTGACTTTTTCTCAGTTTTTTCCTGTTTAAGAATATCTCACGCACTTAGCCATGGCCGTAAAATGGGACAGATATCAATTAAACTTCCATTACTCCCGACCCATGCATTCACTCTCAAAGAGTGTTCTTTTTATAGAAATTATACCAGGATGGCAAAACCAGCCAAAATATCAATTTAAATTATTTACACTAGACTCGACTAGACAGTAGAAAAAAAAAGTGATTTGATTTATCTAGCACTCTTGGTTATTTTTTCTACACACATCAAAAGTGTCTAGGGATCAACATATATTTTTGCAATAACTTTTCTCCTGATTGATATTAATTAAAATGTTCTTTAAGGATTCATCAAATAAAGTGTTATCGTTTGTCACAGTAACGATAAACCAAGTCACCTTTGCATTCATAAAGAAATTTGCCATTTTCCCAATAAAGGGATTTTTGACATTTGAACCACTAACATTAAAGTTCGAAAAAAAGACTGAAATAACAGTTTTCTTTAAAATTTTATTGGGTAACTTAAACAATTAATAATCCGTGTTTCTACCGCGAACACTAACAACACAAGAACATCGGTTTGGCATAATCAAAATGAGTTCATCCAAATCACGCTGTGGAATGGCCGCCCATGTTCGTTGCAACAACAAAAAAAGGTCTTCTTGCGACTGGATACCCTCCATATTCGGCAGAGCTCTTCTCTGTAGCATATCCCATGCATGCTCAATCGGGTTCAAGTCTGGCGACTGAGCAGGCCAGGGCAGGACATTGATGTTAGCTGCGGCGAGAGTCTGTCTTACAACTCTTGCAGTGTGCGGTCGTGCATTATCATGCATTAACTGAAATAAGGGACCGATTTGCACTTGTAGAGGAACGATGACGTCTGATACAATCGTCTCAGCATAAATTTGAGCGTTGAGGTTGCCTCTGATCCAAATCAACTCAGTTCTTCCGCCGATCCAAATACCCGCCCATACCATGATGGTTCCACCACTATAAGGATGGACTTCCTGGCAGGATTTTAATCGCTGTTGGCGTCCAGGGGTTCTCCAGTGTCGTATACGTCTTGTATCCGGTCTCATACCAAAACGAGACTCATCAGAAAAGCACACGAAACGCCATTGTTCTTCTGCCCAATTTCTGTGTTCAAGAGCCCATTGATATCGAATCCTACGATTGTGCATTGCTATAGGTGGTACCCGTAGCGGTCTTCGGGAATGAAGGTTCACTTCATGCAAGCGGTTTCTGACTGTTTGGTCGCTAATTAAGTTCCCTGAAGAGTGATGAAGCCTCACGGCTAACATCATGGCGGTTATTGTTGGAGCTCTTCGAGTTAAGATTTGAATGTATCGGTCTTGTCTCCGTGTGGTGCAGCGATACCGTCCTCCATGGCGCTCAGCCACGGTACCAGTGCTTCGGTAACGTGTCCAAAGTCGACTGATAACACTCTGACTTGTATTCAGAGCTAAAGCCACAGTACGTTGCCGGGAACCAGCTTCTATCATTCCCACGGCTCTGAGCATTTCTTCCCTGCTTAAATGACGTCGCCGCTCCATACTAACGTTGGTTTTAATCAGTAGTAGGGAAACAGTAGCACTAATAATGTCTTCAATGCGTTGTATGTTTTTATAGGGAAAATATTGACAGCTGATTTTCATCTTTTACTCGAATTTGATTTACAGTTCCTGATTCAAATTATGAAATGCACCAAAAAGGATCCATATAAATTTATAAAATCATAAATTTATTACAAAGCCACATCTCAATCTCAAGAAATCCGCATAAAAATGCTTGATCCCTAGACACTTTTGATGTGTGTATTATATCTTTTGTTAAATAATATATACATTTAATTCCTCGTCGGTAAGATGTATGTCTTAACTCCCATGTATAAAGGGGTCTAGCCTAAAACCACCAACCGGGCACATAATTACACACACACCGGACAGCTAAATATAAGAAATTCCTGATTGAATAACCCAATAACACTCACCGATAGGCTTCAAAACACTATTAGCTGTGGAATATTATTGAACGCTTCCAACATTTTCTCGATATCAATGGGCTCTTGAACACAGAAATTGGGCAGAAGAACAATGGCGTTTCGTGTGCTTTTCTGATGAGTCTCGTTTTGGTATGAGACCGGATACAAGACGTATACGACACTGGAGAACCCCTGGACGCCAACAGCGATTAAAATCCTGCCAGGAAGTCCATCCTTATAGTGGTGGAACCATCATGGTATGGGCGGGTATTTGGATCGGCGGAAGAACTGAGTTGATTTGGATCAGAGGCAACCTCAACGCTCAAATTTATGCTGAGACGATTGTATCAGACGTCATAGTTCCTCTACAAGTGCAAATCGGTCCCTTATTTCAGTTAATGCATGATAATGCACGACCGCACACCGCAAGAGTTGTAAGACAGACTCTCGCCGCAGCTAACGTCAATGTCCTGCCCTGGCCTGCTCAGTCGCCAGACTTGAACCCGATTGAGCATGCATGGGATATGCTACAGAGAAGAGCTCTGCCGAATATGGAGGGTATCCAGTCGCAAGAAGACCTTTTTAGGGTTCCGTAGTCAACAAGGAACCCTTATAGTTTCGCCATGTCCGTCCGTCCGTCCGTCCGTCCGTCCGTCCGTCCGTCCGTCCGTCCGTCTGTCCGCAGTTTAGCTCAGAGACGCACAGTACTAGAGAGCTGTAATTTGGTGTAAATATACGGATTTGTTGTGCCGAAAAAGTGGTAAAATAAAATCTCGTAAAATATTTTTTTTTAGGGTACCTCCTGTACACGTAAAGAGGGAATGTTTTTTTTTTTTCTCGCGTACCCCTTAGTGTGGGGTATCATTAAATAGGTCTTTAAAAAATATTGATAGTTTCCATTAACAATTTTTTGATAAAAAAATTGGTTTGTGAAATATTAAGCTTTAAAGTGCTAAATTTTGCTCGACTCGAGTGTCCCCCCCCTCTACCAGCTAAACGGTTATGTTTGGGGGTGTGAAAAAATTCACAATAGTAGTATATATAACGAAGTTTAAAAGAAAATTATCATGACTAGGTAGGCTTTACAACTTTACGAGTAATAGTCGACCAACTTATAAAATGTACTTGGATAACATATTTTCCTAAACAAAATGTATCGGAGAACATGCTCTTCAACTGCAAATGTAAGTTTGTCAACTTTATTTTTACAGCTGTAATAGGTACGTTTTTACGGTATGTTTTTTGGGGATAGGTAGGTTTTTATTGTCAACTATTTTTAACTTACTTCAAAAAAAGGGGGAGGTTCTAAATTCGTCGTAATCTTTTTTTTATGTATTTTCCCCGATTTCTCAAAGACTCCTTGGACCGATTTTGAAAATTCTTCTTTTTTAAATTAAATTCAGCGAATCAGTTTAGTTAATTCGCATAAGTATTTTGATGGGCAACTACGGAACCCTACACTGTGCGTGGCCCGACACGCACTTGGCCGGTTTTTTTTTTGTTGTTGCAACGAACATGGGCGGCCATTCCACAGCGTGATTTGGATGAACTCATTTTGAGTATGCCAAACCGATGTTCGATGCCAAACCCAATAAAATTTTAAAGAAAACTGTTATTTCAGTCTTTTTTTCGAACTTTAATGTTAGTGGTTCAAATGTCAAAAATCCCTTTATTAGGAAAATGGCAAATTTCTTTATGAATGCAAAGGTGACTTGGTTTATCGTTACTGTGACAAACGATAACACTTTATTTGATGAATCCTTAAAAGAACATTTTAATTAATATCAATCAGGAGAAAAGTTATTGCAAAAATATATGTTGATCCCTAGACACTTTTGATGTGTGTATTTAATATCTGTATTTTAAACATAAAAACAAATTTACCAGTAGGTCCGGGTATTTGTGAATGTGAGTTTTTATGTTTGTAAACGCACCCACAATACAAGAGAATTTCCACCAACATTTTGTTTTTCATTTTAAACAAAAAAAAAAAAAAAAACAATTTTGGATTTCAAGCATCGGGACAGACTGAGGTTCTCTGAAAAAATATAAAAAATAACGTAAAAAAAAGTTTTCTACTTTCGTACAGAATATTACAAAAACCAATAACTTTCCTTCCCAAAATAAAAATCTCAAAGTTTTCCTTTTACAAAACTAAGTTTGTTTACATTATTTTAACCCTTTAACATAACAAGAATTGTTTACAAAACTTCTATAACGATCATATAACTGAAACTCAATGTTACCTTCTCATCAAGAGAATGACAATAACAAGTTTATATTTACCGGTTACAGACGGTTATGGACGCTTAGATTTCATGAATACTGTTCATAACACATTTTCAGAATAAATTACAATGTTATGAACGGGTTTTGCTTAGTATTGATCCATTTCATTTCATTTTCATGAAAAGGTGCTAACCATCCACTTCTTCTGCCCAGATTTTTTTCTTTCCTACGTAAAATAGGGTCATACAAATGTGAGAAAAAGTGTTTCTATAGATAGCCACATTTGAGAGTACCTACATGAAAGAGATTCGAATGGTATTTAATAATATTTGGTCCATTTATTGAATGTGCAAGTCACCCCCTGCCATCTTATCTATATGTATAAAACATTGATTAGGCAGGGGCCATAGTTTTTCCATAGATAAATATTATTTTCCATAGATAAATATTATTGGGCAGGGGCCATAGTTTTTCCATAACCAGTCCATCAAACCCTCCAAACGCCCTAAACCTATCTTTTGTTTCCTTATTCCGCAATAGACCAACTCAAACCGGGGGTTGTCCTTGTATGGATGTCTTCTAAGATGACATAAATTACAGAGAAAAAGAAAGAATTATTATATTCACCCCCACAAAAAACAAAAACTAGTTTGAACAACCATTCGTAACAAGAACAATGGAAATAACAATAAATCGATTGCAAATTTGCAACAGGTGCTTAGCGTTCACAACGACGACATTATTTCCTCGCACTCTTTATTACTTCCTCCTTAAGATAAGAAACAATACTAAAATGTGATTTTCTAGCATGTTGGCAAAAGAAGTTATGGTAATGGCCCTTGTATTCATCATCATCATCCGCCTATAAATGTTCCCACTACTGGGACACAGGCCTTCTCTGTGTGAGAGGAAGTGGGCCGTACCCGTAATCCACCACGCGCGCCCAGTGCGGATTGGTAGATGTAAGTAGCAAAAAAATAATGTTGTAGGTAGTTAATGAAGAATTATTAATTGAAGGTTTTAGACATCGTGGTGGCAGTTTGCGGCCATCGTAGATGCGAGCTTGCAGACGGCGAGTAATGGGTAGCTTGCCGCTTGATCAAGAAGCTGTCGACAAATTGACGGGGAACTAGGGTCAAAGTTCTATTAGGGTCGTGAGACGCTGTTACACTTTCGACTAGGTATTTGAGAAACTAGGATCTCAAGTTTAACATGACCAGAGGCAATTTAAACAATAATTACAAATTTTATTATAACTCGTATGAAATAACAGCAGTAGATAGTAATAATCATAATTAAAAGGAGATCAACGACTTCATTAAAAAAATACAGTATTTGCAGCTAACATTAAACTTTGATTTGCAGGTATTGCTTACGAAACTACGAATCCATTCATAAAAATATACACGAAAATTTATATTTGAATCATCATATTTAAGTCGGCAAACATGTAAAACGTATTAGATATGATATTATAATTTAATGATTCAGCCGGTTTTAGGAATTCCAATAGTTAAGTACAAAACGATGATAATCATATAGCAGATTCTCGAAACTCTTAAGAATCAATCGCAGAATCCTTAAAATAGATTTATTTCAATTACTACTACTACTAATATAAATGCGAAAGTGACGATGGATGTATGTATGGATATTTGTTTCTCTTTCATGCCAAAACTACTTAACGGATTTAAAAAAAGGCAGAGAGGACTTTACGAACCGGGATACAACAGGATAAAGAAAAAAAATGCTGTGAGACGTGGGGCACTACCGAACACTACAGACGAAGACGCAGGTAGACGCTAGTACAAAATAACCAATCAGTCACGTAAACATCTAAAACCGTAACTGTTTTCTATTCAAGCACTGATTCAATCAGCTGAATACCTGGCTTCTTATTCATGTTCAGTAAACGAATCAATCAATTTGTTAGTAGTATTTAATTTATGCTTCGTTGCAATCCTTATTGGTTGCTCGGGACCTTCAGGCGAGCTATTGTGTCATTGATTGTATCAACTTAGTTTATCTTTTCAAGTTTTCATGATTACAAAATTTTAGAAGTGTTATTTTTTCGAGTGCGTCTGCCAATGATTTGTGGATTGTAATGAATTTACTTCAAACTTGAGTATCACAGAATGAATAATCACATAATGACACTGAAACCAATATCAAGTGGGTTAATCGGATAAACATTGGAAAAGATCCAACAATATTGTAAATATAGGTAATATTTTGTAATTACAGTTTAATCAGCAAAAGAAGATGAGATATACATAAGTGCAAATTCACTTTCAATCGATAACATCTTCAAAACAATAAAAAATGATGCAAACGAATCTCAAAACAAATCGCACGCCGCAAATTTCAAAACATTAGCGATAAAACAAAAGTCAGGATGTTGACCGACATTAGTTGAAGATTTGTACTCAGTACTGAAGCCAGTGAAGTACTAACGGCAGAGAGGGGGTGCCACGCGCCGGCCGCGGCGGCACAGCCGAGCCGAGCGGCCCGACACGCCAGTTGTCATACGACAGCCGAACGAGAAAGACGTGGTCTAAACGACCAGCGTGTTCTCAAAACTTTACGCGACTAACAACTGCAGTATACAAAAACATTATTGACTGAGAGTGTTCAGTTGCAAGTTAAAGTGTTGTGATAGTGATGACATTGTCTCGGAATATTTGGTTCTCATGTCTCCTGGACAAGCTTTGATGTCAGGGATGGATTTGAGAGACCGACTAGTGGAGGAGATTGTACTCCTAGCGCTGTTCCTGGTGTCAACTGCGGCCAACTCGTTGGCTTTACTAGTTTTCTGCCGTCGACCGGGACTTAGAACTATATCAAATCGGTAAGTTAATTTTTATTTCTAAGTTACTTTATAAGTACATCATCAGTGTTAACTTTAAAAATTTATCAGGATTTCGCCTCATCAAGGCCAACAGGTTCCAAAATTCAAAACCGTTAAATATTTATATCGTTTTAATAAAACTTGATGTTTCACAAGTTTAAAAGTTCTATCGGAAACTGTTGAACAAACAGAAGAGAGAGTTGTAGATGTCGTAAATAAAATTTTAAATAGATTAAACATGAACGTTACTGGCGAAAGCAATAGCAAATCAACTTTCGTCATGTCAATGATAAAGTTGATGATGCAAAAGTTAGGGTTGTTAGTTTAGAAATAGTTGGACAAGTACTAGGGGATCATAAAACAGCAGTAACATTTCAAAAGAGGTGTATTTCGAAATGAGAAGTGTACCATGTTTAATGAGAGGGCCCTCCTTAAGTTGGGCCATCAGCCAAAACCGTCAGTATTATTAGACTTAGTGCAACAGTCTCTCTACCTGATGCCATACCTCATTTCGTTTATTTTGCGGCCGTAAGGAATGATTTATGACCTGCAAAGACAATTTTCGACATATTGCAAAATAAATTTTAAATATCATCGTAACACTGATTGATGTGAATCATTAGTATTGTAAAATGTACTATCGAGACGGTTAAGTAAGATATAAAATTCCATCACGTATATTTTATCAAGCATTAGCGATTTCATAAAATAAATGGTTTAGCTCATCAGTGCAACAATCTTCAGAATATAAGAATGTCACTCAAAATTCTTGTACTAGTTAAAAATCTGTACATGAAAACCGAAAAAAATTTAAACAGTAGTTCTCACATAAACTTTAATAACTCGGCGGTAAAGTCCCATTATAAGTAGGCATACTTACATTTCTCTTCAATGGCTTGTTTTAAGATTTTCCTCATCAAAATCTAGACATATTCTAATTAATACATTCACACTACAAGAGGACCAAAATCTATTTGATGATCTCTGAATGTTTATTTTGCCGCCAATGTCAAAACTTTTTTTGCAACATCTGTAATAACAGTCTGGGCCATCGCTTTGTCCTGATAGTTGCCAGATACCACAGCTTAAGTTTTTTTTTACTTTACTAACTTCCCACGAGTAAACCAAGAAGTCAGAAGGTCAAATTTGCAGTAACAAAAATGATATAAAAATTGGCCGATACCGGGTTTTGGCAATCTAAATGGATGTCTGATTAAATCAAGACTTTCGGTTTTACACCGAAAATAAAAATGATGTGCTACCGCAATTTGTACTTTTAATCTACCTAGTTTATTTGTTCCAACATCAAACATCGGCTAATTGTTCCTGATTCTCTGAATCGCTTTTAATCGTCTTTTTAATTGGGATTCCTAACAACTTTAAGACGGCACATAACAATGCCGATGATTTCAGTCTAAAAGGCGTGAAAGTCTAGAATCTCGTCCAACCATGACTTCGATTTGCATCACGATATAGATTAATCTAGAATACGAAACGGAATCCCGAAGATCTAATCAAGATTACAGTATTAGACACACTTATTGATACTGACCTTAGTACGTGAGCTGTGTCAGAAACCCGAGGCACTAATCAAAAGAACAAATGACTACTGCCATTACTAAAGAACTCATTAACGATCCCCTTGTTTTTATCTAAACAAACAATTCTTTCAAAAGTAATCATAATGATTCTGCTCAATTTGGTGTCAAACGATTTAACGGTCGAACGGAGAACTTGAAAAAATAAGCCAATCAACACTCGGAGACGGATCACGCTATCAGATCATGGATTTGATTAAACTAGTTGTCTTTCCTCATTTCTTGCTTCATTAAAATAGTCAAAACTGGAAATCGCGTTTTTCATTCAGTACTATGTCACTACAATATTTACATTGACTATTAACTTTGATATGCGAACGTTCGCTCACATCATCAAACAATGCATCTACCTCATTAACTGCTTCGATAACCTCTTTAGATAGTTATTCAAGTACTTCGTGACATGTATTAATATCCCATAGTAACATCGGTTGTTCAAAAACTGGTCTCATGAACCGTCACCATGATTAATTCAATCCTGACCCCCAGTGGTTAAGCAGCCAATTGCGAATGGCTTAACAGGCGTGGGGGACCTCGAACATTGGATGCAGTTTCGCAATTTATTCGTGTACCACACAATCTAAAAGTTCAAATGTAATAAACATTCTGTCTCTCTGTTGTGCAGTCGTAACAGACTTTTCCTCATCACTAATAATGATAGCATTGGTGCTGGTGGAAAATCACAGATACTTTTGATAGGGGGAATTCTTTTGTTTCATAGATCTAACGTGGATCGACCTAATCATAGAAATGATTCGGAAATTTATATGCGGTATTTATCTTAAGATTTCAACTAAATGTTATCCTTGGCACGTGCTCGTATATTATTGTTCGTGCATACAAAGTTTGATACTCCTATAAAATTAACTTTCGGCTACCCTTATAAGGTCTAATTTTATGTATCGTCTGATGATACAAATCTTTAACATTATTAGAATTGACTTTATATTTCGCCTTACCTTTATCTAACACATTGTTTCTAAGTTATTTAAGTATTTGTTTTTATGTTTATTGTTGAATCACGACTAAACAATTTCAACTCGCGTGTAAGCTTGATTGACAAAAAATGGTTCCTTTTGGTTCGAGAAGAAAAAAAACAAAAGCTAAACAAAAGTATATTTTCACAATTTCTTCATCAATATCCCCAAATCAAATTCCAATGAATTCAAATCCCTAATTACATTCTTAATTCAATTTATTCTAATATAGTAACCCGTTTCCATTACAAACAGGCATTTCATTACAAAAACATGTAAAATTCATTACCTTTGTAGTAATTTCCTCAATTTCATTTGTTTGTTTGTTTGGTATTTTGTGTAATCGAAAAAATATGTTGAGTTTCTTAAAAACTTATCAGTCGTTAATTCCTGGCTCAAGGTCTACATTAACGCTACATATGTTTTTTGTTATTGCGAATTTCCTACATACATAAGCTTTGAGGAAACTAGTACGCACAGTGATTATCACTTACTTAACGATATTATTAGTTCATTTAACCTCATTAGTTATTACTGGTGTCACGTGAATGTGATCTCTGCTTACACTGTTACTGATAATAGTGTGATAATATTTATCACTTGCATAGTACGACTAGTGTCTTTAAACTGTAACAATAGTAAAGTATTGAAAGGTCGAGGTGATTTGTGCTGGCTTCGTGCCATTCGACTGACAATATTTTTACCTGCTAAATCTTGTCACTAGCTTTTAGTATTGGCCAGCAAACTTTTTTTTTATTTCACTATCGTTTTCAAATAATCCGTCAGCGTTTTCTTGTGTAAACTGACCGTTCGTTCCACAATAATTATACACTTCTACAAATAAAGCGAGTATTTCGATGACTCAGGGGTAATATTGTAAATCAATGCTACGCTACGTTCTGCCGGATAACAGTTACGTATTATTATTAAATGGAAGAAACCTAAGTTACTGTGAAGAGCAGTTAACACGATAATCTTACACTTGTTAAACAGACTTATCATAAATGAATAACACCTAGATTTTGATCGGTGGAACGTTACACGATGGAATCATACTCCGCCGTTGTTGAAAAAGGTGCAGCTTTTGAATATAGAATGACAAAAAAATAAAGAAGAAAAACAGCTGTATTATTCTTTTTAGTCTAAGAATGGTGAATATGAACGTGGAACATAAATACATACATTAATTTATGCATGAGATATGTGAAAGAACGTGTGAATGTGTGTTTTATCACAAGAATTATTTAGAATCAGGTTACTTAAGTATTTAATAATACTCTTTGCTCTTTGTATCTGTGCCATATATTTACCTTACATTTTGTAGCTGAGTTTCCTAACATTTTATCTCAGTGGATCAAAGATTGTAATCGAGCTTTATTTTTACAGTTACACTAAAAAAAGAGTGCAACCCACGGTTCTCACATATTTCACAAGTTGGTACTTGACCTCTTACTAAGCCGATGTTATACCAAGTAGATTTTAGCGCGAAAACTAATAAATGTCAACTGTGAAAATAAAAATCGTGCATTGTCTTTGGATTTCAACTTTTTGAAATCGATTTGTCTATTGAACTTTTTCGGGAATCAGTCGTAAACAATCGGAAACTTATTGTTCATAATTCTAATAAATACTATATTTGATCAACTAATATTAAAGTTACAAACAGTTAACGCCGCGTTCAATGCCCCCTTCTTTGAACGAATAATATTTACACAGTTGGCAATATTAAATTGAAAAAATCTTATCTTTGGTCACGCTTTGTTCCCTTTACCTTCTAAACTTGAATTATTTCCATAAAACCTAGATGGATTAGTTGTCTAGGTTACAAAAAAAAATCTGTCGGCGGACAGCTAATTATTATTTTTATGACAGATATTAGGTCATTTATTCAGCCCAGTCCCATTTATTTCTGAATGAAACAGTAAATTAATTGGTATCCGTCTAGTAAATGGCCTAATAGTGGTTGCCAAGAGGTTTCACTCAAAATGTTAGTCGGGATTGTTAATCCGGTTGTCAGCGGATCTTGCGAAAACACTAAATAATTATCTGTGGAACTGTTTTCACTTGTTGCTTTCAATTTCCATAGACAATTTTTCTTACAGCTGATGAATTAATTTATGTTTCTCGCAATGGATTAGTAGCAGACGTTGTTAGAAAAGTTTTGAAATCGAGCAACAGACAGTGTCCAGAACGCACAGATTGCCTGCATGTAGACTGTGTCAAGTACCATAAACAATTTGAAATAACTATTGGAAGTGTTGCCAAGTTCAATAATAAGCGGATAATGTATGAGAATATTTATTTATTATTAAATTGAATGATAAATTGGAAGAGTTTAATTACTAAACGGCCTATTATTATTAATATCTATGAGTGAAGGAGATCTATATAGTAATTTTTGGCAGCTCCCGTCAGTATGACTAATCGTAAAATTACTGTTTTGACCTTACAATAATATGAATGAGGCCAGAGACTATCAATTATCTAGATTTTAAGCCGGTTGCATTATTTTTTTGATTAATTTATCTATAGACTTTAATATTGTTAAAGTAAAATACCAATGTCAATGATTGACATTGCTCTTGTCAAATCATCGATGATTGTTTATGATTTTACTTTTAATTCACAATTTCAGTTAGATTTTGGGATTTACCTATTCAATAGATGTTTTAGCTTTATTAATTATTCATTAGTAAATTCCATTGATAAACAACATTGACTCATGGGAAAATACACGTAAAAATGTGGCTGTCCCCAAATACAGGTTAGAATATTTTATTTATTTTTTGCCTTGAATTTACATAAATTATTGTATCAATTTTTACGCATATCAACCCACTAAAAACCGAGATCAATTAACAATTCGTATACCTATCTGAAAGAAAATTAAAATTTCGTATTCCCACAATAAAATATCTGCTAGCGGGACTAGGCACGATATTTTATTGCCTTTGCGCTTATAGTTTTAAAACATTTAAGTGACCGTAGAAAATGTTTTGAAACTACCTCTGCATAAAGAACCCATAAAGCGTATGTAAAAAGCTTAAGTGCAGTCGTAAGGTTAAGCAACACTAATGACGTTATCAACTAAAGTGACTTTCTAAGATATTTTCACCTTTTTCACTATCTAAATGGACACCGTGAAGAACACAGTTACCGATACTGGCTGGAAGCAATATGTAAATTACGACTACATTTTTTTTCAAAAGTGGAACGCGTTGACAGCAAGACGGACGAAAAAGAAAATCCATGTGACAGCTAAAAAGGCGGGAAATTTTCGTACCTACCATAGATAAAGTAGAGGTATCTGTCATTAATTTGAATGTATTTGTAAAATGTAACATAATACATTTCTGCATTTATTTGCACTAATATCAAATTACGCCAAACGTTGCAACTTGATCAATTTTGACGGGGAAGGTTCCCGAAGTTCAAATAAATCATGAAAATAATACTAAACTAAAACTTTACATCTCAAAAACGTCACAGATGATCTGTTTCAGAGCTACTCATGTATGGGCATGAGGTATTTATAAATTTGCTGGATGATTAACGACACCGTGACGCGTAACTCGTCTAGATCATAAAGCTTGAGACGTGGGCGCCACCTCTCGATTGACTGAGCAAAAACAAACGAAGAATATGTTCCGTTCTACGCGCGGAATCTCATTATTCATTATACATTCATAATTATAATGATCTCCTTGTTTTCGAAGGAAATAGCACGCGTTAACTAAATGGGAACACTGAACTGGAGGATATCGCGTTCGATTTACAAATCAAATAACCTTCAGTAAGTTCCAAGGAACGTTTTCTTCGATAAAACAGAAGCTATTTTGATCGATTATTTAACGATTAAGATAAATTAATCGATTCGTCAGTCAGAACAAGTCGTTTGACAAATGAGTGATGTACCTTTCATTAGCTGTTAGCCACTTTCCATTCCTTACTAGTAGAATTTGAATGTATTGTTTTAGCCTTGATTGCTATATTAATTAACAACGCTTTGATACTGACGAAATAGAATTAATGTGTCTCAAATTCCTTGTTGCGAACGTAGATACATTACGACACAGGATTAATACTTATTATGTAAAACTACGCAAACAATGTACCTAATGTCAAAATGACACAAATGACAACCAGTGTAATAAATACTGATTGGAAAAAAATAATATTTTCGCATCCCTCGTGCTAGGTTCAAAGAACCTGACGAGTCGTTTTACAATTAAGGCGCATAGTACCCTCAATGACCTTGAGCATCAGGGCGGAGCTTTCAGCTCACTTTCATACCTGCACCACATAAACTAATATGTCCTGAGCATACTGCGATACCTCAAAACGATATCATAGACTATGCAGCGAGGCAGGAACGACTGCCGCGGGCCGCCTTCGCCCGGTTTTTATGTATGGAAACCTCAATATTTAACATATTCTTTGTAAAATATTGACTGATTTACATGAGCGTTGCTCACTTTGTAGTAAATTTTAACACCGATTGATCTACTCAAAAATATTTTAAATAAACGAAACCGTTTAGAAGTTCTGAGCATTTATTTGAAAAAATAGCGTGTTGTTAAATATTTTTTTACAGCTCAACTATTTGTCTTAAGAAAATAAAATTTGCTCACTTTGTTGTACATGAATCTACAGTAAACATATATTTTTTTTCAATCTTTACACCCAGCCGTTAATGAGGAACGTGCTTTAGAATGTAACGTTTTTACGGCTTAAAAGGCGCGAAGGCCCTTAAGATTTATTTGACTTGTGACTTCTATTGTATAGATTACACGAGAAAGTCCTTTGTCATCAAGATTGAACGTGAAATGTATTTTATTTCACTTCCTTAATTTGTTTAAACAAATATTGCGAACTGACAGAAGCTCCGAAAATTACAAAGCTAAAAAAAGCCAGAACACTTTTTTGAAATCGCAGTTTAAAAACCAAAAGGCAAAATAAGCACACTGTATATTTTGATGCAAAGAGTTTTTACTTACACTTTCGTATAGTTTACAAAAAGAAAAAAAAAACCGTAATGTGATATCGATACTTACCACTTGTAAGCAGTTGTAACGTCATGCTCTTATTGTTTACTGGGTGGGCAGAAGTCCCAGGTCTCTATAATTACGTACGATGTACCGTTCCCTTGGTTTCACTAAGGTTAGCCTTGCTTTTCAAAGATTACTGCAACCATTAGCGTGCAACAATGACCAATCTTTGTAAGCTGTGGAGAATTTTTGAAATTCGAATTTGCATAGAAGTACCACGTGACCAAAACCAACTGTCATTAGTGTCAACTGCATTTTGACAGTTGAATTATGTCTCTCGCTAATTAAAAAAAAGTAGTCTACAGCTAATGCATTCATCCACTGTATGACTAACTTCAATCGAAATTATTTTGGTACTGACTACAGGATGCTATGATTTGCTGTAGCAACGGAAACGGCTAGAGCCACATTTTCGGAATGCATGAAGGTAAAATAAAGACGTTTAACGTTCAAGAATAATTATCGTTATACACTACTTTGTCCGCAATTCGTTAATTACGTCCCTGAGTTAGAAAAACAATGTTTTGTTTATGCATAATGAAAAAGGTTATATTAGCTGGTATTTTATCTATGAAAAGTGTTGCAAGATTTGACTCTTATGGAAACTTGAACTATGATTGGGAAAACAGCAAGGTTTTAACTAAAATGTTTAACGTAACCTTTGGGTCCAATATTTTAATTATTCATTGTGATCTCTGCGTAGAACAAATCATTCTAGCCGATGACATTGAAATGTCTGTGTAATTCAAACATCTGGGCCGTAATAAAACAAGGAATAAAATATTTGGGTCACAACTCGTTTGAAAAGTCTAAAAGAGTCCTCGTTTATAAATCAGTTCACTTAAATGAAGCTCAAAATATTCTGTTTGAAAAACTCTGTAAAATAATTAATATAAAATAATTGCTGCCACATTATTTTCCACAAAAGAATGCCATTATTATATATCATTAGTAAGCATTCCAAAAATAAACCAGCTTTTTGCTCTATTAGATTAGACCACGCTAAGAATAGACAATATCATTAGTTTTTTTGCGACATAAGCCGATACAATACCCGGTATAATATGACAGTTCAAAATGGCGTTGTAGCATAGACAAACGTCAAAATGATTTGGAAAAAGAACATCTGAATGTGGTTCCTTCAATTACCGTGGGTCAAGACTGTATGGTTAGTAAAGTTCTGTTTTAACTAAAGGATATTATGTGGGCAACAGTTTTGGACTTTGCTTCTATTTTATTTATTGCGTGGGCAATTTATTGGGTTCTGGCAATTACGTTTTTCATATTAATGTTCAATCGATTTTAACTACGATACGATGATGCATTATTAAAAGATACTTGAGAGTACAGAAATAGATTGATTGAAATGGACAGTCAAGGTACGTAGTTCGATACGCTTGAAAAATAATACATTGTTTTTGTACTTAGATTATGTTGTTTACGTAAAATTAGGTTAACTTGTGCTTTTATTTTTAGATGTTCTGATAGATATCAAATGCAATGATAACCACTTAGGATGCGTAGGAGTTTCTCCAGAAAACAAGCTCCCAAATATTATACGATAAACTACGAACAAAAAGGATTATCCTTACTAAGAACCATCAGTAACAAGGCACTTATCTTAATGAATGAAAGAGTAATCTATATAATTTCGTTACAAAGAAACAATTTAAATTGATTACAGTAATTAATATCGACAGACAATAAGCTACAAGGCTATTAGTTGCTGATTTCACGGTCAAGGCGCCATTGTTGTAAAAAAAGATTATTTTTCGCATGCTCATCGTCTTGCTTCGAAATAAAACCTCGGAAAGTTTTCTAGTTATTTGAGAACTGTCTTCAATTACAGACACGCTATATGTCTGTTATTATTAAAGAAATAATTATATACATAGTTTGTTTTTAGTAAAAGCCTCCTTGAAGACTGGGGGTCATGAACTTGGTTGACACTGAAGGTCTTTATCTATTTAATCTTTATAGCGCCTTTTCATGTCAATCATCCATAGATAACATCCGCAGCCTATAAAATTTAGCAACAATTCTCTTTCGTCGCATCTCAAGTCATAAAAATTCTAAAATAAACCACTATAAAATTGACGTAAGTATGGCAACTCCTATTCCGAATTCGAATATATGGAAGGTAATGAATCAAGATGGCGGGTGCAGTCACGAACTTCAGTCTAAATCGGGGTTCGCATGGCGTATAGTCGTTTGGACTGTCAGTCAATAAATCGGTAGCATCGATAGTTTTGAGGTTTGACTTTTTAGTATCGACTTTCTACATTGCCGAATAAAAAAAAAGAATGACATCATGTCTAAAATAAATCAGAAAAATGATGACAACAGTGTGAAGTAAAATGTTCGTAATGACATTTCGGTCCGCCATTTTTTCTAATGACATTTCCTAATACTTTTCAAATAACGATTGCAAAGATTCGTCTCACGCTTTACTAATTTCCTTTTACTTACGCACGGCCTTTAAACTTACAATCATATTGCTTGAATCGCTTTCATATAGCCTTTGGCTGACATTGCAAACGCAATTAAATAATTTTGTAGTCCATGTAATTGCACAATTTGAAGGGAGCGGTGTAAATCGTTTCCTATTTGTTGTTTAACAGTAATTAGACTAGACTAACTAAATTGTTCCATACGGTGCAGGACTGCCCAGCTTGGGCAGTGCACCGACGTGTCCTCACGGCTGCGATAGGCGGAGACCTCTCGCGCCCGGCATTGGTTGCGGCCATGCTGCGGGGCGAGACGGAGTGGGAAGCGGTCGCCTCCTTCTGCGAAGCAGTAATGCTCGCGAAGGAGGAGGCGCGCCGCGAGCGAGAGAGGACAGAGTCCTCCCTCCGCCCCAACCGCGGTGTAGGACGCCCACGGCGACGGACGTCGCGAGACGATCTCCGGCCACCGTAGGCGCGGGCATGCGGGCAGCGAGTAAAGGGCAACTCGCTGCCCGACCAAGGACCATGCCCGGGTCGACGGCGCGTTGTGTCCCACGCGCGCCTCAAAGAGCGTCAGCATAATGACGGGGCCCCCCTCTCAGAGGGCCAAAGCCTGCCGGGGTCGCGGGATTATTCCCTAACCGTGACCCCGGAACATAACAGGCTATGAAGGACACCGTGGATTTTAGTCAGTAGAAGTCTGACAGTCCCTCCCGCCCTGCCCGGGGTTGGAGGACTCATTTGATGATTTTACCACGCTAAAAAAAAAAAAAAAAAAATGTTTTCTTTCTTGGCAGTTGACAACGGGAGTAGGTAACTAGGTATAAACTATTAATTTTCTAGTGACATTACGAATAATGATCATGGGTATAGGATTCTGAATTTAAAAAAGATAAATAAAAAAATAAAATATTTTTCAAACCTATTTAATGGCGACAAGGAGCTTGGCGTACGAGAAGGCTTTGTAAGTTTCCATATCTGTTCTCGTCGCTCATTGTCATTGCTAAATTATTTGGCAACAGTGAAAACAATTGTTGCTTCACGAACTAGTTCTATCTTTATTGTCTTTACTCCTACTCTCCCTTACTATTCACACAGTGGCCGAAATTGGGCCATCTTTTCCATAGACAATAAGAAAAAACGTGGGAGAAAATTTAGGAGTATATTAACAGCCTATTGCCGTCCACAGCTGAACGTACGTCTCCCCCAAAAAACGCCAACCCATTTAGGAGTTGCCATGCATAAACTTCACTGCAATCTCTCATTGATAAATATAACAGGAAAATAATTTACCGTGAGAAAAACGACTATTTAACTAACTGCCTTTGTCACAGTTGTAGTTTGTCAGTAATTTTATCTTTGACGCATTAAAATCTCTGGACATGTTAGTTTGACGTCATTAAATAAATCCGGGTGCTGTGGCTGTACGAAGAACTATTGTTTATGGTCCAATCTCCGTCATGTCATCGTTTTCTAGCTTCTTGTCTCTGGTTCATTATCAGTAGGTAGATATAACGAAACAATTATTTTTAATTGTTGTATTGTTATAATAATTTCAATAGAGACTTATACGATTTTTAGAATATTATTGAGAGAATTATATTAAATGAGTTGAAGAGAAAAATATTACAACTTTTTCTATATTAAATAATTAATTTATATGATGCCATAGTAGATAAAATATTTTAACAGCAACTGTTAATAAATGACAAACATAAATTAATATCCATCAATAATAAAATAATATAGTTGCGACCTTTTTAATCCTTCTTAGCCATAAACAAGATTATTATTTCGTTGACTTCTTGTAAAAGCCATCATAGTTTGAAATACATAGGAACTGAATCTAACACAATTGCAAAAAAGAAAACCTATTTGTGTTTGAATTGAGAGAGTACGGAAATTAAAACCTTCGTTTTCCGCCATTGTCAATCACTGGGTTTTTGTAAAAGAGTATCTGATTCTGTTTTTATCTATTCAAACATTGATCATTGATGTATTGTACCTATTGTTCCTCTATATCTGATAGTTTGTCTCTGGTTTTACTTAAAAGTTACAGAACCTATGTTGCATCAATAGTTTAAAGTCTATACTGCTTACTAGACATCGAAATTACTAGCCAGAAGATAACAGAGAATTTGTCATCTTGTAAATTTCTAGACCTATTATTATGTAACTAACGACCCACTTTACGATACCCTAAACACCATTGTTTCTAGACTCGAGTATCTGAATAATTCCAACTAAGTCGAAGTTCTGACACTTGCTTGTGGACAATTGTTGGCATAATTAACCCAATGGATCTTTTTTCAATCGTGAGAACATAACACAATAGAATAGCCCCGATCACGTGTCGGTTAAACGGTGACAATTAGAATTGCTATTAAAATTGCTATCAAACTGTCATCGGTTGACATGCTTTTAAAGAGACAATTTTTCTGCAATTATTAGAAAAAAAAGAAGGTTGGTTAATTTAAAAAGAAAAGAATGAAATAAAAGAATCTTCCAGCCTCATTAAGGAACGATACAATAAAACCTTTTTTTAACATTCTCAGTTTAAACCAACGTTCCAGTTAAAAAAAACTCATTTAAGTTCTATTACTCTTTTCCACGTGTAGGTACGAAACGAGGTCTCGTGCACCAGTTGGATGTAGGTTTTGCCTTGATGGCCGCTTCCATTGACCCATTTAACTACGTGCATTAAGTTAGTGGCTTTTGCAAACGCTAGTTACGGTTTTTGGGTTAAGTGATAGGATGTTAAAGCAACTAGCTGGCCAGTTGAGCGTGAAAAAATAAGTAATCCACCACCATAGCTCTGTTTTCATTAATTAAAATTCATGCGAATAGAGAGGCAGAATAAATAAATGTCACAACCTATTAAACGTCAAGTGCTCACCATAGATTCTAGAAGTTTGCATTTACGCGCCAATAAATTCATGTGACATTAAAATTTTCCAACGCAGAATAGGGTATACGGGCTCCTTTGTTTTTTTTTAAATGGCCGGACTAGTTTTTTTTTTGTAAAAGACACCTCGGTATGGATATACAACCCACAGGTATGTGGTCACCAATGTGTATAGACTATATAGAGTTGTTGCTAACCACACTAACCTTGATATAATAATCTTTGGGTTTTTCGCATGTTGTCGGCGGAGGTGATTTTATTTCCAATATGTAATTGAATTTGTACGTGAAAATTGCCTTGCAGAATGAAAGCTAGCTAGAAAAAAAAAGCGAACGCTATAAATAAATTGTTACTAATGTAAAATTACTTTTCAAAAATTGTAATAAATAAGTGTCCATAAATATAAGTAACGAAACTCTTTAATTTCAATAAAATTCAATTTACAAACTTCTGAACTTTTCCGTCTCTCCACAAAAAATACTATTACACCGTACCACAAAGAAATATGGGTCATTTAAATGAAATTACCCATAAAAGACTATCAGCAAAACATTTACGATCACTCGAGCCATTTTGATAAGAAAGGAAAATTCCTCATAAAGTCTATTTGGAAAATATTTCACTTCGTTTTAATAGCTTCGTGAACACTGTATAAAAGGAAAAAAAGGAGTTTACATTACCTACTTGTAAATAGGGCTGTCAAACCTTTCAAATGTAAAAAAAAACGCCCAAATTAACTAGTAACGAAAGCTATTATAAAAACAAAAAAAAAAATATTGTCCTTTGACAAAATATAAATAAAAAAATCAACAACAAAAACGTTCAAGCCCCATGGACGGAATCATCGAAAAATGACCACCTTCACCTTTCTTACCTTGCCTCCACTTCAAATAACATCGCTCCATAAATTTCCAGCCTGTCTTATTTCCACAAGCTTCAGCCCTACATTGGCAGAATTAGGTCAGCTCAGAACTGGTATTCATGTTACCAGGTGAAGGTAAATGCAACGTATACAAAACAATAACAATTATTATAGAGAAAGCTTTGATGTATGCAGATTTTCAATTTTATGGGAGGAGACTTGAAAAGAGTTTCAAGGCTTTAAGTGCTGCTAAAAGTAGCGATTACCTTTTTAGTTTTAGTTGAAATTCTTAGGAAAATTCTACTATCAACTTAATTAGTATTTAATATCTTAAGGCTTTTGGGTGTGAGATACGGGGCTCAATATTCTTTAATCATCGAAACAAATATTTGTAATCGAAGCAGTATTACTTAATATCTAACTTGAACTTTAATTTTCCAACACTACAAAGAGGAAACTCCCCAACTAAACTCTTAGATTTATCTTTGCTCTAATTTACATTTTATCCTCCAAATTTTCCAGACGACAAATCAGTCAAATATCGCGACAATCAGTTTCAAAGTTGACACCCATGACATGGGACACAATGGGGTTAAAAATAGTGCCTTTTTTGATTTTTTTATCCTTCATCGTCCGCCATCTTGAGGCGACTGCGCATAACAATGGCGGCTTCCGTTCACGCATGCGTACAACACGCCGAGGTGTGATGATACCTGGATAGTCACTATGACAGAATGTTATGCCTTTTCGCTTCATTTCAACAGGTTTTCACGTACTTTGACCCATGTTTACTTCTGGAAAATTACGATCGTCCATTGTTTCAGTGAATGTATCGAAGTTTTCTTGGAAAAATGATAAACAAATTCGATGTATGATGATAAATCATTTTTTTGTATTTACAGACTTTTTCTGTGAGTGTTTCTTCTTCATGAGACGTTTTCCTTTCTTGGAGAATTGTTCAACATTTTATTTTTATT
Source organism: Agrotis clavis (assembly GCA_954870645.1). Classification (NCBI taxonomy): domain Eukaryota; kingdom Metazoa; phylum Arthropoda; class Insecta; order Lepidoptera; family Noctuidae; genus Agrotis; species Agrotis clavis. The sequence continues at coordinate 8,522,823 of OX940939.1, read as the reverse complement.
CTTGCTAATGACAACGTAACCAGTTATAAGGCGAGTGGGCCAGTTAGTGACATTTCGGCTTGTGGCCAGAACTTTGGTCAATGCGACGAACTTTTATAGTATGGTACATAAATAATAATGAAACAAACGACGATGATTTGAAGACTTGTAGAGTTGCTAGTCAATGGTTTATTTTAATTAGCATTTTTTATTATGGAAGTGTCCTTTGCCAAAACATTGGAAAAACCGGATTTATTATTGTTTTTATCAAAATAACATGTTTAATCATTCTGATAAAATTAGTGTAAAATATAATACTCGTACCTTGTTGTTTAAGTCAAATGACTAATTTGATTTACAAATTATGCTTTGAGATAACATCCGCCTCTAAAATTACTGCTGCTAAATAGTACGCTATTGTACAACGTTCCTTTCACTCTGATACCAATAAATTAAAAATCTTTTGTCATACCTCATACAGGACTTGGCTGAATATTTCCTCAATTCTTTTTTTTTTGTTATTTCGTGTCTACGAAGGCTGTTAACCCTTTTTAATTTTAAAAACTTAGCAACGAGAATGTAAGCGTTAACGACATTGATCCTGACAGGTTTTTGAACGAATAGAATGACATTTTAAATGTGCTATTTTTAATCGGCGGAACTTGAAAATGTCAGATTTATTTTTATTTCGAGATATTGTCTATGGAGAAACTTACGTGTTTTAAAATGCATATTTACATTCAAAGGGCACAGATGGGTACAAAATGTTGGGAATGTACATCTTTAAACTTTCATCTTTCTAAAGATGTAAAGTTACAGCATTACCTTGACAGTCTGTTGAACTGACTGCAGTCTGTTTCTAGAGCGAATATTGAACTTGCAAGAGGAAATCTTGTGCTGAATTGGTACCTATTCCAAGACACAATTGCTTTTGTTTACACATTCTCAGTAGTATTCACTAAATACACAATACTTGGTAAAGGTTGATAAAATCTGTTCTGCATTATTATTAGCTGTACTCACATGTTGCCAGTTGCCAGTGCTCTTAATTGAAAAGTTTTCAATCACGTTTCCGTGCAAGACTCGTACAAATAAAAATAATAATACTGTCTGCGAGTATTATGTCGATCATAGACGAGATTATTTTTTTAATTAAATGCACTTGCATTAAGAATGTAATTTGACATTTTAATCGTGATACCTATTCGTTATTGTATTGCTCTTTTAGATCACAATTCTATTACAACTTCTAATAAAAAATGAGATATAAATCAAATGGATAACGAAGTAAGGACTTGTATGGTTTCTTCGTAACAACAAAAAATGTTTGTACAGTTGGTCGATAATGCACTGCTTTTATATTATTTATTGACTTGCATAACTGTTCGTACATTCCTTACAAGCAAATAGTCTTAGTCAAGTTTAAAAATAGCTAGGTAGTTGTTACTGACAGCAGTACCTACTGTATTGCCAGACTAAAATATAATAATTACTAGCTGTTGCCAGCGGTTTCACCCGCTGCAACTCGAAAATTATCCCACGGGAACATAAAATCGGGATAAAAACTATCCTATGTGTTAATCCAGGTTATAAACTATCTGTATACCAAATTTTAGCCAAATCCGTTCAGTGGTTTTTGCGTGAAAGAGTAACAAACATCCATACATCCATACATCCATACTTACAAACTTTCGCCTTTATAATATTAGTAGGATGATTTTGAAAAGCATAGATATTTTTTTCTTTTTCTGTAGAGCACACGATTTTTCAACTAATTTGATATCAAACTGATAGATAAACTTTTTTGTTTAGAAAGCCTAATTGACACGTAATGCTTTGTCTACTGTTAAAGTTAGATAATAAAAAAAAAACTACATTATTCAACGTAGATTCCACTGAAGGTCTCACGTAGGATAACAATGATATGTAACACGTTTATAATTATTTGTATTCCATGGTAGTCCGTTTAATATGAAACAAAGATCGATGACTTCAAAAGGTTTCGATATTTTCATGAATATTTTTATTACGTGTTGACATTAGAATAAAAATGTAGCCTGTTTTTATGCATCAAATGTATGCACGTGTCTGGGATTTTATGCTCATTTTTATTTGGAACATTTATTTAGATTTCAAATCAAATAAAACGCTGATTTGATTAAATAAATTATTTAAGCAAAGAAAAACAATTTACGACACGAAAAAAAGAAAATGAATTGTTCCAAATTTGAAATTACAAATTGCCGCGAAATTACATTTTGACATTTCGTGGAGACTTATTACGTACTGTTTGTCACACATTTTTCACTTTCGCTGTTTACGACCTCTTTTTTTCTCGTATAACCTTCAATGAGTTTACATATTTTTGCGTAGCGGGTTCGTAATTCGTTCATTGCCGCTTTGTGTCAAAATGTAAGCTTGACGTCATTATTAGTACGTTAACAAAGTTCAAAAGTTCACGGAATTACGTACTGCTAGGTTGAGAAAAACAAATGATTTTTTTTTTAAAAGAAAATAAACGGTTCTAAGAAGATAGTTTCGCAGACTTTGGCTAAGAGTATGACATAACACTAACAACAATATTTGAATGATCGTTTGTAATAATGTCCGTCATGGACGCCTAATGTCACTGATATATTTTTAAATGTCATTTACAGTTCTTTTGCTATGTTACCATTAAGTTTATTAACCCACAGTTTGTTCAAGAGAGAGTGCAGTTTCTAGTGTAGACTTGCGTCGCGAGATTCTAAACAGGTTTTAACATAAGCATCGCGAAGGAAGTATTCGAAGCAAACTTAAAAAGTACTTAAAAACAAAGGCAACCTGCAAACTACAACATCATCATTCTCGCAGCTAGAATCCCTTTGATCCAAATTGAAAAAAAAATGGCTACCAACTGTCCCAAAAATGTGATGTTATCGTGGAAAATTTAAATAATTATACCTACGTCATTTTAGATTAACTGTAAGTAATGTACATTTTATGTGAAAATAGTAAATTTTATTGTCTATTGTATTTTGACATGGGTTTTTACGCTTTAATTATAAAGTTACTGCTTAGTTCCGTGATGTCCGCGGCAAATTTTATATAAGTGATTATTTATTACAGTTGATTGTTGAAATATTTATAGGCAAAGCTAATCTACTAATAAAATAAATCATCATTATACGTAAAGACAAAAGATATACCTTTGACACTATGGCATGGCCTGCCAAATTGTTTCTAATAATTCTGCCATTACTAGCAAGAGTTTTGGCTCCTAATGGCGTATTACCGCCAAATCGGTTGGCAATTACACTTCATGACACCATAGAGAAGTTAATTAGCCGTTAAGCTTTCGGTAAGCGTTTGGAGGACTCCATATTATTTATCGTTTTTTTATGAATGTATGAATGGGCCCATGTTTTGTTCATACAAGGTTGGCCAACCTATCAATTAGTTTTTATGGATCTGTGACACTAAATCGAAGACAGTGCTATGACGTACGACTACTATTCCAAACAAGTTTTAATTATCATTTATAATATAAAAGTTCAAATTCCAGCTAATATGATGCAAATTTTCCAGAAAAAAGAAAAGAAATTACACTAGAAAAAAAAATAGCCCTTCAAAGTCTTGGCGCAATACCAGTAAATTAATTCTAGTTTAAAACAAAATAGTTTTATTTTGACACACAACAAACGAATACAGCTATTACTTTTCAAACGTTTAAGCCAATTTTCTTTGGAATTATTCTCTCTAATTTATTTTCTTCGGTCTAATTCCGACAGACCATTTTTCCTTTGAAACTTTTTGCCCGACTTTGGCACAATTTCAATGAGGATTGATGGATAGCTTGCTGTTTTTATTAAGGCCTTCGTTTTGAAGCGCAATGAACTTTTCTACACTTGAAATTGGCTAATTTTGATATTCGATATTTAAACATTATTCATTTGTTTTTGCTAATATTAAGGCATGATTAGACGAGTCAATTGGGTTGCTTCATGCAAATTGAATATGTATGATCCTTTGATGGACCGTACATATATTAGATGATGTTGGAAATGAATAAAAGAAGTTAAGTACTGATCACTGTTGTATTGTCCGAAAGATACTTAAGGTAAAAATGAGCTTAATGGATGGTGCGGAAATGATGTGAGTGACGCGGCCCTTGTTGGCTGTAACGAGAACGCCTGGCTGACTTGATAGCTCAACGCGAACTGAACATTTTATAATGAGTTCTAATGTACGTGGCGTAAACTGCTGATGTGCAGAATTGTGCGGTTGCACCGTACATGCTCCCGAGCGGGAAGATGAATATGAGATGAACATGAAAAGATGAGTAACAAGATGATGCCAATTGGTCCTTATACTAAATGATTAACAAGGTGATTCCAATTGGTCCTTATTCTATGTTTAGAGTCTCTACTTGAACTCCGTTTTGCGAGACATAGGCACTGTACACTTGTCTAACTTATGCACTTTTGGAATTTCACTGTAATCTGATGCACACGGATTGTCACACTGATTACGCGCACTGACACTGTATTGGACTGTGGACGATGATATAGAGGCCCCAGCCTCTGCCCGTGCCGGAGTGACGTGTTGCGTTGCCTGTAGACTCGCCAATGCGGCCCTTGCCACCTCGAGAGATGCGGTTCGCCTGTTGCGTAGCCGTCGTACCATGAAGATTACTCCAACCATCAACACAACTCCGACCATCACATAATATGCTGTGTAGTGATGGATGTCGTGATAAGAAAGTTGATTCGGCAATTTTTCACTTGCTTTAAGAATGCGGAGTTGCTTCTTGATTTCGTCAAGCTCCTCGTTGTTCTGGAGTAGTGTATAGTTTTCTATCAATGGAGTTGGGATGCTTACGTCTATGATATGATTTATTGGTTCTATCTCAGGTAGGTTGAAAGATGGTTTTATGTCTAAAGTGCTAAAACCTTCATTGCGTGAATAAACTGTAAAACTTTCAGTTTTAATTAGACAGTCGTGTTCGACTCCCAATATGCCTGCTTTTACTAACTGCCCCGACGACACATTATCGTCGCATAAAACTCTTATTTGACACTGACTACAGCAGAAAAATGCATAATTGTTTATTTTGTTAAGAGCTGTCCATTGATTCGAACAAGTCGTAATGCTGATCTTGCATTTGCTGGAATCTGGTTCTACTTTACATAATTTATCATTATTCTTGAGATGATAAATCGGTTTTTCTATATGACATAGATAATTATCGATATAATATTGTCACGTAGACATACCTGAACGTCATTTATAGACATCGGTAAGTACGAGTCCTTCTTCAAATTGATTGCAACATATTCAGCAATCGGAATTAAAGTAGCCATGCTTGAGTTACCTACAGGTTGAGGTATTGTAATAATTTTCATGATTGAAAATGTATCTCTAGACACCAGAGGTAGTTTCAATTCAAAAATTAAAAATTCTTCAGTCATTCTTGATTTGACTGTTAATAAATGATAAATGTTTCTAAAGTTGTTTTGTAAGTTATTAATCGGCAGCGTTAGATCCTTTGAAAGATGACTCGAAATTGTATTCAGAGTGTCTTTTAGTTGTTCTGGTGATAATAAATGAATATTGAGTCTTCCGTGGTAAACATCTGTTATGGTATCTAATAAACTTGTTTGGATTGTTTTTAACTGTCTTAAAACATTGCTTGTAGCGATCGCTCCTGTATTGAAATCGTTCATGATTTGATTTCTCTCTGATTCGTTTAACAAAACGTTCTCCATCTTATCTAGCTTGATTGATAGTGTATTAAGCATCTTGTGTTGCTTATTAATTGCTTGCCCGTTCCTTTTCAAAATGTTGTATTCTGCTTCAATGACCGTTGTTTGTTGTTTCATGAGCGAGAGCAAGTGATTTTCATTGTCATGAATGGATTGAATATCTTGTTTATATTGTTCTGCGAATCTCTCATCAAGAACACCGAACAAGCTGTTTGCAAGATACCCTACACCGTCGATAAGGCCTCGCTTGCGGCGGCGCAGATCTCGTGCGCGGCGCGTGCTGGAATGCTGACTCAGCAACAGGTGGTTATAATACTCGAGTTCTGAGAATTCTTGCTGCAATTGAACTTGAATAACGTTACAATGTGACGTTTCTTTAAACTTATTGCATAACTGATCCAAGTAGCCAAGGTATTTACTACATGCTTTTGTACCTTGCCAAAATGAATTCATTTCATAGTATGTGACTATCTTCCATTCATCTCTGATTAATTGCATGTTCGCAATTTTATCGAAATAAAGGCCTTGATTATCCTTTAACTGTGTTACATTGTATGAACCGTAAGCTGTGGTCAAAATGCTCATGAAAGATAAAAGTAACATTACCAGCAAAGAGAAGCTGTAGTTAACTTTTTTGTTTTGAAATGGCTTGCCATCTTCCTTGGAACGCAACTCTTGTATGTTGATTCTATCATTCACAGGGAGAATAGACAGCTTGAGAATAGGCCTCTTGATAAGCCCATTCTTTGTCTTCAATGTGACCACCCTGATGTGGCCATCGGCACCGGGATGCAGCTGGACTACGCGGCCAACTGCCCACTTCCCAGGAGGTAAGTTTGCATCGTTAATTGTGACGATGTCATTTAGTTGAATGTCTGGTTGAGAATGTCTCCACTTGCTTCTTGCTGACAGCTGTGTGAGATATTCTGTATGCCAACGTTTCCAAATATCTCGCACTAGTTTTTGAGTTAAGTGCCATCTCGTTCGCATATCTGTTTCAGTTTCTAATACAGTCATGTCTTGATTTAGATTGATAAAGCTTGATGGAGAGAGGAAATCCAGGTCGTTGGGGTCTTCAGTCAGAGGACACAATGGCCTTGAATTGAGTACTGCTTCTAACTGGGCCAGAACAGTGCTGAACTCTTCAAAGGTGAGCTTTTGCTCTCCGACTACTCTTTTTAAATGATATTTTAAGCTTTTTACCGCAGCCTCCCACAGTCCTCCTGCTGTGGGCCATGAGGGCGCGTTAAAATGCCATTCAATCTCCATGCTAGTGATTTCCTTGATGAAATCTTGATCGAATGTTTCTTGTATCTGTTCCAATTCTTCCTGTAATATTTTGTTGGCTCCGACAAAGTTCGTACCGTTGTCGCTGTACAAGTGTTTCGGCGAGCCCTTTCTTCCAGCCATTCTTCGCAATGCGGCTATGAATGCTGATGATGTGAGGTCTGAGACCAAATCTAAATGAACAAGTTTGGTCACCATACAGACAAATACCACCACGTAGCCCTTTGTGGTCTTAATTCCACGGCCCTTGTTGGCCTTTATAAGCACGTGTCCGGTAAAATCGACGCCTGTATGTTCAAAGGGTTTTGCAACGTTACATCTCTGCGTAGGTAAATCACCCATCAACTGTGTCATCTTGTTTGGATTATGTTTACGACAGGTAACGCAGCTACGTATACGCTTTTTGACCGCTCGATTACCGCCTATGATCCAGTAATTCTTGCGAATGAATGCTGATGTCACCCGTGCTCCTCCATGGAAGGTAAGTTCATGTGCTTGATCTATAATTAAGTTTGTTAAGTGTCCTTCGTGAGCTATGATAATCGGATGCATCATATTTTGATTAATGTTTGCCTTGCTTAGTCTTCCTTTGACTCTGAGAAGTCCCTCGTTGTCAAGGAATGGATTTAATTGCAATAACTTGTTTTTTGCTGATAGCGGCTTATTTTCTTGTAAATAATGTACTTCCTGGGCAAACTCTCTCTGCTGTACATATAAAATTATTTTATGTTTAGCGTTTATTATTTCATGTAATGTTAAGTAAGTTTGCATGCGGCTTTTCTTGTATCTTGTTTGATTGATAAATCTTAATATCCATGCTAAAACTCTTGTTAGTTTGGCGAGTGAACTATATCTTGCTAATAATTCACCCAAAATGTTGTCGCTTTCTTGCTGCGACATGTGATTAATAAGCTGCTTGGCTTTTCTTGCTTCTTCGTCCGTGGTAAACACTGCTTGTCCAGTTTCATGGTCAGGATCGTAGTTCCGCAGCCACGATGGCCCTTCCCACCACAGCGAATGATTTTTCAATTGATCGATACCCATTCCGCGACTTGCACAGTCCGCTGGATTTTCTGCTGACTTGACGTAACGCCAGCTTTCTTTTGGTATCATGCTTGAAATTTGTCGCACCCTGTTGGCGACAAATGGCTTCCATCGTCCTGGCTCTCCTTGTACCCAGGCTAGGACTACCATAGAATCTGTCCATGTATATATCTTGATATTATGACTGTTAAGGCATTGTTGTATTTTGGACAACAATTTTGCCAGTAGTAGAGCACCACTTAGCTCTAATTTTGGTAATGAAATTGATTTGTTTACTGGAGCTAATCTTGCTTTTCCTGCTACTAACGAGACCTTTTTTGCTCCGTTGTTTTCAATCTTGCAATAAACAACGCATGCGTAGGCTTTGTTAGATGAATCGCAGAATCCATGCAACTCTAATGTATTGTTTTCTCCTGTTCCCAACCAACGCTCCAACTTGAATTGATTGATCTTGTTCATGTCACCTTTAATGTGTAGCCATTCCTTGCTAATTTGATCGGGTAACTTGTCATCCCATTCACTACTTGATATCCAAACTTGTTGAAATAGCAGTTTTAGCTTGGTTGATATCGGTGACAGCCAACCAAGCGGGTCAAACAACTTTGAAATATCTGATAACATGGATCTCTTAGTTGGTGTTTTGTTTGATGGTTCAATTTTTGATTGAAATGTAAATAAGTCTGCTTTGGAATTCCAACGTAATCCCAAGGTTTTTGATGTCTCCATTTCCTTGAAGTCGAAATTTTCTTGCTCTCTACTCGCCCCGATTGTATCGTCTTGTAAGGCTGATGCGTTGGAAGACCACTTTCTTAAATTGAACCCCCCTGATTTTAACAAAGTGATTAAATCCTGCTTAAGTTTTACTGCTAACTTGATAGAATGAGATCCGTGAAGAACATCATCCATGTAGAATGACTGCTCCAACGCCTTGATTGCAACACTGTCAAAATTTTGTCTCTCATCTTCAGCCAATTGTTTTAAAGTCATCATAGCTAAAAATGGTGCGGCCTTGGTGCCATATGTAACAGTGCATAGCTGGTATACTTGATGACGCATGTCAATGGTATCTCTCCAGATGATTTTTTGAAATTTTTGATCCTGTTTATTCAACCAAATGAAACGAAACATTTTTTCAATATCTGCCGTAAAAGCTACGCGATATTGTCTCCACCGTAATAGTAAAGATTGGAGATCCTGCTGTAAATTTGGGCCCTTTAACATGACGTCATTCAAGCTCGTTCCTGTTGTTGTTTTTGAAGAAGCGTTGAAAACTACGCGAAGTGCTGTCGTAGTGGAATCATTTCGCAATACACAATGGTGCGGTAAATAATATTCCGGTTGCTTGTTACCGGACGCTGGTATCATATGTCCTAAAGTTTTATATTCTTGAATAAATAATTTGTATTGTTTTGCTAATTCTTCATTATTGTGAAATTTCCTTTCTAACTGTTGAAATTGCGCCATAGCTTTATTTTTAGACAATCCCAAATGTGTCTCAAAATTTTCTTTAAAAGGCAATCTTACTTCATACATGCCATTTTCACGTCTTGTTGTGGTTTTCTTGTAATATTCCATGCATTGTAGATCTTCTGCGGATAAATTGGATGATTCTGTAATGTCTTCGATCTCCCAAAATCTTTGTACTTCGTCCACTTGATTCAGGACTACGTTACATTGAAAAACTTTGAAATTTCCACATAAGATCCAACCCAGACGCGTTTGTTGCGCGACCGGTAATGATAGATCTGCCCTGATAATGCCTTCTAAAATGATATGGGAATACACATCGGCTCCCAATAGGATGTCGATTGGACGACTGACATTGTATTCTGGATCGGCTAGTTGCACGCCGGCCAGATGTGCCCATGTTGGCCTGATAAATGTGCATTTTGGTAATTGATTAATCAGTGTGTCCATGATTACAACATCTGTTTTAAATGTAAAGTCATTGAAATGCGAACAACATGTTATGTTCGTAACGCCCTTGCTACAGCTCTCCTTTTCTCCTATCCCGCAGATGACGGCCCTGCAATACTTTCTTGATAAAGCTAGCTGTTGTGTCGCTCTGGCTGAGATTAGGGAGGCCTGAGAGCCTTGATCTATTAGCGCACGCATTTTGTGGTATGATCCGTCACTTGCTTGAACTTTGATCATTGCAGTAGCTAATAATGTTTCGATCACGTTGTTGCCTTGTTGCAAAACGTGATTTTCTTGTGATTCTTGGTTTTGCGTTTCAAGGACTGCTGGTGTTTTATTCTCTGTAATTGTGTTACATGAAGACTTATTATTATACGCTTCATGTAAAAGTGTATTATGTTTACCGCGACATTCGCGGCATCGTTTTTCTGACGTGCATTCTTTATCCCCATGCGAATAAAGACAATTTTTGCACAATTGTAACCTTGTTATAGCTTGTCGCTTTGAACTTGGTGTCATATTTAAAAATTTACTGCAATAGTATATTCCGTGTGACTCTTTACACAACGGACATGTTACTTCGATATTATGTACCGAAGTCTTACTTGCTGAGTATTTATTCTTGAAGTTTGATGATGAGGATTTATTTTGCTTGCTTGTAGATGGTTTGGAATTTTCGCTCTTCTTGCGCGAAGATTCCAATGCGGTGAATCTGCTCTCTAGGAAGCTTAGAAACTCCGTTAATTTTGGTAGTTCTCTGGGTTTCTTCAGAGATTCCAAATAATGATCATGCGTGTCTGCATCCAATTTCAGCAATAAAATACGCACGATGAATGGATCCCAGCTGTCTATATTAACGCCTAGGTTCCTTATTGAGTTTAAACACTCTAATGTAGTATCGTGAATTTTCTTGATTTGAGAGACGTTTGCTTGTTGAACTACTGGAAGATTTAGTACGAGGTCTAGGTGAGATGTAAAAATCAACCATGAGTTGTTGTACCTGTTGTTCAATATCTCCCAGCAGACATTGTAATTGTCAGAACTGATTTGTAAGTGCTGTATCAAACGTTCAGCTTCCCCCCGTACCTTGCTTTTAAGAAACTGCATCTTATGAGCATTTGATAAGGATACGTTACTGTGGATGGCTTCAACAAACAAGTCCTTAAAAGACACCCAATTTTGATAATTGCCATTGAAGAACGGGATGTCAATTTTTGGTGTCCAATTCTCCTTGTGAACTACTGACCCTAATTTTCTATTGATTGCATTTTTTATTTCATTGTAAATTTTTTCCTGCTTCGTATAAGACACCTCATATTCTTGATTCGTACCCTCTAATTCGCTGTCTAATTCCCAATGTAAAGAATCTATGATAGACCATCGAGACTGTAGAATACGTAAAGCATCTTTCAACTCCCACTTTTCAGACATAAAATCTAAATTTATCCCTGTTACAGTGCGCTGCAGCGCCCTGAAGTTGCTTGCTTGTTTCTTCAACAGTTCATCAAGCTTGCTAGATGAACCTCTGGAGCATACCTCGACAGGTGGCGATTGACGTCCCACCAGATCTACTTGCTCAGCCCATGTAGAACCTTGCTCTTCATGAGTAGAATCTCCTTGTTGAGTTTCTTTCGACTTCATCAACAAAACTTGATATTGTTGATTGATAAGTGCTTTAGTCGAGATGTAAAGCTCTTTTGTTTGTTCGTACGAACGGCCAGTAAAATACGGATGAGTCTTGCTTTCTTCCGTAAGAAGGCGGTCGTGATTGTGCTGGTAATCAGACCAATACTGGTTTAAATGTTCCAAACGTCGCTTGAAATAGTCGACAGTCTTACGATCCGCAGAGTCCTTTTTGATATTTGTAGCCAACTTTTGGATGGCTGTGTAAAGTTCGTCCTGATTTGCGTGTAAGGCCTCCATGATGAGGGCTTATGAAAGTAAGAAATAAAAGGAAAGATCTTACTTGAATGTTCTTGATAACTGTTTGCGGATCCTTGGTGATCGTCTGAGACACCTGCTAGCCTCTGATCCTGATGATGAAACGCTGCTCCCTGAGACACCTGTTAGTCTCAGTTCTTGATGATGAAGCGCCCCCTGAGACACCTGTTAGCCTCAGAGTCTAAATTTCTTGCACTGAACTCTTGATAGTTCACGGGTCCTTGATGACCCTGGGTCACTTGTTAGTCCCAAAGTTTATCGTCACTCACCACAACACACACTTGAGTCACTGGATATAGCCGCTACACTGTCCACGCGCGCGAAATGGACTATGTAGCATGCGATTTTCACCGGCGAAGGACCAAAAATATGTATGATCCTTTGATGGACCGTACATATATTAGATGATGTTGGAAATGAATAAAAGAAGTTAAGTACTGATCACTGTTGTATTGTCCGAAAGATACTTAAGGTAAAAATGAGCTTAATGGATGGTGCGGAAATGATGTGAGTGACGCGGCCCTTGTTGGCTGTAACGAGAACGCCTGGCTGACTTGATAGCTCAACGCGAACTGAACATTTTATAATGAGTTCTAATGTACGTGGCGTAAACTGCTGATGTGCAGAATTGTGCGGTTGCACCGTACAAATATGACGTGAACCGTGTAATGTTGCCATATTTTTTTTAAATTGATTTAAGTACGCATTTTTTTAAATTGATTTCTTACTCATCCATACGGATATGCACAAACGGAAAATACTAACAACGTCCCACATTCACAAGATCATTATTTAAACAAGTTATACTAATTAACTGGTTGGCAACATCGTTATTGTTTGTAAAGTTTATGATTATTGTGGGTTCTAACCTACTGGAACAGCTTCCTAGTTCCTAGGTATTAGTAGTGTCTAGGAGACCTACATTATGTGTTGTACTAAGTCGATAGTTGTATATTTACAGTAATTTCCTGCAATAAAAGTCTTTTACTATTTATTGTGTTGTTAATAAGGACTTGAATTATTATATTTAATTACAGTTTTATCACTTAGATTATGAATTAACTAAAGTTGTATTAACTGGTTTCAAATTCAAAGTAAAATCAAATGTCTGCGTTCGGAAATGGTCGATCGTAAACCTGGTAACATTCTTTCCGAAAAAAATAATTATAAATGATCTCTTCCGATGCACAAGTTTTATTTTAAGCTGCCAGTACGTTGATCTCAAGCGTTTACTCAAAACTTCATAGTAAAACTTTAAAATAACGTCATGAAGAATAAAAAAAAAATGTAAACGAGTATACCGCGGCTAATTTGAAAAGTAGGACAAGCAGTTTTACGTTGATAGATACTGGCTACTTCTGAATTTGACCGGGTAACGCTGAGATGTTTGCAAATACTTACAACTTTTACTAGTGACACGGTTAAGGTTAATAGTTAAACTAGTTGGTTAAATAACGAAGCATAATACAAGTAAAAACATTATGTCAAAACATTTTAAACGTTCCGGTATAAAAACACACAAAATATTAGTTACCTATACCTTTTATTCTTTGTGCAGTAGGTACGGAAATAATACTGATTCGTGTGTTGATCCTGTTTTATTTTTGTGACCGCAAATGTCACTGGCTACTTCCGAACATTTATTTTATTTTTAATCCTTTGGCATTGCAACACAGATGACAAATGTCAAAAGGAAATAAAAAAGTAGTCACACAATGCATTCGTAATATGAAATGTTGTTTCCCAAATAAAAATAATGTGGTTTTGTACCTATAGTAAAAAAAGAAAAATACCTATAATAAGTTAATTCAAAGTAATTTACTTGAAAACTTTAGTAGTGTGATTTGATTGTTTGACATATCATTATTTGTTTATTTTTGAGCTATCCACTCTTAAAATCGGTCAAAATAAATGCCCACCACTTTCTATTAATCACAGCTAATTACTTTGTAAAAACAATCCACTACTGAACAATTTGCAAATGCACTTACGTTAATTATCAACACCAATGGACGACCTCTAAAAATGTCTGAAACAAAAAAAAAACATGTCAAAGTCATAATTCTGCGACACAGATACAGATTAATATCAAATCATTTGTAAACATAAATCGTAAAATTCGCGTAATTAAATGTCATCTAACTTCCTCGTACAACTCAAGGTTTGACAGCTCATTCATCAAAATCATTCCAGCTGTTTTTGAAATTCGGCAACAAGCACACGCGTAGGTATGGCATCAGCACCCAATTTGTGGTGTAACGGGATAGCTTCGGGGAAAAAATATATGAAATTATATGTGTCTTTATTGAATTTAGAAATGTTCAATAGCAAAATATATGTTGATATTATACAAACGATTATAATTATGTATTTGCACGTCACTAAGTGAATTTATAAAATAATATTTGTATAACTAACCCTGCTCTAAAGCATCCATCTTTTTTCCGGTACACTTTATAAATACATAAACATTTATTATTGGCACTTGGAAAGATTTATCGATTATTATTTATAGACCAGATGCTGCGAGAAAGTTGTAAATTCATAGCTTACAATAATCATAATAATCTGTGGTACAGATGAATTGTTTACAAACGATCTTTTAGATCACATCCCCCTTAGAGGGGAATCTGATCTGAACAATGACCGATCACGACCAACGTGCATGGGTCGAGAAAATCCTAAAGGATGCTGCTATGAATACGAGCTAGCTACCTAACAGTTTCTTTCCATAGTCCAATTTGTCCTTCTAAAACGCAATTGACTGAGTAATATCTTTATCATATTTCAGAATTATTATGTAACAGAGCAATATTCGTCTCTTTCTTGACGTTTGAAAGCGTTTCAAAAACGTCACCTGTCTATTTGAAGTTGTAAGCGGCCTTCGTTCACGTCAAACGATTACAGACTTTTTAGTTACGCTGTATTTTTTTTCTTCATAAATCCGGTGTTGATTTTATAGTTCGCTTCCTGGAGTATCTGGTTACATGGAAAAATATTAAAAAAAAACGATTTTAATACAACAAGCTCGAGTTGGTAATAAGTCCATTCTCTTGCAAACATTCTTTTGTTTTGTAAAGGACGTGGTGCGAATTAGTATGGACAAAAGATTTGCAATAATAAGTAGTTCAAGATTTCATATTATTGCAACGATAATAACATTCTTGGAACCATACGAGGTCTCGAATTAATTGGCTAGGCAGGTAATGATTGTTGCTTGCAGAGTACTGGAAAAAATGACTTTAACGATTTTAGATTGTATCTCACATCGGGGTTTCCCCGACCTTGTGATTTTATTTTTGGTAATATCGACCTTAAGACTAAAATAAGTCTTGATGTTTACGAAATTGTGGCAAATACGCATGCTTATTTACATCTTAACATTTGTTTTTAAAAGATGCGATGATAACTAAATAGTTTTTATAGAATCAAGGTAAGGGAAAAGAAAACGTACTGGCAGTTAATAGTTTCAGAGATGCGATAAGGAAAAACAAACATCGATAGATGAAGCTGTCATTACTAGTAGAAATAATAATAAAAAATAAATTTCATTGCCAGTCATAAAACTTGATGGTAATGAGAAAATAAATCTTGATATTTCACTTGACACACATTTTTGCACATCCCCGGATGTAAAGATTTGTAACGTTTTGAAGTTCGGGAAGTGACATTGAGTGATCTTTAATATTCATACATGACTTCAAGGATTTTATAGTACTATCTACAGTAAACTTCCGGAAAGAATTATTACATTCGTAATGATAGGAAAAAATCTCTAGAAATGTTAGTTCGGCTGCAGGACCGTTAGGTAATTTTTGTCTAAGATTGGTTTAGTGTCATTATTCAGACTGGTTTCTGTTTCAAACTTTCTTTTAACATCAAGATGTTTAAGCATTGCATAAATAGATTCTAATTTATCTTTAATTTGTTTCCATCCATCACTTCTATTTCCTGCATCATTGAATATAACCTCTTCAAGTTTAAATCTAACCTTGCTCATACTTGTTACCACAATGTGCATCCGACCGTCAAATTAAATTGCGTTTACTCCCAAAAATTTTGCAAATCTGAGATCATAAATTTAACATTTAGTACGTCTTGTATGTAATTGGCCTCGACACAGTAACGAATTACCTTTTGTTGAGTACTTAGCAAAACGTTTTATACTTCTCTATGGTCATATGCCATTAAGACCTTCGCGTTTCACATTATTCATACGTTAGATCTTTATCCATGGGAATTTTAAAAGTGATCTAGCTTAATGATCTTGTCTGTCTTTAGTAACTTTCCCTTGTCTTATGTATATTTATGAATGTAGTTTGAAGGTAGTCAAAAATCAATCAAGAGTTCTATTGTAAAATCATTAGTCATTATCTTAATTCGACTATCTACTACTAATGCTCACACCAGTATTTTAACAACAGTAGATGCATTATGTTCTGTATCTTCAAAATCAATGCTTTTATTTTCTTCTTCTATAGAAATAAATTAAGCTTTAATTTATTCTAGTTCTAGAGCATTCCTAATCCTTGGTAACGCTATCAATCATGTATGGATTACGATATCGTATCCGCCTAGTAAGAAAAAAATGCATGAATAATTGCATCTTTTCAATCAATTTGTTTTTCAAATGTCATTTCTCTTGCATTCGAAGGCTGATGAAGTGACAATGTCATGCTTTATATAATCTGCAAGGGCAGTGTTTTACATATATGTAGATACAGGAACAATCTGGACTATTGATTAATAAATATGTATATCTACAAGGTTAAAGCGATAGGGTTTCAAGACGAACAAGCATAAAGGACATGACTGTGTTTTTTTTCTAATCAGTCTTCAATACGAAATATGATATGAACTCTGATCCTAATTATAACAAAATTAAGTAAATTGCGCGTCTCAAGTTTTTTATGAACGGAATATTTGTTGATGAATCAAAACATATAAATACTTAAGGATAAGTTTGGAAACCCCAAATAAACTGTAAGTTGTATATGCCACATGGCGATGCAAAAAACAATTCTTGGACCTGAATTTTTTGCCCGCATTATAAAGGATATCTTTCAAAACTTGTGAGACTGTTAAAATGAACATGTTTTAAGACCGAGTCTCTTGTGAATCGGAGCACAACTGGTTTTAAAATAACGATGCCGACGTAAAATCGAATAATAATGAGTTCGAACACGATTTTGAATTGATTTGGTTTACCGCTAATTGTAGGATATTACAACTCCTTGGCTTACTCATATCTATTTTTGAATTGATCAACATGTTCAAAAAAAGAATCCTAAGAACTTTCAAATTTAGTAACGGCCTGTTGGAATATTTTTATTGGGTTTTCCATGTTTTCGGTTCAGATAGCAAAAATTATTTCCATTTTTTATCAAAAACCAGTTTCATCTCAACCTGATTTTTTTATTCACGTGGTTGTCTCGTGGAAATATCTATTTGTGTGAAACTACTCCCCGGAGGGTTTGGAGTGACTAACTGTTTATGAGACCTTAGTATTTCATGCGTTTGTTTGTTAATATTAAAGGTAACCTTCCCTTGAAAATTGTTGAAATACGGAGTACCTACCATTGATTTCCCTTTGAGTGGCATTTCTCCCTGAATATTTTTATTTTTAAACTACGAAGTTTATGAAGAATCAATGTCTTATTTTACGATATGTTTAGCAGTAATTTTAAGGCCGAGAAAACATATTTCTCATTAAATATTTACGTTGTTGCAATTTAATGTTATTTGTTAAATATTTATACGATCTATTTGCTTTAGAACAACAAATAATTTCGGCACATAATAAGTATAACAGCCAGCGGTTCTATTTACAGAAATAATTGATATAATACGTAAACTCAGAAATTACCATGTGAATTCGAGTTTTACAAGCTCAGTTTTATCATTTAATCAAACACTTCACTTCTATAGCTAACTACAAATGTTTTTATAAATTACTTTAATCATGTTCTGTAGTCAATTCGCTAAAGTTGTCTCTGGATTCTAGAATCTATTTAGTCTAGACTGAACCATCAAAACAATGACATAATATTAATAAAAACCATGATAATAGAAATTCTGTTCGTCTGGGACCTCAGTTGTTTAGGTAGTTGTTCAATAAACTGAGTAGTCTATTTGTAATTTGAATTAACTTGTATCTTGGAAGCTTATTTATTATATTTTGCAGCCATAATTATAAACCTAATAGATTTGCTATTCTGGCTTATGTTCTAAGCTATAAAACCAGTGCCTTTTATAAAATATTAGTTCAGAATGTGACATGAACAAATTCTACCATCTAATTGTCTGACATTCACATTATTACTACAAACAATAGTAATTATAAGTTTGTTATCAAATAATTAGTGAACATTGTAACTCGGCCGGATTGCGCATGAATTGCGCCGGTGGTCAGTTTACGAAAGTTCTTGCACTCCAAAATGTTCAGTATAATCTACAACACATCTATTCCTTACGACACTTCGAATCACCAGGATTAATGGAGACTTACGTAAGGCAAGAACGAATGTTGCCACTGCGTATTAATCAATATCTTTCCACAATATCACCTTTGTTCAAACCCTTCCTTGTCGCAACACTGAGTTCATGGGTTACTATTTTTGTTAACAATGTCGAATGACGTGGCAAGCAATGATTACAAACAATACTACCGAACTAATCGGTTCCCAATGTTATCGTTTGAACAGAACGTCAAATTAATAGCTGTTGAATCGAATCTGTAAAACGTACGAAATATGGCCTTTCTGATGCAACCTTGGTGCGCCAACGTCGAACGTGAGGGGCCGCGTAAACATGACCCGACATTGTGTGGACGTTGTACAAAATTATGCTAACGTAGACCTTTTCATTGTTACAGGTTCGTCATCAATCTACTTGCGACGAATCTTTTGACGACCTCCCTGCTGGCGCCCGCGCTGTTCGGCGAGCACTCGGCGAGGGAGGACATCCGCTCGTGGGTGGAAGCGGGCGACGCGACCGCAGCGGCCTGCTCGCTGTCCTCACTGCTGTCCATCATGTTGATCGCGCTGGACCAGCACCACGCCGTCACCGACCCGTTGCGCTGCCACACGCGCCTGCTGCAGCGCCGCCCTGCCGCGCTCTGCGCAGCTACCTGGCTGGCAGCAGGGAGCGCTGCTGCTATCCGTGCAGCCATCGCCGTCGTACGCCACTTCTACCCGCTCGAGCCTATCGTGCAGGGAGTCGAGCTGGCCTACTACATAGTGTACTTAATACTAGGAGTTCTCACCCCCATCGCCATCGTGTGCTTCATGTACGCGAGGATCTACCGTGCGGCGCGCTCATCTGGTCTTCGGGCGCGAGCGCACGGTGCTAGCGCTCTGCAGCTACACGAGCCTCCCAGTATTCTACCCGATCTCGCTGAAGAGGGGGAGGGACTTACTCTTAAGATTGATGGACCCGAGTGCACCGTGACTATGGAGAACGACAGGAAATTCGGGCCATTCCTATTACCGCCTGAACGACCAGTTCGCTGCCCATCGGTTGCCAGTTTACGTAATTCCCGAAGGGAAGGAAAGTCTAACGAGGATCTGAGGAAGGGGCTGCCGGCTGTGAGCTCAGCACCTTCACTAGCGGCGCCACTGCTAGCCGTACAGCCGCGCACGCCGCAGCCTAGCCATAATGGATCCAGAATCACATCAATCAGATGCCGCATTTCAAACGCGTCACTGTTTAGATATAGAGAAGAATCTCGCGCGGCCCGAGTGGGTCTTCTGACGGGCGCGCTGGTGATGCTGCACGTGCCGCACGCCGTGGCGGCCGTCGTTTCGGCGGCGGCGCCGGGCCTCGCGGATTGCGCGCGCACACCCTCGTTGGCGCTGTTACTACTGGCGTCGGCGTTGTCACCGTTCCTATTCGCACTGCGCTCACGGCGCGTGCAAAGAGAAGCGCGGAGAATTCTTCTGCCTGAGAAGAGTGCATGGGAGCGAGCGTCGGGGGTCGCGTCTGCGGCAGCGGTGGACGGGCAGCGCGCGCGTGCTGCTTTGGAGCTGCTACGCACGCTGTCCCCGGGCAGCTCGGCGGCGGAGAGCGGCGCGGCAGGGGCCGGTGAGGTCTGCCGCAGCTCCTTCAGCTCGGGCGGCAGCACGCAGCTGTCGTCCGCGTCGGACGAGTGACCGCCACCCCGCGCGCCCGCGCAGCTCTCCTCGCGGGTGCGCTTCGCCCCGCGTCCCACCGCTCTACTCATCTGTGATACTAGGCTAAGCCGCAACGCGCTCGGCGCGACCGTTAGACTGATTTAGTATTAAGTTAATTTATTAATGTGTCCATGTACCTTTCCGCTGAGCGGAGCCAATTTTTATTACCTGATAAACGTAAGAAAATAAAATGAAGTCTTAATGATGTGAAAATGTATTGTCGTTTTGATTGCACATGACCCTAATAGTCGTCGCGGTTTGGTGGCGAACCGCAACGAGCAGTTAACACACGAGTGAAATAGAAATGTGAAGGTTAAGACTTAGTGAGATAGTGACTCATTACATGCTAAATTACAAAATATAAGATTACACGATTCAGAACTCAGAAGAGTTATAGATCAACCACAACAAACGATGAAATAAAATATTTCACTAATATAACACTACACTACACAAAGTAAATAAAACACTATCAATATCAGTATAAATGTTGCTTAGTAACGTCGAAAGACACTGATAACAGAACTGCAACAAATACAATTGAATGCCAAGCCTTCTGAAACTAAGAATCCATTGTCACAATTATTTACTGAAATATCAGTATAAAATACACTTGGAACGGAACATACTACAAATGCAGCTGGTGAAAACAACATAGAAAACGAAGATCGTAAGTATAAACCGAAATTCGTAAGTATGGAAAGTAAGAAATAAAAAGTATACCTTCCTGACACCTAAGGCCCACTTGCACGAACCTGAGTTATCTTTTAATCTCAGAGTTAGTTGCTAACATGAGGTTAAATTGACAATATTGTATGACAAATTGTCAATTTAACCTTGTGTTAGCAACTAAGTCTGAGTTAAAAGATAACTCGGGTAGGTACGTACAAGCGGGCCTAAGAGGTAGTAATTACAAACCTATAATTGAGAACCATAGTATACTGTAAATGAAAAACAACACAGTCAAACCATTTGAAATACTGCCTAGTAACATCGAAATTGAAATAGAAACTGATAACAGAATGGTAGCACAAGTAATTGCCAAATAGCCTGAAACAAAATAATAGAGAGAAGTAAAAATAATGACTGAAATAACAGTAAAAATAACTTTTCGCTTGCAATTGAAGGGTTACCAGTAAGGATACGCAGTAGGTGTGTGGGAATAGGAAGAGCTCATTACCATTATTAGGGCACTAATTAGAGTTTAAACTACTGATTACAAATTTCATAATTCTGTTAGACCTGGAAATCAAGAACTGAATAGTATGAAGTGAGAAATTAACACTAGACCATCGAGTCAGCTAGTAGATAATTATTATAAAATACACAAAGAACACGTCATCCTAAAAATAATTGTGATGCTACGAGTACTGTCTACGGTCCAGGTGAAGCTAGTAAGTATAATGAAAAAGTCGTAAGTATGAAAACTAAAAGAGACAAACTACCATCTACAAACGCTAAGAGTGTGAAAGAAAGCGATAAAAACAAAGTATCAAAAGACATACACGATATGAACATGCAAGCAGATCTATGATCGAATCACGTTATCAACAAACGAGTGCATGCTTATCTCACTGATAACAGAAATCCTATAATACCCTCTTATTGCACACACACGGCTGCACACCAAGCTATACAAAAACAGTATAAGCTGGCCGCTCTTTGTGCAGTAAAATCATATAAAGCGAGGCCAAGACAGATTGGTTATGTGAAGGTCGATGGGAAGCCATGTGTACATGGTAAAAGGGGGCAAATTAACGGCCAACGTGATTATTACATACAGGGTTAATCCCGTGGTTTGACCTGTGTTTGACATTGTCAGATTAAAGAAAATTAACAGATAAATTGAAAATGGAGATAAGACGGAGTAGAAAGACATATTACACCACAAAATCTTCTATTACGCCACTGAATGGGTGGGAAATACAAAATGATACAAAGTAGTATTATATCAATAGATATGAGTATGTGAAAGATATACTTTGCGACAAGATGATGAGGAAGGTTTGACCGCGCCATGTCGTGACGTTGCCTCATTCGGCAGATTGAGGTACATTGATGCGCTGGCATCTGTTGGACAGCCAACAGACGCCAGCGCATCAATGGCAATCAAGGAACTCTCTTTGACCCATTGAAAACTGACAGCAGTTTTCAATGGGTCAAAGAGAGTTCCAAAAAAAAAAAAGAAATGCGCATTCGGGCTTCATTTATTTTTTCTTGCCCGGTAGGGTCTGTCTGACTCTTATTAACTAAAAATACATCCTAAAACTACGGTGTTTTGCTTATTCCTTACACAGGCAAGCGACCTTGGGCTCTATGACCCAAGATTTTTGACCTCAAACGGTTCAAAACTGTAGCGACCTATAGGTTACAGTATTTAGGGGTCTCAGTAGACGCAGTACCCACCGTAGTAAGATGAACTCTAAATAGTACTACACTAACAGTTTACTCAATAAAAATCCGCCTACAAAGTGCGCCAGACAACTTTCCATATAACTAAAGTTGTAATACAATATGAGATAAACGCTCTCACAGCAATAACTATAAAATCGTACTACCCATAGAGTGCATTACTATGCACTTTAGTATTTAATATGGACATTATCCAGCTGTGAATACACACGTGGCTTTCAAACATATCTACTTTTAGTAGCGTCTGTTAAATGAGTTCTACGTACATGTAGGCAGGTGCAGGATTTTGCAAATGGCGTAGTGCAATCAGTCCAAAATGGCGTAGCGTGATCAGCCCAAAATGGCGTAGCGTTATCAGTCCAAAATGTTCTCACTGATGGAAAATTGGTCCCTTGTAAAAATTATATAGGTAATACTAATTCACATAGGGATGAATATGGTTATAAACGTTAAGTAAACCAGTATAAATAGCAAAAGTCCCTACCGATCCACCATCTACAAAAATAGTCGTAGAAACTCAACTAAACGCGAATTATAATTGAACACTGGTTCATATCCGGCTCGAAGGACCGTGTAAAAATTCACAGGATGATTCTTTAATAAAACTATTCGCGATCGTAATCAATGGGACTGACGACTAAAAAAACCCTGTGGATGCCTGGAACCTGGAAGGCTCACAATGTTTTCCTCCACCTGAAATAATAGGTACCTATAAAAAATGTAGTTCTTTGCAAAGTTACATTTTCCTCATGGGAGAAAGGCGTGTGTATGTATGTATCAGTGAATGAGGCTGTACGTTGACTTTTAATCATTCTGGTAACCGATCAACAGATTATGATTAAGTAAACAACTGGTTTACCAAAGTCTGATAAGTGAATACGTTGGAAATTAAACCCTGGAGTAGTTGGTTAACAAATCAGCTGGATTAAAAAAAGCGGCCAGCCAGGTGGAAAATTATAATTGACTAAGGAAGTTTAAAGTCCAAATTGACAGAAATATTTCCCTGTTACCTTTGGCTTATGTAGAGACATAATATTATGTAAAAAGTGAACAATGGAATTTTCGAACGACGCCGACGGCAGACAAAATGTTACAATCGAAATAATTTAGCGCGTTTCCGAATTACTTCTTTATCTTGGAAAATATATGATTCAATAACGCGCCGCAAAGTAGAAGAAGTATTATAGGCCTTACGTTCGTGTTAAGGTTACTAAAATAAACGAAGGTATGTACTTCAGGCTCTCAACAATACCCTGCCCCCGAGTCACTGACCGTCCTTGAAAACGTAAGTACTAAGTGGATTTGATGGATTGCACGTTGTATTGTAAAATGGCTTACAATGGTAAATGGGTGTTTACATAATGGTTAAATGCCTGAATGTAAAGGATTTTCATTACAATTGGTTCGCAATTTAGGTTCCCGTCAAGGTTGGACTGATGACATCGTTGAAGGCCGTAGGAATTCAACGGAACCTGGAAGAAAATACGACCATATCAGTTAGCAAAGAATTAGTATTTTGATTTTTTTGGGTGGGAAATATTCAAAACTCGTGCTGACGAAGGAACCTGCCCTCTACCTTCCAGGGTCACAGTAACCTGCTTAGTGACCCGCGACGCTGGAAGGCATGGCCCGGACAGTTTGCTGACTACTCTTTGGACCCGGGTATGCTCCTTGATCGGACGGCCAGCTACCCATAACTCGCTTCACTTCGATGGGAAATTCCCAACGGGATGTTTTCGTATTACAATGCAGATTTGTTGAATGTATATATATTTCATCGCGATATGTGCGGTCGAACGCAGGTGTGAGCCTTCTGCTCTGTGGCCGTCAGAATGAGAAGGTGATTTTAAAAACGGGCGTCAAAAGTATTTCAAATTAAAAAAAAATCTAGCTTTAATTACGAACACTACACAGTGTGTTTTTTGGTTTAGAAAACAAAAGAATATTTTAAATTTCGTAAAAAAAAACAATCCAAAAAAACTATCAAGATATCCTGATATCCACGCTCCAAGATATCCAAGTATTTATGATCGGCTTCATCGGACTGTTGCCATATAAGGTGATCGGACCAATGTCCATTGCAAACAGACATAGGATCAAGTGAGAGATAATTATTCATAACGTCATTATGACAACCATGACGCAATGACGTCACGGATGTTTCCGAATTTGGTTCTATGATAATAATTTTGGTTTACTTCTCATTTGTGTCCATGTTTAGAAAAGGAATAATAAATATTATGTAAATGATGTCATACAATTTTAGATAAGCCGTTTTGTATTGTCGGAAATCTGAATTAAGTACATAAATCAAACATTTTTTCAAACCTGCTGGACCAACTTCAAAGATTATTTTTAAACTATGCCCCACACTAAGAATTTCTCCTCCGTGCATTTAGAAACATAGTAACTCGCATACACAAACGTCCCCGCGGAATAACTACTTAGTAGGTCATACAAATATTTGGTTCGTACAGGAATCAAAACCATACGACACGCTGCGCTACAGTGACATCGCACAGCCACTGCGCCAAGTGTGCAGTCGCAGAGACAAATGGGACCCTTTTTTGAATAAAATCATCAAATGAGTCCTTCCCTCTCGTGTAGAGCAGATACTACTGTCAGACTCCGACTGACAGAAAATCCACTATATTCTTTCAGTTGCCTTTGCGTTCCAGTTTAGTCCCGTGATACCCTGTTCAGACAGTTTCATGATCACAGCCCATGGGCGCCTTTAAGGCGCATCGTAGTTAGATTTCGGAGATTTTAACATGATGCACCTTTTCTATGTTAGAGCTGATGGAGCGAGTTTTTTGATAATTTTTATATTTAAAATTATACTTGTTATTACCGCAACTCATATATTTATAAAGCTACAACATGTCACTGGCCTGCAAATTGCAAGAAACGTAAAAAAATTTGAATTTCGCGGGCTGGTTGGAGCATCCCCCTTAAACAGGCCTTATAGAAATGATGGATTAAGAGAATACGCGGTTTAAAGCTAACATATCAATAAAATATCAAAAAAATAATACAATAATACAGCAAAACTCGATTTTATTCCGCTTTCGTTTCTTATGTATTATGTAAACTAAACAAACGACCGGATTACAAACTGTAGAACAATGAGCATTGTCTGTCGCGTCTGTTGAGCACTCGCGGTTATGATGACGTAGATCCTGTTTGAGACAAAATATTGTACAGACGCCAGCAGGTCAACTTACCCGAATCTGTCAGATTTTACCAGTTAAACATTAACTTTCTGCTCTTGTGATAAGGTTGGAATTCTATTAAAGAAATCTGACAGTCTGTGGTAGCTTGATGTGCTGGCGTCTGTACATAATTACTTATTTTGACGACATGATTGGCACAACACACATAGCGTTGCATTTCCGCACGGTATAAATATTTTTTATGATCTACAACAAGTTGTTCCGGCTCTAGATGTTTGTGTAAGTTACTTTGACTGTATAAAAGGCTATTGAAGGACACCGTGGATTTTAGTCGGTACGAGTCTGACAGTCCCTCCCGCCCTGCCCGGGGTGGGAGGACTCATTTGATGATTTTATCACGCTAAAAAAAAGTTACTTTGACTGTAACGCACCCACGAGACAGGAGAAGTTTTCAAATTTATTCCTTGGAGGGTAGGAGCTGCCGGGGTCATGGGAATGTACAGATTGGTTACTCATATTTCACAGTCCCGTTCACTCAACCCGAGCTTGAGGACTCATTTGATGATTTTATGCAACATAATTACAAGCGTACAAAGAGATTTAAAAGAAACTATAGAGCGGGCATTGGGAAGATTGTCATACAAAATTGTTGATGCCATGCGTCAGTAGCACAATCTAAGCGTTGCATAGCAACGCGACTACTAAACTGAGGGATTTTTTTACCTATTGGTAAAAAGTTTTGGATCACAAATTTCTTCGTGATGTCCCGTCTATTGCTCGTATATAGTTTAATGTCTTTGCAAGCGTAGTACATTGCTCTCTCAAAGGTCTTATCATAAGTTTTCAGTTATTCTGACGTAAAGTAAACTAGAACTTTGACTTTTTCAAATTGAAAAATTTCAGGGAAAAAATTAGTTCCTTCTTCGCACACCAGAGACGCTGTTCCATTTTTCCATACAAGAAACGCTGTAAATACTGGAAAGACGCTGTAAAGTAAAATAGTGAAAAGTCGTGATAAGGGTTACTGGTCCCTAAAGTCAGTGGACGCAACAACAACTGACTGAAAAGTGAAAACTGTGGCCTGTTTTCCTAATGTCACAAACGAGTTGTAACTCATCGATTAATTATATTTCAAAACAGGTTTTGTTTGAAAACTACAGTCCTTTCACAACTATTATGCCTCTGATTTGTAACTATCAAAAACATTATCCATTTTTTTTTTTGGTACGTGAATGTTATCCTTCCTATATTCTAAATAAATAAAAACATAATAATGATGTGTCGCTGATATAATTTGTATACATATATTTAAACGGTGTCCCACACTAGGAATTTCTCCTCCTGTGTCGTGGGTGCGTTTACAAACATTAAACTCACATACACAAACGCCCGAAATTTTATCCCGGTATTACGTCTCTTGGGATAATTTTCGAGCCAAACGTGGGCCAGACCGCTGTCAAAAACAGTGTAAAATATAAGTGTAGAAGGACTGTATACATATACTGTACACGATTTATATATAACAATTATTCACATAACTCCGGAGTCGGTACTACGGAATATTTTCAGTGTATTTTCAGTCACTAACAGAAAGCTAACAGCTAACCGTGTGCTGAAACTAAAATGACTAAGTTATGAGAGACTTATCGATAACACCGTTCTATTTTCAACCATAATCTTAGCATTTAAAGTTGAAAATCCAACTGTTCAACAGCTACTTTTATTTAGAGATTCAAAATGTCTAGTGTTTCTGAAAACGGGCATAACGTTTGTTAGTTATGAGGGTAGTAAACTGTTATGTTGACATTACTCTAGCGATGGAATGTTACTTCCCGTTTCGTCTGGACTTTGGTCTCAACTTAGAAATACAGAGACAGAAAGAGAGAGACAGAGACTCCTAAAATCATTTATAGCACACGTGGAAAAGATGCAGAGGATTAATATTTCTAATACATTAAAATTGCTGGTTATGTCTGCCGGAGAACCAACGAAAGGTGGAGTAGGAATATTCTCGAATGGAGACCGCGTGTAGGTAAGCGTAGGGTGGGACGCCCCCCGGCAAGATGGACCGATGACCTGAAGAAGGTGGCTGGCAGTGGCTGGATGAAAAAAGCAGGAGATCGTGCACTGTGGCGCTCCCTGGGAGAGGCCTATGTCCAGCAGTGGACTACAAGAGGCCGAAGTGATGATAATGATGAAATTTGTTTGTGGTTGTGGGTACGAGTACTTTTATTAGTTTATGCGCCGTGTAAAGTATAGAAAAGACTTGGCGAAACTTGGTGTCCTGCTTAAAAGGGTAATCCTGTATTCTGTAGTGGGCCTTGCATCTCACGCCTCCAAGCAGGGATTAAGTAATAGGACGGAGGCGTGTGGAGAAAATTAACCTCATAGCTGTGTCGACCTAACCCCAGAAAAAAATAATTTTAGATTAACTTCAGAAATTAATAAATAATATTATATAAATCATAAAAAAAAAATTGCATCCTTGACAAATGCACGCTATGACTTAAAACTATTTATTCATACAACTTTGAACATCATGACATAATGGATACGTTTCGAGTTGCTTAGTTTTTATGATCTTTAGTGTAGTTTTAAATAGACTGCTGTCAAAATTCAGGTGACATTCATTTAACTGTCAAAATGAAACATCAAACACATGTCAACTTAGGAAGCGTTTGATTAATCACCTAATCGAGATGTCAATCTAAATTCATTGGATTGATTTATTAAATTGATTGTAAAGCTAAGCGCCAGCTGATTAGGATTACATAATATGACTAATATCGTCTAAATAACATGTAAGTAGTATTATGACCATTCTAAATAAAAAAAAAGTATTAAATTGAAAAAGATCTAATCATTCAAAACTGGAGAAAGTAACCTCTATGCAATAAAATCTAAACTTAAAAACAAATTGGTAAAAGTAACTCTAGAGTTTTATGTATTCCTGGTACCAATAGAAGATAAATACATAGTTTTTTTTACTAAGTTTGATGTCAAAAAAGAATGATGATTAATTTAAAATTATTCAGTTTATTTAAATTCAGACGAAGTTTTCCATAGTTATAGTGTTATTAATATACATAAAAGTCTAAAACACTGTGTGTATATACCTAATACACGAGGAACTTTAAGCATTTGTACCTATCCATTTCGTACATAAAGAATTTTTCCAGCAATAGGCAGTTTGACAGTATTCATATTGCAAATCTAATTAGTATGTCAATTTGGAGTTTTGAAAAATAATGCACACGTATTTTTACTTTTGTTGTAACAACGAATATTTGTAAAAATACAGCGCATAAAACTCGAGAGTCAGTTTGTGACGTCGGAACTCACTAAAAATTGTACTAAGTTGTGTCGTATTACCAATTTCAAAAGCATCATATCTCTCTCAAAAAAACATGAAAACTTTATTCGGGCACGCTGCAATCGCGGCTTACCACCGACCCCTCTTTGAGGAGTGGCTGGATAGGCCTCACGGCGGCGTCCTGACCTACCGCTTGACGCAGGTCCTCATCGGACACGGATTTTTAGGAAGGTGTCTGATGAGGAAAGAGGAAACGTCTGGGTGTCATCACTGCGAGGATCGCCCGGAGGACACTGTGGAGCATACGGTGCAGGACAGCCCCGCTTGGGCAGAGCATCGCCGTGTGTTTTCATAATATTTAGTCTAGATTTTCAAGATACATAGCTTTCACATTATTTATTTCAAATGATGTTATAAAAAACTTTTTCAAAAAAAATGTAACCGCCTTCAAAAACAACCACAAAAAAGTGTAAAATAATCTACAAAATAACTTTTCTTTCGGAAGTCGGTGCCTTTGTTTTTTTTCTTTTCATTGTCTTTTTAGCCACCGACTTCCGAAAGAAAAGTTATTTTGTAGATTATTTTACACTTTTTTGTGGTTGTTTTTGAAGGCGGTTACATTTTTTTTGAAAAAGTTTTTTATTTTACTCTTTTTAGTTTAAATATTCAACCCGAATTCTTGTCAAGAACATTATTCTCTCACATGTGCACTAGAATTTTGTAATTCTTCGCACCGGTACTTACATCACTCATGTACACAATAAGCTAATAAAATTCCATATCTCAAAAATTACTGAACCGATGTTGATGAAACTTGCAGTATTCTCTAAGTTAAGTAATACCTAGTACAACAAAAAAAGAATTACTTAAATCGGACTTGTAGTTCCGGAGATATGCGAACACAAAGTAAATCAATCGATGCCTACTCCTTACTGTTAAGGAGTTGTACCTTCCATCATCAGGTCATCCACCTGAGATGATGATTATCAGATGCAAATACTTGGACAGCTTTAGAAAATATATGAAAATGGTACTATGTGCCTATAAAATTTGAAGGTTGCCCTCGATTTCCCTAGGATCCCATCATCAGATCCTGACCTGGTGATCATGGGACCAATTGGAAAGTATACCCTTTCAAACAAAAGAAAAATTTTCCAAATCGGTCCAGGCGTCTTCGAGAAATCGGGGAACATACATAAAAAAAAAAATAAAAAAAAAAGATTCCGACGAATTGAGAACCTCCTCCTTTTTTTGAAGTCGGTTAAAAATATTGTAAAACATTTTTTAAAAGGAGTATGGAGTTTCTTCCCCATTCTTCTCCATACAAACCTACCCTTGCGAATGGGTGTGGAATGCATCCCATCCCATTTCCTTTAATTTTAACATTCGACATTTATTTTAAAAGTGCCTCTTTGATGGCCTAATTGAAATAAATGATTTGACTTTGAGATTGACGGACTAATAAGAATTTTTGAGTGCAATAGCCAATTGTCATCAAGCAACTGTTGGAACTGTCATTCACTCTGCACATTATCAGCAAATCTGTTAGCTCACAGTTCACAGATCATGGCATGGAAACCATGTCTGCAAACATCGCTGAAGCAATGCAATAGCGACGTTTTATAACAGACATCGTCTATGTATGCGTTCTCCATGTACACTGTAAATTGATGAAGATCTTAGTCTTTAACCAATCAACGACCGGATTCGCCTATCCAAGTATTTATGATGTCCATTTAGAAACAGCCGTCAAAAACAAAGGAATGTTTTTTGGATTGAGACTGAATATTAATTATTATTTCAAAGAGAGAATAAAATCTGTTTTCCAATATAGACTCATGCTCTAGATATTATTAATTGACATTAATGTTTTCGCTGCTTTTAGCTTGATTTCAAAATTAGTTAAACCTACGCTGACACCATATTATACGTTTATTTACCTCCCAATTTAGTCAATTTTACTGTTGGGTTGAATAGTTTAGAAAGGATTAATTCGATAACTGATATTTTGTTTATAGCTTCTCCAAATTTAAAAAAGGTGTGTTAGATTGTGATTAGAAATTTTCGAAACTATAACAGTTTCGCAAGATCTTGTGCCTCGGCTAATGAAATTCTTACAAGAAATAAAATAAACTATGAAAGCGATCCGAATAAATTTAATCATAAAGAAACGACTATGACTAATATAATGTAAACATTCCTCGTATTCGAGCTTTCAGCATACCTAACTCAAATATTTTTAGAAAACCTACAAATCAAAACACTCATATTTATAACATGGGTGAAGGAAAATAATTATTTCTCCTCCAATTGCCTTTGCTTTCCAAAGTTTCGACCTCCTGAAACATTCCCGCAGCCCTGGCAGGCATTTGGCCCGGGCTTTTTATTCTGCCAGCTCCTTGAGGCGCGCGTGGAACAACGCGCTGTAAAATGGAGTCTAGTCCTGATCGGACGGCGAGCTTATGTAATTAACCTTACAAATGGCATCAGATGATATCGTATTCTATGGAATCATCCTCTGCCAATACCGTTGTCTTCAAAATTATAACTCAAATTGTCAATTACACATCAGTTATTCTGACGTAAAGTAAACTGGATTTTTGACATTTTCAAATTGACAAAGAAGGAAAAAATTAGTTCCTTCTTCGCACACCAGAGGCGCTGTTCCATTTTTCCGTACAAGAAACGCTGTAAATACTGGAAAGACGCCGTAAAGTAAAATAGTGAAAACTCGTGCTAAGGGTACTGGCATTATCAAAAAGCTTACTTTGAGTAGCGGGCTAAATAGGGTACTGTGGACCTGAAACGCATTAGGCAATCAGAGGAAGAGGGTAGATTTTTAGTCAATGAAAGTATGACAGTCTCTTCTGCTCTCTATTTTGGGACTCATTAATATTAGTAGTCATTTTTACCCGTGGTGCTGGGCAACTGGGCTTCTCCCAGTTGTAATGTCCATTTGTGCCTATTGGCCTTGTTTTGTTCTGTCTCCTGCTTGCATGGAGGGAAGTAGAAACGTATTTTTCCTACTCCTCCACTATTCGTTTCTGATTAAGTTTGTTACAGGATCTATGACAGGTAAATTCATTCTCCAAGTCGAGCTTCATTGTCTCGGCGCTTTTCTGATGGTTGCTACTGTTGATTCTGGCTTTCAGGAGTTGCAGTGGTTTGGGAATAGTGTGGTGGGTTTTTCCCAATAAAAAAAGTCATATCTGCTATAAATAGGTCGGGGGAATTCATCAGATGATTTTACAACCCAAAAAATGCTGTGAGCTTAGCAAATTGTTTAAACCATTTATTTATGGAGGTCAAAATACTAGTTTAGTTTTGTCTAAATCAAGCAGGTATTTCTGCCGTCATTAAAAATTGCGTCATCTTGTGTGTTTGCATGAGAACCAATTTCATTAGACAACTATTGGTTATAACGCTGTTCATCTTCCAATTTTTCGCTAAACTCTATGATATTATCTTCTTCGACGTAGCGGCTTTGAAATCGTTTGATCGTGCAACGCGAGATGTGAACGCTAGTGTTGCCTAAGCTATTGTCAAACAGACAGGCTTCGCGTTCGCAAAGCATGTCTGTTTGACAATAGCTTTTGTTTGTAATTTGTAAAGCCAGTCACATAGACTATCGGATCGCTTTCGCTTTTCTATGTGATTGAATTCAAACAATTCCATACATTACAAACAAAAACGTCTCGCTTCGCGTTCGCGCCACGTCCACGCCTGTCTGTTTGACAAATAGCTTTAGTGCATTAGCAAACTTTCGTCTCAACATGGCTTGAGCGCTGCGGCAGTGCTGTTAGAACGCTGTGTTTATAGAGGGTTTGATTTTTATTGCGTAGCAATTGTTATTCTTCTACCGCTGCCGCGCTGCTCATAAAGCAAGGAAACAACTTTTGTTTGGTGTGAAAAAAACACCCTGTTTCTTCTGAATATACTGTTTGCGTTCCAAGTCCTGCTTGGATAATCCTGCAACGCAACTGTAAAAAGCTAAAGCGACATTATTCACACTTAGTTCATTCAGATCCAACCTGTCCCTTGCTGTACTCCCTCAATGACGCCCTAAGCCGAGGTTCGTACCCCACAGGGGGTGCTCTTAGCGTGCGGTCACCTAGGCCTGGATAAATAGTTATTACTAAGCCAAAGCCAAGCCTAAGTCAGTGTTTGGGGACGTCAAATGTCAGAAGATTCCATGAAAGTTATTGACATTTGACGTGTAACGACTATTTATCCAGGCCTGTAATTTAGTTAGAAGCCCCTGGCCGGAGACTTTGGAATTTAAAAAAATTTATGGCATCCACAGAAAAGTCCGGTTAAGCAACTCACAACCTCCTTCAGGCTGTCCTGCGGGTTGCCAAAAAAAAACACACTTAATTACTGCTTGACTACATTTGGTCGTTGATGATGTGGTGTGGTTTTGGTATGTGTTAAAAAAAGCTTTAAAAGAATTTAGAACAATAAAACTGGTTTTTAGTCCTAAATAACTTTATGTTCAGTAAGTACACCTTGAAACTTATTGAAAATAGACAACTACAAACGTGCTTATTAATTAATTAAATGTTTTCTTAGTATCACGTCTTCGAAGTTTTTGTGCTTATTATGTTAAATTATAAAATCATGAATTACAAAAACATAACCCTCCTGGCACAGTCGGGTAAAAAAGGGTATGTAAAGTAGCTTTAGTAGATAGGTAAGTCGTCAATGTTTTATTGTTTAATTTTTCTTTTAAAATCTTTACCTATTTCGTAAAAGATAAAAAACGAAATCACGCTCCTTAATTACTGGGTTAAATTATTTTGAATGTTCTCTACCGATGCAGGCTCTTTACGGACAACCGACGTATAACCAATAATAGTTTCTACCCGCAGTTTTGCTTGCATTGTTTTCAAAAATTGTCCCACAGTTACTTAATATAGGAGTGGAATTCCCTGCCAGCATCTGTATTTCCGTACAGCTATAACCTTGGGGTCTTCAAGTCAAGAGTGAACAGGTTACTTCTAGGCAAGCGTGCTTCATCGTCGACCACATCTTCGCCATTAGGCGAGATAGTGGTCAAACGCGAACCTATCTTTGTGGAGCGAAGGGGGGAGGTGGCGAGCGAAGCGAGCCGGCGACCTCCCTCCGTAGCGTAACGAAGGTTGAGTGGGTAAAGCGTAACTCAGGGGTGACGACAAGCAAACTTACAAGTTACGCTCATGAGTAGGGCAAAAGTACCAAGCCAATAAAAAAATATATATATATAATACATCAAGTTAAAATTAGCCTGTAGTTAGATGATATTTCATCTGTTGTTCTGTTGTGATTGAGTAACCAACTTCCATAAATGTATGGAAGTTCATCCTAGAAGAAATAGTTATTTGTTTTGCAAGGCTGCAAAGTATTTTTGGCGCGAGTACTTGAATTGAAAACTGGGCGAGCGAAGGATTCTAAGATTGAACCGCGAGAGAAACGAGCGGTTCAAATATAGAATCCTGAGCGATGCGAAGTTTTCAAAGGTACGAGACGCAGAAAAACTTTGCTGCCGAGCGCAACACACAACTTTTCACCTCACACAGCGAGGAAATGAAGGGGGGCGGCTCGCCTGTCAGTGTAGAAAACAATTGAATACAAGCCGTGTTCGAATTTTGAACAACACTTTGTGCTCTAGAGCACAAAATGGAGTTTTGCGCTCAGATTTTGAATGAGAAATAGAATCTTTCATAGAAAAATAAATATTAATCTATGTTACGAGTCGTATGTCCGTATCGTATACTATGATTAAGTATGTAACTGAGATAACTACTAATATAATTATGTAATTTTCCATGGATTGCCAATCGCTCAATCAACTTTTTCATTTTGGGCAAATTGTGCAAACAATTACCAGACATTGCTTTCTTATCACGAATTTTGAATTACAAGTGTAATAATCATAACTTGATATTTTTTTGTTTTTTTTATTGGTATTTTTTAAATATTTTTCCTTATTCCTCACGTGATAAAGTTTTTATTCAAATTTGTTTCAAGTACCTACGTATGTTTATATTTTTATTTTTAACTGCGGAATAAGTGATTATTTAAGTAAGGAAAATTACAAAAAGTTTTCCTTCAGATTCCAAGTTATCCGCCTCATATTGTTTTCAGAAGTTTTGGTAAATATGTACCTAGTATGAATTCTCCAGAACTTCTTACGAGCTTGGATTTAAAATATGTTTATTTAACTTATTTTGTATTTACGTCTATTTTAGCTCAGACTCTTCGTGCAAGAGATACCTTATAAATATAGTGAAAGTCACAGCAGGGAAGGTTTTCCACAACTATCACGCAACGCCATCTAGTCCCAAGCTAAGCAGAGCTTGTGTTATGGGTACTAGTCAACTGATAAACATACTTATATATTTCTAAATACATAAATATTATAGATAAAAAAAATATGATTGTAGTCCGTCAGTTAAATTAACAAACAATTCTTTTGTTAAGTAAATCAACATTGACGGAAAGGCTTGTTGTAAGTTCGCCACAAAAATAATTCCTCACGAAAAAAAGTTTTGATCCTGTTCTCCTAGTACTTTTTGTTCAGATTCTCCTCCTCGTCCGTCCTCGATTTCGGTAGTTTTGTGCTGGATTTTATTATTTAATTGTTCTGCTATCCGTGCGGAAAAAAGAAATGGGACAAATTTATAATTATCAAAAAAAACAAAACCTTTGGCTAATTTATACGTACTTTTTTTCGTGGGGAATTAATTTTGTGGCGAACTTATAACGACGCGACAAAAATAAAATGCTTTTAAAAATTACAAAATGTTCATTGTTTTTAATAAACAAAAATAGGTACGTGTCCATAATTTTTCAGTGACGGACGAAACAGATTTGCAATTAATTAATGCAGACGGGTGCTGAGACGGACAGTGAGTCCTTATGGGATAGCATTTGCAGAGTGTTATGTTATGAGTTAGTAGGTACGAGTCTGACAGTTCCTCCCGTTACATTAAGAGGTAATTAGTTGATAAACTATGATTTCTCGCCCACACAAAAAATAGCATACTCTAAACCAAATATATACAGACGCCATTAGGTCAACCTACCCGAATTTGTCCAATTTAACCAATCGAACATTAGCCTTCCACTATTGTGATATATGATGTGCTGGCCTCTGTACCTACATTATTAATTAATTATTCGTAAAAATAACTGGACTCTCACACAATAACATGATGAATGATAGACAGAATCCTTTCATTAATTGAAGGTAAATAAAAAATGGGTTTCCTCAGATAATTACGAGTATAATAATATATTAAAGTTTTTATAGAACTGCAAATAATAGATAATTTTACTGAGAGACTTGTATGTAAACAAGAAACCATGTTGAGTCACTGTTTTATTATTTTAAGGAATTTTCTAGAAATATCTAGTAGAGAATATAATGAGCGGTGTAAACATCGTAAAATTTGTGATTTAGGATCTAAACACCTTTAATTACGAGTAATTAAAAATGTATGAGTAAAATTTTGAAATTACAGGTGATATTAGCTAGATATTAGAATAAATGTATTATACTTAGGTACTTTAGTACACCCATATTCTTTCAAGTACGAGTACATTAATTTTATACAGCCACATTTTTACTTAATTTTTCAACATTTCCTTTGAACCTTCCAGACAATCTTTCAATGGACAGATAGAACTAAAAAAATAAAGAGGTTTGTAGGTAGTCAATGGGTAATAGGTATAGTCAGTATACAACCCATGTACACTATGTACAGTCGTCAGCTGTCAAATTTTCCCAATTGAACAAGAACTTCTGCGTTTGTTATAAAGTTGAAAAACTTTTAGTAAGTACCCCGAAATGATTTAAGTGCCCCGAAAAAACCGTTTTGTACAGTGCCTTGGTACTGGCCAATCTATGCAACGACACGTTTATTGTACCAACCACCGTAACTTCATTTCAATTTCAAACTACAAGTCTAATCGTTATTATAATTTCATTAGGTAATAGTTTTATCAACAATTCTTTATAACTATAAAAAAAAACAATAAATTAATTTATCAAAATCACAAACCCGTAGTATTTATCGCGCCCTACCGCGGGCGCCATCTTTATTTTACTGTCACGCATTTCACACATATCAAACATCAGCTGTATGACACGAACGGAGGTAAATCAGTCGTTTTGTGATGTAATACTATTAATAGGTTGATAGTTATTACTGTAATTATAATTATATCCGTAGTAGTATAAATAATTATCTAAATAGTATTATAAATGCGAAACTAAGTATGTTTGACTGTAACAATTTACCTATTTGAAAAAAAAATGCATTTTTGATTTGAGCATGATCCGAGTCGAGAGATAAGTCATTTTTTTTTCCTAATATTAGCCTTTTACTGATTCACATGCAAGCGAAGCCGAAGTCAAAAGCTGGTTATATTTAAAGAAAAGTTTTAAATATAGTATTCGTACTGTTTGATAAAGGCACCGCTGCCCTATAGCGCAAAGGGCAACTGATGAAACAGGTTGAATCACTCAAATCTGACAGTCCCTTCCGCTACATCCAGTGTCGGAGACTCATTTGATGATTTTTCCAACATAAAAAATCTCTACAGTTTATTTCCGTTCTTGAGTATCTGAACTATCTTGAATAGTTTCAAACACGGAAAAATATATTACGACCAATGTTCATACGTAAAGAAGGCATAAAATTGTAAACATAGATAGACTACATACTACAAGTGTCTACAAGAATGATGAAAGTTGATACTTTCACTTGTGAAAATCGTTGTTCAGTAGTGAAACAGAATCTTGATATTAACAAGACAAATCTTTAAATGCATAGACAAAATCGAGAGCAAAGTACTAGTTTAAAACAAATAAGTCACGCCATGATAAGGCAATGACTTCTGTAACAATATTAGATTGCGTTTAGATGTTACTAACCGGGGTTTATCAAGAAATTATGTCAGCGTTTTAAAACAACAGATAGGTCGGATCGGAACGAGTTGAAACATACGCTTAGTTTGAGGGGAGTGTTAATTTGACTACTTTTTTATGGCTACTAATGTTCACACGGTGCTGCTTGCTAGACTGTTAGCTTGAACTTGGCTTGACACACTCCCGTGTGTCATGTTGAAATTAATGTGCGAAAGATTGGATGGATGTATATTTCCCGCAAAAATACCGAACGGATTTGGGAGAAATTTTATAAACAAATTGTTTATAGGTATAACCTGCATTAACACATTATGATACTTTTTATATCGGTATGACGTTCCCGTGGGATGATACCAAACATCCCGCGGGCATCGCCGTGTGTTTTAGCTAGTCATCAATACATAACAACAAGCCGAAATGCCCTTTTGGATAAAATAAATAATGAATTATAGGTAGAAATTAAATATTCAATGCTGAAATGCCATTGAGACCTCATTATATTTTTTTAACTTTTATCTTTTATGCTGAAAAACGGAATAACCTCAAAAATGCTTGATTTAAATAACAGCCCCAAATAAGGGTAATTTAACTTTTTTTTTGTAGAACCCTAAATTAATGAGGTCACAACCCCATTTTATGTACGTCTGAATTGTTTTCCGCAACAAATACTGTTCTAGAAATCTATAGAAATACTGTGAACAGGCAGTGGTATTCTGTAAGAATACAGCCTTGATCGCAGCGCTGCTCTGACGTCGAAACTAATGTTTGGTATTCACTATGCTATTGACAGCGACGTGTCACAAAACTATCTCAAGGCTGCCTCTTCGATGATTTCGTGGCGTACAGCTTTCACATACGCACATAACATTGAAACATTACCACGCAATTATCCAACTATACCTACATACATAGCATAAAGTACTAGGGCGTCATCAAGGTGTGAAGATCACAAGTAGTAGTAGTACCAGCTGTTCTGACGTCGGCGACTCGAATCCATTCAACTGTGTAGAAGTATAACGTGTTTACGTTTACCTGCGAATGTTTATGCTGCCTTGGTAATTATTTTTATTGTAGCGGTTATGGAATCTAGTCGGAATGTAGGTGGATGTTGACAAGAGGTTATCCTTCGAGGTTATATTCCATTGCAAATACATAGTATCAAATTGGGAAAAAGTTTATAAAACATTTAAAAAATGCAAACTTGTCAAGCTCTTTACTAGATTTTGCTTGCGGTTTCGTCCGTTGGAAGTTTTACATTATGCTAACGGAAACGTATTAGTTTATTCGTTTTTTAAAGAAAGTTTTATAAGCATCTATCCATTAGGTTTGCGTCCACCGTTCGGCATCGCACGTATCGGACGTATCGTACGTAACGGATTTTAGTTTGCCTTGTATGAAAACTCATACAACTACTTCTATTCTATTCTATTCTATTCTTGATAGTCGCGTCGGCAATCCGATCGCTGCCGACACAGAAATCCGTTTGATGCGATGCGTCCGATACGTACGATGCGGACCTGTGGACGCTTACCATATATCGTCACCCTCAAAGAAAGCGACGATATGCGAAAGAGTATCCCAGCATACGATCGCTGAGTGAGCAGGGAAGCTTGTATGTAGAATAAAGGTGGAAATAATGGAAATTCAACCATCAGTTTCATACATCACGGCATAATTTCGCACAAACTGACGCATTGTTTATAAGCTGTCCAACTCGATATCCAATGAAGTATAAAATATCGTGGAAATGAGACGTCGTAGCAAAATGGCTAATGGTTATAGCGGAATAATTCTAGACACTTCATTAATTGCGTTTGATAGGATATGCTCATCTCGGAGATTTCCATATTGATTGGCGAATACCAAGAATGCAGACATGCAGTGCATGTATGAATGTTCTTTGTTTAAATTCTCGAGTGCCAGTGGTTGGGCAGGATGGTCAAGTAAGCAGGTGCCTGGGATAAGTCTTAAAACTCTATTTAGAACGATTACTTTTATGAAATACTAGCTGTTGCCAGCGGTTTCACCCTTTACAACTCGAAAATCAACCACTTGAGAACGTAAAACCGGGATTAAAACTATCCTATGTGTTAATCCAGGTTATAAACAACCGTCGTACCGAATTTCAACCAAATCCGTTCAGTTGTTTATGCGTGAAGGAGGAACAACAAGTTATCCATCCATCCAAACAAACTCATGTTTATAATATTAGATATAGGTACATCCATTTACCAAATAAAAACTAATGATATTTTGACTTACCAAATGAGCATACCCAAACCGGAGAATTACATTTAGCAGCCATCTATCAGACCATCGCAATCAAATAACGAGTATAATGCCACCTCGTGATTTAATTAGTTTACGTTATCCAGAGTATTATCAATACAAATGTGCTAATCAATTATAGATAAAATAAACAATTAGATGCAAATGAACTACAAATTACATAAACGATA
Source organism: Agrotis clavis (assembly GCA_954870645.1). Lineage (NCBI taxonomy): Eukaryota > Metazoa > Arthropoda > Insecta > Lepidoptera > Noctuidae > Agrotis > Agrotis clavis. Next base: position 8,482,472 of record OX940939.1, on the reverse strand, counting down.
AATATCAAAGACATCGATAAATGGGATAAGATAAAACTTCTAATTGTAAAACCGCTTCCATTGAGAAATTGAGAGCAAATTGTAAATAAACATAATGCTGTAAACAATCTTATTGATAGTGGAATAAACCGCGATTTACATCATATCCGTAGAGTTATTGTCGTATGTTGGTCATTATCATCTCTATTATTACTTTGCCATTACTCATTGAATGTGATAACTGCAGTTTACGTTACTTCACCTTACTAAAAAGACCATGGTCTTCTTAGTAAGGTGAAGTAACGTTTACCGTTATAATCACAACTTAACACCAATAACTCTCTTCAGAGCTTTTGATTTGTCTAAAATTTCAAGATATTTTACAATCGATCATCATCTGCCTAGCCTTTTCCCAACTACATTGGGGTCGGCTTCCAGTCAAACCGGATGCAGCTGAATATCAGTATTTTACATGGAGCGACTGCTATCGGACCTCCACAACTCAGTAATTGGGTAAAACGATACTTAATGGTAAGACTGGTTGTCAGACTTTAGAGCTTTTGATATAGATAGTAACGACTGTCAAAGATCTACAAATGACAGCCGGGACCAACAGCTTTACGTGCTTTCCGAAACACAGAGGAAACTCGCTATGACAGATGGTCACCTCGGCAAGCGCGGCTTTATGTGTGGCTCAATGTCAGGCAGCTTATTGCTGTGTTACCCAGTAGACGCCCCTCTGTACTCTCTAAGACGCACCAGGGCGTCGCGACGCACAGTTTGGGAACCCCTGATCTATGGGATAATTTAGGTAGGATATAGCAATACCTCTTCAAATCCAGACCGAGAGAAATACTGGTAATTCCCAATGGGAAAACGGCTAAGTACGTAGTAAGTTTATACACGTTGATTGAAGTATTAAATAAGACTTCAGACAGCAATAATTATCGTCTTTATTACGTAATATTATTCCATGGAAAACCTATAAACATCAAGTATGGTTAAGATTACTGGAAAATTATTTGACTGAGATCAAAGTTAAAGAACTCATCATCTGCCTAGCCTTTTCCAGATCAAAGTTAAAGAACTGTCGTACATAATTATCTACAATGAACATACAGAATAATTATATTATCTACATACTCTTTACTGGGGTTTTCTAACAAGAAATATTCAGTAAATAGGTACATTAGTAACTTTTTGTCAAACTGTAAAATAACAGCTAGCTACGGTAATTATTTCCCAAAATTGTTGGCCATTTTGGTTTCAGAGTCGTAAAAAAACAGTAAGTTTGCGTGCATTCCATGTATTGTATGTTGACTAGAACAATGTAAAAAAAATACTCGGTTGGTTGTCAAAAATATACTTGATCAATTGAGAAAGTCCTTATTTTCCGACAGTTAAAAATGGTGAATGTTTAGTGGGTTTAAAACGGCCACTTAGCAATATTCCTAATGATTCACTTTTTGAAGTTTCAGCAAACGTCATTGGCTATTTTTCTTTATTTATCCAAGAAATGAATCATTAGGAAAAGTTCTCACATAATTTACCACCTCAAATGAATGATGTAACAAAGGTTCTGTAATAATTCTGGCGATCTAAAAAGAGGGTCCATGGAGTTTCTTGCACGTTCTTCTACATAGAGATCTACTTCTTGGAACGGGCATCTACGGTACTTTCACAGTTTTTATGTCTTGTGACTGGGACCGTAGAACCATAACTTTTGTAGTGTTTGTTAATATTCCTTTGATTGTCTATGACAATATTCAAAAGTGCCTGTAACTGGCCTACTTGAAATAAATGCTTTGATTTTGAATATTGCTAATTTTCATACCTGTTTGATTATTACGATATAATTACGATACGATGTACTACTCTTGTTTTAAGGACCGGAAAAAATCTACAAAGAGTAAAAGAAATTCGATTTTAACAACAGACTTTGAGTAGTTTCTCAGTTCGACCTGTATTATTTGTTTATTGTAAGATTTTTGTTGAATATCTGAATTAAAAAGGGTAAAGAAGAAAAACTGTTTTGCTTTGTTTTTTTATTTTATCGACTTTTGCCATCGACTTCCGAAGAAAAGTTATTTTGTGTTTATTTTTTTAAGTCGGCTTTTTTTTCACAAACTTTTTTTTTTATTTATTAAGGGGGTCAAGGACAAAGCAGGTTAACAGATCGAAATAATCCGATGTTCGTCCACATGATCAATAATGCGCATTTCAGTACATTGACATGAAAACTCCGAACAGCTGTGATGTGATAATGACCAATGAATCAACGTTTCACAATATTGATTTACTCGTACGAAATAAACGTGGTTCACATCTGTCCCGTAAATATTGTTCAATGACTTGTCAGCCACATTTATGTAATATTTATTTAAGTAATTATTACGGTTAAATAATAAGAAACTGCTTTGTTATACACACATCAAAAGTGTCTAGGGATCAAGCATTTTTATGCGGATTTCTTGAGATTGAGATGTGGCTTTGTAATAAATTTATGATTTTATAAATTTATATGGATCCTTTTTGGTGCATTTCATAATTTGAATCAGGAACTGTAAATCAAATTCGAGTAAAAGATGAAAATCAGCTGTCAATATTTTCCCTATAAAAACATACAACGCATTGAAGACATTATTAGTGCTACTGTTTCCCTACTACTGATTAAAACCAACGTTATTATGGAGCGGTGACGTCATTTAAGCAGGGAAGAAATGCTCAGAGCCGTGGGAATGATAGAAGCTGGTTCCCGGCAACGTACTGTGGCTTTAGCTCTGAATACAAGTCAGAGTGTTATCAGTCGACTTTGGACACGTTACCGAAGCACTGGTACCGTGGCTGAGCGCCATGGAGGACGGTATCGCTGCACCACACGGAGACAAGACCGATACATTCAAATCTTAACTCGAAGAGCTCCAACAATAACCGCCATGATGTTAGCCGTGAGGCTTCATCACTCTTCAGGGAACTTAATTAGCGACCAAACAGTCAGAAACCGCTTGCATGAAGTGAACCTTCATTCCCGAAGACCGCTACGGGTACCACCTATAGCAATGCACAATCGTAGGATTCGATATCAATGGGCTCTTGAACACAGAAATTGGGCAGAAGAACAATGGCGTTTCGTGTGCTTTTCTGATGAGTCTCGTTTTGGTATGAGACCGGATACAAGACGTATACGACACTGGAGAACCCCTGGACGCCAACAGCGATTAAAATCCTGCCAGGAAGTCCATCCTTATAGTGGTGGAACCATCATGGTATGGGCGGGTATTTGGATCGGCGGAAGAACTGAGTTGATTTGGATCAGAGGCAACCTCAACGCTCAAATTTATGCTGAGACGATTGTATCAGACGTCATCGTTCCTCTACAAGTGCAAATCGGTCCCTTATTTCAGTTAATGCATGATAATGCACGACCGCACACCGCAAGAGTTGTAAGACAGACTCTCGCCGCAGCTAACATCAATGTCCTGCCCTGGCCTGCTCAGTCGCCAGACTTGAACCCGATTGAGCATGCATGGGATATGCTACAGAGAAGAGCCCTGCCGAATATGGAGGGTATCCAGTCGCAAGAAGACCTTTTTTTGTTGTTGCAACGAACATGGGCGGCCATTCCACAGCGTGATTTGGATGAACTCATTTTGAGTATGCCAAACCGATGTTCTTGTGTTGTTAGTGTTCGCGGTAGAAACACGGATTATTAATTGTTTAAGTTACCCAATAAAATTTTAAAGAAAACTGTTATTTCAGTCTTTTTTTCGAACTTTAATGTTAGTGGTTCAAATGTCAAAAATCCCTTTATTAGGAAAATGGCAAATTTCTTTATGAATGCAAAGGTGACTTGGTTTATCGTTACTGTGACAAACGATAACACTTTATTTGATGAATCCTTAAAGAACATTTTAATTAATATCAATCAGGAGAAAAGTTATTGCAAAAATATATGTTGATCCCTAGACACTTTTGATGTGTGTAATTGTGCGACGCAACGTTAACTCGCTTACTACGACATTTGGTTTAAAAAAGTCCATCATCATTGGTGATCAACAGATTTCAATAAAATGAGCAGCTCCAAAATAGCATCTAGAGTTATTCAAATCAATCAAATTAATCATCTATTTCATTCAACTAGGCCAATTACAGGTACTTTTGAATTGTCAAAACACATGAGATAAAACTAGTAGATACAAAAATAGTTATGGATGGTGCTACGGTCTCATTCAGAAGAAATAATAACTGAACTACATTTTTTTGGCAATAATGTGACGATATAGATACTAGGGCCGCGTCAAAATGACTTCAGTCGTGGCGGGTGGGATTCGAAAGTGGGATCCAACGGGAATAATTCGGTATTATCCGTCCGCAAAGATTTTGACGTTAGTTTCATTCGTACATCCATCTCCGTGTCTTCGTTCGTCATCAGCCTATTAATGTTCCCACTGCTGGGACACAGGCCTCCTCTCTGTGAGAAGGAGTGGGCCATAATCCACCACGCGGGCCCAGTGCGGATTGGTGGATGTCACATGTCTTCGAAGTTTTGGTTCTAGGACATGCCGGTTTCCTCACGATGTTTTCCTTCACCGTTTTGAGAGCAGTGGTGATGAATTTAAATTACACAAAGTAAGGCGCCTGTCTGGATTCGAACCCACGACCTACAACTCGTAAGTCGGGGCCGATACCACTGGACCACCACTGCTCTCACTGTCTTCGTTCACGAACTTAAGTAGACCGTGTTTCGATTAAATACAACAAAGTAAGAGTTGTATGAAAACTCATAAAATCTAGAGAATATTAGTATGTTTATGTTGTCAAGTCGACATCATTATAACAAGGCGCAATAGTTGCACATGCTAAACGTGTTTACATTCTTTGTTATGATGCTGAAGTATATAAGTGATAGCTCAGACATACAGCCACGTGAGTTTTCAGAGAAAACCTATAGAAAACTGTATTAAAGAAAGTTAAATGTGATAATAACATTGAGTTTTCAATGAAAATTCATAGAAAACTGTAATAAAGTAAGTTAAATGTGATAATAACATTGAGTTTTCAGTGAAAACCTATAGAAAACTGTAATAAAGGAAGTTTAATGTGATAATAACATTGAGTTCTCAGTGAAAACCCATAGAAAACTGTAATAAAGGAAGTTTAATGTGATAATAACATTGAGTTTTCAGTGAAAACCCATAGAAAACTGTAATAAATGAAGATAAATGTGATAATAACATTGAGTTTTCAATGAAAATTCATAGAAAACTGTAATAAAGGAAGTTTAATGTGATAAGTACATTGAGTTCTCAATGAAAACCCATAAAAACTGTAAAAAACTAAGTTTTTTTAGTATTAATTTTAGTTTATAAAATGTAGAATGTAGATATTTAAAGGTATTTTTTACTAATTAAGTTGTTAATTAATAATTATTTATTTGTAATACTGTTTTCCACACGAGATTGTCTATTAGAAATCCCGAGAAGATCCATGTTAATATCAACATATCGATGCAAGTACTAAAATAACTCCACCTAATTCCGACCCCTGGTTATGACGTAATCTGTATGGAAAATTTAAAAGCGTCTCCAGTGTAAGTACGAACAAGGAACTAATTTTATCTATCAAATAAAAGTCAAAAGTCCCCGTTTAGATTACGTCAGAAAAACGTAAAACTCCTGGGCCTCAAGTCTGCTAATTTTATTTAACTCACATGCTATTGATATTCAATTGAGACTCAATCACGACTCCATTACGATTAGAAAAAATTTGGTATTCTGCAGAATCGTAGTGTAATTGTAATTGACTCTCAGTTGAACAGTTATAAGTATTGCCATTAGAGAGTAGGATAGGTACCGATAAAGTCCACAATCGATTTACAATTGTAACACGATTGAAGAGCAGACTAGCAAATATTCTGATAGCAGTTCAATGGAATATCACTGGAAAACCATTGGTCTTAAATTAGTAGCAGAATACCAAATGTAGTTAAAACTGCTACTGAGATTCAATTGATATTCAATTGAGTCATTACTAAATTAGCAGAATTGGGGCCCTTATAAGGTATGAGAACGCGACTACGAATATAAAATCAAAGCTATGCAAGCAAACTACCAAGAACAAGGTCATTTTAAGCTCTATCCACCCGAAAACAGAATTCAAACTTCTTAAAATCTTCCACTACAAAGTTTCCCCAGTGCAAATTCAATGTTGTTTCCTAATTTAGTGTCAGTTCCCATTATTTAACCCAGTAAGATAACCCTGCGACCTCTGCCAGTCACTCTGGGGAAGTGGGGAGGTGATGATACTTCACATAAATAGACCACTGACGCATTTACATAACGAATTTTATTAATTACAGACTTAATTATATTAAAGATTTCACGCGCTTGCCGAGGTTGGTCTGTAGATGGGTGACCATTTGTCATAGCGGGTTTCTTCCGTGCCTCAGAAAGCACGTAAAACCGTTGGTCCCAGTTGTAATTTGTAGATCTTTGACAATCGTTACTGTTATGGTAGCCATACACCATCCTGCCTATCGAACGATCGATTTGACGCTTGTAATTGTTTCAAATTGGCAGTTCGTCCATATACACCATACAGCCTATCGTACGATCGATTTGACACAACTTCAAATCTGCAGCAGCGATGCCAACTTAGCAACTTTATAGCTAGATTATTCAGTGACCGATAGCTACAAATTTATAAAATTGTAGCTGTCGTCACCGAATAATAGCCAAATGCATCACTGCTGCCGATTTGACTTTGTGTCAAATCGATTTGATGACCTATCAAATTGGCATGTCATGCCATCAAATTGGCATTTTTAAACAATTGCAATTTGAAACAATTGCAAGCGTCAAATCCATCGTCGCTAGGCAGGATGGTGTATGGCTACTATAAGTCAGAAGCTCTAAAGTCTGACAACCACTCTTACCATGGGGTATCGTATTACCAAGTGAAAGGGTTGTGAAGGTCCGATAGGCAGTCGCTTCATGTAAAATGCTGATATTTAGCTGTTTAGCTGCATCTGGTTTGACTGGAAACTGAACCCAACTTTGGGAAAAGGTTAGGCAGATTAAAATGAGTTATTTTTAAAATTCTTCCCTTTATTCATTCCAATCAAAAATGGCGTTGTGGGAACAAGATAGCTCAATAATGTTATCCCTGTCTCTGTCTCTCTTGAGACAAAACAACAACATTTTTTTTTGTTTGATTTGGCGCCGCACTGATAATGTATGAACTTTGAACCGAAAAGAGGCGTATTATGAAGTGGAGAGGCAAATAAACAAATTGTATATGGTATCTATTCTACCTACCTACCTATCTACCGATACCTACTTCTTTGAAACCTAAAAAACATAATATGCCGAGGAAGTACATTATTTTTCACCTCACTTGCTCGGAAAGATTCTATTTGTCATTGTCATACGAAATCTGAGCGCAAAACTCCATTTTCTCAAGCCCCATTGCATTTCCTAGCTAAGTGAGGTAAAAAGTTGTGTGGTGCGCTCGGCAGCAACGTTATTCTGCGTCTTGTACCTTTGAAAACTTCACTACGCTCAGGATTTAATTCAAGTACTAGCGTCAAAAAATAACTTTGCAGCCTTGCATAACTATTACACCAGTGCCTGAAAACGGTGGCTGACAGTGGATGAAAAAGGCGTAATCGTACGCTGTGGTGCTCCTTTGGGGAGGCTCATTCCCAGCTGTGGACTAAAATAGACTCAACACAACCATGGCGATAGCAAGCACAAAATCAAGGTGTCTCAGACAAATGACTTTGGTATCGAAGCCAGGATCTCAAGCTTCGAAAATGTATTGTAAAGTTATACGAATTAATATTACAAATATTCTTCCCGCCCAATCCGACACAGGAACCTCCTGAAACACTCGTGTCCTGTGAGGACCAGCGTCACGCGAAAGGTGAGGACGACGTGGCGCCTCTCCAGTCACTCTTCAAAGAGGGGTCTTACCGTCGCAATCGCGGCGTGCCCGTCACTTATTGACACAGGAATCATAACTACATAAATGATAACAGCTATCAAGAGTGCATTACTACTTCCAACCACTTATTTTTAACGTTCTGTAGTCAATTCAACGCGTATCAGTATAAAAATAACCTCAGAGTAACTAAAATACCTCTAAAAGTAAATACTCTGACGAATGTACAAATATGTAGTATGATAAATATTATCGCCGGTTTCTTTCCTTTACTGATAAATACGTATTCAGAATAATATTTGTTAACATTGCATCAGAATCTTACTGGATGGTTCCCACCGGTCTTGGACCACTAGCTTGACCTATTGTAATACGGAGTTTTGTTAGATTATGAGGTCAGTTTATACTGGTTTTGTTACCTTTGAGTTTCAGGCCAGTACCCTTAGCACGAGTTTTCAGTATTTGAGACGTAAAGTAAACTGGAACTTTGACAATTTCAAATTGATAATTTTCAAGGAAAAAAATATTTCCTTCTTCGCACACCAGAGGCGCTGTTCCATTTTTTTTCATAAAAGAAACGCTGTAAATGCAGCACGCGTAGCATGGCGATTCTATCTCTATTCTACCAAGAAAAGACAAAGCTCTTTCTATCCCACTTGATATGTCTTCTGCCCGAGCATGGCGCGACCTGTAGACTCGCGTTTCTATGAAGACAAGACATAGGTTTTCTTTCCATAGCAACGGCGAATGACTGAACTGTGAATGAACTAAAACGTTTAGTTAACCAAAAAAACGTGTTAAATTCTTAAGTTTTCAATACAATTAAAATGATTTATTGGAATCAGACCGAATTATCCATAATTCCAGTACTATGTGCATTCATTTGCAATTAAAAAAAAACTTTTTACACATAAATCGAAGCGACAACAAAACGCAAAAAGTATCCAAACCATAGACACACAGTATGGACACGAGTCTTTCCTAGCCAAATGTCAAATATTTATCATACTTTATAGAAAGAGAGAAAAACAAGTGTAGAACATTATCTATGTGTTATAGGAGACAGACATTTAATAATATTATGATAAATTTTAAGAATGGCAATATAAGGCAGATAATGTAGGGTCCATGCTGCATGTCTATGACTGATGACACGTAGATTCTTGTTAGATTAATTTTTTTTTCGAAAGATTAGCTGTCTGCATTATTTCACAGAAAGTTTCTCATTTTATAATTTATCATGGAACTCGTATTAAAAAAAATTTTGATGCACTTTCCTAACAAGTTTCATTCAGCCTTTTTTATTCTTTATGGCTTTAAAACTAAAGCGATTGAGTTGGGAGGACCCTTACTTGTTTTTAAAACAAATTTAAGTCGATAAACACCAAGAATAATAAAAAAAGAATCTTGTCTAGGTCTGATTTGATGTAGACAAGTTTCTCTTGTAGAGAAGAAACGTGTCTTCCCCCAAGTGTCAAAAGTAGAGAAAATATTGTCGCCATGCTCGACGTTGTAGACTTCTTTCTGTCGTAGAGAAGAAACATTTCTTTTCTACGTGTCAAACATCGCCATGCTTAGGACGATAGAGATCTTTCTTCAATCTTCAGTTTGTCGATTCTCCCGTCGATATAACTCGTTTCTACAGTGGTCATGCTACGCGTGCTGGAGAGACGCTGTAAAGTAAAAGAGTGAAAATTCGTGCTAAGGGTACTGTTTAGAGAACGTCCCTCAAGACTCGAGCGTTATTTAAAACTAGTTTCAACCAATCAAATTGCTGGAATCTAGTTTTATGTAACTCTTGAGTATTGAGTGACTTTCTGTGATACGGAACTCAGTGTCTGGGGGTCTACTGTCTCAGTCCGTCAACGAAAACACGGGAACAGATACAGATGTACGAACGTACGAGTAACTACCGTCAAAATCAAATTGAGGACGGAAAATACCGCCATGACCGAAGTCATTTTGACGCGGCGCTAGTGTCTATGTCATTACGGTCAAAATGGCGCTAGTGTCTATGCGATATAGGTCTGGGTATTTATTCTTTGGGGTTTTATTTCTAACGTCTTTGCAAACGCACCCACAATTCAGGAGAAATTAAGAAAACAGGGTAATTTATTTTAAAAAGATGGTGTGAAAAGACACGTTTTATCTAGGCCAAAACCAATGCGTTTGGTTTATCCGCCTTCTTCCATATTTCTTCGTATTCATCTGTCACGCAGGCCATACATAATTTCATCAGAAAATACTCATCTTACCGTGAAAAAAAAATCGTAGTATTAAGAAAATTTTATTTAGATAAGTAATTAACTATCTATCTTAAGTTGTCAGAAATTCCAATGACGAATTTTCGACATCTCCTATCGTAGATTTAAATCATAGATATAACTTAAAGTGCCAGAAAATGTGAACGTATCGATTCTATTGACAATGACATTAGAGAGTATATTATTATTGTCTCCCTCACTCACGCTGCAAATCGCTCCTCAGGCAAAACAATTTTTCACGCTATTACAATAAGTAATCAGTCCTCGGTAATAGCGCGATAAGGGTATTTAAATAAAAGGCATTTATGGAATTAAACTAAAATACTTTTTATCTAAATTATATACTTATTACTTAGTCGTATTTTCACGAGTTATTTGACTTTTACTCCTTCTCGTAGACCTACCTTTAGTGCCAGATATCCTGCTTAAAATGACTAATGTTGTGGAAACTATCAAGACGATCGCAGCGCGCAAATGTTACAGAAATGTAAACTAACTGGGGACACCCGCGCAGTGACAGCCGTGTCTAGTTTACCATAACCTTTTAAAAAATAGAGGGAGGCGCTGTCATTACGCATACAGCGAGGGCACATCTATGAATTTAAATCAATGCCTCCTTCAAAGCCTGAAAATTCACACTTAGCTATTAATACAAGCGCTAATAGGTATATCGTGTCATACATACGTTTGAGTGCACATGTACTGATAAGAGGGGGGCTTGGCCCTACGTCATGCCATTCAAGTGATAACACGGTAGGTAACTAGTAGCTACGTTGAAAGATATCAAATTGTTGACACGCTGGGAGAACGTCTGCTGATCATTCTGTGTGCTTCTTATTTATTTACTACAACACTTAAAAGGTACAGTCGTGTTATTTATTTATACAGGATCAATTTCCCAACAGGGCATTGATAGCCAAATTAAAGCTATGAAAAACTAGCCGTTGCCAGTGGCTTTAACACAAAAATTGTCCCACAGGAACATTCAATCGGGATAAAAACTATCCTATGTCATAATCTAGGTAATAAACTATCTGTGTACAAAATTTCAATCAAATCCGTTCAATAGTTTTTGAGTGAAAGAGTAACAAATATCTATCTTTACATCCATCCTCATAAACTTTGGGTCACCATCTCCATTCCAAATAAAATACACATAAATATCTACGGTTGCACCGCCTTTGAAAAAGGTCAAATAGTTAAGATAGTGTAATGTACTTGTACATACTATAACAGAATTATATAAAGTAGGTCAGTACTTGTTTGTAGTAAAAACAATTAGTAGTTTCATACTTAGGGCCAAAACACATAACCGCGTTGCGGCGGCGCGCCGCTAAAATCGACGGTTTGCGTTGTGGCGTCGCGGCGTCGCGAAAAAGAGCATTTTAAAAAGACTACTCTGTTTTAAATAAACTACAAAGTGCCGCGCCGCTACAATCGGCAGTGACGCTACTGCTGATTCTCGCGGCGCGGCGCCGCAACGCGGTTATGTGTTTTGGCCCTTACAGTGCAAGTTTTTGGGTTTTCCCATTTCGTATTATTACTTTTGCAACAAAACATTTATTATTGCGTTCCACTTAGATTTATCACCGTGGATTTTAATAAATCTGAGAGTCCCTCCCGTGCCGCTCTGGATGGAGTTCTTAACACAAGCGCTTTTTGATGATTTAATCACAAAAACTTACTCTTACTACCTACGTATTTCTTGTTTTATTTCGATTTTTATGCTTCGTTTTTTTAAATGGTCGGCGTAGGTGAAGATCTAAAAGCTGCGGATTTCGTCAAGTTTACTATTTAACATTTTCCTTTTCACCTGACATTCTCATATCCCTGTCCTGTTAAAAAATACAGGCATTTTTGTACCAAGTGGAAAATTGGATTTAGCAGGGAATGAATAATTGTAAAACCTGCAAGTAATTTTTCCTAATCTGGCTGTTTATGTGCGCAAATGTTTAAAAAGTACACCCACGATATGGGTAAAGCCTTAGTGTGGGGCATCCTTAAAAATGCCATTTAGTTTGAATGAGTGAACAGCTGAACACTTTTGGCAAAAGCGTTACGAGACAATTTGTCAGTGATTTGAAAATCCTAAAACATCTGCCGGAAAGTGATGAGAGATTATGATGACGAAATTAACGAAGTAACAGAAATTAACGTTAAAACAGGTGTATCACTGCGGACATCTCAATTAATTATGAGTGCACAATTTATTAACGTCTGGATTAAAACGACTGCATTTAAATAACGTAATAGGAGAAACTTGGCTCTTCGACATTGTTCTCATTTAGATATAATAAATATGCAAGTCAGAATGCTTGAATTTAATTTATTTGATGCGCATTTTGGATGACTAACTTGAAGAAGGTATTATTATAATCTGTAATTATTTATTCTCGAGTATCTAACACTATTATTTATAATACACGTCTTCACCACCTCCTCTTGAAACTGGAAGCCTGGTAGTCTGGTACTATACATAATTATATACAGATCGGAAGAAAATCATAGTATCTACGTAACAAATTAAGTTGTGGTTGCCTCTTGTGGTAACGGCGCCGACTTCTATCGGACGTGGCTTCGAACCCAGGCAGGCGCATTTCGTGTAATTAATTTCATCACCACTGCTCTCAAAACGGAGAAGGAAAACATCGTGAGGGTGCTAAAAAAATGGAAGACATGTGACATCTACCAAGAAGCACTAGAGTTTCTTCCATTTCGAAAGCATGTCAACAAGTTGAAGGTCCCAGCTTTCTTCTGTATATAGATTTCAGACTACCCTACAGGTTGTCAGAAGCCTGAAAGGTTGAGTACATGTCTTACTAAGAGGTATCATACAGTATGATACCTCTTACCGGATCCGGTAGAATAGTTATTACTAGTATGATTCATACTAGTAATAACTATTCTACAGGATCCGGTAAGACTCCGGTAAGGTAGATGATGATAGCATTCTTACATATTTATTTAAAAATAATGCAAATGGTGAGTATTTAACGAGGTATTTCTGCTGAAAATAAAATTAACACTTTAACAGCTTTCCACATTTTCTGTCTGAAATATATCCTAGATTGAGTGATTCATGTCTGCATAGCAGTTTGAGAATGACTAAAACGTAGCTAAGGAGTGGTCAACTTTTTCTTATTTATTATCTTGGTATGATCTAACCTACGTCTTATTGCCAAGGCTTCTCCCAGCACTGGCCGGGCGTGAGAGGTCGCCTTCAGGCCATATTACAGACCAAAGGGGAATCGGAAGACACCTCCTTCTACGCAGCAGTAATGCTAGCGAAGGTAGAGGCGAAACGCGAGCGGGAGAGTACATCCTCTACCTTGTGCTCCAGCCGAAGCGGGACTGTTTATGCAGACGGACAGTTCCTTCTGCTCTTCCCAGGGTTGAGGACTCACTTGATGATCTAATTGACCCCCAAAAAACCTTCCCGACACTTCCCAAATGTTCACAATCTCTGACATAGTATTTGTAACAGCTGCGTATACTCTAAAGCGCTCTAAACGTCAGAAAAAGTGGCCATAGGTAAAACTAAACCAAGTTTTACTACTTTAACAGGTGTAGTAGTAAAACTAGTAATTCAATTAATTACTGCGGTTACTTTAAATGTTGTAAACGAACTATTTTTATATCGTACGCAAAAAAAGATCTCCTTGTGAATATAAATAATTTTGAGCCGGCTAAATGTAATAGTCTCCTAATTTAGTAGTTTGTAAAGTTCCACGGCCAAATATGGGCGTTCAAGGGACTGTTTGAAAACAACATTTTGGAAAATGCCACAATCACCACGTACTCGTAGCTAAATAGAGATTTATTGTTGAGGTTGACGAAAATTGCAAAAAGAGAGAGAAGAAAATAGAGATAGAAAATAATCAGACGAGTCGAGCATCTCTTTCTATAGCGCGTCGTTGCATGCCTATTATAGTTATACGAGTAACATAAGCCCCTTCCTATACTAGGCGACGCAAATCTCCGATACCTTACGACTTTGGCATCCATTGACGCGTGCCTGTGTACGAACCTCTATGGATTTGTATTACGATAGTCACCTGGATACTAAAGTCGTATGGAGCGCAGACTTAATTGCATCGCCTAGTGTACGAAGAGGCTAAGGCCGAGACTCCACCAAAGCTGTGCAAGTCGAGACGTGTTTTGAACAACCAATAGAATTGCGTTGCGGAGTGGAGCTGTGTTAATAACGCAATTCTATTGGTTTTTCAAAACATTCTCGACTCCGCACAGCTCGACACAGCTTTGGTGGAGTTTCGGCCTAATAGTTCAGACTGGTATCGGTACAGAAAAACATCAACTCAAAGCTGGAACCTAATATCATCTAGCTTACGTGCGTCGTATATACGTGTTCTATACACAAAAGGAAGGGAGTAGAATATCCAAAAACATTTTTGTGTTCGCCAAATGAGCCCAGTTAACCAGTGCCCGACGTTGTTTTTTTCAACTAACAGAAATAAATATGACGTATGATTTAATCGAAGGAATTTCATGAACAATCCAAAGTCCAGGAAGTCATATCATTGCAGCATGCAATACCATCATCATACTACAAATATTTTATGATCTTAAACTTCTTTGAAACAATGACCAATGAGTCAGGAGCACAAACATTAATTTGCCCGTATGAGTTCACTTAGTACTCCATGTTTTAACGATGCAACTGTGACGCAAAATCTTCCACTAATAGTACGAGATCCGGTAGAAGAAATATATACCCTCATCTGTTATTTGAAAATGGCATATGATACACGCTAGATACTCTAAACGACAATATTTTGGTGATAGGTTGTCGGCCTGAATCGCGTACCGTCAATGTTAATTCATAAAAATTGTCCTCAAAAATTTTCGTTCCACTTCCCTCATCTGTTATTTAGAAAAATCAAGCATTAGCTGATAGAATATACCTTAAGGAATCTAAAAAATATAGGTTGTCGGTGTCTAACCCTGTCCTTCTAATTAGTTGTCGGGTTTAAACTGGTGAGTTACCGTTGATAATATACCCTCATCTGTTATTTAATTGAATCAGATATCAAATGATAGATTATTTTATTCTGAATCCAACAGTATTTAGTTGTCGAAGCAAAACTGTGGCTGAATTTCGGTTGTCTAAATTTTAATCGTAAAATTTGTTCCCTAAGCGTTGAAGAACAAAAGACAAGATAATGATGCAGGTGTGCAGATCTGCACACATGCAATATATGTTTTTTGTTACTAACATTATGAAGTTGAATGCTTCGGAATAGGAACATTAGAGACAGAGTAGTTACGAAATGTGATTGTTAGGATGAAAAAAGTTAGGAAGAACATTTTCGGGTTTCCAATTATCAGAGTTTAAGTTTTAGGTGAACTTTGGCGCGCCCCTTCCAAACACTTTTCGACCTGTCTGTACAGTTTCGCGCACAACACTTCACACTATTGCTGCGACCTTAGCAGAAAGTGAAACTAGTCTTACAAACACTTTTCGACCTGTCTGGGTGCAGAACTGCACACCTGCATCATTATCTTGTCTTTTGTTCTTCAACGCTTAGGGAACAAATTTTACGATTAAAATTTAGACAACCGAAATACAGCCACAGTTTTGCTTCGGCAACTAAATACTGTTGGATCCAGAATAAAATAACCTATCATTTGATATCTGATTCGATTAAATAACAGATGAGGGTATATTGTCTACGGTAACTCACCTGTTTAAACCCGACAACTAATTAGAAGGACAGGGTTAGACACCGACAACCTATATTTTTTAGATTCCTTAAGGTATATTCTATCAGCTAATGCTTGATTTTTCTAAATAACAGATGAGGGAAGTGGAACGAAAATTTTTGAGGACAATTTTTATGAATTAACATTGACGGTACGCGATTCAGGCCGACAACCTATCACCAAAATATTGTCGTTTAGAGTATCTAGCGTGTATTATATGCCATTTTCAAATAACAGATGAGGGTATATATTTCTTCAATGTATCCTAGACTATAACTACATAGTTAATTAAGCATTGGTTGGTACTGCTGTTTGTACCGAACACTTTAAAATCGGAACTAGAAATACCCTGAATACGTCTGTCATCTCACATTGTCCCGGAGAAAATATTACTTACTAATTTTAGCTACATTCACGGTATTCTAAAAGTTAAAGAAAACCATTTGAAAAAGGATTCTTTCTTTGGTCAAAGAATAAGCCATTCAACGTGGCAATGCTGCCAGTCTTCTGGGCACGTTCCCAGACGGCAGTAATGCGGAGGAGTACTTCGACGCCTTTTAAGTGTCTCCGCCCTTTTTTTTTTGTTTTTTTTTATTTATTTTTAAATATTTATTTTAGTTTATCTTTTGTAAATATTTAGTTAGTAACACTTGTATATTTCTGATTAATTATTGTCATAATTATACTAACATATTACACACAAAAAAAGGATGGATTTTTTAAAATACAAATATTTTACACTTAACCATCCTCCCTCCCAGGGTTAAGCAACTTACAGATCAGATTGATCGATTAAGTACTAAAAAAAAATATTTTTAAATAGAAAAACCTGCCCTATTGAAAGTTTTCTTATGGAAAAGCTAGAAAGAGGAAAACTACCAAGACGAGAACTAGTTCAGACTGGAGCAACTAATAAACTGGTACCCGGTACCACACTGTGTCTAATTTGCGACCACATTTAAGATGACATGGGTTTATTCTGTCTGCACCGATCAGTAATAAAGAAAGAAAGAAAAGAGATTTATTGGAATACACAGGACAGAACAAACAAAAATAACATGAATAAAAACAATAAATTAATAGAAGAAAAACAAAAGGTAAACGCCCACAAAACAAAAAAAAAAAAACAATTTTGTCCTGTGCGAGGCCAAAAGGCTCCCACCTCAGCTTGTGCTGCGACATTTGTCACAGCGCTGGTTTTCTGTTAGGGCCCAAACAGTACTGACCTATCTGCACCGACAACCTTCTAAAAAACACCCAAGACCAAGGAATCTTGTGATGAGTCGATGACACAAAGAAATTGGAATAAAAATTGCAATATGTATCGTTATTCAGCAAAAAAATTGATCTTCTTACCCTATGAAGCCTTAGTAGTCCACGGATCAATTTTCTACTAAGAAACACTACAATGGACGTTTTTCCATTGGCCGGCACGGCACCGGCACCGGCACCGGTGCCGGCGTAGTGCCGGTGCGAGGAAGCAAAAAACCGGCCAAGTGCGTGTCGGGCCACGCACAGTGTAGGGTTCCGTAGTTGCCCATCAAAATACTTATGCGAATTAACTAAACTGATTCGCTGAATTTAATTTTAAAAAGAAGAATTTTCAATATCGGTCCAGGAGTCTTTGAGAAATCGGGGAAAATACATAAAAAAAAAGATTAGGTACGACGAATTTAGAACCTCCCCCTTTTTTTGAAGTAAGTTAAAAATAGTTGACGGTAAAAACCTACCTATCCCCAAAAAACATACCGTAAAAACATACCTAATAAAGCTGTAAAAATAAAGTTGACAAACTTACATTTGCAGTTGAAGAGCATGTTCTCCGATACATTTTGTTTAGGAAAATATGTTATCCAAGTACATTTTATAAGTTGGTCGACTATTACTCGTAAAGTTGTAAAGCCTACTTAGTCATGATAATTTTCTTTTAAACTTCGTTATATATACTACTACTGTGAATTTTTTCACACCCCCAAACATAACCGTTTAGCTGGTAGAGGGGGGGGACACTCGAGTCGAGCAAAATTTAGCACTTTAAAGCTTAATATTACACAAACGAATTTTTTTATCAAAAAATTATTAATGGAAACTATCGATATTTTTTAAAGACCTATTTAATGATACCCCACACGAAGGGGTACGCGAGAAAAAAAAAAAACATCCCCACTTTACGTGTACAGGAGGTACCCTAAAAAAAAATATTTTACGAGATTTTATTTTACCACTTTTTCGGCACAACAAATCCGTATATTTACACCAAATTACAGCTCTCTAGGACTGTGCGTCTCTGAGCTAAACTGCGGACAGACGGACGGACGGACGGACGGACGGACGGACGGAGGGACATGGCGAAACTATAAGGGTTCCTTGTTGACTACGGAACCCTAAAAATGTATGAACGCCGGGCCGGTGCCGGTGCCGTGCCGGCTAATGGAAAACCTCTCACACATGTTATATTATTTTATGCAGATTCATCTTAGCGCAGCAAAAAAATGGAGGATCCCCTGTCTTTACGTAACAGTTATTAAACTAGGTAATTATTTAAGTGTTTTATTAGTGTTTGTTCACGTGAGCAATGCGGTATGTAATTAGTTGTTAATTAACATGGATTTCGATATTATCTTATTTAACTCAAAGGTTGACTGGTAGAGAATGCCTTGTGGCATTAAATCCGCCATGTACAGACTCCAGCCCATCACCCTACCTCAATCTATCAAATTTCTTTAATAGATTTTTTGCCTATCATAATACTGGAAGGTTCGATTGCTAACATTTGGCAGATTGGGGTAGGTCGACCTGCTGGCGTTTGTAAATGTAGTTTAAATAAATAAATAAGACGTTTTTTCCCCTTTGCTCAACTAAACTGCTCAACTGCTCGAAATTGCTCAACTGAGTTGTGCCGTTTACATTCCCCACTGCTCAACTTAGAAACTGCTCTATTTGTATTTTTAAAGTAGCCTGTGCTGCGTGCAGTCGGCTACCAACTTGTACCTTAATGACGGGGCCCCCCTTTAGAGGGCCAAAGCTTGCTGGGGTCGCGGGAGTTACTGAATTACCGTAACCCTGGAACGTAAAGGGCTATTAAAGGACACCGTGGATTTTAGTCAGTGTGAAGCTGACAGTCCCTCCCGCTCTACCCTGGGTGGGAAGACTCATTTGATGATTTTACAACGATAAAAAAAGGTTAAGTTACGATACATAAGTTGAGCATTGGGGATCCCCACAGTTCAACTATTCGCAATTGAGCACTTAAGCTATTGTCAAACAGACAGGCGTGACGAACGCGAAGCGAGGCGTTTAAAAACGCTTCACTTCGCTTTCGGCACGCCTCTCTGTTTGACAATAGCTTCACAGTTGAGCAGTGGGGAAGACTTCCATTTCTTTTAGTTTGCCGCGAGACTAGTTCAGCACTCATTCCGTTCAATGAGTGGTCAGCTTAAACTAGTTGTACTAGTATAGCCGTGTGTACTGTAGACTGTAGGTAATAATGAAATTATCATTTTAATTAAGCACACATATAAACTAGACAATGAACACGTGAGTAATGCTATAAATTAATTCTAAATGACTGTCAATCTTGATAAAAAACGTCCTATATTTTCTTCTCATGACAGTTACATCCGGTCTGTACATAATCTAGAATCTAGATTTGTTATTATTACCTTTTACTAGCAAAATGTCCCGTCTTGGATGGAATTAACTTATAGCATAATCAGCCTTTAATGTTCCTACTGTTTCCCAAGAGTGGGAACTTCTTAGTATAAATTGTGAAGCGAGCCACCACCCCTGATGTGACGACCACGACCACTCTGCCAAGAGTGTAGCGACTAAGAAGAGTGGGAACATTAAAGGCTAAACATTATAGGGACATAGGCCCGCTCTATGTGAGAACAAGAGTGGGCTTCGCAAGCCAAGTGCGGTTTGGTGGATGTCACATGTCATCGATTTATTTGTTCTAGGACATGTCACATCAGTTGGACAGGCCTGTTGGTCTAGTGGTTAGAGACCCTGACTGCTATGCCGAAGGGTGGGTTCGATTCCCACCCAGGAAAAATGTTTGTGTAATGAGCACGATCATTTGTTCTGTGTCTGGGTGTAATTTATCTTTATTATTTATGTATTTAGAAATATATAAGTATGTTTATCAGTTGTCTAGTACCGATTACACAAGCTCTGCTTAGATTGGGACTAGATGGCGTTGTGTGATAGTTGTGTAATATTATTATTACATCCCTCACGATGTTTTCCTTCACCGTTTTGAACGAAATAAATGACATTATCGGGTCACCTCTGCTCTCAATTAAGTTATGAAGAACATTTTTAAAGTCTGCATACTAACGAAATAATTATATTAACAACCAAAGATTTACCCAAATTGGTGCAGCCGTTCCGAAGTGATTTACTTACATTAATTATTTTTCTTTTTTTTTAGCTATTACGTTCTTGGTCTTCGTAATTTGATAAAAAACATAGTTGACCCCTACTTTATATTGCCGTAGGTCTTGTCTGTGTTTGAACTCACGACCTACGACAAACAAACCGCTTTACTTTATGTAGCATTACTATATGTAAATTACATCTGCTCTTACAAAATTAAAAGAAATCTTACTGAAAAATCACGAATCTTACTGAAAAAAAAAGGAAAAATGATGTGTTGGTGATATTGCATAAGTTTTTTTTCTAAGAAGTACGTTTACACTTCTTTTTTAATCTATCAATTAGCTCCTGTGTTTTCTTTACTTTGTAGGTGAAGAGACCGTTATTTATTAGGGATTTATTTTATAATGTTTCAATAATATCTTTGTCATTAATCGCCCAGCGGTAACGAAAACAATATCGGATGCTCAGCTTGAAAAAATAAATAAAAGGAAGTATAGAGAGATCATTAAACGAATTATAATTAGTTTCGCATTTAAATATCAATAAAATAATTATTTATCATTAATTCGTTATCTACATAAATTATTTAGTCATTCAATTGACTAGATCATTTTTAAATAACAATCGCCGCTCAGCAAAGAAATTAAATTGATGAATGTGGAGTTAGGAGAATTTTGAGTGACCAATCATTTTGATGCATAATTTACTTTTAAAAAAACATGTAAATAAACCCCACAAAGGGCGTCATTTTATGGGAGAAACTAAGGGTGAATTGCAGTAATAAAATTAATCGCGATCATCATAAATCGCCTGAGCCTATTAACCGAGTTTAAAAGCTGTCATCATTGCTTGGGCATATTGACATTGACAGCTTTTGAACGGTTTAGATCTGTGATGATCGCGATCACTATCACCGTTGCAATTCGTAATTTATTTTTAAAATAAACTGTTACTTAAATAAAACACAACACACATTGCAAACTAACTATTTACTCAAGAGTAAAATAACTACAAAAAAAAAACAGACAACTGAATCGGAAACTCCACCTTTTTCTCGACGAAAAAAAAAAACACTACACTGCATAAAACTGCAATTTCGGCGTCACCCTACTCTTTGGTCTTCAGAACAGCTACTGCAGAGGGCACCACGTCTGCTGGCTGCTGCCGAAACTCCCTGATGGCATTCATAGCCACCTCCCGAGGAATCAGCCGGGCCATGGCAAGTTGGGCCTCTCGCATGGTGATACGCCGGTGACGACGGGCCACCATTTCACACGCCATCTTCACCATCCTACGATATGTTTTATAAATCAGTGGCACAGAATCATTGGAGTTAGCCCGCCTCTTCAACACCTTCTTTACCAATTTGTTGATGTATGCTCGGGAAAATTGCTTGTCGCCCTTCTTTGGTTTCTTTACCTTCGCGGCTGGATCACCTGGCTTCTTTATAGATTTCACCCGCCTTTTCGGCTCGATAACAGGAGCCATTATTTAGAACACTCCAAACTTATCGGTGATGTATTTAATAAACGTAACACTATAATTTGTTGACGATTCTCTCCGTTGTCGTATGACTCAACAAAACCGCAGTTTTGACGGTTTAACGCATGCGCGATATGTCGCGTCGTCCCTTTTACCCCTCTAACGCGACCCCTTTTGCACGTAACGTTCCATTTCGTGAATTTAATGTTTTTATTGACCTAAGTTTTAATAGTTAAAGTAACGATATCTTTAATTATATTTGTTTAGAATTAAAATTAATAATTTGAAAAGTAGCTAGGTATTAAATCTTAATCCTTTTTTAAATAACGCAAGCCGATAAAAAGTAATGTTTTTAACACTTGTTGAATGTTTCCCTCTTGAGCAGAGCGCCCCTACGTAATCGACGGAAAATACGGAACGCGTCGAAAGTACTAGGGTGGCAGAAGCGCGAACAAGTACTGCCAAATTGAAGTTTCCCCATACAATCAGCGCCCCTACGAACTGACGCGAAATACTCCACGCGCTGTCGGTACTAGGTTTGCATAGAAGCGAGAAATTATAATAGACTAGTACCAGACAAGTTTTGCCAACAGCGCCTCTATGAACTGGAGAGTTAAACTGGGCTTGTTGTGTTGAATGTACTAGGAGGGTATAAATTGTTAGGAAGTATTCAGCGGAACACTGGACAGTACTGAGAGGAAAGTTATAGGCCGATAGATAATTGTTAAAGAAAACTAAGACGTAACACGCCCTTCTAAGGTAGATATATCTGTTCATTGTTACATAACAATTAAAACTAGCGGTGGTAATCGAATACTCACATGATAGGCCACAGGGAGGATCTTACCGCAATTACTCCTTGAAAGGCATCGATAACAAAACTATTGTCATATTGATTACTATTGCGTAGACAGGTACGTCATCTTTGAAGTTTACTCCGATTTCATTATGATATCGACGCTAGAAAGCGATTTTGTCGTATCTCGCAAAATGGGATTTTTTTTTTATTGCATATTTGAATTCAGAAAAAAATACTGCGTCGGACAGTCTGATCCATGTTTTCATAGGAGGTTTTTTTTTTTAGATACGACGTGGAATTTTCTTAACTTTTTTATGAAAACATACTTCAAATTGCTGTAAATACCATAAAATCAGCTATTTTACAAAAAGAAATAGATACAACAAAATCAACATCATAATTGTTGTCTAAATTTATTTTTTATTTTTTCAAGATACAGCAATATTGATGCTTCAAATTGAAATACCAATTGCTGTAACTCGCAACTTTAGAACACTATCTTTAGTGTTATCTAATAAATTTCAGTATAAGAAATATGTGTTTCAAAAATTACCTCTCGATTTCAGCTAGTTGACGGGTTATGATTTTTTTAAATAGTTTTTTGGCTCTGGTTTAAAGTTCCACTTTTCGAGATACTACAAGATTGCTTTCTGGCGTCGATATGATTACTATGTCTATGACCAAGATACAGCAATATTGATGACTCAAATTGAAAAACCAATTGCTGTAACTAGCAAAAACTCGTGTTATACCAACTTTAGACCACTAACTTTAGTGTTATCTAATAAATTTCATTATAAGAAATATATGTTCCAAAAATTACCTCTCGATTTCAGCTAGTTTACGAGTTATGAATTTTTTAAATAGTTTTTTGGCTCTGGTGTAAAGTTCCACTTTTCGAGATACTACAAGATTGCTTTCTTGCGTCGATATCCTAATAAATTTTAGTAAGAGCTAAGAAGAATATAAAAAAAAATTAGATGCTGCACTAATTTTGCTGTTTTATATTATTAAAAAAATGAATTTTTTTCGTGGGGAATTATTTTCGTGGCCATCTTACAACAACCCCCATAATCAAGGTCATACATTAACTTGACAATTAATTTGTCAGTATGACATCAAATCTCTTAAGAAAATGCCAGATCATTCCACCTGTCACTACATACAGGGTCTATTTAGCATAATTAACATTGCTAATTAACTTATGCATGCAAGTTAATTTGCACACAATCACCCCTGTACTTCCCGCAGTTGACTGCAACTCAACTGTGTTGTTATTGAGGTTTGGTAGGCAAAGAAAGCAGCTATTCGCTAACAGAATAGTGACCAAAATATGATTCTGAGACTTCGATTTGTCAATTCTTGGCAGCACACAGCCTTTTTTTTATCGCGGTAAAATCATCAAAGGAGTCCTCAAACCCAGGGCAGGGCGGCAGGAACTGTCACACTCGTACTGACTAAAATCCACGGTGTCCTTCAATAGCCCTTTACGTTCCAGGGTCACGGTAATTCGATAAGTCCCGCGACCAGGCAACACCGCCCTAAATAATAAGGAGGACACGGTGGAGCATACGGTGCAGGACTGCCCTGCTTGGGCGGAGCACCGCCGTGTCCTCACGGCGGCGATAGGCGGAGACCTCTCGCGCCCGGCATTGGTTGCGGCCATGCTGCGGGGCGAGACGGAGTGGGAGGCGGTCGCCTCCTTCTGCGAAGCAGTCATGCTCGCGAAGGAGGAGGCGGGCCGCTTGAGGGAGAGGATACCGTCCTCCCTCCGCCCGAGACGCAGTGGTAGATGCCCACGGCGACGGATGTCGCGGGACGATCTCCGGCCACCGTAGGCGCGGGCATGCGGGCGGCGAGTAAAGGGCAACTCGCTGCCCGACCATGGACCATGCCCGGGTCGACGGCGCGTTGTGTCCCACGCGCGCCTCAAAGAGCGTCAGCATAGTGACGGGGCCCCCCTATAGAGGGCCACAGTCCTGCTGGGGTTGCGGGACATACGCATACCGCGACTCCGGCACACAAAAGGCTACCGAAGGACACCGTGGATTTTAGTCAGTACAAGTCTGACAGTCCCTCCCGCCCTGCCCGGGGTTGGAGGACTCATTTGATGATTTTGCCACGTAAAAAAAAAGGCTGTGTGGCCAAAATTCTTGGCAAGAATTGACAAATCGAAGTCTCAGAATCATATTTTGGTCACTATTCTGTTAGCGAATAGCTGCTTTCTTTGCCTACCATACCTCAATAAAAAAAGGGTCACGGTAATTCGATAAGTCCCGCGACCAGGCAACACCGCCTTACCACGATAATAATTATAAACATCTGTTGAACGTTGTTTAAAAAAAAAATTACTGCAAAACGACCGTTATATCAACGTGAAATGTCGTTTTGACGTTGACAGTTTTTTAGACAAGTGTTCAACAAATGTTTATCTTTCTTGTAAAATAGTATTAGTCAAATAATAAATTGAATAAAGTAAATTATTAAGAAAAAAAACCCCGTTTATTAGTCACTGAAACATGTATTGAAAAAGATAAAAGTAGTTATGTTTACAGAGATCACCAAAGTAAAGGAAAGAGTTGGAGTATAATTTGCACTTTTAGACTATACAATCATATTTAATAAAATACAGACAGACAAATGATCAAATAACGAAGTGTGAAAATTAACAGTAACCATGTCATTCATCTGAAAGCTCACAAGATCATTAAATTCGTCCCACCACTAGAAAAGAGGTTATACATAAATATCTAACTGTTCTGCTGTTCCGTAGATAGATGCACACGATTATCTTGCACATTCGTACAGAAAAAAAATACATCGTGGCAATAGTGAGATGCGAGAACTCTTCTCCATGTCTTATTCATAAGGAAATTCTTCGCGCAAAGTAAAATACCCTATATTTTACTGCATAAATTAATTGAAGAATTGTCTGTCAGTTAATTGAAAAATAATGGACACTTATTTTTTGTTTTTTAAATAATTGAATATTGACAAAAGATAAAACGATTCCAAATTCGGGGGCTTGTGACGTCATAACGCTTGTAAACATGTACCGACCAAGTGACGTTTTTTGATAAAGCGCTGTATCTTCATCAATTTTAGTTTACGCAACAATAGAAAAAATACTGGTCTAATATGAGTATTTATGATTTATATAAAAAAAGAGTAAAATAGCCTATTAAGTAGGTATAAGGTAAGAGAAGTGCTGTTAATTATCGAGTAAATCGTGGATGTCGCTGGCACAATAACATGAAGGTCTACTGAGGTGATTATGGAGAATGCAAATGTGTCATGACATAGGAAAGAAGGAGAAAATAGTCCTTTTTACCGATTTTCTTACACAAGGTGACGCAAGTCGACCTTGCGACTTCGGTATACAGGTGACTATCGCAATTCGCAATACATCGATAGAGGTTCGTACACAGCCACGCGTCAATTAATGCCAAAGTCGTAAGGTATCAGATACTTGCGTCGCCTTGTATACGAAGGGGCACTCTCATAGGCCGATGAGACGACAATCCGACACGACCAGAGAGAGATCAGGTGCAGGACCAAGAGGTTTACCCATCAGTGGTAAGTCAGGCTGGTGATGATGAAAGTATCTTAGTGCGCAATTACAGTGGCGCGGGCCGGGCAGCGTGAGAATAATTTCCGCTCACCCGCCCCGCCCTCACTTGGTGCCTTACGGTGCATCCACACCGCAGTTACTTATTGTAGATCAACGTTTCCAAATGTTACTCAGCAACATCCGACAGCAAAAAGTTATTTATTATGACTAAGTGTTGCCGTGTTAGTCAAGCAACGTTGCTCTACAATCGATAACATTGTTAGAAAATGTTACCTCCACAACGCGAACAAAATATCGTGCACTCGATTAGTGTCGAAAGTTATTCTTTGTTACATTTTGTTTATTTATGTTGTTGTCGGTATGGACGCGTGAGTAACAATCAGCAAGCAATAACAAGGAGCCACATTTGTTACAGATAGTTACCTAATGTTACCGTGTTGCATTTTGTTGCTCCACAAATGTTAACTGCGGTGCGGATGCACGGTTAGTCGAAAACTATGTGTTTGCGTTACCCACCAGCGAGTTCCGCTACCTGCCCCACTGCCACTGTAATTTACACACTTACTTTAGTTCGAATTTCAGTTACTTGACATGCTGACGGTACGCACAGTCCCTTCACAAGGTTGCCACCGAGGTTAACGACCGTTGTGTTCGATGACGCTAAAGGGTTTCGCGTAGAGATGTGCCGTTGCCGGCAATATTGCCCAAGGTGGGAATATAGGTGGAAATATTGCCGGCAATATTGCCGGGAGTGGTAATATTTGGGAATATTGCTTAATTTTAAGTCAAATTGAGTGCGAAAACTATGTAACACACTTAAAATTAGCATTTACAGATCATGGTATACATTATATACAAAAAAAAAATTTTTTTTTGTAAAATTGCCAAAATTGCCGGCAATTTTGGCAATATTCCCGGTATTTTACCGGCAATATTGCCCATTGTTGCCGCACACGACTGTGAATATAAGAAATTACACATACATTTTAAGATAAGAATTGACGATCATTGTATATTGAATAAATATTGAATAAAAAGGCATAAATTCGAATAATTTATTTTAATGTTGTAGTTTAATCTAGTCAACGAATGCTCAAAGCATAGAGGGAAATTCTAGAAACACATTTTTTACAACGTAACTTTGTTTGGACTAGTTAGGAGGTGAACACATCAAAACCATGAGCTCTGGGGGGGGGGTTGAAGGTACAGTCAGCATCGAAAGTTGCTGACCACATTCAGATTTTCAAAATCGCTGTACACCCTATTAATACGTAATAATACGGTATACAGCGATTTTGAAAATCTGAATGTGTTCAGCAACTTTTGATGCTGACTGTACCATTTTTTGGTGTTTCGCTTACATCTCGGAAAACCATGCGTTCTAGCAGCATAGCGTGTGTGAACAAAATAAAAAATTAAATCAATTTTCCGTAAGTTTTACTCAGTAAGAATTTCAATATCTTGTAAGTTTTCGAGTTTTCATAGTTTTCGAGGTATCCGCTTTTGAAAGTCTGTAATTTAGGGGAAAAAACATTTTTAGTTTCGCGCATTTGGAAAGTTGTATTTGATAACGCCATAGATCCAGAAAGCAGTAGCAGTTGATTCAGACCCTCCCTTCACCACCTGCGATGAACAGAGCCAGCATGCTGCATCTTGAGGTGATATGGGCCTCCAGATCTTTATATGGAGGCCCACGGACATTGAGAGAGACCCCTTCGGGTATCTCTCAATGTCCACCAGGTATAAGTAGTTCTTAAATACGGTGACCACCATCAAGCTTGATATGTCTTGTCTTCCCCCACCGAGGAAGCAGTAAAAATTAGCTTAGAAACTCATTTAAATTATACTAGGTACTTACAGACTAGGTAGGACTGTACTATGTAGGAGGAAATCCGCACCCATAAGAGATGCGGAAAAACTATCTTTGTAAACTTTAGTTCTTTTTTGTTGTAAACAATTTTCGTATAGGTAGGTATTAATTTTTGGTCAAGTGTGAGTTGCCCACAAAAATACACGAAGGAGTAGGTACTACAGGGAGAGCCTGAAAAGACTGCTGCTGCTTTCTGGATTTATGGAAATATTAAAAAGACTTTCCGAATGCAAAAAGGTAAATATGGTTTTTTGAAAACTATACAAGATATTGAAATGGTTACTAAATAAAACTTATAGGAAATTTATTCAGCCTTTGTTTTATTCATACAAACCATGCCGCTAGGAGGCATGGTTTCCGAGTTATAAGTGAAAAATCAAAAAATGGAACCTTTAAACCCCCCTCCCCCACAGCTCAAGGGCTAGTGGCGGGGACTTTTGATAATTATATTCACCTCCTAACTAGTTCAAACAAAGTAACGTAGTCCAAAATCGTGTTCCAAGAATTTCCCTCTATAACTGTTCGTTGAGTGGGCTACTAGTTTTTCATGCAAAATCACATAGCAAAAACAACGAGTTTATGTACCTATACAATTTGGAAGTATAAATCTCTGTCAAAACTACAAATAATCAACAAAAATAACATTATTTTAATGCATTTGTTTTGGTAATTCTTACATAATCAGTAAATCACCGTTTAGAGTAACAACTTAGTAGTTTTTATAAGGCGGACTTAATGCCGCAACGTATTATCTACAGTAATATAAACTGCACCTGCAGTAATAATAAAATATACTGGTGTTATTTGACTGGCAACTTTGGCAATATTGCCAAAGTTGCCGGCAATTTTGGTATTTTACCGGCAGTGGCAATATTGGGAATATTGCCGGCAGTGGGAATATTGCCATCAGGCACATCTCTAGTTTCGCGATATCGTCACATGTAAACAAATGATAATGTCATTGGAGAATTCTGAGCAATTTCATCAGTTCCAAGATGGTACCGAGGTCCGGAATTTTGGATGCGGGTGAAATTTCCGTTTAATGAATCATTTCATGAAAAGCTCAATAAAATATCGGATTTTTTGGGATGATAAAATTGATGACCAAGTCCTTTTGTTTATGATCAGTGGTTATGACTGTAGGTACATCTGAATTAATGAATACAAGTAAGTAGAACCGCGGAATATTATTTTACTTCTTCCTTATTGTTTTAAAGTTAACATGAGAAAATCTCCTCTAAGTACATAAAATTAATTATGAAACAAATTCGTTTTCAGCCATTACTTGCTTGCTTAGATCTTTCAAAGTTTTCAACGGATTTAAATAAGGTTTTCATCTAAACCCTAAAAGAAACTAGGTACCTATAGCAATAAATTGATGATTTTTTTAAGCATAAACATTGCTGAAAAAATCTGAAATCCTTTTAATTTTAACCTGACAGTGCCAGCAACAACAAAACTAAAACTAAATTATCCTGCTTCAGTAAAATCCTTTGCTTCTCTGGATGACGAGTGACGTCACAAGAAACCAGTTTACGGACTACACTCGCCAAAACCCAAAGCTGAACTCCTCAAGGTTATTTATAAAATAAATATATAAAAGTAAAACTAACAGGTAATTTCTCCAAATCGATTTATAGAATGGGGAACTTTAAATAAACATGTGACTCATAGAAATAACTTAATGTTATGTAAATTATAAGAGAAAGGCATTTTGTTTATAATAATGAGGGATTCCCCGCAACTATAGAGGTCGCTTGCTATGCAAAAATACAATAGTTTTTTTTTCTAATTAGTCTATTAAGGACTCCCGTGAGACAGAAAGAAAACATCACACTTTCCTCGAGCGAACCTGCACTTTTTTTTGTCCATATTTTATTATCCTGTATCACGGGTATGGATTCCCGAGTTGATTGACTACAGCACAAATGTTTTTTTTTTATCAGGTAATGACCACTCTTACAAATACATATAAAAGCTGGTTGGACCCGTCAAGAAGAATCTGAACCAGTGTCTGAATGCCCTTTCGATGGTGTGATCGCTTTCAAAATGATGGTCGCGTCCACTTTAATATTGGTGTAATACAGACATCGTCGCTACACTTTTTTATTGTGGTATCACCAAAATCATAAAACCCGAGAGGAGTGGAATGGACATTCACTCAAACTGACCAAAAATCCCTTCAATTGTCTCTTACGTTCTAGCTTAGGGCCACGGTATCCTTTTAAGACAGTCCCGCTATTCACCATTTATCATACTTGGGTTGGAACTCTACTATTTTCTCATCATCATCCTTTAGCAGTCCACTGTTGGACATAGGCCTCTCCAATCGCACGCCATTTCACTCGATCATCGGCTACTCTCATCCAGCTGTTACCTTGGCCACCTTTCAAAGGTCGTCGCTCCACCATACCTGAGGGCGTCCCACCTAACGTTTTATTTGCCGATTCGCGGTCTCCACTCGAGAAGACCTCTGCCCCAAAGGTCATAGTTTCTTTGACTAATATGGCTAAATCTGATACTGATGTCTATGGAAGAAAAAACTAATTAAGGGAACAGTGTATAAGACGGCTGGGACGCGATGTATGATGGCAAACCAAACACTTACGGAAAACTTAACACAATACTAACGTAGAGCAAGCGCCAACAAGACGCCATTTGTTAATGGCCGCTTGCAAAATATGACGTCCTGATGGCGCTTGCGCTACGTTAGTGTTGTCTTTATCTTTATCTTTACATAATTATGTATAATAAAATCGTAGAGCTGTCATTCCTGTACATTGAATATTTTTTTCTTTTTGTATTTTTTTCGAGATAAGGGATCGGTTCTGATGACAGATCAACTTTTTTTTTTCGATTTTTTTTTTTGCTTTGGTCTATCTCCGAAACTACTGTAAAGTTGTCGATCAAATTTTCCTCAAATATTCCTAATAATATGCCTCTGTTCATAGGCTATGTATTATTACGCTATTTTCCCTGGGAGATAAGCAATTTTGAATTAAGTTGTTTTTCAATGTTTGTTTTGAGTTGGAAGCTAAACCACTGGATATTATTTATTCAATTTTTCCTCAAATATTCCTTAAACTGCGCTTCAATTAATAGGGTATGTATAATTACGCTATTCCCCTTGGGGGATTAGCAATGTTACGATATGTTGATTTTTAGTCATTGTTGACATTTGTATAAGAACCGCTATTTAAATATAACTGTCAGCGAACCAGCCAGTCTGGTTAGTAACCTGCTTGCCTTACGTGCAAAGGGTCTCGGGATCAAATCTTGGTTATTTCTTTTTCACTTTTTGTGGTTCTTTTTTTTTTTTGTTTTTATGTATCCTGTGGGAGTTTCAAATAATTAAAAACAATTTTATGCATACTTTTATTTCAATATTATTTGCTATTTTATTTTTTTCTAATATTTTTTAGTAGTTGTCTAGGATAAATCTGCGCTGATTTAAATTGTAGGTAGGTAACTTGGATATTATTTAAACCGTAATTTATTGTTTCGAGGTGTAGGAATTTTAAAGATTTGAAAACAAACAAATCTTTCTATTACTTTGTGTTTAATTTATTTTTGTTTAATCGCGAATCAGACAAAATAGTTCATTAATTGTCGATAGATGGTGCTTTTATTTGAGATAATTTCTGAATCGCGGTGTTAAGATTCGCACGCCGATACATAAGTACTGTGGATGTATAAATTTTCGGCAACTCAGTACCCTTAGCACGAATTTTCAGTATTTGAGACGTAAAGTAAACTGGAACTTTGACAATTTTCAATGAAAAAATTAGTTCCTTCTTCGCACACCAGAGGCGCTGTTCCATTTTTTCATACAAGAAACGCTGTAAATACTGGAAAGACGCAGTAAAGTAAAAGAGTGAAAACTCGTGCTAAGGGTACTGATCAACAAACGGCAACCCTCTCCTCTTGCCACTATTGTAACGGGTCCTAGGGAGTAAGCACTGCATCTGTGGATAATAAACGTGGCTTGGGGTCATCAAACTGCTGGATCAGTGATCCACATCCACACCTATGAGTTCAAAACTTGACCTGGCTGTTTCAATTTCCCCCATCAAACACCTTGGGAGGAAGCCCAGGTAGTAGGTACCTACGTAGGTATGACATTATTGATCTAAACTAATATTATGAATGCAAGTATGTTTGTTTTTTACCTTTTCACGCAAACTACCTACTGAATCGATCGTCCCAAAATTTTGCATATACGTTGTCAGGAGTATAGACACGGATATTGGGTCTTTCATCCCGAAAAATAGAAGAGAGCTGTTGCCGAGAAAAAAAGAACAAATACGTTCATATTCCAGATGGCGCCACTTACATGATCCGTATTGTTTCTCAAATTCGAAATTAACGCAAGCGAAGCCGCGGGCAAACACTAGTGTTAAATATGCCTAAAGAGTGTATGTCCCCATAATACCTGACGTCTCCGTAATAAACACTGTTCCCCTATAATATTGACAGCTCACTCAAAAATCTATTAATAAAAACTTAATTATCATCTTGGAACACTTCCACATCAGTGAAAGTGTCAACCCATTGACATGCCTGACGTCATAGCTATTCATAAACATCCAAATATAAACATTATTGTCATCAATACAGTAGTTCCCGAAGACAGACAGACATACGCACAAAAAGTTATAATGCATCATCATATCACCTACTTTTCAAGTCATTGACCCGTCAGGTGAGTCAATGTTTGTGGGCGGGGCCAATCTGCGAAAGAAGAATCATCTGGCAATGCTTTATGCCTAAACATTTGCGGTTTAGGGTATTTCTTTTCCGTTCCGCCGCTACCTGTGGTATATTTCTGTTTTTGGTTGTTTTTTTTTTAAGGTTATTTATAAAACGGCTTGCGGTTTCGGCCTAAAAATAGGGTAAACGCCCAGTCATTGGACACTTAAGGACCTTCTATAGATGAAAAATTATTTTTGGACACATTTATGAAGTTACAAGCTAGAATCGTTATTATTTTGCTTATTCAATGTGTATGTTAACATAATTTGCTATTAAAAATTATATTTTAAAGCACATACATATACACACATAACAAAAAATCCTGTTAAAAAAAAAGTACCCAAATATATAGTCATTGGACAGAGTTTCTATTGTTGGACAGTCTATACTAGTTAATGGACAGCACAATTTAGCTCATTAATGTTCAAAAGAAGATTAATACGCTAAGTTGTGCCCCTTCATTATTCGCTATTTTAACTATTTATTTTTATTAATCGTTAAAATAGCGAATAATAAAGGGGAAACTTATAAACAACATTTTTTATCTACATATCTCTTAGATTCTAAGACTTAGAAGAAACATTAATAATCACAGTTGCTTTCAAAACTATTCCGTCTTAGCAGCTCTAATGTAATACAAAAAAAATGCTTTCTTGTAAGCATCAACAAAATAAGATACCTCTTATAAAATTCACATCAAACAAAAAAATTACCTGAGTTCTATATTTTCTCAATCAGCACTGAATGTTATTAAGCATATTTTTTGTCGAATCGTAGTCTTTCTTTTTCCCCTTGGGCATCTTTGATTTACTTCTAAGCACTGTTATCAGACAGTACCGTTAGTTAGGTAGGTTTTAGTTTAGACAAGGTGTCCAATGACTAATTTTAATCTTATTAGTCATCGGTCTTTGGACAGGGTGTCCAATATCTGATTTTAATGTTAAAATTAGTCATTGGACACCCTGTCCAAAGACTAGTAGAAGGTGCCTAAGAGCAACACTATTAAAAATGGTTCCTTTAGCCTAAAGTTATACGCAGTAGAGTCCAAAATAATTTCAATTATTTTTAATTTAAAAATTGCAGTTATTGGACGCTTGTCCAATAATTAGATTTTAATCAAAAAAGTTTTCAGTTATTGGACATTACATAATAACCTAAAAAACGTATTTGACTGTATGTAATCATATTAAAATCAGTACAGAATACCATTATGCATTACTGTGCAAACTGCTAAGAACATAGGACTGTCAGGTAGAATATAAATCGTTAAAACATGTAGTAGTTAAACTTACCAAATTCTTTATTTCTCATTAGAATTACCGGTAACCGTCCGGACGCCGAGACAATTAATTAATTTTGACCAATTACTGCCATCTATTAGAAATGTTTTAAACTTTTAAGTATCACCAATAAACGGAGTACATAAAGAGTCAGTTGCATTGTTAGACTCTTGAATCATAACTTTAATAAAAACGATTAAAGGGAGTTCTGTCCAATAACTGATAGTGTCCAATGACTGGTAGTTTACCCTAGTCCATGCAGACCAATTAACATAATGTTATTTACATAATTTTGGTGGATATTGGATTTTTCTGAGTCCCAAATGGAAAAAAACATGGTATCTTCTAATGCTAATAAAAAGGCTAATTTTAAATAAGTTCATTCGTTTTCAAAATATCAGCTCATTCACTTTACAGCGAGCTAGTTGCGTAGAAACACAACAGGTTTATTTTTAAGGGCTGTTACTTCACAAATTCTTTGCGTACCAGGGTTTCAGTGTTTTAGACAGTCACTTGATGGCACTTGACATAAAATTCTATAGCTTCCTTCAGCTAATCAGGTTTCAAGCTAATTCCCTCGAACATTAATTAAAAAAAAAACAGACTTGAGTTACTTGTCTCCTCTGTGCGATCAACGGTGAAAGCACTTAATCTTTGCGGTTCGTGATTTGTCTGCAGTCTACCTGCGCCTGACCTTGGTCAGGGCAGCGCACGCGAAAGCAACGAGGCGCTGTGATTGGCTGGATTTTGACAGACTGAGAACGCCTTTTTATTGCGGTATATCTCTGGTGACTTTCGGGGGTAAAGAATGTTACAGTAGAAAGTCTATTTTCTTGAATAACTTGGAAGCTATTTATTTTAAAACTAGCTGTTGCCAGCGGTTTCACCCGCTGCAACTCGAAAATTATCCCACGGGAACATAAAATCGGGATAAAAACTATCCTATGTGTTAATCCAGGTTATAAACTATCTGTATACCAAATTTTAGCCAAATCCGTTCAGTGGTTTTTGCGTGAAAGAGTAACAAACATCCATACATCCATACATCCATACATCCATACATCCATACATCCATACTTACAAACTTTCGCCTTTATAATATTAGTAGGATTACAAAAGAATAGTAGATTGTTATACAAGGGTGGAAAGAAATCAATTCCCATACGAGGTATTTAGACGCACGAGCGAAGCGAGGGCGGGTATAGTCCGAGTGGGAATTGATGACTTTCACCCGTGTTAAACACTCTACTTTTCATTTCAAATATAAGGAAAGTAAAAAATAGTAGTTTTTCTAAAATATTTATTGATAGTAATAACATGAGTAGTACCTATTTAATAGTCTTTATCTACTCTCATATCGTAAAATTCGAAATACAAAACTCAAAACGAGTTTATAATGACATACTTTATACCATAGAGTATCGTAATGAAATTAAAAAATTTAATTATAACACTGTTTCTCTAACAAAACAATGTTATAATTTAATTTTTTTTCATTATAACACAGATTACTGATCATAGATACATTTATTTTATTTTTTATCTGTGGCTGCGCGCGCTTTAAATGGGAATGTTAGAATTTTGACGTTTGTATTTTGGTGGATGAATATTAGTGTTTATTAATTTTTATGTTTTATTTGATATGTTCGCGTTCAATGAGAGTAGATAAAGTAGTGTATGAAACTGTACATAACTAGGTATTATACCACTCGTGTGATACTATTAAAAAACTCGCTTCGCTCGTTTTTTAAACTCACACTCGTGTATAATACCCCTCATTATGTAGCAGTTACATAAACTACTATTTTAAATTTAAATTTCAAATATGGAACACACCACCCGCGTCACCGCCGCGGGCCATCCCACTTTAATAGGTATTTTTTTTAATTCAACATTGGCCGTATACACTCACAAGACCGCAGCATTTTTTTTTAATCGATATTTTTCTTAATTACTTATGTAAAAAAAAATTATAGCCGACTAAATAACCAATTTTAGTTCTATTTTTAAAATTCATTCCCGCCCCAGGGAGGGAAGCAATTACTATGAGTCTTTCCCACCCAAGGGAGGGAAGCATCGTTTTCGACCCGCTGCTCTGATCAAACAAACACTACTTTCCGAGTATGAGAAATGAAAATACATTTAAGATCTTCTCAACAAGACCTTTAATTTGATATGTCACACGATGCAGTTTTAATTTTTTTTTTTATATTTCCCCTTCCCCCCATAAAATAACCACCCGTATGCAGATTTCATCTATTCACGTCACACCTCTGTGCTTGGGTCACAGGAATTGATAAGTCATGTGTACAAAATTTCAACTTAATCGGTCTAGTAGATTCGGAGATAAATTGACTGTAAGCGGCAGACAGACGGACACACGAGTGATCCTTTATGGGTTCCGTTTTTGTATTCGGACGTACGGAACCTTAAACATTTTAAATTAGAGAGTAAAATTATAAATTCTGGACTTTCAATAAAAAAAACAAAATTCAGAAGAAGGTACTGATCAAAGCCCCCATAATTCGACCGTCGACGTATCAAAATTATGGCTTTTTCCCAAAAAAAGAAGGCGTTGCCTTTAATCACCATAGTGGGTAGTCAGGTTAGTGACCGCAAAGTTACTCTCACGTAAAAGGCTTCCGTATAAAATCGAAATAAGTAATGTAAACCGATACCTAATCAACAAGAGGTTCATTGTTCTTGCCGATCTTCTGGGTTAAGCCACGCTTGCCGAGGTTGGTCTGTGGATGGATGACCACATAGCGTGTTTCCGTCGTGGCTCAGAAAGCACGTAAAGCCGCTGATCCCGGCTATCATTTGTAGATCTTTGACAGTCGTTACTGTTAGTCAGAAGCTCTAAAGTCTGACAACCAGTCTTACCATGGGATAGCGTATTACTCATTTACTGGGTTGTGGAGGTCCGATAGACAGTCGCTCCAAGTAAAATACTGACATTCAGCTGCATCCGATTCGACTGGAAGCCGACCCCAATATAGTCGGCAAAAGGCTAGGCAGATTTTGGAATGAGTTACATCGCAACACATACAATTTTAATGGCTTTATCATCTTCCTGGTCTTATCCCATTCTACTTGGGCTCGGCGCAACACGTTTTCTTCTTCCATTCTGGGACTGTCAGACGTCACGTCATCATTTACGCATATTTTTTTTTTAAGAAATAGTTGTTTCACCAACTTCCTGGGACAGGTAGAGTGCAGACAGGAAGCCTGTCTGCACTCTGCAACCTGTGACTATTTGGGGTCGGCGCAACTCATTTTCTTCTTTTTCTTCTTCCATTCTGGGACTGTCAGACTTCACGTCACCATTTATGTGCGTATATACATTTTTTTTGCAAAAAAAATAATTATGTCTAGCCATGGTAACCATTTCCGCTGACGCTACGAATTAATTATTATGACCAATTGTTATTTCATTTAGATAACAATTAATTGCTACATTTGCGTCATTATAGTTTTATCATTATTTTAGTAAAATAAACGGGAACTTTGAAGTTATGGAAGAAATTAGTTTCACGGTTAAATGGGAGCTTTGATGTTAATTTGATGAAAAAATCCGGGTCGTACAAAAGCGCTTATTTTATTTACCGCCGTACATACTTCAAGTATGCTGTAAGGTAAAATCAATGACAATATTTGGGTAAAATATTTGGTACGAAGAAAGTACGTGTGCTGGTTCACGAAAACAATAGTTACAGTAATTGTGATTTTCATTTTCTTTTCCAAAAAAGAACTTTTAGTGCATTGTCACCATTTTTAAGCCAAAAGCCCAAGTGAGTCGATAATAGATAAAGCACAAAATTAATTCTTCTTTTTCGTAAAAACTGATAGACACATATTGTTGAGAATATTTTTGGCATATTTTTGGCTTTCTTCTTAGGCTGAATGCCAAAATACGTGCATCTATTGTTACTTTTAAGCAAGATGTTGATGGATCGTTTACGAAAGTTTGAAAATAGAAGTCTTCATTTTATCCGCCATTTTTCATGACTTTATGTGGCTTTTAGCCAATAACACACGCAATCTTCTCTTTCTATAGATTTTCTATGATGTCTTAGTGTCAATGGGCAGTAAATAGTTCCGTACTCCGGTCAATAATCTCTCTGCCAAGCACAAAGCGTAGCAAGACCAGGGGCCGTATTCCAAAGTCTTAAAACTAGGCTTGTTCCAGTGAGTGAACGAGATGGCGCTGGACGACTTGTATAGCTCTGTCACTTTCACTCGCCGGAACAAGCCTGGTTTTAAGACGTTGTAATACGGCCGCAGATGACCTACCATGATGTCTTAAAGCGTGAGTAGTTACGCTCAGGCCGCTCAGGGAACGAGATGGCGCTAGACGACTTGTGTAGCTCTGTCTCTTTCCCACAGCCTAAAGACTCACGTTTTAAGACGTCGTGGTAGGCCACCTGATCTAAAGGGGGCAAGACTTATCAGCGAGGCTCATTTCTTTAAGGGCCTTTTTATTAATGTGTCTTGACCGAATGCTGCTCTGAGCGGTAACTTAGCGCTGGGCCGCGAACGGTAAGATCATATATAGAAATGTTTAAAATACCCCATGAGTAGCCGTCAGTGGCGAATTTGCGATATATTATATTCCCTGGAAATATTGGCTTTAAATCTTTTGGAATTATTGCAAACATAAACTCACACCTTTTTCACAAGAGGGCAGAAGCCACAGGAACCCACCTGCACACACACGCACTCTTTACCTCTGCCTTCCTATTAGAGATTCCAACTTACAACCTCGGGGATAAAGGATCAGGCATTAACCTCTGGGCCATGACGACTACTACACACGTACTTTACAAGCTGTATCATACGTACGGTATTAAATCAATAGACCAATAATTTATCCATCCTCGAGTGACGTCATTTATTCAGATTTGCAGTCCGTAATCAATGGATATAAAACAATTGACGTACGAATAGAAAAAAAAGGTTGCACTCCAGGAGTGCCGGTAGAAGTGAAAACTTTTTTGTTACTATGTTTTATTTTAAAACTGGAGTAGTAC
This sequence comes from Agrotis clavis, assembly GCA_954870645.1. Lineage (NCBI taxonomy): Eukaryota > Metazoa > Arthropoda > Insecta > Lepidoptera > Noctuidae > Agrotis > Agrotis clavis. The sequence goes on along the minus strand of OX940939.1, from coordinate 8,443,403 downwards.
AGATATGAAATTAACTAATTTGAATGACGTCTTACTCATTTTCGATCAGGGTCACGTGACCCTGACGCGAGTTTTAAATTTTTTACCCATTACAGAAAAAGTGTACAACGCCGCTAAAGAAGTTTTCACTTCAAAAAGTGGATCATTCACAAATACGTCACTGCTCGTTTATTGTGTGCAAAAAAATGTAAATAATAGATCCGTCGATAATTTGATGAATGATGGTCATGACAATGCAAAAATTCTAATAAAAGAGATATATTTTTTGTGGTGTAGTTGGTAATAGATTCAGTGTTTTTAAATTGATGTTTTAAAAATAGATTTTGTCTTGCGTGGTCACTTAGAAACATTGACACAGCATTTTTTTTAAGAATCATACAACTAAAACATTTGTGTAAGAATTCAAGATAATTATAAGAAAGCTGCGCAGCGTGAAGCGCGGGTCCTATCGCCGCACCTGAACAAAAATGTCAAACAATAACCTACAACTGCATGCAAGTAGTTGTTCCAGGTCTGTGTATTCTATGTTTGCTAAAAGCACCATGACACAGGAGAAATTCTAGTGTGGAACAGCGGTAAAAAAAATACAACTTATGACTTCTGTTTGGAAACTAAATTCTGCTGCCCTGTGACGGATGAGACTATAACATTTTTTGACTGATTAAAAACTAACTTTGTAGTGTCTGTTTCATGACCGCGGTGCCGTTTTAAGACAGTCTCGCGACGCTAAGCGCAACATCTTTTTTTATATACGTAGTAAATTGAGTTTCAGGAAAAATTAAAAACTTTGTTTAGGGGCGTACACTTAGTAACGTTATTGCGTCATCTTTTTCTAAGGAGTCCGGTAATAAATAAAATTATGATATGAAGGATTGAATGAGTGAATGAAAGATTGATTCAACCTTGACATAAGAGTTGACCGAGTGCTGTTGACCGATATTTGCGCGCGATCTTGAATGTTGAATACAATACTCGTAGACTGGAGTGAACAGTGAAGGTCCCTGCAACAGTTAGAATTTAATCGGCAATAAAAAAATAAAAAGTACCTATATACTTAAGTGAATTATGCGTAAGTCGCCAACACACTTTTTTTTAATCGTAGTAAAATCATCAAATAAGTCCTCCAGTGTGGGACGGGAGGGACTATCAGTCTGGTACTGACTAAAATCCATGGTGATCCTTTCTTTCCCTGGTAACCCCTGATAGCCCGTTACATTCCAGGGTTACGCGGGTTACCTGATGAGGCAGTCCCGCGACCACCAATGGAATAAATAATTTATAAGTAATTTCTGTATGTGACATGGCCGCAGAAACAATTGAACGTCAGTCTGTTTGTGGAAACAACCCATTGTCACAGCGACAATGTGTTTATTGAAATAGTGTCAGTTGAAATGATATTTCCAGTAGTCCGGCAATGTGAGGCTTATGTTATTTGTGCAGTTAGTAACTGGGAAAGCATCGTATCGTGTGGTTTTCGGTACATGAAGTACCTGACTAACGGCTTTACCCGTTTGAAGCCAGATCACGAGTTTTCACGTTTTGTAGTATTTGTCCTCCGACTTTAACGTTAAAGAAGGGACTTTAGCCGTGGCTCCGGAACATAAAGGGCTATTGAAGGACACCGTGGATTTTAGTCAGTACAAGTCTGACAGTCCCTCCCGCCCTGCCCGGGGTGGGAGAGCTCATTAAATTTGGTGATTAAAAAAAGACCCGAACCGATGGGCGGTCGGTTTTCAGTATGATGTAATTTATTTTGTCAATACTGGCTGCGCTGTGTGTAAGTAGCGGCAGAGAGTTAGATTCCCGTACGCAGTAAAAATTCGGATGGCTTCTATATTTTTTAGTCTGTGTCTGCCTTGTTCTTATGTTATTTTAAATGTTTCTTAACGCACCCATTTAAGAGTAGTTCTAAAAAAACTGTGAAAAACGGGGATAGATAAAAAACAAACAAGAACTCCAAATATTCAGGAATTCTTTTAGAGCTGGCATCATCGTTGTAGACACCATTTTGTCTGGCCCCACCCCGCAGTCTGTGTCAAGTGTGAGCACTCGTGTGTTTTTTGACATTTTCCGTACCCCGATCGATGCATGACTAAACTAGTATTTATGGTCATTACCATAAAGACGATTTTAGTCACTATTTCAATCCCCCTAATATGTGGGCCTTGGGCATTTCGTCTTACCCCTATAGTATGTGCCATTTAACACGGCAATAGCGGTCATTGCTCCGACTTTCATCCCGATATCTCAATATTAGCGATACTTCCTCTTCACCCGTACAAATCTGTCGCAAACAGTCGCAAAACTGACATCGCTTGAGTCTCATAATACATAAAAAATTACCACAAAAACAACACAATGCACAACCCAAAATAATAGAAAATCTAGCAAACGTACCCTACGAAATATTTCTTTTTAAATATTGTATTTTCGTTTTTACACAAGTTTATCACACTGAGACAATTTAAAAAAAGTAAATATATTATTATGCATCATATAATTTTGCATTAACGTATAATACAATACTGAGTAAATATAAAGTTAGTGCATATTGTATGGATATAAACACTTATATCCATACAATATGCACTAATACACATTAATATTTATTTGATATCAGGATGGTAAAAACACCTTATTTTTCCTAAAATAAATTACAAAAACTATTTCATCACAGAAAATGCTAATTTAGATCTTATGTCGTTTTTGTTTTTCGAGGTCATCGCGTCAGGGGTGCAGCACCCCCGGCAGCAGCCGCCATTTAGATTTGACATTCCGTGTGGAAGTTCGCTTGCGTTCGGTCTGTGCAAAGACATTACACTAAATACGAGCAATAGACGGGACATCACGAAGAAAGTTGTGATCCAAAACTTTTTACCACTAGGTAAAAAGTCGCTCGGTATAGTAGTCGCGTTGCTATGCAACGCTAGATTGTGCTACTGACACACGGCATCAATAATTTTGTATGACAATTTTCCCAATGCCCGCTCTATAGGTTCTTTTAAATCTCTTTGGGTCTGTGCTATAATTTCTTTGCTTTTAATGTTATCGTTTTTGAGTTTGTTACAGTTTTGTTTTTGTGTTGTTATTGTTACTTCATTTGTTGCTTGTAAAGGAGCATGTAACCAGAAGCTGGAACATCTACTGGTGAAACCAGTAAACGCCGTCGTCGTCCAAACATATTCCAACCTCAAGAAGGTTCGGAATCGATACCGTTCACATCGCCGCCAGCAAAAAGACAGAAGATGATTCTCACCAGCGGAGAACGTTTTATGATTATTAATATTTTTAAATATGTCCAAAACACAAAGCCCGAGGATAAATATTTAACTAACCATGATCTTGTTAAACGTACGTCAGAAATATGTGGGGTGAGTGAGAGATCGATATATCGGGTATTACGTGAATACAGAAATACTCATAAAATAACGCAACCTGAAGGTAAAAGGAGTAGACCAAACGTTCTCCAAAAAGTTGATGATTTTAATAAATCGGCAATAACTAAACTTTTGGAAAAAAAAATAAAAAAAAAGTTTTCATTCAAAATGAGAAATGATCGAGCCCATCAGTATGAAAAACCATTTTTTTTTATTTATTTTTTTCCGAAAGTTTTTGAACAAACATTGATAAGTAACATGGGCTGAGTTACTCCACGACAGGTTTTGCGCTATTAACGTTACACGTTGTATATACATAATTACCTATATGCATTTGATTGATTGATTTGATGCCGCGCATTCCACATTTTTTTATGATGATTCTTTCACAGTCCAGCAGGCTGTCGTTTGTGGAATGCATTGCTTGTATCAGTAAGACAAGCCAAGTCACTGGTTTCTTTTAAAAGCTTATTCTTAAATCATTTCCTTTCTCTCTAATAATACATTATTATTTATATTTATGTATGTATGTGTATTTTATTTTATTATTAATGTTTGTGTGTATTGTATTTATATTATCGGTTATCTATTATTTGATGTGCACCACTGTCTACCCTCATTTTTTTTTAAGATTCTTCAAGTCTATCATAATTGTCTGGAAGATATCGCTATTAGCGATAAGACCGCCGTTGTACCCTTAGTATTAATAAAACTTTTTTTTTTAAAGTACCGACTTCAAAGACAAATACAAAAAAGTGTAAAATAACTTTTCTTTCGGAAGTCGGTGGCTTTTTTTATGTCATTGACTATTGCCACCGGCTTCAGAGAGAAAAGTTATTTTACACTTTTTTGTATTTGTTTTTGAAGTCGGTACTTTAAAAAAAAAATATTTTACCCTTTTTAGTTCAGACATTCAACAAAAATCTTCGTATAATCGGCAACTTTAGAAATTTTTATCCAAGCGAGCAACAAAAACGGATCTATGCGGGCAACGTCACAAGACATCCATTATTATTGTATATTAAAACCTTCCCTAGACTGTAATAAACATTTTTCCGTAAACCGCATGAAAATCGGTTCAGACAAACGCGAGATAATCGTGAACAAACATACAATCGACTTTGAAAATGTACTATGATCCGCGCGCGGACGAAAATACATATGACGGGAAAAGGGCCGTTACCTCTCACTACATCCAACATTTTTTACGACACGCGTAAATTTAAAAGCACACAATTTGATTTCTAGAAATAAAAAATAATAATTTTGAATTAGAGCAACACAAGATTCACAACCTCTGTATGTCAAGCAGGCTGGTACCACGATACTGTAGCGATAGAAGCAACTATCGCTTATTAGTAGTTTTAGGTAACAATAAGTGTCATTATCGCTTAGTGACGAAAAACTTGGTAGGAGGGAGTGAATGACCTCTATTGCCATGTTAAATGGTACATACTATACCTACATGTTTTTTTTCTTATGACCAATTTTATTAACAGTTTTTTCATAAAATATTTTTGAAAAAATATCGTTCAGCATTATACATAGAAATAACTTTTAAACCATACTCTTTTACCCAAAATATCATTTACGAATTTGCCTTGAATCCCTCAGTTTGACAACAGTTTCAAATTGTTCTAATCAAATTTTCATTCCACTAACCCCCACTCACCCTACTCTTTTCTTTCCTTACCCTTTGCGTTCCACCATAAATTGTTCAGACAGTCCCTTGTAACCGTCACGAATTTGGCCTTACTGTTTGCTGACAGCTCCTTGATGCACACCTTGAACACGAAGGACGCCCGCTGATTTTGAACATGGTCCTTGATCGGACGGCGAGCTAGGTACCCATTACTCGCCGTCCACAAGCGCGTGTTAGAAACAGGATGTTTGTGTGATGAATAGAATGTGTATTGGTGGTGGTTTTATTGACCTTAATATAGACTTTATTATCAAGTTTTAGATATCAGGATGGTTAATTTTATTTATTTACTGTATGTAAAGTATCTCTTAGGATTTTTGTACAGGAATGGGTTTATAAAGAAAAGCACAAAATCAAGACTAGGTATTTATTACCAAGCTACCTCCGTTCGCAAACCCTAAGTCCTCGTGGAGAAGAACGGAGAAAGAAACTCCACGGCAGCATAATTATTTTATCAGTACACAGTCACACATTTATAAAAATACATCAAATTCTCATACTTACATTTTCATTGCAGAACAAACAACAATATTTGACTATCAACTGTTTTCGTTCGGAAATCAGTTGATCGTAGTTTTTATATTTCTTTTATTAATTACATAGGAGCAGCTATGTATCATAAATTCATAAATCTAACACGCGCGTCTAGCTTCGCGATCCTCAACGCTCTGAGCTACTCCCACGGCAGCTTGGGCGTGAAGAAGATTGCCTCTGCCTCACGCTAAGACAAATGATGCCCACGTGGTGTCCCAGCAATGGAAACTTTATAGTCAATTATGTTATCGGTCGGTTTTATAGGAGATTACTTTGATAGCCTTTTTATTGGCACTGGATGGCCTAGATACTGCCATGGAATTACGTTATGTAATCTAGGATTAGATAAATGATGGATGTGATTTATTTATAGGATGGAAAAGCAGGTTGTGTTGCTTTGGGGACAGTTGATAGCCGATTGTGGTGTTATAAATAGATTAGTTGTGATCCAGGCTTATTTGTTATCCGTTTCGCACATAACCTGGGCTACTACTATCTTAGCACGAAGCCCGTAGCTTCAGCCAAATTTTCGGGCGGTTCATACTCTTCATCACTTGCGGACTTATGATTAGTTTGTGAAACGAACTAAAAATTTGTGTTAACATAATTAGTTGACCCGATTCCCGAAATGCCCGAAGTGTTGTCAGAACTTAATTTTTTCTAATAAAATTTAAATGGCAATTAAAAACTCACATGGCAATTCTATTCAAGACTATAATAGAGAACCCTACGACCTATTAGTTAGTTTGTCCGTCAACGAATTGAATTCCTAACTGCAGCTTCGACACTAGGGCAACGCTGCCGGGCATGCGGGCGGCGAGTAAAGGGCAACTCGCTGTCCGACCATGGACCATGCCCGGGTCGACGGCGCGTTGTGTTCCACGCGCGCCTCAAAGAGCGTCAACAAAATGGCGGGGCCCCCCCTCTAGAGGGCCAAAGCCTGCCGGGTTCGCGGGACTTATCTCAATACCGTGACCCCGGAACATAAAGGGCTATTGAAGGACACCGTGGATTTTAGTCAGTACAAGTCTGACAGCAAGGGGTGGGAGGACTCATTTGATGATTTTACCACGCAAAAAAAAGGGCAACGCTGCACACAAGGCTTCCTCATATACCTTGAGAACAACCGCATTGGTATCCTTGGAGAATACCAGACCTGGTGCTCTTAAGGCATATCCCTTATTTCTTAGCTCTTTGCGACCAACGGTTTGGGACAAGTATTGTGTAGTGATAGTAAACCGTTTCTTTAAGTGATACTGTAACAATATTGATGTCTCTATCAGAATTATTATGTCACGCGGAAGACTACTGTAGGAATACCGTTAAAGTTATGTCATTTTGTTATAACAATGTACAGTTGTTCTTATAAGTACGTAGTTTTGCTAGCGTCTTCGCCCTCGTGTGTATCAAAAAATATCCCTCTGTACAAACGTGAAAGTCTTGCTGGCTGGCTTTGAAAAGCGTTCTGATCGAAATATCGGAATAAAATGTTCTTATTTTAGTAAAATACTCACTTCTTTGTGAACGTATTTTTAATTGTTGGAATCTAAACAGCGATTCAAAAATAATAAAAATATGAACGTAAAACGCAAAATACAAAACCAGTCCGATCAAAAATAGGCAATTTAGCTAACAACTATGATGAAGCAAATAATTATCCCATCAAAAACATAAATGTGAAATGAGAGCCAAGCTCAATAGTTTTATATTATGCCTTGGTTGTTGACTTCAACGAAAAAAGAAGTGAAATCTAAATGGGTGCCAAGTTCAATGGTCAGTCCTGAAATTTATTTATAACAACATAAACTATATTTCGACTCATCCGAAGAATAAAGTCCGATTTGCAAGATTGATGGTTTTCAGTAGAGCTTGTAGAAGTTGTTAACTTGTGTAACTCTGTGTAACTCTAAAACTACGATACTTGACATTTTGATTTTTTGGTTTGTTATTATATTACCCTAGACTAGTTAAATGACAGGTATTCTGTATTTATAATCCTTTTAATACACGATATAGTGAGTTCCATATCAACATAAGACGTTTTATAGTGAAAGAACGAAGAAAAAAGTGGGTCCGTAGTGAATATTAGACGTTGTTTTACGGAAACGCCTCAACTTTAGTGACGTTCTATATTAACAAGTGTCTTTTTGGTTGGAATGGGACATTCCCTGATGACACCTAATGAGTCCTATCTGACTACCTACCTTGAAATATTTAAGTATAATTTTCGATGTGTTAAATAATTACATTTTCTTAGAGTCAATAAAACTGATATTATTATTTCAAAAGTTTATTATATTTAAAAAAATCTCAAAAATGTAGCTTAACATAACCGTTACGCCTCTTTATTAAACCTTCCTCTGCCTGAAATATAGGAATACCTAATTCAGGCATAGATCATTTTAGTGAACTTGGCTGCGTGCCCTTGTTTAGTCAGAAAGGAGAAACGAGATTTCACATCGCACATTAAAATAAAATTAAACTCTCCATTATTTTCATGACGAAACTTCAGTGCACACCTAGTTGCTTTTCATAACATATGCCTGACAAGAGTTTAAGATGTTTTTAGTATAATAATGTTGACCTTTGTGCTTTTTTGAACGAGAAGAACCGACTCCAAGGGTGAGGACCGAAAACAGAACCAAACCGTACCAAACCATTTAGTTAGGTTCCTATAAATAATGCAGGCCGACCCCAGATAGTAGTCCCGCCAAGTGAGGCTCCGTTAACTTGATTCAGTCTTGCGAAATAATTGAAGGTGTGTAGTGTGAGGGTTCGGCAGTGTTGGCGGAGGCGGGGACTTTGATGCAGGGTGGTCTATGTCAAGTCAACAGAGATGCCTATTACCGTCTTAAATCCTTGGGGTGCCCTGACGTTGACCGTTTTCTTTTGGTTCATACGCGTAAAAAATGGGTTTGTATTATGCAATGTTTAAAATAGAAATGCTGATAGGTATTACCATGGAATTGAAGGAGAGGCAAATCAAAATGGCAAGCATGCAACTTTATGCATGCTTTGCATTCCGATCTACACACGATTAGTCCGTATGCGTACTGGCACTGTATGTTTTGGAGTAGGAAAGTAGCAATAGCAAGGTAGTTTGTGGCGCCTAAAACGAAAAAGGAATCGCAGAGAAATTGTCTACATGAGTTATCGCAGATCGAATGAACAGTGGTAGGAGTTGGCTCTGATAGTTTTAAATAACTGGGGTAGATACTAAATATTATGATGAGAAAATTCTAAGTCCTCATGTTGTATTAATGGTGAAATTTCGAGATTAGAAGGCATTCCAAAGAAAATGTACTAGGTTGATTACTGTAAATATATTCTGCTGTCTGAGTTGACGTGACAACCTGTTTTTAGCTATCACCGATGATTTCTTTGGTGTTATGATCTTCACGTAGAAGTTCTTAGTTTAATATTTCTGCTAATTATTGGCTTATTTCTTCTGCATCAGGATGCAAAGGCCACAAAAAGGACTCATTGATATTTCCTTCTAAATTGACATTTATGAAATAAAATAAAACTGTAAAATAGAATATTCAAGAAATATCATTTATGTGAAGTGCAAGACTTTGCACGTAGGAATTAATTTACCCACTCATAAATACATATTTTTTTATATTTAGCAAACATTTTAAACGAACAACGTCCTAACTGATTTCATTCTACCAGGAACAACGTCCCATCTTAACATGGAACCCATAAATCATATCACTGATTCCGCACAGAAACGTTCTATTTTAAAATAAAACGCTTAGAAGATTATTTAAATTCGTATAACAGCGTCTTAAAAGTTCATGAGTGCCAGTGAATATTTATAAAAATAATCATACCATCGAAAAAAATGCGTTTCTGTACATTTCCGTCGAAAACCGTTATATGTAAACATCGATAGTCCACAACTGTTTACTTAGACTAAAAAGTATATAAACGTGATGTGTGACTTAGACCATACAGTGTATAAAAATAAGATCATGCAACGAAAATATTCACTCTCCAACAAACAATGGCCGATCTGACGAAGAGACGTGGCCCCAGATGCCTGCGTACCGTCACTTATACACTTCGTGCGTTGTTCTGCGGAACGAATTTCAGATGAGACGTTATTCGATTCTATATTTCCGGAACTAAATAAAATATCAAAATTCTAAAAACACACGTTTGTAGAGTTTTAATTGCTTATCTCATTAAGCTATTAAACTGATTTTTGGCCTATGGTCACATCGGACTTTATTCTTCGGATGAGTCGATTTCTTTTTAGAACTAAGGATCATACATGTAGCCTAATTTCTGGCTTGGCTAGTTCTCATATACGAATTGTTCGATGGTTAGTACTACCAGCAAACCAAATTTTCGGAATAATAAAATAAAAATTGACAAGTAAAAGGTTTAGAACTTATGAAGGATATACAATTCGTATATGAGAAATAGCCAAGCCAGAAATTAGGCTACATGTATGATCCTTAGTTATAAAAAGAAATATAGTTTATGTTGTTATAAATAAATTTCAGGACTGACCATTGAACTTGGCACCCATTTAGATTTCACTTCTTTTTTCGTTGAAGTCAACAACCAAGGCATAATATAAAACTATTGAGCTTGGCTCTCATTTCACATTTATGTTTTTGATGGGATATCATTACTTTTTGTACATAAATAATGATCTTACACTAGGTACTGATCGCTAAATAGATTGAAACAATAATTATTATTAAATCCCAGTTAATAACTGTAGGGGATGTTAGACACGGATTTAATTCCAACAGTGTGCATCAATGAAATAGTTTAAAAATTACATGTTCACAAAACCTTATACTAATCGCCTGCCCATCTTAACACCGCGATTCAGGATCGTGACGTAATTGCACAACGCCATCTAGTGGGCGCTAGTGGTTGTAGAATACGGATACTTACGTGTAAAAAATACGAAAATCAACACTATTCTTAATAATAAGTACAAAGACGGGAATATTTGGATTAAAAAAAAATATCTAGTGTCACTTGAATAAAACAATTCTTCATTTATTTAGTGCATGGTGCAGTGAGTTTTTGAAAATGATAATAGGTGGCGCTACTAGTTATAAAATCCGCTCAGTTACGCGTAATAATTACGAAAATCGACTTTAATCTTAACTTATAAGTACAAAATCGGGAATATTTGGATTAAAAAAAATTAGGGTGGTGTTTAACTCGTTATATATTTACGTAAAGATCATAAAATCCACAAATAGAGATTTACAGGCACTAATTATAAGTTAAGTGAAAATTATAATAAAATAATAAAAAATTACCAGTTTCTGATTTTTTCCTTTGTATTCATATAATTACCTATCTGTATGCCAAATTTGAACTTTCTAGGTCATCTGGAACTGGGATATAGTTTTGATCTATAGGTCAGTCATAAAAACGACGATTTTTGGACGTTAATATCTAAATAACTGTTTGAGATATGTTTATAAAATTTGGAACACATATGTATCTCGCCAGTCTCAATATATGTGCCAAATTTGACAAGTCTACGTTAAATAGTTTTTGAGTTATGAGGGGCTAAAAAGTGGCTCCAAATGGTTCGTGTAATATTACACACTGTGAGCTGCGCGCCTGCTTTGCTTGGCTCTGACACGCTCCCGCATGTCTAGATATTGATAACCACACAGCTGAGCCGAATTTTGTAAATATCCTCTAATAACCGCCATGATTGATATTCCAATATAATTCAAGCAGGACCATTTATTTTGATTTATTTGTTGCCAACAAATTACCTACAGTATAAAGTTTCGAAACGTATAATAATTATACTTTTTTTGGCATATTATTTCAATCCTTCTCCTGGATCTCATTTTATGTACATAATTTGAAGGCAACGTGACTGTTTTTTTCAAGGTTAATCTATATTTATAAGTACAAACCCACCTAAGTACCACTTTGTATTTTTTGTTTATCTTGGACATCGGTGAAGGAAAACATCGTGAAAAAAACTTGCACTAATGTAAACAATAATATGGGTTTCAATCAGTGTCAGACATGTGAGCTTCCCAGACGCGGCTTAATAAAGTCTGACATCAGAAACTGACTACATTATTTAAACGAATAAAGAAAAAAATACTGCTTGGCATGGCAATGGATATTTAAGTTTTATTAGCAGATTCTGATCAAGATCTCCGAATCTTCCTAGCTGAGTGTAGCATCAATCCCATCCCATCCCATCCCCATTTCCTTTAATATTTATATTCGATATTCAAAAGTGCCTCTCCATGCCTCGGAAAACACGTAAAGCCGTTGTTCCCGGCTGTCATTTGTAGATCTATTTGACAATCGTTACAGAAACTCATAAATCTGACAACCAGTCTTACCATGGGGTATCTTATTGCCCAGTTACTGGGTTGTGAAGGTCCGATAGGCAGTCGCTCCATGTAAAATACTGACATTCAGCAGCATCTGGTTCGACTGGAAGCTGACCCCAATATAGTTGGGAAAGGGCTAGGCAGATGTGATTCAAAAGTGCCTCTCTAATAGCCTAATTGAAATAAATGATTTGACTTTCATTTTTACCGATTTCAATGTTGGTTCCAAAAGTGCAGAATTGATGTTCGAAAGCACAGTTGGCGCAGTAACTGAGCTATCTAATGGAGAGCTATGTGTCGCAGTTTCGATTTCCGCACTTACCAAAAATTCGTATGGCCTACACAGTTTGTTCTGGTTCTGGCTGTTTGTGTACGTGATTTTAAATATTTGTAAACGCATCCACGATGCACGAGAAATTTTGAACAATGCTTATAACCTTTAACAACAATGTGAATTTCAGCTCGTTAATAGATATTATTTGTTTAAGTATTCAAATTAGTGTTCAAACAATATGTTATTTATCATACTCGTATTACTAGTACTACCCGCGATGTCGTCTGCGTGAATGCTGTTGAAGAAATAAAGGTTCACTGCTCGTTCCCCGTAGGTGATAGCGTAATAATAATTATGTAGCCTTTAATGTTGACCCGACTTTTTAATAAATTATTACGTGCCCAATTTGAAATAAATCCATGCTGTACCATTTGTTGAGTTTATCCCGGTCATACATACAGATAACAATTATTCTAAGAACCTTATTTTTGGGTTCGGTATAGATTGTAGATCACACCCAAGTATTCTTTATAAAAATATTCAATGTACAGTTTTGACTTTCCTACCACTTTATTGTATTATGTATAGATACCAAACTTTACCGCCATGACTTATACTAAAAAAACAATAGGTGTTTAATATTTAGTTATGTTGATGAAGTTTGATATGTACATAAATGTAATGGCTGATAAAGTCCGGACTTCGTCTGAAACTGAAACTTCAGCAGCCGAAACTTAAGAAAAACAAGTTACCAATGTATTTATGAGGTTACTAAGTTAGCTTAATACAATATTTGGTTTAGATAGCGATTATTGGAAACTGTATAACGTGTAGCGAAGATCTCATCATCTGCCTAGCCTTTTCCCAACTATATTGGGGTCGGCTTCCAGTCAAACCGGATGCAGCTGAATATCAGTATTTTACATGGAGCAACATTTTTATCAGTATTTTACTGGCTATCAGACCTCCACAACCCAGTAACTGGGTAATACGATACCCCATGGTAAGACTGGTTGTCAGACTTTAGAGCTTCTGAATAATTACAGTAACGACTGTCAAAGATCTACAAATCACAGCCGGGACCAACGGCTTTACGTGCTTTCCGAGGCACGGAGGAAACTCGCTATGACAGATGGTCACCCATCCACAGAACAACCTCGGCAAGCGTGGCTTAACCCGGAAGATCGGCCTGTGTGGCTGTTATTATTTAGCCACGAGCTCCTTGTGTAGCAAGGATCTAATGAAGAGAAATCTTTCGATAATAATAACTTTAAAATATAACGAAGAGAAATGTCATAAGTACTGTGTATACAGTGTATATCAAAATCAGTTGATGATGTTGCTCATTCCAATTTAGGTAAGATCTTTTTTTCGCAGCTATTCTCGTGTGTTTACGTCAGAATAAAAGACATGCTGAAAATTTTAAAAAGATTGCTTTTTTTAATTGCCTTCGGTAAGTGGAAACAATAGCCGTTTATTTCTGACTGTGATGGCACCGATTCGTCTCGCGAAATCGATTAAAGACAGCTGTTCAGCTTTAGTGTAAAGAAAAAAAAAAACATTGGATTTAGTGACGTCATCTTCCTGTTTTTGTACTCCATAACACTTTTTTATTCAGTCACTAGCGATATAACCTGACCAGGGTGCAATTTACATACCTATAATAGTGAAGAAAATAAGAAATAAAATTTTAATCCAAATGCAAAATACACCATTTTTTGTTGTAAAACTCATATTAATTAATAAGTCCTCCTGCCCTGCGTGGAGAGGAAGCGATTTTTTTGTGAAACTCATTAAATAAGTCCTCCCGCGCTGGCCGGAACGGAAGGGAATCAGACTCTTACTGACCAAAAATCACCTTATTTCTGTCACATGATCTTGGCGGTCCAAGGCAACGCGGCCCTTTTAAGGCAACCTTGCCGGGCGCTTGGTCCTATTGGGTCCTAGACAACGCGGCCCTTTTAAGACAACCTTGCCGGTCGCTTGGTCCTATTGGGTCCTAGGCAACGCGGCCCTTTTAAGGCAACCTTGGCAGGTTTGGTCCTGTAGGGTCCTCGATTTGCTGACCTAGCTCCTGGCGGATTGATGAATGAAAACATAGTCTTTGCATCCATAAGTACAGACGGTTACAAGTGATATCATCGCCACAAGAGCCGGTTATAAGACCAAATCATTCACAAAAGTGTTGCCCCAAAGAAACATACATAAATCTCTTTTACTATCGTTATAAAATACCTAAGTACTTCTTAGTGGGGTGCTATGACAGGAAACCTCCACGTGCGCCCGTGGACTGGAGTTCCCTCTCGGATACGTCCGGGGGGAAGACCAGTTTTTCGGGCCGGTGCACCCTGGGATGCGGGCAAAAACTCTTCCTTAGGCACTGTGTGCCTAAGGGGTCTCTTTGCCCGTATGCGAATAGCCTGTCGTGTGGACGCTCCAACGCGTGTCCCTCTGATTAGCAGAGGGCACAGCGGTGGAGCGGGCTTGCGGACGGTGAGTTATGGGTAGCTCGCCGTCCGACCAAGGACCAAGCCCGGGTCGGTGGCGCGTCGTGTTTCGCGCCAAATGCCTGCTGGGGTCGCGGGTTTTTTCTTAACCCAGGTTACCGTGGCCCCGGAACGTAAAGGGTATAGGAAGGAACACGGGTGGATTTTAGTCAGTAAGAGTCTGACAGTCCCTTCCGCCCCACCCAGGGCGGGAGAACTCATTTGATGATTTTACCACCTAAAAAAAAAAAAAAAAAAAAAAAAAAGTACTTCTTAGTAGAACTGTGGTTGAATGAAAACAAAAATAGTGTTCAGTAGGTATTTCCCATTCAACAAATTGTGCTAAAATCTTTGAAAGTTTCTAATTTTAAAGATTACATTACTTTTATTTACATCTGAGTAAGCCGAGTTCACAATCAATCTATGCAGTTTAAATTTTGCACAAAATGAGTTCCAGAAGCAGACATAGGCATAGACAGAATCCTGTAAACTTGGTCTTTGAAAAAAGAAACTACTGTAACTTGGGTGCATTTCCAAACATTTAAACTCATACATACAAACAGCCACACCCAAATTATTGATTTATTATTTAAATGAAATAAAATAAGCTGACGTGGATCAGAACTTCAGAAGGTTGCCCAACTCAAATGGGACTGGACAGGACGTGGACGTGTCTGTCGCATGCCGGACAAACTGTGGGCCAAAATCGCTCATAACTGGTGCCCTGATACAGTGTGGCGGGGTCGCGGCAGATCACGAAAAAGATGGCGTGATGAACTCGACAGATTCTGTCCGAAGCGGAAACATAATATTTTCCCTACTCCACTATTCTTTTCTGATTAATTTCGTTGCAGGATCCAAGACAGGTAAATTCATTCTCCGAGTTACGTCGAGCTTCATTTTTTCGGCGCTTTTCTGGTGGTTGCCACTGTTGATTCTGGCTTTCAGGAGTTGCAGTGGTTTGGGAATAGTGTGGTGGGATTGTCCCAATAAAAACTCATGTCCGAACTGAAAAGAGGACGCGAGATTTTGAAGGAGTCGAGTGAGGCCTTTGCCCAGAAGTAGGAAAGAACATGCAAGTAAAAATAAATAAAAAATTAATAAGGCATTCAACACTATAATAAATGATAGGGTCACTCTCTTCTTCAGTTCAATATCAACTGTCTAATTTTTCAGATCCATGTTACAATCTCATCAAAATAATTTAATCTTATTAAATGCAGTTGAGTACCAATATTTTTACATAGAGCGACTGTTGAAGTCACATTCAATTGATAAAGAATCGGAAATGAGAAGATTCGTAGACGAACCAAAGACGAACCATACTCCAACAAATTAGCAAGTTCAAGTAGTAGTGGGCACTTGGGCAGGCCACATAGCACGCAGAACTGATGCCGATGAGGCCGTTAGGTTGGAGATACAGACGGGTAACGTCCAAAAATATTTTAACTATTAAAGCAAGAATGATTTATCTTTCATAGAAGAAATAGTTTATTTCGTGAAATCTTGATTGGCATTCAAAGACTTTGATCTGAATTTGCGATCATCTGTTCTGTTCGTGTTTTTAGACAGAATATTACAACAACGGATTTGCAGACCTATTTGAAATCTGGAATATAGAACTACCTTAAAAGAGCACTGCGGCCCTGACAGTCCTTTCCACTCAGTACAGAGAAGGAGGACTCATTAGATAATATTAATACAAAATAAAGAATGGTTCTGATAATTTTCTGACACAAAATAAAATATTATTTTGTTATTACCAACTAATTACATAGCTGCCAACATAAAAATGTTACACCGTCATCCTGTTTATAGATTAAAGCCTGTTTTTTGCTAATTACGACTAGTTCAGTCCATAAATAAAAGATAAATCAATAAAACAGTAGTTAGGGCTTAAACAGGAAGCAATAGACCAACCGGTCCTGTTAATTTACCAGTTGAGGAACTGCCCAAAAACTTGATATTATGGAAAAGCATAAATATGTGAAACAGAAGTTCTAGTCTTCTAGAAAAAAAAATACCATTCATACACTTTTCATCACCCTGATCATAGCAACGGGAAGATGTCCACTGTTAAACTCCCTCATGGATTCCGCCCTCTCCTTCGCTAGCATTGTTGCTTTGCAGAACGAGGTGATCAGGTGACATTTTCCTATTATCCCTCGCTCCGCAACATGACCTGCATCAGGGCCAGATTCTCCATGCTCCATTCACTCATTCAAGTATTGGAGGGCTTTTGTCTCCAGATCCCCAGGCCTCGCGCTGTTCTCGGATTAGGGTGCTCCCACATCTATCGACGCGGAATCAGCTTTTTCCGTCGCCCTTTCTCTTTCTGTCGCTTAGAACTGCGATTTGCTAGACCGAGACACTAACGCCATTCGCACCGGCTCGGCTCGGACGACGCGACGCGACTTCGGCCGACGGCGGAACGAGTCGTTTGTAGATTAGCTGATCGCATCCGTACGGCTGCGTGCGGCATCGAACTGCTTCCAAACCGCGCCGAAGACGGTCGAACGCATGCCTTCATCTCCGACGGTAGCTGATCGCATCCGTACGGCTGCGTACGGCGTCGAACTGCTTCCCGCGAACAGCGCGGAAGAAGGCCGAACGCATGCCTTCATCTCCGACGGTAGCTGTTCGCATCCGTACGGCTGCGTACGGCGTCGATCTGCTTCCGAACAGCGCCGAAGATGGCCGAACGCATGTACCTACATCTACGACGGCAGCCGAACGGCGCCGGAGATGGCCGAGTACCAACGATTTTGGCATAGCACAGTGTTTTACGAAGACCATTTTTCGGACATAGCTTTTTTAATGTGAAAATCTGATAGTTTAAGTTATTTATATGAATTACTTTGTATCCCCATTGTACTAGCATGTCTAGTTTTTGAGATGATTTTTTTTTTAAACTAAATAATTATGATACGCAAAATAATTATGACCTTAGAAAAATCGACGGAGTTTTAAATGCTGCATATTTTAGTACTCAGTAGATTCAGACTTATACGAGGTTTTTAGTCTTTATTTTTTTCTTTGATGTTCCGTCGTATTTGTGAAACAGAAATTATGCCCTTCATTTTCCTAGCGCACCAAAAAAATACCACATCCCACTTGCGTGGAATCAATGTCCGAAAAATGGTCTTCATAAAACACTGTGCACTGGGCTTGTGGGCACAGGCGAGGCGCCGAACAGATGCGAACAGCCGTCTCGACGGCCGTTCGGAGCAATCGACTTCCGATAGCATGCGAAAATCCGTCGCGGCAGCTGATCGGCGGTAAGCCGAGTAGTGTGGTGATACGCACTCGGCTTAAGCCGGTTCCGTGTCGATAAGTTTGGGAGCACCCTTACCCGAATGCAAGCATGATCCTCTGTGACATTGGTTGCGTCGCAAAGCTTAGCTGGTTTGAAGTATGTACCCATCATCATCTAATACCTACTAGCCTTTTCCCAACTATATTGGGGTCGGCTTCCAGTCGAACCAGATGCAGCTGAATATCAGTATTTTATATGGAGCGACTGCCTATCGTACCTCCACAACACAGTAATTGGGTAAAACAATACCTAATGGTAAGACTGGTTGTCAGACTTTAGAGCTTCTCATATAGTAACGACTGTCAAAGATCTACAAATGACAGCCAGGACCAACAGCTTTACGTGCTTTCCGAGACACGGAGGAAACGCGCTATGACAGATGTTCACCTCGGCAAGCGCGGCTTAACCAGAAGATCGGGCTGTGCGGCTGTAATTATCAGGACACGAGCTCGAAGCTCGTTTTCAGTATGTTCTGGAAAGTAAAAAGTCACTTTAAAGCCACGTATTCACTGAGCAACAATTGTTTATAAACTCTGTTTCAGAAACAAAATCTACGTGTTTCTGAAACAAGTCATTTTGTTTCAGAAACATATAATTTTGTTTCTGTAACCACTACGTTCGGTATGTTTCGGGGCTCCCCACTTGCGGCGGAGAACTCTTTACGTGATGTTTCAGAAACTGTGTATCCGAAACACTGTTGCTCAGTGAATACATGGCTTTATGCGTTAACCTGCGTTTTTAAGAACTGAAATGTGCGGTCCTTCAGTACCTACAGACGCCGCCGCCGTTACAAACAAATTTCTTTAGTAGATTTTCAACTTTATCACTGAAAAGAAGGCTCATGTTCGATTATGAAAATTAGATAGATTGGGGTAGTTTACTGTGCTGGCGTCTGTACCATACACACTTAATTTTCGAGTATTACTGCTACTAATTGAATTTTCACACGTAATCATTCTAGAAGCTTTTTAAAAGTCTCCTAATTTGTGACTTTGCCAGAAAATATTTTAAAATGCCGACTTTTTAACCGGTTTGTGACGTGCCAGCATTGTCATTTGGCAATCATTCTTTATATCAAAAACAAAGGAATTTACACCTTACTGCGAGACGATAAAGCTTATTGGATATTTTGAGAAAATAATTATACGGAAGTAAAGTGATGACTTGTTTTTTAATTTGTTTTCGTTTTTTTTCCACCTACTGAAAATTTTCCTATTAGGTGAATAGTGAATTCTATTCTTGATAGATTCTCGTCAAATGTCCCACCTGGTGTGATTTCTCCCAGCTATTAGTACCCAGACTTCCGGCTCTTTAACGACTAATTAGTCTCAAATAACAATAGAAATAAAAGACAGCAGTTCGCTCCAAAAAATTGCTCAAGAAGGAGCACAATAGGAACGTGTGCAGAATATTAAAAATAATGCCTTATCTTTATAATTCAGAAAGTGTGAGCAAGTGGTCAACCAGAGGGCTTATCACAAGATTTCTGTATTTAATTTAATATTAAATAAATAGTTTTTTTTTTCACGAATTTTTTGCTAAGAGGGGTTTAATAAGTACCCACACCTACCTCACCGTAGGCGCTTGCATGCGGACAGCGAGTAATTGGCGACTCGCTGTCCGACCATGGACGGCGCGTTGTGTTCCACGCGCACCTTAAAGAGTGACAGCATAATGACGGGGCCCCCCTTTAGAGGGCCAAAGCCTGCCAAGGTCGCGGGACTTATCTCATTACCGTGACCCCGGAACGTAAAGGGCTATTGAAGGACACCGTGTATTTTAGTCAGTACGAGTCTGACAGTCCCTCCCGCGCTGCCCTGCGTGGGAGGACTCATTTGATGATTTTACCACGATTAAAAAAAAAGTTCACCTTGACTTGAAAAAATCTCGTTTTTTTTTGTATCACCTACGAACAATAACATGTTTCCTTTGCTCGAAGGGCTCTCCTACAAACAAATGACGGAAACACAAACTCAAACACACAAAAACATCATTTGGTCAAAACTCAAGAGCGTCACAAATTATTTAAAAACGGAATTCGTTGCCGCCATATTATTGTGAAAGATGACGCAAGCGTTACGTCACACTGGCCCTGACATCTGTCAAAATCGCGAGTCAATGATATTCGAACATCTGTTGACGTTTGTTGGTCGGTCAAGGTAGAGTGTGGAGGCAAGCTGAGGCCAATGACCGACGGAAGCGTAGCTTATAAATGATTTAAAAGAAAATTTATAAAAATAATAATCTAGAGCTGGTGATGAAAGCATTTCTTTTAACTGTTTTTGAGAAGGTTTGAAGCTAAAAGCTTTAAAAGTAGAACCCATACAGCATCGATGTCAAACATAATCTCAAAGATAATATTGCATCATTTAAAAAAACTACGCTCCGGTTGGCCATGCGAGCCCAGTGTGCGAGTTTTTAGATGTCACATGGGTTTGACGCAGATTGTGCACCTCGCAAATTGTGCACTTGACGCAAAATGTGCACTTCGCAAATTGTGCAATTCGCAAATTGTGCACTTCTCAAAATAGTAATTCGCAAACTGTGCATTTCGCAAATTGTGCACTTCTCAAATTGAGCACTCCACAAAATGAATCTGAACATTATCATAAAATATTACTATTTTTAAATAAATATTAACTTTTAACTAATTGATTTTATCACGCTTTTACAAAAAATACAAAAATAGATATTAAAAACAAGTCTATTATTTCGTGAGTAGGTAAGTACCTACTCAATTTAGTCAAAAGTAGGAAATAAAATAATATACTTAGGTATATTTAATGCCATATTTATTTATGGCTTTCCTGAAAATAGAGAGTGAAATTTTGTATTCATATTTTTATTATATTTAATTAATCAAAATATTAATACAGTATAAAAATAAATGAAGCATTAAATATGCAACGTGTAACGTTAATAGCGCAAAACCTCTCGTGGGGTAACTCAGCCCAATGGGCTGAGATTGGAAATTCACAAAAAAAAAAAATTTCATACTGATGGGCCCGATCAATTTCTCATTTTGTATGAAAAAGCAAATATTTGCTTTTTTGCGAATTTCCAAAAGACTTGGATGGTTTTGTGCTGGTTGTATGTATACATATTATTCTATTTCCTACTTTTGACTAAATTGAGTACTTAGTACGAGTACTTACCTACTGAGTTACGCTACTGAGGAAATAAAAGACATATATATAGAGAACTATGTGTTTTGAAAGTGTAATAAAGCGATTAATTAAAATTATATTATTTAGTAAAAATAAATAGTTACTAGAAAATAATAATACGTATAATAAAGGGCTGGAGTGCTCATATTATGTGTAATTTTATCTTAGGTCACTGGTGGACTGAAAAAACATAATCAAAATATTTCCTGAAGTTGATTATTTTTCACACGAAACTACTGTTAGAGTGCTAATAACTGTGCAAAATAATAAAAAAAATAATTGTGTGTAAACGGTTTTTATTTAAAACCATTATAATCATATTCACATTCATTTTGAGGAGTGCTCAATTTGAGAAGTGCACAATTTGCGAAATGCACAGTTTGCGAATTACTATTTTGAGAAGTGCACAATTTGCGAATTGCACAATTTGCGAAGTGCACATTTTGCGTCAAGTGCACAATTTGCGAAGTGCACAATCTGCATCAAACCCTGTCACATGTCTTCAAATTTTTGCTTATAGAACATGGCGTTTTCCTCACGACGTTTTATTTCATCACCGTAGGTGGTGATGGAGTGGTGACCTCAAGAAGGACAATGCTGATGAAATAAATAGTTCCTTTGTTTCCATTTGTTGCACACAAATTAATTTGCCTGGGTGGGTTCAAACCCAAAAACCTACAACTCTTTAGTCTCAATACCGCTGGAACATCGATATTCTCCACCATTTTAAAATCTTTCTAATTACTATCCAAATACTCGTAAATGTCTTCAAAATGATGCCTGCTCGTAAATTATCCTTAATTCGTATCAGTAAATTACGATAACTGAATTAACTTACTGATATTAACGAACTATAGAAATAATTTGGATTACGCAAAAATGACTTCATGGATGGTGTTTAATTTTAATTACAAGTACCTAATTATAAATTTCGCGGTTTTATCTGTAATTATTCATGACAAAATAATTAGTTTTGATAGGTCAGGAATAATTATTATCCCTTACATTAATAAATAGTCTCTAGGCCTAGAAGAGATCATAAGACATAAGTAATAGATATCTAATTAATAATAAATAATTATGTCATTAAATTGCGGAAGTCATAATGACATAGGATAAAATATGATATGATATGTTACGATGGACGTTCACATTGTAAACGGAATAATTTTTTTTTCACGATTTTCAAAACCAAGACATATAATAAAGTGTTTTTGATAGACGTCAATAAAAAACCTTGCGTATAAGACGTGAGCGTATTTTTGCGAATACTGGTGGCTGTGATCAGGGCCCTATAAAACACAACCGCTTTTTAGGGTTCCGTAGCCAAATGGCTAAAAACGGAACCCTAAGGCGCGGGCCACATAGAAAAGACGTAAGACGCAGACGGGGCGGAGACATACCTACTATTATGTCTCTTCGGGGTCCCTTTCATACAAAATGAATAGAAGCGTCGCGACGTAAAACACACAGAAGAGACGGGGCGCGGACGCGACTCTCATACATTTTCGCACGTCCGCGACGCGTCCTCGTCTTACGTCTATTCTATGTGGCCCGCGCAAAGAGAATTTTATTGTCATTGGGCCCGCGCCTTATAGATTCGTCATGTCTGTCTGTCTGTCTGGCCGTCCGTATGTCACAGCTACTTTTCTTCGAAAGTATAAGAGCTACCCCACCGTCGTATCTCCACGTTGTCGTCGTGGTGGGGCTTCCAAACTAAGAGGGATACACCGGGGAAAGGCGCGCCGCCTGGAGGATCGAGCAGTCAGCTCGAGCTTTCAGGCGGCGCGGGCCCAGTCGTCTGAGACTGGGTCAGGGGGGGGAAATGTTCACTTCCGGTACGCGTCTAGTCTATAGACGTAACCGTGAAGTGAACCGGGGAGGGAAATTCGGGGATAGGGTATAGAGGAACTCACCTCTTTAAAAAAGTGAAACAATCATGGAAAAGTCATTTAAAGAGTTAATACCCCAGGCGGGTACCAGCTGCTCCGCAGCTGGAGAATCCCGCACCGGATCCGTCCGGTCAGTCCCACCGTACTCTGGGGGGGACAAAAAGGACTTTTACCCTGATTTCGCTCTGGCAGTCGCCGCATTGAGCCAGGGAGGCTCACGTGCCCGTGAGGAGGAGTCACTGGACTTGTCCAGTACGTCCGACTCACCGGCACCAAACATCGAGCGGGCACAGAGTGCCGCTCCGAGGAGGAAGGGGGCGATGGTGCTTGAGTCGGAGTCCGACTCGGCATCAGACGCCGTGAGCTTCCGGAGCATAGTCTCTGGAAGCGCAGCAAAGAGCGACGAGGGGGGCGCAAACAGGAGGTCGGAGTTCCTGAAGCGCTCCCGCGAAGACATCTCGTCGTCTGAGGAAGGGTTTGTCTCGGCCCGTAAGATCCCCACGAGCGTGCGGGGTAAAGGCCGAGGCAAGTCCTCGGGAAGGGGGCCCCCCTCTGGAGAGCCCAACACGGGTTTGGCCTCGAACGAGGCCAAACTAGCAGAGGCTGTGGAAGCCGCAATACGCACCGTCGCCCTGAAGCGAAAGAGAAGTAGTAAGGAGGGTGCGATCGGCGAAGCCACGGGCTTAATCATGGCGGCCACGCGGATCCACGGCGGGGCTCCGGCTGCAAGGGACGATATGTCCGAACTGCGGTCGGAGGTCACCCGCTTGACTGCCGCCATGACAAAGCTCCAGAAGGAGAACGCCGCCCTCAGGTCAGACCTGGCTGGCCTTCGGGCGGCTGGCCGTCGGGAGGCGCCGACAGGGAGTGCTAAGGCGGGGAGCGCCAAGGAGAAAGGCCGGCCCACACCAGAGGAGAACGCAGTGCTGACTCTGGTGCGACAGGAGCTGGCCGCCTTCCAGCAGCGGTTCTCCGTATTGGAGAGCCGCGTGCTTCGACCCCCGCTGGCGGCCTCGTACGCGGCTGCGGCTGCGTCGAAGCCTCCTCCGACGACGAAGCCGCCTCAGGCGAAAGCGGCCCCGGTGGCGGCGGCGCCTGCGAGGGCGAAGACGGCCCCGGCCAAGCCTGGCCAGGCGGGCCCGTCTAAGACGCCTCCGACCCCGACACCTGTGGGGCCGAAGCAGGCCAAGAAAAAGAAGGCCCAGGCCGAGAACCAGCCGTCCCAGCAGCCTCCTCCTAAGACCCCCCCGGCCAGCGCCGAATGGCAAGTGGCCGGGGAGAAGAGGAAGGCTGCCAACACGGCCAGGTCCTCGAGGCGGAGAGAGAGACGGCGGCGGAAAAAGGAGCGCGACGTCGCGGCGCGGTTGCGCGCCCCAAAGACCGCGGCTGTGGTAATAACACTGCAGCCGGACGCGGTCAAGAGGGGCGTGTCCTACCGCGACGTGCTTACCAAGGCGCGGGAGGCGGTGAACCTCGCGGAGCTCGGCATCGCCGGGGGCCTCCGACTACGGGTCACCGCAACGGGAGCTCGGATGCTGGAGCTCCCGGGCGCGGCCAGTGGCCCTGCCGCTGACGCTCTAGCCGAAAGGCTCAGAGCGTCCTTAAACGCGGAGGAGGCCCGAGTGTCCAGGCCCACCAAGCGCGCAGACGTGCGCATATTGGGTCTGGACGACTCTGTGACGGCGGAGGACGTAGTGGCTGCCGTGGCCAGGACTGGGGGGTGCCCTCCTGATCAGGTGAGGGCGGGCGCCCTCCGTCCTGGCTTCGCGGGGTTGCATACCGTTACGGTAAGCTGCCCCGTGTCGGCGGCCAAAAAATTGCAGGAGGGCCGAAGGCTCCTGGTTGGTTGGGTGGCTGCCCAGGTAAAGGTCCTGGAGCCCAGACCGATGAGGTGCTTCCGCTGCCAAGTGGGCAACCACGCGGCGTGCGTGTGCACCTCGGAGGTAGACCGCAGCGACAGGTGCTTCCGCTGCGGCCAGCCCGGTCACAAGGCCGGCTCGTGCTCTGCCCCGCCGCACTGCTTCGTATGTGCGGCGGCTGGCAAGCCGGCCGATCACCGGGCTGGGGGCAGGTCCTGTGCCCCACCCACCAAGGCCAGGGGCAGAGGTAAGCCCTCTGCCGCCGCCGTCACCGCCACTCCCGCCGCCGCTGCCGCCGCTCCCGCCGCCGCCGCCGCCGCCGCCGTGGCCACGCCCTCGAGGAGGGCCCTGGAGGAGGACGCAATGGATTCAGATTAATGTCTCCATTGCGCTTCCTCCAGGCGAACATCAACCACTGCGCCGCTGCTCAGGATCTTTTGCTCCAGAGCATGGCGCAGTGGTTGATCAACGTCGCCGTGGTCTCCGAGCCGTACTTTGTCCTGCCCAGGAATGACTGGGTTGCGGACCTGGACGGCTCGGTGACCCTAATTTCGTCGGCCGCCGCCGGTACCCCGCCCCTCGATCGTGTCGAGAGAGGGCACGGGATTGTCGCAGCCCGGTTCGGGGAGATCGCCGTGGTAGGCGTTTACTTCTCCCCGAGCCGATCTATCGCCGAGTTCCACGACTCCCTAGAGGAGCTGGGAGACATCGTCGTCGCCCTCGGTTCCCTCCCCGCGCTTGTCCTGGGGGACTTCAATGCCAAAAGTCCGGCTTGGGGTTCCCGGAACACGGACTATTCGCGGGGCAGGAAGCTCGAGCGCTGGGCCCGTGCGCATGGCCTGGTGATTGAGAACCGGGGTTCCGTCCCCACGTGCGTGCGGTACATGGGCGAGTCGGTGGTGGACCTTACGTTCGCCACCCCCAGCCTGTCACCGCGCGTCACTGGCTGGCGCGTTGTGGAGGAGGTGGAGACCTATTCCGACCACCGGTATATCCGGTTCGACGTCTCCGCCCAGACCTCAGACGCGCCGGTCTCAAGTGGACGGAACCTAAGTGGTCCGCGATGGGCGCTGAAGCAGCTGGACCGGGAGCTATTCCTGGAAGCCTCGATCGTGCAGGCCTGGGTGTCACCACCGGACAGGCCTGCCAACATAGACGACGAGGCTGAGTGGTTCCGGGAGGCCATGTCGGAGATCTGCGACGTGGCCATGCCCCGGGTCCGGCAAGGACGCGCCCGGCGTCAGCTGTACTGGTGGTCAAGCGAGTTAGCAGCGCTGCGCGAAGCGTGCGTTGCTGCGCGCCGCCGGTACACCAGATTCCGCAGGCGCCGCACCCGACCTCCGGATGCGGCGACTGTAGAGTCAGAGCTACACGAGGGCTACAGGGCAGCGAAGGCCGCCCTCCGCGACGCGATCTGGCGGGCCAAGGAATTGGCCCGCGAGGAGATGCTGGGGACTCTGGACGGGGACCCATGGGGCCGCCCCTACAAGTGGGTGAGAGAAAAGCTCCGCCCCTGGGCTCCCCCGTTGACGCAGAGTCTCCGGCCTCAGTTCGTGGAGGACGTGGTGAGCGCCCTGTTCCCTTCGCGAGGGGACCATGCTCCCCCGCCCATGGCTCCGTCTCCGACGGAATCTGAGGAGGAAGCTGACGCGAACGCGGACCACAGCGACGACGATGTCTACGACGCTCCAGAGGTGACCGAGGTAGACCTGAGAGTGGCGGTACAACGGCTCAAAGCCAAAAATACCGCCCCAGGACCCGACGGCCTGCCAGGAAAAGCCTGGGTCCTGGCCTTCGGGACTCTCGGGCCTCGACTAGGGGGGCTCTTAAGCGCGTGCCTGGAGAGGGGCCGGTTCCCGCTTCCTTGGAAGACGGGGAAACTGGTCCTGATCCAGAAGTCCGGGCGCCCTGCGGACTCTCCGTCCGCATTCCGGCCCATTGTGCTGCTCGACGAGGTGGGCAAGCTCTTTGAGAGAGTCATTGCAGACCGCCTCGCCGGGCACCTGAATCGAGTGGGCCCGAACCTGTCGGAGAGCCAGTTCGGCTTCCGCAGGGGGCGCTCGACGGTGGACGCAATCATGCGCGTGAGAGCCCTCACGACGGGGGATGCAGTGGCCCGGGGCAGGGTCGTCTTGGCGGTGTCTCTGGACATCACCAATGCCTTCAACACCCTGCCCTGGAGTTGCATCAGGGAGGCACTCCGGTATCACCGGGTGCCGACCTACCTCCGCCGAATAGTCGAGGACTACCTGACGGACAGAGCCGTCATCTACCCCGGTCACCGGGGAGAGTGGAACCGGCGAGAGATGTCGTGCGGTGTTCCACAGGGTTCGGTCCTGGGACCGCCCTTGTGGAACATCGGATACGACTGGGTGCTGCGCAGCGACCTCCCTGACGGCGTCAGCGTAATTTGTTACGCTGACGACACGCTCGTCCTTGCACAGGGAGAGTCGCACCAGGCGGCGGCCGACGTGGCGACGGAAGCGGTCGCGACAGTCGTTCAGAGGATCCGGCGGTTGGGACTCGACGTGGCGCTGCACAAGACGGAGGCCATGTGTTTTCATGGCAGCCGTAACGTGCCACAGTCGAGTTACAGCATTACGGTGGAAGGAGTTCCAATCGGCGTCAAGAGGACGATGAAGTACCTGGGACTCGTCCTCGACAGCCGGTGGAACTTCAAGGAGCATTTCTTGAGTTTGGCCCCAAAGCTGAACCGTGCAGCAGCCGCCCTCAGGCGACTCCTGCCCAATCTCAGCGGGCCAAACGCTTCCTGCCGTAGGCTGTACGCTGGTGTCGTGCGGTCCATGGCCCTCTACGGGGCCCCTGTGTGGGCCCTGAGCATCCGGACGCGACCACAGAAGCTGGTCGCATGCCAGAGGGTCATGGCTATCCGAATGATCCGGGGATACCGCACGATTGCCGGCGAATCGGCCAACCTGCTTGCCGGATTGCTGCCTTGGGATCTGGAGGCGACTGCCCTCCAGCGCGTCTATGAGTGGCGCGTGGAGGCGCAGCGCCGGGGCGTGACCCCGCTGCCTCGCGAAGTCGAGGCGCGGCGCGAAGACCTCCGGCGCGATCTCAGGGCAGTATGGAAGGAGCGACTGTCGCGACCGACGGCCGGGCACGCCGCAATTGCGGCGGTAAGACCCCTCTTTGAGGAGTGGCTGGAGAGAAGTCATGGCGTCCTGACCTACCGCTTGACGCAGGTCCTCACCGGACACGGAAGTTTCGGGAGGTACCTGTGTCTGATGCGAAAGGAGGAGACGCCTGGGTGTCACCACTGCGAAGATCGCCCGGAGGACACGGTGGAGCATACGGTGCAAGACTGCCCGGCTTGGGCGGAGCACCGACGTGTCCTCACGGCTGCGATAGGCGGAGACCTCTCGCGCCCGGCATTGGTTGCGGCCATGCTGCGGGGCGAGACGGAGTGGGAAGCGGTCAGCTCCTTCTGCGAGGCAGTAATGCTCGTAAAGGAGGAGGCAGGCCGCGAGCGAGAGAGGACAGCGTCCTCCCTCCGCCCCAGCCGCAGTGGTAGGCGCCCACGGCGACGGACGTCGCTAGATGATCTCCGGCCACCGTAGGCGCGGGCATGCGGGCAGCGAGTAAAGGGCAACTCGCTGCCCGACCAAGGACCATGCCCGGGTCGACGGCGCGTTGTGTCCCACGCGCGCCTCAAAGAGCGTCAGCATAATGACGGGGCCCCCTCTCAGAGGGCCAAAGCCTGCCGGGGTCGCGGGATTATTTCCTTACCGTGACCCCGGAACGTAACAGGCTATTGAAGGACACCGTGGATTTTAGTCAGTAGAAGTCTGACAGTCCCTCCCGCCCTGCCCGGGGTTGGAGGACTCATTTGATGATTTTACCACGCTAAAAAAAAAAAAAAAAAAAAAAAGTATAAGAGCTATCCTGTTGAAACTTGGTAACTACATGTATTAAGTGATTTTCACATTAAATTTTAAAAAAAACTAAAGTTTGGGATAATATACCATACTTAGAATACCCATACCCATACTTAGAATTGAAACCAAAAATTTTTTTTGTAAGAGACTTTTGTCAAGTTTCCTTGTGATTGATCGTTACTGATAGATTTATGTACCCTAATAATAAATATCAAATTTATTTATTCAAAACCACATCGATCGTGAATACAATACCTCGATATTGTGTTACTATGTAGCTTCATTCGCCAAGGTTAAATATTGTTTCTTGTAAACTACGAATAATTATTAATTTCTTGTAATTGGTGGTTTTATTTATAGATGATATTGTTAAATACACGTGGATTGGGGGCCTATGAATCTACAAACTCTTGTAGCAATAAGTATTAATTTACTTTTGTGTGAGAAAAAGGTTCTACTTTTATTTAAGACTATTATAGCTGTTGCTGGCGGCTTCACCCGCTACAACTCGAAAATTATCCCACGGCAACATAAAATCGGGATAAAAACTATCCTATGTTTTAATCCAGGTTATAAACTATCTGTGTACCAAATTTTAGCCAAATCCGTTCAGTGGTTTTTGCGTGAAAGAGTAACAAACATACCTACATACACATACACAAACATACATCCTCACAAACTTTCGCATTTATAATTATAGTAGGATAGGATAGGTTCGCGTTTCACCACTATCTCGCCTGAATATGGTAAGTGAAGATGTGGTCGACGATGAAGCACGCTTGCCTAGAAGTAACCTGTTCACTCTTGACTTGAAGACCACAAGGTTATAGCTGTCGGGAAATACAGATTCAGGGAATTCCACTCCTTAGCTGTGCGTACAATAAAGGTGTTGGCAAAACGCTTTGTACGTACCGGATACTTCCTCCTCTTCTATCTTTTTCGTGTGAGCAGGAGGGGATGGCCACATTCCTCTGTTGTGAGAGTAATTAAGTTCCCTCTAAGAACACCACAGGTCTCTGACATGACATTGGACTCATATCATCACCATCCTTCCCTTATACCATTTTACTTCGTCGGCGCAACACGTTTTTTTCTTCCATTGTGGTATCAGACGTCATAGAATCATTTACGTACTTTTATAAAAAAAAAATGGAAAATGTCATGGTATCGTAATGGTAAGACGTTTACCGTCATACCACAAAAAGATAAAGATTTCTGTTGAACGCTTGTCTAAAGAAAGTGTACCTAACTGCAAAACGACACTTATGTAAACGTGAAATGTCGTTTTGACGTTGACAGTTGTTTTAGAGAAATGTTCAACAAATGATTATCTTTTTTTGTGGTAAAGCGGTTTTCTTTTAAATAATTTTCTTTCTTTATTTATGTTGTGTGTACCTATAGAATGTGTCAATAAACGTATTTTTCCTTTCTCTCTCTGACCTACATTTTTTTTTATCGTGGTAAAATCATCAAATGAGTCCTCTTACCCAGTGCAGGGCGGGAGGGACTGGCAGACTCGTACTGACTAAAATCCACGGTGTCCATCAATAGCCCTTTACGTTCCGGGGTCAAGGTAATTCGTTAGTCCCGCGACCCCGGCAAGTCTCTGACCTACATAGGAGCAAATAATTATTGGTAACTAAATGGGAATTTTGGGTAATCAGTTTTCATACACAACACAAAACCGCTGTTTTCCTCAAGCAAATCATTAGAAGGTTTACTTATTATAAAGGTACACGTGTATAAATTGGGAATCGAGGAATCAAATACATTTTTGCAAAAATATTTATTTGCCTTTGATGTTATTGTGATTTATTTTTTTATGAAAACCTTGAGCCTCGGCTTACAGGTTGATAAAGCCTCGGCCCCATTGCATGAAAACAAGTAGGTACTAGGTATTAGGCCTGAAACTGCGTTAAGCGGGCGACCGCGACGGGCAACCGTCGCGTGTCCACGCGCGGGGCCCCGCGCGGAGTCCCGCGCGTGGACCCGCGCGTCGACACGCGGCTGGGCTCCGTGGGTATGCGACGGTCCTCGTCGCGGAGACGTATTTACGCAGTGTCGCTAGTTCAATTTGAAAATTTTTATTTCAATTTCAAGTTAGAGCGCGATATGTAAAAAGTTGATTTGGAGTGACACTGAAATCGAACATAGCTACCGTGACCCCGGAACGTAAAGAGCATTGAAGGACACCGTGGATTCTAGTCAGTACAAGTCTGATAGTCCCCCCTTTCGTGCCCTGGGTGACACATTTGATGAATTTACCAGGTTAAAAAAAGTACTCGTCTGCTCCACGGAGTTAAGTCCAATCCGAGTCCGTGTCAACAAGTTTGGTCACTTCCTAATTCCTCTATGACTGCACTATGATTTAACGATGTATTGTAACGCGATATCCGGTTAATTAACTCAACTTCCCGTGTCATGAGAGAACGGTTTTTAATTTAATTGTTACTATTATCTTCAAGGTTTTTTTGCAAGTAAACGGTGCATGAAGATATAAGCTAATTACTTATTTTAATTGTTTATTGTTTTTAATTAGTGGTTGTATGATGAATTGAGGTCAAAATATAATAATAATAATAATAATAATATTCCACAACTATCACACAACGCCGTCTAGTCCCAAGCTAAGCAGAGCTTGTGTTATGGGTACTAGACAACTGATAAACATACTTATATATTTCTAAATACATACATATTATAGATAAATTACACCCAGACACAGAACAAATGATCGTGCTCATCACACAAACATTTGTCCTGGGTGGGAATCGAACCCACGACCTCCGGCATAGCAGTCAGGGTCACTAACCGCTAGACCAACAGGCCAGTCGAAATAGGAGTATCAGTTATTTCTGGGTTAGCTTGCTTCATCTTAAGCCTCATCTCTTAGCTCTTTACAAAATTATTATTGTTCTGGATAGTCTATTACAAATCATAATACCTATTTATTTTAAAGTTGGTTATAGAAAACAGTTTTACACGTCACAACAAATATTTTTAAAGCTAGATGTGGCCAGTTTTTTGGGCTGCAGCTGAAAATCAGCGTCAAGTGGTAGACTTTGTGCCGCCGTGCCGCCACTTGGCATAATGCTGAGCTGAGGCCCTTTGGCATTCAAAGATTAGTTTTGTTTTTTATTTAGTTTTAATTAGTTTAAGTTTTGATGCTAATAAACTCAATTTTCTTTCTTTCTTTCTTTCTTTCTTCATACCTGACTACTCTGAGAAGAAACAGCCGAAACAATCTCAGAGGTCACGGTCTCTTTTAAAGTCCAGACATTGTTTTGCTCAGGTCATACGAGGACCATGCGGGTGTCTGAAATGGTCCTGGGGACCTGAAATTTTACTATCGAGGGAGACTATAGGCTCTCACATAGAAAAGATTTCGGAGATTTTAACAATTTACACCTTTTCTATTGAGAGCTGATGGAGCGAATGTTTTGATCATTTTTATATTTAAAACTAGCTTCCGCCCGCGGCTTCGCCCGCGTGGTGTTTTGATAGCCTATGTTCTTTCTCAGGGTCTAAAGATTGTCTGTGCCAAATTTCATCAAAATCGGTTGAGAGGTTTAAGCGGGAAAGCGTAACAGACAGACAGACAGACAGAGTTACTTTCGCATTTATAATATTAGTTTGGAAGTTTGGATTATACTTGTTATTGCCGCGAATCATATTTTGATATAGTTACAACATGTCACTGGCCTGCAAATTGAAAAAACGTAAGAAAATTTGAATTTCGCGGGTTGGTTGGAACATTCACTTTTAATAAAAAAAATATGATAAAAGGTGCGACTGCCTCGTTGCTCTGGTCGTAAAGTGCGACTGCTGACGTGCCAAGTTCGTTTGAGTGTACTAACATTAGCTCGACAAATAGATGTGCGATTGACGCTTGTGCGACAAAATTACAGTGCTATTCACTATAAAAACAGCCAAATGACGGCGCAACTTTTTTAGGAGACTTTAGTTCTTTTTTGATGTCAAAAAATTTGGCGTATTTATTTTTTTGCAAAAATGAGTCAAACAGGCATTTTTTTTAATGTCTTCATGTGAATACATTTCATTGTACCGGAAGAAAAAAATCGGGACGACCGAAGTTGGCAAAACACAAAATATTTTACAACGAAAAAATTACCAATTTTTTTTGTTGACGCTGTTTGAATTGGTTGTTGTAAAGTTGATTTCATTGTATGGGAAGGAAAATATGTCGACAGAAGAAATCTTTTTTTAATTTTTTTATTAGCCTGTACTTCCCCACTGCTGGACAAAAACCTCTCTCCATTCCTTCCAAAATTCATGACTTTGCGCCAGTAGAGACCTAAGTATTTGGATTCCGAAATGTGAATTGAACCTACAACCTGAATATCCGTGGAGCTAGATTAACAACCGACCGCTACACCCACGCTTCTTAATTATTACGCATATCACTTGATAATTCGTTTCTTAGAACACAATCATCATAAAGTGTCAAGTGTTGGGCGCCATAAATCGCACTAGGTTAAGTACCTCTTTCCTACTTACTTCACTTTTCTTGTTTAGTCAAACACTTGAACATCACGTACTCTAGCTACTTGTCTTCATTGGCTCATGTTGGTACACATGGCTACACATCAATCTATGCAAAACCAGTGTAAGCTGATCGTTTATTGAATGAAAAGATCTAGTAAAGCGAGGCCAAGATAAACTGGTTTACATATCTTAATGTGTAGCCGTGTGTACAAGAATAATGATCATTGGCCACTTTACAAAAATGTATCATTGTTAGTCATTTTTTAATTGACATTAAGTGATCGATGTTGGCGCCTACTCAATTGCTTTACAATTGACGCTGAATTATCCCTACTAAATTAGGAAAATAATGTACGCTTAATAATGTATTAACCTGTGTCGTGATTGTGAAAGTTTTTATGGAAAGAAAATTTGATTGTTACCAGGATTTAAACCTTAGACCTACAGGGGATGCACCACCGTGTCCGCGCGGCTGCAATAGGCGGAGACCTCTCGAGCCCGGCATTGGATACTGCGGGGCGAGACGAACTGGGAAGCGGTCGCCTCCTTCTGCGAAGCAGTCATGCTCGCGAAGGAGGAGGCGGGCCGCGAGAGGGAGAGGACAGCGTCCTCCCTCCACACCAGCCGCAGTGGCAGACGCCCACGGCGCCCGACGTCGGCAGACGATCTCCGGCCACCGTAGGCGCGGGATTGCGAGCGGCGAGTAATGGGCGACTTCGCTGTCCGACCATGGACTATGCCCGGGTGGACGGCGCGTTGTGTTCCATACGCGCCTCAAAGAGTGTCAGCAGAATGCCTGCCGGGGTCGCGGGACACACGTATACAGCGACTCCGGTACACAAAGGGATACTGAAGGACACCGTGGATTTTAGTCAGTACAAGTCTGACGGTCCCTCCCGCCCTGCCCTGGGTGGGAGGACTCATTTGATGATTTTACCACGATAAAAAAAGACCTACAGGGGATCGATAAACACCAGTTTACCAATATTGCCAATAGATTTGCAATAAAATTGTTCTCTATATTCAGTTTTAAGAATTTAGTTGCAATACTTACAATGCAAATTGTAATGTTGCTTACTTTTTAGACCCGCTGATTCAGTGCATCAGACGCACATGTTTAATTACTAATTAATCATAGCTTTTTGAAACCTTAGTAACGTTGGCGCTATATTGTAGAGTAGAAACTACTGCACCAACATGTTGACATTACAGTAGAATCGATGTTGTAATAGATGGTCGGGAATACAACAGTTGCTCTAAAAATAGGTGCCCTAAAATAGTTGCTCTAACGGGAAATACCTCCGTCTACCATACACAATTTTAAATATTCGATTTTGAACATTCGAAAGACGATTTATATATCGTCTGAAAGACACGTGTTTTTTTTCTTCAAGTTAATTAATAGATAACCTTGCTTGAAAACAGCGCAAACACGTTGCAGTTTTCACCAAAATGTTTTTGCTTTATTAACATTTATATCTGTTAGTGATCTGCCGATCAAGCTGATCGGTTCCGATAGTGATCGATAGATTTTGAAGATAAAATCAACGAAATGTTTTACATGTAAATGATCGAATGTTTGTATTTTTGGACGTGATTAAGAATCGGCTTTACAAATTAATAGTTTTCTGTTTTCCTCAAAGATAAGTTGCAATTACTTCTAGATGCTTTTTTTTTCAAAGTATAACATTCCTTCATCGTGAGTGAGTTTGCAAAAGTTAACACTAACACCAATGTACCTGTAGGTTATATTTTTTTAAGGTTTTAACGATACTGGAAAATTGTATCTTAGCTACTCGAAAAGATACAACTTTCCAGTATCGTCACATCAACCACTTTTGACCTGCTCGAGAGTCAAGAGTAAATCCATCTTTTAAAAAATTGTCATCAGCAATGCATTAATAGCGAATAAATATTAAATGTTATGAAAAATATCTAGTTTTAATTCCGCGACAAAAATCCAGGCTTGTTGCAGGATGCAATCCCACCCTATGCAGTCATGCATATGCACATGCAGCAAAGGACCCACCCTCCCGGCCTCATGCATATGCACACATGCAACAAAAGGAAAAACATGCCATGCAATCAAATATGCATGTGTGCATATGCATGAGGGCGGGAGGGTGGGTCCTTTGCTGCATGTGCATATGCATGATTGCATAGGGTGGGATTGCATCCTGCAACAAGCCTGGATTTTTGTCGCGGAATTAAAACTAAATATTTTTCATAACATTTAATGTCATGGATTTCCGCAAAGTAACGCCTGATTCCATAATTTAGCGAATAAATAGTTGCTCTAAACATAGGTGCTCTAAAAATAGTTGTTCAAACGGGAATAATAATCTCCCTATTTAAAACAATTGTGAATTCTGTCAGCGAAGTCTTTTTCAGATTTATGTATTCCGGTTTAATCGAAGTATAATTAATTGTAAAACTATAAATCTTTGTAATTTATTGATTTACATTTTTACGAACCGAAAAGAGTGGACATTGACCTAGATTTTTGTTACTTTTATAAAACTATACTCCCGGCATAGTTTAGAACAGGTATCTGAATGACATTGCGCTCAAACAGACTGCGAGCCTAACGCGGTGGCGGCGGCGGGCGCGATAATATTGAATGTATGAAATCGCCGCTCGTGGCCATACTGAAGTGACTAAGGCGGGGGCCTAGCGCGATGGCTACAAGCGATTTTGCGAGCCTAGGCGTTGCTAGGCCACAACAGATATAACGGGTTGGTGGCAGGTGTAGCAAACCATTTCGGTCTTATAGTCAGCGCCATCTAGTTATCAGGACATGCACTAAAATACTACCATAGGAGGTATTTGTAAATATTTAATAAATATTTATAATTTACTTATATACAATCCTAAACAACCTATAAAACATTTTAAAATGAATTTCTTTAAACAAGATTTATAGAAACTACTTTGTACCACCGGTTTGCAACACCTGAAATCGCCTCTACAAAAACAAATGCTTGATCGGAAGTATGGACACAGATCGCGCCCGCCGTCGCGCCCGCCACCGCGCCCGCCGCCGCCGTCGCGCTAGTAGTCCAAGAGCTACTGAACCCTGCGACTCGGTCTTCCTGTAAGGTTAGAAATTTGTACACGTAATATTTATAGCATGCTAAGAGCAATAGCGACGACCTGGCAGGCGTCAGCTGTGCACATCATTAGACAATTTAATTTACAAAGTGTAAAAAAAATTGAAAAAAAAAACTTGTTCCTGTAAGCTTAAAAAATTAACAGGATGCAGTTTAGTTATTGTAAATCGTGGAAAAAAAATGACAGGCGATTACAAGGTGCACAAGTATGTGACAGGCGAATTGAAAAGTACAAAGTTGATGAGGAAAAATAAACTTTCTCCTGTAAGATCAAAATTATCTCGCGTTTGGCTGAACTGATTTTGATGCCGTTTTCAGAAAAGTGTGCGTTACATTCCGAGAAAGGTTTTAATATAAAGGGTGAATTTTTCAACTGGGCGTGGATGGCTATCTCCGAAACAATGAGGAATATCGAAAAACGTTGAAAGGAATCTCGAGGCCGATTTTGACGAAAATAAAACTGCATCATTGGATTTTAGAAAAATCAATAACCCTGGCCAGGAATCGAACCCGCTGATTTTGGAAAAAAAATCAAAGCTCGTATTATTACACCATTCGATAGTGTTGCTAATAAGGATCAAATTCTGGGAAATAATCGAAGAAAAAAAAAAAAAAAAAAGTTAAAAGTTTCATGCTTAAACTATCCTCAAATAAAAATTTTGTTTTTATTTGAGGATAGTTTAAGCATGCAAAATTAAAAAAAAATCAGCCCAAGTCGCACTCTAGGATGGATTTCAAGCACGCGGCGATGATTTTTTTACGTCGTAAAATCAATGAGTCCTGCTACCCGGAGCAGGGTGGTAGGGACTGTCAGACTTGTACTGACTAATTTCCACGGTGTCCTTTATGGTAAGCGTACACAGGTCCGCATCGTACGTATCGGACGTATCGTACGTAACGGATTTTAGTTTGCCTTGTATTACAACTCATACATCTGCGTCCACTGATCCGCATCATACGGACGGCTCATCGGCAATGCCTACATGCGATGCGTACTGATGACGTCATACGGAATGCCGATCAGTGGACGCGATGAAGGTGGCATCGGCAATCCGATTGCTGATACTCGCGTCGGCAATCCGATCGCTGCCGATACAGAAATCCGTTTGATGCGATGCGTCCGATACGTACGATGCCGACCTGTGGACGCTTACCTCAAATAGCCCTTTACGTTTCGAGGTTACGATAAGTCGTTAGTCCCATGACCCCGGGGAGCAAAATTCTATCATGAAAAATTTAAAAACTTTTCAACCCAACTCCCACTATAGGATAGATTTCAAACACGTGGCTATGATAGCCACGCGCCACAGTCATGCACCTAGGTGTCA
Organism: Agrotis clavis; assembly: GCA_954870645.1. Taxonomy (NCBI): domain Eukaryota; kingdom Metazoa; phylum Arthropoda; class Insecta; order Lepidoptera; family Noctuidae; genus Agrotis; species Agrotis clavis. Next base: position 8,405,606 of record OX940939.1, on the reverse strand, counting down.
TATCAGTTCAATGTCATACTATAAGTGACACACTGACACTCAACTAGGTAATAGGTCATTCTACTGAACTGGACTGTTCCGTTTGCGGATGCAATCGAAATTAATGACCGGATCGCCCAGACAAGTGACAATTGCTTTTTAAACGTTCTGTATTCCCATATAGCACTTTTAAATGGGGTTTATATAAGGTTTCCTGTAACAGAGCAGTTTCCCAGGCCAAGAGAAACAGGGAGACTCCCTGTTACTCTTGGCCTGGGAAACTGCTCGGTACTCTCGGTACGACTCTCTTGTGCCTTTGTCAAACTGACAGACGAACTGAATGCGTGACGTAGCGTTTTTGTTTGTAATGTATGGAATTGTTTGAAGCCTGTCACATAGAGCATCGGATCGCTTTCGCATTTTTATATGACATGATTCGGTTCGGTTCGCTATCGCCTGTCTGTTTGACAAAGGCCTTAGTCCGTCAACGAAAATACGGGCCGTACTACGTAGTACGTACGGCGTTTAGGCTACAAGTTTCGCGTACGAAAGAAACTTTTGTATGAACCCTATTCTCTATTAGTTTTTTCATCACATTGGGAGTCAGGACAACAGTCCAGTTATCACGTTGTCATCAATTTTAGTTCGTGATACTAACAAATCTTTCTTATCTCTTTATCACTTTGTAAGTGATAAAGAGATAAGAAACGTCCGAAACTGTGGCCGAGGCTACGTAGAAGAACGCAGAGACTCGCGCGCTGGGTTACAGTCTAATCCTTCTCGAGAGGTAGAGAGGAGGCCTGTGTTCAAGTAATGACTTTTATGTATGGTGGACTTTATCAATTGTCACCCCAGTAACGAACGTATGTAGTTGCTACTAAAGGGGGTTACTAAATTGTGTCGCGGACTGTACATATTATTTTCACTTTGCGTTGTCCAGTCAAGAGTTGTCTCGAAGAAGTGACTAAAGGTTCTATTTGTATGTTCTACTGGTAGTTGTTCCGGCTCTGTCTAATTATGTACAAGAGTCTAAAATGTTTGTGCCTACGATACAGAAATAATAATGGCAGACAAAATGCCGTGAATGGACTCGGTTCACAGCACTTTTTCCCTCTAGGCGTTTTCTTCACAAAAACGTGCTTTTACAAAATTGCGCAAAAACTTAAGTATTATAATTTCCGTGTAAATAAATAAACCCAGATCAACCTTTAACCAAACCCGTGTAACCTAGAAATTAAATATACATATTTCCAATAAATGTTCGTCGACATGGACAATTACGCCATTGCTAACGTCCGAATATCTGCAAGTGATGTGCTTGATAGCGACATCCGATACAAAGTATCGAATATCGATCATTTATCGATTAAGGTGGTATTTCATAAGGCTGAATTAAGTCGTCTAAACGCATTTTTGATAGATCGAAACTATACTACACAAATAAAAAATTATTTTTCTAGGAGAACATGTTTCAATCATCATTTTCTCTAAGGCCCAACAAACTTTGTGAAAGTACAATACATTTTATTAACCAATTGTTACAATATGTTAGGGATTACCAAATAGTTTAGCTTTACCATTATTAGTTCCTGCCCTTATTCTAATTTTCTCAAACTTAAAAATACACCAAATTCGGTTGACTAATTTCAGCCTAGTGTAAGAACCTCCTTACTTTAAATTGATAGTGCACGTGAAGACGCACGCGCTTCTGTCACGAGGCTGCTCTTGCGCATAAATGTGGGAAAACTTGTATTGTATTGTGGAATTTAGTAACATTAGATTAAAGGCGGTTTTTTATTGCTGAGGCTGGATTTATAAGCAGTTTTTTTGTAGTTTTTATATATTTTTAAGTCCTAATTAAGTAGTTATAGGTAGCGTATTTTACATTATACATGTACTTTATAAACATTTACTGAATTTCAAACATTAATGTTCGATGTCGATTTAACACGTTCGCTGCGGTATCGGGTCGATTATATCCGATGCTCATCTTGCCACTGGTGCGTGGTTAAAAATGTTGTGCCAACCGCTGGTGCGGGACAGATATATTTGGTCTCCCTATGAATATGAATGAGACAGTTAGTGTTTTAGAATTGCCTCTTTAAATAAATAATAAAGGAATTAAAAAAATGCATCGGGTCCTTTAGACCCGATGCCGACTGGAGCAAATTTTTTTACATAATCTAGTGCGCTTATCGGATCTAAACGACCCGATACCCAATGACCCCATAGCCGCACTAGATTACATGTAAGTAGAGCTAGTGAGGTCCTTCTGGTTAGATAATTTTTTATCCAAATGAGAAGAGAAAGTGTATGAAACATAAAACGATCTAGCAGTCATGAAACGATCTAGAAAACCATACTACCATAATATGATTGTATAATTTCTTTTTATTTGTATTAAATACTTTTTTTAACTATCACAGTCTGCTTCTAAACTTAAAATGTCACTTACGGGATATTTTCTAACGGAAAAATCTTAATCACGGATGATAATCCCGTAAGTGACATTTTAAGTTTTTTATTAAATAGTTCTCAAAAATATGTTGTAAGTACAATTTTATCGATATCAATGTTTTTTTTAATTATCCACAACACTAAAAATGTATCGACACTTTAACTAACTAGTGCGGATATGGGGTCGGAAAGATCCGACAGACAATACCTTTATTTACAAGCAAACCATTCAGTGCATTTACCTACGACTTCAGCCTTTTATTGAGTTTAAATTTATTTGTCAACATATTGGTATAAAGGAATATGCTTTTATCTATTAAGATAAGTTCTTCTAACAAGACCGAAGTCGAACAGGTCTTTTCGACCCGGCACCGCACCAGGGACTAGTCGGGCTTCGGATATAATCGACCCGATGCCGCACCAACTGAAAGTCATCAAATTTGATTAACGCAGTGAACGTGTTAATAAAAACTGCAACTACTTTCAAACAATAAAATTGTAAATATATTTATGTATCTATGAAAAGTTTAAAATGATCTCTGATAAGTGATAACTATTTAAACCTTTCTATCCTGCTTATAAAGTTTCATTAAAATCGGTTCAGCCATTTCATAAAAAAGGAGATTTTCATTAAAAGCCGTTTGGCAATGTACCTAATGAAATCACGTGCGTAATTTTTAACACAATGATAAAGATTTATTCGTAAAAATCGGAGAAACATAAAAAACTTTTTCAAAAAAAAATGTAACCGACTTCAAAACACCCACAAAAAAGTTCAAAATAACCTACAAAAAAACTTTTCTTTCGAAAGTCGGTGACTTTATTTTTTATTTTATTGACTTTTTGTCACCGACTTTCGAAAGAAAAGTTTTTTTGTAGGTTATTTTGAACTTTTTTGTGGGTGTTTTGAAGTCGGTTACATTTTTTTTTGAAAAAGTTTTTTATTTTATCCTTTTCAGTTTCACTATTCAACCCAAATTATTGTCAAATACATAATTTTCTTACATGTGCACTAAAATTTTGTAATCCGTAGCACCGGTAATAACAACGCCCATGTATGTATGTACTATGTACATAATGAGCTAAAAATAAAAACTACTGCACTAAAGTAAATGAAAATTTGATGGGACCAAATGGCAGATATACTGTATCGAACAAAAAAAGAATCATCGAAATCGGACCAGAAACCTCGGAGTAATCGGTGTAGACAAAGTTGAAAACTTTTTAGGTTTTTGTTGATTTTTGATGATTTTTCAAAAAGTGGTAGTCCGATTTCAATGTAATTTTAATGGGACCATTTCGGAAGGATACCCTATCCAACAAAAAAAGAATTTTTCAAATCGGTTGTTAAACGACGGAGTTATGCCCGAACAAACATAAAAAAAAAAAAAAAAAAATACAAACATCCGAATTGAGAACCTCCTCCTTTTGGAAGTCGGTTAAAAATGACCAAACTCAATAAAACCCTAATAAAGAAAAAAACAACAAACCTTGCAATAAATCTCACATTAATGAAATTAATTACTGAGCGACCCTTGTAACAGTAAACAAAGTGATTTAAACCAAATGCTTCTTATTTACAGAAGCTGTTTGGCATGACTCATTTTATATTAGAGTTGAACCAAGATTGGGAATCCGGCTCAAGACGATTTTGATATAATTTTACATTGAACTAGATTTTGTATCAATCTACCAGCCTATCGTAGTCCACTGCTGGACATACGCGATTCCCAGGTTGAGCCACATAACCCTGTCCATAAAAGCTGAATGATCCTAATGAGACACTTTCAATTGGCGTAATATTATACGGTGTGATGTTTTTTCTGAAATCAGCGGCTTCGATTCCTGGCCAAGATTATTGTTTTTTCTTAAAACCAATGATGCAGTTTTGGTTTTCTTGAAAATTGGCCTCCAGACCCTTTGAGCATTTTTCGATATTCCTCGTCGTTTTGGATTTGACTTTCCACGCTCGTTTGAAAAATTCACCCTGTATAAGTTTTTAACTTTGCCTTACACTCGGTATTTCTCCTAAACGTGGCCGTGGGTGCATTGCGGTTATAAACATTTCATCTAACTCACAATACACCTCGAAAGAACTACTTCCAGATTAATTGCAATTATTTGATCCATGTAGGAATAGAACCTGCACCAAGCAATGCAGCAGTCAATCGTTCAGCTACTGCACCAACAGTCATCGAAAAAAACTAGCTTTAAGAGGATCGTCTACCGAGCGCTCGTCCATACTAAAAAAGAAAATGTTTTCCTACCCCTAAATGTTCGGGCGCGCCGCAATTGCGGCGGTAAGACCCCTCTTTGAGGAGTGGCTGGAGAGACGTCACGGCGTCCTGACCTATCGGATGACGCAGGTCCTCACCGGGCACGGAAGTTTCGGGAGGTTCCTGTGCCTGATGGGGAAGGAGGAAACGCCCGGATACCACCACTGCGAAGATCGCCCGGAGGACACAGTAGAGCATACGGTGCAAGACTGCCCCGCTTGGGCAGAGCACCGACGTGTCCTCACGGCGGCGATAGGCGGAGACCTCTCGCGCCCGGCATTGGTTGCGCCCATGCTGCGGGGCGAGACGGAGTGGGAAGCAGTCTCCTCCTTCTGCGGAGCAGTAATGCTCGTGAAGGAAGAGGCGGGCCGCTTGAGAGTGAGGACAGCGTCCTCCCTCCGCCCCAACCGCAGTGGTAGGCGCCCGCGGCGTCGGACGTCAGCAGATGATCTCCGGCCACCGTAGGCGCGGGCATGCGGGCAGCGAGTAAAGGGCAACTCGCTGCCCGACTATCGACCATGCCCGGGTCGACGGCGCGTTGTGTCCCACGCGCGCCTCAAAGAGCGTCAGCATGATGACGGGGCCCCCCTCTCAGAGGGCCAAAGCCTGCCGGGGTCGCGGGATTATTTCCTTACCATGACCCCGGAACATAAAGCGCTATTGAAGGACACCGTGGATTTTAGTCAGTAAAAGTCTGACAGTCCCTCCCGCCCTGCCCGGGGTGGGAGGACTCATTTGATGATTTTACCACGTTAAAAAAAAAAAAACCCTAAATGTTATCCTATCTCAATGATTTTTTAGTATGCTTCCTACACAGTAAAAAAACAAAAAAAAACTAGGTTTATATGTTTTCTTTTTTTCAAAATTTATAATAGTTTGAAAGTTACAGGCGCCTAAGAAAACCTATAAACCTAGTTTTTTACTGTGTCAGAAGCATTCTAAAAATCATTGAGATAGGATAACATTTAGGGGTAGGAAAACATTTTCTCTTTTAGTATGGACGAGCGCTCGGTAGACGATCTTCTAAAGGTCGCGAAACAGTCTGTGAAAACTTGTCGAGGGTCACGGTATTCCCCCTTGAACGAAAAAGACAACTGACAAACCAGTTGGATTAATGATAATACGACGCGACGTAGACCCAGACATGGTCCTGATCGGACGGCGAGCTCCTCTTTACTCGCCGCCATCGGAATTCGGTTCGGTAATTTTCAAAGTTCAAGGCCAGAGTTTCTAGGTGACCTACTTTTCGATACTACAAAATTAAACCGTGGTCTGCTAAATGTAACTATTGATATCCTAATGGATCGTTAATGTCTTGATGTGTATTCTAATGTGACCTCCAGTTCGGCCGTTCACTCTATTTTCTTTTAGTTCGTTGTTTAGAAGAAACTAATAATAAAATGATTTAAAGGATATCGAAATGTTTATAATTCTGTTTCTTTAAAAGAAAGACTCGTTGCCCCACAGTAGCAATTTGGCCTGTATAGTAGGTGCGTTCACAAACATTATAGCATACACACTAGATGTACTCAGAACAACTGCTTGTAGGTCATACAAAATAAAATAAAATAAATGTTCCATGCGGGAATCGAACTTGCGACTAGCAACGCAACAGTTGATCGCTTAACAACTGCGTCAACAATGCCGTCAAAATTAATTAAAATTCTACACCTAAGTACGTAATTATTCTAGATCCGTAAAAAGAAGAAATTATATTAGGATATTAAAAAAAAAACAAAGAGTTACTCCAATACCAAAGTGCGATAACTTTACTAAGTACACGGTTTTAATATTAAGAACCACAGATTAATTTGATTAGTTATAATATTTTTCTTCTGGTTAGTTGTCACCAAAATCATGGACTGAATACAACATATTCTTTAAAACCTTTTCAGCTTAAAACGGCCATTTTGTTTCAAAAAGCCGAAAACAACAGAAGTTTACCGAAAGCAAAGCTGAAACACGAAGCACCCCTCTATTATCATCCAAGCAAATCATTATCTTTAATTAATCAATAAACAGTGGGATCGGAGATGCATTGTTGAACTCATTACTTCTTCCTTTGAAGTCGGTATGCAGTACACAATGACTTATTTTAGGAACGAGGAGATTTTTATGTGCGGTAGCGTTTTAAAACGTTTTTAGTCTTAAACAGGTGCAGTTAATTGTTTTGAAAAAGGATTGACATGGCTTTGTCCTTGTGGTAATTAATTTCTTTTTTTTGGAGTAATCATTGTTTTTCTTTGGAAATAAATATACGAACTGCGAGCAAGGTTTGAACCTGAGACCTCCGGATTCAGTACTTCCGACGCTCTTTCCAACCGAGCCATCGAGGTTCATGCGTACTGCGTTGAATTCTGCTCGATATTCGAATTTTTCTTTCCAAAGAAAACCTAATACCTTTTAACCGTCATTAAAGTATTCCATATTTAAAAATCACCCAGTTTGTAAGCAATAAAGACACAGCAACGCTTTATCTTTTACTACATACAAAGCCTTCACCTTTTTTACTTGTATATCATCTACATAAACTTCAAAGACTACCTGTAAGACTATTAAAAACACAATCTCTTTTAAACATCGTACCGATACATAGATATCACTCATTAGGTGCGTCCACACAGAGCGAGCAGCCTCGCGAAGCAGCTCGGATAGCCCCTTCGTACACAAGGCGACGCAAGTCTCCGATACCTTACGACTTTGGCATCCATTGACCTTAATTATTAACCTCTATGGATTTGTATTGCGATAGTCGCTGGATACCAAAGTCGTAAGGTATAGGCATTTATGGCCGAGCACCCGAGCCATCCAGTGTCAGTTTTTTGTTTTGCTCGCTTATATTGTTTCGTGTGTCGGTCGAGAAACATTAAAGCTATTGTCAAACAGACAGGCGTGGCGAACGCGAAGCGAGGCATTTTTGTTTGTAATGTATGGAATTGTTTGAAGCCAGTCACATAGACTGTCGGATCGCTTTCGCTTTTCTATATGTGACTGGATTCAAACAATTCCATACATTACAGCATTACAGCAGCACATGCCTCGCGAGGCTGCTCGCTCTGTGTGGACGCACCTAATGAATGACCCAGTTCTCTCGACCCAAGGATGGCCCGACCTATTTCAACAAAATACCTGTAGCTCGGGCCTTTGAGCGGGACAAACGTGTTTATTTTAACAACACTTAAAAGGCATAGTTATTTATTTTCTTGCCAGTATTATAGCACGTTTTTAGGGCTTGTACAGTGGGGACCTGTCCATGACGATCTGTCAAAACGCGATACTCGTACCTATGTGTCCACATTACACACTATTGAGGGCCTTCAAATCTAAGTGCGTGAGATGCAAATAAATACGGATACTTGCGACGGGACTTCTCGCTCTACCAAATAGCACCTCAGTTATCATCATCAGCCTATAATGTCTCCACTGCTGGGACACAGGCCTCCTCTCTGTGAGAGGGAGTGGTCCATAATCCCACACGGGCCCAGTGCGGGTTGGTAGATGTCACATGACTTCCAATTTGATGGTTCTAGGACATGACGGTTTCCTCACGATGTTTTCCTTTACCGTTTTGTTCAGTGGTGATGAAATATAATACACAAAGTAATGCACCAGGCTGGGTTCGAACTCACGACCGGGCCACCAGTGCTCAGCACCTTATAGTGAAAGAATATAAATACTCGAAAGTGCAGATCTGTGTGTGTTTATTTTCATTAGAAGTATGCCTACATTTTCCCAGGCTCCGAGGCAGCTAGCCAATCTTGAATATACAGTAGGTAGGTATTTTATATAGCGATAGCCTATCTAACCTCCATATTTATATAAACATAGAGAGGATGAGTTAACTATATTATAGTTAACTAGAGGATGAGTTAACTATATTATAGTTAACTAGAGGATGAGTTAACTATATTATAGTTAACTATATTATAGTTAACTCATCCTCTCTTGGTAAGACTGGCTTTACGCTGTAGGTAGAGGAACAACAATAGGCTTTATAAAAATACGGGTTGTCATTATCGCACGTTTTTTCAGTAATTTATATTTGATGATTCCACGTGTTTTAACATGCGCTTTGAATTTATGTCTCTGCAACGTGATGAGGTCAATGTTCGATGTTATGAACATACGATTCGATAATTAATCAAACGGTTAAGCCGATGGTTGATTAATCGATTTGACAATGTCCTTTATGTCTTTCGTTATCCTGTTGCCCTAGTAATCTTAATATTTGAGAGGCCTGTTGGTCTAGTGGTTAGTGACCCTGACTGCAATGCAGAGGTAGTGGGTTCGATTCCCACTCAGGACAAATGATTGTGTGATGAGCACGATCATTTGTTCTGTGTCTGGGTGTAATTTATCTTTAATATTTATGTATTTAGAAATATTTATATAAGTATGTTTTTCAGTTGTCTAGTAGCCATAACACAAGCTCTGCTTAGCTTGGGACTAGATAGCGGTGTGTGATAGTTGTGGAATATTTTTATTAATATTATTTAGAAATTACGTGTTGCTATGTTTGTGCAGTATTATTTCAGAAACCTATGCTCAATTTTAAAGCGTCGTGACGCGTCTTGTTCCCCACGCTCCTCAAAGAGCTGTCAGCAATCTGACGGGGCCCCCAAAGAGGGCCAGAGCCTGCCGGGGTCGCGGGACTGTCTTATCAGACTACCGTGACCCGTAAGCTAGTCGGGTTAGTCAGTACGAATCTGACGAACAGCCCCCAACTCTTTCACGAAAAACAACTGAACGGAAAAAAAAAAATACAAAAATAATTATTGATGAGTATATTAAACTGTAGCCATTGTTTATGGAATACTAGCTGTTGCCAGCGGTTTCACCCGCTACAACTCGAAAATTATCCCACGGGAACATAAAATCGGAATAAAATCTATCCTATGACGTGTTAATCCAGGTTATAAACTATCTGTGTACCAAATTTTAGCCAAATCCGTTTAGTGGTTTTTGCGTGAAAGAGTAACAAACATACCTACACACACACATACATCCTCACAAACTTTCGCATTTATACTATTAGTAGGATTTTCTTAATTACTCGTATTTCGCGATGGGGACATCCCTTCTTCAGAATTGTTACCCGACATTCCATAACAAATAGGAATGTGTGTGTGTTTGTATCAGTTCAGCTGTATTGTACTATTAAAAAACTAGGTTTCTAGGGCTTGACAGCCGAACAGTCACAATGAGTTGTTGTATAAACTATCAATTCTTTGTCTCGAGAGAAAAGTTTCAGTATTAGTTTTTAAGATTTTCTTTGAACTATTGTAAAAGTAATGCTGATATTTTAATATTTAGTTGTCTTTGAAGTGTCTTTGTTAGGTTGCAGGTGTGAAAATTCTTAACCTAGTTTTGAATCTGCATTCTATTCTACTTAACGCACCTGGTTTAAAGATTATCTTATATTTTTTTCCCTTTTTTTTTTGGAGAAACGTTGTCCTCCTTTTACATGTTACTCTATGGTGAGGGAGCGTTTAAAAACATTTACCTAACATTTTTTTTTACATTTTTCTTGATCTTTTATCACAAAGTCTATATCTAAGGCCTCTTGTACATAGTACGTTTTTCGCCCGTGAAAATCTACAGTTAATTCGCCGTGTGTAGGCACGGTCGTCAGTGTTGTTTGGAACACAATTGGAGCTTGTACACAGTACGTTTTTTCGGCCGTGAAAATCTACGGTTAATACGCCGTGTATAGGCACGGTCGCGTCTACAAGCTCCACACCATATTTCTACCGCTTCATATTTTTTGCGGCCTTAATGATAAGGAAAACGTTATCAGGAAAAGGGGATAAAAGATTAACAGACTGAAATCCTACACTAGTACATACGTAGAGAGAAACGAAATGATCGATGATCGTTCCATTTCCTTTAGGCCTTTGTCAAACAGACAGGCGATAGCGAACCGAACCGAATCATGTCATATAAAAATGCGAAAGCGATCCGATACTCTATGTGACAGGCTTCAAACAATTCCATACATTACAAACAAAAACGCTACGCCACGCATTCGGCTCGTCTGTCAGTTTGACAATGGCATTAGAGAAGGTCTTTGCCCTCTAGTGGGAAAATTATAGGGGTAAAGTTGTTAATGATAGTTGTTGTAGGCTAGGTTTACAATGTAGGCGTCAATGATTTGTAGTGGAAATATTTAAATAGGGATGTCTGTTGGTAGATTAAAGCTAAACCTTTATTTATAAAGCAATGCATGGAATGCAAACATGTCGATTAGCCCCTAGCGCATTTCGAAGGAATCATTTCGACGAAGAAAGGAGTGTACCTACTTGGCGACCAGATGGTAAAGACTTAAAATATTATACGTTTGTGGCACAAGGACTTTTAGTTTGGACTGGTGTACTAGGACTGTATGAAAATTTAGAGGGTTTTAGAGATACACAATAATATAAATACAAAATACGTAAAAAAATACGGTCTAAACTGGCTAACAATCAGAACCTTAACTAGATTAGGCAATTTGACTCCACTAACCTTATAGCTCCACCCTTGTCCTGGCTTTGATCAAGCTTACTATGCTGCTCACTGCCTCGTGTTTGGATGTGACGTCATTATGTGCTTGTACAAAGTCTTTACAGATCCAAACTACTGTCACACAAAATTGGCACACAATAATGAATGTCTAGGATTGTTCTGATACGACAAGAAGGCACTCACGCACTTACACACTCACTCACACACACACACACACTATCACAAAAGTAGATGAAAAGACAGGTTTAAAGCAACGCGATCCTGCTCTTCCGGTATTCGAAGGTCGACTAAATGCAGCACCAAGATGGCGCTGCTCATCGCCGTCACTTTTCCAGAATTGAGGGTAGAAAGTCTAAAATTTAATGACTGCTACACACGTTACGAAAACTACTTACATATTGTGTGTGTCGGACAAATTGTATAGTTTTTCTCATACACACATGTAGATTTATCGTTGCAGTTGGTACAGGACCGTCCAATCGTAAAGATTTTTCGTAACGTGTGTAGCAGCCATAATGGAGCTGAAATGCGACCGTATACTGTAATACTAGGGCCACACCAAAGGGAAATACCGTTATTTATCGCGTTAATGGTTTATACTAACATTGAAAGACTAGTATCGCAATTAAACAACGATAAAGTATAGTGTGGTCCGACTTTTAGAATTTTTGTCGGAAAGTATCTGATGATAGCCCATCAACAATACTATCAGAAATTTTGATTCACCAGAAATATACCAAAAAAAAAAACAACGAAAAAAAAATGAAAACATCTAAAAAACACAAAAAAGTATAAAATAACTTTTGAATGAAAAGTTAGTCACTACAAATCTGACAGCAGTGGGAGCTGTCAGACTTGTACTACTTGTATAATATAAAAGTCGGTAAATCGATTCGCTCGACGGTGTTCCGGCTAGCACGTGTGTTCGAATCTTTTTGCGGATTTTGTGTGATTGTTGATACTCTTTTGTTACTTGTTATTGTGTATTGTGTTGTTCTTGTGTGTGTTAAAAGGTTTGTATTGTGATAGTCCTACTTTTACACAAAGTAACCTATCCAAGATGAACAAAAAAAAACCCCCCGATCCGGATCCCCCTGACATACCATCGCCACCTTTCCCACTCTCCCCTAACCCACAATCCCAACTCGCGGAGGTTGCTTGTACTGTCTCAGAGATGGATACATCTCAGTCACAGCCCAATCAATCATCCCGTAAACGCCACGGAGACGAAACAATTTCAACGCCTATCCCCCCAAGCAAACAAATGCGTAGCCAAATTGGGCGACTACGTTACTCCGCAATCGATAAGGCCCCATACCTCGTCCACGTTTCCCGTATTGAATCCCAACCCAACTCTGGTGCCACCCTTCACCCGGTTAATTTAGGAAAATTTTTAATTAAAAACAATATCACAAATGTAACTCTTGGTGGTGTTAAAAAAGTGGGTAGAAACCGTGTTTCTGTAGAGTTTGCTTCCCCTCAGGATGCAAACTCTTTCTTAGTAAATCCATTGTTACCAAAACATAGTTACAACGCATTCATCCCTACATTCAACATCACAAGGATGGGCGTTGTCACAGGTGTCCCTTCGGACCTTTCAGAAGAGGAAACCATGGAACTGCTAACTGTCCCCACGGGATGTGGGAAAATACTGAAGGTACGGCGTATTAACAGAAAGGTGCAGAAAGATGGGACCTATGAATGGAAACCCACCGAAACCTGCGTGATCACATTCGACGGTCAAGTTCTACCTAGGAGAATTTTCTGTTGCTACACTTCCCTCCCCGTGGAACAATATATTTTCCCCACCATCCAATGTCGCAAATGCTGTCGATTTGGACATGTGGCAAACGTGTGTAGGTCAAAACCACGCTGCAGCAAATGTGGCCACGATCACCCAGGTGATGGTTGCAACATCTCTGAGGGCGAGGCCTTCTGCATTCTTTGTTCGGGGAATCACTTTGCGGATAGCAAGTCATGCCCTGAGCATGGTAGGCAGAGGACCATAAAAACTGTCATGGCTGAGAAATCTATATCCTACGTTGAAGCTAGCAAATCTATTCCAGCAGCCTCCCGCAATTATGCCAACATTACCAAGGCCCCAATTTCTCAGTCTTACCGGAAAACTGTTACCCTACGTCCTAAGACTCATGCTCCCCTTTCTCCATCTTATGACAAATCTGCTCATAACCTTTTAATCAGTTCCCCCCAACCTTCACAGCCCAATGGCTGCGCTCTCAACCAAAGTAATATCTCTCCCAACAATGGTATTTCCTCTATTATTGACACAATTATTAAACTTTTACCCCTACTTGTTTCTTCTTCTTCGTCTCCTAGTTCTCAATTACCGTCCAACGCTGCCAATCAACTTATCACTCTACTTTTAGATTTTTCAAAAATGGCGTCCCGCCAAGTTTTCCTTCAATGGAACGTGAGGAGCGTGTGGCATAAGAAGCACGACCTCATCTTCCTCTTAAATAAGTACAAACCATTAGCTTGCTCTATAGCTGAAACTTGGCTCACCCCAAGTCTCAGTTTTCGTATGCCACATTTCAACATCCTCAGGTGCGATCGATCAGACGGCTATGGAGGATCTGCCCTCCTGGTCAATAACCGGGTTCCTCTTCTGCCTGTTCCTTTTCCTTCACTCACAAGTGAAATGAGCATTTCTGCAGGGAAGGTTGAGGGCATCACAGTGTTCTCCATTTATATTGCACACCCTCACCTCAACTTTGTATCCATTTTAAAAGGCATTTTTTCCAATGTACATGGTCCGATACTGGTCATGGGTGACTTTAATTGCCATCATTATAGATGGGGTTCGGAACGCTGTGATGCCTTTGGTGTGGCACTAGTTGAAGTTCTGGACGACTTAGACCTCTGCATTTTAAATAATGGCTGTCCAACACGACGATCACTTCCAGGCCAACAAAAGAGTTGTGTTGACCTCACTTTCTGTTCTGTCGAGTTAGCAGCTTCGGCTCACTGGGACTGCACTACCTTGTCGCATGGTAGCGATCACTATCCTATAGTTATATCTATCCTTAATAAGTTTTATCTAGAAAAATCTTCCCCTCCACTTTTGAAATATAACCTGTCCAAACCAGATTGGACTAAATTTGTTTCATCATTGGAGGGAAAAATTGACGCCCTCCCAAATTTAAATTCAAATTTATCAGACCCTTCTGACCACTACCATGCCAAGGTCTGTTATGATAGTTTCATAAGTGCAATTACCTCCAGCGCAGATTCCTGCTTTCCTTTAAAAAACTGTGCACGCAATAAAATCCCTTCTCCACCCTGGTGGGATTCAGAATGCACGTCGGCTATCAGAGAGAGGAAAGATGCAGAGCGGCGTTACAACATAGACATGAGCACTGAAAACCTCTTGGAGTACTGCCGGATTAATGCCAGAACCAAACGTTTTCTTCGCAAGAAGAAACGCTCAGGCTGGGTTAATTTCTGCTCATCCCTTTCTCCCTCCACCCCAGTTTCAGCTGTTTGGAGAAGCATCAACCGATTCAGACGCGGATGTTCCCCATCAATCTCTTCCCCAATTACTAGGGAAACAGCTGAACATTTCTTTGACAAATTAGCTCCGCCTTATGTTCCTTCCTTATTTGAATTCCAATCTATCCCCCTATTAAATGTGTCTGAGGATCCATTTGATACCCCATTTACCCTGGAAGAACTGAATGTGGTGCTCCAGCATGTCAGAGACTCTGCTCCTGGTATTGATGGTGTACCATATTCTTTCTTAACCCATTCCGGTGAAACAGCTAAATCATACTTTTTAAACATTCTGAATTACTGCTATAGTCATGGTTGGGTCCCTGATCAATGGAAACTTCAAATCATCATACCTTTGCTAAAGCCAGGCAAAAATGCAGATGATCCGAATGGCTTCAGACCAATTGCTTTGGCTTCAGTTCTAGCCAAATTACTTGAACACCTCATTAAAAACCGTCTCGAGTGGATAGTCGAATCGAGAGATTTACTGCCGAACCATCAATTTGGTTTTAGAAAAGGCCTTAGCACGATGGACAGCGTTGGTATACTAGTTACGGATATCCGTTTGGCGTTCTGCAAAAATGAATCCGTAGTAGCCACCTTCCTCGACATCACCTCTGCCTACGACAACGTTGTTCTTCCCATTCTCAGGCAAAAATTGCAAAAGCTGAGACTCCCGGGAAAGATGATACAATGTATTTGTGAACTCTTAATGTCTCGCTCAGTGGTTCTGAGAGTCCCAGGCGAGGAATTCGACAAGAGGCAGACATGGAGGGGTCTTCCACAGGGGTATGTCCTCAGTCCCATCCTCTACAACATATACA
The DNA here is from genome assembly GCA_954870645.1 of Agrotis clavis. Taxonomy (NCBI): domain Eukaryota; kingdom Metazoa; phylum Arthropoda; class Insecta; order Lepidoptera; family Noctuidae; genus Agrotis; species Agrotis clavis. Next base: position 8,390,056 of record OX940939.1, on the reverse strand, counting down.
CGGCTGATATTGGGTCCTGCTTAAATTCCAACTGTCAGATGTTGCAATACGCCGATGACATTGTTCTTTACGTGACAGATCCCTCTATTGTTGACGCCGCGTCATCTCTGTGTCTCTCTTTGGATTCTCTGAACCGCTGGCTTTTGAGTCATGGGTTATCACTATCTGCACCAAAAAGTTCGGCAGTTATCTTCTCTCGTAAAAGACTTATCCCTCATATTTCAGTGAACATTTTAGGCCATAACATTCCTGTAGTGAGTAAAGTTAAATTTTTAGGCGTTATTTTAGACTCGAAACTAACCGGTAAACATCACATAAACTTTCTAATTCAAAAATGTGAAAGAATTATTTCAATTTTAAAAGTTCTGGCGGGTGTTTGGTGGGGTGCCCACCCTTACACCATGAAACTTGTTTATAATGCCTTAGTTCGCAGTGTGTTAGATTATGGAACATATCACCTGATTCCTTGTAACAAAGGTGCTTTGGCTGGACTGGACAAAGTTCAGTCCAAATGCCTTCGGATCATCTCGGGTTGCATGAAATCTTCTCCCACTAACGCATTGCAGGTCGAATGCGCCGAACCTCCCCTTGCACTTAGACGGCAATACCTAGCTTCCCGTTTTTTATCCAAACTTGTATGCAGATCCTCTCATCCCTTAATAGAAAGATTGCACGAGTTAGACGCCATGTGCAGAAACTCAAATTACTGGAAAAATAAAGAAATTCCCTTAATTTTAAAATCCTTTAGAATTATACGAAATCTAGAATGTCCCATCGTCCAATATCCTAGCCTACCTCTTTTCAATTTTGCCTACGAAGTTTTAAATTACATTCCAAAAACCATCCTCAATATTGGTATTTCCAAAAATTCCCCTTCGGCAAATTCGACCTTCAATGCGACGGTGGGTGAACGATGGAGCGGCTTTCATTTATTTTTCACGGATGCTTCGAAACAGTCTCAACTTAGTCACACCGGCGCGGCAGTGTACTACCAAAACTCCAAAATTATCTTACAGTTTAAATGCCCCAAAGAGTCTTCGGTGTTCACTGGTGAGTGCGTGGCTATATTAGAAGCTTGTCGTTTCATTGAATCACACCACAACATTGTAAAAGCCGCTATCTTCACAGATTCTCTCAGTTGTTTACTCGCCTTAGCCCAAAACCCATTTAAGAACAAATTACACAGTTCTCTTATTCTGAAAATCAAAAATTCTTTATTCTCCTGCGCTAATAGTCGAAGGGATGTTCAGCTAGTTTGGATTCCTGGTCATTGTGGTATCAAGGGTAACGAATATGTTGATGCTTTGGCCAAAAATGCTTGCTCATCTGTAACGTCAGACCTCACACATAACTCACATCAGGGTTACGACCTATTGTCCCTTCCAAAATTTGATCTGTTCCGGTCCTGGCAGGAGCAATGGGATGTTTCCAGCAAAAAAAGAGGCCGGTTTTTCCATGCAGTACAACCGTCTATAATACCAAAACCATGGTTCTTCAAATTCAAAAAAGCATCTAAAACTATCATTTCAGTCATATGTAGAATCCGCATAGGTTTTTGTTGCACTCCAGTATTCCTCACCAAATTGCGTATACGTGACTCCTCGCTCTGTGAATGCGGATTGGAGGAGGGCACACTTGACCACATTTTTTTTGAATGCCCTAACAATATCCCTTCTCTAGATTTATATAGCCGTCTCTCTGAAATTAAGATCCCACTCCCGATCAATTTCCCCTCCCTGTTAACCCATTCTTCCCCAGATTTGTTTGTGACGCTGATGATTTTCATCCGTCACAATAATATTAAGCTATGACCCTCCCCCGCCACTCCCCACCTGTGTTCATGTGGTATATTTTTATGTTTTAACCATTATATTATTATTTAAGTAATTTTATTTGTTTGTTTCAGTCCCATACTAACACCAGAAGGTCAACATTAAGTCCAACAGTATCATTGAACGGACACTTCCACCGTTCTAAATTTGTGATTTTTTCCTCAGCACACTTCCTGCTTGTCCAGTTCATCTAGAATCTTAGTCATTGGCAAATGGCCGACCCAGCCTATGCTTGCCATAATAAAAAATAGAATAGAATAGAATAGAATATAAAAGTCCACAAAATCATGGAAAAAAGTCGCCTTTGTTCACCCAGGTGATATTTTTCCGAGGTGAACAAAGTGATTCTGAAACATAACTCCGACTTGACTCCGACAAACGTTTCTCCGCTTAACGATTCGCCGACACAACGATTCATTCCTGGACGGTTCGACTACAGAGCCTTTCCTCGACGAACGTTTCGCCGACAGAACGATTAAGTCATGAGTATTCTGTTTCATGAAGTATTGTATAAATGAAGCCATTTAGACGAACCCCGCTGCGCGGGGCTTCTATTTCTGTGTTCAGGGTTTAAAGGAACCTAACTAACCGAACCTCGGGGTGACCCTGATGTCGGATTTAGTTACTAGTATTATAATGTCAAACCATGTCTTTGTCGACGAATCGTTCTGCGGTAAAAGGTTCTGTCGTCGAACCGTCCAGGAATGAAGAAACGTTTGTCGGAGTTACGTTTCGAGCCCGAACAAAGTGGACAACTTCGGTGTCCTCAATTCACCTGGGTGATATCACACTGTGATATTTTTCCCCTATCCTGGAGGACTCAATTGATGATAACTGAAATAATAAAAAGAAACTGGCCTAAAATCAAACACAAGACCAAGAAAATAATATTAAGGTAACAGCAATTCATATTATGAATTGCTGTTACCTTTCTGGTTTCATAACTCCATTACATACTTGACCTACATTTTATTATAATATCAAGAACATGGTTTAAAAATAACGAAAAAGATAAATCTGCATTTTGATCATTCATAAAGTACGATGCAAACTCACTTCGCCTAAAAATAAAATCGCAAATAATAAGAGAGCATTTACATTGCAAAAAAATGGTACATAGAACTATTATTTAATTTTCTTTAATTTAATATCGCGCTTGTAATCCTCAAAGACTTAGGCAGAATTGTACAGATGTCAGCAGGTAAACCTACCCGAATCTGACAAATTTTAACAATCAAACATTGAATGAATGAATGAATGATAATGATAACCTTCCACTTTTGTGATATAAAATTAAGAGCGTATATTCCGAAAGTTGGCAACGTCGCAAATGGTTGTCAAATATTAACAAGTTTTAATTAATTTAGCATTGTTACTGTATGACAATAAGAAATAAGGCTCTGTAGTGCACTAAAAAAATGATAAGGGAATGCAACAATTAATATCGTAACACCGAATATATACTTTTAGATGTAAAAAAAGCATTTGGAAGCTTTCCAAATGCCTTTTATACACCTAAAACGATTACAACATCAAATTCAGTGTTTTAATTGCATTCCTATATCATTTTTTTAGTGCACTACAGAGCGATATTTCTTGTTTACATACAGAAAATTTGCCAAATTAATTAAAACTTGTAAATATTTGACAGCTTTTTGCGACGTTGCCAACTTTCAGAATATGCGGCCTTAAAATCTATTAAAAATTGTCAGATTGAGGAAGGTTGATGTGCTGATGTCTGTACCTAATCGCACACCCACATTTCCCCACATAACCTATGCAAATTATAATTTATAACCTTATCAGTTCTGCTACGGCTAACATGCAGTGAGCCATCTAATCTAATTCCAATAAGTTTTTATTGATTTTTTTGCAGTTAACCTCGAAACCATACCGAAAAGTACTATAAATTCTATGATGAATTCATACACAGGTAATCTCTTCTAGATTCCGCATCATACAAGGCAATCTTTGCGCCCCAAACGTCAGTTCGGGTTGTGCTGTCTACATAGAATGTCTTCTATCAAATACGAAAGTGTTTATTTTCAAGTAAAGTCAAAGTCGATTTATTCGCGAGACTTTCAAACAGTTATCCCTGACTCTGGAACGTAAAGGGCTATTGAAGAAACACCGATTTTATTCAGTACGAGTCTGACAGTCCTTTTTATTCCACCCAGGGCGGGAGGGCTCATTTGAAGACTTTGCGAAGCTAAAAAAAAATACGATTTCTAGATACTGCTAACGTCACCACGGCTTCAGTTTCGGTATTAAAGGAATCAAGATCGAACATAAACTTAAATAAATGCACTATTCTCGGGACTGTCTCATTAGGTAACCGTGACCCTGGAACGTAAAGGGCTCTTGAAGAATCACCTTGGGTTTTAGTCAGTACAAAACTGACAGCAGATTGGGAGAACACATTTGACGGTTTTACTACGATAAAAAAAGGAAATGCACTAACATGTGGCGCGCCCACCTTGTATACGGTATCTAGAGTAGTTTATCTCTGGTTTATGGTTTTGATCTAACTCAAGTAGACCGCTTTGTGCTTATCACACCGCTCTTATTCATGTATGGGTAGGTAGGGGTTATAAATTATGGAAAAAGGAGTTTTAGGTCATTCCATAACAGTAATTTAGAAAGGTTATCGGTTAGACGTGCTGAAAATAGCTCCTTATCGTGTACTGAATTTCATTCATAATTTTATGCGTGTTGGCGATATGTGGGTGTAATATATGGAACACCATTGTATATTATCCCCTCGAGAAATACGGTTACGCGTAACGTTATATTTCATGCATGATTATTTCATGTATATGTGAAGTACTCCAGCAATTGCCAGCTCTAAAATATATCCCACGGATTCAAAAAATCGGGATAAACTTAGTAAGGCTGAAGCAATTATTGATTCTTAAAGTTTTCTAACTTTTTCCCAAACAACCACTTATAGGCCTTTAAAATATTTGTTCCAGGCAAGAATCGAACCCGCAATACGCATTCACCAGCCACTCATCATCATCATCATCAACCGGAAGACGTCAACCGCTGAACATAGGCCTCCCCCTTAGACCGCCACGCCGAACGACAATTCAACACTTGCATCCATCGGTTGCCCGCGACTCTTACGATGTCGTCGCGGTCCACCACGCTGCTTCTTCCGGTCCGTGGTCGCCACTCGAGAACTTTTCTTCCCCATCGGTTGTCAGTTCTACGTGCGATGTGGCCTGCCCATTGCCACTTCAACTTGCAAATTTTATGAGCTATGTCGGTGACTCTGGTTCTTCACCAACCACTGCAACTGTGTTAATCGTGTCATTATTAATGGTCTTCAAGTATCTGTGTTTGGAACATGCCCGGGTCGACGGTGCGAACTTGGAGGGCTAAAGCCTGCCGGGGTCGCAGGACTGCCTTATCCAGGTAACCGTACCTCCGGAACACAAAGGGCTATTGAAGGACACCGTAGATTTTAGTCAATAAAAGTCTGACTGCTGATTTTACCACGTAAAAAACAGTATCTGTGTTTATTTTATACAGAGGAATATAATTATATTTCCCTATTTTATAAAACTTTTCTAGGTTTTCATAGAACATTGCTGTCCTACTTACGTCGAGATATTGTACTCCAGTAAGTAACATTTCCTGATTTCCGTTCCGGAAATAAGATCAAGAATTCAGGACCGGAATTCCACACTAGATTCCAGGAAATAAATAAGAAATACTTGGGTTCATTGCTCTTTTTTAAGGATTTAGAAAATTCTTTTCCTATGTTTTCACTTACAAGTAACTATGTTATAGTGTGTTACTATTTTAAGAAAAAAGTTATAAGTAACACGACTTGGACTTCGACTACGACACAATAGACTTATACCTCAGCAAGTTTACTATGTGTGACCGATCCAAAGACAATTCTTGAAAAGCGTTGCTATACCATCATATATCATTCTGTTGGCTCACTCTACCAAAGCGCGTGCACATTAAAACAAACCAACATTATATATTGTATTGTATTGTATAACGGGCTGGTATCCGCAACTCCACGTCATATGCGCGTATTTTGCGTGCGGAACAGCGAATTAGTTGCTAACGCGTATTAAACTATAACATAATATATTTTATCCGCATAAAAGCTCCAGGAAAATTCCCAGTCAATTGTCTATCTGACAATACCAAAATGTCAAGAGAAAAAAAATTTAACCGCCTTCAAAAACAACCACAAAAAAGGGTAAAATAACCTACAAAATAACTTTTCTTTCGGAAGTCGGTGGCTTTGTTTTTTTATTTCGTTGTCTTTTTGCCACCGACTTCCGAAAGAAAAGTTATTTTGTAGGTTATTTTACCCTTTTTTGTGGTTGTTTTTGAAGGCGGTTAAATTTTTTTTTTTAAGTTTTTTATTTTACTCTTTTTAGTTTATAATTATTCAACCCAAATTCTTGTCAAACACATCATTTTCTTACATGTGCACTAGAATTTTGTAATCCGTGGCACCGGTATTAACATCGCTCATGTACACATGCTATTAAAATTCCCTATCTCAAAAACCGCTGAACAGATTTTGATGAAACTTGCAGTATTCCCTAAGGTGAACAATCCCTAATACAATAAAAAAAGAGTTTTGAAAATCGGTCCACAATTGGCGGAGTAATCGCGTAACAAACACGCAAAAAGTAATGTCATCCAAGTAGCCGAAATCAATAAAAATGCTCACAAAATAAAAAGTACTGAACCGATTTGGATGAAATTTTTATGGGACCAAACTGCAAGTATACTGCATCGAACAAAAAAAGAATCACACTAATCGGACTAGAAACCTCGGAGTAATCGATGTACATACATAAAACAAAAAAAAAAAAAAAAAAACATTCCGACCGAATTGAGAACCTCCTCCTTTTTTTGAAGTCGGTTAAAAAACATTCAACCATAGATTGTTAGTGGCCAGGAACGCCACACCACCCCCCCACGGAGAAAGATGCACCGGTTACGCAAAATCGGAGAAATCTTTGAACTTCACTCGTCTACCGGAGCGCGTGGTATACGGCGTTTTTGGGGCCGGATTGACATTCTTGAGTTTTGAAGGCTCTGTAGTTTTCATTGGAATGTCACGCGTCGTGAGTGCTGCAGGTTCTGTGAGGCCCTTCAGAAGATCATGGTCGACTTGGATTGAGTGATCCATGTGTGCCGGTTTGACGCGATCGACACTCACAGTCACAGTTTTGCGGTTTACGACAAGAGTGATAGTTTTACCATCACTAGAGTGACTTACGACCTCGTACGGGCCAGAATACGGTGGCTGTAATGGTCGTCTGACGGAATCGTCCCGTAGAAATACGTGCGTTGCTGATGCAAGGTCCTTAAATATAAATATAGATGGCTGTGAATGCCGGGAAGCCGGAATGGGTCGCACGGTCGACATTTTACGTCGGAGCTGTACGACAAAATCAGCCGGGTCATTTAAACGATGTGATTCATCAGCCGCTATAAGCAATTCTCCGGGCAATCGAAGAGGTTCACCGTACACCATTTCAGCAGCAGTGGCTTTCAAGTCTTCTTTGAAGGCTGATCGCATGCCGAGGAGGACAAGGGGCAGCGCACGGACCCATGAGTCTTGGTGGCACATAAGAGCAGCTTTGAGCTGGCGGTGGACGCGCTCAATCATGCCGTTAGCGCAGGGATGGTAAACTGTTGTCCTGGTTTTCGTTGTGGCGAATAACGTCATCAGGCGGCGGAAAAGGTCGGATTCAAACTGCGTACCTTGATCTGTAGTAATGATTGACGGCACACCGAAACGGGCAATCCACCCTCGTGTTAGGGTTTCCGCCACCTCTTCTGCGGTGATGGAGCGCATTGGCCATACCTCAGGCCATCTAGTGACTCTATCAATGGCCGTCAGACAGTACCGGTAATCATTGCAAACCGGCAAGGGACCGACGATGTCGATATGGACATGTCTGAAACGACCACGTGTTAGATCAAAATTACCAAGAGGGGAGGAATTATGGCGCGATACCTTAGCACGCTGACACGCTATGCATGTTCGCGCCCACTCTTTACAGTCACTATTCACGGACGGCCAAACGTAGCGATCGGTTACGAGACGGGTGGTAGCTCGAGCGCCGGGGTGGCTTAAATTGTGCAGCTTGTCAAATGCTGTTTTTCGGAAGGAGAGGGTCAAATAAGGGCGAGGCTTGCCCGTAGACATATCACAGGTGACTGCGATATTAGACCCCGGTATGTTAATTTTGGATAATTGAAGGCTGGTGCCTTGCTGCTCCAGGTTTAATAATTCCGGGTCTACCTCCTGTGATTTGGCAACATTATATATTTATCTATTTTTTTTTTACTTAATCAATTCTGTTCCACTTACTTTTTCACACTTCCATAACATTTCTCATAATCGCTCCCATAGAATCTTTAGAAAAGATGAATTACACTTAAAAAGTTGGAAGTATTCAGTGGGCCACACAATGATTTAAAGTGGTTAACAACGAGTCTTCTCCTGAAAAATCTACAGTCCTCCCACTCTGGAAGAATCGCAAGGGACTGTCAGACTATTGACAGAGTAAGACCTACCCAGTCCCTTTATTTGCCCTTTGTGTTTCAGGACTGCTTTTATCTTTTAAGACGAGTGTCTTAAAAATTAACAACAGTCCTGAAAAGAAAATGCTCTCGGCAATCAATATAACCCTTGGTAAATGTATCCTTCAAATATTTTTAAAATTTATTCTGGGTAGCTTAGATATTTCAGAAAAAAATACTGAAAAATCTAGTTTCCAACGGTTTCATATTAGATTTAATTAACCAGCTGATTGTTCTTTGTTACCATGTGCCAAAATAACATAATATGTTATGTAGGTAGATATAATAATTATAAGGTATGTATTCGTGAGATGAAGAGGGCATCTGTCTTAACATAATTTAAGTTTAGACAAAATTGTTTGACCCCTGCCCCCCTTAAACATTCATAAATAGTTTCTTACAATACCTTTATAATAGACACTCAGGTTCTTGTTGATTATGTATTGTTAAATTTATGAATAGCTTCTGTGATTTTCAACCTTGGAATATTGATATTCCAAGGTCAATAATGATTGATCAATCAATACATTTCGTGTTATTATTATTTTACTGAAGTCATAGTACCTGACCTCTTCATATTTTAAGAATACAAAAGTACATTATTTTGTATTTGAAACGTTGGATTGTAATCATTATGTTATTGTGTACAGACGCCAGCAGGTCAAAATACCTCAATCTGACAAATTTCTTTATAGATTTTCAATCCTATCACAATAGTGGAAGTTTAATGTTCGATTGGTAATTTAGATAAGACAGATCGCGGTAGGCTGACCTGCTCGCGTCTGTACCTATATAATAATTAAGAAAGTTTGTATGGGTGGATGGATATTTTGTTAGTCAGTCACGTCAGCGTGGCTGACGGATGGTAACCGTTACACCGGAACGTAAAGGGCTATTGAAGGACTCGTGGATTATAGTCAGTACAAGTCTTCCTCTCGTCCTGCCCTGTGTGGGAGGACCCATTTGATGATTTTGCCACGTAAAAAAACAATGTTGGGAAAATGCTTAAGGCCGTGTGGCACAGCGAAAGCGTCGTTTGATGAGTCGGAAAAGTTGCCACGCACCTCCACCAGCAGGCGCCAGTATCGCGAAATTAACGCAATCCAAAGTTTTATGTATTTCATTTCGTCAACTTCGACATTTCATAAAGTGTTCCCTTTACGCAAAATACATGTATTACTATAATAGAAATATTTTAATATAAGGATATCAAAACATTTACTAAAACAAAATGATAGAAATACTTATTGATGTGGATAAATATATTGTAAATATTTTTATCATTCACAGTCTTAAATTTATGTTATAACACTTTGACACAGATTTTGACGTCCCGAGATAACGAAAAAAACTACTATTTGGTAGAAAATTAATAAAATTGGCATACCTTGCGAAAGTGACAATACCCAATTATCTATTAAGCCCCAAACACACGCGCGCACGGGCATAGGCATGTGAGTTGTGTTGTTTTCAGTATTCTTTAGAATACCGTGACCCCAGAATGTAAAGGGCTATTGAACGACATCGTAGATTTTAGTAGGTATTACGAGTCTGACAGTCCCTCCCGCCCTACCCTGGGTAGGAGGACTCATTTGATTATTTTACCACGCTAGAAAAATCCCCAAACACACGCTCCTTTTATTAACGTCCGTTCACAAAGCTGGTTGCGTGATATCTTTATTATGAGAGTGGAAAGTTAAGGGTGCTTGACACCCTGTCCTCCACCACCTGGTGTTAGTACTAATTTTTGATGCATTTTGATGTAATGACAGACACTAGCGCCGCGTAAAATGGACATTAGTCGAGCCGCGGCGCGGATTTAGTGGTTTTTTACTCATATGAGATACAGGTACCGTACAACAATTGTCAGTAACCTCTTTTTAATTGAAGTAATCTTCATTCTATAATATCTTATCCACAGTATTTTTTTTTGGGACAAGGTTGTAATATTATCACTTTTCTGATAAATGAAACCCTTAGAGATAATTATGTATCGACTCCAAAAGCATGAGCCCAGTACTGATCTTTTTTGACTCCAAAGCAATAAATAGAGCGAGAAGCAACTTGTACCGAACACGCGGTGAGACAGCAATGACCACTGATTTTTCATCGTAGTCGCAGTATTATACTATAGCAGGGTGGTGGGTGCTATGCCTTATTTGTAGTTGACAAGTAATTTTGAAGTATTCAAAATGACAACAGCAGTTTTCATTTAATTTACTTTAATCCTGTTTCTTCGAAATTGTTATAAATCTGTGACGAAACTAAATAAATAATAATAAAAGTGAAGTGTTTCTTATCCTATATCGCAGTTTGATACGATTAGAAGTTGTTTTCAGTAACATATTATCTCAAATTGTTGACTGCAAATCAGTGCATTTATCATTAGTTCATGTGAAATGGTATTTAGATGCATAAAGATTACATGGAAGGAGGATGGACACAGAGGAACCATCCGACAACAATAGTACGATATCACGATAGCATTGATATAATATCACTGTGAGTAATTTATTATATTGATAGGAACAATTCGTAATGTATAGAATCATACGTATTCTAACATTTGCCTTGTTTGCTCTGTAGGGGTCGTCAGGAATTTCCTGCGATGATTTTCAGTAAGTTTGGTTTATTTTATTCTTGATTTATTAATGAAAATAATGTGTTCTTTAAAATAGAAAGTTTACGTGACTTATTTAAAGTTATGTCCGTTTAATCACGTCCCATTGAACACAGCGAAACATAGTTTTGAATAATCTATAAGCCTACGTATCATTTGTTTTTATTTTCTCGATCTTTTTATCCATTTCCAATTTTATTATTACGAAAATCTGACAGCCGCGGTCTGAAAAAAAGTGTCGCAGGTCTAACCTGTAAGAGCCACGCTGGCTGACTGATTCGTCAAGGAACGAAAGTGATGACACTACTTTTAAAAGGCAAAAGATGAGAGGACGATAGTAAATGTGTGCTCAGAATAAAACGGCGTATGTGCCCAAACATATTGACGTCTTTTTATGAATTAAAATTGTTATTAATTGAAAAAATGTCTTTACAGAACGTAGATACTAGTATTTTCTACAATTTAAAACAACATCCTTTCAACAACTCATAGTAGTTATTCCATAAAGTCCAAAAAATAAAAAACATAGACCGAACTTTGCATTTTTTTTGTATCGAGAAAATTTCATTGAATCGTGTTTTCAACTTTGTGAGAATTTAGATCATATAGTCAATAACTATATTCCAAGTTGTAAGATCTGTAGTCCAGATATGTACGAAGAAAAGTAAAAAATAAAAACCGTATTTTTACTGACCAATCCCCTTAATAGATGGTCATGCGTTTACGCACACGATAGTGTATTAATATTATACGTTTTTTAATGTAAATTAATCACAACGCAGCCCCGTGTAAAACATGTGACAGTGTTGATAAACGCATACAGTAATTTAAGAAGAATCCGTCTGCATTACTAGGCATGCATAGAATGAAGAGTATGTTGATGTTAATCTTTATAAATTGTATTATTAATATGGGTCATAAAATTGTAAATTTAATATAGAATGTTAGTAATTTGCTTTCCATATATAAGAAGGAATGAGAAAATATGTAATTAATTTAATTTTTTTTTTATGTTTTAAAAATAACTCGTTAACAAGTGCTACTTTTTTATAAGACATGGTCAGAAACTACCCAAAGTAGAGAAGTTTGGAGGGAAAAAGGGGAAGTTTTTGCCCAGACGTGGGACACAAAATAGGCTATTTCTAAAAAAACCTTAAAAATAACTACATAGAGCTCTTTTGAAATTCGAACCTGCGACTTTCCGAATCAGAACCTACTGAGCGCCTTACCAATAAGGCTATCACAAAGGATATAATTATAGGTTATTTGTAACTAATGGTGTGTATAAGAAGATTTTGGAACGCTTCTATAGGGTCATCATCATCATCATCATCAGCCGGAGGACGTCCACTGCTGAACATAGGCCTCCCCCTTAGACCGCCACGCCGAACGACAATTCGCCACTTTCATCCATCGGCTGCCCGCGACCCACACGATGTCGTCTTCTATAGGGTGATTTGTAATAATAGGTAATATGTGTTCCTTGAAATAAGTGATACAAGACCATATTTGTAACAATTTCAACCCCGACAACAGAGGGTTCAGGCTACTGGAACTCCAAATCCAGTCATTTTGGACCACAAAAATGTTGTCGGGATTAAAATTGTTGAAAATAAGATCTAGTATCACATCACCCATTTCAAGGAATTCACCCAATTACAAATCAACCTGTATAAAAAATATATTCAAATATTTTTCCTTCAGTGTAAAAGTGCCTTTATTCACAAATCTGCATTATACCTGCAGTTAGCATCATTACAGAGTTACAATAATGTGCGAAACTCAGCAGAATTAAGACTCGTGTAACACACTTACCATCGATATCCGGGTCATTTTGTCGATTTGCTGAATAGATTTTATAGATTTATCGCATTTTTTTGTTGCGTCATCTACACCTGCCTTTTGGTTACAGGTTTAGATAAAAAAACAGGTTCAAGAATTTTGGCGTAGGTAAGTAGAAAAAAAACGAATGTAACACAGCGTATGTCGAAATAGAGGAATAGAAAGAAAAACGGAGATTTACAGATAGAAATAGATAGCAAATTAACTAGTATTTTAGATTTTATAAATAGGTTGAGATGGATGGATGGATATTTGTTACCCAATCACGTCAGAGTGATTGAACGGACTTTGATGAAAAACACACAAGTCGACCCTAATATTATAAAGAGGAAAGATTTGTATTTTTGTGTGTGTGTGTATGTTTGTAATGAATAAACTCAAAAACTAACTACTGTGCCGATTTCAATTTTTTTTCACCATTATAATGTAGTAACATACTCGTTGTCTATATTCCCGTGCGCAGCCGGGATGGGCCGCCAGTAGATTATAATCTGGATTAACACATAGGACAGTTTTTGTCCTAATTAGTTAAATCCGCTGGGGCAGTAAATCGTGGGATGGGTTCGAGGGACTGCAGGTTACCGATAGCCTGGAAAGAATTGAAAATACATGGTGAATGGATTGCCGTCCCATCGGAACTATGAGAGTAAAGTCTCCGTTGAAATTGACCGCCGTGGCCAGAAAATCGGTCAGGAGGACTAATATTATAGGACAGTCTCTTCCGCTCCACTCAGGACGGGAGGACTTATTTTGATGAGGTACCTAAAAAAAAGGCCAGCTTACTGGTTACATTATAATATTCATAAGAAACAATGATATCATTCATTCATAATCTCAAGATTAATTTTAAGTCGTAACTACGAGTACACATGTTTCTAATGATAATCATGTCCATTCATCACTTTTTTACGTACATTCATTGTTTTTTTGTGTGTAGGTATGATTTTAATCTATCTTACTTACCGTTGACAGCGGTATTGTGTAACATAATTTATTACTACATCTATCATTTTATTTGCAATAACATAATTATGACCTTCGGATTAATTTTCAGTCTCAATGATTTATTATAAAGTTCTCTCAAAATCGCTGTACTTGGTTCCGGATAGCAATCTATTTTATAGCGATCAGTGTGATACAACAAATCAAGTGTCGACAACGTTGGGGTAGTGGACGACGTGGTTCGATTCCCCGCACGAAACAAATATTTGTATGACATTTAAGTAGTTGTTGCGGGTCGGGGTGTTCTTTGTGAGAGTTGAGATGTTTGTTATTACACCCAAGATACATGAGAAATTGCTAGTGATACCATCAATTCAGTTGGTAAGAGAAAACCCTTGGTGAACTGACCGACAAATGACAGCCGGGACCAGGGCGATAAAGGCTCAAAGGAGTCACGATAATAGCCGATATAGTAATAATTATAACCTGGATGAACAGCTGAACACCCGGCTTGCGTCTATGTAACTCCTTGAGTTCGATTACCAGGCGTATCGCTTTGTGTAATTTATCATAATTATCACTACAACTCTCAAATTGGTGAAGGAAAACATTGCGACGAAACCGACATGTACGTCCTAGAACAAAAAATACGAAGAGATGTGACATCTACCAACCTGCACTGGCCCAGCGTGGTGGATTATGGCCCACTCCCTCCCGAACTGAAGGGTGGCCCAGCAGTAGAAACATTATAGGGGGTTTTTCGTCAAGAACTCAGGAGGTACCAGGAGAAAATGAATTTGCGAAGATGTAACACGATGTACAAATGAGTTCTTATATCATAAAAGGTACATTTGAATGCCAATGAACATCAAGTCTTATTTACGTAATACGACATCCACGTGAACATACTCTGTACTTAATAATTGATGACATCTTATTAACTGAGCTATAATTTTAGTTTAAAGTAGCTTGGAAATTTTCCTTCGCGTAGTCAACAGTGAGGATGGCATGGAAAATTTTACTACAGCGACCCAAACCTTTCATTATGTAAAACTTAACCTTAGGATTAAGGCGAAGAGTGGTATTATACCTATAAGTATTTCGAACTGAACGCGACGTAAAAAAAAATAACCCGCATGTTTTTGTATGTATGTTTGACACGAGTGTTTCAGGAGGTACCTGTGTCAGATGAGGAAGGAAGAAACGTCTGGGTATCACCACTGCGAGGATCGCCTGGAGGACACGGTGGAGCATACGGTGCAGGACTGCCCCGCTTGGGCAGAGCACCGAGCACCGCCGTGTCCTCACGACGGCAATAGGCGGAGACCGCGCCTGGCATTGGTCGAGGCCATGCTGCGGGGCGAGACGGAGTGAGAAACAAGGCAATCATGCTAAAGAAGGGGCAGACGATCTCCGGCCACCACAGGGGCGGGCATGCGCGCGGCGAGTAATGAGCGACTCGCTGTCCGACCATGGACCATGCCCGGGTCGACGGCGCGTTGTGTTCCACGCGCGCCTCAAAGGGTGTCAGCATTATGACGGGGCTCTCCTTTAGAGGGCCAAAGCCTGCCGGGGTCGCGGGACTCACGAATTACCGTGACCCCGGAACGTAAAGGGCTATTGAAGGACACCGTGGATTTAAGTCAGTACGAGTCTGACAGCCTCGCGATCTACTCGTACTCTGGGTGGGAAGACTCATTTGATGATAATTATTACCACGCTAAAAAAAATGTATGTTAATGTCCGCGATTATTTAGCGTTTGGCTATACCGATTTTAATGTGGTCATTAGAAAATGTATTTGGTACATTCTGAAAAAGGTTTTAGTATCAACAAATGGATATGCCGTGACGACGTCCGCGCGTCCGCATAAATCCGTTACTTGATAGATAAAGAAACGTTGCTTACTTTTTTTTTTTTTTTTTTTTTTAGGTGGTAAAATCATCAAATGAGTTCTCCCGCCCTGGGTGGGGCGGAAGGGACTGTCAGACTCTTACTGACTAAAATCCACCCGTGTTCCTTCCTATACCCTTTACGTTCCGGGGCCACGGTAACCTGGGTTAAGAAAAAACCCGCGACCCCAGCAGGCATTTGGCGCGAAACACGACGCGCCACCGACCCGGGCTTGGTCCTTGGTCGGACGGCGAGCTACCCATTACTCACCGTCCGCAAGCCCGCTCCGCCGCTGTGCCCTCTGCTATTCAGAGGGACACGCGTTGGAGCGTCCACACGACAGGCTATTCGCATACGGGCAAAGAGACCCCTTAGGCACACAGTGCCTAAGGAAGAGTTTTTGCCCGCATCCCAGGGTGCACCGGCCCGAAAAACTGGTCTTCCCCCCGGACGTATCCGAGAGGGAACTCCAGTCCACGGGCGCACGTGGAGGTTTCCTGTCATAGCACCCCAACGTTGCTTACTTGGATTGGAAAAAAAAAATATGATAGCTAAATTAATATGCATGATATTCACACATACCTACATAAAGTTTATCTATATCTACCTAGCCTTTTCCCAACTGTATATTGGGGTCGGCTTCCAATCGAACCAGATGCAGCTGTATATACTGATATATATATATTTGTCAGATAGGCAGTCGCTCCATGTGAAATACTGATTTCACATGGAGCGACTGCCTATCTGACAACCACAACCCAGTAACTGGGTAATAATAAGACTGGTTGTCAGACCTATGAGCTTCTGACCAACAGTAACGACTGTCAAAGATCTACAAATGACAGCCGGGACCAACGGATTTACGTGCTTTCCGAGATACGGAGGGAAACTCGCTATGATAGATGGTCACCTATCCACAGACCAACTTCGGCAAGCGCGGCTTAACCTGGAAGATCGGCCTGTGCGGCTGTAATTATTTAACCACGAGCTCCTTTTACATACATACACTCTAGAATAAATAATAACTTACCTGCTAAAATAATACATTGGATTCGCAGTTCCGAAGATTACTCCCTACAGATAAATCAATGCTCTAAGAGTCTAAAGTAAGTATTTGCAATTTCAGTATTCATAAAAACTGGTATTAGCTGTGTCTCAAATAAAGTCTATTTGAAACCTGTATTATGTATTTAAATATTGAATAAGTTTTTGTTCGATAATACAAGGGCAGAGGTGAGTGGTGAACTGATAATGAGTCATCATTTGACAGCTGTTCATTGTTACACAGATAAATACGTCTACTGTCTGACCAATATTCATTATGAGATAATCAATGTACACACGCAAGTGCATCAACCTACCTCAATCTGTCAAATTTTAATCGATTTTAAACCTATTTTTGATGAACGATGGGTTTGCTCTTGACCTTAGTCTAGGTCAGGAGTGACTAAGACAAGGTCGACGATGGAGCGAGCTTTACCCAGAGGAAGCCTGTTCACTCTAACTTTGAAGAGATTAGGGTTGTATGCGTTCGGAAACACAGACGCAGGCAGAGAGTTCCACTCTTACGCTTTAAACTTTATCACAATAGTGGAAGGTTAATTAACGATTGGTAAAATTTGACAGATTGAGGTAGGTTGATGTGCAGCTCGCGTGTGTACCTACTTGGTTATTGGCTTAATAAAGATTTAGCGTCAAGTCAAATAGTGTCCCAGCATGACTTTTCCCGTTTTTGTGGCATAAAGTAAACGAAAAAATCACGTCAGAAAAAAGTCACGATTGAATCAGATCATTAAATTAACGCAAAAGTCTCGCAATGATAACTACATAAAAACTGCTCGAAATAAATCGCAAGCCACATGGAAAATTATAAATAGCAATAAACTGAATGTACCAAAGGATCAAATACAACAGATTATTGTAGACGGTAATAAAATAACGGACCCTGAACAGATTGCAAACAATTTTAATAATTTTTTCATTGATAAAACTAAAATTTCCATACCTAACCATTCAAGATGCCATATCCCGTTTGAACAAAACTCAATATTTATGCATCCAACTGTACCAGATGATATATACAAAATAATTAGAGACCTAAAGAACACAAATAGTACCGGTTATGACAATATATCAACAAAAGTTTTAAAACACGTATCACGTAAGTTATCGTTTATACTCAGTCATATAATAAATTTAAGTATAGAAAATGGAGTCTTCCCAGAAAAATTAAAACTAACCATTATTAAACCTATATTTAAAAAACAAAATAGAAATGACATGAATTGCTACCGTCCAATAGCGCTTGTACCAGTCATATCAAAGATATTTGAGAAAGTTATCCATGATAATATTTATAACTACTTTGAGATGAAAAATTTGTTTTGTAATGAGCAGGTTGGTTTTCGTAAAAATAAATCAATTAATTTAGCAGTTTATAATTTTCTCCACAACATATTAACTCATATGGATAGAGGTGAACAAACGTGTGCATTGTTTATGGACCTCACAAAGGCCTTCGATTATGTGGATCACAAAATACTGTTAAATAAACTATACGCCTATGGAGTCAGAGGAAACATTTATGACTTGATTAAATCTTACTTAAGTAATAGAATGCAAATGACTCAAATAACAAAGATATGTCCCAATGTAAAAAAGATGTTATATTATTCATCCTCATGGAGACAGGTAACGTCTGGAGTGCCACAGGGAACAGTTTTAGGTACGCTCTTTTTTAATATATTCATCAATGACCTTCCAAAAGCGACAATACACAAAACAATTCTATTTGCTGATGATAGCACAATCCTGTTTACAGGAGATAATAAATCGCACATGGAAGCTGAGATAAATAAGACTTTAAATAGCATTATAAATTGGCTGACATCTAATAACCTTCATATTAATTTCGACAAAACAAATTTTATGACATTCAGAAGTAAAACTAATAAAATAGGAAACATGAATATAGATTACAGAAATAACAAGATCCAAGAAGTAGACGTTACGAGATTTCTGGGCATCAAAATAGATAATAATTTAAATTTTAAAGAACATATTCAAACATTATGCACTAGATTGAATACTTTTTCTTACGCATTGTTTAAGCTTAAACAAACGGTCAATACTTCTACAGTCCTTACAGCCTATAATGGATATGTTGCACCTATTCTTAAGTATTGTGTTATTTTTTGGGGTAATTCTACCAGCAGAGAAGCAGTATTTAAAGCCCAAAAAAAGTGTATACGAGCCATAACCAGTATAAAAACAACTGACAGCTGCAGACCATGGTTTCTAAATTTAAATATTCTTACGTTTCCATGCATTTATATACTAGAAGTTATAATGTTTGTCAAAAAAAATACATCTCTCTTTAAAAAGTTTCAGAGTAAAAGATACAAGTATAATATATGTTTACCAAGCAATAAAACAGTGTTATTAAATAAAAGTATATTGTGTATGGCTCCACGCATATACAACCATCTACCAAACTCAATTCTTGAGATTAGTGATATTAATATATTTAAAAACAATGTAAAAGCACTTTTACTAAAAAAAGCATATTACTCTGTCACTGAATATTTACAAGATAAACTGTAGTGTTACTTTTTATTTATAGTATTTTAAATAATGTTTTCGGTTAAATCAGTTTTCGTAGATAACCGTGTAATTTATAATATTTTATTTATAGTTGAATATGAATGATAAATAGTAAAAATATATTTGTGTCTGTAAATTTGCATGCCTTACGGTAGGATATGGCTAATGGACACTATTTTCTTTACCTTTAAGATCTTATGTACCCATATTCGCAAATGAATAAATGATTATGATTATGATTATGATTATAAAACTTCGACGTTGAATTGATGGGAAAAATTAGTTCCTCATTCATACACTAGCTTAGAAGCGCTTTTGAATTTTTCTTAGAAAAAACGCTGTAAATGCTTCAAGTACGCTGTAAGTAAAATACAGAAATCTTATGATGGGTCTCAGGTACGCAGCTCCGAGGTATTCCACATCCGACACCTGGCACCTGCGAAAAATGTTGACTGGAGCCTTTTGTAAAATCGTTAGGGTGCCATTACCTTAGGTGCCATTTTAGCGGGTGCCCATTGTGGAATAACTCGCAGCTCTAGGTATTCCACATTGGGCACCTGGCACCGAAGAGGGAATACTTCTTAAAAGTAGTCCTATACTCTCCTCAGATAGTCCGCAGTATTTCTATTGCAGTTTGATTTACCGTCAAAACTAAACCTTTCTAAAATGTGCTTAGTGTGATATTTTTTACCGATTTCTTTTTTATGCATATTTTTTTTTCCATTTGGTGGTTTTCCTCATCATCATCATCATCATCTCAGCCATAGGACGTCCACTGCTGAACATAGGCCTCCCCTTTTGATCTCCACAGGTACCGGTTGGAAGCGACCTGCATCCAGCGTCTTCCGGCGACCTTTATAAGATCGTCTGTCCACCTTGCTGGTGGACGTCCTACGCTGCGCTTGCTAGTCCGTGGTCTCCACTCTAGTACTTTTCGACCCCATCGGCCATCTGCTCTGCGAGCAATATGGCCTGCCCATTGCCACTTCAGCTTGCTAATCCGGTGGGCTATATCGGTGACTTTAGTTCGTCTACGGATCTCCTCATTTCGGATTCGATCACGTAGAGAAACACCGAGCATAGCCCTCTCCATAGCTCGTTGAGCGACTTTGAGCTTTGAGATGAGGCCGATAGTGAAAGACCACGTTTCGGTGCCGTAACTCATCACTGGTAACACACATTGGTTGAAGACTTTCGTCTTGAGGCACTGAGGTATGTCGGACGAAAAGACATTGCGTAGTTTCCCGAACGCTGCCCATGTGGTTTTCCTGCTATTCATTAATTAAAATTTAATTTCATAAAAAAGGTCCAAAACAATCTACCAAAAAATGACAAGTGTCATTAATTTGCAGGGTTAAATTACCAGGCTATCAGAACATCCCACGAGGTCAAAATTGCTGATGATTAATGAATTACTTCACAAACATTGCCTTAAGAAAATAGGGTTTTCCACATGTTAACATACTCCTCGTTGATGTTCATAATGCGTATGTTTTACTTTGCAAACAACATATTTACTTGTCACTGACTATTAGAAACTCTATACTTTATCATGACAAGTGATGAGTTGACTGTACAATTTTCTGAAAGGTACAACCATGATGTATGGGAAAATTTTATTACGAAACATCTAGGTAATTATAGCTGAACCAATGGCCGTTACTTCAGAACTCAACCTCAAATGGTAAAACTTTGAAAAATAAAGTCAATTATTCTTTAAAACACAAAATAAAACCAAAACCGTTTTGCCAACAAACATTATTTAGAGAACAATGTACCATGTTTGCAAACTTCCTCCGTGATGAATCTCTATAGTTTTATGTGCTCCTGGTAGTAGCTTGGTTGGAGAAAAGTATGGCGGTCAGCAATATGTTCTTATTTCAACTTAGTACGGTGATAATAAATAGGTAGTCTTTGTCCCTACAAAGGACTACGGCAAGTCAATCTCCTACTACTTTATGCATTCCTGGTACTCCCGGATACGAAGTAACTATCGCATACACTTGTCTTTACACCTTGTTTTTCCTACGCCTCAACAAAGCAATGTTTGTTATTACTAATTAAAAAATAATTATCATTATTTTCATTGTGAGTTTTCCTCGTAACCATTGTTTGGTCAATTATTTGCACGAGACGCTTCTGAGATGACCCACTCGATACGGACACGGACAGGTACCAAGAAATAGTGATGATTAATTCTTGTAGGTAAATATCATGGATAAGTTCGTGAAAAACGTGCTAACGGATTCTTTGAGGGGTTCTACTTGCCAAAGTATTTTTGTAATACTAGAAGAAGATAATATAAATTGTCTCATTTTACAAACCTCAAGATCTGACAACCAGTCTGATCAAGTGGTCTCCAGCTGTCTGGCAACTGAGTAGTTCCAGGTCAGACGAACAATAAAATTGCTCCCAGTGGTATTCACCGCATTTGGTTGGACTGGAATTTAACCCCAATATTGTTAGTTTTCGTAGATGATGATAAGTCGGTGATGATCCCATTTCTGAGACACATGCGTCCTCTCGGCTCTCTGTGAGTGGAAATAACCATGTGGGCCCAATGATTGACAGATTGTCACACGTCTTCGAATTTATGGTTCTAGAAAATGCCAGTTTCCTCACCATGATTTGTTTCATCGTTTTAAAAGAAGTACTGACACAAAGTAATGCACCTGGTTGGGTAACCCACGACCTACAACTCGTAATTCGGGGAAGTTACCACTATTTCACCACTGTCCTCTTCTTTTCCCTCTGTGATTGTATAATGCTGTTTTATGATATGCTCTGCGATTGTATGATAGCCCTAGATAACTATCTGTACATTGACATAACAATATTTGCAAATCCTTCACGAAACTACGGGTAGGTAACTAAGTCAATGGACGTATCACATCAAATAAATCCAAGAACTTTGCTAAACGGAGGTATAATGTCAATATTTTGGTCAAGCCGGACTCTGCGTATGAGTCATCTTAAAATACATAGAGTCATACTCGAAATGTATTAACGGTGCAGGATAACAGAAAAATAGTTTTTCTATTAAATACATTTTAATTTTGATAAATGAGTAACTTACTAGACCAACCATGAAAAGTAAACAAAGTCAACGTTTCATACTTCATAAAGTTATTTTTCGCAAAATACCAGCTAAATAGTTTTTTTTTCATGACTGTGAAATCATAAAATATCAAATCTTAATATTTCTTTACGTGCTAAATTAATTTTCTTAATAACTTCTCAAGGACCGGTAGACATCATCAGGAGGCCACAGTCAACATACCTCGTAATTAGCTTTATAGCCATTTAAAATTATTACCCTAGACGACTTGTGGGGGTGTCTGCGCGCCTAGTAGATTTTCATTACAAAGTTATTATTTTTACTGGAAATATTGCACAGTATCTAATTTCCTTTCTTATTAACACATCTGCAATCACTGAAGGGCTAGCATAGGTGTTCCTAAGAAGATCACATTTTTCCAGTTATGTTTAAAGAAAAATCATCAAAATTAAATGATGGCTCCCACACTGTGTCAATGTGGAGCGGAAGGTACTGTCAGACTCTTACTGACTAAAAGTCCACCCTGTTCTTTCAATTGCCGTTTGCGTTTCAGGGCCACGGTATTTTAGACAGTCCTGTGACCCAGGTTGACCCCTATTGTTACTAAATTCGATAACATTATGTTGTATTTAGTCTCATTCAACTTGTATAACACATACAACAACAGACAAGTGAACACCAGCGGCAATTTCATCAAAGTGATTGTTATCTAATACATGATACTAAAACGATCGATTGTCCTGTTATCTTTATAATTTGATGATTATAAGGGATAAGGGTCGGCTGATAATGAAAATTTGTAATATCACTACTGGGTTTAGTTACAATATTTTTTTATAAATTGGTGAATACCTAATGATTTTCAGGTAGAAGAAAGCGTGTGCCGGTAATTAGAAAGAAAGAAAGAATAAGTTTTATTTGACGTCAGTTCTTGTAGCACACAAAATATAAATGATAGAAAATCATGTGCTGTGCTGTGTGCTCACGCCAAAAAGGGTCAATTAAAGACCACCACTGATTTCTGGAAGCCTAGTACCTTATCAGTGATTCTACTGTAATGTGGCGACATAACGCTCCTTTCTAATTTTACACCTGCGCAGCGAAGGACTCTAGAGTGGAATCCCGAGCGTAGCGAGAAATTCTAAAGTAGAATCCCGTGGAAAAGTTTCAAATTCGGCAACGCGCAAGTCGATATTTCTGGTGTTGCAGACGTCCATAGGCTATAATAGTGACTGACATTTTTCGCCGAATATAAAACTGAAGTGGCGATAAACCAGCGATGTTTTTGTAGGATGGAAGCAAGCAAATCTTGGAGCGGACCACATGGACAGTTGACAACAAGGGTACCTGGGATCCCTGGGATTCAATAATGAGTTAAAGGCTGATAAAATAACCAACGAAAACTAGTGATGAAACCAAAAAATAAATTAAAGAATTCAGGAACAAGTGTGGAGTGATTAACAACCAAATCGTTCTTTTAGATAATAGTTTACAGTCGATAAGTTTCAAACTCTACTCAAAGAATACTGCGCAGAAAACGTAACTAAAACAAATCAACACAGGGGATCTAAAACGGCCATCTTAGCAACGTTGCTAATATCAATGTTTTAACAACAATTTTTATTTATCAAATAATTATCTACGCTATTCTTTAAGCAAAATAATAGAATATTACGTGTTTCGAATTTTAATAATATAATATATGTAAATTGTAATTGATGATGAATACGATAATCATCATCGTCAGCTAATAATGTTCCCGCTTGCACTTGGGAGTGGGCCATAATCCACCACGCGGGCCCAAAGCAGGTTTGAGTTTTTGGTTCTAGGATAATTATGTAAGTTTCCTCACGATGTTATCTTCACCGTTTTGAGAGCAGCAGTGTTGCAATAAACTACACAACGTAATGCGCCTGGCTGGGTTCGAATCCACGACCTACAATACAACTCATAATTCTAGACCGATATACCACCGGGCAACCATATTGCTCTATCCGATAATGAATAAAGAACAATTTAGCAACATTGATAATAATATTAGCAAAGTTGCTAAAGTGACCATTTTAGACCCGCTGAACTATGCAACCATTTACCCTGTGTTACGGACACAAACCAAATCTGCCAGAGACAGATGATTTAGTAAATCAAGAAAAAGAAATGTTTGAAGGTAAGGAATGAGACGGATGGCTCACGTTATTGGCATTTTGCCAGATGTTCAGGTAGAGAAAATCGATCACACTATCTTAATCCTACTATTATGGGTTCGAAAGTGCGTGTTTGTTTGTATCTATGTTCTTCTTTCCCAGCAATACGACTGAATTGATTTTAAAGAATTTTCGTAGAGGGACAGATTGGACCCTAGAGTCCATTATTAGTCAACTTATCACCGATTTTAATAAAATGTGAATTTTTATGGTTAGTAGGTATCTGCTCGAAAGAGGGTATGTTACGCGGGGCTTTCTCATCAAGTAACCGTGGAACGTTAAGGGCTATTAAAGGACGCCGTGGATTTAATTCAGTACGAGTTTGACAGTCCATCCCGTTCCGTTCTGGGTGGGAGGACTCATTTGATGATTTTAAAACGATAAAGAATAGTATTTCATTTTATTTTATCATTTTCCAAAGATGGTCGAAGTTCAGTCACGAGCAATAACATGTAAACACTTAACAGAATTCAAATGCAATTTACTAGTAAAATACTGGTCTCCACTGCTTTACGCACAATGGTCCACATGAAGGACTAAGTGCGGAAACCAAAACCCCTAACATAGAACATAGAACTGGTCTCCACTTTGAAATAAGACCTTTTTCATTATAGTATGGCTTACTAAATAGAAGTCTAATGAAAAAATCAGAAGTTTAATCAATATGGTAGCAGAACATTGCTTTTGAATACTGCTTAGTGTTTACATACTTTTGCTCCTGACTGTTCATAATTTTTCGAATACCACGCGGGTAAAATGGACGATGGAAGCTAGTATGTTGTCTCACGTGTTGAAGCGTGGTATCTGGTATCTGCTGATGATTATATAACCATAAATATTGTATTACATCATCTCAGAAAGCATTTAAAGTCTTTGATGTCTTTTGTTGTAGATTTTTTTAGTTCCTCGTTCGTTTACCTACTATCAAATCTTGTGATTAGGCTCTGGTTTTTATATTAACACGTTCGCTGCGGTATCGGGTCGATTATATCCGATGCTCATCTTGCCACTGGTGCGGGGTAAAAAATGTTGTGCCAACCGCTGGTGCGGGACAGATATATTTGGTCTCCCTATGAATATGAATGAGACAGTTAGTGTTTTAGAATTGCCTCTTTAAATAAATAATAAAGGAATTAAAAAAATGCATCGGGTCCTTTAGACCCGATGCCGACTGGAGCAAATTTTTTTACGTCTAGTGCGTTTATCGGATCTAAACGACCCGATACCCGATGACCCCATAGCCGCACTAGATTACATGTGAGTAGAGCTAGTGAGGTCCTTCTGGTTACATGATTTTTTACCCAAATGAGAAGAGAAAGTGTATGAAACATAAAACGATCTAGCAGTCATGAAACGATCTAGAAAACCATACTACTAATATGATTTTATAATTTATTTTTATTTGTATTAAATACTTTTATCTATCACAGTTTGCTTCTAAACTTAAAATGTCACTTACGGGATATCTTCTCACGGAAATATTTTAATCACGGAAGATAATCCCGTAAGTGACATTTTAAGTTTTTGTATTAAATAGTTCTCAAAAATATATTGTAAGTACATTTTATCGATATCAAAGTTTTTTTTAGTTATCCACAACACTAAAAATGTATCGACACTTTAACTAACTAGTGCGGAAATGGGGTCGGAAAGATCCGACAGACAATACCTTTATTTACAAGCAAACCATTCAGTGCATTTACCTACGACTTCAGCCTTTTATTGAGTATTTATTTGTCAACATATTGGTATAAAGGAATATGCTTTTATCATAATCCCTATTAAGATAAGTCCTTCTAAACAGACCGAAGTCGAACAGGTCTTTTCGACCCAGCACCGCACCAGGGACAAGTCGGGCTTCGGATATAATCGACCCGATGCCGCACCAACTGAAAGTCAGCAAATTTGACTAACGCAGTGAACGTGTTCATTAATACGTAATCGTCTATATTTCTATATGCTTTAGGTACCAGAGAAATAGTTATCTAATTAGGACATAAAACGCATATATCAGGTGTGAAATCCACACAAGGTTATAAAAATCCCTTGACGGTGGATAGAAAAACAAAGTACGCACTAAGTATTACAAGCTAAATACGGAAACCTGAGCTGGCGGATCACCAAAACATTAATAATGGTGATAGCGTATCACCTAGGGTTGTCTCCTCGACATTTTTTTAAACGTAGGGGAACAGTGTGTAAGACGGGAGACGCGAGGTATAATGGGACATACACTCTGTAGGCTTATTTAACACAACACTAACGAAGCTCAAGCGCCATCAGGACGTCATTTGCAAGCGGCCATTAACAAATGGCGTCCTGTTGGCGCTTGCGCTCAATCATCAAATGAGTCCTCCCACCCCAGGCAGGGCGGGAGGGACTGTCAGACTTCTACTGACTAAAATCCACGGTGTCCTTCAATAGCCCTTTATGAACCGGGGTCACGGTAAGGAAATAATCCCGCGACCCCGGCAGGCTTTGGCCCTCTGAGAGGGGGGCCCCGTCATTATGCTGACGCTCTTTGAGGCGCGCGTGGGACACAACGCGCCGTCGACTCGGGCATGGTCCATGGTCGGCACACCCAGGCGTTTCCTCCTTCCGCACTAGACACAGGTACCTCCCGAAGCATCCGTGCCCGGTGAGGACCTGCGTCAGGCGGAAAGTAAGGACGCCATGACTTCTCTCCAGCCACTCCTCAAAGAGGGGTCTTACCGCCGCAATTGCGGCGTGCCCGATGCGTTAAGCTTGCCTTAAGTGTGTGATTTCCCATCATACCTCGCGTTCCCATCTTATACACTGTTCCTTTTTTTCCATACTATTCATCTCAGAATAGTATTAAATTAGCGGTGATCTGGAATAGGTTTCAGTTCCTTCCATACTATTCATCTCAGAATAGTATTAAATTAGCGGTGATCTGGAATAGGTTCTAGTTCCTTCCATACTATTCATCTCAGAATAGTATTAAATTAGCGGTGATCTGGAACAAGTTCCAGTTCCAAGAAAGAAACAGTTCCAAAATCCTGTTCCAAAATAACAACCTGTTACATTGGTACCAAAGACTATTTGATTGCAAGTGCAACGGATTTTTATAGCACCAAGTTTCATTTAGTACATTGATTCCAAAACTGTTTTTTTTTTTCATTTTGTCCATAATTTGTAATGTGCACCCGAAATGATGAGCAACAGTGGCAGGAAGAGAAAAGACGCTGTCTCTTTTTTTACGATTAGTCACAGGAGAATAAAAACTTAAATAAAGAGCAATAAATAACAGCGAGCTTAAAAAAAGTTTTCATTGAAAAAACGAGCCACAGTAATTTTCACACCTGAAAACACAGATTTTTGGCAGCCCTACCAATATTCACTGTCTAACGAAAAAACCTTCGAACATAAATCTGAAAATACCTCCCTTATCTAATTAATTTGAGCTTATCTCGGCAATACTGAAGTACCCAGATGAGTTATCAATTTCGTAATAACTGTTATCTCTGTATTATTACAACAGTTTTAGTGCTAATGTACCTAAAGCACTGCTTATGTACTGACATTAATAGGTTCTAGAACTCCCTAGTTGAGTTAAAAAAATCCTGGAACGTAAAGGGCAACTAAAGAAACAGAGGCTTTTGCACAAGATGACCGTTTTTTATCATACAGCCTACTTGAAGTAGTACGCCGTTAATTGTATGGAAAATGAAAAAGCGGCTCTAATGTATGAACGAGGAAGATTTTTTGTCAAAAATGTGAAAATTCATAATAAGGCCAAGTTGGATTTTTGGACAATAAGAATCTGACAGAATTATCAATAACCAAACAGTAATATTATAGAGAGTTTTTGAAGCAGAAAGGGAAGATCTTGGCCCAGCTGTGGGATGCTAATGGTGATGATGGACAATCTTTAAGTTAATGATAAGTCCTAAAACAAAGCCACGGTCAACATCTAGTTTCCTATGAATGCCAATGTAAAGTTCAAAACGCACTACCTTTGTAGAGGCGCGTGCGCCATTCCTTATTTAGTATTCATGATTTAATTTTAGCTGTAAATTCTTGAATGAACCAATAATAATTGTATTATTATTATAAATAATAATCGGATGTTTAATAAAATACATTGTTTTACTTCCGATACACGTGCAGTTATAGGTCAATGGACTCGTGTTATGTATTATTAAACTATTTACTATTATTGTAATTGCGTTTTACATTATTATTGAACTTGATAATCTTTGTGGATCATTTGTTTAAAGCGTAGCGTGATGAACTATACAATTCTCACTAATGCTGGCCATACACCATACTGCCTATCATCCAATCGGCTTGACGCTGCCGGTTGGATCAGTTAGAATTGATCGTGTGTCGACGTGGATAATTGGCATGACAGTTTTTGATTGGCTTGATCATGCTGATTGGATCCTTCCGATTGGAACGTGTATGGGGGTCGGTTTATTTGATGGCGACGTCTCTGCCGATTTGAAAGTTTGACCAAGCCAGAATCGTCATGCCGATTGGACGATAGGCAGTATGGTGTATGGCTAGCATAACTTCTACTCGCTAATTTGTCTGCATGGACTCATAATTATATTGGGATAGTATACCATTTGTTAATGCAGGATAAACTATCTATGTGCCAAATATCCATTATTTATCTGTTTAGCCGTTTTAGATAAATTATGTTACATTTGTTCATTAGGTTATACAACGTGTAACGCCAAAAGCGCAAAACCTATCGTGTGGTAACTCAGCCCATGTTACTGAACAATTTTTGTTCTAAGACTTTTGGAAATTCGCAAAATTAAAATTTGGTTTTTTCATGCAAAATGAGAAATTAATAATAATAATAATAATAATAGCCTTTATTCAGACATACAACATTGCATTCCTCATAATAATAATATAAGTTGTATCTTAATTCAATTTGATTTTACAATTTCAACATTTAACATTATTTAATAATTTAATAGTTATTTATTTAATTTACAATAATAATAATTTATGATTGTGATAATTTAATTAGTTTACACCCGTCTGTGTGCCTTTGCTGGCAAAGGCCTCCCCCAACTGTCTCCATTTTCCTCTGTCATTGGCCGTTGTTGTCCAGCCACCACCTGCTATGGCTTTTATCTCATCTACCCATCTTCTTGGTGGCCTCCCCTCGTTTCCGTTTTCTATGGCTTGTAAACCAGTGCATTACACATTTTGTCCACTTCTCTTTGCCTCTGATGGTATGTCCTGCCCATTTCCATTTGAGCTTTCTGATAGTTACTGTTACATCCTTTGTTCTTGTACATTTCTTTATGTCGATGGTTCTTATTCTATCTGAAAGTCTTTTTCCCATCATGCTTCTTTCCATAGCGTTTTGGCAAGTTTCGAGTTTCATAACATGGTTTTTATTGAGTGCCCAGGTTTGACAGCCGTACGTAAGGACAGGCAGTATACATGTATCGAAAAGTTTTCGTTTAATAGACATGCTCATGTCTTGATTTTTCATGACTTCTTTTAGATTCCAAAATTGTTTCCATGCATTGCCAATTCGTCTATTAATTTCTTTTGAGGTAAGGTCTACAGGAGAGATGGTCTGGCCTAGATAGATGTATTCGTCTACATAGTCTATTTTGTTGTTATTGACACAAATTGGTGTTTGGTGCCCATTTGTCATGACTTTAGTTTTTTCTATATTCATAGATAATCCCACCTTACGACTTTCTCTATCCAGATCATTCAGCATGATTTGTAGTCCTTCTCCTGACTGTGCGAAGATAATTAAGTCGTCTGCAAATCTCAAGTGCGAGAGATATTCGCCATTTATTTGTACACCGCATTTCTCCCAATCTAGTTGCCGGAATAC
This sequence comes from Agrotis clavis, assembly GCA_954870645.1. Taxonomy (NCBI): domain Eukaryota; kingdom Metazoa; phylum Arthropoda; class Insecta; order Lepidoptera; family Noctuidae; genus Agrotis; species Agrotis clavis. The sequence goes on along the minus strand of OX940939.1, from coordinate 8,359,651 downwards.
TTGTTCCAGAACAGCTGTGAACAGTTTAGGCGAAACTGGGTCACCCTGGCGTACCCCTCTTTCGATTCTTATCTCCTTTCCTTCCTTTTCTAGTTTAATTTTGGCTTTGCTGTTATCATAAACTTTCTTAATAATCCTAATGTATTTATGTTCTACGTTTTGATTTTCAAGGGCTTGCCAGATCTTCTCGTGTTCCAAAGAATCGAATGCCTTGCTATAATCCACAAAGCAGCAATAGAAGGTTGTGTTATATTCTCTGCCCTTTTCAAATAGTTGTCTGACAACATAGATGTGATCCAATGTTGAGTATCCGCTCCTAAAGCCGGCCTGTTCTCTCGGTTGGTTCTCATCTAATATCTTAGTTAGTCTGTTGAGGATTATCTTGGCGAATACTTTGTATATGTTTGACATTAAACTAATAGGCCTGTAGTTGTTTATGTTGTTTTTGTCTCCTTTTTTGTGTAGCAGTATTATCGTTGAAGTTGACCATTGCTCAGGTATTGTCTCGCTAGCTAGCACTTCGTTGAAAAGGTAGGTAAGAATCGGAATAATGTTTTCAGTGTTCTCTTTGAGGAGTTCGTTACTGATGCCGTCTGACCCGGAAGCTTTATCTTTCTTTTGGGTTTTTATAGCTTTCTCCACTTCTGCAGGTAATATTTCTGGTACTTCTTCTCCACCAGCCAAGGTGATCGGTTCGCTTCTGTTTTTCATTGAGTACAAGTTTCGGAAAAAGTTAGTGGCTATTGACATAATTTCTGGGCGCCTTGTTTTTCGTTTCATGTTTTTGTCTAAGAGATTAGGTATCCAGTCTGTTTTATCTGACAGTTTCTTGGCTGCTTTTTTGATGCCTCCCGTTTTCTGAATACAGTTCTCTAGTATTTCCAGTCTGTGTCTTTGGCGGTCTTTTCTCATGTTTAATTTTATATTTTTACTTATCTCGCTTATTCTGCTTCTAGTTTCTTTAGTCTTTTCAGTCGAAGATATTAATTCACCTCTAGTTTCCAAAAGTTTCTTTGTCTCGTTCGTTAGCCATCCCATCGTGTTTCTTCCATTTCCATTTTCGGTAATTTTATTATTTTTAATAATTTCTTCAAACTTATTATATTTGTTTTGGACATCTAGATCCTTTGTCTTTTCTATGAAATGTAGCAGTTCTTTATTTAGTTTTTCGGTTATCTGTGGCGTGATGGTTTTAGGTGGTTTTATCTTGAATGGTCTGTTTTTCTGTGCCTTATTGATCTGTAGTAGTTTGGCTCTGACCATTCTATGGTTGCTGTTGAAGTTAAGACTGTTTATGACTCGACAATCCTGGAATTCTTTGCTTTTATTTGTAAGGATATAGTCAATCTCATTCCTATGGCGGCCATCGGGAGATATCCATGTCCATCTGTTGTTGTCGCGTTTTTTATACAGACTATTGAGTATTTTTAAGTTGTTTTCGTGTGCCAGTTGTATAAGTTTTTCGCCGTTCCTTGTTCTTTTTCCTGAGCAGTACGGGCCTAGTATCATCTCTTCTCCGTCCACTCTTCTTCCTGTTCGTGCGTTAAAATCGCCCATCACTATTAAGTTGCTGTAAGTGTGTTCTTTTATTGCGGTTGTTAATGTAGCGTAGAAAGTATCAATTTCTGCATTGCTGGATTGCTCAGTCGGAGAGTAAATTTGTATAATTGACCACATTTCTTTGTTGGTCAGTTTTAGGTTGAGTATAACAATACGTTCCGATATGCCGATAAATTCATCGATAGATGCACTGAGTTCTCTATCAACCAAAAATCCTGCCCCATACTGACCCGGAGTATCTCCTTTATAGTAGAAAATGAAATCTCCATGATCCTCTATACTCTCGCCTAGGCGTCGAACTTCACTTAATCCTATTATTGACCAGTTTACCTTTGACAGTGCTGTCATCAGCTCTGATAGACTTTCGTTAGTTCTTAGGGAAAGAGTGTTCAAGGTGGCAATATATATTATGTTTTTGTGTTCGCGAGTTTCTATATCCATGTGTTTCTTAGGTTTCTTCATTAATCTTGAAGGGGGGTAATAGTCTTCTTCCCCCACGGTGACCGGCCGGATTGGGGTGCTTTTATAAAAAGTTGGTTTCATTATGGTTGTGACATTTTGGTTCCGGGTATCAATGGAGTTTATGAGTTTTTTGGGGTTTCCGATAGGGAGGTAGACCTTCCCCGTTCAACGTAATTTAGTATGTTAGGTCTTATTAAGTCTTTCCCTAGGGGTTTGGGGTTGGCTTGTCGGTTTGGGGTAGAAGTTAAAGTCTTCTTTTGATTTGAAGAGTTTGGAGACCCTGATTCTTCTCTTTTCCGCTTTTCTGGATTGTTTTCTTTGTTTTTCTTCACTACTAATTTATCCTGTTTTATGAAAACTTTGTTTCCTTTCTTCTTTTCTTCTTCAACCTGTGCCTGGAGTTGTTTTCTTTTTTCTAGCACCTCTTTGGAAAAGTCTTCCATGATATATATTCCCTGGGGAAGTTTTGACTTATTTCGTAGAATGATATGTTTTTTCCATAAAGTGGTGATAGAAACTACGACAGGTCGATTTTTGTTTTTGGTTTGCTTCCCAATTCTATAAACATTACCAATTTCATTGCTCTCAAAGTATGTTCCTGAGTCTATTATGGCCTCTTTTATACAGTCGACAAGTTCGCCTTCGGTTTTTCCCTTTTCTTCCACTCCAAAAAACACCAGGTTGTTTTTCCTTTTCTCATTTTTCAGGTAGTTTACTTCAAGTTGAAGTTCAGATACTTTTGTTTTTAAGATATTATTTTCTTCCGTAATACATCTCAATTTCTCGTCAAGTGCTTCCATTACATTACTGGTTACAGACTTTGTAATGATAAGAGTTTGGTTATTCAGTTTCTCATCTAGCATTTTTAGTAGCCACTCCATATCTTTTTTCTCCATTTTTTCGGGAGATTTCACCGTTGTGGCAACACTGTAATTGTCAGTTATCAACGCTCCTGTCAATGTCACTTGACAGATTGGTTTGATTTTACTGGTACCACTGACACTCTTGTATTGCTAACTTCACTTTAGTCTATGATTTTGCACTTTTTTTAGGTTATCTTCTAACAGTTTTTGTTATAATTTTTTCTCAGTGGGTTATTTTTCACTGTGTTTTGTTCTTGATCTTCTTTGTATTTTGTTTTAGTCGGCAATTTTGGGTCGTAACCCGGATGAAGACACTAATTTGCACAATTTTTTCGTTAATTAGCGCGGAGATCGATAACGTACGTCTTCGATCTCCGCTAAATGAGAAATTGGTCGGGCACAAATCTGTATGAAAAACCAAATTTGTTATTGCGAATTTCCAAAAGTTTTAGAACAAAAATTGTCAGTAACATGGTCTGAGTTACCCCACGTGAGGTTTTGCGCTTTTGGCGTTACACGTAATTGTATAACTAATTTTAAGAAATAACTTGCACATATTACAATAATATTTTGGTTTGTTTCATGTGGCTTCAAGAAAAGTGGCGTATGATGGCGCTTTCAGTCTCGTTATAAGTTAAGAAAATTGGCACAAATCATAAGTCATCCTACCTCAAGACTCTAAAACAAAACATTAAGATAAGAGATATACTAACACAAAAAGCTTCCAATTCAATTTGACAGTACAAAAAAATATTCCTTGCTTTGAAGTCGATATGTACCCAATTACATCAATCATACTCGATAGAAGTATGGATTTGTTATTGACCTACTCCCAAAAACGATTACATAAATAATATTTCACCTACTTCCTAAATTAGGCGGCAAAAAATGTTCCTATAGCTACTGTTTATAATCACAATATACACACCACAAAACCAGTATAAAATGACCGTTTATTGTAAAAAACGTTCGTACAAAATGAGGCCAGGATAAATTGGTTATGTGCAGCCGTTGTACCCAATGTAAATAACACCAAATCCCCAGTGACATAATGTGGTCGAGCGCGATGACCGTATTAAGAGATCATTCATCGAACACGTGCTGTGTGGTTCTGTTCTCCTGGTACCAAGATAGTGGTTATTGCGATTTAACAAGGGTTACTCTGTCCGTCTGTCTGTCTGTTTTATCCTTTCCCACTTGAACCAGGTAGACCATGACCTGCCGGGGTCGCGGGACTCACGAATTACCGTGACCCCGGAACGTAAAGGGCTATTGAAGGACACCGTGGATTTTAGTCAGTACGAGACTGATAGTCCCTCCCGCCCTGCCCTGGGTGGGAGGACTCATTTGATGATTTTACCACGATAAAAAAAGGTAGACCATGACCTAAAATTTTATTTTGGGCTTGTAAGCAAACTAAACGCACTAATGCATCGATCTTAAGTCAGCTTCAAATGAAAACTCGCTTGTCGACTATATGCCAACAACGCATTTTCTTCTGTTTCGGCCACCTGGAGCGCAGAGGCGATGAAAGCTTTGAAAAACTGATTGTGATTGGGAACACCGACGGCAAACGATCGCGTGGTCGTTCACCAACTCGATGGACAGATCAGGTATTAAGGAATCAATATCCTCTAAATTCTACTCGGTGGTAGAAAATGCGCTGGACAGAAACCGGTGGAGGCGGATCATCCGCTCCAGATGCAACTCCGAAGCTGAACACGACCCTCAGACATGAGGGACCGACTACAGAAGGAGAAGTTATTTAAAAAGTCCTCCTGATTTGAGCAGCGTAAGGGACTGTCAGAACTCGGGCAGACTAAATAACCACCCAGAATTAGCAACAGTTCTTTCAATTTTTCTTTTCGTTAACCCCCTAAGATATTCCCACGACCCTCAAGCATGATCTAGCTTATTTTATACTGGTAAGACTTATGATTTAGGGTATACCTAATTTTGGAGTGGACATCAACGCCTATGATGAGATATGACATCTCAAAAACTACGAGTAAGTGCTAGGAGTTTAAAACCTTGCATGGGTTTTTTTAGGACGTAGGTGCTCATTATAAAGGATTTTTCGAAGTTTGATTGCTAAGGGTTGATTTTGGGGTTAATATTTCTATGATACAGAAGAGTCGGTTTATGGGAAAATAACCACGCGGACGAAGTCGCGGACAACAGCTACTTAGTGCTCAAATATTTATCATTACTACTCGTACCTATTTTTTAGGGTTCCGTAGTCAACAAGGAACCCTAAAAAAATAAAATCTCGTAAAATATTTTTTTTTAGGGTAGGTACCTCCTGTACACGTAAAGTGGGGATGTTTTTTTTTCTCTCGTACCCCTTAGTGTGGGGTATCATTAAATAGGTCTTTAAAAAATATTGATAGTTTCCATTATCAATTTTTTGATAAAGAGATTCGTTTGTGAAATACTAAGCTTTAAAGTGCTAATTTTTGCTCGACTCGAGTGTGTCTACCAGCTAAACAGTTATGTTTGGGCGTGTGAAACAATTCACAATAGTAGTATATATAACGAAGTTAATAGTCGACCAACTTATAAAATGTACTTGGATAACATATTTTCTTAAACAAAATGTATCGGAGAACATGTTCTTCAACTGCAAATGCAAGTTTGTCAACTTTATTTTTACAGCTTTAATAGATATGTTTTTACGGTATGTTTTTTGGGGATAGGTAGGTTTTTATTGTCAACTATTTATAGCTTACTTCAAAAAAAGGAGGAGGTTCTAAATTCGTCGTAATCTTTTTTTTATGTATTTTGCCCGATTTCTCAAAGATTCTTGGACCGATTTTGAAAATTCTTCTTTTTAAAATTAAATTCAGCAAATCAGGTTAGTTAGTTCGCATAAGTATTTTGATGGGCAACTACGGAACCCTACACTGTGCGTGGCCCGACACGCACTTGGCCGGTTTTTAGGGTTCCGTAGTCAACAAGGAACCCTTATAGTTTCGCCATGTCCGTCCGTCCGTCCGTCCGTCCGTCTGTCCGCAGCTTAGCTCAGAGACGCCCAGTACTAGAAAGCTGTAATTTGGTGTAAGTATACGGATTTGTTGCGCCGAAAAAGTGGTAAAAGAAAATCTCGTAAAATATTTTTTTAGGGTACCTCCAGTACACGTAAAGTGGGGATGCTTTTTTTATTTTTCGCGTACCCCTAAGTGTGGGGTATCATTAAATAGGTCTTTAAAAAATATTGATAGTTTCCATTAACAATTTTTGATAAAAAGATTCGTTTGTGAAATATTAAGCTTTAAAGTGCTAATTTTTGCTCGACTCGAGTGTCCCCCCCCCTCTACCAGCTAAAAGGTTATGTTTGGGGGTGTGAAAAAATTCACAATAATAGTATATATAACGAAGTTTTAAGGAAAATTATCATGACTAAGTAGGCTGTACAAGTTTACGAGTAATAGTCGACCAACTTATAAAACGTACTTAGACAACATATTTTCCTAAACAAAATGTATCGCAGAACTTGTTCTTCAACTGCAAATGTAAGTTTGTCAACTTTATTTTTACAGCGATAATAGGAGGGTATGTTTTGGGGATAGGTAGGTTTTTATTGTCAATTATTTATAACTGACTTCGAAAAAAACAGGAGGTTCTCAATTCGTCCTAATCTTTTTTTTATGTATTTTCCCCGATTTCTCAAAGACGCCTGGACCGATTTTGAAAATTCTTCTTTTTAAAATTAAATTCAGCGAATCAGTTTAATTAGTTCGCATAAGTATTTTGATAGGCAACTACGGAATAACGGAACCCTACACTGTGCGTGGCCCGACACGCACTTGGCCGGTTTTTTTTTATAATTTAAAGGCATACTCCTAAATACAGATGTCACGTGCATTTAACTTTTTTAGTCTAAAACAAATATCTAAAGAACTGATCACACACTAACTTAACATAATGTTTAAGCTGAGTTTAAAACCAATAGATACTAGGGATGCACAATTCTCGTATTTTGTATCGACTTTGTGTTTACGCGATACGATACTAGTAAGATTGTATCGAATACTAACGATTCCCCGTGGTTCACCCCCACTGCTTGGCTTCAGTTGATCGTAGCGTGATAGTCCATTTATCGAGGAAGGAGATAGCCTAAATCCTTTCGCGATAGATTGACTATCCGACACAAAATTTAAGATTATTTTATGTATTTTAAACAGATTTTCCAAATCGAAGCGGAAGTTTCTGAGATTCGCGCGTTTAACCGTTTAACCACACAAACTCTTCTGCTTTTTAAAAATACTAAAGATGCGTCTTGATCATATTCCTTAAATATCATATCTAATTCCTACGGGATTACTCACAGTCTAGACAAAATTCCAGGAATACCATTTGAACCCTCCTATTCATTGTTTTAAATTGATAACAATGTGGCGGTTCATTAATTCCTATAAATTTAATAAGTTTTATATTGATATACAAAAATACAAATTAATATGTTTTTTACGTGTCCCACAGCTGGGCAAAGGCCTCCCCATCCCCATATCTTTCCAAATGCTCTTTTCGACAGCCACTTCGGCATCACAGCGCGCATTGACACCATTATGCCTCACCTTTTTTTGGGCCAACCTCAGCGGGAGATCAATAAACCAATCCAAAATACTGTAATATCGTATAAATATCGATATTATAATTTAATCATGCATCACTAGAACATATAACACTCTAGTGTAAATGATTGCAGAGTTCATAAAACTGCAAAGAGATCACTAACCTATAGATGCTGTCCACCGTAAAATGTAAATTTTAGGGTTCAGTAGACTCTTGAACCTTTTTATATCAAGATCATAACTTAGTTTAGTGCTTGTAAATAGGAATTTCACGTTCCTGAAAGTGACTTGAAAGATAAAAACTCATCTTCCTGAAAGTGTCTTCTAAGATGGTTTTTATTGAGTTATGGTAAGTGGATTTTAGATCTTCTCGCCATATTGCAAGTCTTAGCAGTTTTCTGAAAAAAAACATGTTAATATAATGACGGGGCCCCCTTTAGAGGGCCAAAGCCTGCCGGGGTCGCGGGACTCACGAATTACCGTGACCCTGGAACGTAAAGGGCTATTGAAGGACACCGTGGATTTTAGTCAGTACGAGTCTTCTTAGTCACAGCAAGAATGCGCCGCGGACTACCGCAGTTTTTACGCATAGGTCTCTTTGTCTCAATATCTAGTCCAGGAGCAAAGATGATGAAAAATTGTGTCCGAATTTTTTAGAAATGCGTAGATTTTTAATTCAAATCCAACAATCACCAAGAATTTTATGAACATGCAATCACAAATATAAACGAAACATAAATAAATTAAGCAAGACAAGAAAAATAAGGAAAATCCCAAGACAAGGAAAGCGACTAAGCTTTTATAACCCTGTGTTGAGTGAAAGACTGTGTTGTGCAATGACCTTGATCGGGGGTAACCTCAGCACCGGGGTCAACTGTAGCGTTTGACTTATTTGTTGAAAGAACACTGTTACACCGCAGTGTACCGCATTTTTTTTTTAAGAAATAGTGGTTTAACGCGCTTATCTCCGGAACTACAGGTTGAAATTGAAAAATTTGTGTTTATGTTGCATAGTTCATTTACCGAGGAAGGCTATAGGCTATATAACATCACGCTACGACTAAAAGGAGCCGAGTAGCGGAGGCTGCGGAGGTGAAACCACGGGGTAGTAGTTTATAAGTTGTATAGGTGTTGTAACAGTAGGATTTAGAAATGTGTTGTGCAATGACCTTGATCGGGGGTAACCTCAGCACCCGGGGTCAACTGTAGCGTTTGACTTATTTGTTGAAAAAGCACTGTTACACCGCAGTGTACCGCGGAACCTACGATTTAAGGAACAAGGTAGGTTTTCACTGAACCCAGAGTGGGAGAAATCATCCAGAACGAACAGTGGTGTTTGACTTATTTGCTGCAAACCCGCTGATACGGTTATGTGAGGATTCGAGAATAGGTATAGTTTATAACTTGTATATAGAGTAACACGTGGTAAAATCATGTAATGAGTGCTTCTACCCAAGCCAGCGTTTGACTTATTTCCTGCGAGGATTCTGTAACTCTGAAGTATGTCAATATTTATAACATTGAGTAAATTGAAAAGTCTGTGACGATCTTTGACTGGCTCCGTAGTGTAGATTATAGTAACCCCAGGAAGCAAAATAAACTTATAAAAGGTTTTTGCAGTAATTTAAAACCACCTACATGAGGAACTGCTCAAGAATCGCAGGTACTTGAAAATTAAGGACTTATATCTCAAGAAAAAAAAAAAATCTTTTTTTGCAAATAAAGACGCGACTGCAAAGTTTCAATTAAATTATATCTTGACAATATTCATTTAAACATATTATTTTCCTGTTTCTGAAAACGCATTATATTCCTAATTTTTTTACAACACGGAAGCTCACACAATTTTCATTTGCCATGATTATGCGACGGTGTAATAGAAGGCCGGTGACCTCGAATGTCGTTTAGTTTTATAGGGTGCTTACACGACCTCAGTATAAGGGTGTGAACACAAGGTGAACCCATCGATGTATGTTGTGATAATGAGGTGGATTGAGCCTTAATCATGACTTAACTATACATTATGGCGCTTGGAGAATTATGGGAGGTCTAGCTTCCAGTGGATTTAAAAGGATTTTGATAAGGCTTATAGTAATAATTTTAGGTCAAAACAAGGATAGTTGCCCCAAGGCTATAGTTGCCTTGATAATAATTACTATTCTGATTTCGCAGATGAATGATGAAATCATTAACATGGATTAGGCAACTATCTAATGTAAGGGACCTCCTTAAAAGTCGCCAAAACACTAGAAATATCAAACATGATGATATTTTTTCACTTATTGACTAGTTAATATTTCAAATGTAATTCTGACTTATACGATTTAGCAAGCCTAGCAATGAAATGTTTAAGTATTTTTATGTACAATTTTTATTTCATATAGGTCAGGAACCTGAAATAAATGAACTCTAAATGACCGAAAACAGTACCATTTCAGAGGTTTCTACACCGAAGATTTTTTTATATTTCTAACTACATTTTTGCGACGTACATAATATTACCATTAAATGTTTAATGAGTACTTCAGAAACCTAAGCAAAACTGAGTACCTAGCTATTTTTTCATTCTGACGGCCCTCCAAGTGGGCCACCCTTGCACCCTGCAAGAGTGGCGGGTCTGTTTTTCCAGGTAACCGTTATCCTGGAACGTAAGGATCATCGAGAATTTTAGTCAGTACAAGTCCCTCCAGTCCCGCCCTGAATGGGAGAACTGATTTGATGATTTTTCCACGATTAAAAAAAAAGAGGTCTACCTAATAATTCCCCGTCATCCGCCAGTTATCTTTAAGTCCTGTGCCAACCCGCACTGGGCCTGCGTGGTGGATTATGGCCCACTCCCTCTCACAGAGAGGAGGCCTGTGTCCAGCAGTGGGAACATTATAGGCTGATGATGATGTTACAATTAATTATTTTAATAGGGGTGGGGGGAGGTCTATTGTCATCCGGGCACAAAGGTACAGAGAAGTTTCTAATGGAAAAATACGAAGTCGAACCCAAGATCGCTAACTCAGCAGTCACTCTTACAACCACTGAAACAACGAGATTCATTATAACTCTCGCAAAAAACCATGAATTTGATTCATCAGCCCCCAATTCATTACATAAATGCCATGAAATATAATAAGTTCATCGCCCACGATACAATTAATATGAATGTCATCTCATTAAACTGCATGGGGCGGGCACAAGGTGAATGTATCTTGTTTACGCTGTAACTAGAGACAGTAGGTCGAGGGCAAAAACATTTGTGAAAAAAAATTGGGAATCGCATCGATCCCTTTTGAAGTCTGCTAAAATGGTCATAAACTTGACATATTGGGCATAAATAATGTTTACGCCCAAATAAATTCCCGGTCACTGGGCAAAAAATGAATTACTTTGTTTAGTAAGTAAATATTAAGCAGAAAGTTAACTGGGCAAAAAAGTCCAGGTAGAAGGCATTTAATCGGCGTTTACGGGATTTATCGGGCATTTATTGGATTCACCCAATATGTCATGGGCATAAACCCATCTCTAGGTGTAACCTTACCATGGATAATGTAGATGTTTACGAAATTATGTTAATATCGCCGCCATTTTTTTCTCCGACCAATAAGGTCATGAGTTTATTAAAGTTCACGTAGAGTTCATTACGTTCCAGCCTATGATATTTTTGAATATTCAATTTTTTCAGCTTACTTTTGTTTTTGCAAAGATTTAGATATTCGAGATTTGTTACGAAGAAAGTTGGTTTGTTAGTTAGAAGAACTAACAAACCAACTTTCTTCGTAACAAATCTCAATAAATCAAAACAAACAATATGAATGAAAATTCTCAGATAAAATTAGTTAGGCTGGCGATAAAATGTTTGCAAGAACCATCATAGAATTCTTTTGTTTTGTATCTTGTTTTAACATTGATGAAAAAATTATTACAAAGATTTCAGATTTCTGAAATCAACAACAATCTTTCATAGTAGCAAAAGCAAAGAGCTGTTTTAGGTTTTTTTTATCGTGGTAAAATCATCAAATGAGTCCTCCCACCCAGGGCAGAGCGGGATGAACGTCAGACTTGTACTGACTAAAATCCACGGTGCCCTTCAATAGCCCTTTACGTTCCGGGGTCACGGTAATTTGATGTCCCGCGACCAAAGCTGTTTTAGGTAAGACTGAAAATCACAAGTTAATCACGGTTACCAGATAAGATTAGTCCCGCGACCCTGGCAGGCTTTGGCCCTCTAATGTCCCCGTCAGATTACTGCTGTTTGAGACGCGCGTGGTCATGGTCACCCGGGCTTGGTCCATGACAGGACAGAAAATCAAGTTAAAGTTAGTAAGGTGCCACCTGAAGTAACAAAATTCAAGTCTTAATGTCCCTAAGGGTTGGTGTCAGACGACAGACGATTCTAAAACTTCCAACCAGTATATTTTACACTTATCGGGGTGAATAAACTCATTGTTTGTAGCTTACAAAGTTTTATAAGAAAACCCGTGGAAATGTACGAGAAAAAGCTCCTAATTGGAAACACGGGTGTTTAATATGAAAGTCGTACATTGGCGGATGCGACAAGTTAACTGACAGATTAAGGTATTTTATTGTCGTATATGGTAGTGTATTTGAATGATATATTATCACATATCTTTTTTTATTGTTACCTTGTTGGCAGACAAATCGAAACACAAATAAAACAAGAAATTAAAATGTCCAGTCCTTCAAAATCCTTCCAATAATACGAAATGTGTTACACAATATTGGAGTACCGATCAGCTGACGAAACAAGCCATTATAGTTCTTAAATGTCAGGTCACAACTGTCATTGTTCTACGTCACTCAAGTACTTCGTATCTACATTATAGTCCATTACAAAACAATGCATAATACAGTCAACTTTATGATGTCCTGGTACATTATGTAACATTTACGTCAAATTGTCAACTGTGGTTTCACGGTTTCACTAAACTGTCTTGTCATAGGATGTTTGACGTCTGACACCTGCTACACCTTCTTTCAAAGTATATCCGGGCAGAATAGTTGACATCGACTTGGTTGCCTACCAAAAATAGTCTTATTAGAAAATGAATAAAACCCAGGCTTAAATCACGAAAAATTTAGGTTAACACAAACTTTATTACAAATCGTTTTTACAATGGTTCCTTGTACTTTTCCACGTTAAACAGCTGTCAAAATTATGGGACCATTTTGAACGTTTTATGAAGAGTCTGGAGAAGAAATAAAAGATAAGTGGCTTGTATTAATTTAGTGCCGCGGAAAATTGGCCATTAAAGCCTGAAGATTTAAGGTCTATTTAGCGGTGAATGCGGTGTGTTTACAGAGGCTATTTGGTGGAAAATTACGATCTTACCCAGTTGTGAAGATAGAAGATAAAATACCATATCTATCTATAATACCAAACAGGTGTAAAAACGATCGATAGATGCGCTGAAAACCTATACATCATACGAGTTTCATTAGATATTATAGAAAATAGAGTGTAATTTAAAAGCGGACGTGAATAGAAAATACTCGAGATAGCTCCTTAGTCGACGCCACCACTCATGACCTGCGGAAAATTCGTAGTAAGTACCTGCTATATTTTTAATGCAATTATAGGTAATGACAAAGACGCTATAGGGCCCCATCAAAATTACTTCAATAGCCGCGGTGTTATCCATCACGCATTGATTTTGACGTTAGTTACGTACAGTTTCCATTCCCGTGTCTTCGTTGACGGACTTTACACTTCGTGCCGTCGAATATTATATCTTGACCATACCTGAATTGATCATCAAATGTAAGTAACATTTGAAACATGTTAAAACAAAGACAAAGACATTTATTGGTCGGATATGGTAGTTACAAAGATGTTACAATTATTTGGATCATCATATACAGTACACCGCACAAAGCGGCATACGAATATTTACAATTTACAAGTTACAAACCCATGTGGTAGCCCACGTGATCAGGCTAACAGAAACAATAGAAGCATTATTCAACCAAAACAATTGAAATAAGTATTCCATTATATTCCACACAATATTGTACACTACTTTTCCACTATTATTTCAATTACACAAGCAAAACAATCACATAACCAAACTTGTGTGGACTTTGAAGACAAATAAACTAATGTACGTAGGTACTTGGTCAAGGTTTGCAAATAAGCCCAGTCTGGGGCTTTTGTTAAGGTACGGTCAAACTAAGGGGCTTAAACAGGCCACGAAAAATCATAACAATATACGCCTTGTTATAAAACATTTAAAGTTTTTTTTCCTTTATTGCTCAAGGAATATAATAGAAAAGAAATTGATATAAAATAATTTGACTGCAGCAGTAATTAGACAGGGACCGAAAACCTTTATAAATTACGGTACCGGTATTGAAGAATTTTGGTTATTTTTTAGACCGAAGAAAAATGTAACCTCTATTCAGGTTACCGTTTTAATACCGGTTAACTAAAGATAACGACTCTTTGTTACACACACATGCGATGCGCGCCCTGTGACTATTGCCGACGGCACGTGTGAAGTGTGCAAGATAGGGGTAATTTTTATTTCGGTAACCGGTATTAATACTGGTTATGTATTCACTTTAATAATAAAGGTAATCTTTAAAATTACCTGTAAAAGAAAAAAAGGTTGTTACCGAAAAAATACCCGTATTGATCATACCGGTTTCGGTCCCTGTAATTAGATACCATTTTTTAGGACGGACATTATAGATTTTCTCCCCTGGAATTGGGACAGTGGACGATTCTGTGAAGTGGTTACGGACTTCGGGTATCGTCTGCATAACTTTTTCCCTACTAGACTAGTTGGTGCTTCAGTTGTTGTTGGAGAGTCAGTCACACCAGATGCAATATTAATATGTACCAGTATTTCAATCTATGTATTCAACTTGAACAATCCAGTGAGTATTTATTAATAAGATAACCCATGAAAACAGAAGACTGTTTATCTGACTTGCGACTCATTGCTTACTTTCTGAGGTACGAAGGAACCTCGATGTGTAATTAATGGCAAGCACGATCAAACCATTTATTTTTGAAGTGAAAACTTCTTTAGCGGCGTTGTACACTTTTTCTGTAATGGGTAAAAAATTTAAAACTCGCGTCAGGGTCACGTGACCGTCAGGGTCACGTGACCGTCAGGGTCACGTGACCCTGATCGAAAATGAGTAAGACGTCATTCAAATTAAAAATAAAACATAGTAACAAAAAAGTTTTCACTTCTACCGGCACTCCTGGAGTGCAACCTTTTTTTTTTTTTTATGGTAAATACATCACATGAGTCCTTCAAGTCAGGGCAGGACGGGAGGGACTGTCAGACTTGTACTGACCAAAGTCCACAGTGTCCTTCAATAGACCTTTATGTTCCGGGGCCACGGTTACATGAGAAGACAGTCCTGCGACTCCAACAAGCTTTTGCCCTCTGGGGCCCATTCATATTGCTAACAGCCTCTTGGGGCGCGTGTGGAACACAACGCGCCGTTGACCCGACCATGGTCTATCGGACGGCGAGTCGCCCATTACTCGCCGTCCACATGCCCGTGCCTACGGTGGCCGGAGATCACTTCGCGACGTCCGATGCCGTGGACGTCTCTCGCAATACGATACCCCTTGAAGACAGAAGACTTTGTCTTGTCTGACTTCGTGACCCATTGCTTGCTTTCGGAAGAATCAAACAGTACGGCTTTTATTATTTGGTCAAGGGCTTCTGATAATAAAGTTCAAAAAATATTTCAGTACTTTATCATGTAAGGCTTTTGTTGTAAATTGAGGTAAACGATAACCGACATAATGTTTACAGTTTTACACTGACTAGACAGGTCTGTGTGGTTCTCTCTTCAAAAGACCACCTCAGACACCTGCATGGTTCTCATATGACTTTACCAATAGAAAAATGTTTAAATTTTCAAAGAGATTTTGTTTCGGATGTTTCTCCACATAATAGTCAGGTACGAAACACAACATCATCATCTAGTTTGAAAATAGTATCTTTTTGACGTGTTAAAGAGTTTGCCAAAAACAATTAGCAAAATGAAGATCATTTCATTTATCTTCAAATGTATTTTGCTGCTATGTATTTTTCTATAAGGTCCAGTTTAAATTCTATTCCGTTTGGTGTAGTACTTAATGTCCGGTATTCTTAATCCGCTGTTCGGACGACTGAGTTTGACCGTACCTTTATGCGGAAATAGGCCTTGACCTAAAACAGGATAGGCAGAGACAATATGAGCAAACGTCACCTGAGACTGTCTTATTCAACACCTTTTATAGAGATCCTTGACAACGTACATGGTGTTGCGAATTTGTGGGCTTTGACACACACGTGGTGACGGAATTGGTAATGATTGTCATTACCATCAGTTTCCGTAATGTGTTATTTATTATCTACTAGCCTAGCCGCAGTGTTATCCGCTGAAAGCTCAGTAAATCAAAGGGATCGTTTTATCCCGGTGTGGACACCGGGATTAAAAATTTAAAGATTAAAAAGACAAAAAAGTTTATTTCGGAACCATAACAAAAGAATAAAATAATACAACAATTAGGTCGATGTTAAAAAAGTATAAAACTGCAGCGCTGCTACCAACGCCCTTCTACAGAAACAGAATGGAATTGATGCTCCGTGCAAAATAGTGCTTCAATTAAAAACATTATAGGTAAAATAGTGAATTAACAAAATCAATAAAAGTTAAACCAAGTTATGAACTATCTATGTGTGATATCATATTTCATCAAACAATTTCCAGTAATTTTCGTGTGAAAGAGGAAGCTTTCAAATCTAAAAATCAATAAATCCTAATTTATAATCCTACTAAGAGTTTGTCACACCACGTTTTTTAAACGCGCCGGTGCAGCGCGTTTTAGAAACACGCTGCTCCTGCGCGTCGGCGGCGTGTTTTCATCAGAGCAGTTTGTTGTCATTTGTTCTAGGCTGCGTCTGACTTGCGTGCGTATCGCGTCTGTTTCGCGTCAAACGCGCTGCACCGGTGCGTTTAAAAAACGTGGTGTGCATAGGCTCTAATATGTAGGTACTTATTATAAACGTAAAAGTTGGTTTGGATGGATAGATGTTTGTTACGCTTTCACGCAAAAACCACTGAACAGATTTAGATAAAATTTGTTACAAAAATATTTTATAACCTGGATTAACACATAGGATAGTTTTATCTTGATTTTATCTTCCTGTGGAATAATTTTAGAGTTGTAGCTGGTGAAACCGCTGGCAACAGCTTGTAAATGCGAAAGTGCCCTTTCACGCCAAAACGGCTGAACCGATTGTGAGGATTTTTGGTACAGAAATAGTTGGAACCTTAGAGACGCTTATAGGCTCTATAAAGGGCCTTCTCTCTGGAACCTACTACAAATACAACATTTTCGATGACAATAGCCAGAATTAGTCACCTAAGTAGAAGTACACATAAATTATTTGCAACAACACCATATAAGCACATCCTTGAATACATAATACATGTACACATGGGTACTATGAATCCAACTTTAGACGCAGTATTGGCAGAAGTCGAGGTCTATACAGGCTTATCGGGGTTCGATTTGTAGGTCTTCAATGACATTTTATTAATACATCGCGTTAGTCATTACTGAGGTGTTTCTGGCTATTGTTATGTCTTGCGGTTTTCATTACCTTGAAACTAGGAACACGCGTGTAGTATAGTCACGTGGTGTAGTTTTACAAGGATATTTTGGCGTGCGTCTAAATAAGCAAAATGGCTAAAAAAGAGTTGGTTAGATTGTCAAAAAATATTTGAACTGTATTCTTTGTTTTCTTTTGCTATTTATGCAAATATGTCGGCTAAATTTGTAATATTTTAAATTTGAAAGTTGTAAACGGTACCTACTTTGTATGTTTTTAGTTTTTACTCTTTCATGCAAAGACTACTTAAAGTACACAGATAGTTTATATCCTGGACTAAAACAGTATATTTTCTATCCCGATTTTATTTTTCAGTACCGGGTTTCACTGCGAGTTTTAGACGTCAGTGGCGCTACGAGCGCATCGAGTGTAGCTTCGAGTGTGTAGTTATATTATCTGTGGTGTAGTGTTTATTAAGTTGTCAAACTCGTACTGACTAAAATCCACGGTGTCCTTCAATAGCCCTTACTTTCCGGGGTCATGGTAATTCGTTAATCCCGCGACCCTGGTGAAACCTCCCAATGAATAATTTTCAAGTTGTAGCGGTGCCGCTAACAAGATGATCAAATTGTAAAATAAACACAAAAATTAACTAAGATAGGATTACAATACAATGCCTTCATAATAATAGACTAATAATAACTGTTTATTAGACTACAGATTTTAAACAATATTCAACATTGCTTGACGGTAATTTAATATAATAAATCTAGTTAATTAAAACAATAATAATTTTAAACAAAAACTCAGGTTTATGTCAATTTCATGTTTTCATTGAAAACTTGTGAATGGTTCACGGTACCTGCAGCATATCTAGTTTATTTAAAACGTGTTTAAAACACATTTCGGGTATTGACTCGCGTTCAAAAAGAATAATATGTATAAAAATATTTTAACGTGAAATTGAATTTCTATACTTTTTTTGGTAACCAAAAAATAATTTTAACGGCTCAACCACTTGTCCAAATAATCCATTGTTGTCTGTTACCAAGAAACACCATAAATAATTTATTCCAAGAGTTAATATTTTAAACGGAATATTCCAACCCCAATTCCAAACAATGACTGCAACAAACAAAATAAATAATTACGAATGATGGGTTTCATTCATTCGTAGAAAAAGTTCAAAACGCATTCAACGAAACTAAAACAAAAGGGTCCACAGGACCGTAACGACCACGGAACGAAAACATATGACCGAGGTACCAGGGGCACAGAATACTGCAAGCGATGTCTCTACCGGCCTGCGGAATTAAGAAAACAAACCAATTTGACGCTTAAAGCTTCTATGTAAGGTCCATTCAATACAGCAGCGGCGTAACAGCTGTTAACCGCAAGTACGGTAACAATAAAATGATTCTTACAGAAGGTTTCCGGCATAGAACATTCCATTCATTGGTCTTCTCAGTGACACGTAGCAAGTTGTACGTGAGCTCTTATGTATATCTGGCTGCCTGGTACCATACGGTGGGAAGAGGGTCGGGATACGGGATGGGCAGTCCGTGGGAATTTATCGCGGAACTTGTTATCAATTGGTTCAAGGAACACCTCTAGATGTGTCATAATAATAATTAAATATGAATCGTAAGAGCTCGATCGTTATTATTAACTTGGAAAAGTTACGTTTTAACAAGTTTATTCATAAGACATTGATTCAAAATGATTATTCATATTACATGCTTATTTTTGGTTTACAACAACGTCTCTGAGTTTTCTAGTGCCCTAGTCCTAATTTTATTTTTCCAATTTTATTGTTTTTGTTTGAATGCCTATTTAATCAGTTAGTAAATATTCCGTTGGACCCTGGAATTTGCCCGCTCACACATTATTAAGTATAATAAATAATAACACATGCTGCTATATATAAAGCACGTGCTTATTACTCACAAATACGTATACATTTAATAATATAGTAGGTACATAATATTTCCCGTTCCTTATAAAAAATCTAGGAATCGACTACTATATTAAAATGGACTGGGCCAATTAAAATGGCGACTAGCAACTGAAGTAATTAATTGCTTCTTGATTGTTGAGTTATCTTTATTGTTTAGTAAACATGCTAATTATGTGTTGACAATTACCGGAAAACTACACGATATCGTTCCTTCAGAGTTGAGAGGTCCAAGGATTGTATGATGACATAGATGTTCATAAAATTGATAGCCAATAATTTGTGCGTAGTTAGTAAATGGAGGGACGTCACCTATTTCATGAGATTTGACCTAATAAAGTATTGCAAAAAACTTTAAAAAAAAAGGGATCCGACTTCAAAACCAAACACAAAAAAATACTATAAAATAACTTTTCTTTCGGAAGTCGGTGGCTTTGTTTTTTTTATTTCATTGACATAAATGGCCACCGACTTCCGAAAGAAAAGTTATTTTATAGTATTTTTTTGTGTTTGGTTTTGAAGTTGGTTCCCTTTGTTTTAAAAAGTTTTTTATTTTTCCCTTTTTAGTTGAGACTAGCTGTGCCCGCGACTTCGTTCGCGTGGATGTCGGAATTTAACAATGTATTTTTTAGTGCGAAGCGAATTTATTTTTCAAGAATATTTGAGGTGATTATAATAAACGCCCTCTGTCGTTCAGATTCAGAAGAATTGCTACTGGATTAGAGCACCCATTCTATCTCATTCCATCCCACTCCATCCCCCTCCATCCCACTCCATCCTACTCCATCCCACTCCATCCCACTTCATCCCACTCCATCCGACTCCATCCCATTCCATCCCACTCAGTCCCACTCCATCCCACTCAATCCCACTCCATCCCACTCCAGCCCATTTCATCCTACTCCATCCCACTACATCCCACTCCATCCTAATCCATCCCACTCCATCCCACTCCATCCCACTCCATCCCACTCCATCCCACTCCATCCCACTCCATCCCACTCAGTCCCACTCCATCCTAATCCATCCCACTCCATCCCACTCAGTCCCACTCCATCCAACTCCATCCCACTACAACCCACTCCAACCCACTCCATCCCACTCCAACCCACTCCATCCCACTCCAACCCACTCCATCCCACTACATCCCACTCCATCCCACTCAATCCCACTCCATCCCACTCCATCCTAATCCATCCCACTTCATCCCACTCAGTCCCACTCCATCCCACTACATCCCACTCCAACCCACTCCATCCCACTCCAACCCACTCCATCCCACTCCAACCCACTCCATCCCACTACATCCCACTCCATCCCACTCCATCCCACTCCATCCCACTCCATCCCACTCCATCCCACTCCATCCCACTCCATCCCACTCCATCCCACTCCATCCCTCTCCATCCCACTCCATCCCACTGCATCCCACTCCATCCCACTCCATCCCACTCCATCCCACTCCAACCCACTCCATCCCACTCCAACCCACTCCATCCCACTACATCCCACTCTATCCTAATCCATCCCACTCCATCCGATTCCATCTCACTCCATCCTACTCCATCCCACTCCATCCCACTCCATCCCACTCCATCCCACTCCATCCCACTCCATCCCACTCCATACCACTGCATCCCACTCCATCCCACTCCATCCCACTCCATCCCACTCCATCCCACTCCATCCCACTCCATCCCACTCCATCCCACTCCATCCCACTCCATCCCACTCCATCTCACTACATCGCACTCCATTCTAATCCATCCCACTCCATCTGATTCTATCCCACTCCATCCCACTCCATCCTACTCTATCCCACTCCATCCCACTCATTCCCATTCTAGTGTGAGTCTAATAAAAACCTTTTCTTTCTTTCCATTCCATCCCAAACCATCCCATTCTATTCCATTACACTCTACTTAACTCTACTCTACTCCTCTCCAAACCACTCCACTCCAGTCCACAACATTATTTGAATAGGTATGTAGTTTTTCTGTTCCAAGCTAGATCGCGCTACTGAACTGCGCGTCTCGGTGTAAACTGATCGTAATTTTACTTCTGGGTCTGGAACACTTTAAATTCAAATATCTTTTGATAGAATTAACCGACTGCAATGAAACAAAAACTAAATTGGGTCCTAAAGTTACGCTCGATCGTTGTGTGTAAAGGTTATCTACATTGCCTTCGAACATTTTACGTGATGGAGCCACAAATAAACAGACAAACCGACAAACCGACAAACCGACAAACCGACAAACCGACAAACAGACAAACAGACAAAAATTCTAAAAATGCTGGAAATGGGTTCTGTTGGTTGTCCTTCAACACCCTAGCTATTTTTTTTGGATTTTATTTTGATGTACAAAAACGATTTTTCTACAGTTTTATTATATGTATAGATAATCAACATAAAATCTTCATAAAATCGGCGTCTTTGAAAATCTACAACCCTATTAAGCAAAACGGATCTATGTGAGCAACTTCACGATATATCCATTATTGTTATATACTAAAACCTTCCCCAGAATGTAACAAATACTTTTCTGATAACTGTATCAAAATCGGTTCAGCCAAACGCGAGCTAATTGCGGACAAACAAGCAATCGTCCTTTAAAATCTACGATCCAAGTAAGCAAATCGGATCCACGCGGGCAACGTCACGGGAAATCTATTAGTGTTATATACTAAAACCTTCTCCAGAATGTAATGAACACTTTCTTGAAAACTGCATCAAAATCCGTTCAGCCAAACGCGAGATAATCGCGGACAAACATACATACATACATACATACAGGTCGAACTGAGAACCTACTTTTTTTTTTGAAGTCGGTTAATAGGAGTCCGAACCTTCGAGAATTTACAAGGCGTATGACAATGGAAATCCCCTTTACTGTTTTCTAAAAGAGAACTTTGAGGCCAAGTTTGGGGCCACTAAGAATTTCTTTTGAATCTCCGTCAACCATGCCGACCGCGTCGCTGCAGCAGAAATAGAGATAACCTTTGACAATTAACAATCGTATGACAAAAAAATACTAGAATTCGGGATATTATAAATTGCATATGAAATAAATGATCGCCTATCAATACACAGTCATCATTTATATTCTTTTTTACATCAAATAACTTACTTCACTACAAATAAACTAAATGTTTAACAAAACTCAAACTGCAGATAATTCGAAATATACATCAATATGACATTACTTTTTTCCTCATAATGCAATACAGTTAAATTTATTTTTGTACAAAAATACTACATACATAGCATAAAATATACTGACTGCACAGCAAATTTCCGAGGCACTGACAAATAAAAAATGTCGTATAGAAACGATTGTGGGCACCCCGACACCGATAGGTTAGGTTAGAAGGGGGTGGCGGGGTCTTCCAGACCCCGCCATCCCCTTCGTGGTTATTTTTTTTAAACCGCCCAGAAATAGGAGCACCGCGAAGCGGTGCACTGTCGACATTTTCTGTCATTTGACATTGAATTGAAAATAAAATATTGTAGTGTGTTTAGTGATATTTTGAGTTGAATATTTTGCTGTGCAATCAGTAATTTTGATGGGAATTCGGAATCTTATTGCATAGAAAAAGGATATTTTTTTATTTGCGTTTAAATACTACCCCTAGAATTCTAGGATATTCCTGTAAACTCACTTTCACAAACAGTGAGAGCTAGGACCAAAACCTACAGGGGGGGTATTACAACGTCTTAAAACCAGGCTTATTCCGGCGAGTGGAAGTGACAGAGCTATACAAGTCGTCTAGCGCCATCTCGTTCACTCACTGGAACAAGCCTGGTTTTAAGACGTTGTAATACGGCCCCAGGCAATACAAATATTTGTTCAGGAGCCTTACCACGAGCTCTTAACGCGATCCAGTTTAGGCTGTGGGAAAGAGACAGAACTATAAAAGTCGTCTAGCGCCATCTCTTTCCCACAGCCTAAACTGGATCGCGTTAAGAAAGCGTGGTAGCCCACCAATACAAGAAACAAACCCGCGACACTCAGCAACTGCTGACAAAACACATTTACATAAAGTATTATGTTTGAATTATAACTCATAACGTAGTAATGTAAACACACATTAATTGTATGTAAATGTGCATAAAACTAGCGTAGGTACTGCATACCGGAAGGAGGAGTGGGCAGAGCCTACCTCAAGGTAAACCGATGACCTTATGAAGGTCGTGGGAATCCACTAAAAACCAGGTACCTAGTTTAAAACTGTTTGTTATTTTTCATGAATCCCCTGTCCCCGCTCTGGGTAGTGGAAGGGACTGTCAGACTCGTATTCCACTAAAAATCACCCTTAGGCTGCCTGTCCATTGATACGGAGCGAGCTGGGAGCGGAGAAACGAGGAAAGATGGCCTGTTGGTCTAGTGGTTAGTGACCCTGACTGCTATGCCGGAGGTCGTGGGTTCGATTCCCACCCAGGACAAATGTTTGTGTGATGAGCACGATCATTTGTTCTGTGTCTGGGTGTAATTTATTTATAATATGTATGTATTTAGAAATATATAAGTATGTTTATCAGTTGTCTAGTACCCATAACACAAGCTCTGCTTAGCGTGGGACTAGATGGCGTTGTGTGATAGTTGTGAGATATTATTATTATTATTATTATTAAAGATTTTACTAAATCTCCACCCCTCTTCGATGGTGGAATTCTATTGATTAATATTTCCTCGTTTCTCCGCTGCGCCAGCTCGCTCCGCAACAATGGACAGGCAGCCTTATCCTGCAGTCGCCCTTTTCCCAGGACCCTGGTATTAGGTGTTACGTCCCGTCAGTTTGCCGACAGCTTATCAAGGCGCGCGTGTAACACTAAAGCCCTTCGTACACAGGGCGACTCAAGTTTCCGATACCTTACGACTTCGGTATCCAAGCGGCTATCGCAATACAAACCCATAGAGGTTCGAACACAAGCACGCGTCAATGAATACCAAAATCGTAAGGTATCGGAGACTTGCGTCGCCTAGTGTACGAATGGGGCTATACATTATAAACAAAAACGCCTCACTTCGTTCTGTTTGACTATTGCTTAAAAGTTTTTACACGAAATTGAAGACTTTTCGAGACTCGTAAACGAACTAAAGTTTCCGACATGGCCCATCGAATTAGCAAGTTGAAGTGGCAGTTAGTAGGCAGGTCACATAGCACGAGGAACTGATAGCCGATGGGGCCGTAAGGTTCTCGAATGGAGACCACACACCAGCAAGCGCAACGTGAGACGTCCACCTGGAAGGTGGACGGATGACCTGATGGAAATCACAGGATCGCACGCTGGATGCAAGCCACTTTCAACCAGTCCTATTGGAAATCTATGGGGGAGGCCTATGTTCAGCAGTGGACGTCCTACGGCTCATACGATGGAGATGATGACAACAAACAAAAAGATTTCTTATAAAAGACTATAGCTTCTGCCCGCGACACTCATATTTCGTACAAGTACCGCGGCACCGAAGGCAAACGATCGCGCGGTCGTTCACCAATTCGATGGACAGATCAGGTGAAGGAATCATCATCCTCTTAAGTTTACTCGGTGGTAAGGGATGCGCTGGACAGAAACCGGTGGAGGCGGGTCATCCGCTCCAGATGCAACTCCGACGACCCTCAGACATGAGGGACCGACTACAGAGAGAGAGAGAGAGACCACGTGGGGGTAAGCCTATGTTTGACCACGACCCTCAGACATGAGGGACCGACTACAGAGAGAGAGAGAGACCACGTGGGGGTAAGCAAATGTTAGGTGAGTCTAGGAATTTCTCCTGTATCATGGGTTCGTTCAAATTACTTGTAGATCAAAGATTAAAAAAATATCTGTTCCGAGAGGATATTCGATGACTCGTCCACTGGACCAACCGCGCACTATTGAAGTCTTTATGATGTGAAAACGTAACAAACACATAAAGTTAATTTCACATTAGTAGATATGTGTTGGCTATGTATTATTTAATGTCCAAAAACTGGATGGATATCTGAATTAGAATGGCATTGTTGGGCCAACCGCGCACTATTGAAGTCTATAATATGTGAAAACGTAACAACACACATAAAGTTAATTTCACATTAGTAGATATGTGTTGGCTAGGTATATATTATTTAATGCCCAAAAACTGGATGGATATCTGAATTAGAATGGCATTGTTTTGTCTCGTTAAAAAGTATTCTAGTGTGAATTTGAATTAAGTATTTAATTTCAACTTTGGTTTTAACAACGCCTGTAAAGTTATACTGTACTCATTAGGACTTCTAGGAAAGCTTTTTGAAATATTGTTTTCAATAAAACTTGCTGAAAACAATTCTTCTTGTGATTTGTATTTTAGATATTTTATATATTCGGTTTTCTTTTTCAAGACAGGAATAATGTTTTCTTGAAAGACTCCAATTTCTTTATAGCGTTTCTAAGTAATAATTAATTTTCTCTAGAATATTCTCTGCTTCTTTGGGGTATTATTTACCTCACTAGTTATTCTCGTGGTTTACCCTGCCGCTCGGTCCCTATTTTATTCTTACGGCGGCGCTCCCTCACCGCAGGCATTCACCTGTATTATAACGTTACAGATTCGAACATTAGAAGATAATAGAGCACTTTTATGTTACATTATAGGTGAATGCTCGCGGTGAGGAAGCGCCTTTAGCCTTCCTCGATATTTAAGCTATCCAACACAAAAATCATTTTTGAATTCGAACCAGTCGTTCCTGAAATTAGTAAACTGTGGTGCCGATACCCTAGGTGGACTACTGGGAGGTGGATCCTACCCCACATTATTATTCTCTGCCCCCCCCCTGGGTAGGAAAACTCATTTGATTATTTTACCATGATAAAAAACATTACTAAGGATACAGCCTTATGTAGAGCTCTGCCCCAACGTGGAAACGACAATTTGGTATTTACTAAGCAGTTAAGCTATTGTCAAACAGGCATGCGTGGCGAACGCGAAGCGAGGCGTTTATGTTTGTAATAAATATTGAATTGTTTGAAGCCAGTCATATTATAGACTATCGGATCGCTTTCGCTTTTCTCTGTGACTGGATTCAAACAATTCCATACATTACAAATAAAAACGCTTCGGATCGCATTCGCTTTGCCTGTCTGTTTGAAAATAGCTTTACAGCGTCTCGAGGCGTTGTTGTCTCGCCGAAGAATTCGACGTAGCGTACAGCAACTGACCCATGT
The DNA here is from genome assembly GCA_954870645.1 of Agrotis clavis. NCBI lineage: Eukaryota > Metazoa > Arthropoda > Insecta > Lepidoptera > Noctuidae > Agrotis > Agrotis clavis. The sequence continues at coordinate 8,333,474 of OX940939.1, read as the reverse complement.
ATTATCATGTGCGATACATTAAATCTACAACTTACCGTTTCCACTCAATTTCACTTTGAAGCGACGCATCGTCAACTTTGTAAAATGCCAAAAGACTTAATTAAACTAATTTAATTGTGTAAATAATTCATTTAATTACATTTGCTTTTGAGATAACAATGTTTTAGCTATTTCTCACTGCGGAATTGTAAATGAAACTCTTCAAGTCTTGACCTATCTGTGATAAGGCGGTTAGTATGTTGGTAATGCTAGTAAATTGTCCAGGGTTTGTTTGTAACATGTTTTTAAGACATAATACAAGATTTTATGATTGTATTGAGTGTGTGCTTTAAGTAAGTACTTCGAAATACATTTTATCAAAAGCCATCAATTTTTTTTAATATCAATAAGACAATTCGAATAATTATTTCTACTAAATTACCTCTGACATCCTAGCGAACTCGGTGGTGGGAACTGCCAAAAACGTGCGAATGCAGAGATGTGAAATAACTCGGGACTCTTGGGACTAACGTGTGTCAAGTGTTATAATATACACATTACATTATTTTAGTTTTTCTATTGATTTTTTAATGAAAAGCATAGACACACAAACGGTCACATTGCTATCAGTTTGTCTAGTAATCTTTTACTACAAACTATTTGCGTCATATTTTGTTTGATAACTTCTTCACAACATTATCTTAGGTACTACTTTACATTTTAATCTGAGAAACAGCTGTTCTGTATCACTTAAATAAATAGATGGAAAAAATCGCTTCTCTTTCACTTTTCTGCCAATAGAGAAGTACTAGGACATCATGAAAGAGAAAATGTATCTTGTACTCCTGTGTGATGTGCTTTGGATGGTTGATGAGTCAAATAGGTAGTATAGCATGAGTCTTTTGGAGCATGAATGACACTGTCAGGAGACAAGAACTGATGGCTAACATAATAATGAAATTGTATTGCAAAATAGGATGTTGACGTTAAAAACGACCATGCAGTTCTAAAAATGCTTTAAATCTTGACGTACCATTTCAATTTCGGGGCCGTAATCAGAGGTGCTTTGCTCTATGACGAAGACCGATTGCGTCATCTGTTATCATCAGTTAATAAATAAGAACCCATTTTAAACTTTTCTTTATGTGGTACCATCATCAAATGGGGCCTCCCACTCAGGGCAGGACCGGAGGGGTGTCAGACTTGTACTGACTAAAATCCACAGTGTCCTTCATTAGCCCTTTACAGTCCGGGGCCACGACTACCCGGTAGTCCCGCGACCCCAGCAAACTTGGGCCCTCTAAGGGGGCCCCGTCTTGGCTAAGTTAACTCAATTATCGTTTTGCGTTGCGAGTCGGTTCAATAATTAATATACCATATATTTTACTTTAGGTAAAAAGATATCCATTTACCCCCACCTCTATCTCCTTTTTCCTCTTTTTTACCCTATTCTATTTCATGTTGGGTTAAACCATAATCCCGGTATGTTTGTAGCTAACACTTTTTATGTATTCGTTTTCTTTTTCCTATCTATTCCTTTTCATTGTTGTCACAACCTGAAGAACCTTCTATTATTCATTTCGCTGCCTTTTAACCTATGCATAATCTAATATCTTTATACGAGCAATTCTTGTCTAAATGTAATAAGGATCTCGAAAACGGCTCCAAGGATTTTCATGAAAGTTACAGATTAGGGGTTTTTCGGCTCAAGGAATCGATTTATGAAGGTCCCAGGTTGGAGAAAAGCTCGGTTCCCAAGATATAGACATTTTAAAAACCGAGCGAAGCTCGGTCAACCAGATATTTACACTGAATCGAAACAAACAACAATTGGAATATTCCTCTGGCCGGGAAATCTTTAGGTTATCAGCGGTCCTTGGGTGGTACTGACTGACTAATTGAGGAATGCCTGATAACAGATAATGAATGCAATTATTATTGCGTTAAAACATGTGTTTTATTCACGATAAAGACGTTTTTGCTTTAATTTAATTCAATCGGAACCATCTTTACGCACTTTTTAGCTTTTAGAACACGAGTACCGGTTTCGATTTGTACTAGGGTCACAGGAATTGCAGGTAGTAGTTTTGTTTTTGATTGCGAATGAATGAAGGTGGTCAGTGTGAATGAGGGTTTTGGGTGACCGAGTTATTACGTCACCGTTTCAAACAAATTGTACTAAATGCTTCAAAACTGAAAAAAGTGATTTCTAATGTTTTTAATGAGTTGTCAAATAAACTCTTCAATATTTCCCCCAAGATACAGGCACAGCCTAGTTTGGGGACCAACTATCTACTTAGTTATTAAGAAAGTATAATAAAACTGTTACACAAATCCCTTTTGTCATAGGTTAAGAAAATGTTTGTAAGAATGGTTTAATAAATTTATTCTTATTCTTATTTTGATATTTATATTACGCATAATATATAATTGTAAATGTCTTTATTTTTAATTTATCATCCGCAAACATAAAGAGTGTTTACATTGGTTGAGAAAATTAATTAAGCGACTAGGTACTTTATTTTATGACATACGTTGAAGCAAAAAAATGAAAACTACACGATGTGTGCCATTAATATTAATTAATTAATTATTTACCTAATCATTTATGTTTTATGCGTCAATTGATTTTTCAATTCAATTCAATTCAATTTATTTATTTGTGAACATAGGTATAAAATAGATGTTACAGTATCAATGATCACTATGCTTACCATTTAATGGTGTACAAATGTTTAAGTCATTAATTCTATTAAAATAACATATCAAAAATATAATTAAATTAATAATAGGAAAAGAGTCAATCGGAATGTCAAAAACAAATTAAATACAAATAAAACGATGGATATGTCAATTTTAAAAACTTGAAAACACATTATTCATAATAACAATCTAGTTACAATGTCATAGAATGAACACAATGAGACAACTTTATGGCAATGTCAGTTATAAAATTCATCAACCTATATCACAGCATCTTATCATTCAAAAATTCCTCAGTAGAATAATATGCCTTATCTATTAATAATTTAAATAACATTTTTTTAAATAAATATGTAGTTGCTGCTGCCTTTATACATTTCGGAAGTTTGTTATATAATTTAGGACCCATAGTGAAGATGCTTTTCTGAAACAATGCAGTTTTACTTGGAATCAAGTTTAACTTATCAGCTCTACGTAGGCTGCTGACCCGGGAATATTTTGACAGGTTGCGTCGAACAAAGAGAACACTTTCATAAATGTACATACATGGTAGTGTCAATATCTTTAAGTCTTTAAAATAAGGAGCACAACTGTCAGTTTTTTGAAGATTGCACATAGCACGAACACACCGTTTCTGTGCAATAAATGCAGTTTCTTTTCCAGTCCCGTTACCCCAAAACATGATTCCGTATCTTAAGCATGATGCGACTAGACCGTGATATGCAGTAAGTAGTGTCGATTTATTAACAGTATTTCGTAACTTTTTCAAAACATATGAATATTGGTTCAGTTTATTACATACATTTTCAATCTGTATACTCCAAGACAACGTATTTTCTATATGTATCCCAAGAAATTTCGTTGATTTTGTTTCCTTGATAGGCACATTATTATAATTGATATTTAAATTTAATTTGTCATTTGTCCTTTGTCTAAATTTCATTATTAAAGTTTTATTTAAATTAATTTGCAAATTATTACATTTTAGCCAATTGATTACTGATTGTATATTATTATTAATGTCAAATTCAAGTGTATTTACATTGTCACTGTTAAAAATAATTGTACTGTCATCCGCAAACATTGTCATGGGGTAAAGCGTAGCTGTCGGCAAATCATTTATGTATATAAGAAACAGTAGAGGCCCAAGAACACTCCCTTGGGGAACTCCACATGTTAATATTCTAATGTCAGATTCATATTTCATGTCAATTTTTGTTTTAGTGCATATTCTATTAATAACTGTATATTGTCGTCTGTTCTGAAGGTAAGATTCAATTAAGTTATAAATGTTACCCCTTATGCCGTAAGAGTATAACTTTCGTAGTAAAATTTTATGATCCACGTGATCAAAAGCCTTTGTCATGTCCATGAATAGAGCTAGTGTTGGCAGTCTTTTGTCGACCCTAGATGTAATTATTTCGAGTAGATCATATATGGCCATGTCAATGGTCTTGTTTTTTCTAAAACCTTTTTGTTTTTCAGTAAAAATCTCATTCTTCTCAAAGTATTCATTAAGACCATTGTACAAGACTTTTTCAAAAATTTTAGACATTACTGGCACCAATGCTATTGGTCTATAGCAAGACATATTATCAGTATCGCCTTTTTTAAAAAGTGGTTTGATGACAGTTGTCTTTAGCTCATCAGGAAATATACCACTTGTAATACACATATTTATTAAATGGCTCAGGATAGGTGCGATATGAGGAGAAATATTTTTTTAATACTTTTGTGCAAATGTCGTCGTACCCAGTACTAGTAGTATTTTTTAAATTTAATATAATATTATGGATTTGCTGTGGGGTTACTGGGGCCATAAACATAGAAGAACATCTGCTAGGTATGGTTGAATTGAGACCATGATTTTTGGTACCATCACACTGAACCTGATCAATGAAAAAATCGTTAAAAGCTTTAGAAATTTGGGCAGGGTCTGTTATTATCCTATTGCCTACCTTAAGTTGCTTTAGTTTTTCATTTGGTATCTTGACTTGACCCTTGTTTATTACTTTCCAGGTAGCTTTGGATTTATTTCTTGCCTGGGATATAAAATGGTTGTTTTGTGATTTTTGGGTAAGTCGAGTAACCATTTTAAATCGATCAGAGAACCGTTTGAAATTTTCTTTATTCTGTCTAGATGGTGCTAATCTATATTTCCATAAAAGATTACGTTTTCTTTTGCTGCACAACCTTATGCCGCGACTTATCCACTTGGGTCGTCGCTTGATAGAAATTTTTACTTTCACTACTGGGAAACATAAGTCATAAAATAATTTGAATAATTTATAAAACGTACCGAAGGCAATCTTTGGATCGCCTTCTTCGTATACTTCAGAGAAACTAAGATTTTTAAGACATTCAACAAATTTTGTTACATTTTCTTTCGAGTAATCTCGTCTTAAGCAGAACCAATAGTCAAATGTGCATGTTTTTTTAACGGGGCATTTTAACATTTGTGCTGTATGATCTGATACGGCGAATTCTAATATTTCACCGTGACATCCTCTTACGTTATGTACAATATTGTCTATGCACGTACCACTACTCAAGCGAGTGGGTTCTTTGAATTGACACCTAAGATTAAATCCCGTTAGTAGCTGTTTAAATTGTTCGGAATATTTCGTTTTTTTCGTAAGATCTATGTTAAAATCTCCACATATAATCAATTTTTTATTTGAGTTAAATGCATAAAGTTGAAGCAAATTATTCAAATAGTTAAAAAATATTTCAAATTTTCTTTTAGCCTCTGTACTGTTTGGGATTCTATAGACGCATATGATGACTATTTTATGTTCAGTGAGTTCAACAGCACAGCATTCCACTATATTTGATATGCTGTTTCTGGCAACTTCAGGAATAATCCTAAATTTTATTCCATTTCTTACTAGAATGCACGTGCCACCATGTCTAGTATTACGGGTAAAATAAGAAGCCAAAGTATAGTTGGACATATGGAGTAGATTTAGGTCTGAATTTATCATATTATGTTCAGAAAAGCACAACACGTCAGCATCTTTTCCCTCACAAGCTAAGTCATACAATGAAACTAAAAAAATGTCCTGTTTATTTAAAAGCCCATTAATGTTTTGATGTAAAATATAAATACTATTATACACGAAAAAACAAAGGTGGTGAAGAAGTTTCGGGCTGATTTCCATTTTCGACGACTTCCTCATTTAAATCTATAAATTTATTATCAGAGTTAGTTTGGGTACTTTTGTTATGCATAGTAACATGATTCTTCATATTGCAGCTTATTTCTGTATTGTATTTCTTAAATTTCAACGCATAGTCAACCCTTAAAATTTCCTTTAGCAGAAGGCGACATTTATATAGAGAACGGTTTTGTTTGTATGGTCGAAATGCGCTATAGTTCATATCCACAAAAGTAACATTATTAAATTTACTACATATAAATCGAGTTTCGTAATTTAGTTTTAGTTCATTAAGTGATTTGTTAAAAGGAATTTCGGTCACCAACACATTTGTACATTTATTTGAATCCAGAAAATTATATAAACTATTTTGTAATTCAAAAGGGCTTGTGTCATTGATTCCTCCAAGTATAATTACATAATCATTTTCAGTAAGGATAGGGCAGGTTAAACTATTGAGTGAGGTCAATACTTCTAACATACGGGCGTGAGGTTTGAAAATACAAGAAACACTAAATTCAGGACCAATCAACTCTTGAAGTGTTTCCTGAAGTCCTTTTCCCTGTTGGTCAGCAATGATTATCACTTTCCTTTTTCTTTTTACTTCCTCTTTCACCAATATATGTTTGGTACAGTCATGAGACATGCTTTTTCGCTCTTTGCTTGTAACTTTTACCTCTCTCATAGTCTCTATTGAATTACTGTCATGGATATTTGTTGTAGGCATGAGACAATCGTTTTCTTTCAAGTCATTGAATGATGATTCCGTGTATTTTTTGAGCTTGGGGGTACTAACTGGAGTTGAGATATTCCTTAATAATCGTTTAGGTGTATTTTTATTTTTTCTTCCAGAAGAACATGGCGTATAACACTTTTGTGAGTCATATAGTCCGACTTTTTTATACAAATCTATCACCTTATTGGACTTTTCTAAGTCAGCTTTTAGTTTATTGTTTTCGCAGAGTAAGGCATCAATTTCCTGATTTGCACTTTGAAGATCGGCAGTCAATTTATTAATCCGTACGTTAAGAAGGTTAAGTGTATCCTTGCACGGTAGAGAAGTATCTGGTAGACTCATTATTGTTGCATCAAATAATGATGAGTTCGATTCATCTAATGAAGTTGACATTCGTTGTTTTCTTTGTGTCACATTATCTTCATCCATTATGTTTATTAGAACTCTGTTCCACTATTGTCTATGTGGGTAATATTATTTTAGAGTCGTTTTTACTTGCTAACGATCCAAATAAGTTTGATGGTAGTAATACTATTAAAAAATTTCTAAGTAATTCAATGAGGGAAACATTCCAAAAATAATATCAACTTGTGGGGTTCGAACTCGAGCCACAAGACTCACCAGTCCGTTACGCTCGCCAACAGGCCAAGCTAACACATACTTGTTCTGTTGAAATTTGCCTATAATATCTGACTGTCTATTGTAAATATTGGTGTGCTGTTTTATCGACGATGAAGATTATTATTAATTACACCAAGAGATGGCACTGTTCATCAGATGATTTGCACTAAGTATGTATTTGAAAGTTATTTTACATGATCCGTTATTGTTTTGGAATATGATTGTGTCGCAATTTTAGCACTGTTAAGGATATTTTTTGATACTGTCCATGATTTTAACACCTTGTTTCAGTAATAGTAGTTTATTAACAGTTTTCCACTATAAAAATGTAGTTATTTGATATTTACTCACTGTTCAGATTTTTGTACACAATTTTTTTTTTCACTTATTATTCGGGAGTTATAACACTATATGTTCGAATTTGTAGTTCACTTATTCTTATTATCGTCTTTCCACGCACTAAACATACTTGTTTATATTATTAATGAATAAATTATCACAGAGCCGATGTCAATCGTGCGCCACCTGGCGGTTTTCTCGTTCATCAGTCATTAAATTCGATCTATACATAGTTGAATGTAATTCAATCTATCAATCTTTCAGTGCATAGAAATCGGTTTTTTAGACGAATACCCTACATCCGTGCGAGGGAGGTCGATACTACCTCTCTCCACTGTATCGATCTAGATTTTAATTTTGTGATGTTGATTAACTTTTTGTTGGGATCTTTTAATTAATAGGGAAAATTTGACGTTTTACGGGGTTATGTTATTTAATTTCTCTTTTTGCTTTAGAATGTATGTGTAACTAGGATACTTGAATAGGTAAGCCCTTCTCAAGCAAGTATTCATCGATATTTTTAACTAAATATTGTTTAATTCCGAACACCGACTACCAAAAATATATCTATCCAACTTTACCCACCATCATCTGTATCTTTCCCCACATCTCTTATGTAAAACTTTAATTAATACAATTAAAAAAAAACACCTATTCAATCAAAATGTCACAACAACTTCTAAGTGCAAAAATACTTAAGACACACACTAATCAACTGCACCCACGGTAAGTGTGCAAACTTCTTTACAATAATTGCAGAAGACTGATAGGAAAATTTCCTCAGTTATAAATAACATTAAGGTCTCAGATCACATTATTAGTTGGTCAATAACCACTTTTATGAATCTATTATCAGAACAAAATAAAAAAAATATCGATTGCGCGTGACTTGCGATTGTGTGTCTTAATAATCTTTTGAATTTATTTTTAGATTTTAAATGTGTCAAGTTCTTTTTTATCGACGTATTTATATTTGGAATTGTCGAGTGCAAGATCTATTGAATTTTGAACTTTTTAATGATGTAAGCACAGAAGTCTATTTATGTTGTCACTTTGTCAGTAAAAGTTTGATAAACAGGAAGAATGTTTATCATGCTACTCCTACATGACCTATGAGCGCCTAGTAGATTAATACTGAGCTGTATGGAGTTTATGTCTAAGTATGTGGATGTGGAGGTAGACTGGATGGGTCAGCGACCGAAAAAAACAATAGAAAGGCACAAAGGATTCAAAACCCATTCTTAAAAGACGCCTTTGTCCAGCCGTGTCAGCTAAAGGATGAGAATACAAGCACGAGAGGCGCCTCATAATATCTACTTCCATTTTTGGCCTTTTGTTTCCCACTCTGAAGTTACAGCAAGTCAAATTGTCTGATCAACCTTGAATTTCGAGGACATCCCAAAAAAAAATAAGGTACGGCCAAGAAAGCCGACCCCAGTTACTAGTAGTGTGGAGAAGGCTTGCCAGATAATGACTAATGTAATATTATTATTCAATAGCTTTTAGTCCGGTCAATTTAGACATTCGAAGTTACATAAAGTCCCAACAAGCTGAATTTCTGTGAAGTTGTTCAAAACATAATTATAAACAATGTCTAGAAGTTCCCCATCATTCCCCTGTAAGGAAAAAATGTAATTCAAGGTCAAATGTAAAAAATTGAGTTTTTCACGATTTTCAGCAAAACGGTAAGTTTTATCATAAAAGTACCTCAGACAAAAATTGTAGATCATAAAATTATCTATAAAAACCACCGTTTCTGAGATATAACGATTCAAAAAGTTATAAAAGTTGTTATCGTCATAATAATATGCACACGTTTCCACGCCACCTATGAGGTAGTGTACTTAGCGCGTTTTTTTTAACGTGGTTTCCCCAGTAGGCCTACTCCACGGGTCAGTTGTGATCCTGTTTAATGTAAAACTATTGCAAAATAACGGAAATTTTCAAAGATTGGGAAAGATAAAAGCGATGTAAATGAAAAAAAAAGTGTTGAAGTTTATTCGTCTTATTCGTAAGTTTCAAATTCTTGTTCTTCTTCTTGATTTTCTTCTTGTTCTTCTTCTCCTGCTTCTTCTTCATCTTCATTTTGGATACAAGTAAATTGCGTCAATAGCGATGTATCGCATGATACTTCGTCGGAGTCAAACGAATCCTCCATTGTTTGTGATTCAATATTAGAGCACGGCCGGCCTTGACAATTTGTGCATGCCAAAGAACAAGACAGTCCGACTTTTTTGCAACCACATTTAGCAATGCATCCCTTTTTGCAGTTGCAAAAAATAGTGTTCAGCAGTTTTTCCGGCGCAGGTGGAAGTAAAGTTTGAACTGGCTCTATATATATTGTTGACCAACTTCCAACCCCAGTCTGTAGGGTCTAGCTGATAACCAAGCCACACTTTAACTTGGCAATATACTCGAAAAAGATGTTGGTGAGCAGCAACTGAGGTTAAGTACACTACCTCATAGGTGGCGTGGAAGAGTGTGCATATTATGACGATAACAACTTTTATAACTTTTTGAATCGTTATATCTCAGAAACGGTGGCTCGTAAGAAAAAAAGTATTGATACATTTTTATGGACAATTTTATGATCTACAATTTTTGTCTGAGGTACTTTTATGATAAAACTTACCGTTTTGCTGAAAATCGCGAAAAACTCATTTTTTTGACCTTTGACCTTGAATTAAATTTTTTCCTTACAGGGGAATGATGGGGAACTTCTAGACATTGTTTATAATTATATTTTGAACAATTTCACTGAAATTCAGCTTGTTGGGACTTTATGTAACTTCACTCTCATGTTTTGGTCTAAATTGACCGGACTATTTGTCCACAAAATAAAAACTATTACCTAGTTTGGTCAGATTTTCAAAAAAATATTTCACCCGTACTTTTCCTTTTTTCCGGAAACGAAAATTGACGAAGATACGACGCTTTTAAATTAACAATTAAAGACGTTATGCCGTCATATAATATTTTTTGTGCGTACCTGCAGCTGTCATGCGCCGGACAACTCCAGGGTTTTGATACTTTTTTTTTTGTTTGTCAAAATTTATTGATAATTTTTTTTTTTCAATATCTTCTCAAAACTGAGAGACTTAGTCCAGTCAACGAGGCATATGTGATCCGAAAAATTCCTCCGGCACTGAAACTTGGCATATTATGATGAAAGAAGCTAGGTGATACAGATTACAGATGCACAATAACCCAACTTTTTTTTTTCGAGATGACTTGAAAATTGCTTATAACTCTCTGTGAAGAATTCCTCAGCCTCAAATTATTTTTGAATTTGTTTAAATGTATTAATTAGAATAGGTAAGTATAAAAATCCAACTTTTCGATTTCAGTGTCATTCCAAATGAACTTTTTACATATCGCGCTCTAACTTCTATTGAAAAACTGCTCTTCCGATTTTTATATGTGATATCTTATCCATAAATACATTGTTACCTTTTTCATTTTCAAACGTCATTATTTCATTGATTTGACATCAAATAATGTTGTTTAAAAAGGAAAAAGTTTTGGATTACGTAACCATGAACCTATGTATTTAAGGATAAGAAGTCACATAAAAAAATAAAAATCGGCGGAGCAATTTTTCACTAGAAGTTAGAGCGCGTTATGGGAACACCCAAATACTCCGAAATATTTTATTCCGAATTTCGATATTCCGATTTTCAAAACTCCGAATATCACAATACCTAAAAAATACAATATCTATTATTAAGAATCTCGAAATTTATTTGACCGAAAGTCGTATGTCCGACTTCTTCGTTTTCCGATTTTCACATATTCGAAAAATGTAATGCTCGATGAGTTCTCATTCCGAAAAACGAAATTCCGATTTTCAATATTCCGAATAAACTGTTTTTTTCGGAATATTGAAAATCGGAATTTCGTTTCTCATTCTACAAAGTCAGTGACAGAAACGAATTGGTGCAAAACCGGCTCCACGTAGTTTTGTCTACTGTTGAAATAGGAGCCCCGCGAAGCGGGGCTCCGTCGACCTGGCTTGGTAGGTGGTTGTCAACAAATTGACCAAGGATGCAAGAGCGAGCGGAGCGAGCTCGGGACTTGGGGCACCCCGACTCGGACAGGTTGTTAGGACAGGGTGTTAGGTTCCTTTAAACCTTGCGCACAGAAATAGGAGCCCCGCGAAGCAGGGCTCCGTCGACCTGCCTTGGCAGGTGGTAGTCAACAAATTGACCAAGGATGCAAGAGCGAGCGGAGCGAGCTTGGGGCTGGGGACACCCCGACTCGGACAGGTTAGGTTCGAAGGGGATGGCGATCTCGTTCGTGTTATTAGGTTACTTTAAACCTTGCTTACAGAAATAGGAGCCCCGCGAAGCGGGGCTCCGTCGAACCACCTTAGCGGTGCTATAACTCGGGATGCAATAGCGAGCAAAATCTGTCTTGGGGCACCCCGACTCGGACTTTTCGACCTGACGGACCCGAATCGGAATTCTAATAATCGGAATTTTAATATTCGGTATTCGTGTTATTGATGTTTCGGAAAATATATTAAGTCGGAATTTTTGATATTCGGTCTATTGAAATTCGGTATTTTGAAAATAGTAATTATAAACGTTAGGAATTTTGAAATTTCGGAATTATTAAAATAGAAATAATGATCCATCGGAGTTGTTATATTAGGAATTTTGAACCATTCGGAATTATGAAAATCGGTATTTTAAAACTCGTATTAATGAATTTCGGAATAAAGTTTTTCGTATTATCGTAGTGTACCCGCGCGTTATGTAAAAAGTTAATTTAGAGTGACACTGAAATCGATATTTTTTTTGGATTTTTATACTTCCCTATTCTAACTAATACATTTAAACAAATGCAAAAAGAATTTGAGGCGGAGGAATTTTTCGCAGAGAGTTATAAGCAATTTTCATGTTTTGGTAAAAAAAAAACGGAACTACTCGGCTAAAAAAAATTTGGATTATTGTGCATCTGTAATCTGTATCACCTACTCTCATCGTATGCCAAATTACAGTCCCGGAGGAATTTTTCGAAAGTCTTCATACTAAAAAATCCTCGTTGACTGGACTATTTAGATTTGTAGTTTATTGATGCTTCATGCTGGTAACTAACCTGTTAGTCTGGAACAAGCTTGGAAGGCGACCTCAACATAGTTGGATCAAGGCTAGGTCGATTAATTATTCTTTTTCTTAAGGGATTTAACATTGTCAGTCAGTCTTGTTAAATTAACCTGACATAAAATTGACCTATTTCGCGCAGGACTTATAATTGCGTGGGTCGTCTTTGTTTTTTTTTTGCTTTCTATCGGGGTTAACGGAAAGAGCCAGTTACATAGATAAAAATTTTGTTTAATTGCCAATTAAGCTGTTAAATCATTTTTTTCGGGTCGGTTGCGATTAAAAGTTGCATCATGACATTCTGATATTATCAACTGCGACCTTAAAACAAATTTTAAATTTTTGTGACATAAAGTAAACGTGGATTTTAAATTTTTGATGGATAAAATTAGTTTCTCGTTCGTACACAAGAGGCGCTTTTTCATTTTCCATACAATTTATGTTTTAATATCTACTTCAAGTACGCTATGTAAGTGCAAATACGTAGAATTTATGTTAGATGTATGTACATTTAGGTGGCGCTTTTCGTGTCTGTATGTAATATGTATGAGACCGTTGTTCTTAGTGCCTTTGAAGGCACGACGAGAGTAGCCCAAAATAGAATGAAATTACTGCAATATGAATAGTCTAGAACAATACGTACCTATGTAAAATAATGGCTTTACACAAAATATTATTACATTTAATACACATAAAGATTAAAACCACAAAAACAAAAGCAGTAAAACCACAATAGATAATTCACATCAAAGTTTCCGGGTTTAGAGTACCAGGAGAACATGAATTCGAAGAATCAATATGTAAACAAAAATGATAGTATCAATATGTGCACTGAATCATACAGCCAGAGACTACCAGACAGTTTTTTTTTAAATATTAAAATCACGTCGGCATGACGTAACGTTGTAAAGCGTGCAATACGTACTTAGTAGGTAGTACGCTACGATACGATAAGTAATGACACATTTATACTAGTGAACAAGATATCGCAATAATAATATTTGGGATGTTACTAACGTCGTTTCAAAGTCACGTCGTCATATCGACGGTTATAGATTATACTTTTTTTTAAATTTTTAGAATTTATTTTAAAAAATTGCGTGACAAAAAGAAGTTAAGTTTATAAAGACATAAAAGATCAAGTTATTTAACGTTTTTTCTGTGGATAGGATAACAGGAAGTCTAAATTAAACCATTTACGTCGCAATAAATAAAATGATTTTATAACAATAGTAGTTTTTCCCACGGATCTGCTGCAATTAGGGATAATAGGGATTAGGTACTACGTTTAGCAGGCGAAGTGGTAATCATAGGTTGTAATGCTGAGAAAACCGCGCCTGCCTATATTTAGATCATAATCTGAAATGACACGGTTTTTGTAGAAAATTCGCCACTTACCAGATAAAATCATAAAATTGGGCTATTGCCAAAAAAACGAGGCAAATACGCGTATATAAAACCCATTATTTTAACTTCACCAAAAATGGATGTGAGACTTCCTACTCGTGGGTTGAGCTAAGCACAAAATGGTATACAAGTGATTTTCCCATCATCTTTTTTTGAGAGCAGCCCCTTGGTTTGGCCCTCATTTTTGATGATTTTACCACTTCAAAAAAAAAAAAACTATGCCCCTTGGGGCAGGCACAGGGGGCACTTAATAACACCTACATTTCGATTGACATGTTTGAAGTCCTGTGTATTACAGAAGCGAATTTAAAGTCACCACTCTTGAGTAGTGACTTTAATTTAGTAATTCATCATCTGCCTAGCCTTTTCCAAACTACACTCGAGAGCAATGAATCCGGGTCACTTAAAGAATGTTAAAAATCTCGGAAACTAAAAATGATAGGTTAATGCAATAAATTGTATTTAATAGACAATGTAATACTCCTTAAATTAAAGTAAAAAAAATATGAGTCACCATACATTTTATTAACACAAAATTACATAAAGAAAAAAACTGCTGATCTGTCCTTAAAACAAAAATAGGAAACATGAAATTTTTGAACTTTATTACGATTTTCTTGAATTTTAATACTTCGTATTGCCTCCTCGTGCTTCCATTACTGCGTTTACGCGGTTTGGCATGCTGTACACCAAGTTCCTTATACGATTTTGGGGAATATTCTCCCATTCCTCTGTGAGAGCAATTTGAGCTCACGAAGCGTGATTGGGGGAGGGTTTCCTTGTTTTACGCATCTGCCTAGCTCGTCCCAAGCATGCTCGATCGGGTTGATATCCGGGCTGCGCGCTGGCCACTCCATACGAGTAATGTTCATCTCTTGAAGGTAGTCATTCACAATCCTACCTGTATGAGGTCGGGCATTGTCATGCATAAATATAGCATCTTCACCTAAATTGACCATAAATGGACCAACGTGATCATTGAGGATTTCTTCCACATATCTTACGCTAGTTAAAGAGCCGTTTTCTATGATCACCAGCTCTGTGCGACTTTCAGAAGAAATTCCGGCCCACACAAGTACAGACCCACCACCGTAGGCTACTTTTTCTTCGATGCATGCTTGCTTGAATCTTTCCCCTGGTCTTCGATACACTCTGTGTCTTCCATCGTGCTTGTAGAGCATAAATTTTGATTCGTCGGAGAACATAACTTTTGACCAATCTTCAATACTCCAATTTACGTGGCTCTGGGCATATCTTAGTCTTGAAATACGATGCCCACGCTCCAGTTTAGGGCCGTTTGCAGGTCTAAGGGGTTTTAAGTTAGATTCAGCAAGCCGACGTCTTACTGTCCATGCACTTGGGTTACTTTCTCCGAGGCGTCGAAACTGATTGGTGAGTTCAGTTCCTGTTAGAAAGCGATTTCGAAGCATGGTGTTCACCAAGTATCGGTCTTCTCGTGCTGTGGTACACCTGGTTCTGCCCGTTCCTGGTCTGCGTAGGTTAGAACCAGTTTCTTCGTAACGTCGGAGAACTCTTTGTACTGTTGACAGCGACACACCGACAGTCCTGGCTGTATCGCGCTGACTCCGGCCGGTTTCCAGCATTGTAAGTATTCTGGTGCATTCTTCAGGCGTAAGCGACATAATTTCAGCTTGAATAATGAATATAGAGCACTATCAACATGGTTTATGTACCCACATAAATGACAGATTACAAACAAAAGCAAAACCAAATGCTGTAATTTCGTAGTTCCACCTTCGAAAGTGGCCCTTTTTCAAATTTGATTTTTTTATGATATAACTTTACAATAACTAAGAAGTTTTAATACCTTCATTTAAGGAGTATTACATTGTCTATTAAATACAATTTATTGCATTAACCTAGCATTTTTAGTTTCCGAGATTTTTAGGATTCTTTAAGTGACCCGGATTCATTGCTCTCGAGTGTATATTGGGGTCGGCTTCCAGTCGAATCAGATGCAGCTGAATAATCAGTATTGTATTGAAGCTACTGCTTATCGGACCTCCACAACCCAGTAACTGGGTAAGACGATACCCCATGGTAAGATTGGTTGTCAGACTTTAATTATGTAATTAACATTAATAAAAATCTATAATTATCTGAATGAGGCGTCTGGATCTGAAGTAAAGATGATGCGTCATTATAATTGTTTTTCCAAAAACCTCAAAATGAGTCATAAAAAGTCCCCTATACCCAGATACAACTGATTACCATAAACAATGAAGCAACTATTAGAATCAATAACAATGTTTTAGAACCGAACCAACGTACGTAATGTACCTACTAGCACTTCGCCCGCGAGGATTTGGTATTATCCCCCTATGAATTTTAATTACCTACCCGTTTAGCGTGGGAATTAGGTACTAAATTGTTTTATCAATTCTATTGAAAAAGTCAACATTCAAAGTTTTGGAAAAACAGGATGAAATTTAAATTCGGTTTTTGTACAAACCTTCCCATTGTCAACCCCCTTATAGAATGAATTATGTAAAATCGACCCTTAGTGCACACTTCCGTCATTTTATGAAATTATGTGCAAAAAATTATGATTCTAGTCAATGTGGTTTGAAAAAAAAAATGTTTTATTCAAACTTATATCCCATTTTCAACGCACTTACGGGATGAACTTTCTAAAAATCGACCATTAGTGCATACTTCTATCATTTTAGGAAAGTTTGTGCAAAATTTCATGATTCTAGACACAGCGGTTTGAAACAAAATCCATCAATCCCGTTTTCAACACACTTGAGATGAGGATGAATTTTCTAAAAATCGACCATTAGTGCGCACTTCCGTCACTTAAGGAACGTTTGGAAAACATGCTTCTAGTTCCAACGGTTTTAGCGGTACATTGATCAATCCAGTCAGTCAAGCAGTCAGTCTCTTCTTTTATGTAATAATTTACCAATGTATTATTTAATATGTTAAGTTCCATTGTATTCATGTAACGTACGCACTTAAGGAATAGGTAATAAACCGGTGATGTCATTGTTATTTCGTCAGATAGTAAAGTTTATTACAAAATGCTTCATAGATACGTGGTGACTTGAGTTGCGTTATTTGGAAATCGTACCTAATAGATTCTTCTGAGAAATATAATAAATAATAATAATATATTAGTCACTCATCAATAACGACGGTTGAAAGGTAAAGGAGTAGGTACACTACACTCGCGAGCAAATGTATGGAATCACTTATTCCGATTTTGTGTGATCTTGAGTACTTTTTAACTAATTAAGAATGGATGGTATTTAAAAGTACTTAAATTTATTCCCATTTCATTTACCTAATTTTGCCTGTGTTCAACCAAATATACTGAATGTGCACCAAAATATGTTCATTAAAATATGTCATAACGAGGTGTAATAAAAAAACATCTACCTAAGCAGGGTCGACGAAGCCCCGCTTCGCGGGGCTTCTATTTCTGTGTACAAGGTTTAGAGGAACCTAACCAAACCGAACTTCGGGGTGTCCCTGAAATCTTGCTAAAGCGAGTTTTAGATTTGGTGCACATTCAGTATATTTGGTATACAAAAATAATTATTGATGCGCATTTAAATTTTAGCCATTAAGAATAATACAACAGTGCGATTTTAAAGGTTTCACTGTTAACTTTAAATTTAAACCAAATTCCTTTAAATCAGACCAATTGGAGGCTGCCCTCAATGCGCAACCCTTAATGATACATGAAAGTTTGGTCTTCAAGTAATCATAGCCCAGGGTCCCATAAACTCACGGTCCAACCCTGGTGCTTCCCAGCTATGGGAACCTAAGACGTTGAGTAAACTTTCCCAAAAGATCGATTATCACTTTTTTTCTAGAATGAATCACACTACTTTGACGCACTGTTAGTAGTTTGTTGATCGTTCACAAACAATAGGATTTTTTTATCGCAGATAGGCATGCGTATGCGCAATCGTGCGCTTAACGAGATTTAATTTTTATGATTCTCTACAAATAGTGTTTGCTGATGACTTCTTGATAAACGTCTTTTTAATTATACCTATAGATATTTTTCTTTTTTCACTTCGTTTTTATCTGTTCTTTAAATACTGGTTATAAACGATTTTTTAATAGATTGACATTCAGTAGACAAGTATCGATTTATCAATGCGCATCTTTTGGCTGATAAATTATTATGATGAGAAAACGAATATTTTTTTTAGATAATGTATTAAATAACTAGATGCTTAAAAATATATTGTAGATATCAACTTGTGACGGACTTTTTTTTTTAATTGGCTATGAATTGAAAGGAAATACTTAATAGATTGTCATAAAAATAAAAGTTTAGAATTGAGAACCTCCTCTTTTTTCTCGTCGGTTAAATTAAATATTCACGAGAAATCAATTTAAAAGGCGTCGTGGCCCTTGAACGCAGGATTCAACGGTATTCATTCCGCTGGATTTCACGGTTTGTAAACCCCAAAAAATACTTATAATAAAGAAAGATATATTATTTTGCTACGTTTTGTTGTCTTGTTGAACTATATGCGTAATTGTTGTGTAGTATACATATTTAGTACTTAAAGATTAAGTACGTTGTTTCTAATCTCTTATATTTGTACGGCGCCTATTTGTTGGTAGGTAGGTATGTGTGTAACTACACAAACCTTGATATAAATCACATTTATGAATGAACATGTCGGTTCGTCTAGTATTTATTTTATCTATAAAATTAATTATACGCACTAAGTTATACATTTTCAGCATTATTCTACTTTACAAATAAAGGCAACTGAAAATACGACAATGATACGTCATAATTATGAATATTTCGCTGGGGTCGCGTGACTATCTAAACCGTTACCCCGGAACGTAAAGGCTTTTCAAGGAATACCGTGGATGTTAGTCTGTACAAGTAGACGTAGTCCCTTCCAGTCTACCCAGGGCGGGCGGATACGTAATTATGATTAACTTGTTACGTAAAAAAAAAAGTCTAATAAATGTAGTTATTAAATTATCTACCCACTTCCAACAGTTAATTTAATCAATCGAAAAATCAATTAAGTAATTCTCCAAAACCAATTAAAGCACTATCAACTTTTCTTACACTGAGCTATTAATGGATTCCCCAACAATTATCTTGTTTTATATCTATAATATCTACTGACAATTACATAAAATAACTTTGTAGGTATAATCTGTGCATAACATTCGTAAGTAAATAAACGGTTTAGTGAAACGTGAATGAAAACGAAATTATCGGAAAACTCAGAGGCCGGGCGGGGTGAACGGCCTCGTGACGTCATCCGTGACGTAGCGCGCAGGAGGCTCGCGTAGCCGCGTATCATGACCTATTTCGCAATGTTACTCAGCGACCGTGTGGCCTAATGGATAAGGCGTCGGACTTCGGATCCGAAGATTGCAGGTTCGAGTCCTGTCACGGTCGAAAAGTTTCGTTTTGGATTTTTAATTTTAGGTATTTTTTTTTCAGTAAAATTTTTAGCTAGATCTTTCCTTTTCTGGCTGAATTTCAATAGTTAAAGTGTAATTCTTGTTTTCTAGTTTCCATTATTTTATGAAATTCGCGATGTTTTATGAAGAGTTTTAAAAGGCTTTTCCTATATTTATTAAATGTCGATTTATTTGAAATTATGCAATTTTTTCTAATTAGTTTATCACTTCAATTACTTTTTTCATATTATTGATTAAATAGAGTGGTTATTTACGTTTGCTTTAAAATAATCGTTAAAAAATAAATATTTAAAATAATGATATCGAGACCCAATAATGAATTGATAAGTAATTTCTTAAATGATTGTTTTAATTAAGTATTATTATTTTGATACTTTTTGCGGGCCAAAAAAAAACTCGGTATAATTTTTAAAAATATAATTTTAATAAATAAATACCTATATTATATTTTGTACTAAGTAGGTAAGTACCTAATTCCAAACAGCACAGGGCCCGCGTGGTGGATTATGGCCCACTCCCTCTCACAAGAGAGGAGGCCTGTGTCCCAGCAGTGGGAACATTATAGGGAACATAAATAATGAGTAACAAAGATTTTTTTTTAAATAATGTATTTTTTTTTTCAATTTACATAATTGTAACAAAATAATTTAATGGCTTTCAATGATTGTGCGCAAAATTACACCTGCTACGCCTAAATCTGTGGGTGAATGACCGTTAAATTGTAGATTGATTGTACCAATCTCAACTCTGAGAACTTTGCCTAGCAAAACACGTTATCTAGTAAATCTTGACAGGTCAAAACGATAACATTTTCGCTTCGCAAAATTTCTTTCAAATAATTATTTCTAAGTGTTTCATGACAAGTAAAATTTTAATTTGTTTCAAAAGTATTTAAATTACATTTGAAGAAATAATATTTAAACTGAATGAAGGTAAATAATTTATTTTAAATAACTTAAAACTATTTAAATTAATTTCGGTGAATTAGATTTTACTTTAATAAATTAAAATCGTAAAAGGAATAAAAATCCTGTGAACTGATCATTATTTATAGTCTTTTTGTAAGTATGTACTTAAATGAAAAAATTTGAAGCATTAAACAAAAAATAATCTATTTTCTTTGAATTTTAGTACAATTTGGGTGAAATGGTTAAATTATAGTAATTACCAAAAAATTTAAGCGTATTTTCTAAATATTAAATTTGTAGTAAGTATTTAGTTTATGAAGTCTGTACAGAATACATTGATACTTTTTTTCGCTTTTACATTCGCTCATACATAAAATATTAAAAATTCAGAAACTAAAATCTAACATAATTAATAAGCAATCAATATATAATTAAGAATTTCCTTTAAAATCTTGCAATGTTAGAAAACTATTGTGTGCACTAGGGGTGCAGAAGTAAAGAGAAGGGTGATGGGGGTCTCTGCCCTCCTGTTATAAAGAGACAATACAAATTAAATCTACATGGATACAAAAGCTTACTAAACAGCCCGACCAAAAAATAATTAGCTTGTAATTAACTATAATGTGATCGCAAGTGCTATCATCATCATCATATCAGTCCAATGTTGGACATAGGCCTCCCCAAGGATATCCCGCTTTTCTCACCCGTCCAATGCCAACTAATATTCTTGTCGTCTGTCCGTCTTGTCAGGGTGTCCCACCCTACGTTTAGGTACGCGCGTTCTCCATTTGAAAACCTTCCCACTCCACCTTTCGACGGTTCTACGACCTACATAGACGACAAACGTAACACGTGCCTGGGTTTTGGATTGCTTCAGTTTTGGATAATATCTGTCACTTTGATCTTATGTCAAGCAATACTGTAGGTATCGCTGCAAATTTATCAGTGGGGCCTCAGTTTTTAACCGACTTCAAAAAAAGAAGGAGGTTCTCATTTCGGTCGGTATGTTTTTTTTTTTGTTATGTACCTATATGGCTATGTACTAGTACACCGATTACTCCGAGGTTTCTAGTCCGATTAGTGTGATTCTCTTTTTGTTCGATGCAGTATACATACTTTCCATTTGGTCCCATAAAATTTGGTTTCATCCAATTTAGTTCAGTACTTTTTATTATGTGAGCTTTTTTTTTTATTTCCGCTATGTCAATGATGTGATGAACTTTACTTTTTGTGAGTTTGTTACGCGATTACTCCGCCAAGTGTGGACCGATTTTCAAAATTATTTTTTTTGTACTAGGGATCGTTCACCTTAGGGAATACTGCAAGTTTCATCAAAATGGGTTCAGCAGTTTTTGAGATAGGGAAGTTTGTTAGCTTATTGTGTACATGAGCGATGTTAATACCGGTGCTACGGTTAACAAAATTCTAGTGCACATTTAAGAAAATGATGTATTTGGCAAGATTATTTGGGTTAAATAGGTATTTAAAAAATTTGATGATTTCATCTCCGTGAAAAAAGTAGCGATACAGACGTTGAGGTCAAACTATAGTAACTATAAACTACCGAGTAGAGATTATTAAAGTTCATCGGTTGGTACTGTTGGTAGCAGATTAAATATTACTGCTTTCGGGGTCAACCAAAGAATAAAGTTCAAATCTGCTTTCACCTTGTCGAAGACAACGCTTTTTATGTTGTTTTATTGTAATCTAATAAGAATCAGTAATATTATAAAAAAGATTATTTTCAGTTTTTTTTTTATTTATTTTTTTATTATTGATTAGTTTACAGTTCCAGTGAGTGAACGAGATGTCGCTAGACGACTTGTCTAGATCTGTCGCTTTCACTCGCCGGAACAAGCCTGGTTTTAAGACGTTGTAATACCCCGGCAGGACTTAATGTTTTCATCTTCATCTGATTTCAATTTTATCGGTCAAGTATGTTCGGAGGAAATTGACTGTGAAGGTCGGACAGACGGACACACTTATAGTGATCTTATAAGAGTTCCGTTTTTTTCATTCGGACGTACGGAACCCTAAAAAAATACAAACATCCGAATTGAGAACCTCCTTCTTTTTTAGAAGTCGGTTAAAAAAGGTTGTAAAATCTGTCTATAATGTTCCCACCGCAGTACACATTGCACACAAGACTTCTCTTTGTGACAGGGAGTGGGCTGTTATCCACTTCGTCTGTATATTGTATTATTTTTTACATAATTATATCAAACACAATTATGTGATTAAATATAAAACTAGTTCATTTTCCTGGTTTCAAATAATGTGTCAAAATAGTGCTTTACATTCAAATCACGTTTAAACTAAACTTTCCGGTACCAGGTTCTTTACCGAGTATTTACTTAGGTACTCGTAATTATATACAGCAATAAAGTATACTTATTTTTGAGGAAAACCTC
Source organism: Agrotis clavis (assembly GCA_954870645.1). Classification (NCBI taxonomy): domain Eukaryota; kingdom Metazoa; phylum Arthropoda; class Insecta; order Lepidoptera; family Noctuidae; genus Agrotis; species Agrotis clavis. Next base: position 8,310,668 of record OX940939.1, on the reverse strand, counting down.
CTTTGAACATGTTTGTATTATGTAATGATGCATTACGCGAAGATATATATACATACAATTATTACCTATTTGGTAAATATGTATAAAACAAAGAATTATGTAATAAGTACATAGATAGAACCGTATTACACACTGTTTTTTCATACAGAATAAGATGACTATGGACCGCTCTGTACTGGCCTGTGAGTACCAGGGCAACAAGAGAAGAAAGAGCTGTATTAACAAAGCAACGAAGGTCAGAGCCTAAGGCCGGGACTGCACCATAGTGGAGACGACGGGAGATATGTTTGAATAAACGAATCAGAAATCCACATCTCCTCTCCGCTTAGCTTCGGTGAAAATCTGATTGAATCTCCACTTTGGTGGAGTACCGGCCTAAAAGTTTGGGTTTATATTCTGTACATTTCGAAGAAACCTCTTCTTTAGAATTACTGAACAGGCTATAGAATAAAGTTTACGTGTTACTTAATACTTATGACAAAGATTTTCGTATGGCACGGTAAAAACAGAAAACTAACGAGTAATACGGGTATAGAACCACAATAAAAAGAACAGGGAAGCAAAAATTAAAAACAAAAATCTTCTAGAAACACTTTATTTGAGATTCAAAACAGGGTTGACTACGTGTGACGTCTTATTAGACACCTTACACATCCAAATTAGTTTTGTGGTCAAAATAATGTGTTTTTCAAGCACAAAAATAAACGATTTATTACACTTAACGTCACAAGGAAAACGACTTACCTAAAACTAGCTAGTACTACGTGTGTAGTAAAATGTAACGTGCCAATGTCCTGAGAACGGGTAGTTGACACCTCCTGAGTATTCATGATTTACTGGTACACGTCTGTTAGAAAAATCACACCTTTGGGAGCCATAACTATTTACCTGAAACTCAAAGGGCCACTTTCTTACTTTTTCCTGTCGAGATGTGGCGCCCTCTGGTGTCTGAGTTGATTAATCCGCCTCTGAGAACACCCCAGGTCACTGACATCGCTTTAGACTTATTTTATTCTGGTTTTCCTCTCGATGTTTCCTCTCACCGATTGTCAAACTGTATTGTCCAAGATAAACTTGGAGTGTACTGTGTGCCTTTTTCAATTCAAAATTATGTACATAATTTTGAATTGAAAAAGGCACATTGGCACTAGCCCGAGTTTGAACTCACAACCTCATGACATGTAAGGTGAAGTGAAGTGAGAAAAAAGCCACTGACTGCTTTGGATTAAGACTTATAGAAATCCCTCAGAAGTTATACTCGTCGATTTTCGCTGTAGGGCAAAGTTTTTGGTAATAATCTTCTTAGCTTAGTTCTTGACTTTCAGTTGGTCCGACGAAGTAAGAATATAAATCTTTGAACTCCTAGTAATAAGGAACCTATAATATATTAAGTACTCATAATGTGGATCTGCGTTATTAAATAATAATAATACTTGTATGAAGAAAAATGCGTAAAATATTATCGGAAAAGAGAATTTACGAAGCTATGAACGTCGCTACTGCCATATTTTCGAACCTGCGCGGCGGTAAAACAAATAGAGTACCTATTTCCGAAAATCAGGAACTGTCAAACGTTTCAACAAAGAACCAATCATAGTAGTATCACAGGACTTTTAGAAGAAATACAATCAATCGATAAAGGTGAACACAGGTATATCGCGTACAAAACACTTTGACAACGAGTTGGTCTAAATAAATGTAGAACAAGGGTTTAACGTCGTTTAAAAATTGTTGCAAAATTTCAACGTAATACTGGGTTTTCTTTCTGTACAAAGTGAGGAGTTCGAGTTAATAAAGAGAAACCCAAAGCTGAAACTATTGGAACTACCTGTTACTCTGTGATTCTGGCAGCTGATGCTGGTGATTTAGAAATAGAAGTCGAGCATGAAGCTTGGCTTGAAAGATCTGGCGGCCTACATGTCCAGTGTGGGAACGAGATGGCGATAGACGACTTGTATAGCTAGTCTGTCTCTTTTCCGCAACATTATTACTCTCGATTTAAGACGTCATGTTAAACTACCAAAGCATTTAAACTGTACTTATTTGTGTCCAGAAAGAAAATAACGTCCAAAAACTAATGTCTTTAGTGAACGTCCTACTTAGCTAAACACAAAAGATGGACGCTCTTTCACTTGCTCATTAATTTGTCACGATGATGACGAAATCGTTCACTTTTTCGTTCTTTTTTTGTTTCATAATCATTATGGAAAGCAACGTCATTTACTGTTATTTATAACCTTGTGAGCGTAGGTTGAAGTCAATTGTTCGTTAACTTCGAAGTTTCGACTTTCAATGCGAGAGCACTTTCCAAGAAAATCTACTTTCAACAGCTGTTGTTCATCTATTGTTTTTAATATTTCATTCTAGTGAGCTCATCAACATGTAGTGGACTTCTTTCATGTTTATGAGTTCCTGGTACTCGTAAGTCATTATTCCGCGGCGTACGCCCTCTGTCTGCTCTGAATTAGTATGTATTTGGATAAAGATAATAAAAACTGATTGGGTTAGTAGATTACTAGATCCGTATTCACTTTGTTATGGGAATTACTAACACATAATTAAAACTATTAGCTGAATTGATTCAACCGTTCATTTTGATTAAATAGAATAGAAGAATATAAATTATGAATATAGATTGATTTAGGTGACTTACTTACTTTATAAGGTAATTTTCAGTAACATTTACTGAAAATTACCTTAAAAGTGACAATACCTGCCCATCCAATTATGTAATTCTAACATTCCTCTTTCGTAGTTCTCAAATTAAAGCTTTTGATTTGATTTACCCAAGATATCTGGAAAAAGCCAATAGACCAGTTTACAAATCATTTCATTTTCACGAAAGCCGACAGATTAGTGACTACAAGGAAAATCTTGACACATCCTAAAATTAGAAACTACAAACTCATGGGTGACCTGTCGAACCGATGTTTCGTTATCGCAATCTTTCTTACAGTGACTTCCTTAACAATAGCTCATTAATTTAGGAGATCGCTATCTGGAACTGACTTTATGCCCGTAGCACACCTCCGACGCGAAACTAACAAGACGAAACTGCAACACGCGTTTCGCAGAGAAAAATGGCCAAGAATGCATGTTCAGAGCATAGACCTCACAGTGTAGCACAATTTGTATGCTAGCGGCAGAGTTACCAGGCAAGTTTGTGAATGACAGATCAGGCAGAATGTGCAGTGTTTTCGCTACTATGTTTTCGCAGCGGAGGTGTGCTACGCGGCATCAATGATTTGAAATATTGGGTGGAGTAGGTACCGCGTTTTGTGGTGCAACTGAAAAGGTCTTCGGGTCACAAGTATTTTGAAAGAATCTAATAATTTGCTGAGATATTTTTCATCACTTCCTCCTACCAGGAGATTGTTTTTCTTCCTGTTCCTTTAATTGCCCTTTGCGTTCGACGGTCACGATAGCTTCTTAAGACAATACCGCAACCCGCAAAAAGCTTTATTATTTGCTTAAAAATAACATGGTGGTATTAAGATGGCAAATGCAATAATGCAAAGAGGTGATAAACAATAATCCACAATAATTAACATGTTAACTTTTTCCAGAATTAGTTGTCCTAATCTACTCAAACTTGCCAGCACCTTTCAAACGTACCTACTTTGCGAAGAAAATTAAAATGGTCTGAAAATTATTTACTAAAACCCAACCTGCTTTTCTTTGAACCACCGTCCTTGTCATACATTTTATGTCTGCAAATATCTCAAATGTCATTGAGATCTTAATGCGTCTTTTGTTAGTTTTCCTTTGAAGTTTTTAACCATAAAACTTCACAAGATCTATTCAAGGTGTTCAGCAATGGTATAAAAATAGGTCGAGTGCATCAGGGTGACATCACTTTACCTATAGTTAGTTTCATGAAAAGTTCCACCACTGATTAGCGGGCGAGACGACTGTCTGACCTTCGTGTTTTATGGTAGCCTGGTACTCCCAGCATGATATACACGTGCCGTGTTCGGTAATATCTGTCTGTCTGTCTGACAAAACCACTTTCTTTGTCTCTGATTTTGGATCTACAAGGCCAAATATTATCTAGACTTAGAATAGTATTACTTATTGTATTACTACCTATTTGTCTGTCTAGGTATCAAAGGAATTGCCATTCAATACAATAATCACCCGTGGTGGAAAAAATAGCATAGAACGTTCTAGTACCGTCATGGGTCGAACGCAATCATTGCACAGTGTGGGTCACACACATAGATTATTTGAAAAAAAACTAGTGTATGTGGGCTGGATTGAATTTAGATTAGCTGCCAGAACACGAGGTACTTTCGTGTTTTTTGTGCGCCCAATCATGGACCTTGCTTCTGGGAATAAAATACATCAATCATTATTTGACATAATATTGACAGGGCCCAAATTACGGACCGATTAGGGCCCTATACAAATAATTCTAGGTAAAAAAGATGATTTAGGTGGGAAAATGTTCAATCAAGGAACTTTTTATGCAAAAATCTATTTATTTTTATCGGTCTCAATTAGTAGAAAGCGCCATTGCTGATCGTGGGTTTGATATTTGAAGCAGTGTTGCTGGTTTAAATAGCTACCTAGCTGTATTTTAATTGGACGTTGTTGTCACTCGTGTCTGAAGAAGCAGGTAAAATGACGGGGAATTATGTATTTCTATAGAAATACATAATTCCCCGTCATTTAATATCGTCATTTAACTATAGTCCTAAGCATGGAAATGTTTAAATTGTAGAAAAGAATTGTTTATTTTATCAGTTGTCGTGCCTTGAAGAAGGAATATCTGAAGATGGAATATCTCTGTTTGAACACTAATAATATACCTCTTTTACCTCTTCATCTTGCTTAGTGAAGATTGAACAATCAGACGCCAATGCGGTGTAGAGGTTCATGCAGCCCTGGAATACAAAGGACAAATATTATTGAAAAAACCGGTTATTTTTAGTCAGTACCTACTGGTCTGACAGTCCCTCTCGCTCCATCCAGACCAAATAAACTTGATTTTACAAACAATAAAGAAAAGTATCATTAGCGATACGTTTTCGCGCAGCAGTGAAAATGTTAAGCAATAAACCCACATCGGTTTCTCCATCAATGAGGGTTTGGCCCGAAATGATGACTAACATAGCCAACTTGTATGTACAATACAATACTAACCCAGTAACAAACATACTAAGTACACAAGTAATTCAATGATAAGACTAGAACTTTGAAGGTAAAGTCCCTCGTAGATTTTGAACATCAAAATATTCATAGCAATTATTTAACAGGCACACAGTTTGCTAATTTATTTGCTTAGTTGTAGCTTTAGCACTTTTTTTATACATTAGAATAAGTTGAGTTTGCTCTTAACCTTAGTCTGGATTAGGGCTGAAAGAGACTAAGTTGACGATGGAACGAGCTTACACAGAAGAAGCCTGTTCACTCTAGCTATAAAGACATTAGGGATGTTTGCGTTCGGAAACACAGACGCAGGTAGATAGTTCATATTTTATTTTTACTTATTTTATAACGATATTTATTCTTTGACACGTGGAAAATATAACTCGGTGGCAATATGCAGACCAAATCGCTTGTAGAACTGATAACCGATGGGTTTGGTGACCATGCATGGACCAGAAGACGCAACTAGCAGGTCTTCCGCTAGGTGGACCGACAAATTGTGAGAGGCGCGGGCAAACAATGGATACAAATCATGAATTGACTTTTTGCGTAAGGGCCGCATGCCTTGTTCTGCATTGGACATCTTCCGACTGATGATTGTGCAGATCATAATGAAGTGGAATTCTGTCTTAATTAAGCCATTTTTCATCTCAATTACAAATGCGTCCTCCATTTTAGCAGTCCAGGAGAGAGAGAGCCGTAACCCACCACGCCATGCCATCTTTCATCCACTATTCTGTCTCATCAACCAAATTATTTGCTCGCGCGGTTATTGCTTCACCGTTTTGAGAGCAGTGATAAAACAAATTAAGTACACAAAGTACCTAAGCTTGGGTTTAAACCCAAGCCCCACCAACAACGTCATATCTGTAATTAATAAATTAGCAAACAAACAGTCAATCAAATATTTTTTTGACAACAATTAATATAAAGTACCAGGTTTTCATAAACCAGGTGCTGGTATGGTACTATAATTTCGAACAATTACATAGAGTTGCGCAACCCATATTATATCTCTTTAACTAATAAATTAGACGGTTACCAGAACTAATTCACTTAACGCCCGACTAATCCAAATTGCCCTTGACCCCTGATACCGATACCAAGAGCAATACCGATACCGATCGATACTGACCACTGCTAATAATGGTTTATGGATTAGTGTGTGTTTCCGCTCTTGAGGACGATACGGTACTTTTAGGTACGATACAATTTTCAGAAGTAAAAATTTCTTAAAACCTGCTTTGTTCTGTATCAATCAGGCTAGTTAAATTTGGCGGCAAGCAATTGGTAGCTCACCGTCCGATCAAGGTCTAGGCCCATGTTGATAACGTAACGAGCCAGTTGCCTTTTTTTATGTATGAATCATCAAATGATTTCTCTCGCCTTGGGTGAAGCAGAAGAGACTGTTACCGTGGTACCACAAAAACTTTTAAACGTCTGCATCTGTTGAACACTTGTCTAAAAAAATGTCAGATTATGACGTTGAAATAAGGTCCGTTTTGCAGTCACACTTTTTTTAGACAAGTGTTCAACAGATGTTTAAGTTTTTGTAGTAAGGCTGTCAGAGTCTTACTGAGTGAAAACCACTCTGTTGTTTCACATGCCCTGTGCGTCTCAGGGCCGCAGTGCACTTTTAAGACGACCCCCGATGTTACAGTAGCACTGGAATGCATAGGCAACAGTGTAGTACGATTTTGAAAGTCCCTTCCATTCCACCCTGTCTATTTCCACAATGGAAACACATCCCTTATGTGGGTATTTCCCCGAACTGTCCATTGATATAATATGTTCGCACGAGCGCTCTCTACTCGGAAACAATTTAAGTGTATGGTAAACAATGGTCAACTGTCAAACGCCATCTTCCAACCTTATTACTTAACCTCACGCCGCTTTCTAAGAAGGGATGGGCAGAATGTAGGCTATCTGGGAAACTAGATCAATTAGTTAATCTATTTAACCTGTATTCAGTTCTTTGTAATATTTATTACGGGAAGTGTTTGTTTGTTGGCTGTGGTTCTTTGATTAGAATTTGTACTCCTACTCCTTGACTATGCTAATTCCCTGGTAACTCTTCATGAGCTTTGTTGCATTTATGGCAGCATTTTGGTCATAATTTGTATGTGGTGAGTTTTATACTACTTTGTTGTTCTAGTGGTTGCAAACAACAGAACTGCTGAGCAAGAGGTCATGGGTTTGATTCTCAGATTGGGAAAGTGTTATTGGGTTTTGTAATCAGGAACTCAGCGGCAGCCACGGAGTCCGGATTAAGGGCCATCAGGATAGGAAGAAACTACAGAGCGCCACCTGCTATGCTACAATCCATACATACTTCTTTCGCCTCATCCACATTCATACATCTAGTCATACACACACGCTGATTACGAGTACTAAGCACCCAGCCTTTCTGAATCACTTCACCAATAAGGTCAGCGTAGGTCTTCCCTGGGCGTCCTCTCCCAGCGTTTCCACTCAACCCCGCCTTATAAATTCCGTTTTTTAGTCACCTTTCATTCATCCTCTCAACATGACCGAACTATAATAGAGCTTAGATACTATATCTGGCGAAAATAATAATAGTACTCCTTGAAGTAATTCTTCGGGGATTATATTATAGGTGCGATAAAATTTTATGTTATGTAGGTACTATTAGGTATTCAATTCAGTAAATTCTAATTTACTATCTTTACACAGCAGTAAAAATAACCCCCAAATCGTAAATTTACAAAATAATACCCACATTTGCCTAAGCGATTACTGTTCAAGTTTATCGAGGTCCTCAAAAGGTCGTAACCCGCCGTCCTAAATCTTGGGTCTAACAATAAAAAGTACCCCTTTCTGTCGTTGCTTTCCTGGTAATTTACTCGGAAAGTAGGTCGATAGCCACTATAAGGGTTTCCTGGGTTTAGGGCTGGGCGAAGATAGCTCGATAAGTGGAAGCATGATAGCCACGTACTGCATTATTGTCGGAAAGGTGACCCATATTCTTGAATTTGTTTCGAGATTTACAGATTCTTTAAAAAAGTGTTCTTAGAAGTATGAATCTTATTTACCAGGAAACAATGAAGTATTTGAAGCCCTATCTTACTTATCCATTATAGTACCTTCGGCGCACAATGAGCAATTAATCCCGAGTCGAATTTAGCAAGCTAGAGTAGCTAGTAAATCTTATTATCACTGCGTCAGTCGACGGCGATAGGCGACAACCTCTCGCGTCCGGCATTGGTCGAGGCCATGCTGCGGAGCGAGACAGAGCGGGAAGCGGTCGCCTCCTTCTGCGAAGCAGTCATGTTCTCGAAGGAGGTGGCGGGCCGCGTGAGGGAGAGGACAGCGTCCTCCCTCCGCTCCAGCCGCAGTGGTGGATGCCCACGGCGACGGATGTCGCAACACGATCTCCGGCCACCAAAGGCGCGGGCATGCGGGCGGCGAGTAATGGGCGACTCGCTGTCCGACCATGGACCACGCTCGCGCATCAGTGTCAGTACAATAACGGGCCACCTCTTAGAGGGCCAAAAGCTGCTGGGGTCGCGGGACTAACGAATTACCGTGACCCCGGAACGGAAGGGCTATTGAAGGACACCGTTGATTTTAGTCAGTACAACTCTGATAGTCCTTTCTAACCCTGCCTTGGGTGGGAGGACTCATTTGATGATTTTACCCCACTAAAAATAAAAATAAAGTATGAACTGTTGGAATAGCTTCTTTTTTTCTAAGGAGCATGAATCTTATCTACCAATGAACAATAAAGTATTTGAAGCCCTATCACGGACACTTCCTAGGGTGACAAAAAGGTACTCATCCATAGTACCTTCGGCCCACAAAGGGCAATCAATCCCGTTTCGAGTCTTGCAAGCTGGATTAGCCGGCAAATCTTTTTTTTTCCAGTGTGTGAGTACACTTTATTTAAAGATGAGTTTTCTAGATGAGAGGCGATGGAGACAAATTCAACGATGAACAGAGGCAACAGAGCTTACCAAGAAGAAGCAAAGCTGTTCACTCTAACTTTGAAGAGATTAGGGTTGTATGCAGTCGGAAACGCAGACGCAGGTGGAGAGTTCCACTCCTTTGCTGATCGCACTATGAAAGACGTTTGGAAACAGTTGCGAATTTATCTTATGTTATGGCGTTCTCGACTCTCGTGTAGACATAAAAATCGCGGCTTATATAGTATTAAAAAAAAAGTAAATGCGTATCTGGTGCACGCATTTTTGATGCACACAATAATTATTATTATAAAACAAAAATAGTAAAATAGCAGAAATTCAAACTTTCCACAAAACTGAATTAAAAAAAAAAACCTAAAGAAGATCACACCTATCCAAATTATTTAACATCATCATCATCATCATCAGCCTATATTGTTCCCACTGCTGGGACACAGGCCTCCTCTCTGTGAGAGGGAATTATTTAACGCTATTCAACAAATACCCCTAATGTGATTCTGTTTGCCTGGTAGGTACTCAAAAAAGGATATGTCCTACATTTGACAAGAACGTTTCATCCTAGGATTACCCTCGTATGCAAAGGATTGATGGATAAAGTTGTTTGACAACGGATTCAGATCAGCTTGAGCAAATCTTTCCTGAAATTGTATCCTAAATAAATATGTATTTTGAACTGAAGGCGTGAATTATTCCGTGACCTATAAAATCCAGGATGTTTGACGGAAACGGCCGGAGTGGAATAGTAGATTATTAACCAAGGGGATAAAGCAGTGTCTTCTATCGCGGGTGACGATTTAAATCTCGAGCTTAACGAAGGACTCGAGGTTTACTCCCGAGCGTAGCGAGGGTGTTAAAAACTTAAATCACGAGCGAAGCGAGGGATTTAAGACGTGTCCTGAGTGTAGCGAGGGATTTAAGTTCACCCAAGACTAAGACAGCTTTATCACCGAGGAAAATACTCTACTTTTCGTACCATTTGCGAAAAAATTAACACAATAATAATATGAGATAAGCATTCATTAAACATATATAAAAATAAATTAAAATAAACTTAACGTTTATGTATTTGAAGAAAAGAAAAATGCGGCAAATTTCTCTACTAATATTTTTGTGCCGGAAAAGCAAAGGCATCAAGCTCATACGGCCTCTTCGGTTTTCGTAATTTTATTGAATAATCATAACTGCATAATAAATGCGTATTCCTTTTTCAAAAAGTTGTATAATGCTTTATAAACAAACTCAATGTTGTAAAGACAGACTGATGTAGTTCAGTATCGGTAAGTATTCCAAATTTAAATCACATTCTCTCCCTAGAGGATGAATGAAATTCAGTACAACTTTCTTTCCCTGTTTTTAACAGATTAAAAATGACTATTGTTATGTACGCTTTTTGTGGCATAGAATGTCACTTTTTTGAGCAAGTGGTACGAAAAATGTAATACGAATCAAATTGTAAGGTCACAGAACATTATTAACCTTATTTATATTTTATATAATTTATCATTATGTATATTCATATTTATTTATATAATATCTTGTAAATCAATAATTAATAATAGGCGCTGACGCTAAATATTAGGTCTCCCACTTTCTACTACGTGTTATAATATCAAATATTTTCCCTATAGAAAACCTCTTTATGCATACCGTTAATCTTTTCTTCCATTGACTGTTATAATGTCTGCAACCAGGGGAGGGGTTTTGGGGTTCAACCCCCCAGAAATATGAAAACTGTGGACATATTTGAGGCGTAATGCAAAAAAAACTGTAAATTTTGCCATGGATCGAGGATGACGCTTTCAATAAGTGTCGAATTCGCTACGCTCACTCTTGAATTCTGGCTACTCCCAACTGCTGATCTTTGACAAATAACTTACTTGACAGACTTGGGCTGACAAACAAGTTAGCACCGGAGGCCTTATCGCGAGTTTTCACGTTCTAGTGACGTAAAGTAAACGGAGACTTTGAATGACATTAATTAGATGGATAGAAAATAAGTTCCTCGTTCGTACACAACAGATTTAAAAAGTGTTCATATTTTTACAGTTAACAGGTGGTTAAATGTCAGAGCAGCATAACTTTGAAAAAGTAAATGCCCTCATCAAATCACTCACTGCCTTTACAACGTTCAAGAAAACAAAACAAAGTCTTGAAAACAAAAGCGTCTTAACAATGCGAATACAGCCAATAAAAGTTGTTTTTAACTTGTTTGAGAAACTTGCCGCAGATTGTCACAAGGATAAACAAAATCAAATTAAACTGCTAACAAGAAACTAACTTCGTAATGCAATGCAAGGAACTTGCTTTCTTTACATTCTGAACAACAAAATCAACATCTCTAAATATCAATTCAATTCACCTGATACTAAAATTGCACAATGAATACGAGAACACCCAAATTAAGCGGACGTTCCCCTCTGCCCTTCCCTGTCACACCTTATCAACCCCTCTCGCTCACTGCAGTTCAATACCCTACTTCCTATGCAAGCCTGGTAACCGAAGTCATGGCGCGGGGAGATTTTTCCGTGAAAGTGGAGATTATTGTATGGGAGGAGATTAGAAAGAGACGACATGGCAGTTAAAACACTCCATCATAAGACCCGATTGATGAATCGTCTGCTATCGGGAAACTTAGTGAGGAAAATGTAGCTCTGACTTTATCTTCGACCCCTTTTCGGTACGAGGGCAGCAGAAACCGAAGGTGCCTTTCACGATAGGTAATTTATCTTTGTTCGATGCAACCTGGGACGGTAATGTGTGAAAGTGATAACAGATAGTTTATCAATGGGTGCTTGTAGGCTCCGCCCCATTACTACGATTTCCGTAGACAGTAGCGCGCGTAGCACACATTGACAGCACGATGTCAATCATTCACTGATAGATCACCAGTAAGAAAGGTTGACAATATCGTCGTTGGGTTGACAGAACGATCTGAAAGTTCTGAAATGCTTTTGAGTTTCTTTAGGAAAAAGCAAACATTATGCCTGCCAGTGCCAGCTTACCTGTTATTAAAAAAGACACTCAGTTTCCCTTAATTGTTGAGGATGAAAACGGCAATGACCCAAATAAAATTTGTACTCGTATATTCTATGTCGCTCTAGTAGTTCTGAACACTTTCAAACAAAAAAATTGAAACAAAAACATAATTCAAGAAAATGTCTATTGTTTTGCATTCGAACCTTTATCTTAAAGTACACTTTACATAAAACCTTTTTCCTTCTGAAGTAAATGTTTAAAGATAAAAGAATTAATGAAGAAAGATAAGGAAGCGCAAAAGGCCATTTGAAATGCATGGATTAACATGTTAATTGTTTGTTTTTCTAGATGAGACGGTACAATCTTGAAGAATAATTCAACAATAGTAGATTAGTAGCCAAGGGCTGTAAGGTATCAATTGCAGCCCGAGATATTTAGGCGCACGAGCGCAGCGAGGGCGCCTATAGTTCGAGGGTGCAATTGATGCTTACACCCGAGCTAACTACTCTGCTTTACATCTCGATTGTGAGGTAAGTAGAAAAAACCGGCATTGCAAGAATAAAACATTTTATTAGTTAATTGCTGCTTCAGCTTCCATTTTCATTGATTCGGGAGTGCAGCTTAATTAAATCTTCATCACTTGCAGTACTCATTTTTTTTTCCTAATTATCACGTAATTATAAAAAAGTCCCAAAAACAAACAATATAATATATATTATATATTTAAAGTAAAAGTTTTCTATTCCCGCCTTTTTTCATCTTTTTTTTTTCAAGAACGGGATTTGAGCTTCGCCGTTCGATATTTAAAATTGATGACTATTAAACTCGAAGACAAGGCTGAATAGGTCATTAGGCTGAATGCATGGTGTCTATTGCCAATATGATGTTAGATGTCCGCAAACTTTTTTTTTAATTACTTACCGCCCTAGGGCCTTTTCTAGCTACATTAATACCCTAGAGCGCTAATTGGTTACTTACAAGCCCCATTTGGGGGTAATAAGGACCTACTTACCGAACATGAGAGATGTAAAACAAGTTATTGCGTTCGTGCAAAGAATAGTATTTCTTTTACTAGTATGTATATCAATTAATCATGTTTACATCCAGTTTCTTATGATGCCCTAGTACACAGAAACTCCCACAGGGAGCGGGAAAGTCCCACAGGCCCACAGGGGTCCAATAAACTTTTGTTTTCCTGTCAAAGGATTCGCAGTAGCAATCTGTAATTTACTTTCTGATCTGTTTTTGGAGATAAAATAGTGTTTAATGAAGATCTTTTTTTTAGATCATCACACGCAGATTCTAGAGTAGTTATCTTTTTTATATATTTCTGATGTTTCGCTACTTAGATTAAAGAATGTTTTCGCTACTTTATCCAGTATTACGAAAATAAAACATTAAATGATACCCAATTGGATCGGAAGCGACTAGGACTGTCGGATTCACACTTACTGAAAACCACACAGGTGGCCTACCATGAGTAATTCCAGTGAGTGAAAGAAACAGAGCTATACAAATCGTCTAGCGCCATCTCTTTCTCACAGCCTAAACTGAGCTCGTGGTAAGGCCTCTGTTCTTTCAATTGCCTTGTGATTTAGGGCCGTAGAAGCCTATTATACAGACGACATTCCCGTGACCCGACCTCGGCATTTCTTTCGAGAACAAATAATGTGATATGACATTTTCTTGTAAGCTTAGTTATGCTAGCTTTCCAAGAAGGTTTCACTAGATTTACTTTGCTATAATAACAACAGTTAATCTCCTTTAAATTTAAATAAATTTAGGTACTATGCTACTACGACAAGGGTGAACACGCGACAATGACCGCAATCTGTCAAGTCACTTGAAAATTACGTTTAGCAAAAAGACTGGTCAATGCAACCATTGTCTATAAAAACGCCCCCCACCCCCTTAAATATTTGTTCTAAAATAAGGAAGCCAAGCCTCCCTTAAATATTTATTTTTTAACCACGTCTTCCTGTAATGTTACCGATAACAACATCAAGCTAAAACTTTTTCAAAAAAAATGAAACCGCCTTCAAAAACAACCACAAAAAAGTGTAAAATAATCTACAAAATAACTTTTCTTTCGGAAGTCGGTGCCTTTGTTTTTTTCTTTTCATTGTCTTTTTAGCCACCGACTTCCGAAAGAAAAGTTATTTTGTAGATTATTTTACACTTTTTTTGTGGTTGTTTTTGAAGGCGGTTACATTTTTTTTGAAAAAGTTTTTATTTTACTCTTTTTAGTTTAAATATTCAACCCGAATTCTTGTCAAGAACATTATTCTCTTACATGTGCACTAGAATTTTGTAATCCTTCGCACCAGTACTTACATCGGGTCCACCCTTTATAGCAGAACTTTTTACGTCATAATTTTATTTTGCATAGCAACGGATAGCATAAACCTCTTTTCGCAGAAAATCGTTTGGCATATACTCATTTACCATAACACCGAAACCCATAATTTTGTAAGTCAGAATCATCTTTAGGCATAAATTTCATTTCCATAATAATCAATAAGTATAACCATCATATCGTAGAAAGTTCACAACCAGAATCATCTTTTGCATAATTGTGTGGTTTTTATTTCCCAGACAGTAAGATGATGCAGTAAGCATGCAGCAAGCATTCAGCACATGCAGTAGGCATGGCTTCTGTCACGGCTCCGGCGCTGCGGGTCTCCGGCGGTCCCACGCGAGCTAATCGTCGCAGATGATTTTACGCCCACCACCGCAGCTTCGGCTTACTGGCCGGCAAGCCGGCCAGCCTCAGCCGCGGCGGTGTGCGTTAAAACCACCTGCTCCTCAGCTCGCGGGCCGCCTCGACCCTCCGCGCCTACGCGATTATAAATTACACTCTAGGGGTAGGGCAGACAAGACTACGTGAAGTCGGTTTTGCAGCGATTCATTTCTGTCACTAACTTTTGTAGCACACCATATTGATTTTATAAAACAATTTTTTTATTTTTTATTATGACTATTAAATTATTTCTATTCTGAAATTCTGTGATCTTCGAAGTATACTAAGTCAAATTATTCCAAATAATCGGCGCTCTAAATAAACGTTATGCTAAATGAAAATATGCAAAATTGTAACTCTGACAAAAGTAATTATGCCCAATACAATTCTGCCATCTTAAAAGTATCCCAATTTAAATTCGGACATAAAAACATTAGGCCAAAAAACAATTATATTAAAAAAAAATTATACCATAACAATGTTCGTTTAAAAAAGTTTCTGCCAAGTGAGTTCTGCCAAATAGGTTTCGGAGCAACAAGTTTCTGCCAGATAGAGGGCACCCACTTACATCACTCATGTACACATTAAGTCAATAAAATTCCATATCTCAAAAATTACTGAACCGATTTTGATGAAACTTGCAGTATTCTCTAAGTTAAATGATACCTAGTACAACAAAAAAAGAATTACTTAAATCGGACTTGTAGTTCCGGAGATATGCGAACACAAAATAAATCAATCGATGCCTACTCCTTACTGTTAAGGAGTTGTACCTTCCATCATCAGGTCATCCACCTGAGATGATGATTATCAGATGCAAATACTTGAACAGCTTTAGAAAATATATGAAATTGGTACTATGTGCCTATAAAATTTGAAGGTTGCCCTCGATTTCCCTAGGATCCCATCATCAGATCCTGACCTGGTGATCATGGGACCAATTGGAAAGTATACCCTTTCAAACAAAAGAAAAAAATTCCAAATCGGTCCAGGCATCTTCGAGAAATCGGGGAACATACATAAAAAAAAAAAAAAAAAAAAGATTCCGACGAATTGAGAACCTCCTCCTTTTTTTGAAGTCGGTTAAAAATTAGAAAAACAATCACGTTTTTTATATGAGAAGCCCCCATTTTCTTTTGATTTTTTTTTTTGTTTTTGGCATTAATTTGTTGATGGAGCGTCTGGAATACATCGTAAGTGAAAAATTCAATTGTCTGACTAGCCTGATGTCACACGCGTAGACGGACAGTTGGAAAGACAGAGAGACAGTCAGAGGCTACCGTTTTAACTGCTGGGTACGAAACCCTAAAAATACAACTTTCATTTGTGCAAATTGATTAAATTATGTTTATTATCTTGTTAATTATTCATTAGGTACAGCTATTTTCATGAGATCATTGTTTATATAAAAGCGTGCAAGCGGTGCAAGTGACGTCACAATATGATGCCATTAGGTACAGCTTCATCACTTTCGTGGTCACAGTTCTATGCTAATTGGGTAAACCTGGCATCGTAAGTCGGGGGTTGATATTTCATAAGTCAGTGAACCGGTTTGAACTGCCACCAGTTGCATGTATGTAGGTATTGTTCTAAGTTTATCTAAGTTCAAATCGTACTAAATTACGACGTAAGCAGCTTTAATCTTTTAGGAAATTAATTAATTAAGCAATTTAGGTCTTTAGAGGTTTCGGATAAGGAATTCATTAAGTCTACCTAGACGTGATTTGGCTTTTAAGTTCATTGCGCCATTAGAAGGTAAATAAGACTTCTCTATTTACCTTCTAATCTATATAAATAAAATTCAAAACTGACTGACTGATCTGACAACGCACAGCCCAAACTGCTGGGCCTAGAAACTTGAAATTTAGCATAAGCCCTCCTTATACCACGTAGGTGAGCACTAAGAACGGATTTTAAGAAATTCGGCGCCTAAGGGGTTGTTTTTGGGGTTGATAGTTTGTATGAAACTTCGCTACTACAGGTGCTAGGAATTCCAAATTTTGCATGGGGTGTCTTTTTAGAACGTAGATGCTCACCATGACGGGATTTTGCGAAATCCAACCCCTGAGGGGTTTGTTTTTGGGGTCGATAGTTTGTATGAAACTTTGTTACTACAAGTGCTAGGCGTCTCAAATCTTGCATGCCGGTTCTTTTTAAGACGTAAATGCACAACAAGGTAGAAATTTTGTCAAACTCGACCCCTAAGGGGTTGTTTTTGGGGTTGATAGTTTTTAGACTTGAATTTTTACATGGCTTTTTCTTTGGACGTATATGATACTAAAGACGGGATTTTGTGAAATCCGACACCTAAGGGGTTGTTTTTGGGGTTGATAGTTTGTATGAAACTTTGTTACTACAAGTGCTAGGAGCCTCAAACTTTGCATCAGGTTCTTTTTTAGAACGTAGATGCTCACCATGATGGGATTTTGCGAAATACGACCCCTAAGGGTTTGTTTTTGGGGTTGATAGTTTGTATGAAACTTCGTTATTACAGGTGCTAGGAATTTCATGTTTTGCATGAGGTTTCTTTTTAGGACGGAGATGGTCACCATAACGGGATTTTGCGAAATTCGACCCCTAAGGGGTTTGTTTTTGGGGTTGAAAGTTTGTGTGAAACTTTTTTAGTACAAGTGCTAGGCGTCTCAAATCTTGCATGGTGGTACTTTTTAATATGTAAATGCTCACCAAGGTGGAAATTTTGAGAAATTCGACCCCTAAGGGGTTGTTAGAATTGAGACTTAGGTTCTTTCTTGGACGTAAGTAATACCTAAGACGGGATTTTGTGAAATTCGATCCCTAAGAGGTTGTTTTTGGGGTTGACAGTTTGAAACTCTGTTACTATAAGTGCGAGGAGCCTCAAATTTTGCACCGGTTTCCTTCATAAGACTTAGATGCACACCATGGCGGGATTTTGCGAAATTCCACCCTAAAGGGGTTTGTTTTTGTGTTTGATAGTTTGTATGAAACTTTGTTACTACAAGTGCTAGGCGTCTCGAATTTTGCGAGGGGTTGTTTTTAAGACCTAAATGTTCATTAAGACGGTTTTGCGAAATTCAACCCCTAAGGGGCTTTTTCGGGGTTGATAGTTTGGAGACTCAAATTTTGCATAGAGATTCTTTTTTGGACGTAGTTGCGGGTGTTTTGTGAAAATAGACCCCAAGGGGTTGATTTAGGGGTTGATATTTTGTATGAAACTTCGTTTCTACAAATGCTAGGAGTAAGTATTACATTTAGCAAGGTTGTTCTTTTCTGACGTAAATGCACACCATCGCAAGGCACTATTTTCATGATTTTGTCAGTTAGTATGAAACTTTGTTATTACAAATGCTAGGAGTTTCACCATGGGGGTTGTTTTAGGACCTAGGTTCTCACTAAGACGGAATTTTACTAAATGCGACCTCTTAGGGGTTGTCTTTGGTGTTTGTAATTAGAGGACTCAACATTGCAGGGGGGTTCTATTTAGGATACAGGTTCTCACTAAGAGAGGATGATACGAAACTCGACCCCTAAAAGTTTGTATTGGGGTTGATAGTTAGGAGTTATAAATTTTTTGGGCCTATGTGTTACCTAAGACTAGATAGAATTTTTGTTGAATATTGATTGAGTTTTTCTAACAGTATCCCTTAAAGAGGGTGGCCGGGACTAGAAATTCACAAAGGCAAAGTTCTAAAATCACGCGGACGAAGTCGCGGGCGTAGTGCTAGTGTAATAATAAATCTCATTGCGCATGAATTTAAAATTGTTGAAATATGGAATCCTATCGACTGCTTTACGAATATCCCTATGTTTTTGGGATGCTTGTCTATAAAGCTATAGTGACCATTTTGAAAATAATTTCAAACAACTAAAAAAAAACGTATAATTTTAGATTTCCTACACTGTGCATCTCTGTTGTAAAAGTTGAGGCAATCAATACATAGTTTACATTAAACGAGTAGCTTATGCCCGAGGCGTTGTTCGTATGAAATTCGGTAATTGTACCACACGCCCACGGTCGAAGATTCTAATGGGATAAAAAATAATGAGGTTATAAGCTACCTGCGTACCAAACATCAAAATCCGATAAGTAGTTGTTGTGGGAAAAAGTAACAAATCCTCAAAATCTTTCTAGTATGTATTAGCAAGACTTGAAATTCAGGAATTAATTAAAATAAATTACATACTATCTTTCGAACGACGCAATAACGTCGATATTTCATAAAAAATCCTTCATCCATCCGTAACAATTACTATCAAGTGACCAGGGAAACATAAACACCATGGCTTTCGGCCTTCGGAATTTTTTATTGGAAAAGAAAAGGTTTATTATTTTTATTCTCGGCGACCAAATTGGACTCCTTGAAAAAATACGCTGATGGTTAATTCAGGAAAATGAGGCTTTTCCCGTCGTGGATGACACGCTTTTGTTACTCTCATACAAAAATAATCTATTTTCGTCTACCAATAGATATTAATAGTATGGCCGGCTAAGAGTTTGTCGTCGAAAAGTGTGTCACTAGAACAAAACATGTTTAACATGATTGTGTAGGATTTTGTAGTAATGGTAATAAGTGACTTGCAATAATACCAGGATGACATGGGCGATATTAGTATATTATAGAACACGCAAGTCATGGTGTTTATTATTATGGGACAAATTAATTGTTTATACGAGTACACAATACTACTTTGCCATCCAAGATTTTTCCAACTGAGAAGGAGAGTGTCTATGGTTTTCATCTGTCAACTGACACTTCCAAAGTACGGTTAGGTAAGTACCAAAGGAATTACTGCAAGCTTTATTTTCAATACTATCAAATTCAACGTTGGTGCGGTTGCTAACCCTGAATGAGCACTTTTTATTTTTTGACAAAAGGGACCTTTCATCCGAATAATAACTACCTCATCAATATTAAAATCCTTCAAGTTTTACTACTACTATTACTCCCGGACTGTTTCAATACTAAAAAATATTAGTTTTAGCAGGCATTTCAATATTTTACGGGTCATAAAATGTTAGTTTTATTATAAAACTGACCTTGACATTATTAAGTGGAACCGTCGTAAAATGCACTATGACAAAATGGTGCCTTTGTTAAGCTGAGTATCCACTACATTAAGAGGATCGTCTACCGAGCGCTCGTCCATACTAAAAGAGAAAACGTTTTCCTACCCCTAAATGTTATCCTATCTCAATGATTTTTAAGAATGCTTCTGACACGGTAAAACACTAGGTTTACAGGTTTTTTCAAAATTTATAATAGTTTGAAAGTTACAGGCGCCTAAGAGTTACTTTTGAAAAAAAGAAAACCTATAAACCTAGTTTTTTACTGTGTTAGAAGCATTCTAAAAAATCATTGAGATAGGATAACATTTACGGGTAGGAAAACGTTTTCTCTTTTTGTATGGACGAACGCTCGGTAGACGATCCTCTTAATTACGAACCGATTATTATGTTTTGTGCATTGGTTTTGTGATTGTGTAGAAAAGAATAGCAAAGACCAATTAATGCTTCGAGCGCAGGGGGGGGGGGGGGGTTTTACAACGTCTTAAAACCAGGCTACCGGCGAGTGAAAGTGACAGAGCTATACAAGTCGTCTAGCGCCATCTCTTGGCGAGGTGTAAATCAGTTTATTTTTACGCTCTTTATTTAATCAAAAAGAATTCGAGTTAAAGGACTGTTTTGGAACCAAAACAAAACGAAAACGTCTGGCTTGGTTCAATGCCGCTACTTCTGTCCAAGTCCACATTTCTGTGTTAAGGGATAATTAAAGATGAATGTAGGTATTAGAAAAGTTGTCAGCGTTTCAGACTTTTTTAAAAGTTGCACGTTGCTCTAGCCATGACGTTTTTACGACTATACCACTATTATCAAAAAAAAGCGTTCATCACCTGTTTCTTATGCGTCACGCACGTCACGAATTGGTGTCCATCAGCCCAGCAAGAAAATGTCTTTTACAAGGAATTGAGTTTTGCCATTAATTAGTGCGTAATAAGCTGTAAATGTGCGTCACATTAAAAAAATTGTGCGTGCCATGTTTTAGGAATAAATTCGAAAAAACGATTCCTGCTGGGATAACGTTTTTCCAGCAAGAAAATTTTGAACGAGTGACCGGAGCCAAAAAAAAAGTATATCGGCATGTAGCTTAAATTAGTGCATAAATGTGCACTGAAAATAAAAATTGTGCGGCTTAAGGCTTCGTAGATATTTCATTTCCTGCTGGGCTGACGTTTTGCAAAATCTGTTTTTTTAGGAAACAATGATTGTGCGCCCGTAGAAAAAACGCAAGTTCGTAGATCGTAATTTGTGCGTTATTTGTGAAATAATAGATTTTCAAAAACATCTACTGTTTCGAAGTAATCATAAATTTATGAAAAACCTAAAAATTATGTTATCGCTTAAATGAACAAACAAATAAACGTGCTGTTATCGGAATTCGGTTTTGCTTGCTGTTTTTAACACCCACCAAAAGTTTAAAGGCAAAGAGCACACACGTTTTTGAATAATACCCCTTTAAGTTAAACTGAAAATGCTTAAGCTTTGACGCGAAAGTGCAAGAAATAGAACCAACCCAAGATAATTATTTATAGACCAAAAATTAGAGCGTTTAATTAAGTATACATTCCGTAAATTTCAGCTTCAAGCATCTCTTATTTTAGCAGATATAAATCAAGAACCAAAACTATTTCTACATAACTGGTTATCCGACCAAATGCGAATGACAGCAAAAAGGCGACGGTTTCATACATACCGATGACCTTCTATAAATAACAGTGCTATGTGAAGCTATTGTGTGTACAGTCGCGTCCATCACGTTATTGGCAGTAGTTTTATTATTCTTGTTTGTCGTGTTAATGATTCGATTTTTTTTTCGAATTAAATTCGAATTCGAATATTAAACGAGCTTTGATCAAATTAAGTTAGGTACTTGAAAATCATAGGTAGGTATATTGTTCTCAAATGAAAAAATAATAAAATCTTATATTAAATAAATAATAAAATTTGGTCCATAAATAATTATCTTGGGTTGGTTCTATTTCTTGCACTTTCGCGTCAAAGCTTAAGCATTTTCAGTTTAACTTAAAGGGGTATTATTCAAAAACGTGTGTGCTCTTTGCCTATAAACTTTTGGTGGGTGTTAAAAACAGCAAGAAAAACCGAATTCCGTTAACAGTACGTTTATTGGTTTTTTCATTTAAGCGATAAGATTATTTTTAGGTTTTTCATAAATTTATGATTACTTCGAAACGGTAGATGTTTTTGAAAATCTATTATTTCACAAATAACGCACAAATTACGATCTACGAACTTGCGTTTTTTCTACGGGCGCACAATTATTGTTTCCTAAAAAACCAGATTTTGCAAAACGTCAGCCCAGCAGGAAATGAAATATCTACGAAGCCTTAAGCCGCACAATTTTTATTTTCAGCGCACATTTATGCACTAATTTAAGCTACATGCCGATATACTTTTTTTTTGGCTCCGGTCACTCGTTCAAAATTTTCTTGCTGGAAAAACGTTATCCCAGCAGGAATCGTTTTTTCGAATTTATTCCTAAAACATGGCACGCACAATTTTTTTAATGTGACGCACATTTACAGCATAATACGCACTAATTAATGGCAAAACTCAATTCCTTGTAAAAGACATTTTCTTGCTGGGCTGATGCACACCACGAATTGGGACGAGTCTAAACCCTTTTTTCATTTGTTTCACATGTGACGAACCTGTGGTAACAGATTCGTCACACAATGGAAACCAAAGGTGTGAAACCAGCTTTACAATTTTATTGCGAACAAAGTATGCTTTTATGACGAAGCGGTGTGAATCGTTTTGTTGTAAAATGTGGTATTTTGGAACATAATGTTACGGGACGTTAGTTTCCTTTGAACTTTGTTTATGGATATACGGGAACTAACTAGCTGTTTTTCAATCTATCACTTTCATAAAGCGCCTATCTTAACGGAACTACAGAACTAGCAGATCATGTTTAGAATTTGCATAATAAAGACAATGCAAAAAATGCATGCATTCCATTCTTTTTTTCCTTTTTTAAATTGGACCAGGGATGAGGGAATAAGCATTGATTGGCACGTGATTAGCTCGCCGGTTTCTCGGGTACTAGGCTCACATGAATGTGAAGCAAGTTAATGAATTTTCTATATCGTACCACACCTAGAAAAAGCAAATTTCAACAATGTTCATAGGAAACTTTAAAAAGTTTGTTAATAATCTTGGATTGTGCGAAAGAAGCCCTGAGGCCTTACCACGAGCTCTTAACGCGATCCAGTTTAGGCTGTGGGAAAGAGATGGCGCTAGACGACTTGTACATGACTCTGTCTCCTTCCCACAGCCTAAACTGGATCGCGTTAAGAGCTCGTGGTAAGGCCTCTGTTTATTAATTATGATAATTAAAAATAGGTCAGCAGCGCTTGTCTGTAATTTACCTGTAAAATAATAGTAGATTAGTAGCCAAGGGCTGTAAGGTATCAATTGCAGCCCGAGATATTTAGGCGCACGAGCGCAGCGAGGGCGCCTATAGTTCGAGGGTGCAATTGATGCTTACACCCGAGCTAACTACTCTGCTTTACATCTCGATTGTGAGGTAAGTAGAAAAAACCGGCATTGCAAGAATAAAACATTTTATTAGTCAATTGCTGCTTCAGCTTCCATTTTCATTGATTCGGGAGTGCAGCTTAATTAAATCTTCATCACTTGCAGTACTCATGTTTTTTTCCTAAGTATCACGTAATTATAAAAAAGTCCCAAAAACAAACAATATAATATATATTATATATTTAAAGTAAAAGTTTTCTATTCCCGCCTTTTTTCATCTTTTTTTTTTTAAGGACGGGATTTGAGCTTCGCCGTTCGATATTTAAAATTGATGACTATTAAACTCGAAGACAAGGCTGAATAGCGAAGCGACCTCTTTTGTCATTAGGCTGAATGCATGATGTCTATTGCCAATATGATGGTTAGATGTCTGCAAACTTTTTTTTTAATTACTTACCGCCCTAGGGCCTTTTCTAGCTACATTAATACCCTAGAGCGCTAATTGGTTACTTACAAGCCCCATTTGGGGGTAATAAGGACCTACTTACCGAACATGAGAGATGTAAAACAAAATTATACTTGAATATAAAGCTAAGTAAGGCTATAGTATACTTTCTAAAACGATCTAGGACCGGCAAAAAGCCATATTATTAAGTTAAAAGTAATAATCCATTTACAATAATAAATACAAGAGCAATTTATCAGACAAAGCAAAAATAACCTTGGACTCCTTACCAAAAAGCAATCACAAAGATGTTCTCAAGTGGCCTATGGAATCATCTACGATACTAGGAGTTCATAACTTACCAGACACCTTTATCTCTAATTCGAACAAAATGACAGCTGTTTATGATAACAAATAATAAATATGTAACAGCAATCGCAAGTAGTTCCCCTGTTAGATGTGTCACTAAACGTAACTATAACTTATGAACAATCGTAAGTGGGTCAGAATGTGGCCTTGCGTTTCGGATTTCGTGGAATGTTCCTTGTCTAATGTCGCAAATTGTCCTTGTACTAAGGGCTCGTATATCAACATTGAATGTAGGGGAAACACGAGCACACCTTCAATGGCAATTTATGGTCCTTACCTGTCATAGAACATACCTCTCCTCTGACTATGATGCCTTGGTAAATCTAAACTCAGGCACGTTTTCTAAAACGATGCTCAAGTACCTATAGATTTTGACATTAGAATAACATTGTTTCATTTTGTGTGATATTTTTATTCCGGATCCGTACTTTCCGTACTTTACTGGTGTATTGATAAATTACCTTCGAAGAAAATACTAGTTGCTCAAAAAGTCAAATATTTATCAAATGGTTTGTAAACCCGACTGGGAAAATAGCGGGGAAACAAATTAATCTTTGTTAAACCCTGTTGATTTCCATTGAAAGTCCTTCAACCATAAGCCTCGGAATCCTAAACAATAAAAAATCCTGTGTCCTTGATTCCCAACTGCCCCTTGTCTCCTGGTACTTCTAGCGTCAATTTCGATAAATAGTAACAATAACAACAATTACTGTCGTAATATTTGGCATACGATGGGTAAATGTTGCGTGTCCTATTTACCCCAATGTCTGCTGGAACAAAACGCGACACCTAACAGTAAAAGCGTTTGTTTAGTTCTGTTTTCTTAGTAGTAAAAGAAACGAGGTCAGGAATTGAATACGTCCTTCTGACCGACATCCGACTTCTAGGAAAAAAGGTATTAATTAAAAAAAGAATACAAGGATTTTTCGCGATATCGAACTTTGTTTATTTTACGATAAAAAAATAAAAGACACTATACAATCCAGAGGGTTTGCTGACCCGCGACCGCGAATAACGAAAAATAACAATATTTTTGTAAATATATGAACTTAGCATACTCCATACCCGGTAACCTTATTTTGTGGGGCATAATTATGTAAATATAAACAGGTGTTTTAATAAACAAAAATGGACAATATACTATTAGTCAACACGCACGTGCTAGTTACCGCAACAATTATTTTATTGACTGGCCTGTTGGTCTAGTGGTTAGTGACCCTGATTGCTATGCCGGAGGTCGTGGGTTCGATTCCCACCCAGGACAAATGTTTGTGTGATGAGCACGATCATTTGTTCTGTGTCTGGGTGTAATTTATCTATAATATGTATGTATTTAGATATATATAAGTATGTTTATCAGTTGTCTAGTACCCATAACACAAGCTCTGCTTAGCTTGGGACTAGATGGCGTTGTGTGATAGTTGTGGAATATTATTATTATTATTATATTATTATTATTATATTTATTATCGTCTGAGACGAATAAGTATTAAAATACACAATTTTTGGGACTTTAATTACTAAGACTCTTTATCTGTCTGTCTGTCTGTCATCGGGCTATTTCTCATGAACCGTTATAGTTAAACGGTAAGCTTTCACAGAGATGATGTTTTCTGTTGCCGCTTTAACAACAAGTGCTTAAAAACAGATTAAAATAAATTCAAACGAAAAGAAATGTTCCCACTCGACATAGTTAAAAAAAACTTTTTCTGGTGACTTTTTTTATTAATTTCATTGTCTCTTTTGCCACTGACTTCCGAAAGAAAAGTTTTGCAGGTTATTTTACCCTTTTTTGTGGTTGTTTTTGAAGGCGGTCACATTTTATAGAAAAAGTTTTTATTTTACTCTTTTTAGTTTAAATATTGAACCACAATTCTTGTCAAATACATCATTTTCTTACATGTGCAATAAAGAGTTAGCACCGGTTAACATCTCTTTCATTCATTCCCTATCTCAAAAACTACTTAACCGATTTTGATGAAACTTGCAGTATTCCCTAAGTTGAACGATACCAAGTACAACAAAAAAATAATTACTTAAATCAGACTTGTAGTTCCGGAGATATGCGAACACAAACATAATTTACTAAATCAGTCGATGCCGAGTTCTTACTAGAGGAGTTGTACCTTCCATCATCAGCTCAGCTACAAGAGATGATGATTTCCATACGCAAGTACTTAAATTATTTCATAAGATTTGCGAAAAACTATGTGTGAGCCAATAAAATTTGAGGGTTGCCCTCGATTTCTCCAAGATCCAATCATCAGATCCTGAAATGGTGACAATGGGACCACAAAGGAAGCACCAGCTTTCAAATAAAAAAAGAATTTTGCAAATCGGTTCACCCAGTCGCAAGTTATGAGATAAGAAACATTAAAAAAAAATTAGTGACCGACCGAAATTTCGGTTTCGGTTTCGGTTTCGGCAGGTTTCGGCCAAAAAATCTAGTTTCGGCCTTAGTTTCGGTTTCGGCCAAATAATAGCCGAAACTTTCGGCTCCGCCGAAACTCAAGTGTTCGTGCATTTTCGTGCCTCGTTCGGTTAAATTCGTAGCTAACACGTGCTTGCTCGCCGGCGGGCGGGGCGCCGGCTCAGTTCGCCACCGTCCATTTAATCGTGTTCGTGAGACGTGAGTTGAGGTTATGTTTTTGAGTTTACTGCCAAGAGTAGGTAAGTCTTGTATATTCATGTCATAATAAAATTTGTTATGAGTGAGTACGATAATGGATAAAGAACTTATCAATCGCGCAATGTGTTCTAAATTCAAACACCAAAACAGTGAGTAAAAGAGCTCTTTACTCACTGTTTTCAGTGAGAAAAAGTAACTTTTTAAAGTGGGAATGGTATAAAAGAAATTAATTCGTTATCATGACGCAAGGAGTGGTTAAAAACACCCTTGTCTCATAGAAAATGGAGATGGAATGATCTGCTCGACTATTGCGCTGGGTAGGTATACCCTACAGCTTGATACGTAAACATTTTTAACAGGGTGTTTCATATTTCTAATGTACCTATTTATTTATTAATAATAAAAAATATTATTAACGATTTAAAAAAAAAGTCGCCTAGAGGTATTTTAGGTCGGATACATTAAGTGGACCACTTTTGTAAGACGACTAATAAGTCACGGTGGAAATGATATTTTTCTCATAGTGTTATAAATGTTAAAAAAAAAACATTAAATTTCAGAAAATAACGAAATTTTTAATGTGTTAAAAATTTTCGGTTTCGGTTTCGGTTTCGGCCGAAACTGAGAGCAAGGCCGAAAGTTCGGTTTCGGTTTCGGTTTCGGCTGAAAAATCAGTTTCGGTCGGACACTAAAAAAAATACAGTCGAATTGATAACTCCTCCTTTTTTTTAAAGTCGGTTAAAAAAAATTAAAACCATAGGTACATTTTTCATTTATAACTGCATAACTTTTATTATACTTACAAACTTTAAGGATTCTTAAAGTTTTAACTTTAAACTTTAAGGATTCTTCCTATAGGATTTCTTTGATTATTTTAAATTAAAATTGTTACTCCGTTTTGCACAGCCCTATTTCTAAACACGCTTATAATAAAAGTTCAAGTATTTTCTTGAAGTTTGAATAAAAACAGTTTTAAGGACCTTTACGTCTGATGCCCTAAGGAATTGATAGAAACGTAACTTGCAGGTCTCGCCAAGCAATGCAAAGGCTAAAGACCTTGTAAGTAATAACAGGTGACTGGGCACCGGCCATGCTTGAAAACGTATCTTCTTTACCCCTGCTTCCCTGGTATTCATAACGCGATTTCCCATAATCCCCCCATGGTATATAATCCGGACCCTATGATAAATAGATAAACATCCCGGGAAATTGCAAAGAGTCAAAATTATTCCCAGGTGAAATTAGCTGGTCGAATTTGGCGGCCATCGAGGCCGTTACCATAGAAACCCCATGATTTCTATGGGCCCAACCTTGATAGAAAGCCTTCAAAGATTGGCGTGGACTTTTGTGCGTAATTGTTTGTTTTACGAAGCCCTATAAAACAATAACGATATAATGAAATTGTTATGTAAGTGACGAATTTATTTTGTAGCTAACGATGCTTTTGTACTTAAAATTGTTGTGAAATCGGTTCACCAGTTATTAAGAATCCTTCTGTACGAGAATAAATTGCATCCAAACTTTATTGTTTTGGTGGTTTGGCCCCGACCGAACTCCTCGACTATCCATTCCCGATCGCACGCACACAAACGCAGTCAATATTGTATCGGTATGCACCCGGCCACCTGTCGAATTTTCTATGTGTGAACAGGATGGGGGAGAGCACGGGATATTGGTAATATTGATCGGTTCGGAAGAGCTCCTCGCACTTCATGCGCGCCTAGTACTTTCCGATCAGTTGTCCATTATCGGTAATCGCCGATACGCTGCCAATACGATTCGGCACAGAATATATAATAGTACCTAAAGGCACAGAAGGATAACTCCCAAAAAGAAAACAAACAAATGTAAAATCTATGCACGAAAGAATAGAGTCCATTTTTACTTGCACCCGCATCACTCACCAACTTTTATAATAGCCTAAACTTCCCGTGCGCAAGCAAAAATGAACTGAATAGTGACGCGCGAGAGTTCATTTTAGTTTATCTGACGCCAACGACATTAAAAGGTTACTGTCGGTCAAGCTCAATAGGGTTGCGACTCGCGAGTTTGGGCACAGTTAGGTAGGAATACGTATTTTATGCATTGTTTAATTACATTATGAATTAACATAAATATATATCACTCCGTTCTGGCCAAGCTGTAGTCATAACTTTAAAGATCGATTGTTATCGTTTACGGCAAAATAGGTAACTAGTCCTTATCATTTTCATTTCATTCATTTCATTGTCACAGGCGCCGTGTTGCGTGTCTTTGTAGGTAAGTAGGTAAAAAAGTCGCGAAGAGAATTACGATCGGTGACCTTGAATGCGTAGTGTAGCCATTATCTGAGTTTGAACGTGTCTAAACAATAACGTAAACATCTTCCTACTTTCTACCGATCATAATTCGACCTACCCGTATTCAGCTTAGGTGAGTGAGAGTGATGTCAGGTTTGATAATCGTCTATTTTATTTATCTTGGTCGTCTTGTAGGCCAAATTTGTAACCTACCTAATCATGCTTAACTGATCATGATTACTAGCCGGTACATAAATGACATTAATAAGCACGCCACAAGCAGGTAGACAATTTTTTGATCATTATTAAATATGTACTACATAGATAAATATTCACTTTTTTTCTTACCTTTCGAAATCACGCGGTAGTGTGTGAAACGTGAGGCTCCTATCACTGTCATTATTTAAACAACCAAAAGTTATGCAGTATTTTTTTTTCCTCATCATATTTTTTTTTAACTCGTGCGTACTTTCAACCAAACACCAAACTTAAATAATATTTATGTAAGCGCGTGCGTAGTGGGCGGCGCGCGGCAACCGACTAAATGTCCACTCCGAAGTGGATCCCGCGAATGCTTGCAGTTTTATACCTACACTGCGGAGTGAGCCAGGCCTGGATTCGGTTGAATCGTTTTCATTCGATTGCTGATCGTGATCACTACGAGTAGTTTGTATCTTGTTCGTTAAAATTTGTCAATTATTTTAATTTATGAATCAAAATCCGATAGTTATGTATGTAATATACTATCTTTAAACGAGCAATTCTTGTATATTTATTTATATATAATCAGGATCTCGGAAACGGCTCCAAGGATTTTCATGAAAGTTACAGATTAGGGGTTTTTCGGCTCAAGGAGTCGATTTATCAAGGTCCCAGGTTCGAGAAAAGCTCGGTTCCCAAGATATAGACATTTTAAAAACCGCGTTTTAAGAAGCGCCATCTATAACGCCATGACCGATGAGGGCCAAAAACAAAAAACCGAGCAAAGCTCGGTCAACGAGATATTATTATCTTAAATGCGAATGCGAACGAATGAATGGAATCGATGACCATTCGCGCTTGGTGTTTTTATAGCTGCATTTTATATACCTTTGTCACAATTACAATAGCAACTTCTCTTTAATTATTTCAATCAATTTTGTTCATAATATTATAGGGCAAATAAAATCATATACATATTTTGTACGGGAGATTGGAAGCCCCTTTATTTAATACACTTTTTATTAATTTTTGTTACAGCGGCAACAGAAATTCATCATCATTTTAAAATAAATAGAAGTTTACAATAATAATTATTAATCAAGGAAATCCTAATTCTACTTAATTCAAGTTAATACTAATCAACTGGTTGTTTGTTCAGTTCAAACTTAAGTGGGTTAATTATGTTTATGTCACCTTCTGTAAAATTAATTTGGGTGACCTCATTCAGTAACTAATTAAACTTCTTATTTATTAGGTCACGGAGCTATCTTAAAAGGATGCCGCGGCCCTGGAAAGCAAAGGACAACTTAAAGAACAGGTTGGTTTTTAGTCTGTCAAGTCTGATAGTCCCTTAGCTCCACCCAGGGCCGAAGATTCATTTGATGATTTTCCAACCCAAGTGAAGTGTTATTGGGCTTTTCATCAGCTTAGTAAGGTTGTTTGATCTTTTCGCATTCGCGTTTAGATTTAGTTCAACACAAATACTTCCATATTTTACATAGAGTAGGTATTACAATACTTTTTATAGATAAGTGTCCGCGCAACGACTGAAGTCTTTTTGACGCTGTACTGTCTTTGTCTTATTCATAACATCAATTTGCATTAAAATTTAAATTACCTACCACGAATTTTCTACTAATCGAGTTTTCGAGTTTCCTTGAACTAATTTTCTTAGCACCAAAGCAATCCTTCTCTGTCAATTGACTTCTAGTACCAGGACATCATAAATAACAGCTGGCAGCTTCTAGCCTACAGAAATTGACAAGAAAGAAGGTCTAGGTTCTAGTAAAATAAAAATAGATAGCGGCCTTGGTGTTGCTGTGGGCCTATTAAAGTTAATATTGTGTATCATGTAATAACGAGAAAAAGCTGAAATTATACGAATTTATCATGAATTAAAAAATCCCTGAGATTATTTTTACCCAGTACCTACACTTTTTTGGGAGCCGTTAAAAATAAGTCCCGGATTTTGAAAGCCTATTACTCTCTAATCTGTTACTAATTCCACGAAAACCGCTTATGATGAAATGTAGCGTGTATTTTCAGAGAAAATTCTTAATAAAATGTCTACCGTAGATTTTCGGATCTCGAGATTTGATCTGGCTTTTTGAGTTAGCTAGCCAAATATTCCTGAAGACGATTTTCCCGTAAGCTTTGTGAAATAAACTACATTTTTTACTCAAATCTACATACGAAATGATTCATAGGGCTTGCCCATGCGTGTTCAGTAAAGAAAAATACAGGGTGTGCACTTGAGCAAAACAGTTTTATGTAAGTAAACAAGCGAATCGATGACCACTTATGGCAAGAAAGCTACAGGTTTGCTCAAGACGTGAGGTGTTCAGGGAATGAGTTAGTACACGTTTCTGTATATATAGGTGTAATTGAGGTAATGGTTGTTTTTGTTTTGATCCCCCCTGTATGTTTTGTTTGGTACTGAATTCGATTATTATGCTTTACGTCGTGTCTAGAGGTAGATCAGATTAGACAAATATGGAAATTAAGTTTTTTGAAGATGTATTGTATAAATAAACAACAGCCAAAAATAAGTAGTAATTGTAAGATATTTCCATCTTTCTCTAATCAGCCTACTGTGATATAAGCAACTTTGTAAAAGCACGGGCTTGCATATTTATTTAATTTGACGGTTTAGCACTGACTATAATTGTTATAATTAAGACATTATTTATTTTATCTACTATCATGCTATTAATCCTCTATAAAAGAACCTATAACAATTAGCTTATTGCCAACATTAAAACACTCAATGATACTCGTATTATGATCATAAAATATCATCCAAACTATTCCAAACGCGTGTTATTATGAATTTCAAAAAAAGAACATTCTCATGCAACATTTTCACCACCAGATCGCTAAAATTTTGAAAAAAGAACAATAATTCTTTTACTTATTAAGGTTTGTTTAGGTATTTTACATGATGATTCGCAAGACTTTTCTTGGATTTATATAGTTCTTACAACACTGTACAACACCCTATGGTAGGTATGAGAATC
This sequence comes from Agrotis clavis, assembly GCA_954870645.1. Taxonomy (NCBI): domain Eukaryota; kingdom Metazoa; phylum Arthropoda; class Insecta; order Lepidoptera; family Noctuidae; genus Agrotis; species Agrotis clavis. Next base: position 8,278,381 of record OX940939.1, on the reverse strand, counting down.
TTTTATAGAGGATTCACATCATGATTGTAGATAAAGTCTTGTATGCAACTGTTATAATTAGGTATTAAAACAATCATGTGATACTATTATCACACTCAGCTACGCCTCGTGTGATAAACCCACATTCGTGTTTTAATACCCCTGATACACCATACAACAGTTGAATAAATAACTATTAAAATAATGTCTCCGTCATTTTCAAAAGAAAACTAACAAAGAACTGAATGAGGTTTGAAATAATTTTGTACGCATCACATTTGGCAACACCATCATTCACGCTGATACGAAAGTACTAGGCTATCATAAAGCGACAGCAGTTAATAATTTCATCCGCATGCCAACTGTGTGAATTGGCTTTTCGTGTACTAGAGCATAAGTAATGATTAGGTAGTAAACTGGGGAAATGGAAATCACATTGAGCGGAAAAAAATTGTGGAAAAATAAATTCGTAGTAAATCCACACTATTACATAAAAAGTTTTGCTTAAATTAAAGTTCACGTAAATTGGTAACAAAGTATTTTAAAACAGTAGATGCAAAAAATTTAGAGCAAAATGATTGTTGAAAAATTAGAACAAAGAGACCTGAAAAACTTTCAATTTCAGTTTTAACCAACCTATTTTCTGGTGGTAAAGTCATCAAATGAGTCCTCCCGGAACCCAGGGCACCCCAGGGCAGGGCGATGGAAGTTTTAACTGACCTAAAAATTAAATTGCTCGAATTTTTCCAAGAACCTGGATATTTTTTGTTTAAAACCCTCAAGCAAATATCTTATTTTAATAACCTGCCCTACATACAGCCCTACAGTTCATAATAAAAAGTTACGTAACAAGCAATTAATATTTTATACAATATTACGCAAATTACAGCGGCAACAACTTTGAGTTAGGCAAGGTGTCACTGTAAGCGAATACTCAAAACTCTTCGGATGAACCTATTTATTTCCTTTCTTCCTTACTTTTCTTTTTTTCTCTACCTTTATGAATATATAAAATATTTGAATCCATTTCCTATATTCACATAATTATACAAAGAAGTCATGAAAACATAACATGTTTAATAATTTAAATACTGGGATCTATGGTACCTACACCCACATTTTGCCAGTGGTGGTTAAGTAAATAAGTACCATGTAAAAGGAGCGAGCCTAATGCCATAATTATACCGGTCACCATTCCAGATAGTGTGGCTGTTACTGAAAAAATCCAAATGGAAAAACTCAAGAATTAACAATTTGCTGGACCTGGGGACAGAACTCAAGAATCAGCAAAAAAAAAAAAACAACAAAAACAAATTAGTAAGTATTCGTCCTTGCCGGGAAATAAAGTCCTTGATACGAATCTTGCAATGATAAGAAAACCTTCAAAGTGAGCAAAAGGTCTTCCCAATTTAAGCTCGCAAGGTTAACCATTTCCATTGAATAATAAATTTGCAAACAAATGCTTTTATTTACGTAAGTTATTAAGCGAGGATTGTCAAAACATACAATAGTTATTTGAAGGCACTTCCTTTCGAATATTATATCTAATATTCGGAATAGAAAACACTTATTTTCAGTTTATTTCATGCTGTCATACAAAAACAAATGAAATAAATAGAACAAAATATGATAAATTTCATTATTTTTTTACATCCGGTTACATTTCTACGTGTACGGTAACTTTTTTCACATAATTTTCTCGCTTGCTATCTTACCCCAGCCTCACAAAGCCACAAATAGGAAACCATACTAGTTGAAACTTGAAAGTTACCTATTTACTTATTATATTATGTACTTGACGTCACAATATTCTTGTTTATTGGTATAGATTTATCGAGAAATTTACATTAAATTTGTTCTATAGCAAAATTTGGTACCTAGATCGTCTTTCTCATTACTTATCTCCTAGTAATATTAAACTAGGCTCGACTACCGACGAGACGTACCGTTTATTAAATCGAGATACTGAAGTTAATACTTCTTTCGCTCAGCCCAAAAGTTTTGACCAACATAACAATTTAAAGTAATATTAATATACTAGTTTAAATTGTAACTACTCGAAAATGTTTGTAATTAATAAGTAATTAATACTAATTAATCGAAAATTAATAACTAAAACTAACTTTTAACAACAAATCATTGAATATTGATTTGACACCTCATGGTAGCGACGGAATCATTTGACTCGAAAAATTAGTCGATTTTCAACCCTACTTTACCAAATAGAAAGCTACGCGTTAATTGATTTTAATTACCTACATAATTATTTTATCAGCGAGTATTTTATTGAATATCGGGCTGGTTTTCGCAACTCTACGTCATATGCGCGTATTTTGCGTATTCTCCATTTATCCGCGAATGACAGCTATTTTTTTTTCAAATTGCACGTGGACAATGCCAGGACACTTCGCCCATAAAATAATTTGGTTCCAGCTGAAATTCAATCACTCGACTTAGTTTTAAAGGACATATTAAGCTAAGAATAATGGCACCTTATGGCGCTTTCTTGGATATTGTGCGAAGTTCCCATGGGAGTGCACTGCGAAATGGGACGACGATTTTAGTTCACACGGTAGCTCTTGTTCAATCTGTGAGCCTGGTACCTCCCACAGGTGTGCTGAGATTTCTCCACCTGTGTGCTGCTCTTTTTGCGGTTTACCTGGAGTTTTGCCAAACCTAAATCTCTTTTTACCATACTTTCAACCACCATTATTAAGGGTCTATAGTACTTCAGTATAATCTTACTCGCTCGCACTTGCACGTACCACGCACTATTGCTTGTTCTTTCTTTTAGCTGTCTACACGCAAATCTATTTATTTTACGGCGAAAAAAAAGGAAATTCAAAAAAGTAAATAACATAAGACCTGCTTTATAGTTAGTTCAGTTAGTATAAAAAGTTTCATGATGTAATTTTAAGTATTTTCTGATTGCCAGCGTTTTATTTTTCAATTTAGAGGTAACTTTGGGATTTTTTTCTATCGAGAAAATTTTATGGAATCATGTTTTCGCCAAACATAATACCTAACATTAATCCTCAACTTTACCATATATTTATTTCAAAATTAATGCTGTAGTATTTTCGACGTATCACAGGTTTCTGCTAAGCCATTTGAGGTAGTATAGGCTCTTAAGTAAAAAAAGTACTGATAGAAATAAAATTATCGAAAAATACTCAACCACCTATTTATGTACTATAACTTTTTCATTTATCCATAGAATCGCCATTAGAATGAATATTATGATTTCAAACAGTTGTATTTTCTTTGATACAAATAATATAACAACCATACACAACAAAAAGGTAAAGAGATAACCAAATAACACCATACTTAATTACTTATTTCAGAAATCAGAAAAATGTAGGCAAATAAATATTTTGGTCTAGAAATGCACTCATTTGTGAAATAGTACGCTATTTACGATTTCCACCATCGAGCATTTTATGCTTTATCTACAAGACGTGTCTAGCCTCCGTGTCAAAGTTCTCATTAGGTACGACAGATTACCTCGCCGTATTTGTCTTAGGTAGAAAGAGTCAATGACCTGCTTTATATAGATGAATTGCCGCGTAGTACTAGATACCAATTAGTGTACCTAGATCTCTAGAAAGTTTATGAGAAAAAATGAACACTTTGAATAAGGCTTTTGACAGAGTTGCTTTTTGATAGTAGAATTGGTAGGGTCAATTATAATTAACGAAAGGGTACAAATTAAAGATTTATTGTAGCGCGGTTGTAATTAAACTTAAAGTAAATGTTTAAAAATCTACGATGACTGGTCAAAGTTTTACCCTACAATGTTGTAGCTTCTCAAGTGGACTACGAAATCTAGCAGCTTCTACGACATCATAGGCTTTCGAGGTTTAAAGTCTACGATTTCGTAGCTGCGACAGACGCTACAACGACAACGCAGAAAATTAGAATGTCGCAGTCTACAAACTTCGACAGCCTACCTACAAACAACAAACGCGTTTTGTAATTTCAATATTTAATTATTTTTTTATTTCCGTTTTCTATCCGTACACAGTGAATTCATACAAATGTGTGTGCATGTTTTGAGTGTGTTGTTCAATTTCATTCATCACTTCGAATTCCGAACGAAAATAAAAACTGATCTATGCGGCCAGGCTAATTCTCTGAAAAACGTCGTCTTCATTTATCAATTATCAATTAATCAGACATTGACCATAACCAAGAATTGTTAATGCATTCATGTGTAAAATAACTTGGACAATGATAGATTTGTTAATTTACTTACTACCTATTTCCTCTGATATAAAATTGACTTTTGATTTTAACATTTAATCAAGTCAGGTCGTTGAACGTTGCTTGAAAGTTTATCGCCCTCAATTGCAAGGATTCCGAATTAATTAGTAAGTAAGTGGCCTATTATGACAATTATGTACTTTGTTCTCTCCTTTTGGGCATCTCGCTTTTTAAAATACGTCGAAAAAAAAGAATGATTCCCTGTTAGAGAGGAAATGAACACGCGTTTCAAAAAAAAAACATTTGGGACTGTTGAAACCAGGCTCGCATAAATAATGTTGACAATGATTATAATATTGTGAGAGCACGTATCGCATTAGAACGGAAAAGGACAGTACAATAATTGGCGGGAATGAGAGAACAACATTTTTCTCTCCATGTTTTCTGATTCTGAAATACTCCGCATCAGAGCTCCAAAACTCCAAAAGTACCAGGCAACTAGAGCAGACGAGCAGGTAGCCGCATTCCAATGCCGCGACCTATCCCTCCCGACGACGGATGCGCTAGTCGCGCCGGTCAATGAACCAATCTATAGACAGAGACGGAAACGGGACGTCTATTTCTATCTCCCTTTACAGATCTTAACGCCATTCGAAATAAAGTTTTATTATAAGACCAATAACGGTGAAAGTTTGGTTTGCAAGATACAGGATGCAGGTATATTATAAGAAAAGATCAGATGATTTCCTGTTACGAACAACAAGGACTTAAGTCTCGTTTATTTGGATGGATTAAGAGCTTTATTTTTCAAGTGGTAAAGTTTACATTATACGTGTAAACTTATTTTGGTTTTGTTAAAAATGGGGGATAGAGCGTGAGAAATTCGGGAAGAAACTTCTTCAGAGCTACTAGGCAAACATGATGTGCAAGGACATGTTTTTCCCACGTCGATCCTGTAATCGTTTCTCACGGTCCGCTTGTGTTAATAGGTTCGTAGACAATGCACATGTGTGTGCTGGTAACCGATGCGAACCATTGAACGATTTAGATCTTCGGTTCAGCTGATTAGGTGCTCATTACTCTGCAGGTTGGCTTTTATTTATTGTGGTTAACTGAAACTAATAATGTAATAGAAAAAAATATCAATTTCATACAACTTTGCTTCGTTAAAAAGTGTAATTTTGAAATTCAACTAAAGTTTTAATCAATATTGATATTGAAATGATTAATTTTATAATTTACAACTTTAATTTCGACTAGACTTTCAGTAATTGTAATGCTTATTAAATAAATCATCCTCCAAAATAATAGTCAAAAGTTTAATCGTGATTGTTTGCCAAAGTTCCCAAGGAAATTACGAGATTTTGAAGTTTGAGATCGAACTGTATTGGAAGTATCGCCAATCGCCAATAACGGAGGACCGTTCGGAAATGTACCAGGTCTACAGATACGAAAAGAGGTGTATCGAACCGATCAATAAACCGATATCGTATGGCTATCTATCTATGGGTCGCGCGTATGGGGTGCAATGGCGATGTGTGTAACGATGTGAACGGTTCTCTGCCTCCCCTTTTATGAATACTTCGTACCTACATGCTTGGTATTTGTAAAGTTTGTGAAACGAAAAAGGCACGGTTTCTATGAAGGATCTTTTCTACAAAGTCGGACGTTGCACTTGATATTTCTTTTCCTTACTTTATATTCAAAGAAAAAACGAAAAGTAATCGTACGAAATGATTTCTTCTGAATTTTATTTTCAAACATTGTGTGTGTGAATCATTGGTCATAGACTTGATCACTTATGGTGCAAAAATTATTTGAATGGAAATAATTTGATTTGTCAAACTAAGTTTTACAAATAGATAGAACTCTTCAATTATTTGTAAAGGATTGGATTTTAAAGCGATTTTCTTTAGAAATAACATCTATAAAATTCATTTAAGGAATGAATTTTGATTTTTTACTTGCCATTTTTTTTCAGTAACTTTCATTTTGTACGATTTACTTTGCACCTATTTTACCTTTTTATCGTAGGTAGTAAAATAATCAAAAGAGTTCAGGGGACTGTCAGACTTAAATCCATGGTTCACAAACATAAAAACTAACATACATAAACACCCAGACCCGAAACAACTAGGTGTACTTGTAGGTTATACAAATATTTTTTCCATGCGAGGATCGAACCCGCAACACGCTGCGGAGCAGTCGATCGCTGAACTACTGCTTGCTTGCTTTATGAATGCGTCTCCTTACCTGCCTAAGAAATTACTGTTTCAAAAATCTTGATAACGTTAACACTAGGCACCTAATTACGACAATCAGATGGTTTTTTTTCACGAAACTTCTTATGTTCTTAAACATAACACTTAAGTTGTAATTTAAGGTGTACTTAATGCCGTTAATCAAAACAAATATTATGTATCAGCTACGCAATCACAGAACGTCAAGCCACAAAACAAATTACACTAATTTGGGCCACTGTAACAGAGCAACAGCAAATTAGAAATTAGGGGATGGATACAAATAGTGTTAATGGATGTCACACTTCCCAAACATTTTATGAGGTCAACAGTGACCTAATCAAAACGTAATAACCGTTTGAGCGCCTGTAATATTAATTGATTGTGACGCATGGTTGCGAAATTGCGGTTATAAAACTTGCAGGCGCTTTGTTGATTTAATTTAATGATTGCAATAAAAGTGTTTATGTCGTAGAAGATTATGTCAGAATGGGTTAATTAATAGTAGGTTAGGTTTATCTCCACAGCACGTTAAAAGCTTATATTTCAACCATATCAGTAAGTGGTTAGTTAGTATAAGTTATCTCCTCAGTCAGGGTGTTAAAACTGATTTTAAAATGAACTTAAATACCAAACTTTTGTGATTTTAATTAATTTGTTTACATTTTGAAGTTACTGCATGGGATTAGAACTAACGTTTAAATCCGAGTCGGATTTCTCATTTTCTACGTGCGAGCTATCCAATTTTTAAAATCTTCGTAAGAAACGTCACGTTATCAAGTGCAAAGTTCAAGTAACAGTACTCTGGGGCACCTTAGAAATAAAAGTAAATAAGTCACGGTTTACCACTAGAAGGTTTTCTTAGTTTCTCACAAGTTTATTACCCCTGTTTTATGTTCTCCTGGTATGTGCTTCGTTGAAATGACTTTAGCAAAATGGTTTAGTTCGTTTCTTATTCATAACAAGGCTTTAAAGTTTAACGTTAAAAGTAGTAAAACGCCTGATTTATTTTTATGAATACCAATTTAGAAGACAATATTGGAACTATTATTATGAAAATGCTTCAGGCTCAATGAAGCAAATCTTCAGACTTTAGAATCTACATTTATATTATTCAGTTCATTAGAGATGAAATAATAATATTGTTCCGATAAAAGCTTCGGCTTTGTTTATGTTACCGTCAATTTATCAAATCCGTCGTTTTATGAGTACTGGTCATTCTATACAATGTAGGCAATGAAGTTCTAGTCCAAAAGAATTTCATTGCCTTCATTTAATTCATTTTATTCAAATTAGGCAATGTTTAAAATATCTTACCGTGGATCTTTCATAAACCATGCATAATGTAAATCAATATGAATATGAATCACCTTTAAGCTTATTTTCTTACAGACTTTCAAATACAATTAGGTCCACATTTGCGTAAACATAACATACATACTCGTACTATGGTAACGACTTTGATCTTTGTCAATTTGACGGATTCAAACGATTTATTGTAAAAATAATAATAATATAATAATAATAATTGCTTTATTGAAATGGGTCATGATTCAACTTTGTCGATTGTACAACGGCTTGGTTATTTTATTCTTCCCATGTGGCTCTTGTCTCGCGGCACTCGGAACTAGCAAAATATGGTTTCATCATAGTCAGCCTATAATGTTCCCACTGCTGGGACACAGGCCTCCTCTCTGTGAGAAGGAGTGGGCCATAATCCACCACGCGGGCCCAGTGCGGGTTGGCAAATATGGTTTCATCATTTCAGCCTATTGCAGTCCACTGCTGGACATAGGCCTCTCCCAGGGAGCGCCACAGCGCATGATCTCCCGCTTTTTTCATCCAGCTGGCTGGCTGGCTGGAAATATGGTTTAGCAAAGAAAAAATATAATGAGACAAATGACTGTGATTAGTAGATTATTAACCAAGGGGATAAAGCAGTGTCTTCTGTCGCGGGTGACGATTTAAATCGCGAGCTTAACGAAGGACTCGAGGTTTACTCCCGAGCGTAGCGAGGGTGTTAAAAACTTAAATCACGAGCGAAGCGAGGGATTTAAGACGAGTCCTGAGTGTAGCGAGGGATTTAAGTTCACCCAAGACTAAGACAGCTTTATCACCGAGGAAAATACTCTACTTTTCGTACCATTTGCGAAAAAATTAACACAATAATAATATGAGATAACCATTTATTAAAAATAATGACAATTAATAAGTAAAAGTTATCATTCGAAACATTGGTCCCACAGAAATAATAAATATCTATGATTGGTCCAGTTGTTGATAGAGAGAGTTACATTTTTGTTTGGTACATTTTAAGCCCGTAATAAAGAACTAAACTCAAGCACTGATCTCTATTTACATCTAGATTTCAACCAGTCGAATGCATTGAATTTAGTTTTAAGTAAAACTTGAGTATTGAGTCATGTTCTGTAATCCGGGCCGTATTGTTGATGAGTTGATTTGAGTATTTTTGTCAGAAAAGCAAAGGCATCAAGCTCATACGGCCTCGTCGGTTTTCGTAACTTGATTTAATAAATCATAACTGCTTAACAAAATGCGTGTTCCTTTTTCAAAAATATGTTTAATGCTTTAAAAATATACAAACTCAATGGTGTAAACATAGATGTAGTTCAGTATCGGTAAGTATTCCAAATTTAAATCACATTCTCTCCCTAGAGGATGAATGAAATTCAGTACAACTTTCTTTCCCTGTTTTTAACAGATTAAAAATGACTATTGTTATGTACGCTTTTTGTGGCATAGAATGTCACTTTTTTGAGCAAGTGGTACGAAATAGTAGATTACACCGGTCGACAAATGAAAAAAAAAAAATTTGCGCATGGGTTTTACTTATCATATTCTGATTATACAAACATATTTATTTAAAAAAATGTGATAACAAATCAAAAATATTTGCTTTAAGAGTTTTTTTTTCCAAAGCTGTCAGAGGCGAAAATTTAAGCTGGACTCTATGTGGGCGCTTTAATAAAAAAAAACTAATTGTGATATTTTCTTGAAGTTACCTAGCATTGAAGAGGAAGAAGCCAGAGACAGTTTTAAGGCAGTAGTTCATGGTTAAATTGTAAACCCTAGAGCTGAAAGTTATGACGAGCTGATCACTGACACAACTACCAAATTTTTTCATCATCGGAAGTGGAAAGTCTCTAAAGATACACTAAAGATGCTTATGCTACATTCTCATTTGGATAAATTTAAAGATAACATGGAAACTTGTACGGAAGAACAAGAGGAACGCTTCCATTAAGACAATTTGAGATTTGACAAGCATTTGAGAGACGTTACCAAGGCCAGTACTGAAAGGGAAATGATGGGAGACTATATTTGGGGGTTATAAGAGAAACTTCTACTGAAAATAGCAGGAAAACTAAAACTATTGTTTCCTTAATAGGTTAACTTTATTTTAAAACTTATTTTGTAAAAATTAAACATGAATGGATGTACGGTTTCCTGTGTAATAACTCATCTCTGTGTCAATTTTTAGGTATTTTCATTGATTTTCATTTTCCCATTTTTTACTCATAAAAGCAAATTCAAAACTTTTTTTTGTTCATTTTCTTATTTCTAGATATACAAGCAATAAAAATAACTTAGGTAGAACCCGTGCGCAAAAATGCTGTAGACCAGTGTTATTAACCAAGGGGATAAAGCAGTGTCTTCTGTCGCGGGTGACGATTTAAATCGCGAGCTTAACGAAGGACTCGAGGTTTACTCCCGAGCGTAGGGTGTTAAAAACTTAAATCACGAGCGAAGCGAGGGATTTAAGACGTGTCCTGAGTGTAGCGAGGGATTTAAGTTCACCCAAGACTAAGACAGCTTTATCACCGAGGAAAATACTCTACTTTTCGTACCATTTGCGAAAAAACGAACACAATGAGATAAACATTAACATTTAACATTAACTTATTTGTAAAAATAAATTAAATAAACTTAACGTTTATGTATTTGAAGAAAACAAAAATGCGGCAAATTCCTCGACTAATATTTTTTTGTCGGAAAAGCAAAGGCATCAAGCTCATACGGCCTCTTCGTTTTTCGTAATTTTATTGAATAATCATAACTGCATAATAAATGCGTATTCCTTTTTCAAAAAGTTGTATATAAACTCAATGTTGTAAAGACAGACTGATGTAGTTCAGTATCGGTAAGTATTCCAAATTTAAATCACATTCTCTCCCTAGAGGATGATTGAAATTCAGTACAACTTTCTTTCCCTGTTTTTAACAGATTAAAAATGACTATTGTTATGTACGCTTTTTGTGGCATAGAATGTCACTTTTTTGAGCAAGTGGTACGAAAAATATATTATGTCTAAAAACTGTAACTTTTTTTTGAGTGTTATCCATTTTTGGGTATTCTGTAGAATATGAAATTACATACGTATAAATCTTTAAAAAGAAAAGAGATCAAAATATGAGCAAAAATACATATTTTATCTTCAAGCATACTTACCGTAAGACAAAAATCCTTTATTGCTTTTCGAAGCCGAAATAATAATGCTTCTACGTTCTCTAAATCAAACCCAATAACGTTATTATCTTTGTTTACAAATAAAACACAAATCGAATCATAATGTCGAGTATATATTTTCTTACAGACAAAAATAATGAAAAATGATCTTAATTAAACTGATCAAAGGCACAGAAATAAAAATATATAATCTTAGGACAATAGTAATGATAATAAAGTTGGTTTATTAAAGTCTTGCGTTACTATCAAAGTCCAGTTAATCCTGAAACAAGAAATTATAAAATAAGCCATCATTAGTTAAAGTATATTTTCAGAAATCTCTCTTCAGCAAATTGCCGTCCACTGCTATTATAAATGATATTTATTTTGCAAATTGGTTTTCACAAACACTTTTACGAGTCAAAACACTTTTTTTATAGCTAGATGAGGTAGGCGTTTCGTACCTGACTACTCTGAGAAGCAACATCCCTAACAAACTCAGAGGTCATTGTCTCTTAGTCCAGACATAAAATTGGTTAAGTCATGCGAGGACCCTGCAGGTTTGCTGGAGGTAAACCTCCCCAAAGACCACCGATAATCCCCGTCGAGGGCAGTCCGGATGCATTCACTGCCATCCACTTTTTTCAATTCATCGATCCACCATGCCGCAGCGAATCCCATACTGTCGCGGGACTAACGAGCTACCGTGACCCCGGAACGTAAAGGGTTATTGAAGGACACCGTGGATTTTAGTCAGTACAAGGGTACAAGTCTGACAGTCCCTTCTGCCCTGCCCTGGGAGGGGAGGACTCATTGAATGAGTATACCACGTTTAAAAAAAAAAGGGCGCCCCCATACTTACTACTTTTACCAATATGTAAATAATAAAAAAAAGAACTCACTTCTACATATCCACTGTGTGGAGTGACTTAGTGTTTATTGCTCCACCTTCCGTCTCAGCTATCGACCTGAATGAGAATAGGGGAAAAAATAAATAAAAAAACAATCAATCAAAACACGCTTTTTATTCCTGGAAGGGTTAGGTTACCCCCATTTCGCCAGTTTTCTTTTAAGCGCCATTTAGACGGGTAGAGTTTCTCGTACGTTTCCGTTAGAGAAGCAACTATCGCAAGCAATAATCGCCATAACATAATCGTATCAAGATGTTTACACACAGGCAAGAACTAAAATCTCGTCTACGATATTATATGGATATTTACGGAGATCTTTGTTTTTAAAATGACACATATAGGGTAAATCCGGGATAGATGCCACAGGTGGATAGGTGCCCCATTTTCTAAAAACCTAACTTCGCGAAATCGCAACACAGCGGTAATAGTCTAAAATCAGAGCGCGTGCGCCCCATACTCAGTGCCCCGCAGACCATCGCGCGGGATTGACGTATTTAGCTCGTGCGTGCGATTATCTCCGCGACGAATACGACGAATGCTTCAAAGTTTCAAACGTAAGTATTTACTGTTACGTATCTTTTTTATGTAGTAATAAATTCTGTTCAATTTTTTTATATACATATATTGGTTAATTAACTATATATCTACTTTTTCATAATTGCCCTTTTGTATTTAGTTAAGTCAAAAAATAAAAGGGCATCTATCCATAGCAAAAAGGATAGTCGCCCCAATTTTTCGCAGTATAGGTGCCCTTAGGGGCATCTATCCCCCTTATATGTCATGACAGAATATTTTTAAAATTACTATTTTTATTTTGATATCACTCTTAATGAGTTTTCATATAGACCTCTACTGATAGTTTGTAATGTTCTTTGGGGCTGTATAAAACCATAGTATTGAAAATATATTTCAAGTATTATGTTGTTGTATATTTTAATGTGTAATTTTATTTGTTTCTACTAATCACAGGTGAACCATGCCACGAATATATAAAAGAAAGGAAGGAGTACGACCTCGAATAGTTTCTTGGACTACAGAGGCATTACAAAACGCTTTCGATGAAATGGATAAGAATATCATGGGGATAAACCAAATATCCCGACAATTTGGAATTCCGTCCAGAACATTACGAAGACGTTATGCTGCTAAAAACAAAACAAAATTGACATTGGGTAAGTACATAAATGAATGTAAGCGGACACTTTAAAAATGTAGACCAGTTTATTTTTCTATACCTACCTACACTGAATGTATTAAAACATAGGTAAATATAAGAAGATAACAAATGTAATATATTTAATAATTGTTTATTCGGCTTCTATTAAATTGATAATTTATTGCAGCCTATCTATTTTCAAATGGTTTCCTTTAATTTTCATTTTAATTGCTTTAGGAAAACATCCTATCTTCGGTTTCGAAAATGAGAAGAGGCTAGTAAGGCATATTTTGAAGCTTGGAGAAGCAGGATTTCCTCCAGACAGACGATCCATACGACTGTTAGCCTACCAATTTGCCGAAAAGCTGAAGTTAAAACATAAATTTGACCATGAAAGTCAAATGGCTGGAAATGCATGGTGCAAAAGTTTTATTGAACGAAATCCAGAGCTGTCTATCAGACAAGCTGAGGGTTTATCTATGGCTAGAGCTAAAGGTCTTAGTAGAGAAGAAGTGAATAATTTTTATGAACTTTTGTCCAAAGTCATGATAGATAATGGCCTTTCAGATAAACCGGAAAGAATATTTAATATGGACGAATCAGGTGTTCAGTTGAACAATAAACCCGGAAAAGTTATCGCTAAGAAAGGTGCAAAGGTTGTTAATTCAGTCACATCTGCGGAGAAAGGTGAAACCATGACAATAATTGCCTGTTGCAGTGCGATTGGCAATTTTCTTCCACCGGCAGTCATAATAAAAGATGTGAATAAAAAGCCAGAATTTGAAGATGGACTTCCACCGGGCTCAAAAGTTTATATGAATAAAAAGTCTGCATATATTAATGCTGAGATTTTTTATAAATGGCTAACGGAACACTTCATTCCCCTCAAACCGCAGGGTAAGGTTTTACTTATTTTAGATGGACACTCATCACATTCAACTGCACCAGACATGCTACAAGCTGCTGCTGATAACGACATAATTTTACTATGTTTGCCTAGTCACACAACTTCAGTTCTGCAGCCTTTAGACAGATCGGTATTTGGACCTCTGAAAACATACTTTAACCATGAAACTAATCAGTTCATGCGCATGAATCCAAACAAAAAGATCAGCCGTTACAATGCTGGAGCGCTTATACGCAATGCTTGGCTTCGCGCTACTACACCTGCAAACGCTCTTGGTGGCTTTAGAGGTAGCGGAATTTATCCACTTGATCCGAATGCTTTACCAGATACAGCATTTATGATATCAGATATTGGGCTAAGCAGACAAAATCCGGGCGAATCTCGTGGACCTGATGAAGGTGATCCTCAAACATCAACAATCCTGCCTCAGACGTCTTCTTCGTCATATCATAATCTAGAGCTGAACAATACAAGTGAAACGGTGGAACTGTGTGTGCCTGTTGAAGCTGAAAGGAGAGCACATACACCCCTACCACAGACGTCTTCATCAACATGTCAACTTAATCCTGTCAATGAAAGGGAATATATAACACCACCCCAAAATAAGACACCACCCGATTCGATAATGGCTTCAGTCCATAGGGAATCTCCGAGTATTTTGATTGATCCTGAAGTTTTAGAAGATATAAGCATTGTTGATATTGGTGACGATACAATTGAACAGTTTCTAGCTAGCATAGAAGAAAAGGAAACTCCTTCAAAAATTCTGGTCCAAGCGTCGCCAATACCTCAAATACCCTTGACAATGACTAAGAGGACCAAGCAATCAGCAGATATTCTAAATTCAAAAGAAAAAATTGAAGAAAAGAAGAATATGGCTGAGAAGAAGAATAAACGAATTAAACCTAAATTAGACAAGAGAAGTAAGACTGAGACTACCAAAGAAAAACGAAAATTTAAGAGTACAAAAGAAAAAGCTAAAGAAAGTAGTGATAAAGAAAATGATACAACAGATAGTGATACTGAAGAACCCACAACAACATACTATAAAACTAGAGGAAAAAAAACTCAAGGGTTGCCTGTAAAGAAAACAAAGAGGGATAACCAAGAAAGCCCAAAGAATACAGACGATAACTATTATTGCATAGAATGCTTTGATAGCTATCAACATACGAAGTCAAAATCTGATTGGATTCGATGCATATCGTGTCAGAAGTGGCTGCACGAAACTTGTACAATTTTTAGAAATTATTGCTCAAGATGTGGCAAACTGGAAGCCCTTTCTAATTCGACCTAAATAAAGGACAATTTAATTATGTTGATTATTTTAAAATTTAATAATTATGTTGTTCAATTTGAAAATTTCAGATAAAAATTTGCTTTTCATAAGGTATTTTAAATACTATTTTAAATATTACTTTGTTTTGTATGCTTGTGCACATTACAATTTTGTTATTTTTTTTTTTAATAAATGTTCACGTTTAATTATTTTTAAGGATACCATTATAACAATTACCTAAATAGTACAAATAAAACATATTAAAACTATGTATTATACTTATTTCAATCTATATGGCGTCTATCCTACATCACAGGCAACTATCCTCCTCAGCATTTTCATACTGAGGCACCTATCCATATTGGTAGGCATCTATCCTCAAAAACATAGGTTTGCAAAAACTCAATTTATGCAGAATCTGTTATTGTTAAATTAACAAAAACGAGTCGTATTGCTAGTACAAAGATCAAACATTTAACATTCATGGAAATACTTCATGAAAAACGTACAGTTTGAAAAAAAGAAAGCCTTTTCAAAAAGTGGGGCAACTATCCCGGTTTTACCCTAGTTGAATGTCTCTTCATATTCCAAATGTAATAAAATAGGCAAAACGTATTAGATGCTCCCAAATTATTTCTTCTCGCTATCCATTTTTTAACCCAACACCTTTTTTTCTTTTGCCGTTTAATTACTTCTTGCCTTAGAAGAGCAGAAATAATCAAAAGAAAGAAGAAAGAAAGAAAAAACGTTTATTCGGGTAACCGCGGCGGTACACACAATATAAACAAATAAATGAAAAAAAAAAAAACAAGAAAGTAAAACATGTACATACAACGAAACATAGCAAAATATAACATTGTGTGTCCCACGGCTACGCCAAATGGGACCAGTTCAGCGAATTGTCGAGTAGCTAGTACCTACTCGACGCTGGTTTTCAACTGGACCTGGACGATGACGTGACGGACGCACAGCAGTCTTAAAACATCCCAACGTGGTATGTGTGTGTTTGTGAGATATATAAATACTTCTATTAACTTAGAAACAAATATATACAATATATGAAAATAAATTAAATATACATGTACCTACAAGATAATAAATAAAGGGTACCTAGTAAGTAAAAAATAAACTAAAAGCATAATCAAATTTATGACAGACGCAGGACGATAACATTCCAAAAACCTGTTTGGCACGTTGCCAGACTTCTTGTTTACGTGGTGCCTAAACTCATAGCTAGTTCATTACGCAACAGATCTCGCACGCAGTGCACTGGTCAAATGGACATATCCAAACTGTTGTTATTAAGATTATTTTCTTTGATACGATGATAATCTGTGGGTCATGTTTTAACAAATATCAGGCTATTTTAATGTATAGACGGAATGTTTCTGAAAGAAAATTTATGTTTATATTAAAATTGGGTGCAAAATTTGAAACACATTGAAATGTGAAAGGTAAGTCAATATTGATATAGATTAATCTATACTAATATTATAAAGAGGAAAACTTTGTTTGTTTGTTTGTTTGGTTGTAATGAATAGGCTCAAAAACTACTGGACCGATTTCAAAAATTCTTTCACCAGTTGAAAGCTGCTTTGGTCCTGAGTGACATAGGCAATAAGGGGGGGGGGGGGGCGAGCGAAGCCGCTGGGAAAAGCTAGTTAATTATATGTATCTATTCATTTCATGTATCCGCAGGTGAAACAAGTACATAGGGACTAATTTATTTTTACCCTCTTGCAGTTCAGCTGGGGATGTCAAACTTTACAAAAGCACCGCCTATAGTCAAACTTGATCAACGGTGAAAAGAAAGGTGGCAATGGTACACCGTTCGTTCCGGTGGCATGCAAGCAGGTCAGACACATTAGGTAAGTCAAAGGAATCGGTGTAGCAACGCATACTTTTATCTAATAGGTAGAGAGAGGGTCAGAGATAAGCGATTGTTATAGCGCGTTTTTTGCTGCAGATCTCTCACAACGCGATGGAACGAAGCGGCCAGGCAGGAGCAGCTGCGAGCACCTGATATGAACACTCCTGCAAATCATCGAATGAGATATACAGCTGCGTATGGACAAGTGATACCTACTGGAATTGGCGGGGTGACCTCAGTTATATTATATAACCATTACATAACAATATACACAGCAGTATGCTCGAGTTAATTAAGTGTGTGGCTAGGCAAGTGCATCAGATAATCGAGACATTCAGTGCGACCATGTCCAGTTTACGCTGTTCTTCCACTAAATACTGTCGCAACTGTCTTCTAAATGAGCCTATGGTGTTAGTTGATCTGATCGGTGGTGGCAGATTATTCCATATTTTGGAAGCTGCATATCGAAAGCTCCCTCTGAAAGCCGCTGTGTTGTGTGTCTGAGTCGAAAGTTGTTGCGAGCATTGCCTCCTTTCACACTCTCGTCTACTTGCTATCCAGCTTAATTTGCTGTATAGGTAATCAGGCTTTTTATATTTAACAACACCGAAAAGTAGGCACGCTAGGTGAAGTTTACGCCTGGACTTCATTTTTAGTATAAAATGTTTATTAAGATAGGGCGTAACATGACTTCTGCGAGGAATATTGTAGCAGAACCGAGCGCACGCGTTTTGTACCCTTTGTATGAGCCTATCCGTACGCGCCAGCAGGCGCGGGCCGTAAACAGTATCGGCGTAGTTCAACTTAGATAAAACTAAAGTTTCAATGAGTTGTTCCCGCAGTGATTCAGATAAATAGGGCCTCATCTTGTATAAAATTTTTAAGCGGTAGAAACAATTCCTTACTGACTCTGCTATATGTTTCTCAAACCGAAGGTCATTGTCCATGGTAAGTCCTAGATTTCGCGCCTCATATACTCGCTCGATTGGCTCCCCCATAAGTTTTAAATCAAAAGTCATAGGCAGTCGGGCTAGCTTTTGTTTAGTGCCAAATACCACATATTTAGTTTTCGTGGGGTTTAGCGACAGGCAGTTAAGTTCAAAACACCCTCACGTACTGCACTCATGTTAGCAACTGTCATAAAAACACGAAATGCGATTATTGCTTTGAAATTCTGTTTAGATGGACACTTCCCTTACGAGAAATCTTCCTATTCGAGGCAATTATCGCCCAAGTCAACGGGCGAGAAGAGTGAATGTTTAGACGAAGACAATATTTTATATTCCTTCGATTATCGTATGTTCGAGTCGTGAAACTCTCCCCGTCTAAATGGCGCTTTATCATGTCATAGGGATTAATTAGTTAGCTTAGTAACTTGTGCGAAGCTTAAAACTTGGCTAGAGAAAATGGACTATCCAACACAAAAATAATTTTCTATTCGGACCAGTAGTTCTTGAGATTAGCGCGTTCAACAAAAGAAACTCCTAAGCTTCATAATACTTATTAGTATAGATTATTGTCGCATGTTGACTTTACTACTAGTGGATACTAATACAGTAGAAAACTACGAACAAAACTAAAACACAGCAAAAACTGTCAGATTTTCACCCTCCGTTGGAATTAACAGTTTTAATCCAAGCTTTTCATTTAATTTTATAGTGAAAACAGTATCAGTTTCATAAGCCTGTAAGCCAACACACGGTTACATTTTATGCTATACAAATCCAGTATAGGTGACCATTGAATATGCGGAAACATCGTACAAAGCAAGACCACGAAATACTGGTTTTTCTATAGGTTGACGTGTGTACAACAAATCCCGATAATTGAGGACAGAGTGGAAGGAGCAATTAAGGGCACGAGACGGACATTAGCACATATTGTTTTTAACATACGTGTGTTTTGGCATAATTTATTATAATACACAGGGTGAATTTTCCAACCGGGCTTGGATGGTCAAGTCTGAAACTATGAGAAATAACAAAAAATATCAGCCACTACTCAAATTTGTCCTGTCTTAGGCCCGGCATTCACCAAAGCGGAGAGGAGAGGAGTGTGCTTGAATAACCAATCAGATATCAACAGATGTCAACTGAAGCTAAGCGGAGAGGAGATGTGGACATTCAAACTTTGTTTTTGGTGATTGGTTATTCAAACACATCTCCTCTCCTCTCCGCTTTGGTGGATACCGGGCCTAAGTCATTCCTGACCTAGACTAAGGTCAAGAGCAAAACCATCTCACATAAAGGAAAAATATACTGAAGGCTGATTTTGATGAAAACTAAAACTGAATAATTGGATTTTTGAAAAATCAACAATCCTTGCCAGGAATCCGAACCCGTTGATTTTGGAAAAAAATATCACAACCTGTATTATTACACCATTCGATAAGTATCAAATTCTGGGAAGTTATGAAATACAAATACGCTCAGTTGAAAAATTCACCCTGTATGGTACCTAGGTATCCAATGGGTGGAAAAGTACAGTGTAAAGTCTTCTATGTTTACCATGATTAATCAAGTGAGTTTATTTCTACTACTTAGGTACTACATAGTACATACTATAAAACACTTAGTTTAAAAGTTTTCCTTAGCCGCGTGTCTGTTCCCTGAACTCAAAAACTTTAGTACGGATTTCCAATTACAATTTTCACAAATGGACGGATTAATTTATGAGGCAGGTGAATAAATGTGATTAATTTAAGTTTTGCGTAAATTGGCCAACCTATGATGATTAATTTTGAAATTGTCGGAAAAAAATATTTAAATATTAAAAATAAAATTAATGACCCACAGAAAAATCTGATGTGATGTCGACGAATCCTGAAAACGTCAAATAGAATGAAACTCCATTCGAATGCCCAAATAAGTCCAACCATTTACAAAGACATTTCACTCGAATCCAACCACATTTTATTCTCAAAATCTAGGGTACTTTGACAATAAATCACTTTTTCAAAGCCAACAACAGGTACACCTACCCTGCAATAAATCTGCTGGCTTAATCCCATTGTGCGGACAAATCCGGACAGAAGCGGTCGTAACCGGTCAGTCGCCTACATACTAGGCGGACATGACGGGTAGGAGGTGGAACAAAAAGAGTAATAAAATTGAAAGACTTGAAGATGAGAGTTTTAAGGGTGGCTTAGTGGGGCTTAATTATGAAGAAAAACTTAATTGTTTTCGGCTCCTGAGTAGGGTTGACATCCGTCTGAGTTTCCTTAAAAAATCCGGGGAAACTCGGACGGATGGCCCTCCCCGGACGCTCCCCGGATGCCTCTAAACTAGGGTTTAGAGAGCATCCGGGGAGCGTCCGGGGAGGGCTTCACTTGTAGTCCGGGTTTAAAAATTTAAAGTCTTGGGCAGCCCGCGACACACACACACTTCACCGTCACCCCTCCCGACGAAGTTGCGACGGTGCACACTTCGACCCATGAAGGGTTCTGAACTCTAAAATCCGGGGTTTTTACGCGTCTTGTCCTGGTTTTCAAATTTTAGAGATGGCAACCCTACTCCTGAGTAAAAAGGGAAAATCACAAGAGATGGAGGATAGAGGTCTTGAACGATCAGTCGTTAACATACCAGCTATGCGTTGAGGCAGAGCCCTGAGTTAGTGTTTCGTCAGTAGTGATAGTGAAAACTACAGTGCTCAACTCTGGGGCAGCAGTGCACACAAAACTGTAGTGCTTAGAGGATAGCATGTATTCAAGTATTAGGAACGAAGCCATCAATTAATTAATTAATTATCTGTTTTTATCCTGCTAAAAAGGGAAAATTACAAGTGTCGTCCATTGAAAAGTTTATAAATCAAGAGTATACCTAGTGGCCGAGACTAATTAGTCTTTTGCATACCAGGCCTTCATGAGAGGTAGGAGGTGGAACCAATAGAGTGACTGCATACTTAAGGCCGCCTACAAAAAGGGTGGCTTAGTGAGATTTAAATTATGAGCAAAAACGTTTAATCGCCTTCTTGACCAGCTAAAAGGTCAAACCACGTGACTTCCATGAAAAGTTTGAAAATCCGAATGACTTGTCATAACCGGTCAGTCGCTTAGATACGCTCACATGATCATTAAAGTTTAAAAAATATTAGCATTTAACAGAAAGCTTGTTATGGAGCGGGTATTCTACCTCCTCTGTTGCCTCAACCTTCAATCGAGTCGGAGAATCAAAATCTTCTTTTCCGATGTGAAAAAAAATATTTTACCACTCTTTACTTGTCCAAATTGTCTAAAAAATAATTCAAAAAACTAATTTGCGAGGAGGTTTTACGCAAAAATCATTTGGATAAGCATGATTGGTCAAATTGGTTAAATTCTTTAAAAATCTTCTTTAAGACTTATCACGTAAATCGCCTCCTTTATAAAAATGTATCCGATGGTCAAAGACATTAAACTATATACGAGCAATAGACATCACAAAGAAATTTGTGATCCAAAACTTTTTACCAATAGGTAAAAAGTCCCTCAGTCTAGTAGTCGCGTTGCTATGCAACGCTTAGATAGCGCTACTGACGCACGGCATCAACATTATTTTGTATAACAATTTTCCCAATGCCCGCTCTATAGGTTCTTTTAAATCTCTTTGCCGATGGTGAACGTCCGTATTTTACAATTCAAGTAAATAACTTTACATAAAAAGGCTTACTTGACAGCGGAAGTGCTATTACAATAATAGGAAAGAGGTTGAGACAACAGAGGAGGTAGAATACCCCCTCTGTTACAAGCTTATCGATTTATTTCAATTTAACTTTAAAGGAAATCAAAAGGGGAGGCCTATGTTCAGCAGTGGACGTCCTACGGCTGAGATGATGATGATGATGATGAAAAGGCCAGAATCGCATTTTACACATTTTCATGACATCACGCATCTCCGGAGAGTTTTCTCTCTGTTTCTATGGAAAATAATAAAATTGGGTGGAAGTAGTTAAACACTAATCCAAGAGATGGCGCTACGCTACCGAAAAGCGTAAACGAGGAATAGAGAATTTCAGCTTGCAAGTGTGGGTTGCAATAGCCTAGTTGGTTAAGGCGTCTGGAGTACCTATCCAGAAGACGCGGGTTCGAATCCCACTTGCAATCTTAAAATTTTTCTTTCCTCAAAAAAAAAAAAAAAAAAAAAAAAAAAAAAAAAAAAAAAAAAATCCGTTGGCAACACTATTTTCAGATAAAATCTGATGACTAGGCCCATGTATGTATACTGCTTTTGCGTGTGAATTTTCAATAAAATCGGTTCAGTCATTTCGAAATATAAAGATTAGAAAAGAAAGAACAAGAGATAACACAATTCAGATCCAGAACATATCTTCACCTCACCAGTTCCTTAACCCCAAATAAATCCACACCGAAACGCCCATTGAAGTGTTCTCAGCCACTTTTTTTGAATTTTCTCGAATCAAATCACGCGAATCCAGAGCGTATGCAAATGCGGGGGGGCCAATGACTCGAATCACGTAGAACTTCAAAGGTGGAAGAAATGGGGACAAAAAGCCGAAGTTAATGCCTTTAATTGTTATGTCGAGGATAATCGAGCCGATTTTTGAAAAGGAAATTGGTCTAAACGCACAACGCTCCTGTTCTTATTTATTTCTAAGTAAAACGTTATCAATGTTTTCAAGATCTACTGATTATAAAGCTGGGTATCCACTATGTTCGCGAACCTCTTAAGCTCCGCGCTCTTGCAACAGCTCCGCATAGTGGATACGTTTGCGAACTTGGAGCGCGAACGGTGCGCGCTCCGCGCTCAGCGCTCCGCGCGGTGGCGGTAAATTGGGCGAACACAAAGGGGAGCTCAGTCTGTTCGTGGACGCGCGAGAAGGAAATGCGATGGAGATGCGCGTACCGTCTCCATCAGAGCGGTTACGGGAGCGCGGAGCGCAAGAGGTTCGCGAACGTAATGGATACCCAGCTTAATAGGGACTTTAGCATGGCTACAATTTAAATCCGCATCAATAATTCTTTTTGTAATTACCAATATGGATAAATGGTCACCAAATCTAAAACAGGCTTTATCAAGATTTCAGGGACACCCCGAAGTTCGGTTTGGTTAGGTTCCTTAACCCTGCAGACAGAAACAAAAGCCCGGTGGAGCGGGGCCTCGTCGACCCTCCTTAGATCGTTTTGTTTATTAATGCAGAAAAAAGGTTAATTTCTACAATACTTTATGATACACAATTTGGTGAGCATTTATCCATTCTTTATTCGATTTGTTTGATTATGAAATAGGTACTTTTCTGGTAGGCGTTTAAACACCAGCCCGTTAGCATTTGGCGTGACCACTTTTTGTTTGGTTAGGTTTGAATAAAATCTCATATCATTACTTCACTAACAGAGTATTTCTCTAACAGGAATTTCATTTTGAAAATCTAGTACTTAGGCTATTATTTATTGACAGCAAGTATTTTAACTAAGTAGTGACCGCTTGATATAGAATTTTGAAATGAATTTACATACTTGAAGGTTTCACGTCTGGGTGGTAAGTTCTGCGGTTTATAAATGAAAATTGAGTTTAAATTACGAATGTTACGAGGATAATTTAAATTACGAATGTTACGAGGGTGTTCATGTGACCCTGGTCATTTAAAACTTAGAAGGTTCATTCAACTTTAAATAAAATTGTGTGTCGAAAGAATAGACAAGACGAAGACGCCAAAGACTAGAATTCTTTCTAGTCTCTCTGTAGTCTTGTATGCATGGCTATGTTTAAAATATAGATGTGCCACAATCGAGCAAAACTTTGAATTTTATAGAAATAGCTCTGTCTTTTCTTAGTAGGATAGAGAGATAAAATTGATCATTCTATTCCTGACTTTGACTTTTGTGTCAGACTTTACCTACTGACTGAAACCACAAGGTATCCTTTACAGCCATTATACCAGGGTAGCAGGATTCACCAGGAAGTATTTGAAAATGTTTACAAAAAATTGCTTTGAGTGTAAACGACACGATATCGAAGCCCTAATATTTATGAGAGGCTAGCTCAAACTATGTGAGCGACTACCCCGATAAAAAGGGGAAAGTAAAGGGGCTCCAAGAATTGCATAGCTTAGGGTAGGTGAAAGTGACAGAGCTATACAAGTCGTCTAGCGCCATCTCGTTCACTCACTGGAACAAGCAAGGTTTTAAGACGTTGTAATACCCCCCTAGACCTGAGTCAGTCTAACGCTCAAAATAATAACCTACCTCGACTATTTGTACCTATATAATAATATCTGAATCTTCATCTCTTCGTCAAAAACAAAGGCAAGATTTTTGGATTGAGTTAGAATATTAATTTCGGGAGTAAGTACCTACATAATAGTTTACACTCGATATGATCACTGATGAGAAGGTTCGAGGAGATGGTAAAACCTGGAAAAGATTTGCAAGTCAAGGAATTATGGCAGAAAAGGGAAAACACTCAACAGGATAATGGAACACGGCTGCCGGTGACGATTATAATGATGAAGACGCTGGGAAACTATTGGCTAATCCACGATCACTTTAGAAGAAAATATGGCAGTGAGAAGAATATTCCTGGCATTTAGTTCTTTGAGAAGTTGAAACAAATAAATAGTGAAAAAGTAAGGATAAAATCATTTATTGCTTAGAAGAATTACAAACTTATATTTCAGTAATGCAATAATTATTCAGTTGTAAACTTGAGACTGCTTTTTAACCCCAATTGCGTAACTCGAGTCAAATCCGTCTGGAAACAAAAATTTCTAATTATTGCCAGGAAACGGAAAGAAAGAGGTACAGAAGAATTTGGGTAGATAAGTGAAAAAATATAATAATATTGCCGCATTTGGCACAAAATACTTTTCATTACTCATACTCTGACAGGTCATTACATGTCTGATTAGACGTTTGAAAGTTATCCATTGCAGGCCTAGGGACAATCGCTTTCAACTGACAATTGCCAAATTTGCTCTCACTACGTTACGGGCGCCAAACCCCGTCTCGGGATTGAAATAAGTAGATAACTTTCACCTCTCGGATAACAATGTAAGCTATTATAAGTGATAACTTTAATTTTTAGACTTCCCTACTCAAAGGGTAAGACGGTACCCTATAACTAAAACTCCGGTGTTCGTCTGTCTGTCTAATTATTCTGTAACCAGGCTTTATCTCATGAACCTTGATTAGCCAGTTGAAATTTTCACAGTTGTTTCAAAGTTACCGATAAAACAACAATAGAAAAAAAAAGAATTACAATAAAAGACAGTAACCTGACCCTGGAACGTAAATGGCTATTGAAGGAACAGCGTGGATTTTAGTCAGTACGAGTCTGAGGCTCTGAGCCCCTTCGTACACTAGGCGATGTATAAGTTTCCAATACCTTACGATTTTGGTATTCATTGACGCGTGCTTGTGTTCGAACCTCTATGGGTTTGTATTGCGATAGCCGCTTGGATACCGAAGTCGTAAGGTATCGGAAACTTGAGTCGCCTTGTGTACGAAGGAGTCTCGTCCCGCTCTGATTGAAAGGACTCAAAAAAAAAAACGTTTCAAATAAGCAAAAGGAAATAAATCAAAGCTATCCATCTTTATTCACGTAGGCGGCAGGTATGTGACATAGAATCATCGACACATGAATAATGACAATCTTTTTTCGTCTAGGTTGTAAATGTAGGTAACATCAATTGAGGGCAACTTCCATGGATCGGTAGCAATGAGGTCTTAGATGTAAAAATAGATAAATTCTTTCATTTTATTTGAAGTTTGCTGAAGAAGAAAAGACTATTTTATTTGTTTTTTTTTGTATTCTACCTATTTGTATCTATCCCGAAAATACTAGCTATGTGGAAATCTACGATGTCATAAAGTAAAACGAAGTACGAAATGGGGTATACTAAACCTATACCTAATAGAACAACATAAAAAGTAGAAATAGCATAACGCTTTCATTAGTATCAGAACCAGCGTTCCCCATTTCACACATCTTCCGTTTTTACTGTTCTATGACTAGACCATCCCAAATAGGCGATTCTCACACTGCCCCGCATGATGCAGCGTAGCGCGTGGATGTTAACACAGTCTAACACACAGAAAATGCATCCACGCGCGTTCATGCGGATGCGGTGCGTGTTTTCCATACAAACGGAACACGCATCCACGCGCTACGCTGCATCATGCGGGGCAGTGTGAGAATCGCCATAAAATGTCAGTGCGGAGCAAAATTGGCAGTTTTTTTTTGCCAAGTGGTGTTCAATTTTTTTGAATGAAAAAAACGGGATTCTTTCATCTTTCACCCAACCACCTGCACCTTCCAGTATTTGAACGAGGCAAATGACAGAGCTGAGCAGGTGAATACGTACCTATTGGTCGGATTAAGTCGGATACCATTTGAATCTATCGACACGCAAAGAAAAATGAACAAACTACGAACAAACTTGGCGCCTGGTAAATCTACATGCGCAAGCAGTCATGTAAGCAGTAATCGGACAACGATCGTCTAGATTCTAGTCCTTTGTTGTTCTACGACCCTAGTACTCTATCTTGTTCTCTCTATTGCTATTTACATTGAAGTATTGTCTAAGAGCTAAAAAGTTGATTGCGAGACTCTAAGGGCGTGGACCCATGTCTACGGTTCGGCGCCGTGTGCCGTGCGCCGGCGCGGCGCCGTGCCGCGCTACTTCGTCGTGTACCACGTACCCGCTCAGCAAGTGTATCCAAAAATAAAAATTACAGATTTGGTTTGATATGGACTGCAAAAGACGTATCCTGCTCCTGTTGCTGTTAAGACGACGAGAAATGAAGAAAAAACAAAATTAAAGAAAATATTGGGTAACGCAATATCGGGTACGCCGTGGCGCGGCACGGGGCCGTGCCGTCCGCCGGCGGCGGTGACGTGCCGTTGCGCGGCGAGCGGCGCCGCACCGTGGACTTGTGTCCACGCCCTAACAGGTAACCGTGAACTTGGAACGCTTATGGAATACCGTGGATTTTAGTTAGTAAAAGTCTTACAGTCCCTCCAGTCCAGCCCTGAGAGGACTCATTTGATGATTTTTCCACGATAAAAAAAAATAACTGAAAAGTTCCTATGAAAAAAATGTCTTCCACTGTTCCGTCTTCGAATACCAAGTCAGTGAGCTTAAAAAGGTTTAGCCGTGTTACCTTCACTCATTTGGAACCTTAAAAACTAAATTTGATCAAAGCTGTGTTAAAATGCCTAATGGACCCCGCCTACACGCTCTGCAGTCCTGCCTGCGAGCATGTCTGCACTAACCAAAACCATATTATGTGAGACGGTGCACGGTGGCTCACGCAGTTCCGAAAAGTTCTGTCTTTTTGTACGGTCATAATTGCTCAGGTCCGGATTGCTCAAGGAGCTTGTAGTCGGGCCATTATGAACTGCCAGTGAGTTTCCATCCTTACCTACTCGTCTAGCTAGTGATTGACTTAGGCCCAGCACACACTGGCGGCATGGCACGGCAAAACATTCTTCGACAGCTCAACAATATTTGCGCACTCTGACGACAACTTTGCTCCCATATCCTTGGGCATGCATGATGACGCGTGCGGTGTGCGCAGTGTTCTCAAAGCGTCACAAGGGACATTCTGCAGGTTGCCCACATGGACGCAGTTTATCGCATGAATTTATATACATAAACTCAAGCCTTCTCATGGGGGTAGGCAGAAACTACAGAGCGCCACCTGCTAAGATCCATGCATACTCCTTTTGCCTCATCCACATTCATACATCTGGTCATACACACACGCCGATTGCGAGTACTACAATCTCGGCCTTTCTGAAGCACTTCACCTATTGTTTTGTTAGTCGCCTTTCATTCATTTTTACCTTCGTCCGTTATTTCGATTTTTTGTTAACCACCAAAATATTTCCGAATAAGCCATTCCGTCAGTGTGCACCGTGCCTAAGTCTCGAGTGTAGTTCAATTAAACGGTTGATCAAGCAATATTGTTGGTCTGCATACTAATGTTCAAGCATTGGAAAAACTTTCCACCTTACTGTCGAGACGACTTAGATACAAACTATGGTTTTTAGAATTACTCAGTGCATATATTACTCCTAATACGGTCATTCGTGTTAAAGTTGAATAAACTGTGTAGTAAATTCGAGAGTAGATACTATCAACAACTGAAGGGCTCATGGCTAACCCAGTAGGTAAATATAGTATCTATGAGATGCTCGAAACCTGAGCTACCCTTTTCGAAGTCGGTACGGGATGACCGTTCATTTCATAGACCCTCTAGGTGACTCGAAAACTCATTTACAGATCGTCACGAGAACTTGAGAAGCCCAAAAAGAATACCTACCAAGAGATATCGATAAACACTAGGTACGGTACGGTTTGTGAATGTCACAATATGGACAGTCACTTCATGCAAATTACCGGTATTCAGTGGCATCCAATACGGCTGAAATTTGACATACCTAATTGATGGGATGATAATAATGGAGACAGAATATGTTAGTTGGAGAGCTCAGCGTATTTTTGCGAAAGTGTTTGAGGAACGCTGAAACTTGCTATTTCTTCAATTATCCCTAAACACAGAAATACAGATCTGTCTGAGAGAAACTGGTTTTGAACGAAGCCAGACGTATTTAGAGATGCGATTTTTTTTGCGGCTTATTAATTTTACAACTCTTTAAATATTTATTTTTAATGCCTACTTATAAAGGTTTCGAAATGCCTCAAACCCTTTAATGGAACCAAAAAAATCGCATCCTTAAAAGTCTGGCTTTGTTCAAATAATCCAGTTTCACTCAACCAGGTATATCTGTGTTTAGGGATACTTAACTGAAGAAGTATTGAGCAAGTTTTAAGGGAGCCTAATTTAAAGCACTTTTCCAAAATTTCAAGTAGGTAGCTCGTTTTATGGTTTGTACTTTTGTAGATAATGTTGTACATACTCAAATTGCGCAGATTTCGGGGTTGTTGCCAGTGGGCGTCTTACTTAGGGAAGACTCCCAACTGTTATGCCCGAGATGGCAATGACGTGTCCTACGCGAGCTACTCGAGGACTCGCGGGAAGGTGCGGCTGTTGCCACTGGCACCAGGTGACAAGATCGGGACGAGACTTGCCAGCAAAATGGTGAAACTGTGACCGAGTACATCCCCAGCATAAGGCATTATAGGACAACGTGTGATTTTAGTCAGACTTGACACGCCAACACCTGGAGGAAGTTCATAAAGTTTATCACACGTTTCAGGGATATTTTTACCGAAACGATGATAAGTTACGAAATGAAATTGCGGACTGGTAAATCTCAACGCAATATTTCCAAACCACTGCAACTTCAGAAAGCCAAAATCAAGTGGTGGTCACCAGGAATCAGAGAGAAAATGAAACTCGGCGAAGACCCGAAGAATGAATTCGAATACGGACTAGGTAAGATATGATGACATTATGAGTATAATAGTGAGTCAAAATATCCAACAAGGAATGAAGAATATCGACAAACTGCTATTTATTTCAAGTACAAAAGATCCTTCTAATTTCTCAAAATAAAAACACAATACCACCGCCGCAAAGAAGGAAGACCGTATTTGTCATTTTTTTTCTAAACACTATCTTTCCAGGTACTTGGTAAGTTAAACAACATTATATTTTAGTTAGTAGAGATAGATCATTGTGTAGGAATAATTTCCATTTGAATAAATAAACGAGTCTTTACTCTGTAGATGTAGAGGTAGGTACCTACTTACGAGTATCAACATAATTATTTAATTTGTGAAACTAAACTACATACATTATGCTTTAAGGTTAATAAAATATGTTCGACCGATAAAGATAAAGCGTCTTTGAGAAAATTGATAGGTATTCTGCCATATTATTTTGTGAGAAAGGACCTATTCACGGTAAAGGCGGAGTTTTAAAAAAAATCACTGCAACCAGTGCATAAATAATGCAAAAACCTTAAAATGCGTGCATTACATTTTCAATTTTTTTTAGAACGTTCAATGTTCATCGGTTGACCATAGTCAATAAATTGACATGTTTATTGGGTTTGCTAGGATTACTTACTTTACATCTAATGAAATGAAACAAAACTACCTGATCAAAGATTAAATATAATTTTATACTCTTAAAAATATCGAAATAGTATACAAACTAAAAGTGATATTTAAAAATTAATAGATACAAAATTAACTTACATAATGTCTGATTTTAAAAATATACATTTTATATACCATGTGTTTATTCCACTTTTTGTAAATAAATTAATATAAAAAATCTAATTTGTTTCTCAATAGCACGATATCAACATTAATTTTTCAACCACTACAGTTAATGCAACTATCAAATACAATTTTCTAGATGTCTTTCAATAAATAACTTCAAATCTAGGTCTAATTTCATTACAAATACGTATGCATGAACATACAAGAAGCAATTTGAGAGTAGTATAATGTTGTGTCTTAAAAACTAACATTTTTCTTATAACCTCTAAACCTTTCGCGCCACTTTTTAAACTTCATAAATGGAACTTGATTCTCGGCGCGAAGACCGATTGTATTGGAACTACATTCTCGATTGAATGACAGACGTGAATGAAAAAGTCTGTTATCTTTGTCGCGATAACCGAAACAAAATAATGCAAGCGTGTTATTTTTGTCTACTCTGTAGCGCCCGGCGGATATTCTCGTAGCGACGATCGATGTAAACTACTTGTTTCTAGCGACATAGTGTAGTGAATGTTGTGTTGTGCGTTTAGTACGCGTGGTTTGCTACAAAAAGACCGGCTTCGGCGCCCACACCTGTTACTGATCCCGCCACGTATTTGCCCTGCGACGCCTGGCCGTTGCCCTGAAAAGAACAGAAAAATACGTTTTTAGTTATGTTCGATTTTCAATTATGGCAAATATATAAAATAATACATTTAAAAATTGTTTATTAAATTGTAAAATAGTGGCAGAACAGATTTTTATAATAAGGCCACAAATGCTGAAACTCTCAATTCTGTACCCAAAAACTGCCAAATTCGCCTTTTGCACAACCATTCGTTCATTCATTCTGCCAATAACCCAGTACTTAAAAAAAAAGACTGGAAAATATCAGTTCATTACCACTGGCGAAACATTCATCTAAAATTCATATCTACTGTCAAGTCAAGTCTACTGTGAGATTTCAAGTACATAATAGAATAGAGAGAGAGTGATATTTAGAGTAGGTATTCAACTTTTTTTTCTAATGAGAACTCTTTGATTTTGGGGGCCATAAAGATAGATAATAGATGGACTAGATAGAAGAAATAGATAAGGGCTGCTGAATCGCTTTTTCTCTTTCTAAAGAGTGACCAATTCCATGGATGGAGGTATTACTGTCTATTCTGTGTCTATGATTAGAGCACAAAATAATTTGTCGAATTTAGTAACATTAACCAACAACACTAGTCAGTTGTAAATTTAAATGTAGCCAAAATAAAATTAAACATTTTTTTTATTCTAACTGGCAACAATCTGCTTTGCCAAATATTCAAAAACCAAGGTCGAGTTGATAAGACCCGAATTTAACACATACATGTAAATAATAACAGTGATAATTTAGTTGATACATTTTAAGAATTCATCAACTATTTATATTTACTCTATGGCTATTCTGCATATTGAGGCTCCACTGGGTAGCAGATAAGAGCCATTAAAAAACTGGTATTTATATTCCAAATTCAAATGTAATTGATACCACCGCCTTCAGGTCATAACATGAATAGATTAGGATACCATATTCTGTAAGAGTATCTTAGCTGAATCTATAACTTTTGGTTAAAATTGAGGGAAAGGCAAGCATCCGGTATGACCCTGGGCTAAATTCATACTTATAGACTAGATTCTATAGATTATAGCTAAAAATCATACTCAAATTCTGAATGCTTGTCCAATTATGCATTGTCAATAAACGTATTTGGTTGGACTCGTCAACCAATCAAATGGATGCAGCTTTTTAGTCCAAAATTTAATTTTTTTATTTGAAATTTGGACGCGGTATCGGATTACAATATCTCGACACTAATGAACCAATTATTTTGTCTATGGGCAGTCCGCATTTTGTATGTTGCAAAACCCTACTAGATTTAGGGCTGGTTTTTCAATAGTCAGTTAGCCGTTACCTGAGGAATAAAAATAACGGTAT
This sequence comes from Agrotis clavis, assembly GCA_954870645.1. Taxonomy (NCBI): domain Eukaryota; kingdom Metazoa; phylum Arthropoda; class Insecta; order Lepidoptera; family Noctuidae; genus Agrotis; species Agrotis clavis. Next base: position 8,246,287 of record OX940939.1, on the reverse strand, counting down.
GACATATTTTCCATAGATAAGCTGTTAAACCGCCATTTTTATTCCTCAGTTAACGGTTATCCGACTATTGAAAAACCAGCCCTTAGAGGTATTTTTGGTTTAAAACTACAAGTTTATGTAGTCGGGATAAAAAAAGAACTGTTTGGAGTACCAGGATGTCAGAAATGGAGAGAAGATACTGTGGGTACATGATGTTATTACTGCTACATACAACTACAACTAAAAAGGTGAAATAAACACAAACGCAAACGATAATAATTATTTATTTCAACAATATCAAGCACACAAAGCGATTAGTGTTCGTACTACACACTATTCAGGCATTCTAGGAATTAGATACATGACATGCAAACTACAATACGTTTAAAAATAGAATAACAAATGGCCGGTTCACTATTTGTCCTTTCTTCTCGCTTGCACGTGTTAGAAAGAGCGAGAAAAAAAATAGACGACCGTTTGTTATTCTATTTTTATTAAAATGTTCGGTTTATGTATATAATTAGATGTTAGGACTCAGTTGTATTATTTGTATAAAAAATATGACGTAATGTATGGAAAGTGGTCCATGTTAATTTTTTAAATGCCAAGATATTTTTTTTTACGAATAATACAACTAAGAAAAAGTGTTCATAGATGGGTAATTTAGTTAAATTTCATTAAAATTTATATTTTTCTTGAAAAAACAACTCAGCTTACAAATGTAATAAAAAATATTGTAAATACTTTAAGAATAACAAAATAAATGCCATTGTATGGATCACAAATTCGAGAAATTATTTGTGATTTTTAACTTTAGTGTTGATTTTATTATAATTTTCAATAATAATAAAATAAAAACTTTTGTGGAATGTATAAGTCCAAATATAAAATGATAAAAAAATGACAATATTAGAAACTAATAAATAAAACGACATTCAAGCCAATTCATTTTGTCGCAAAAGTAGATGTTTAGTAGTAAAAGCAGGCCTGGGTCACTCCGCGGTGTAGGTATAAAACGGCACGCACACACGCGCACACCGTTCACGGGTCGCCACAGATGGCTTTCGCGCGCCGCCCGTATCGCACGCGCGCCGTGTCGTAATTATTTGTACAACCACAGTACAACTAAAAGTGAACTTATTTAATAAAAACGTGGGAAAATATGAAGACAAGCAAATACTGCATAGCTTTTGGTTGCCTAAACGACAACAGAGACAAGAGCCTCACGTTTCATACACTACCGCGTGACGTCGAAAGGTGAGAAAAAAAGTGATAATATCGAATGTTTATGAACAGTGTTATTCGAACATAATTATGTTTATGAATCTAGGGTTAATTACGAGTATCAATTACCTATCTACCTACTTGTGATACGCTTATTTATTATGTCTTTCAAGTAGGTACTTACATATGTTCCACTTAACAGAACACGATTATGTACCTACCTATAAGCCGCGCAGATAGAGAATAGATCTGAAAATGGCCTCCGCTCGCATGCGTTCTCGCTCACTCTCTATTGCTGTCTATACTCATACAGTGAAGTACGCGCTACAAAAAAATAGTCAGTCAGGATTACTCAGGATTCGCTTTCCACGCTACTTGACGCACTCCGAGTTATCGTTAAATTCGTTCCGTTATTTTGTTGTTTTCGTTGATATTCATTGTTGTTTTTGTTGAGTTTGATTGTTATTTGTTTGCGTTACGTTTGATTGTTATTTATTTTCGTTAAGTTTTTGTTACGAACGTTGACATTTTGTGATTGATTGACAATGGCTTCACGAAAACGTGAAACGTGACTTTATGTATGTATGTGAGGTGGTATTTTTGTAATATGATTCTGATATGTCACAATTAAAAAAGACAAATTTTAAAATCCAGTGATATTAATGTACCCTTGCTCCTTATTTATTTAATTAATATTTTTGTCATTATTTCTACTATTATTAATTAATAATATTAAAAAAGAATAATATATAACAAAAAAAGTCAGTAAAAATCGATGTTTGAGAACTTGTTTTGTCAACCGTACCATGAGTACCCGTCGCCATTTTCAGATCTATTCTCTATCTGCGCGGCTTATAAGTTACAAGTTCGGAAATGTATCGAGAGTGCGTAGTACTATTATATTATATTCTATGATCGAGATAGGTAGGTACCTACCTACTCGGGATGCGAGCCTGAGCCAGAAAAATAGACGAATATCAAACCTGACATCACTCTCACTCACCTTATCGCTCGGTAGAAAGTAGAAAGATGTTTGCATTGTTGTTTAAAACTCACGTTCAAACTCAGAAAATGGCCATACTACGCATTCAAGGTCAGCGATCGTAATTCGTTGCGCGACTTTTTTACCATTTACAAAGACCCGCAACACACTAGGTTTAAAGGCATTCTACTCGATCAAAATTCCAAACCGACCGCTAACAGAGGTGACCTTGGTCCAGTTGGTGCGAAAATCTACCGTGAGGACGTTGGTCGACCGACCAGATATAGGCGGAGTCAAACGACCTTTGGATGGCCTTGGTCGAGAGTGCACCCATCCCGACAGGCTGCGTACGTGGTCGGTGTTCGGACCCAATTAACCGTCTGGAACGCTTTCGGCCGACGGGAGAGCGTTGGTTGACGGGACCAAGGTCATCTTTGTCGGCGGACGGTTTGGGTGGTGCAGAAAGCCTCTAAGGGCAAAATGATAATAACTGGCCAATTTCACAGGTTACGGATAAAGTGTCAAACTTCCTGATAATTTATTTAGTACCTAGCTATGATACCGACCGGGCCACTAAATAACAAGCGGAACGGCAACGTCGCTTCTTTGCGTTTCAATACTGTCTCCTACCTACGTTAAATATTTTTATTTGAAAACAATTTTGAAAACTTAACTATGTACATAATTAAATAATTTTTGTTCAAAATAATCCAAGTCAACTTACTTTTACATTTTGAAGTAGTTATAGGTATACCTACTTATGTAATTTTATCATTATAGAACGAAATTAGTAAGATTATTCCTCACGTAAGGTGCCGTAGGTATGTGTATGTACCTACTATTAACATTCTGTGCTACCAATCGATAATGTATGATGTAATCGATGACGAAAGCAAAAATATGTAGGCTGATGATAAAAAACCAAAAATCCTTGAAGAACATAAGTATTTATGTTAATAACGTAATTTAACAAATGCATAAAAAACGTATACCTACCTAACTGTGCGTAAACTCGCGAGTCGCAACCCTATTGAGCTTGACCGACAGTAACCTTTTTATGTCGTTGGCGTCAGCTAAACTAAAATAAACTCTCGCGCGTAACCATTCAGTCCATTTTTGCTTGCGCACGGGAAGTTTAGGCTATTATAAAAGTAGGTGGGCGGTACAGCTGCAAGTAAAAATGTACTTTATTCGCTCGTACATAGATTTTAAATTTGTTTGATTTCTTTTTGGAAGTGTCATTTCTTGTGCGTAGTACTATTATATGTTCTGTGGTAAAAGTATAAATTGTTCAGACTTAGATTTTGAAATAGGCAGTAATCAAGATAAAATCACACAAAAGCAAAGAATTGTTGACTTGCTTTTATCTGACTAATTTATAATCTATTCGGATATAAAGCTGACCATACACCATATTTTTTGTAAATCAATTTTGAAACATAAATACACATTTTATAGGCCATGAAATCGAATGATCACTCGATACGATGACTTGACTTAGAAAATAGGTGTACAGTTAACTTATGCTATCCTAGTAAGCATGCGACTTGACGAAGTTAGACTTAGACGCAGCCAAAGATGGGATGGATCCAGCCACATAGTTGCCAACGCAGGCTAGACCATTAGCCTATGACGTCACGATTGGCAAGAGAACAGAATTCGTCCAGATTTAAATCATCGAGTCGTCACGTGATTGGTGTGTTAAAGATGCGCAGGAGTGCAGCGTCGTTGGTGCAATGTTGAATTGTGAGGGTAGGAGAAAAAAATAGTTGATTAGTTTACTACTTCTAAGTATTACGATGGGTTTTATATACGGCCAATGTGAAACAATAATTTTTCATGGTGATGAGCAATTATGACTTATGCGTATTATATTTTCAAAAACACTATTTGCATAAATAATAATGTTTGACATCAGCCGTATACAGAATAACTAAATTCTAAGCAAAATTAGTCACAATTAAAGACAGATACAGGACAACACAAATGTACATGCATAACTATAATGGAGTACGTAGTAATACTATTAGTTTACGTGCAAAGTTTTAATCTGAAGCCAGTCATATTTTGTTCAGTATCTCACTTTTCCGTTGAGCAATGTTTCTAAACTTACCTTCCTACTTGAACTGGAAGAAAACACTATGGTAGAAGTTAGAAAGTACTAATGTCAAACATCCTTCATTTCATTCGCTCCTGGTACAAACTAACCTCTAGCAAACTTCCTATTATTTCTGATTAGAATTCTTTGAAACAGCTAGTCATTGTTTATTGTTAAAATGACATCTTTCATCTCATAAACTCCTGATACAATAAATCTTCTTAGCACACTTGCTCACTCTGTAGTCAACACTTTTGTCTTCTAACTAATAATTTGATTTCTTTACTACTTCGAAGACAAAACACGTTAGAACATCCATCACTTCATAACCTCCTAGTACAATAAAGTCAAGTAAGCAGACTCTGCAGACTGGCGTTTTCGCCTTCTGTTATTTCAGTTCCATAAAGCACATCCTTTATTTCTTATGCTCCTAGTCCAAATAATACAGTTACCTCAGCACACTTGCTTCCTCTGCAGGTGATGCTTTGGTTTATTTATTAGGAATTTAATTCTTCGAAGACTTATTTCGAAAATTTTATTTATTAAGTACATCCTTCATCACATAACCTCCTAGTACAATCAAGTCACCTTAGCGCGCTTGATGAGCTCCTGCTGTCCAGCGAGCACGTTCTCGGGCTTGCCGGCCCACGCGCGGAGCACGGAGGCCTGGAGGGCACGTCCGTAGCTGAAGGTGAGGGCCCACGGCCTCTTCAGGTCCACAGTGTTGATGGCGTTCAAGTTCACTGAGGCCTCTTCCTCAGACTGGCCTCCAGACAGGAATGTGATGCCTGGGAAAATGTATGGAGATTTTGAAAATTGGATTTATCCAATTTCCAAAATCTCCAATTTTTTGTGGCTCATTTTATAGGTTACTTGCTTTAGCAAGTAACCTATAAAATGAGCCACAAAATAGTACATTACTGCCGCGGCCTACAATGGCTACTTTGCTGGTCGCACTGATGATGGCCGACAGCGCAGCGTAGCGCAGCTCCAGGCCGACACAGCGCGGTCAGCATGCAGCACTGGATGGACGAGCTGAGATAAAGGCCGAGGCCGTAGGCCGAGGCCTTTACAGCGAGGACAGCAAGGGCTGCAATGACGGCCAAGCTGGAAGGCCTAGAGCGTAGCTAGGCTATAGCTCGAGGCAATCATAGCGTGACCAGCGAAGTAGACATAGTGGGCCAAGGCTTGTATAGTGCTTTACTCAAAAATGCAAGTACCTAACCTACATAAAACCAGCAAGTGATTTAAATAAAATATATATTAATTAACTAGAAATTTAATTTTAATAACAATTATGAAAAATACAGTAACTAAAATTCAACACCGACTTTCCTGGTTTCATATTACTTACTAATAGTTTGCGATAATTTTAATGCGATGTTTGACTGCTATATTTTCTTCATTTATTACTTCATTTACAAAGCAAAAAAGTCACTAAGTAAATAAAAATAAAAAATTCGCTGAACCGCGCTTTTGTTCCTTCTTTGTAATTTTTTTTTAAAATATGGAATACAATCTTTTTGTGCCTACCTCTTTATATACAAACAGCTGTGTTTTAAATAAAATCTTTTTGCATTTGTTTTTTTAAAACGTTGAAACGTCAAAATAGCGGCCGGCAATGTTTTGCCGGCCTGGTAGAGCGGCCAGCAAAAACATTGCTGGCCGCTACTTGAAACAGACCGGCAAAGTCTACTTTGCTCAAACAAGGTTGTCAAAATAATGACCACATTACATGCATTTTTGAGTAAATTGTAATTATTTGCTTAAACAACAGAAAACATGGTTGTTTAGTTACGTACCGGGAACGGCAGCGGGTACAGTTCTGAGCAGAGCGGTGACTGTGGCACGGCCGATATCCATGGGAGTGTAGGTCTTCTTGCAGCTCTGGCCAGCGGTCACCTGGGGATCAATGGATAACATACAATTTAAGACAACGTTTTAGCACCAGAATCAGCTAACCTGAAAGGAATTTACAGATTGAAAATACCAGGCACAGGGGATCAGGAGTGAATAGGAGGTTCTAAAGTAAAACAAAAACGAATTACCATGTTGGGCTTGAGGAGGGTGCCCTCAAGGTAGACGTGATGGTCACTGAGCGCCTTGTAGACGGCAGCCAAGACAACCTCGGTCACCTTCTGGGCGCGGTCAAGGTCGTGCTCACCTAGAAAACAAATTTATTATCCTTAAAACAGATGTACTAGCAGCACATAACAGAAAAGAGATATTTTCTAGAGAGCCAATTTGGGTGAGTTCAAAATTCTGCTCATTAAGTCATTAAGTGATCTTAGAAAAGATCACACATTGGTCACGAACGAAGTACGAAACGAGTACTAGGAATAAGAATAGAATATTTCTTTATATAGGGCAGCATTATCAAAGAGAGTTAACTCACCATCAGGCAGAACCTCGGGCTCTACGATGGGCACGATGCGCTGGCTCTGGCAGATGGAGGCATAGCGAGCCAAGACGTTCGCGTTTTCCATGATCGCCTGGTAGGAAGGAGTGAAGCGGCCGATCTTGAGCACGCAACGCCACTTGGCGAAGTGGCAGCCGTCCTTCTTGTACTGCGCGCAACGCTGGGCAAGGTCATCCAGACCTGGGGAAGGACATCAAATTATATCGCTGACTTGGATAAGCTGCAAAGACAATAAAGCCTCTTGACTGCTCATACGGGCGACTCAGGCTCACGGCACATCAATGAAATTGCACTTATATTACATGAAAATATGACTGACCATTTTAGTTTTGACCAGTTAATGGATCTCTCCACACGCGATTATATTGATAACATTTTTAAATATTTCTGCTTAATATCAAATTAATTATGAGTTCTTGTTCAATTAAATGGTGTGGGAAATCGTCTAGAACATCCAACTATAAAAAGGATGGCATAACTTTTCATCGGTAAGTAAAATATATTTATAATTTGATAATATTATGAATAATTGCAGGGCTCAAGCTAAACTGGTTGTTAACGTTTAAGGCACACAAAATGTACACCGCGTTGATGTCTTTTTGAAAAGTCCCTTACTCTCACTAGGTATTTTCAATAAGTGTGTCCCTTTCTATCTGTAGGCATAAATAGAAAGAGACAGATACATTGCTGTAGTGTTGTGACAACTTCGAAACTGAGTCTTTAAAATATTGTCGATAAAAATAACGATGTTCCCTAACTGTAAAAAAGTAACGTTACTTAATGTTTACATTTTAGATTTCCAAATATTCCAGAAGTGAAAGAAAAGTGGATCAATGCTGTCAACAAGGAAAATTGGTTTCCAAAAAAATATAGCGTTGTTTGTTCAAGGCATTTCACGGAAGATTGCTTTGAAACCTTAAAGAACTGACGCCGTTTATTTAGTTCAGCAACACAGACTCTGTTTTTGTCTGTTTTGGTTTTATTTTTCATAATATGTATTTCAGTTAAATTTTGTGTTTTTAGAAAAAAAAATAAGAAGTAAGTACCTACATGTAAAATAAAAACTTTATAATTTACAGGCCAAATAAGACGGCTGATCTATGTATACATGGTTCTAATTTACCCGGGCCTTCCCATCTAAATATCTCACAAGTAAGTTGATCTAATCTAACGATGTGATTCGTGATCCTAGGCCGCATTGTTACAATATTTAAGAGGATTGTATAGCGGCTGCCTTTTCAAAAAATAGGTATTTAGAAAAACTCGTGCTGTCCCTCTCGCGCGTTGAAAAACCCCCGATCGTGCGATAGAGAGCGTTGCAGCTCACGACTGACTGTGAGTATTTTTTATATGAAATTTGTCTCTCGGGAGAAAACGTTTTTCACATACTAAATCACGTCCAATCTCTTAGATTCTGATGTCAATCGTTTCAGCATATTATATTCTAGGTTTGTAGGTTTTGCTTTTTTTCTAAAACTTCTTTGTTTTTAAAATACAGAGGTTTTACTTCAATGAAGATTTTGTCATAAAAATAGTAACTTTTAGGCGCCTGTTTCTTTCAAACTATTATAAATTTTGAAAAAAAGAAAACCTATAAACCTAGTTTTTTACAGTGTCAGAAGCATTCTAAAAAATTATTGAGATAGGATAACATTTAGGGGCAGAAAAACGTTTTCTCTTGTAGTATGGACGAGCGTTCGGTAGACGATAGTCTTAATGCCTGATGTATAATTACAGGATTTAGTATCAATAAATAGGACAAACTTACGATCAAATACCCTCCCAGAAATGCAAATTTGATGATCATAACTTCCTATGATAATGTCCTCGTTGTAAGTTAATTTTAAAATAATTGTCTCGTACAGGAGGATCATCCAACCTAGTCGCAAATTTTTTTCTTTTGATTTAATTTTAGCATTAATTTAAATAAAGTTAAAACAGAGTTACGTAAGTGTTTTATTTGCACCCAGTTAACGCCCAATTACTATAGTTAATAAAAAAAAGAATAAGCAGACATCATCGTTATGTTCGATTTTATCGATATTAGGTATTGTAGCAAAACGGACTTGTGCATCACTATGTTTGGAACATTCGTCCTGACATTGTTGCATCGGCCAATCACAACCGCTGTTTTTTCTTCGTCCCCCGACCCGCAGTGGTGAGTCGTGTGCCTAGGCGAAATCGGTCTATGAGCTCTCAAGTGGTTTAATTCTCTTTGATAAGCTGTAACGTCAAAGAAGTTTCCTACCTGGATTCGAATTCAGACAACTGTTGCAAAGACCTAGAAATTGGTCATAATAATTCTAATCAAAATCTCAAAACCGATTTCGATGAATTTAAATAACATAAATAGGTTACGCTTATGAGCATCTTTTTGCATACAACTTGAAGAGCGAAGTTGCGGTCAAAAACTAGTGTAGATAATAATTCTGTTTTTTTTCAATGATTATGCCTAATCTAAAGAGCTTTGGCGTGTCACCGAAAATTGCAATATATTTCCTCAGTGACACACCTCCAAATGTTATTGTATTTCATCATCTACTTTGGGGGTGTGTCACTCTAGGCTGACGTAATGATTAGAATCTGTTAAAAAATACGTTACTATCGATGGCAAAATGTACAACTGATGATGCCCACATGGCAAGAATCATGATAACTTTGAGGATAGTGACCAAAACAATTTAAAAACAGCAAGATAACTTATGATAGTTATCTTAAAAGTAACTCTTGTTGTCGCTACACGTTCATGTATGAGAACATAATAATATTTTTTATACTCAATCTGTAAGTACCCTGCTCATACTTTTAAATTAAATGCAATAAACTCAATATTGAGACTAGAGCGACTGTGTCAATTGTGAACGAATTCAACGCCACAGATCAACTGGCACACACTCAACATATACAGTAAATTCTTCACACCATTCCGGTGATTATGGAATCCTCAGTTGCCCACCAAAAAATGTTTTTTTAGGTTTATTTAGTTTTTGGATCAAGTTCAATGAAAAATAATTATCTACTTCGATTTTAAATTCATGTAGACGATCATTTCCTTATAACCGATATTAAATTAAACATCATCTTCTTCATAGTGACTACGCGTTACCAGGACAACATACGGCAGAACAACCTTCTAACTCATTATTTCAATATCAACCAGAACGAATACCTAATACTCCCATTACGAAATCACTTGTTTACGAACTTTTGTAGAAGATAAGGGGAGATAAAATGTCGAGCCCCCACGGCCTCATTGCGTGGAGTCGATACACATTTTTACAGCTAGAAATTCCTGTTGGATTTATTCCGTCCTCCATTTTAGCCTTTTTTATTTTCTCTTCTTAAGGTCCCTGGTCTCCTGGTAAGGTAAGGTCATTTACAAATCTGTGTCAGGACCTTCCCACTAACATTCGGAATACCATCACTCAGTGAAGAGAAATAAAGTACCAGGGAAAAATAAATGAGTAGGAGCAAACTAAACGCACTCTTACACTTTAATCCTGCTCAGAACAGTGCGGATATAGCTAGAATCTACGAAATGAATAAAGATGGCAAACTTCACTAAGTTTTAGTTTGATCGGAATCAAAATGTCGTTCCATTATGTTTTCTTTAAAGATAGGAGGTCCAAAAGGTCAGTGTTGACGATAAAAATATTATTCACGATAAAAGTGGGGCCATTTTGTTTTATTTTAAGAAAATATTTAGTATGGAAGTTCTCTTATGGTGTTTCAATTTCTGGCAATAATTTCTTAATATTGGATCATCTCGATCAGTTCTTATAGGAATACCAGGGAAGCATACGACTGGAAGAGTTATAAGTTTTTGTTTAAACATTGCAGTATGTTAGTATTAAGTACGTATTTAACCAACAAAGCATACAACGGAAAACTATCAAAGAGTTTATAAGTGTTGTCATCCGTTCAAATCCCTATTCTGAAGATAATAATGTAGTAACAATCGTAATAACGTTGATAATTATTATTATCTTTACCTAAAGTCTGAGCTAACCAATAAAATGAGACTTCTCCACCTGTATTTGTATTTAAACAGTAATAATATTATGTGCATTTAAAGTAAAATGTCGAAGTTTAACCATCTAAAGAACTGGTCATTGGTTTAAAAGAGGGGCGCTTGTGTAATTTCTTGGGAGCAAACGTAAAACTGGTTTTCACATCAAAATCCATTAAGCCAAGTTTCTGGTTTCTGGCAACCATTGGAACGCAACTGTTGTCTGAATTGCGCAATCCCAAAGAAACGAACTAAAAAACATTTCCAGAACACGATTACGATAAATATCGAGCGTAAATTGAAACAACTCGCTATCATTTAAGGCGCATCGCACTCACTTAGTGACAAAATATGTCGTAAAGTCAAGTCTCATTAACTTTTCATTCATTTATGCACAGCAATATCAATCGACAGTCGGCAAAGTTCACTTACGTACACACGGCTACACATCAAGCTATGCAAAACTAGTATAAGCTGACCGTTCAATGTGTGGAAAGATCATATAAAACGAGTCCAAGACAAACTGGTTCTGCATAGCTTAATGTGTAGCCGTGTGTACGTCGGACATACGGCGCCACGCCAAAACAAAAACTTGACGCACGTAAAAGGTGTCCTAAAACATAATACCTAGAGCATTATGCACTCCTGGTATCGTCTCATCTGCCTAGCCTTTTCCAATTCTATTCGGGTCGGCTTCCAGTTGAACCAGATGCAGCTGAATATCAGTATTTTAACCGACGAAAAAAAAAGGAGGAGGTTCTCAATTCGACATGTATATTTTTTTTTATTTACATGGAGCGACTGCCTATCGGACCTCCACAGCCCAGTAACTACCCAGTTCCTGGGCTGTGGAGGTCCGATAGGCCGTATTACCCAATACGATACCCCATGTTAAGACTGGTTGTCAGACTTTTACAGCTTCTTACTAATAGTAACGACTGTGAAAAATCTACAAATGACAGCCGGGAGCAACGGCTTTACGTGCTTTCCGAGGCACGCAGGAAACTCGCAACTGACAGATTGTCACCCATCCACAGACCGACCTCAGCAAGCACGGCTTAAACCGGCAGACCGGCCGAAATAACTCATAATTCACTCACCCTGAGTGGTGCACTCATCCTCAGATCCGAACAACGGCACGACACCCTTGTCGACCTTGATTCCGGGGATGATGCCACGTTTTTCCAGCAGAGACACCAGGGGTGTGCCATCATCAGCCTTCTGGTACAAGGTCTCGTGGAACAAGATCACGCCGGAGATGTTCTCGGAGAGGGCCTGAAAGAGAACATTCTGTTATGAAACTTGGAAATATTATTATAAGCTTAGGACATTTTTTAGGAAAATCATTGCCTCATACTAGGACTTTAGGATACGTGAAGAGATGTGCCTAAAATGCTGATAGTAAAATGGTCATGTGGACTTCGCAAACCGTCGAATAGTTCACATGTAACAATGGAAAGCGGTCACCGTAGCCTGCAAAAACAGAGGTGCGTTTTTCACAAAAATTTTGAGGGTGTGAGGAAAGCTGTAGTAAGGAGCGATACTGGCAGTAGAAGAGAAAAAAATCGCTCAAGAAGTCATTGTACTATCATTGTAAACCAACGTTAATTTACTATCGGAACAAACCAGAAATTGGTCCTCAATATCTACCCACCAGATTATCATGATAATGTCCCGCATAGTAAGTAGGCTTATCAATTTCCTAGTCCACTTTATTACATTTTTGATTTACAACCCAATTATACATCGACAATATGTATAAGTTTTTTTATCTACCTGATAATAAATAACAGGCAAGTTTGTGAGTACATCGGTTACGTTCCAGTCAGTCAACAGTTAAGTTATCGCCAGTTCTGCATTCCTAGTATTTAAAACTGATAGCAGATTTTTGTGTAAAAATAAAATTGCAGACGTCTGATATACTTATTTTATGAGCTTTGACAGAAATAGTCTAGCAAAAATAAAACAAAAAGACAAAAAGTTTGAATTTTGCAGAAATTCCTGGGATTTTGGGCGAGCTCGCGCTCTAGATTGACGAAAAGAAAACCCTTAGGTAAATAAAAAAAACATGGAATACCAAGTTGAAATGGGAAAATTCTCAGACGAGTTTAAATCAATAAACTTGTTTCTTATCTATTTATTATCATGAACAGCTTTCAAGTTTCAACGTCGACCGGTGATTCAAGATAGAAAGTAATTTGTCTGCATAATTATGATACCATATTTGGTGCAGACAAAACTATAAGCAAGCAATCACGCCAAGATTCAATATAAAGAATGCTTTTAAGCGCCATGTCGCTAAAATACTTTGCTATATGGCCAAATCATGTGATATTTTCATTTATATAATTATGAATGAACATTGCATACCATGTCAAAATGCCAAAGGGAACTATTTAAACGCACCGTTTTGCCAGATAATATGATTAGATTGAAAGTAAAATAGTTCTTATTACATAGGAGTAAGAGACATCAGACATCTCTATGACAGAGTACTGAGTAGGTACCTATACCTATTCCAAAATCATATTTTGTTATTTCAAAATTCAATCTATCTAGAGTTGTTTATCACTTTCATTTCACGTGTTTAGTTATTTTTACATTCAAGAAGCACCTAATTTAAGCAACACATTATTTGGGCTCAAAATAACTTCATACTTTTTCAAGGCCAACACGTAAACGTACAATGTACGTAACAATATAATACGGCCATTTCCAATAAAGTCCCCCTCTGACAAACTTTGGTCTACGTGATTTCTAACAGGTAGTCAGGATCATTGACTCACTTCATGTAATTGGGGCTTACAACAAATGCGACAAAAAATGTCATGACCCATTGGTTTTTCATTCCAATGAGTAAAATGAAAGAAAAAAAAGATTTTTTTTTTATTATTTCATATTTTTCTTATTACTCATCAATAAATACTCATCATACCAGCCATAGGACGTCTACTGCTGAACATAGGCCTCCCTCAAAGATTTCTAATAGGACCGGTTGGAGGCGGCTTGCATGCAGAGAGATCCTGTGGTCTTAAAATACTCAACAACGCTAATTTGTACATATTATTCAAAGCAGTCAGTATAGACTGCTTTAAGAAGCCAGTGTATGGCCGGCCTTAGAGTACTACAAAACACACGTGACAGAAGTCAGGTGTAATTTGTGTCATTGTCGCTGCAAAGCGTGATCTAAGTGCGTCATATTACACTTTCAAACACGTTGTTTCCTTATTTCAGCCAGTAAACATCTCGTGATTGGAGGGAACGCACTAAGGAAGTAGGTACCTATATCACTACTTACCTAATTATAGAATAAGTCAGGTTAGGGGTCTGTACAAACTTAAACGGGAGGTAGCTTGCTCAATTCTGTCAATGTTATTTTACATGGGGGGTCGGAGCCCAACTTCCCACTGAATGGTAGCCATTTTAGTCTCCACTCTTTTGTACCGAAACTGAACACATTGTATAATAGGAGAAGGGAGTACGTGTCTACTCAGTGAGACAGTGCTGGGGATGACCTGTTCTAATCCACCCCTACATGGCGCAATTCGTTCTGGCGGTTAGCGATTGCGAAATACGGATGGTAGCGTTCTGCGTCCGGGAGGAAAAAAAAGTCCCATAATAAATATGTGAAGCAAAAACTAATTATCATTTTAAACAAAAAATATATGGATCTAGTACAAAATTTGCCACATTTAAGGATTGTATAGAGGGAGTGCAGAAAACAAAACATTATTTTCAAACTTTTCTGACTTTTGGATGACAAATAGTTTTAGTTTGTTTGTAAAAGACATCTGCGGGTGGCATAAATATAGACAGTGTTCATATATGAATAGTTGCTGTTTTTAAGGCGTTAATTATGGAACCGAAGCATCCCACACAGATGCAATTATGTCTATTCATAAAGCAGTAGGTAATTGTCCATTGCAAAGGGAAAATAACATAATAAACTATTGCTAATTGCAATACCTGTAAGCGTGACTGTAACCATAGATATTCTCTATAAGACTACGAGCTCTTTGATATGACCTCGTAATCGATTTTCAACTTCATGCACTAGAACATAAAGTTAACCTTCTATTGGTGACGTGCCGTCAATTTGACACCTATTAACTAAAACCACTGGATATGTGTCGAACGACTGTTTCCCCTCACCCGCACTTCTCAGTAGCTGCATTTAGCTCAGTTTGGCGTTCGATTTCACACAAATTGGTACTTGCAAACGCACAGATGATGAGATATAGGATACCCGACGTCAATTTGACGTCACATCACCAATAGTGTCCGTAATTTATACTACTATCAAAATGTAGTTTATCATTAAAAATTAATCCAAATGACGAATATTACGAGTATTAACACTGAGATTTTAAAACAAAGTAGCAGTGATGAGTTAAAACAGAATCACTGAGTGGAATCTGATCGTAACACGAAGTGAGCAGAAAGTCCAGAACCTGACACGGACTCCGAGGATGATTTTTTAGTAATTTGAAAAGTGATAGGCTTTTGTTGCTCAATAAGTGCCGCAAAAAATAAAAAAATAAACATCACATCTATACAAGTAGTGCAAGAATCCTGCCTTTATTGCCTTAAAAAAGACCAGTCCTCACCAAAATTAATCTTTATTTTTTTCCACTGTAGTAGTATGTTAAAACATTTTTTTTCGTTACTTATTAAAGTATCAATAAGAACTGAACGTTGGATTTCATTTTGATTTATTTATTTAATTTTATCTTCATTGATTTCAATATCTACGAAAATGCAAGCTGAATATTAATACTAAGTTTGTGTGAATAATATACGTAAAATTTTCTATTGTAATAATATATAAAAAGTGTTTAATTTATGAAAGTAAGATATCTACTTGTAAATAAAGCCATTTGTTTCATCCCCATGCACTTAGTTGTCCTGAAATTCGGGTTTGCAGAAGTACGTCAAAATGACGGTACGTCACCAATACTGTTACTCAATCTGACGTCACCAGTAGAAGGTTAAATCTCGTTAGTTATCATGATCCTGATCTTTGCATCTAATCAAAGACCGTCGATTTTCGCGTTACGTTTAAAAACGATCATTTTAAGATGATTAAAGATGTCCAATCAGAAGCAGCCGTCCAAAACAAAGGAACTGGATTTGAAATGAGATAGAATACCTATTGATTTCGGGTGTAAGCCACACGAACTCTTCATTAAACGAGTCGATTTGATTCAAATTAATTAATTCAATTGACGACTATAATAGCGACCGGTTCTTCTGGGGGCACGACAGCCACGCCTCGAAATATCCGTAAATAAACTACGTAACAGAATATCATTAACATTTGGTAACTCGTTGTACTTGACGACTAACTACTTTTAATTATTTTTTAATATACGTTTCCTGAACTAGTCAAAGGTCAGATGGATATTTTTTCTAGAATTCCAGACAAAAATGAACAGTTTATTGTTTTTTAGGCATGAGGACGAGAAACTAGTTTTAATGTATTTTGCCCAACATGCCGTTTATTCATTTCAGACGATCCACGAGTATGACAATTTTAAATTTCAGACATTTTATTAGGAGGTAGATAATTTCACATTAACGTCGTTTATCCCAGAAAAGCCTTTACTAGCTAGCCCTCTAGACCTCCGTAGAGGGCACTTATAAAACATCAAAAAACGCACGGTTCGGGTTGGTCGTTTCCATGGAGAAGAACCGGCAAAACAATCCTTGGTTACTCTTTTTTTTTCAAGCGATAATTATCGGACAATCAGTATCTCTAATGGCTAAATAATCAGGTCCAGTAACTCCTAAAGCAAAGAAATAGTGGCAATATCTTACCGCGTCAGAGCTGAAGAGCAGCTGGCGGTATTTGCGGCGGTTCTCTTCTGTGTTCTCCACGCCGATGTCCTGGAGACGCTTGCCCATGGTTCCTGTGAAAAAAAAACCCATTAGAATTTATATAGGTACCTATCACTATCATCTGCGAAGCCTTTTCCAAACAAAGTTGGCGTCGGCATCCAGTCGAACCGGTTGCAGCTGAATATCAGTATTTTAGTAACTTGGTACGAAACCCCCTTGGTAAGACCGGTTATCAGACTTTCGAGCTTATTAGATTTTTCTTTCACTCAGTCTATTGCAGAATTATTTATTTATGAAATAAGGACCTAAAACTTAAACAAACGCAGAAGCGAGTAGTATATTATTGGGCATTCTACCCCACCTGCCGTTCCTACGGCTCACTCCGTTCGCCTTCGTCACTGGTGGGGTAGAATGCCCAATAATATTTTTGATATCGATGGTTGTGGAATAGAATAGAATGTGCAAAAATACTGGTTCGGCGCCTATTCCACCTTTCAGTTCTAAAATTCAATGCCCAATCGTTCCTATTCCAAATTCGCGTTTTAAAACTAGTCTTACCTGTCGTTCCTTCGTTCACCTCTGTCAATTTCAGCTGAAAATAGGAGGATACGTTTTGACGTTTCGTTTTAAGAAATACGAATTGGCGGTCCTGAAAAGAACCTTTTGTGATCACAACTCTGTTTCACTACAGTACTTTACTGTCATTCTTTCATAGTTTCACTACACATTTCACCAATACTGAATTTATTCCTTATTTAAATCTACATGAAACGTGGTAAGCTAAACTTCAGGACAGATTGTCTCATGTCTCTCCACAAAGTTTGAGATAGCGCTTTTACCCCAGAGGTTCAACGCACACTCAGTTTTTGCAGCCAGAATGGCACCAAGGACATCTGAACTTTAGGATACCGTAAACATTAAACTAAAATTTGGGACAGATTGTCTCATGTGTCTTCACAGAGCAAGAAATATCATGTACCTAAAGGCACACACATTCTATTTCTATGGTCCCAGATTGGAACACCAAGGACATCCAAATTTAATTAACTCATACAGTCGACACTAGCTTACATTTTAACAAATTCAGGAC
The DNA here is from genome assembly GCA_954870645.1 of Agrotis clavis. Lineage (NCBI taxonomy): Eukaryota > Metazoa > Arthropoda > Insecta > Lepidoptera > Noctuidae > Agrotis > Agrotis clavis. The sequence goes on along the minus strand of OX940939.1, from coordinate 8,228,648 downwards.
AGATTGTCTCATGTCTCTTCACAGAACAAGAAATAGCATCAACAGACACAAACATTCTTTTTCTATGACCCCAGATTGGGCACCAAGGACATCTGAACTCTAGGCTATCGTAAACATTAAACTAAAATTTGGGACAGATTGTCTCATGACTCTTCACAGAGCAAGAAATACCATGTACCAAAAGGCACACACATTCTATTTCTATGGCCCCAGATTGGAACACCAAGGACATCCAAATTTTAATTTAATTAACTCATACAGTCAACACTAGCTTACATGTTAACAAATTCAGGACAGATTGTCTCATGTCTCTTCACAGAACAAGAAATAGCATCAACAGACACGAACATTCTTTTTCTATGACCCCAGATTGGGCACCAAGAACATCTGAACTCTAGGCTATCGTAAACATTTAACTAAAATTTGGGACAGATTGTCTCATGTCTCTTCACAGAGCAAGAAATACCATGTACCAAAGGCACACACATTCTATTTCTATGGTCCCAGATTGGACACCAAGGACATCCAAATATTAATTTAATTAATTCACACAGCTAGCACTACCTTACACGTTAACAAACAACTTTACTACTGGCTGGTCGATCTGCTGTTACTCTGCGTTGCGCTTAAATAAGATGCTTTCGGACTTGTACAATTGCCATAGAAACGATTCGTGCACCGTCCCGCGGTCATCTATTGCGCTATACTCTTTGTAAACTGCCTGATGACGGCGTCGGATCGACGATCGTGTTAAGCTTTCACAGTATAAGGTGTAAGTGACTTTAGAAAGAAAAAGATTGCAATATTGCATTATGTAAATAAAATTTGCAGTGTTCGAACTTTGATACACAAGGTGAGAGAGTATCTAATTTCCATGTATTCAACAATTACACTGTAAGATGATTGCTGTGCATGTTGCAGTCTCTAAATAAAATTGGTTTTTATAAGAACATCTTCTAACGGGCAATAGTTTTGATAAGTTTGCGTATTATTTAATAAAATTTCATAATAAATTCTTAGTTCTATCAATATAAGAATTGTTTGAAAGATGGATCTTAATAATCAGTACCTACTGAACCTTTGCATGAAATGATTATAAAAACTTCGTTTTAGTCTTTAGATGATATTATTATACTAATGTCAAGTTTTACTGCAGCCTATCAGTGAACTTACTTTTTGACGTGAGTTCATTGACATGGATTATTCTGCACAAAAATGTTTTCAGGATATAAAATCTTCGTTTTAGTCGTTAGATGATATTATTATACTAATGTCAAGTTTTACTGCAGCATATCAGTGAACTTACTTTTTGACGTGAGTTCATTTACATGGATTATTCTGCACAAAAAATGTTTTCAGGATATAAAATCTTCGTTTTAGTCGTTAGATGACATTATTATACTAATGTCAAGTTTTACTGCAGCATATCAGTGAACTTACTTTTTGACGTGAGTTCATTTACATGGATTATTCTGCACAAAAATAAATGTTTTCAGGATATTTTTTCTTTCAGCTCGTCTTAACTTGCGTCTTTGAAAAAATGTTTTTTATTTTTTGAGTTAACATGTGTGATGTCATGCGGAGTTTCACATCAAGGTTAATTATACAAACAAACATACTTTATTATTATAATACATAATGTATTAATCATAAGTGTCATGTATCGTCTTCACCTTTGTCGGCGAGCGTAAAAATCTGGTTTTATATTTCATTTCTCACGATAAAATTGCAATTTGACAGAAACGATTTTCAATCACTACGATTTAATTAGACGTAAGTAACATAAATAGTCATACAACCTGTGAGGACATGTAGTTAAGGTTTAATTTGTAATGGGATAAATATTGCTGAAATGGTATTTTTTATGAATAAAATCAATCAATTTTGAACATAATATTACATTCGCTCCAGTATCTTCCAGTGATAAACACCGGTTATCATCGTTTTATAAGTAATTACTTGAACAGTGAACAACCTTCATCTTTATAAAATGTAAGTGAGTACTGCTAACTTTACTGAATTATCTAATATATTTATTTAATCGCTACCCAGCTACGGAACTGGTCTCTGCCTGCCGGCTGGTGTATCAGAAGTCTTAATTAACTCACAGTTATAACTTATAAGTTACAAAATTAATCTTTATTTGTTCTATTTCAGGTCTGACTCCGATTCAGAATTCCAGACACAGTCTGCAGCTGTAGCCGAGGTTGAGAAAGTGCAACCAAAGAAGAAGGTGTCGAAGCGCAAAGCTTCCGAGAGCACCACCACGCCATCAGAATCGAAATCAAGGTAATTTTGTGTTACTGCTTTTACTTTTAGGTGTTTTTGTGTATGTTGTTATGACGTACAGATATACATTGGTTAGTGGATTTAGAACTGTAACGCAGAGAGCGCTGAAATCAATTTCCAATAATTATATTCCTTGCAGGTATGTTTACAGTTAATTCATGAGGTATTGTTATTGAAATTATTATAACATAACGTCATGCTTTCTATCCGCATAGGGTTCGACAGAGGAGTATGCACCCTCAATTCATCAATTTAAAAAATAAATGTAATCTAATGTGTGGTGTAAATTATTATAAATAAAATGTTATATTGTTTACAGTAAAAGACGCAGTTCGGGCTCGGACCTCTTTGGCTTGGTGGACTACGTTCCGGCGTCAACCTCAATTGGTGACTTCGGTTCGACCCTCTCCAGCCGTGTCGCCTAGCATATTTTTCAGTTTTTTGAAGATGTTATAAACAATCCTTTGCCGCTTTTATATGGTTTAATGTATAAACCCTTGCCCAACTTTAAAGCCTCCATAGCTTTATTGTGTCGTTCTGTTTCTTGCAAATATTGTTTGTTTGCTTTGTAATCATTGACGGTCTTTGCAATGCCAGCTGCACCACCAGCTAAAGTTCCTAAAGCCGATAAACCAGCGAAAATTGGAATTAAAGGTAGAACTCCTCCAGTCTTTGGTATGGGTATTACTCGGGGTAATCGGATCCGATGACGATTGTTTGGAAATAATTTTTTTGCGGTCAAGTAAGCTGCTTTTATTAAAGTCTTATTATCGCTGCATTTGAGTTTCTTAATTTTCGATTTTATTTTAGAAACTAAGTTTTTAAACGTTTTAATGCCGGATCCAGACTTTATTTTCGCTTTCATAACTTTGTTCACTATCCAAGAGCTCAGTTTTTCACCTTTCCCTGCATCTTTTGATTTAAGTCGTTGTTTAGCCATGTTAAGTAGTTGTAAATCGGCTTTGTGGCGATTTGATAAGTCTGTATGATTTGTATACGCAATATCGTGTTGCATACAAGCTTCATCCAGCTTATTTATACCTCGATCACCTCGCGCTAAGCGTTTGCGAAGTTTGGTTCCTGGTCCGCAATAATTGTATCCGGGCAAATGAACTTCGAACGGAAGATTATTAATTATACTGTTCACTAGTCCACCCCCTTGCATTACTCAAATTATAATGATACGATTTCAAATAAAAAATGGTTATATATTATTATATCTTAGTCCATTACTGCAGCTTTTTCAATCCAACTGTTTTCTGCACTATTTAGACCTAACCATTTGACATACAATTTATTTCCTTTCTTCTTCAAAACCTTTTCTATCAAATAAACATCAGGATAATTAGATCTTTGCAGTTCTTGTTCATAAAAAGCTCCTAATATCTTTTGTTTTCGTTGATCTTCTATGTGATATGTCACTGGTAAGGTTTTATTTACCTTTTTTATAGTAAATAATTCCGTTGACCAATTAGGAGTGTAACCTTTCTCAAAATTATGTTTGTATTTACTTATACGAACACAATCACCAACTTTGAATTTAGGCTTCCACTGAACTAACTCATGTTTGTTTATTTTTTTTATATTTTCTTTGATTACTTGTTCATTACATTTATTCACATCAGCCGGTTTAAATTGAATAGTGCGATGTTTTGTGTTGTTATATCTTTTCAATGTATCTTCCAATGGTAGACCTAACCACTTGTAGTTTCCATTGAGACTAAAATATTTATATAATTTATTTTTTATAGTTCTAATTAGTCTCTCCACAATTGATGCTTTTTTAGTAGAAAATGACGAGTAATGGTTAATGTTGTGCTTTGTCATAAGCGTTTGAAAAGTGGTGTTATAAAATTCTGTCCCCATATCAGTTTGTAAGTTAACGGGATGATTACGACTACGTAGCAGTATATGTTCGAATGCACGAGTAACATCAAATTTATTTTTCGATTTTAACGGTTCAACCCAGGCATACTTTGAGAAGCAGTCAATCACCACTAAGATGAAATTGTAACCTTTGTTATATTTTTTCAGGTTTTGCATGTCCATCAAGTCTGCTTGCCATAAGTCATGGATTCCTTTCAGAATAACAGAACGTCGAAGGAAATTTCTTCGTGCCGCTTTGTGTATTTCATTTACAATTTGCTGTTTTACCATTACGGAGTTTTTTGAAGTAATTTATCAACCTCTGCTTTAGTATAAAACTTATCTTGCAAATGAGTTGAAACCTCAAGTATCCTCGCTTTTAAAGTAGCTTCAACTGTACCCTTTGCATCTTTAATGATTTGAGAACGCAATTTTCCAATCATATTATTACACTCTTTAAGCATATTAGCATTCAATCGATCTACATAATCCTTGGTCACAACCAGATTATTTAATTCTTTTAATGTGTTAGCATTCAATCGATCGACATAATCCTTGTTCACAGCATCGTCTGCTTCTACTGGAGATCTAATTCCTCTCAGTCCTGATGTTTTTAAATCAAAATCTCCGGTTTCAGATTTTAACAATGCTTTCTCATTAAACTCAAATAACTCTGATAAACGCATTCTTTTGTGAATGTAGTGTCCAAATTTGTCTACGTTCATGTTAAGGTGTATTGTATCGAAAGGCTGATAGTAAAATAAACACATTTATAAATATTTATTAATTTATAACTTTACTTTCACGCAATTCTTCAATGATAGATATAATTTCATTATCTAATCCTGTGTTGCCAGCATCTCTAGACGCAATTAGTAATTTCAACCTTTCCACTAATTCATTAGGATTATCCCAGTACACAAAATCTACGTTTTTTCTCCACTTTTTTAGTAACGGTAGACCTTTTCCCTGAACTGCATTCTTCAGTTTAAAAAGTGGTTTAATAACTTGCATATATTTTTGTCCTTTATTACTTTTTATTGGCTTATTTGGGTCATAGTCTCGACGATGTGCGTTTGTATCAAGTAGCATCGACTTATAATTTTGCATATCACTATCTGTAACCAAGCTTAAGTCTACATCTTTCTTAAGCAACAACTGTTTTAAACCAGGTGTATTTCGGTATTTACATCCAGCCACGGTGATGTATTGATCGTTGATCGTTATGCAAGCAGAACCTAACATCAGTTTCCCGCGGTCTGCTCTAACCCCAAATGGAATATCTACCAATGCTTCTGAAGATATTGACCAGGATGACGTATCATAATCTTGGTTTTTTTCAACTACTGATTCATAAGATGAGTCACTGTTGATATCGGATTCATATTTGTTTTCATCGTCATTATTATCATCACTTCCTACGCTACCAGTTCCTTCTTTCTGGCAAGTTTTGTTAATAAACGGAACATCTGCAAAATCATCACTAGCACGAATGAAAGGAGTTTGCTTATTAGCATTAGCAATTAGGTTGAGAGGTTCCGTTACAGGCTTGAAAACAGATTCCAGTGCTTGTTTATTGTTAATATCATCATCTCTCATTTTTCGTACTTTTATCTTTACAGCTTCTGCCGCATCAACAATTTGTCGTTTCAATGATTTTTCCATATTGATAAAATTACGTCGTAATTGATTTAGCGTCGAAAAGTGAATAATAATGTCAGACAGATTATAGCCTTATATATGTATTCGTGTTCTTAGTCAAAGACTACAAACGTGTCAAATTTACTTCTATAACATCCTTTGTTTTTAGAACAATCTTTATTAATTACAACGTAATTAAAAGGTACACTCCATATTTTTGAACACATTTCACGGAATTCAATCCATGTCATGTCAGTGTTGACGTGTTCTTCATAAACATGTCTCATATTTCTTTCATCTTGTTTAAAAAGTACGATTAGGTTTGCATTGTCTCTTATTAACTGCTTAGGGATTTTACTATACGACTGATTTAGATAAAAACAATCGATGAACTTGTGTCTCCCCATAGCAAAATAATCACGCATACTACTTTGATTTTCACAAGCAACATCATCAAATACAATTACAGAATTCGGTTTTGCGGTTTGAACACTCAGCACTTGCTCATTTTCATGATATTTCTGAAATGAAATGTCTGGTACACGTTGCAAGACTTTTTCTAAAAAAACATACTTGGGTTGTTGCAAGGTTTTCGAATAAACATAAACATTTTGGAATCTTAAACCATTCTCGTGTATAAGAAGACCAATTAATAAATTCGTTTTTCCACAATTTGACGGCCCGCAAATGATGCATCGTATAGATTTAGGTAGTAGTTCTCCATGGCGAAAATCAGTTTCCTGAGAATGAACAGAAAGTTTGTCTAGATGTAACGAGTGTGGTTGTTTTACAAATTTCATGACTAGTGCGTGAAACGGTTATATCAATAATGAGTTAATTAATGTATTACATCGACATTTATAACTCATACACATAACTCATTGTCGCTAACCCGAACAAATGTACGAGCAACCTCGCTATGGTTGTCCTTCAATATAAGATAAGTGAGTGTTTTCTAAATTAGATTTCACCGAATCTTGCATCTGTCGCATTGTGTTTCTTAAAACGAATCGTCAAAACGTACCCTCCTATTTTTAGCTGAAATTGACAGAGGTGAACGAAGGAACGACAGGTAAGCCTAGTTTTAAAACGCGAATTTGGAATAGGAACGATTGGGCATTGAACTGAAAGGTGGAATAGGCGCCGAACCAGTATTTTGCATATTCTATTCTATTCCACAACCATCGATATCAAAAATATTATTGGGCATTCTACCCCACCAGTGACGAAGGCGAACGGAGTGAGCCGTAGGAACGGCAGGTGGGGTAGAATGCCCAATAATATACTACTGAAGCGGTACCAAGTCTAGTGGGGTACTTACCAGTGGACTCATCAGCGGCCAGGATACCTTTGCCGGGAGCTACGATCGCTTGAGCGATCTTCCTCAGCTCCTCTTGCACCTCGGGAGTCGGGTACTGGTAGTAGGTGCTCATTGTAGCTGTGGAGAAGGTGATTATGTTCAATAGATACACTTTGATGTTTTGAAATATGGCTTTTTACAATATTGCTGATTTTAAGGGTACAATGGCTCCTTTCTTTTGGCGAAGTGGTTGATTAGAAATCAGCAGACATTAATTAAATAACATCTGGTACAGAAGGTCAGGTCAAATTTTCTTAAGATTCAGTTTTGATTGAGTCAATTTGACAGATAAAGGTTGGTTCGTGTCATGTTGCTGGTGTCTGCTCATCAATAACTTAGGTATTTACTTATGTCCTCTAAAAATAAAATATTTTAATCAAATTGATAAAAGAAGCTGACAGTAACCTATTTATTGATAAATAATAATATTCTTTTTATCTGATAAGATTGAAGTCAAGCCAAATTTTTTACGGCAACTGCAAGTAAATCAACAAGGCATTACTGTGAGAAGTGCCACCATTTTTTCAATTTTGTGATAATTATGCGTCTTGTCTAATAGTAAAGTCTATGTCCACAGCTGGTTGGAAAACTTCCAGAAATTACCACTCAATCTTACTACTTACTGTCTACCTAAGGCCAAAATCTATAAACATCATTGATCAGTTTCAACGGAGTGTTCAAGTATCACAAACTGTTCAAGAGATTTTCCTAACATCAGTTTAGTTTCCAATCATTACTTGCAGCTATTTAACCATTTACAAATTACAACTGCAAGGTTGACACGTCTGCATAAAGATATACAAATACATCCCTGAGAATTTCAAAGCCATACAAGCTAGAATAAAAAAGTGTGGCCCCTATACTTTCTATATACACTCGATAATAGGCAACAATGTAATAAAGCAAAATAAGATACAGCTTTTTTGGTCCAAACATACAACAACCAATTTTTATACAATCATAATTATGTAAAGAACAATCCTCAAAGCTTAAATATCTTTACATTCTCATGTTAACAGGCTGATAAGAATATTTTTTTATTTACAATATAGATTTATAGAGAGCAATCATATTTTATTTATATTGTAAGTATTTCATACTTTATGAGCATATTATGTTTCCACTGCTGGTAAAGCAATCTATCATACAAGACAAGTGCGGGTGGGTAGATGTCATTTCCCTATCTTAATTATTTTTATTCTTAGAAAAAATAAACAGAATACTCTTTATTTTGCACACCATACAAATTATTTCCGATTTACAATATTTTTTAAATATGGTGACACAATGAGCAGTTGTTTTGTTCTGGTTAGAACAAAACCGACCGAACGGGCTGGTTGGTCCTGTTGGAAATCTATAGGGGAGGCCTATGTTCAGCAATCAACATCCTACAGCTGAAATGACGATGATGATGAATGAGCAGTTGTATAGCTAAATTATTATTCTTAGACCTGACAAATATTCAAAGCTATCTTGTTAGCTAGCTTATTAATATCATTTAAATAGCTGGTCACACTAACGGCGTTTCCTGTTGATTTTTCTGATAAATAGTCTTTAAATGTTTGTAAAAACATCATTAACATAATTATCAACAGTGCTTGCGCAAGCTAGCAATATTAAAATGTTGGTATCATGTATCCAAACGCGTCTCACATATTGAAGGTAGTATTCATATTGGACCACAGTATTGAGCCAATCATACTCCGGCTTCCTTCCCAATCCTACCCCCATTCCGCAAAAGGTGCTACACAGCTACGCCAATGAGAACCGTTTTCCGCCGCAACGACGCGCCGCGACGACAGAGGTCGCCATGATGATTTCTGCCCCTGTTCTCTTCAATCCGCTAACCGCTTAACACCGTGCACCGCTTAAAACTAAATCGCTGTATTCCCCAATAGTGTGGCCCTAGTGTAAGCAATTAAAATATAGTCATGATCACTATTAGAAAATGCTTGGTTTATCTCAACCTTCCAATGACCATGCTATAATAAGATTTCATCTTATTTACACTATTATCACCGCTCTTGGCAACTCTATTGGTGATTAAGATTTGAAAATTTGATGCATTTTATATTTAGATAATCTCACAAAAAATATGTAGCTTTCCTATATTGAATTAGGATATTACATGACTACCTCTTTAGATTATATCACTCATCAGTTTATTTTGAGTTGTATTAACCAAGATGTTTCAGTTAAAAACTTTAGACGGTGTACATTATTGCTTTTCAATAAAGGATTCAGATATACCTACAAATATATGATTGAAGCAGCCAGGAAGACATATAATTTCCTACACTATGTGCCACTACTACTATAGCCACACTGAGCATCAATGTTTGATCTAAGTAATGGAAACACTTCTTGACATCTCTGTTTTCCTGGTCATAGATAGTGAGTGGAATAAAGGTAGCCTACCCTTGGTTCCAAATCCTGGCCACCATCCTGATTCCGGGGGTCCCTTTTTTCCCTTCTTTTTCCCTTTACCTTTGGCACCCATTGTGTTGTATATTTATAAAATTTTGTTTATAAAAATGTAAAACTTAAATTAATACATTGAACTTAAAAATATACTCGACATTATAAAATGATGTTCTATCAAAAACTCACCATGACACAACTGACTCGTTCTGTCCAAGTTATTCATTCATTTGTTTTTGAAAATCAAAATATGAAGCTCGTGTTTCTCGATTATTTTTATTGATGAAGTTTCTGTTTGCAAATGTGTTATTCTCTTGTCAAACGTCAATCAAAGTGACGTATAACTTTTTTTGACAAAATCAAAACAATAACGTTAGTGATGTGTAATAAAGTAATCAACAATATCGATCTTTATTCTGAAGAGTTACAGAAAACAAAAAACAAAAAAAAAAAAAACATCTTTGATTTGATTTTAATCAATATATTTTTCATCCCAGACCAGCTTTTGAGGAAATGTCTTATTTGGCAATCTACTAAAACACTTCAATCGGTATTTTTTATCACACAGAAAAGGTTTATTTCTTTAATGCTTTATTTCTGACATAATCAGTTATTAACCAATTTATTTGCCGTTGTATAATTCAATCTTCTTTAAGGTGACCTTGAAAGGTCATTGAAAATAATAATTATGAGTAGAAGCTGTACAGTACACACCGTATTAGCAAAATGTGTAGTGGCAGGAGGAAAAAAACATAAATAGCACCGTTTTCTTTAAAAATGATATTTCTGGAAATTATAGATATAAACTATACATAACGATAAAAAAAACTAATTTTAATACCTCACAGAAAGTTGACTATTGCTATGCCATAAACTTGAATCAAAGTTGCATTGGATAAATTGAATAAGATTCGTTTTTTTCCTTATTACCATAAATAATTTCTGAAAAATGAGCAATCAAATAAAAATAAATGACGCCACAGTGTGGTCAATATTGAACTTAAAGATGTTTTATTCTAAACTATTTGACAGTAATTATGCAACCTGAATAGGAATAGCATAATTATTAAATATTAATAATTCCACTACGTAATTGCATAGATTTTTTGTTATAACCTTAAACAAAATACTAACCGAGTCGTAAATGATTTAACTTTCTAATCATTCTTGAAAATAATTACTGAAATTTTTGATTTATCTAATAATTTGTTAATAATATAATAAACTTACATTTTTATTTATATTTTAGCCGGAGAAACACAGACACTCCCGAACTGCTACGTTGGTAGTACTGTCAAATAGCAAGTCGTCGAGAGGGCATACCGAAAAGGTCATTTGAAGGTCTAGTGATAGCGCGGAGCGCAAAACAGTTCCACCAACCGATTGAAGCGCTCTCTAGCGAAAACGGTCAGAACTTCAATGAATTTTTTTTAGCTACTTTTGCTATGCTGAGTAGAAACGGTTATCGTCATGGATGAAAGGCACGTAGTAACTCATTATCACGGTAGATAGCGCTTTTTACATTAACAAAGGAAAATAGTAGAAGAAATAGAATTTGTCAAACCTTTTGTGACAAAAATATCGACCTATTATTACACATCACTATTCAGTGTCCCGACTTTAAATAAAATAAAAAGTAAAATAAAATAATCGCATAATATGTCAGAGTGTATATAAAAAAACGAATAAAGAAAGAAATCAACAAATAAATCACCGAGAAAGTAGAGACTTCATTCGCTGAGCAAAATAAAAAAAAATTGGAGCAGTTTAATCCCATGCCTTTTTGTCCTCTAGATAGTGATTGACATGATAGTAGGCTTTCTGGCACAGTTTCCGTTTAATAAAAAATTTGAATTTATTTATACTGAGCGTTTGAATATGGGACGGAAGTTTATTAAAAACGTATGTAACACTGGCATCTAAAAGTAACCCCAACTTTTTTGAGCCGGGTAGCTGGACCTATGAATTGATATTGTAAGAGAGAGAGAATTGAGATGTTATAATTATAACTGTTTCTGGTGTTTATAAGGCATTTGGAAAGTTTCCAAATGCTTTTTGTTTACATCTAAAACGATATTTATTCGGTGTTACGATATTAATTATTGCATTCCCTAATCAATTTTTAGTGTACCTACTACAGAGTACAGAGCCATATTTCTTATTTTCATACAGAAAATTTGTAAAATTAATCCAAACTTGTTAATATTTGACAACTATTTGCGACGTTGCCAACTTTCAAAATAAGCGCTCTTAAATAAATATTACATAACTAATCGATGTCATGTCATAAGTTTATCGGATGCTCATGAGATGACAATATACAGCATGTTTCATTTCATCTTGCTTCATAAAAATTACGTGAAAATTACAATTGAACCACAGATTTACCGTACTTTATTATATTATACGTCACGTAAAATGTCAGTTATTAAAACTTTCTTTTAAGTCGGTTTCCTTTTTATAAAAAAGTTTTTTATTTAGGAATCCCTTTTTAGTTTAGATAATCAACGAAAATCTTCATATAATCGGCGCCGGCGTCTTTGAAAATCTACACACAAGATATCTATTATTGTTATATTCTTAAACCTTCCCCAGAATGTAACGACCACTTTTCTGAAAACCGCATCAAAATCCGTTCAGCTAAACTCGAGATAATCGCGGACAAGCAAACATACATACATACTCGTACAAACATATTAGATACTTATACATACAGGTCGAACTGAGAATCTACTTTTTTTTTGAAGTCGTTTATGAAACTGTTGAGATCTGCGCTCCAATAGCCAGTTCACGGTAAGGTCCATCTGCGCAGACGCATCTGCACAGGCAGACTTCTCCGATGGAGTATCGATAGAGATTTGATGGAGTGGCACAGAGACTCTGCTTCTAATGAATTCATTGACATCAATTTGATCCATTCAGTTAGGGCGAGATCACAGATAATTATCAAGGCGAGCAATAGATATAAGTCAAGAAATAGAACGCTAACAGATATCTACTGGTAAAAAACGGCTTTTCAAAAGGGTCTAATTAACGTAATGTTCAGAAAATTGACGTTAGCTATTCTTAACATTTTTGTGAAGTTTTTTTTCGTTAAGCCCACACTGTCCCACTGATGTCCAAATGCCTTCCCAAGTTTTTAAGATTTCTTGTCCAGAAATATGTTTTTTAGAGTTCAGATATAGACTATGGTGTTCTCTCTCTATAATAATATGTATAAAATACCTAAAATACTATACTGCTGGATTTAAATTAGAAAAAGGCGAGAATATGTATGTGTATTGTAAAACCCATGGGTTGATGTAATCGCTATTCGCTACCGCTTTACAATTAAGAACGTAGCCTAACAATTTACGGTGCCCATAAACAGACAATACGATTCAGTGTTCTCATAACATTTGACTTTAATGAAGTCTGGTACTAGTGCGTTATTGGTTGATGAACATTTATTCAAGGAGTTACAGTGAAAACAGCCAAACAAGCAATTAAGGTAGGGGTTACCTAATTAGATCCTCGTTTATTTTTTTGGATGATATGGAAATTATATAACGATGTGTAGGTTTATTATTGGCTGACCGGCCACTGTTCCAGGAAATTTTAAAAAGTTATCTAGGGTAAAACCAATGGTCGTCGGGTAAAACTAGGTACCTAATACGCCCTAGTTGACATAACGCCCCACGCCATGGAGCCCGCTGTTGGCGTATAACATGGCCGAGGTTGAATGCTATGTTGTACACCAATAGTGGTCACCCTCGCGTTTGGTTCCTTAGTAGTAGGGTGAAGTTGGGTTATTTTGTGAGACAGGCAACTCAGTGATAGAGTCTTAAAAGTCTCTCAAAACGTTACCTATGCATGCAGTAATGCGAAATGATGCAACTAATTCACCACTAAATTGAACAAGACGTAGTGACACATCATTACGCGATACTGCGTGCATAGGTAACATCTTGAAAGACTTTTAAGAGTCTAGCACAAATTTCCTTCCTCACCAAATAACCTTACTTCACCTTACCTAAGTTTGAATGCTAGATGATGGGGCGTTTTGTCAGCAAGGGCGTATTACCTAGTTTTACCCTAAAGACATAGAGGGCAGATTAGAAATCACGGAGCGAATTAATAAAAACTAAATGAAATTATCCACAAGAAAATTGACCAAAATATGTACCTACCTAATATTAATTAATCTGTGCAATAAAACAACGGCCCGTATCATGAGATAGCAGTGGTTTATCTAAATCATCACAGAAACAAATAAGTATTTAACGTTCAGTTGGAGTAAAGCGCTCTTACAAGACGAGGTATGTTATTAATTTATTATTTTATTTAAACCGCATGCAAAAACACGTAGGTACCCATTAATGATTAGATTTTGAATGGGGTAGGTAGGGTTTTGTAATTTCTAATATCTAGCGGGTTTAGACTCTCGCCTCGCGCCTTGCCTCGTACCTCGCCTCGCAGCTCGCGTGTGTTGCGAGAGGTAGCGAGTAATGCCTGTTTACACACTTTACACTCTCGCGATGAGTTCAGTTTGAGTTTAGACAGCAACCTCGTGCCCAAAAAACCGCCTCCGACGCGACGCGAGCGCGTAACACTCGAAAAACATAACCCTCTTTCTTACGGAGTCAGGTAAAAAACATGCAAAACAGATGTTTATTTTTATTATGACCTAAATTATATACAAAACAGCTGTTGTTGGTGTTGGTTGACATTTTGCTGTAAATCGAGGAAGTATCAATACAGGGGGGGGGGGGCTCCCGCAATAAACCAATCTTGTACTTACATTTAAACATAATACAAAAAGAATTTGAGAGAGTTATAAGCAACTTTCATGTTTTGGTAAAAAAAAACCTAACTTCGAGAAAAAAAAATGGATTATTGTGTATCTTTATTTTGTACCTGTCACTTACTCTCATCATATGCCAAATTCGAAATAATTTTTCGGAAGTCTTCATACAAAAAATTCTTGTTGATCGGACTACTTAATTATTTTCTGATGGCAATTACAATCAACAGCGCCAAATTTTATCATAGAGGTCATGATCGATCATGTTGTTTTGCCACGTTTTATTTATGGAAATGTTTTTAAGACCGTAGATAACAGATGGGAGTGGAAAGGTCTTTTATAAGTAATGATTTTTTCCACCCATGAGAGTTTATCGACTGAGTTGACCTTAGTTATAGTTTTTGTCTTAATTAATTAATTTAAGTCAATTATTGGAATCTGGAGCAGTAACCAACCTTATTTCTTGTGGGATTGAAACCATACCCCAATAAGATTTTGCTCGACATATTAAATCGATCACATCGTGAACCTACGAGTATGTACAGTCGTCATCGTTTTCAAGCACTTGGCTATATTACTATCAAAAGCCACCAAAGCCATATTTTTTTTTTGGATAAGAAGCTTCATCATTACCATCACTATCATATCAGCCGTAAGACGTCTACTGCTGAACATAGGCCTCCCATAAAGGCTTCCAATAGGACCGGTTGGTTGGAGCGGCTTGCATCCAAGGTGATCCTGTGGTTTCCATAATAAGCTAACAAAAATAAAAAAATAAGCTTGATAATTATGAATAATTTTTAGATGTAATCTTGAATTAGAAATTAACACTACGAGTAAAACGTACAAATCCCTTGATTTTTTGAGGTACCTGTGTTGATGTTGATGGTACCGTTCATGAATTACTTATTCATAGTCAGGCGTATATTTAGAATGAAACAGTTACATATTGATCAACTCAGGCTTTCGCTGTCCCCCTTAACTATGCAATATAAGACAGTGAACTAAAGAAAATATGTATAATTATTTTATTTGGCACACTAGCTTCTGCCACTTCTCTTTCTGCGGCTTCGTACGCGGATCCTGTTGCTTATGCCAGCAACAATGGGGTCGTCAAAATCGAAGATCTGAAACGTCTGATGTCGAATTCTTAGAGTCTGGGGACGGGAAAACAACGGGACGCGCATGACGATTCCAGACGTTCAAGATCTTTCATTTTTGTAAGTCAACAGGAAATGCCCATTAGACTAAACAACTCTTGCTAAGACGTCATTCTTATATGTATATGTGTAATAGTGTAGCTGGGCTCTTGCAGTTCCACATCAGGTGTTCTATATCTTCTATTTTCTCAGCAGAAAATGCTTAACACGCGGACAATGATATTCTAATATACAGATATGTTTTAAACTTACAAAACAATAGAAAAAACTGTTCCGCGCCGAGCGGCAGCACACATACACACTTTTTTATTCACACATTACATTTCACTACAAGTAAAAAGGATAGCTTGATAAAACGCAATAAGAAAAAAAGTGACAGCTAGATAAAAAAACAGCGCCACGCGTCATCAACCCCCCGCACGTCGGCATCATAGACTAGCAAATTAGTCCCACGTAGGACATTTTCTGGTCTTCACGTTTTGCGCGCTCATAACATATATGTTTACTAAAATATCATTGCACGCGGAACAATTTTTGCTATGGCGCTATTTTTGTATCTCTTAGGCCCACTTGCACGAACCCGAGTTATCTTTTAAACTCAGAGTTAGTTGCTAACACGAGGTTAAATTGACAATTTTGTATGACAAACTGTCAATTTAACCTTGTGTTAGCAACTAACTCTGAGTTAAAAGATAACTCGGGTTCGTACAAGCGGGCCTTATAGTTTAGCTAATCTATTGCAGTTCTGCATCAGATGTTCAAGTTTCCAAGATAAATTATAGCCTATAATATATCGCTGCTTAAATTCAAAACGGCCGCAATTCGAAATTTTGTGAAATCGATTTTATTGCAAAAATCGTATCGATTCAGCCTATATTATTATATTCCAAAAAGACACCCAGTATTTTCGCATTAGAAATGAGCAAATCGCACAACCGCCCTTTTTCAATTTTGTCACTTTGGTGGTTAACTTTAGATCAAAGCAGCCATATTCCGGGTTGCGACCCTGCAGTCAGCGGGAGCGCAAGTTTGTTACGTGAAAAAGGGCCACATTTCAAAATACGACCGTATTGTTTCAAAATTGTATGCAAGTTCATCATAATCTTGTAAGGAAAAGTGCCGTATTTTGTTATACGTCCATTTTGAGTTTGAATAAAACGTGTTTTAATATTATTATTTTAAGGAAAAGTGGAGTATTTTGGAATGCTTCTGTTTTGCATATAAAATTATGGTGATTAGACCAGTATTTATTTAAACAAATCTACAAATAATATTTAAATTTAAAACTTAACACAATAATTACAACTTAAACCAGGCCTGTCTCACTCCCAGTATAAAAATATATCTCAGCGCGATGGATCCACCTGAGTAGGCGATGGAGAAAGGACGAGCCGAGCAATATTCTGTCACAGTGAGTGACGCACGTACTCACCAGTCTTCTTAATATTAATACTAGTTAGTTTCTTTGTTGATACGAACACTATTAACTCTTTGTTTGTATTAATGAAATTATTTTTTTATTTAGTATTACGAGAGCAACTGGTTTGTTGAGATATTTTAACGATTTTGGTGGCAAGTGATTGCTCTAGGTCTATTCGTAAAAACCTTTGTAGCCTTTTGAATCATGTTATCGATCTGCGCATTTAGGAAACAATCAATAATTAGTTGTATTAGTGAAAATATAAACAACGAACTTTTGAATTATTACAAAATATGAAAATATAATTATTGTAAGTTATTAGACGTCTTCCGATCCGTGATGGTCACCCTTGTCTTAAGACACTGTGAGATACTCGACGAGAAGATATCACGTAGCTTCCCAAACACTGCCCATCAGAGTCGGATTCTTCGTACGACCTCTTTGTCGAAGTTGGACCTACCTAACTGAACAATCTGTCCAAGGTAAGTATATGGCCTACATTTTCAAGAGGCATTATGGACATTTGAGATGAATTTTGTCTTGTCCAAGGCCCACCTACTGGGAAACGTTCGTGACCAGTTTCGGAGAAACAATGGCCTCCTGTTTCACCCCTTTCTGCAATTGGATTGGTTTCGTGCTCTCTTCCTGAAGTAGGATGGACATGGTGCCGTTTCTAAATAAACACTCCAACTCTTCGATATACCGATAGTCGAAATGACATCGTTGGACTGCAATACTGCCCAGGTATCGATTAAATCAAAGGCTTTCCTATAGTCCACAAACATTTATAGACTCCGATTATAAGTCTTCTTTATAATTTGGCGGAGGTTGTGTATTTGGTGTATGAACTATGATACTAAAACCTTTTTGTAAACCGGCTTGTTCGGGGGCTGGAAGTCACCCAACCTGCGTTCGAGACGGTTCGTATTGACTCTCGAGAACAGCTTGTTGTATGCATGGGACAGAAGTGAGATTGTTCTTTAATTCTTCAACGATGTGTATCGCCCTTTTTAGGGTTCCGTAGCGAAACGGCAAAAACGGAAACCTTATAGATTCGTCATGTCCGTCTTTATGTCACAGCCACTTTTTTACGAAAGTACGAGTATAAGAGCTATCCTGTTGAAACTTGGTAGGTAGATTTATAATGTTAACCGCATTACGATTTTCATACAAAAATAAAAATAAAACTAATTTTGGGGGTTCCCCCCATAGTTACAATTGAAACTAAAAAAAAATTTTTCACCAAACCCGTACGGGTGTCTGTGGATAGGTCTTTAAAAATGATATTGAGGTTACTAACATCATTTTTGTCTAAACTGAACAGTTTGCGCGAGAGACACTTCCAAAGTGGAAATATGGCTGCTTTATTTATAAAATTCCTATACATTAAAAATATATTTTTTATAATCAAAAGGGAATTATGTGATTTTTTTATTGACTGGGTAGTCTTACAGAAAATATCAAATTACAAACAAATAGAGGATTGAAATATACATCCAATGATATATAACACATAGAAATACAACGTTGATTAATAAAAATATTAAACAAAAACCGAAATTAAAACTTTGACGGGCTCTCCTGTAAAAAAGTGACTTTTCGAATTGCGGCCGTTTTGAATTTAAGCAGCGATATGTTGCCCAGACTTAATAGCTACCTATACAACAAAAAAAAAAAACAATCAAATCCGTCCAGTAGTTCCGAAGATTAGCGTGTATGGAGTAACTTCTCCCGTTTTCCTAACATTTTCCTTCACTGCAGCTCTGCTCCTATTGATTGTAGCGTGATGAAAAGTGTACTATAACCAGCGCAGGAGTATGAAAAATAATTGTACCAAGTTTCGTCAAAATCTGTCGAGTAGTTTTTGTTTCTATAACGGTTATACCGACAGACAGACAGACAGAGTAATAATTTTATTAATTGCATTTTTGGCATCAGTATCGATCCCTAATCACCCCCTGATAGTTATTAACCGACTTCAAAAAGAAGGAGGTTATCAATTCGACGGTATGTTTTTTTTTTTTGTGTATGTTAACCGATTACTCCGTGAATTGTGGACCGATTTTCAAAATTATTTTTTTCTTCGAAAGGTAAACTTCTGGAGTGGTCACATAGTCACCAAGTCAGGATCTGATGATTGGATTTTGGAGAAATCGAGGGCAACCCTCAAATTTTATTGGCTCACACATAGTTTTTCGCAAATCTTATGAAGTAATTCAAGTATTTGCATATGGAAATCATCATCTCATGAAGCTGAGCTGATGATGGAAGGTACAACTCCTCTAGTAAGGAGTCGGCATCGACTGATTTAGTTAATTATGTTTGTGTTCGCATATCTCCGTAACTACAAGTCCGATTTAAGTAATTCTTTTTATGTTATTCTAGGTATCGTTCAACTTAAGGAATACTGCAAGTTTCATCAAAATCGGTTCAGTAGTTTTTGAGATAGGGAAGGAATGAAAGAGATGTTAACGATGTTATTACCGGTGCTACGCATTACAAAAATCTAGTGCACTTGTAAGAAAATTATGTATTTGACAAGAATTTTGGTTGAATATTTAAACTAAAAAGAGTTAAATAAAAACTTTTTCAAAAAAAAATGTAACCGCCTTCAAAAACAACCACAAAAAAAGGGTAAAATAACCTACAAAACTTTTCTTTCGGAAGTCGGTGGCATAAAAACAATGAAAATAAAAAAAAAACCACCGAATAAGTTTTTTTGGAAATATATTTCATATACAGAATTGACCTCTCTACAGATTTATTATAAGTATAGATATAGAATAGATAGAAGATATAGATAGATAGAAGATAGATAAGCTACAATTTGACTTGCAAAATTTATAAAAGAAAAAAAAAGCAATAAAGAAAACAATATTGTACGGTCAGCCAAGAAAGTGGTGTACCAGTTTTGATTTAGTTTCCCGGTCATCGAAAATTACAACAAGGTTCGTTATAAAAAGGTATTACTGAAAGAGACAACATTATCATGACGTAAACCTATGTATTTAGTATTCATACGTCATATGTCACATATAAGTACATGACATTTTAACCTTTAGTATAAATGAAAAGGACATTAGTTTCTACAAAGCAATTGAAATGTTTCCAAATGTTTATTACAAAAGTAATAAAAACTATTTAAATAGACAACCGAATTCCATTTGAAAAAGAAAACTGACAATTGACATTTTGTCAAATATATGCAAAAAATCGATATATTTTCCGTGTTATTTTTCAATCAACTGCATATAAAATCATCTCAATGCCTGCCAACTTGACCATTGCCGAAAGAGCACAAATAGTTGCCCAATTTAATGAGGGAAGCAGTATCAGTGCGATATCCCGGAATTTGAATATATCGAGGCGTTCTGTCCGCTTTTGGATTCGTCGTGAAGGAGAGGAGGGAAGTTTGTTGGATCACAGAAGAAGTGGTCGCCGGCCTGCACTCTCCAATAACGATAGAGAATTCATGAGACGGGAATATGAAATCAATGGTTTTAAGCCCACAAAACATTTTGCGGAGATGTTCGATGTGAGTGCCCAAACAATAAGGAATCGTCTACATTACATGGGGTTGCACCACAGGCATTACGCCAAGAAAATATATTTGACGGATGCTCACAGACTTGCTCGTCTGAACTTCGCCAGAGAGCACTTAGAGTTTGATTGGTAGTAGTTGTAGTTGGAAAGGATAAATCTATTTTTAGCTTGTTTTTTATTGATATTGTAATTACAAGTTTACAGAAATTGTAGGTTTGTGGATTCGCCTTGTGCCTTTACAATTTTATGTAACTTGTTGATTACAATTCTGAATTTGTAGATACAATTTTGTCATCAAAATCTACAGCCCCCCGCCGTTGATTTTACGACGTCATTGGTTCCATCAAGTTCAAACTAAGAACAGCTGTCACGTTACAAACAGTAATAGTCGTTATCAATAATCAGATAAAGACAGCAATAGAAGTTGTCAGATCGATCTGCAAGCGAAACTAATCTTTATCACCTATGAATCTGCAAGCGATATTCAACCTTAGGGTGGTACACCACTTTCTTGGCCGACTGTACCTATACCGCAACAAATACCAAAAAGCTATATATCTAAGAGAAAAGCGCACCGGATTATATTGATGTTTACCAGTTCACCTACAAAAAAACACGAACGAAAAAAGAAACCAAAATTGTACCTACTAAGAAAATTGTACCTATTAAAAAAATTGCCACTTTGGTGATATTTCCAAGGCAGAAGCGTACTGCATTATGATGTTCAACTTTTTATCTCCGTAGGATGACCACATACTTCTCATACCCTGACCCTGCGCTCCAGAAGGTGCTGAAGACCACAGCCGAGGCTATTGTGGCTCCAGGGAAGGGTATCCTGGCTGTTGATGAGACCAATGGTAAGAAATACCGTTTCAGTATACTCTAGAAAGTTAAAATAAAACTAGTACAAAAATAGATATGGTGCTACAGTTCCAGTCACAAGACATAAAAACTGTAAAAGTACCGCAGGTGCTCATTCTTTGGAATGAGCGGGCCATAGATCTCTATGGAGAAGAATGAGCAAGAAACTCCATGGACACTTTTCAATCGCCAAAATTATTACAGAACTTTTTTTTATATCATTCATCATCAGATGGTACATTATGTGTGAACGATGTGGCAAGTTAATAGTGTCCATAGTAAATATAAAAAAGACAATTCAAAAATAAAGTTAAGTATTAATAATAATTAAAATAGACCGTGGCAGCTAAGAGATGACCAGTCCCAACTGACAGCGCCCGTTCACGAACATTACACATATTATATCAGCACCATTCAGCTCAACCATTTTGAAGGGAACTAAATGATCCGACACACACGCCACCATCAGCGAGACTTTTGAGTGAGCATGACATACTCTTAACCACCAGAGTCATTCAAGTCAATGAAAGACGTAGGTTTCTAGTCAAAGATAGCTCTGAAGTACATGGTACTCTCACAATGCTATAATTATAATATAAGAACTAGATAGATACACTCTACATACAGTCATATAAATAAAATTGGAGTGTCTATTTGTAATATTGAAATAACCGTTTTTAAGTACATGCATACGAATATACATACAGACGGTACATACACCAAAATACCATTTTTTACAATTTTTATCTGTCTGTCTGTTTGTAATGGCTAATCTTTGAAATGGCTGGGCCGATTTTGACGGGACTTTTACTGTCAGGTAGCTAATGTAATAAGGAGTAATTAAGGCTAGCTTTTATTTTAGAACGAACGAAGTCGCGGGCACAGCTAGTAATAGTGATGGTGCTCAGAACTAATTAGTACTACGTGATATAGGTAGTAGGTGTATTAATAAAGCTGTTGCATCTCCAATAAATAAATAGTTGTACTTATTATTTTTCAGAGCAGTGGTGGCCTAGTGGTATCAGCCCCGACTTACGAGTTGTAGGTCGTGGGATCGAATCCAGCCAGGCGCATTACTTTGTGTTATTTATTTCATCACCACTGCTCTCAAAACGGTGAAGGAAAACATCGTGAGGAAACCGATATGTCCTTGAACCAAAAATTCGAAGACATGTGACATCCACCAATCCGCACTGGGCCCGCGTGGTGGATTATAGCCCACTTCCTCTCGCAGAGAGGAGGCCTGAGTCTCAGCAGTGGGAACATTAATAGGCTGATGATGATGATGATGATTATTTTCCAGAGGGCATCGGGAAACTTTTGGCCGCTGTTGGACAACAGAACACTGAGAATAACAGGAGGAGGTACCGCCAGCTGCTTTTTACTACCGAGGTGAGTGGATCATGGAGTGGACATAGTCAAGTAGTAGACGAACAGTCGGTAACGCCTGTAGAGACAGCGCCACTGCCTCGAATCTTGCGGGCAGCGGGGCGGCGGCGCGGCGGCGGCGCAGGAGCGGCAGGATGTTATGCGTATAATCAAATGGACCGATCCTCGAAAACAGCGGAGCGACAGCGGGGCGGGAGCGGGCAGCTAGCGGTGTACTAGTCAAGCGGTCACCCACAGAGTACTTTTATTAATAGGGCATAGAGATCTAACTTCACGGGTTTTTCGAGCAATGGACAACAGCGACATCTAGTGTTCACCGACGAATACTTTTCTGTATATAGTTATATAAATATAGGTATATACAAAGCTTGCTCATTCCTTTTAGTGTTTTGATTGACTATTAATAACTATATGCCTACATTAGTAAAAAATAAAACAAATTTGTTAAGTAATTATATGTATTTCATCAACTATGAGGCCTTTTACAGTGTTTTTACAGTAATTTCTAGCCATTACTTGATATTTATCGGTGTCACTGATAGTATCTTGCTTTCCAGTAAGAATTTTATTAGCATGGAAATAACACACGGATACACTACTTTAGAATAGCACCAAAAGCAGAAAATGCAGGAAAATAACGAACCGCACCAAACGAGAATCAAATTTTTTCAGCAAAGTGCAATGTGACACTGACATTTTATTGACGTATTGAAAAGACATCGCACCTTCGGTGCAACAAAGTCACTAATAGCCAAAACTGCAAAATCGACCTAAGTATGCCAAATTGTTTCTAAATCATGCCTTTACTTGGGGCAACAAAGACATCCGCGAAAGTATCTCGAAACTACACTAGATGGCAGAAGTGCCTTTGTGGTTATTGGCGGTTTTTCCATGCGTTTTGGGCCGACACCGTTTCATTGTAAGTAGTGCCCCCTCGCCCGCGACCTTATATTGAGGTCTTTTTTCGCTCAAAATCTTGGAGCAACAAAGGCATAAAACATAACAGTCATACAAAAAAAAATACAAAATAGTTTATTGTCTCAATAAGATAATTTTACATGAGTCGTGTTTGGAGCCCACCTTTAGGCAAACAATTCCTGTATTAGAGGACTCCGCTCTTTCATACAATTATTATTGTTACATTATAAACTACATACATGGAATGCGGTGTAATGTGCGTGATGTGATGAGATGGGTGATATGTGGGGTGTGTGGTGAGGTATGTATGGGGTGTGAGGTGTGAGTTGGAGTGTTTAGTGTGTATTGTGATGTGGATTAAGTCATAAAACTAAATAACTTCTGGTGCAACAAAGACACAGTTCAGGACATTTTTTTTTTGTTATGTCTTTTATTAGGATTTCTTTGGCAATTAAATACAAGATTTTTACGTATAACTATAGCCAACTAAAAAACAATTAATTAAATGTAAAGATTTCAAACTTTCTTTAGATAGTTATCCAGAACCGAGGAAAAACATGCAAAAAAAAATTAAAAGTCTTCTCCTGTAAAATTTCAAAATGAGCTGTTACATCTTTGTTGCACCAAAGGTGCGAATGTGTGAAAATTAAAGTTACCAGTAGGTAGCCCAAATAATTATAGAATTCTATTAATAATTTGGGAAAACATCGAAATAGAAAAACATATTATATAAATATTGAAAAACGACACAATTAAAAAGATAATTAAACATTAAACTAGGAACGTAATAAAATACATGATAAATAATAGTATTTTTGGTATAGCGACATCTCTATAGAATAGATCGAAACTCTCGTATTATAATACTACTAAATTAAAAAATACATCTCTAAGAAGATGTATAAGTTACATTTGGTACTCCACAATTTTTTAGTATAATGATCTAAGTCGTGCCAGGCTTTTAGTTAGAAGATTGATGACCCTGCGGTCACCGCCCGCGCGCCTGTATGCGCTGTAGTGTTTGCCCACAATAAATCGAGTGTTAGGAATAAATTTGAATAAAAAGATGTTGCCGCCATTGTTCAGACATTTTGTTCGTGAATTAAAACAAATATCTCGACGACACGAACACAACACTACGCGGCTATAGTGACGCGCGGTCTGCCCGTTAGTTTCGAGAACGGGTCTCCGACAGCCGCGCCGCTCACTCGCCGCCGCCGCCGCCGCGCCGCTGCCCGCAAGATTCGAGGCAGAGGCCTTACTTGCGGAAAATTCGACGTATTGCAATTTACAACCTTTTATGTGCTGTAATCAAACCTGCAAGTTTAAAATCTCCTTCCCGGTTTCCGATTGGGCTGAATATCATTTTATTTTCAGATGTTATAAAGTTTGTAAATGCTCGCACGGGTTAGGAGAATTTTCTAGGTGCAGAAGATTAAAAAAAAAATGACAGATGCGAAATTTCGTCTTATGGGCCTACCACGCGCTCAAGCATCACCACTAGGGTATCGAACCGGGAAATCCCGGTCCCGAAAATCCCGGGATTTCCCGGTTCTTGAAGTATAATTTAAGTCCCGGGAAGTGAAACTGAGAACCGGGAAATTCGGGATTTTCGGGACTCAGAAAAACAGTATAAATAATTTGTTTAAACTTGTCAATTCTTTTATAGAACAAAAGAATCAAATTGGATGTAAGGTATTTATTTACTTCGTCGCTATATACGGGATAACATGTTCAGATACAGGTGTGGTTGACAGAGAAGGTTATATCTCGAAAGCCTTTGAAGCCTTTGATAGGGTCTCGAGAGAAAAAGCTTTCTTGCTTTTGGTATCCCAGTTGATTTTTGTAGCTGGATATCAGACTTTCTTAGTAAACGATCAATCAGAGTAGTCGTTGATGACTGATCCTTTGAGCTTCTGGTTAT
Source organism: Agrotis clavis (assembly GCA_954870645.1). Taxonomy (NCBI): domain Eukaryota; kingdom Metazoa; phylum Arthropoda; class Insecta; order Lepidoptera; family Noctuidae; genus Agrotis; species Agrotis clavis. Next base: position 8,203,073 of record OX940939.1, on the reverse strand, counting down.
TGACTCTGGAGTTCAACAGTTACCTGTTTTCTTTGCAACTCTTATTTTGCTGCACATTTCTTACAAAACTACATCTTTTATAGAGTAATTTGGACCAACTCCTATTTTTCCTGTTTCTGTAACTGATGACCTTGAGCTTCTGGGCATGGAGCTGACATCCAGTGTCAACTTTGACGTGGGCATCCTAAATAGAGTGAAGCGATACCTTACACCTGGATAGCCTATGTGCAAGCCCATTTCTGCATAAGGTGATTGCGTCGTAGTAGCCCGCGAAATTCGAATTTTCTTATGTTTTTTCTTATGCTACTGCTCCACCTGCGTCTTAACGCGTAGATTAGTACGTTAATTTAGGCGTTACGTAAATGTGGCTAACGTTTTAATGTGTTAAATTACAAACGGCATTACTAATGGCAGTAAACGTTAAGCGATAGCTCGGGTGTCGGTTTTTTGGACACATCAAAGAGTTTTAGCGCGTAGTTCAGCGCGCTAAGCGATGTTGGCTACATTAACGCCGTCTCATTCTGCGGGACGCGCGCGCACAGCAAGGGCGAATGTACTTTGTTTTAGGCGGGAACTGCATTTACGAGAACGACAATGGAGTGGTCGAATGAGAAAGCTTTAGAGTTTTTAGAACTTTTTCAATCAGAGCCGTGCCTTTGGAATCCAAAGCTGCAATCACATAATAAGAATCGCTCGGCAGTTAGTGATGCGTGGCTATCCGATGCGTGGTTATCCAGTCTAAAATGCATAAAATAATTTATGACGCTCATTGTTGCAACTAGTGTAACTGCTTCAAGCTCCATTGTGTGTCTTACTTTAACCTCCATTTTGACGCGTGACTTCTCGAAGAATTAACTCTTAACGGCATAGTAACCTAAATGTAGCCAACGCGCATTTTTAACGCCTTAATTAACAAGTAGTTGGCCATTATCATTAACGTTAACGCTAACCCAGATGGAGCAGTAGCATTACGGAGTATTGCAGCAACCTTACTCAACTTAATCATTGGGATCATCATCATCATCATCTCAGCCATAGGACGTCCACTGCTGAACATAGGCCTCCCCTTTTGATCTCCACAGATACCGGTTGGAAGCGACCTGCATCCAGCGTCTTCCGGCGACCTTTATAAGATCGTCTGTCCACCTTGCTGGTGGACGTCCTACGCTGCGCTTGCTAGTCCGTGGTCTCCACTCTAGTACTTTTCGACCCCATCGGCCATCTGCTCTGCGAGCAATATGGCCTGCCCATTGCCACTTCAGCTTGCTAATCCGGTGGGCTATATCGGTGACTTTAGTTCGTCTACGGATCTCCTCATTTCGGATTCGATCACGTAGAGAAACACCGAGCATAGCCCTCTCCATAGCTCGTTGAGCGACTTTGAGCTTTGAGATGAGGCCGATAGTGAAAGACCACGTTTCGGTGCCGTAACTCATCACTGGTAACACACATTGGTTGAAGACTTTCGTCTTGAGGCACTGAGGTATGTCGGACGAAAAGACATTGCGTAGTTTCCCGAACGCTGCCCAACCGAGTTGGATTCGGCGGTTGACCTCTTTCTCGAAGTTGGACCTACCTAACTGGACTACTTGTCCTAAGTAGATATATGAGTCAACAACTTCGAGTACCGAGTTTCCAACAGAGACTGGGGTGGGCACAACATTGGCATTTGACATAATTTTCGTCTTGTCCATGTTCATTTTCAAGCCCACCCGTTGTGAAACTCGGTCGAGGCCAACGAGCATCATGCTGAGTTCCTCCATCGACTTTGCCATGACTACGATGTCGTCGGCAAACCGAAGGTGAGTGATGTATTCGCCGTTGATGTTGATGCCAAGTCCTTGCCATTCCAGGAGCTTGAAGGCGTCTTCCATTGCGGCAGTAAACAGTTTCGGGGAGATAACGTCCCCCTGTCTTACGCCTCTTCTCAATGGAATCGCCTTCGTGCTCTGCTCCTGTACTCGGACCGACATGGTGGCGTTATTATACAAGCACTTCAACACCTCGATGTACCGATAGTCAATACGGCATCGCTGGAGTGACTCAAGTACCGCCCATGTTTCCACCGAATCGAAGGCTTTCTCATAGTCCACAAACGCTAAGCACAATGGCAAGTTATACTCTTCGGTCTTCTGTATAACTTGCCGCAGCGTATGGATGTGGTCTATGGTACTATAGCCTCTTCGGAAACCGGCTTGTTCGGGAGGCTGGAAGTCATCAAGTCTGTGCTCGAGACGGTTCGTGATAACCCTTGAAAACAGCTTATAAACATGACTTAGAAGCGTGATGGGTCTGTAGTTCTTCAATAGGCTGTTATCACCTTTTTTGAAGAACAGCACCACCTCACCTCTACTCCATGTTTCAGGCGTTTTGCCCTCGAAGAGGACGGAATTAAAGAGTTTCTGGAGGACCTTAAGTACCGGTGTTCCACCCGCTCTCAGAAGCTCTGAAGTGATTCCGTCCTCGCCCGGCGCCTTGTTGTTCTTAAGCTGCTTCAGGGCCATCCTAATCTCGTACAGACTGATGTCCGGGATATCTTCGGTATAATGTCGGGACAGCTTGGCTCTTGGATCTCCTACCAAGTTGTCAACGGGCTTTGCGACCGAAGTGTATAACTGTCCATAGAACCTCTCGATCTCGCCTAAAACCTCTGCTTTGGTCGACGCTATGCTGCCATCCTCCCGTTTCAGCTTTGTCATCTGGCTTTGCCCAATAGACTTGTCCTTTGCGAACACTTTAGAGCCTTGGTTTCGCTGTATGGTCTCTTTAACACGATTCGTATTAAAGAGACGCAGATCGTGTCGCAAGGACTTAGATATACGTCTATTGAGCTGCCTATATGACTTCGCGTCATCGGAAGACTGCAACTGTAGCAAACGTCGTTCAGCCATGAGGTTTAAGGTTTGCTCGGTCAATTTCTGAGGTCTATCTTTACGACAGGGTCTAAAAAACTTAGACCCTACCGTGCGGACAGTTTCCACTAGCCCGTCGTTGATCTCGTCCACTGACACTAAGTTCTCAAGGCAAGCAAAGCGATTAGAGAGCTCGAGTTGAAAGCTTTCGGGGTTTTGAATATGGGGCCGAGTAGGTCGGAGCGTAGACTTCATCAGGCTGGACCTTTCAAGTTTAACATTGATATTCAGCGAGCCTCTTACGATTCGGTGATCGCTACCGGTTTTTACCCTGTTGATCACAGAGACATCGCTGAATATCCGTTTCTTGTCGGTCATGAAGAAGTCTATCTCGTTTCTCGTGAAACCATCGGGACTCAGCCAGGTCCATTTCCTGTGAGGCGGCTTCTGGAAGAAAGAGTTCATCATAAAGAGTTCCTCTTTCTCCAGAAAGTCGGCCAGCCTCTGTCCCCTAGGGTTCCGTTGCCCATACCCAAATTGCCCCACTCTCAACTCATCACCGCTTTTCTTACCCAACTTTGCGTTAAAGTCCCCCATAACAACAGTGAAGTGGGTTTTGGAGCTATGTATGGCCCTACTTACGTCCTCATACATAGTCTCCACTTCATCATCGGAGTGTGACGAGGTCGGTGCGTATACCTGAATGACCTTCAGCGAATATCTTTTGGATATTCTGAGTATTAGGTATACCACCCTGCTCGACACACTGTCGATGGTTATTATGTTGTTTACGAGGGACTTGTGAACGAGAAACCCGACACCACCTTGGGACTGTTGGTCGCCCTCCCGGTAGTAGAGCAAGTTACCAGACTTCAGGGTTACGGTGTCCTCCCCCTCTCTACGGACTTCGCATAACCCCATAATGTCCCAGTGTAACTTGCTCAGCTCCTCTTCCAGCTCGCAGATCTTTTCGTCAGTCCTCAATGTGCGTATGTTGTGTGTTACCAGGGCCAGTCGTCGTGGGGGTGGGTAGCCGGATCTCTTCCGGAGATTCTTAGCACCCCCTGCTCCGCCGTTACCTTGACCGCTACCCGCGCCAGGGATAGCGGAGCTGCCGGGGACTGGGGGCCTGGTTTCTGTGGTTTTCATTGTAGGGGGTTATTTGCCTTAATCGCCACGCTTGGCAGGCGGGTTGGCGATCGCAGTGAGGATGTGCAGTACACGGAGGACGCTGCTGCCCGACCTCCGGTTTGTCCCTTAGTCGCCTCTTACGACACCCACGGGAGGATTTGGGGAAGCGCAATTCTAAGCCGGCGCCCCACGGCAATCATTGGGATGGCTCAGATAAATACAACTTACTGCACTAGACCTAGGGGAACGCAGAGCTTCTTAGACTAATTGGCAACGTGAAACTGGTGGATGGTTACTCTACATCTTAGCTCATCTCATCGACGCAAGCTTACCCTCTTTTCGTTTTTTTTTATTGGGTTTGCTCGTGGCTAAGATGAGACCTAAAATAGGTCGAAGTCATGAATTCTACAACCTCTTTTCACCGGCCTACTTGCATTACATCTAATGTCCAGTATTGGACATCTAGATGAACTGCAAGTTTCCATCCATTTAAATTATTATAGTTAGTACAGTTACAGTGAATAGATTTGCCACCTCTGAATAGAAAAGAAACCCATGTCCATGAGGCCGACGAAAAAGTTGGTTGTATGATTTTAATCAGAATAAATACTATGCCCTAAAGTAATGTTATTATTTTCAGTGTTTTCTAATGCGATGGAAAAAAATATATTTTTGTCCCGAAAGTCCCGAAAATCCCGGGATTTCCCGGTTCCTTGGACGCCTGTCCCGAAAATCCCGGGACTTCCAACAAGGACCGGTTCTCGATTGCCTAATCACCACAGTTTTGCCTGCGCAAGCCTGTTCTTGCCGGTGTGTGTGGTTGGGCCTTCAGTATTGCCGCCCTTGTATTGATTTTCACGCGAGAAGCTTGCGCAGGCAGAACTGTGGTAAAGTTTGTGCGTGTGGTAGGCCCATCAAAGTCCCTTAAACACAGTAAATAAAAAAATAAAAAAAAATCACCTGTCACGAACAAAAGGCAACTTTGTTAGGGTTTCCTATTAAAAGTTCCCTCACGTGCCTAAGGGACAACATAATACTACTTTTGTTTTTGTCGTACAAATGTTACTCGTGGGATTCTTGTACTTTTTGCTGATGAATGTCTCTTGTCCCGAGCGGAGGTAAAAAAATGCTGCTTCCGAAACTTTTAATTCTTTTTGCGAATTTTTGGTATTCCCTTGTGTTGTTATCGTGGCTCAAGATTGCACCCATGCCCTTGAAAATGTTCTTTTATTTTTGGTTTATAAAGATCATGAAATGAGTTCGTCCGAAGGCTTGAATTCTTGTTACGCTCATGTCGAGTGCGTAAGTTGGTCACGTGTACGAATATACAATGTTCTATATCAACAGTACCATGCGGCGACATTAACGTCAGCGGCGCGTACAATACGTATACATTGCTTTTTTCACTAAAATCCGTAACCGGCAGTACGCGACTGACATTACGCGACCGACAATCCGCGACCGACAGAATGCGACCGACATTATACGCGGCCGTCGCCAGCGTATCAAGAATTCAAGCCTTAGACTTTCCGTTATCATTACAGAACCTCTCAGAGCATATATCAGCAACCATCCTCTTCGACGAGACTGTCTACCAGAAGACCGATGATGGAACACCCTTCATTGAGCTCCTGAAGAAGAAGAACATAATTCCTGGCATCAAGCTGGATCTGGATGCAGTTCCCCTGTTCCTCTCGCAGGATGAGGTCACTACCCAAGGTATTTACTTAAACCTCATGACTAGTTCCTCGAATCTCAGATAGAAAAGGGGTTATGAAGAAGATTGATGAAAAACAAAGGAAAGTTGGAAAGAGACAGAGCTGTATAAGTCGTCTAGCGCCATCTCATTCCTTGAGTGTGGGTTGTGTGAGTTTCTTAAGTATGCCCTTGCCTGGCCAATGATTGCATGTAGCGGAGATGAGAACGTTGCAAAACATAATAAATACATATGTGGAGGGATAAAGTTAGGAATTAATAAAGGAAATTTCAAAAAGGCGCCTGTTAATGTTATGGTATGCTTGGTATGGACATTGTGATGAAAAGTGAAATGCATGAGACCAAAAGAGTAATGAGTATAAAGATTGGTAGGTGTACAGAGAGAGAGGATAGTCGAATAAAAGCTGGATGATTTGTGCGACAAATGATAGGCAAACCTACAGAGCACCACCTCATTTCGCTTCGTTCACATTCATTCATCTAGTCATACAAGTACACCGGGCGGCGCGACGCGCTGGTAGTGAGTATTATGCACCTATTTCTGTAGAACTTCATGAATAAGGTCAGATTAGGTCTAGACTCACATCTACCTTATAAATTCCTTTTTTTAGTCGCCTTTCACTCAGCATCAACATGAGCGAACCATCGCATGGATACTTTTTTAATTTTGTTGTGTGTTCGTAACTTGTGACGAATAAATTTTATTTTCTTTCTTTTTCCTTTCAATTATGTAACTATATCGCGACGTTCTCGTGTAGCCATCTCTCCTTAATCTAACAGTGGTTTTTAATTTCCCAGGTCTTGATAACTTAGCTGCCCGTTGCGCTGAATACAAGAAGCAAGGCTGCAGGTTTGCAAAATGGCGGTGTCCCCTGAAAATTGGGGAGAATATCCCATCAGTTCAGGCTATCAACGACACGGCTCAGGTCCTGGCGAGGTATGCTTCCATCTGCCAGAGCCAGGGTTTGGTGCCCATTGTGGAACCTGACGTGCTTTTGGATGGTAAGTAGTTATAGCATAATGTCGTCATAGTGTCTATAAATCCAGTAATTTTTTTTTTGTTTCTTAGACATGCCGATTTCCTCGCAATGTTTTCCTTCCTTCACCGTTTTGAGAGCGTAGTGAAATTATTTACACAAAGTAACGTGCCTGGTTGGTTCAGAAATCACGACTTTACTCATAACGTCACGCTGTTATCACTTTGCTACCAATTAGCTCCTCCAAAATAAATCTAATAATTGAACGTAATACTATTTTCTTGTTACCAGGCGATCATGACATTACAAGAAATCAGAAAGTGACCGAAACAGCTCTCGCGTTTGTATACAAGGCGTTGAATGATCACCACGTCTACTTGGAGGGGACGCTGCTGAAACCGAACATGGTAAGTATAAACCATGGACGAGACGGAAAAATGTAGCTCATAGATGTTCCCATCAGGAACTTTGGATTAGTAGTTCCTTTAGCTTAGAGTCTGGATATTATATCCTTACGTGTACGTAGAAAATTATCCCATGGGGTCGAATTATACCTATTTATTTGTTTTGTAAATTGGTTATAAAACAACACTAACTTTTACACATCACAACCAAACTTTTTAAGCTAGGTGAGGCCGGTTTTTTTACTCTGAAGAAAAGCCGCAACAAACTCCGAGGTCAAAGGTCAAAGTCTCTTTTAAAGTCCAGACATTGTTTTGCTCAGGTTATACAAGACATGCGGGTGTCTGAGATGGTTTTTTGAGGAAAGAACCACACAGATTTGAGTGGACCTGTCCATTTGTCGGTTATCGTGTAGCTCGACGATAAAAGGTATCCCATGTGTTAATCCACATTACGACCTGCACCAAAAATTCAGAACCGTAATGCAGTTCTGACGTGATATCCAACCAAGTATTAGGATTCTTCCTCTAAGTTTTGTGATAGACGTTGTCCTAATTCACAGTTCCCGGGGGCTTAGCGTACGTATGCAAAGAGAAATAGGTCGATTTTAACGTTCCGATTAAAAGCATATTGAAGGCGTACAGGCTTAGCACCCCTTTGCTCTATTTACACTCCTTTTGAAGGGAATTAAAACCATCATCTCTGTATTCTTAGCAATCGTGATCTCGCATAATAAGTGTTCCCAGGTCTGTCTGCTTCTTTATGGATTTTTGAACGAATTAAAAAATGGAGAAGGTTCTCAATTCGAATGTATTTTTTTTTGTGTTTTATTATCTTACGTTACGACCGGCTGGTTCGATTTTGATGATTCCTTTTTCTGTTCGATGAATTTGTCATTTGGTCCCATACAAAATTCTTTTAGTTTGCTTCGTAATACTATCAGTACTTTTTACTTTTGAGCATTTCTTACTTGTACTTGGACGATGTTATTTTAGGTTACTACGGATTACGTATTTTTTTATATTATATCTTTTATGTAAGTAGTAGTAGTACGCAAGTAGGATTCCAAGTAGGATAGGATAGTAGATATGAAAAAATTTCATTTTAGTGGCAAGATCGCCATTCTCACCACAGAGTAAAATATAATAGGTATTTTAAAACAGCAGTATTAAAAATAATGGTTTACAGTAACGTACATTCTATTTCATGTTTCAGGTGACACCAGGACATGAATGTTCTAAGAAAAATACTCCGCAGGAGATCGCAACCGCAACTGTAACCGCTTTACTCAGGACTGTACCAGCTGCCGTTCCCGGTAAGATATAACCTCTTCAATTTCATGAGGTCCTGGTATTTCGAATTCGAGAATCGCCCGCTCGTGACATCAGAAACAACACTGTACTTACTTGTGACGTCACAAGTAAGTACAGTGTTGTTTTTAAAGTCGTTCTTCGTCTATTCGTCAAAAATGAAAAAATACGTATCAAATATTTTTCGATAGTCTGATTGACGACTGATTAGATAAATACCCTATTTCATCCAGTGGTTAACACCTCGCCTCTCATGACTGACAGAAGTTGATATTGGTATGGAAAAAGTAGTGAAAAAACCTGGACTTTGAGAGAGTTTTTCCCAGCGTCCTCTCCACGTGAATCCCTCGAATGCCTTTGTTTTTATTTACGTGGTAAGGTCATCAAATGAGTCCTCCCACCCAAAGCAGGACGGGACCGACTGTCAGACTTGTACTGACTTAAATCCACGGTGTCCTTCTATAGCCCTTTACGTTCCAGGGTCACGGTTAACTGATGAGACAATCCCGCGACCCCGGCAGGTTACAGCTTTTGTGACTCTAATCTAAACTAATGCAGCTTTCTACAAGTGAAAGATTTTTTGAAATCAGTCGTGTAGTTTTTAGTTTAGGTACTCATTACAAACATACTTATATTCTTCCTCTTTAAAACATTAGATAGCAGTCCTTTTCATCAAATGAGTCCTCCTACCGAGGGTGGGGCGAGAGGGACTGTCAGACTTGTACTCACTAAAATCCACGGTGATCCTTCAATAGGCTTTTGACGAATAGCGCTTTTAGAATTAGCAATACGTCACAAGCAAGTACAGTTGAACTTGCTTCTTATGTCACTAGCCCACTCTTGAATTTTGATTAAGAGCGCATATTCTAAAAGTTGGCAGCGTCGCAAATGGTTGTCAAATATAACAAGTTTTAATTAATTTAGCATTGTTACTGTATGAAAATAAGAAATATGGCTCTGTAATGCACTAAAAAATTTATAAGGGAATGCAATAATTAATGTCGTAACGTAACACCGAATAAATATAGTTTCAGATGTAAAAAAAGCATTTGAGAACTTTCCAAATGCCTTATAAACACCTGAAACGGTTAAAACATCGTGTTTTAAATGCATTCCTATATCATTTTTTTAGTGCACCACAGTGCCATATTTCTTGTTTTCATACAGAAAAGTTGCCAAATTAATTAAAACTTGTAAATATTTGACAGCTTTTTGCGACATTGCCAACTTTTAGAATATGCGACCTTAAGCAAAAGAAAAACTACGTGTGTTTATTTTTGAATTGATGTTTTCAACATGCATTCTGTATACTTCTCCCAGGAATCGCTTTCCTCTCGGGCGGTCTGACCGAGGAAGATGCTACAGTATACCTGAATGCTATCAACCAGGTTACCCTGAAAAAACCCTGGACTTTGACCTTCAGCTACGGAAGGGCATTACAGGCGTCTGTCTGGAAGACTTGGGCTGGTAAAGATGCTAACACCAAGGCGGCTCAACTTGAACTGTTAAAACGGACAAAGGTAACTTTCATGAATTCTCTAGAATGGATTGAGTTGTGAGCATCTATAACTAAAGGTTTTTTCATGTGTTTTTTCCAATTTGCTTATCACTGACAATTTGTTACTTGATCAAAATATGATTCGCGACAATAACGAGTATAATCTATACTATACAACATGTAACGTAATTAACGCACACCCTCAGACACCCCAATTAGAATATTATTATATGTTCTAATCACAATACATATATTGAATTTTTAATTTAACATGTAAATGCATTGTTAACTAAATTAGTTATTGAATGACGGAATTTGTATTAAAACAAATAAAATTGCACTTTTAAGTTGTTTGTTTGAACGCGCTAGTCTCAGGAACTACTGGTTCGAATTCAAAAATTATTTTTGTGTTGAATAGACCATTTATCGAGAAAGGCTCTAGGCTATATAACATCACGCTATCACCAATAGGAGCGGAGCAGCAATGAGAAATGTTTAAAAATCGTGAAAATGTATTCCTTTTCGAGAGCTTCCGTTGCGTGCGCTGCGTAAACGGTTAAAAATACGCAAATATTATGTACTACGGAATTATTCCTCTTAAAAAGTTCTAAAATAAAGTCAGGAAGGGCATCTATCTATCTTTTAAGGTTAAGTCACTATAACCATTTCTATGGAAATTGGTTTTAAAGTAATGCTTTATTTGCGAAGGTATTTTCATTAACACGATATTATAAATCCTTATCAAAATAAATACGTTAATCATCACAAGCATTTAATTTTGAACAAAATTGCCCTTGACACCGTTTGATTTCAATGAATATCTAAGGAGATATCATAGTTTCAAAATAATACCACTACAAAATAATGACTGCCTGGGAATGTCATAATTGCGGCGGTAAGATCGCTGTTTGAGGAGTGGTTGGAGAGGCGCTACGGCGTCCTCACCTTCAACCTGACGAAGTCCGATCTGAATTCCTCCCGGGCACGGTTGTTTCGGGACGTACGTCAGACGTCAGGGATTCGGCAACAGGCGAGGGGAATGGGGAGCAATTGGAACGCGTGAGGGAAAGGGCATCCTCTACCATAGGGCGGGCGTCGGAAATCGGGGGTCATATTCCAGCCGCTTGCATACGGGGAGTAATGGGTAGCTCGCCGTCCGACCAAGACGAGAACCGAGTCGCAGCACGTCGTGTTCCACGCGCAAGGAAACTCACTCGGGACCATAGGGCCAACGCCTAACATGACGCGGGTGAAACCGTGGGCAGAAGCTAGTTTTAAATATAAGAATTATCAAAACAGGCTTGGGGAAAAAATACTATTGGGTTTTTCTAAAAAAAAAATCTCAGTAGCTGCCCGGAGTTTGGAAGTTGGCGGTATAATACCCCGTGCCTCGGGAAAACACGTTAAATTAGTCCTGCGCCAGATCTCTCTCCGGTCGTGTTGGATTGCCCTCCCATCGGAACTATGAGAGTAAGGGTTGAACTACATCTGGCAGCACGGAATCGCCTTTTTCCGTCGCCCTTTCTCTTTCTGTCGCTTAGAACTGCCATTTGCTAGACCGAGACAGAAAGCATAATGCGATAGCACGCGGCGGAATCCTCGAGGCGGCCGCGTGCTATCGCATTGTCTTGGTCTAGCAAATGGCAGTTCTAAGCGACAGAAAGAGAAAGGGCGACGGAAAAAGGCGATTCCGTGCTGCCAGATGTGGTTCAACCCTAAAAGAACAGAGAGTGCACCTGTGCCTGCGCATGCGCACACACTTGTGCACTATAATTATGTCACATGCAGTTGGCTAATCTCCGTTGAGATTGGCCGCCTTGGCCGAAATCGGTCAAGAGGACTATTATGGCAGAATATTAAATATCATGTTTTTAATTTCAGGCTAACGGGTTGGCTTCTCAAGGTCTATATGGTGGTGGAGCAGCTTCTTCAGCTGGCACCAAGTCAAACTATGCTGCGAATCATAGATATTAATCTGCTTTAGAACTTAGATTATACAATCTCCAGATTCCATGCTCTAAGCAAAATGTAATGTTTTTAGTGAAGCTACTATTTATACATGTGTGAACGCCACGCACACATTTAAAAGTTTTCCCTGTAGATGTGCATTTGTTTTACGTAGGAATGTTGTAAGTTCGCCACAAATATTATTCCCCTCGAAAAAAAGTTTTGTTCCTGTCCTCCTAGTACTTTCTGTTCAGATTCCACATTGTGTCCTCGTTTTCGATAGTTTTGTACTGGATTTTATAATTTAATTGTTCTGCTATCCCCGTGCGGAAAAAAAATGGGTCTAAAGTACAATAATTATCTAAATAAGAACAAACAAAAACCTTTGGCTAATTTGTACATACTGTTTTTCGTGGGGAATTATTTTTGAGGCGAACTTACAACAACCCATCGAAAGACGGGGGTAATTTTTCTAGCTTTTTAGGAATCAGGACAGTCTATCATCTAAAGCAAATAGTTTGTATATTATTTCAATAAAATACGATTTTAAAATATACCTACTACAACTTTTCTCTACTCTTCTTTTTGTGGGGGATCCATCTCCTAGCAGTCCTGACCTTTGCGCCTGTGGATGGGTGACCATCTAAAGCTTGTTACCTTCATGCCCCGGAAGCCTATTTCCAAAGCCTATACTATTTCAGTCACGAGTCAGACTATAATCGATGAGCTTTTGTTTGTGCATATTTCTCAACAATACCTTATCTATCTCAGTAAAAAACTTGACTCAAATATAAATATTAGCTTTTTGTTTCGATATTTTCAAAGAAAATGCACGGACAAAAAAGTTAAATTTAAACATTACGTACGAACAAAACCTTGTCGAGTAGAGGCTCACTAGCTATATGAGTAAAACCTCGGAATTTAACTTTTCTTAAATTTTATAGTACTTGAATATCGTAAATACGACTGTGGGCACCCCGACTCGGAGAGGTTAGGTTAGAAGGGGATGGCGGGGTCTGAAAGACCCCAGCATCCCCTTCGTGGTTATTATTTTTTAAACCACACAGAAGTAGGAGCACCGCAAAACGGTGCTTCGTCGTCGTTTTCTGACATTTTACTTAGTCTAGTCAAATGACATGATCTCTGACTTTATATTAGTATTTTTTGTCATAATTATCACTACTTAGATACTTTTCTTGATAATTGGATTTCGTGAAATCCCTGATTTCCTCATTTCACTGCGACATTCAAAAAAAAATCGTCTATTTTTTATAGTTTGACTCGTGCGTGACTAAAATGGTACTAGATTTTGTCCGTGCATTTTCTTTGAAAATATCAAAACATAAAGCTGATCTATTTGAGTCAAGTTTTTTACTGAGATAGATTAGGTATTGTTGAGAAATATGCACAAACAAAAGCTCATCGATTAGAGTCCGGCTCGTGACTGAAATATTCGTAGTATAGCCTTTGGAAATACGCGACCCGGAAGGCACGTAAAGCCGTTGGTCTCGTCTGTTATTTGTAAATATTTGTCCAGTCAGGGTCGCAAAGAAAACTTAAAAAAACAATTTTACTTTTATTAGGTATTACTTTATTTAAAATTTTACAGTATTGTTGAATAAGCAAAACAATGTGATTTTCAGATGATACCTTTAATTCGTGCGAACAAAACCTTTTACTTGCAGTTTATTTTTAATTTATACTACGCTACATTGCTTAATTTGAACGTTAATTTATAATCGCCCCACACTAGAAAATACGTGGGCGCGGTAAAATAAATTTAAACCTCACATACATGAACAGCCTGACCCGGAACAATTCTTAGGTCATACAAATATTTGTGCTGTGTGGGGATAGAACCCGCAACACACGCGCAGCAGTCGATCGCTCGACTACTACGCCAACCATGCCGTCAATCTATCTTCTGTTTTATACATATATTAAATTCTACGGGACAAACAGGAACAAAAAGTTTCATTTGTATCAGTGATAGGGGACAGATGAAACCGTTAAGGTATGAATAAAGTTCGAGCTGTCCCCTCATTGCTAACAGGGGGACAGATGAAACCGTCCAGGAGTGAATAAAGTTCGAGCTGTCCCCTCATTGATAACAGGGGGACAGATGAAACCGTAAGGAAGTGAATAAAGTTCGAAGTGTCCCGTCATTGATAACAGGGGGACAGATCATACTTTTTTTCCTATCCGTCACCCTAAGGGGACAAAGCGGGGTGACGGATCAGAATAATCCGTTTTAAACTTCCATTTCACAAATAAAAGGTAGAGGTTCATCGCAATCACTTTGGCCAGTGTACAAACTGCCAGAGTTCTTTACATTTCCACAATCATCACTTCTTATGCGTATGCTGACGCGCTCGGCCATGCGTCCGTCCGGGTATTGGCCGTAATCGTTCGGGTAATTACCATTTTCGTCCGGGTAAAAGCCGTTTGGATTTGGGAAATAGCCGTATTCATTCGGACCATTGTCCGAATACAGATTTCCGCTGTGCGGGCTGTTCTGATATGGATGTTGGAACATGTCACTGAATTTCTGGCCTGTAAAATAAATTAAAATCTGATAGTAAACATAAGAAAATCATAAAAAATTAACCCATGCAAGGCAACGTCAGTAGGTACATGTTTTTTTTAGCGTGTAAAATCATCAAATGAGTCCTCCCACCCCAGGAAGGGCGGAAGGGACTGTCAGACTTGTACTGACTAAAACCCACGGTGTCCTTCAATAGCCCTTTATGTTCCGGAATCACGGTAAGGAAATAAGTCCCGCGGGGCCGCGGCAGGCTTTGGCCCTCTGAGAGGGGGCCCCGTCATTTATGCTGACGCCCTTTGAGGCGCGCGTGGAACACGACGCGACGTGCCGTCGACCCGGGCACGGTCCATTGTTGGACAGCGAGTTGCCCTTTACTCGCTGTCCGAATGCCCAGTAGGTACATGGTGGACAAAACCTACAAAACCTCTTAAAATAATGTTGAGGTAAAACAAGAAGACGCTATGTGAAATTGTCAACTTATAATGACTAATCGGTTAAAAAAGACTTATAAGATAAAAAAATGGTTTTACTAGAATTACCACTATAATGTAGACCTAAAAAGCAATATACCTTTCTTCCAAATTGTTAGATCTATTATTAAGATACGTGATAAAAGATTCGATAGATTGTTTTTCTTTTCAAAAAAAAAAAAAACGTTGCCCCACACTAGGAATTTCTCCTGTGTCGTGGGTGCGTTTACAAACATAGAAACTCACATACACAAACACTCAGGAACAACTACTTGTAGGTCATAAAAATTTTAGTTCCGTGCGGGGATCGAACCCACGACAATTACTCAGCCACTGCGCTAACCGTGCCGTCAAACAGATTATGATTTGCTTAACAAGACATAGCATAAATTGGACTTCCTATAGTTGGTGCCAGTTAAGATGGCAATAGCGATCATTGACCTTTACCTCATAAGTCCTCGTATAATGACATAAGATCAGAATTAGCATTTTTCTGTGATATGATAGTGTTTACTTGTGAATCTTTAATATAAAAATAATATAAAATCTGAGGTATAGGTAAAATGTTTTAACCATTTTGATATCTTATGAATACTTAGATACTTATATCCTTACAATATACTTTCTAATTTATTCGGTATTTTATAAAAATGCTAATTCTGAGCTTATGTCATTATACGAGGACTTATTAGGTAAAGGTCAATGACCGCTATTGCCATCTTAACTGGCACCAACTATATATAACTTTTTTGCAAGGTGTATTATCTTGTTAGAATCCAGTTGTTTTACCTTTAACTGTGAAGTAATCATCGCGAGGCATCAATTTCCGAACTCCCACGAAATATATTTTTTCTCGTTCGAGATAATCATTTATCTCTTCAGCCTGTACGTTATTCTCTATTACTGCCAATGTTGCTCCTTCCATGAAGCAGGTTTTTATTGCTTCCTTCCATTTTTGTGGCTTGTTGTTTACTTTGTAACATTTTCTTGATGTCTTCAAATATTTGTAACCTGAAATTGTTTGAAACACATTTGAATTTAAGATTTTGTTGCAAATTATTAGGTTATGGTCGGTCCACACCTAGACGCAACGCGAAAGTACTTGCGATGTATGTCTCTTCGTGTAGTTAATGAGTCCACGGTAGTGAAAAAGCGTCTAAACTACTAGGTACTAAAACTTTCCACTACTCGCAAAGTTGCCTCGTTGAAGTACTCGTCGAAGTTGATCGAAGTCCCGAAGTATGTGACTACACTACTTACTCGCGAAGTTGCCTGTGTCATCATTGTGCCCTTTGACTCGGTCGCAAAAACCGACAACAAATGGAAGTCGGCCGAAGCGAGCCGAAGTTGCACGAAGCGAAGCGAAGTGCCCTTCTACATTATAGTATTCGGTCAACTTCGCGAGTAGTGTAGAGCAGGCTTTAATACCACCCATCATAAACGGAAAAGGTCAGTTACCGTGATCAATAGTCGGACAGAACTCTTCGTCAACTTTCTTGCAGAGGAAGGGCAAAGGCGTGGTTGCTAGACAACTGTCCACTTGAAACCGACCAGTTTCTATATTCATTGTTATGCACTTGTCGCTATGTGGCAACAAACTTCCTTCAGCAGGCAGAGGATATGGCGTTGGCAGACCTGAAAAAAAAAGTATTGTTGCGAGCATTTTCGGACACGATTTAAGGTCACAGCTTAACCCACACCGCCTCGTCGCACGGCGTCCACTCGTTGTCGACAGGTGTTCCAAAGGTGGTAAACGAGTGAACGCTACGTGGTCAACAAGTGGACGTCGCTTTGGTTCACGAATTTTCGAGTAGTCTGTTAACAATAATTGGCAATAGGCATTCGCGGGCAGCGGGCGGTCCACCCGTGGACCCGCGCGTTGGCAATGCGTAGTTAACGCAAGGCAAGCGTGCGAGTGGTGGCCCAGTGGTATCGGCCTCGACTTACGAGTCATTGCATGGGTTCGAACCCAGCCAGGCGCATTACTTCGTGTAATTTTTTTTTTTTCATCACCACCCCTCTCAAAACCGTGAAGGAAAACATCGTGAGGAAACCAGCATGTCCCAAAACCAAAAATCCGAAGACATGTGAATTCTCCAACGCGCACTGGGCCCGCGTGGTGGATTTTGGCCCACTACCCCTCACAGAGAGGAGGCCTGTTTCCCAGCAGTGGGAACATTATAGGCTGATGATGGTGATGATGATTGCATTGATTTACTTCGGCACGAATATTATTAAGAAGTCGGGTCAACCTAGAGGCTACATATTATCACGCTACGGGAAATGAGTAGTGCACCTACGGGCAACGAGCAGTGAACCTTTATTTCTTCAACGCATTCACGCAGACGACGTCGCGGGCAGCAGCTAGTATAAAATAAAAATTATATTCGTAATATTAATACTTACCATCAACAGTAATAAATTCGCCTAGCTTGAATTCGTCATGCAATCCAACAAAGATGTCTGTTACGTTTGGAACTTCGGACATATTATCTGTTAAATTTTTTACGAGGGTCCACTCTCCATTCGTCGTTGGGTAAAAGAGTGTCGCTCCTTCATCATTGCAAGCAAAAAACGCATTATTCCAATTCGCCACAGTAGCGTCCCAATGAACTTTGTAGAAGGCGTCAAAGTCCTCTATATAAGTGTAATCTTTCCTGTAGAATTGGATATTGCGAGAGTACGTCCCCGGCACGAAGAAACCTGTTGTGGAAAAAATGCATTTAAAAATATAGGCTACCTACATTCGGTTTTTTTTACAGCTTGGTAAAATCATCAAGTGAGTCCTCCTACCCAGGGCAGGGCAGGAGGGACTGTCAGACTTGTACTGACTAAAACCCACGGTGTCCTTCAATAGCCCTTCGTTCCAGGGTCACGGTAGCTCGATGGTCCCGGCCACGGCAGACTTTGGCCCTTTAAGGGGAGTCCCGTCATTTATTCGGAGACACAATAACGACAGTTAAAAAATAATTAGGTATCATCGTCCTGCCCTTAACCACTTTCCTTGTGGTCGGCGCAACACGTTTTCTTTCTTCCATTATCCCATGTCAGACGTCAAACCATTATTTATTCCTTTTACATTCATAATTATCATTTCTCACAAAATCCATCCATCCTTCTTTGGGCTTTCTTCTTTTACATTTAATAAACAACATTAAATAAAAATAAAAAACCCAAAAAAAATGTTATCAAGAAGGATAAGAGAAGATTAGTTACAAAGGCTTATTGTAAGTTCGCAACAAAAATAATTCCCCACGAAAAAAAGTATGCTTGTATAAATTAGCCAAAGGTTTTTGTTTTTTTTAATTTTGATTATTGTACATTCGACCTATTTTTTTCCGCACGGGGATTGCAGAGCAATTAATTAAATTATGAAATCCACCACAAAACTACTGAAAACGAGGACACAATGAGGAATCTGAACAAAAAGTACTAGGAGAATAGGATCAAAACTTTTTTTTTGAGGGGAATAATTTTTGTGGCGAACTTACAAAATAAATAAATAAACGACAGTACAATATTAAGAAAAAAAAAAACAGAAAAGGAAATTGCGCTGAGCATGTCCACACTGAAAGGTTTACTAACTCAGCATTTGCTGGGTGAAAGACTCCCAGCGCTGGTTTTCAGTTGACACCCCATAGTAAAACGGACGAAATAGAAAAAATTGTTCCTAGTTCGTTACAGGTGCTTTTTCGTTTTTCTATACAATAAACGCAGTAATTATTTCAAGAATGCTGTTAATATAATAAAGAAATCTTGTTATAAGACCTCCGTTTTACATGGTTAGACAGTCTGTGAAAATACCAGGTAGATTATGAAAGTTGGTAATTAAATAAAAAGGTACTTACTTAACAGAAATGCTGCAAAAAGAATGCACTTCATTTTCAATGTTTCACACAAAATACCACACTGTACTTGGTTATCAAACATCGCATATTTATACCCTTGCTTCTAAATAATTTCTTGTTTATGATCGGGAATGAACCTGGCATAAAGCATAGACATTTTGTTATACAGGTTGACTTAAAATTTTACGCCTTTAAATTGTGTCGCTGAAACATAAAAAAAAATTGATGAAAACACAATCTTGCAGAAATATGGGTACTGTAGATGATAAATGTAACAAAATTTATTGTACAAAATATATGGTAAAATGTAAATAAATGGAAACAAAAAACACGTAGGTATTAGGTATGTGAGTAAAAGTTTTTCTATGGAAAGAAAAAGTTGGTAAGAGCATCGGATGAGCTGAATCCGGAGGTAGAATGTTCAAATCCCGCTCGCGGTTCGAATTTTTCTCTCCACAGAAAATCTTAACGCGTGGCAAAATACGACGTTTGAGACGTCGCTCGGGTGCGAATCTAAATAAATATATAACTCAAAGGTGACTGACTGACATAGTGATCTATCAACTCACAGCCCAAACCACTGGACGGATCGGGCTGAAATTTGGCATGCAGGTAGATGTTATGACGTAGGCATCCGCTAAGAAAGGATTTTTATCAATTCTACCCCAAGGGGGTATACAATAGGGGATGAAAGTTTGTATGAAACTTTGTCAATTTGATAAAAAATAGGTACGTTGTAAGTTCCTACATCCACGCGAACGAAGTCGCGGGCACAGCTAGTTTTTATATATTTACGTTAGTTTTTTTTTTGAAGAAGAAAAGAATCACGCTGTATATAATCTATTTTTTATCACCGGATGTCGAAAGTTCAGGCCTGATATGATAGTGAGCACAGTACAACTTTGTGTCGTCTTCGACAATTAGCTAATTGTGTACCATTCTATTATTATGTACGTCTGTTTGTTTGTTGAGCCTCATACCAGCGAATTATCAATGTTGGCACACATCCTGTCACTTAATGTTTCCTAAAGATATAAATATGATGTCGCCTATTTTATTTAATACCAGCGTTGCACACCCAAACTCATTTCGTAAAGCTATATTCTCACCTGATACACGCTGATGTAGCTGAATATCAGTAT
Organism: Agrotis clavis; assembly: GCA_954870645.1. Taxonomy (NCBI): domain Eukaryota; kingdom Metazoa; phylum Arthropoda; class Insecta; order Lepidoptera; family Noctuidae; genus Agrotis; species Agrotis clavis. The sequence goes on along the minus strand of OX940939.1, from coordinate 8,183,235 downwards.
TTTACATGGAGCGACTTCCTATCGGACCACCACAACCCAATATGTAACTGGATGATATGCTACCTCATGGTAAGACTGGTTGTCAGACTAATAGTGACGATAGTCAGAGATCTACAAATGACAGCCGGGACAAACGGCTTTACGTGCTTTCCTAGGCTCGGATGATACTCGCTATGACGGATGGTCACCCATCCACAACCTCGCTAATTGGTAACTAAGACAAGGGACTGATTGGAATCCTCAAGGAATAAAAAGAAGACTTGTCACTCCGTAGTAAAATGTTCGCACCGTGGTTACAGAAGCATCGGAATGACCTGGAATAGAATGGAGCTGGAAGCTCCCTCTCAGCTCAGCTCGAGAGGGATCTCCCTCCACCTCATTTATAGGGGTTACAGGACTTAAAGAACAAGTAAAAGGGGGTTTTCAGTTTTCACCTTACGGCTAGACTGCACAGCGACCATCGATCGTTTAATTAGCAATTCGGCTTGGCCACAAGTGACAAAAATTAACAAGCTTTCCTACTTTTGCCATGTGACGGGTGACTAAAATCTTTGAACTACGAACGATTTCGATTATTGGGATTTTTTGCAGACAGAGGTGATAAAACAAAAGAAGGAAGGAATTAAATAAAGTAAAATAAAGTCATTTGTAGCGTGTTGGCTGATTAAAGAGAATAGAAGACAATAAAGAGGAGAAGAAAGGTGAAAAATAACCAAAGATGGAAAAATGATCAAAGCCGCAGGCTCATTTAGTATACTACGTTACAAATAGGTTGATATGCCTATAAAGCAAGAGTTAATTAAGGTTGCTGAAGTAATTAGTTTATAGAACGATAAGTTGATACAATGTTGCAATTAGGCCGAGGAGGATAAAGCTGAGGGTAGACAGTAAGGGTCGCGGGAATGTCGTAAAAGGGCATCGCAGCTTTGAAAGGCAACGGGCAACTGAAAGAACAGCGTACTTGAAGTATTTTATTATTTGATCAATGCCTAAGCTTGCAAGCATAACTTTTATAAAACTTATGTGCTTTCTATTTTTTTATCGACTTCCAAAAGGAGGAGGTTCTCAATTCGGATGTTTGTATTTTTTTTTATGTTTGTTTGGGCATAACTCCGTCGTTTAACAACCGATTTGAAAAATTATTTTTTTTTGGATAGGGTATACTTACTTCCGGAATGTTCCCATTAAAATTTTATCGAAATCGGACTAGCACTTTTTGAAAAATCAACAAAAATCAACAAAAACCTAAAAAGTTTTCAACTTTGTCTACACCGATTACTCCGAGGTTTTTGGTCCGATTTCGATGATTCTTTTTTTGTTCGATACAGTATATCTGTCATTTGGTCCCATAAATTTTTCATTTAGTTTGGTGCACTAGTTTTTATTTTAGCTCATTGTGTACATACATAGGCGTTGTTATTACCGGTGCTACGGATTACAAAATTTTGTATTTTTAATTATTGTAAAATTATGTATTTGACAATAATTTGGGTTGAATAGTGAAACTAAAAAGGATAAAATAAAAAACTTTTTCAAAAAAAAAAATGTAACCGACTTCAAAAAAAGCACAAAAAAAGTTCAAAATAACCTACAAAAAAGCTTTTCATTCGAAAGTCGGTGACAAAAAGTCAATTAAATAAAAAATAAAGTCACTGACTTTCGAAAGAAAAGTTTTTTTTGTAGGGTATTTTGAAGTTTTTTTGTGGTTGTTTTGAAGTCGGTTACATTGTTTTTTGAAAAAGTTTTTTTGTTTCTTATGGACGATTTTCATTTTAAGTTAATAGAAAGTACAAATCGCAGGAATTGCGTCATGGAGAAGCTCCTTTAGGTGTTGTCAAACCATGGAGCACAATTACTAATAATGTAGATACCTACGAGGAAGACACCGCCATCCCTCATCACCTTATCCACCTCACTCTCATTCTGTTTTCTTTTTTGGTCATAAAATCTTCAAATGCTCAAGCTTTGCGTCTCTCGAGACTCTTAAATTACTGACTAAAGTTCATTCTGTTCCTTTGATTCTCTTTTGCGTTGCAGAGCCTGTCCTGCGTGGTAATAGCGTCAAATGAGTCCTCCCGCCAAGGCGGGCGAGATGCCTCTCGTCCCGCTGTCTGACTGTCTGTCTTACTGTCAGATTTGTACTGACTAAAATCCACGGTGATCCTTCCACCACCTCCTTCCATCTCCATTCCAGGGTTACGGTTGACCTGATGAGATAGTCTCGCGACCCCGGCAGGCTTTGGCCTTCTAAACATCAGATTGCTGACATCTCTTTGAGCCGGGCGTAGAACACGAGCCGATCACCTATTAGGTATACTCACCGTCCGCATGGCCTGTCCTGCTTAGACCGTCTCGTCTCGTGAATTCCCGTTCAGTCTGACCGACGCTTTAGCATTATATAAGTCATACACGCTACGGTCCATTGGTGAGGTCTGAGGTCTATCCGTGTAAGGTTAATGCAAAGTGGCATTGTATCGGCGATAAAGATAAAATAATGAGACATAGCAACTTAAAGCTGCTTTACTACCAGAGATGCGCTATGATACGTTGTTGCGGATGCATTTCATCATCAGCCTGTAATGTTCCCACTGCTGGGACACAGGCCTTCTCTCTTGTGAGAGGGAGTGGGCCATAATCCACCACGCGGGCCCAGTGCGGGTTGGCAGATGTCACATGTCTTCGAATTTTTGGTTCTAGGACATGCCGGTTTCCTCACGATGTTTTCTTTCACCGTTTTGAGAGCAGTGGTGATGAAACAAATAACACAAAGTAATGCGCCTGGCGGGGTTCGAACCCACGACCTACAACTCGTAAGTCTGGACCGATACCACTGGGCCACCACTGCTCCACTGCATTGCGGATGCATTTGATATCCACCAATTATTTTCATTGGTTTGCATAGCACAGCACTGGTGGAAACAGATTCAACTAAGGGACTTTACTCATGGCGCGATGCGACGCAATAATGCGACGCGATTGGAACGAATGGCTCAGGCGCAAAATGTCCCTTTCGCAAAATGTCCACAGGTAGCAAAATGTCCCGTTCGCAGAACGTCCCTTTCGTAAAATTACCTTTCGCAGAATGTCCCATTTCTCAAAATGTCCCTTTCACGGAATGTATTTCTTCAAACATTCATAGATATCCTACTACTATTATAAAGGCGAAAGTTTGTAAGTATGGATGTATGGATGTTTGTTACTCTTTCACGCAAAAACTACTGAACGGATTTGGCTAAAATTTGGTATACAGATAGTTTATAACCTGGATTAACACATAGGATAGTATTTATCCCGATTTTATGTTCCCGTGGGATAATTTTCGAGTTGTAGCGGGTGAAGCCGCTGGCAACAGCTAGTAATAAAATAAAATATTTTCACATTCATACAAATTGTATGAAAAATAGTATGGCAGACGGTTTTTGTGTTCTACACCTCCTGGCTCTTGACTATTTTTTTTCACTCAATGCAAAATGCCTATGAATGAATGAAGAAGGGTACATTCTGCGAAAGGGACATTTTGCGAAAGGAAAATTTTGCGAAAGGGACATTCTGCGCCTGAGCCGAACGAATTCCAACTACAAGTGAATATCAACCTTGCCACCAAGAAATAAAGATACAATTCGATGGACTTGACGTTGTCATGGCCATCGTGTTTTGTTTTTCATCTATTCATACTTACAACGTGTTTTATGTCTTATGGCGTCGCATTGCGTCGCATCGTGCCATGTGTTAAGTCCCTAAGATGTGTTTTTTTATATGGAAGGATGCGTGATAAGGCTGCATGCTATGGCTGCGTGCTAATGGATGCGTGCTATGGGTCGTCTTCCCTACTACCGATACAGCGCATAACTCGAGCTGCGCATCTTCGTATCGCAACTATGCATCTGCATAGCAAATCTTACTCGTACAGCTACATAGCGTTGCATCAGCAGCTCAGCTTTTACATCCTAGCAGCACACTTACATAGCACATCTCTGTTGGAAAGGCGGCTATCTCAAGTGATTTTATATATAACATACTAGCGGGTCGTCTCGACTTCGCACGGATATCCTCAGTAGTACAGTCGGCCAAGAAAGTGGTGTACCACCCTAAGGTTGAATATCGCTTGCAGATTCATAGGTGATAAAGATTAGTTTCGCTTGCAGATCGATCTGACAACTTCTATTGCTGTCTTTATCTGATTATTGATAACGACTATTACTGTTTGTAACGTGACAGCTGTTCTTAGTTTGAACTTGATGGAACCAATGACGTCGTAAAATCAACGGTGGGGGGCTGTAGATTTTGATGACAAAATTGTATCTACAAATTCAGAATTGTAATCAACAAGTTACATAAAATTGTAAAGGCACAAGGCGAATCCACAAACCTACAATTTCTGTAAACTTGTAATTACAATATCAATAGAAAACAAGCTTAAAAATAGATTTATCCTTTTATTAAATTTCTACAATAAATTTTAAAATACTTATAACAAACAAAAACATAGCATATATAGTAATATTTAGAAGATATTGAAAATTTTTAAAAATTAGAAACGAGTGTAACCGCCGTTGGCCTCTATAACCTCTAAAAGACGAGACCTCATTGAACCAACAAGCCGTGAGCAAATATCGGTTCCCCGCATTTCCTCCCAAATATAATTACAGTGACTAATAAGAGCTTGTTTGGTTCTTTCATTTTGATGCGACCATCGTTGGACCATAAGGCCCCAAAGATTTTCTATCGGGTTGAGGTCCGGCGATCTTGAGGGCCACTGAATTACCCTTACGTCAGTGTGTGAACGAAACCAGGCTCTTACGATCCTCGCATTATGAATTGAACAATTATCTTGAACAAAATCAAATTGTGGCACTTCGTTCTCCGGGTAAACATTACGGACTGTCGGTAGCATTGCATTCTGAAGCACGTCGATATAATTTACAGCCGTCGCTCGAGGAGGTAGAGAACACAATTCTCCTACACCATCCGCACTCATCCAGCCCCAAATATTTACGGAAATTCGACCTGATTCTCTATTTGGAATTACATGATCATCTTTATACCGTGTTGAATTATATCGCCAAAGGTGAAGACGTCCATGCTGACTGGATTTAAACGTTTTTTCATCACAAAACACTGTATTAGACCAATCAAACTCTAAGTGCTCTCTGGCGAAGTTCAGACGAGCAAGTCTGTGAGCATCCGTCAAATATATTTTCTTGGCGTAATGCCTGTGGTGCAACCCCATGTAATGTAGATGATTCCTTATTGTTTGGGCACTCACATCGAACATCTCCGCAAAATGTTTTGTGGGCTTAAAACCATTGATTTCATATTCCCGTCTCATGAATTCTCTATCGTTATTGGAGAGTGCAGGCCGGCGACCACTTCTTCTGTGATCCAACAAACTTCCCTCCTCTCCTTCACGACGAATCCAAAAGCGGACAGAACGCCTCGATATATTCAAATTCCGGGATATCGCACTGATACTGCTTCCCTCATTAAATTGGGCAATTATTTGTGCTCTTTCGGCAATGGTCAAGTTGGCAGGCATTGAGATGACTTTATATGCAGTTGATTGAAAAATAACACGGAAAATATATCGATTTTTTGCATATATTTGACAAAATGTCAATTGTCAGTTTTCTTTTTCAAATGGAATTCGGTTGTCTATTTAAATAGTTTTTATTACTTTTGTTTGGAAACATTTCAATTGCTTTGTAGAAACTAATGTCCTTTTCATTTATACTAAAGGTTAAAATGTCATGTACTTATATGACTGTGACATATGACGTATGAATACTAAATACATAGGTTTACGTCATGATAATGTTGTCTCTTTCAGTAATATCTTTTTATAACGAACCTTGTTGTAATTTTCGATGACCGGGAAACTAAATCAAAACTGGTACACCACTTTCTTGGCTGACCGTACTCAGTCACTACTTCGTAGTACTTAGGGTGAACGTAGCTTTCCAAAGGTGAATAAAAAAAATTTGAAATCGGCACAGGAGTTTTTGATTTTATTCATTACAAACACACACACACAAAAATATAAATCGTTCCTTGTTATAATATTAGTGTAGATTCACTCGCCTAGAGCAGTGGCGTAGCTAGGCAACCAAGGGCCCTGGGGCAAATAAAAAAATGGGGCCCCACTACTATCTAAACTGGTTAGGTTTTATCAAGTAAAAATATTAAATATACAAATACTTTAAAAATGCTAAGCTACTTTATCATCAGATCTTTTTCGTGCACTGCAGGGCAGGTAATAAAAATATTAAACATTATCAACATAAATTACAATTAATACTTGGTGACGTATTGAGCAACAAAACGAAATAGAAACATATAAAGGTCGGTTCTATCACCTGACTAAATAACAATTATATTTACAACCTTTTCCTCAATTTTCGCTAAGGTATCAAAGGCTTGATGCGGTTTTATAAACCGACTTAAAAAAAAGGAGGAGGTTCTCAATTCGGTTGATATTTTTTTCAATTGCTAATAGCTATAAATTCAACGACTCCGACGAGTCGAATATGGCCCATACTATTTCTTAAATAATTTTTATTATTTTTAATTTGCTAAATGACCTTTCAGCTGCTGCAGGAATTGTAAAAAATTATAATATTGCTGTAACTACGTCCGTTAGGTCGCATTCTAGCACTCCATATTTGTTATTAGCGATTGTACGATTTTGAAAAATACCCATTGTTCTGGTTGATATCTGTTGTAAAAGGTTCTGAAGGCTATAAAGGTCCCATATCAAGAATTTGACGTTTCGTTATCACTTAATATTTTGTTCGTGAAGTTTCCCAAGTCATAAGATTTATTGTTCACATTTTCGAAAAATGTAGAGGGCTGTGTTTCGTCCAAATCCTCCGCTTTTATTTGTGCCATGCAAATATCATCCACGTTCACATGATCGGCGGCGGAGGTTTCTCCAACTGCAATAATTGTCGAATCTTCTTCAGTAGGTTTCTCAACCAACTCTGTAGTTACTACATTATTTAAGTCACTAGAAATATCTGGACCAGAAGTACTTGCAGAGGAAGGATGATTAATAATAATAAATAAAATAAAATAAAATCATTTAATTCAGATGTCCAAAGATCCATATTAAGTTTTTTTTTTTTTACACAGTCTTACATTTTATCATTCATTACATTACATTAAATTCATTAAAATTTATAAGAATTAAATACATTAAGATTACATTCAAAAATTTAAAGGCACTAGATATTAAATAAACGTAGAAATATATTAAAATTAATTATCATTATTATCAAATTAAATTAAATTACTCTTCTTACAAATGACCTCCAGAGTGGGGATGAGATTCTATCCGCTACAGTCTCCAGGATTTTGTTCCGGCTGCCACGCAATCTGCAGATCAGGGATACCGTCTTTTTGCGGATAACGGCGTGAAAGCCGTCAGTGCGATATAGCGCGAACATCCCCGAATTAAAAAACCTTTCAATTTTTGGGCAATTTTTGTTAACTATCTTCTCTTTCTTGGCGTGTTTTCGTTTAAATGCACCACTGGGTTTCTTCTTTTTGTCCATAATATTAGTTTTCTAATTTATTTATGCAATATTTATATTAGATTGTGCTCGAGTCGGTACTCACTGTTCACTAACGGTAACGACGTTAAAAGTAAAAGGAATGAGAAACGCAACGACCAGACGTCCAGCCTCTGGACGCCTAATACGCGATCTCATAGAGTACATTTGTATATGCGCGATCTAACGCACGAAAGCAATTCTGTCAAATGACTTACGTTATAAATTACTCTTTCTTTGTTCTTTTCGTAAAAAGGGTGGTCAGACATCTGTGATCATTGTTAGAAATCACAGGTGCCAGTTTTTTTTAACATCATTTTACCAAGATGTTATGCACAAAGGTTTACATATCTTCCGTTACTTTTTCATTGTAACAGCTATTGGTCCCATCTTTCTCGTTTTTTATTTTGTTTTGACTACTATTTAATTGGTTCTCACAAAAATGGGCAGTTTGCAGATGTGGTCATCGGTGCAAGCGATTTTGGTTTAAGAACATAAAGAGATCATGTTGCGTATGATTCAACGACGATATAATACTAGACTACGCATGCACGATCTAAGGAACAAAAATTATTCTGCCAACTCGCTGAGTACGTAAGCGAGGGGGACGGGGTACTGCGTTGTGATTGGCTAACTCAAGGTCTGTTGTGCCTCAACGTAAGTTTACGGCTCACAGGATTGGTCGAAATGAGACGAATATAAGACTTTTTTGCCTAATGTGTTGGCAGACATCGGTCGCCTGTTATTAGGAGTCTAGTAATATATCGTCGTTGGTATGATTAAAGTCGGATTGCAATCTATCATATTTATTTTGAATATGGGAGAAAGTTCAGTTTGATCGAGATTTTCTGGTAAGGGTTCGAGGGCCCCCAGAGCTTGAGGGCCCCGGGGCACTGCCCCGCCTAGCCCCTGGGTAGCTACGCCACTGGCCTAGAGAGGATGGGGTGGAGGGGATTTCACCCCTTCAAGTTTCTTGCAAAAAAGTAGTGATTTTCCAAGGTCCCATCTCTCCGCGGTGCTTCAATTCTATAAAATCGACGAGTGTAACTTGTCCAGAAAATGAGTAAAATTGATAACTCTGACAGTTCTTGAAAGCAGAAATGCAGAGGTTTGAACCTTGTGGCTTGAATTCCTGTTGCACTTATGTCGATCGCCTTCGTCTGTCGGCCGTGCAAAGCAATATAAATTGTGTTCTATAAAGCACCACAATGCGACGCTAACGTCAGCGATGCGTATTACGTCACTAAAATACGCAACCGACCGTACACGACCAACGTCAGCGTAACAGGAAATTCAAGCCTATAAATCACCTGAATTCACCATTTCAATAAATATTTCAAAAACACGACATACGATGAATTAATCCAAAAGCAAAAATAATTAACACGGTTCAACCGACAGACCTTTAAATTCTCTAGTCTGTGCTAAATTAATTACGTGTCCGGAAAACGGACAGCGCTATTTGCAGCGTCCGGCCTGGCCGGCAATCCGGACAGCCGCTGTCCGGGCGTGTATTAAATATGCGGTTTGCCTGATTTAAATCGTACTTAACTATTATAGGGTTGATGGGTTCGATCAAATACGATTTAATTTTCTTTGCATACGAGCGTCTGGTAAATAGCTGTCGGTTGTCGAACGATTTTTGAATAGAACATTTTTAGGTTTTGTGCCCGAAGGGTAAAACGGGAACGTATTTCTAAGATTCCACAGTCATTGTTTGTCGGCTTGTCTGTACCTGACTGTGTGTCACCAGGTTGTATATCATGATACGTGATGGTTAGACAGTTAAAATTTTCAGATTTCAGATGATCTAGTCTTCTGTTACGGCTAATAACAAATAGTATTCAAAAAACAACCACAAAAAAGGGTAAAAAAACCTACAAAATAACTTTTCTTTCGGAATTCGGTGGCTTTGTTTTTTTATTTCGTTGTCTTTATTGCCACCGACTTCCGAAAGAAAAGTTATTTTGTAGGTTATTTTACCTTTTTGTGGTTGTTTTTGAAGGTTGTTAATTTTTTTTGAAAAAAGTTTTTTATTTTACTCTTTTTAGTTTAAATATTTAACCCAAATTCTTGTCAAATACCATCATTTTCTTACAGCTTGGCCAGAACGGGTTGAAACGGAACTAAAATTTTTATTTCTGACAGCGTTTTAAAATCTTTGATATTTGATGTAAACAAAGACCGCAGGTTTGTTAGATTTATTATTGTGCCATAAAAATAACGAAATAAGTGAAAAAAAATTAAATAAAATCATTCAAAGTGCTGGTAGCGCGAAGACAGTGGCGACTTCCGGTTTTCTACATTTTTATGTCAAGCTGTACATGTGCACTAGAATTTTGTAATCCGTGGCACCGATATTAACATCGGTCATGTACACAATAAGCTAATAAAATTCTCTATCTCAAAAACTACTGAACAGATTTTGATGAAACTTACAGTATTCCCTAAGGTGAACGATCCCTAGTACAAAAAAAAAAGAATTTTGAAAATCGGTCCACAATTGGCGGAGTAATCGCGTTACAAACACGCAAAAAGTAAAGATCATCATGTCATCCAAGTAGCCGAAATCAATAATAATGCTCACAAAATAAAAAGTACTGAACCAAATTGGATGAAATTTTTATGGGACCAAACTGCAAGTATATTGCATCGAACAAAAAAGAATCACACTAATCGGACTAGAAACCTCGGAGTAATCGATGTATATACACATACATAAAAAAAAATACCGACCGAATTGAGAACCTCCTCCTTTTTTTGAAGTCGGTTAAAAAAATAAAAACTATCTAAGGAGGCTCCCACTACCCACAGACAACAAATGTGTAATGAACCCTTCCTGCGTAAGTCCGACTCGCAATCGGCGGATGTTTTAATGTACAAAAAAAAAAAAATGTTAAATCAGTCCTCTCACCTTGATTGGAGTGGAAGGGATTGTCAGACTCTTACTGATTAAAGAGGTATTCCACATAGGGCACCCGTTGAAATGGTATCTGAGCTACTGGCACCTGGGCACCTATAAAAAAATTTCACAGGTGCCCTATAATCCACAAGGTTTGTTTCACGCTTACACGTACTACAAACAGTAGTTTCGTGTGAGCGTTGCTGTAGCTTATTGCATATTATGCGCTTTGGTGCCGGTGCCATAATATAATGTGGTCCACATTATATTATTCTTGGGGGTGTGGTCACGTGTGGTCGGCCGCTAGTTCCCGGCTTCGCTGGTGGCTGCGGTGTGGATGTAATGTCGTCAGTATCACCTACGTAATGGCGGAAAAATGTGGTCCGTGTAATTTCTTTTATTTATTTTGAATTCAGAATATTTGAAAGACTTAGGGTGACTTCATATGTACCGCAACACGTGATTACATGTGCAACCACCCTAAGGCCGCGTTGAACCAATATGCAAGTTACTTGTATTTGTATAACCTACAAGTTGTGAATTGTATGCAGTTTGAACAAACCTGCATTACATGTTACAACTTTACAAGTAGGTAGTTTGATCTTGTAGGTACCTACATTTTGTTTTTTTTTCCAAATTCAAACAACTTTTATGTAATACAGAAAGAACAAAGATGATACGCGCCTTTAGTCGAAAAAAGAGGCGAGCCATAAACCGAACTCAAATCCTAACTCCGTAATGTTACTGAGAAACTTTTCTTAAACCCAGTAAGGCCTCTCAAATCTTCCTGCTCGCCTAGTACTTTCAACTTTTTATTCTAGCCCAGTCTATTCACGTAGGTAGAACATTTTGCAAAACTGTCCAGTATAAAACTTTTGCATTAAAACTGTGAAAAAGATGGTGGGATCAGCATTAGCTATTCATGCAAGTTTCTGTATTAAAATCGCTGTGTGTTTTGTGAATACAAAACACTTTTTTTTTTTTTTAGCGTGGTAAAATCATCAAATGAGTCCTCCCACCCCGGGCAGGGCGGAAGGGACTGTCAGACTTCTACTGACTAAAATCCACGGTGTCCTTTAGTAGCCTGTTATGTTCCGGGGTCACGGTAAGGGAATAATCCCGCGACCCCGGCAGGCTTTGGCCCTCTGAGAGGGGGGCCCCGTCATTATGCTGACGCTCTTTGAGGCGCGCGTGGGACACAACGCGCCGTCGACCCGGGCATGGTCCATGGTCGGGCAGCGAGTTGCCCTTTACTCGCTGCCCGCATACCCGAATACAAAACACTTGGGCGAAGTTCTTAAGCGACACCGCTTAAAGTATTAATCCTCGTATTTATGGTAAAAAATTGTTAAATGGTTGCATAAACATGTTGCCGAGTTGCTGTCAACATATTGCGGGCAACAAAATGTGTTGCGGAGTTGATTACGACATGTTGTAGAGTTGACGCCCGGCGAGCGAAAACATATAGATAGATATAGAACTAATATTAGTTCTATCCTACTAATATTATAAATGCGAAAGTTTGTGAGGATGTATGTATGTATGTGTATGTGTATATAGGTATGTTTGTTACTCTTTCACGCAAAAACCACTGAACGGATTTGGATACACATACACATATAGTTTATAACCTGGATTAACACATAGGTTAGTTTTTATCCCGATTTTATGTTTCCGTGGGATAATTTTCGAGTTGTAGCGGGTGAAGTCGCTGGCAACAGCTAGTCTATATATATATCAACTAATGTTGACGTGTGTGGACGTGTTTGCAACTGATATCCATGGCGGTAGTGTGGCGCAATGATAAAATAAAGTTTCCATACGAAACATTCCGATGCTCGGGCGATGCACCCCGCATATAATCAAAAATTATGATCCGGCAACTTTTTTCATACAAAATGTGCCTTTGGCAATCAAGTCCCCCTTAGAGGGCCAAAGTCAGCGAGGATCGCGGGACTGTCTTATCAGGTGACCATGGAACATAAAGGGCTATTGTAGTCGGCAGGGTTGATGGCCCAGTAATGTGTCACTGGATGGCGGCACACAGGCCATCCTTCAGATATGAGCTTTAGTTATATAGTTTATGTAACGTGTTTTAGTTTGTAAGTTGTTTTGTTTTAGTTTTTAGTATTTATGGATCTGGTCTGAAAATAAATTATTATTATTATTGAAGGAATACCTACTGTGAATTTTAGTCAGTACGAGTTTGACAGTCCCTCCTGCTCAGGACGAGGACAAAAAAAACCCTGTTGGTCAGGTTGAAAATACTCATAAAAAACCGGCCAAGTGCGTGTCGGGCCACGCACAGTGTAGGGTTCCGTAGTTGCCCATCAAAATACTTATGCGAATTAACTAAACTGATTCGCTGAATTTAATTTTAAAGAGAAGAATTTTCAAAATCGGTCCAGGAGTCTTTGAGAAATCGGGGAAAATACATAAAAAAAAGATTACGACGAATTTAGAACCTCCCCCTTTTTTGAAGCAAGTTAAAATAGTTGACGATAAAAACCTACCTATCCCCAAAAAACATACCGTAAAAACATACCTATTACAGCTGTAAAAATAAAGTTGACAAACTTACATTTGCAGTTGAAGAGCTTGTTCTCCGATACATTTTGTTTAGGAAAATGTTATCCAAGTACATTTTATAAGTTGGTCGACTATTACTCGTAAAGTTGTAAAGCCTACTTAGTCATGATAATTTTCTTTTAAACTTCGTTATATATACTACTATTGTGAATTTTTTCACACCCCCAAACATAACCGTTTAGCTGGTAGAGGGGGGGAACACTCGAGTCGAGCAAAATTTAGCACTTTAAAGCTTAATATTTCACAAACGAATTTTTTTATCAAAAAATTGTTAATGGAAACTATCAATATTTTTTAAAGACCTATTTAATGGTACCCCACACTAAGGGGTACGCGAGAAAAAAAAAAACATCCCCTCTTTACGTGTACAGGAGGTACCCTAAAAAAAAATATTTTACGAGATTTTATTTTACCACTTTTTCGGCACAACAAATCCGTATATTTACACCAAATTACAGCTCTCTAGTACTGTGCGTCTCTGAGCTAAACTGCGGACAGACGGACGGACGGACGGACGGACATGGCGAAACTATAAGGGTTCCTTGTTGACTACGGAACCCTAAAAATTCGAAAACCATGAAAAGTCGCGGAACATTTATGGGGGTGATTCGGAGACCACACGGCAGGAGGGGCTTAAATCATTTATTTGGGTGTCAATGTTCCGGCTACCCTGTTTAAGGGCACCGGACACACTGTGTTGGCGATTTAGCGATTTTAGTGTGTCGATGCCTTAACAGAATAGCTCTGTATCTCCCGAATATTCTTCGTGAAGCGTATCCTAATATCGGGACCCCGAGGGTATTGCAGTGATTGGGGTGCTAGTGAAAGCGACAGTAATTTTCTTTTGCACTTAACGACAATATTAAGTTTATTGCCCGTTAAACTGCACGCAGGGAATTACGTTCTGAATTCTTTGATACCAAAAGGGTTGTATCAACATTGGGTGTAAAACACGAGGAGTTATCGATAGTGGTGACGGAATTGAAGTCTTCAGTCAATTTTAACTCGTCTAATATTGTTGATAACACGAAACGTATCGCGCAAATGGAGTCAAGGATTAATGTGTGTGCTTCTGAAACCATATCCCTACTGGAAAATAAATTGGATCGACTAGAACAACATGCTAGACAGTGCAATATTGAAATAGGAAACTTGCCTGAAAAACGTGGTGAAAATTTAGTTGCACTCCTGGAATCAATTGCGTCAGCAATCAATACACCTCTGACGCATAGGGATATAGTGGCTATTCACCGTGTTCCACATGCACACACACAAAATTCGCGCCCCAAAAACATCATAGTAAAGTTGAGTTCCCGGCTGCTTCGTGATAACATGCTAAGCGCTTATCGTCTGTCTAAAGGTGTTACGTCGGATCGTATTGGTCTTGCTGGTACTCAGTGTCGTGTTTACATGAACGAACACCTTACACTTCGCAATAAGGAGTTATTTCGCAAAAGTCGTGACGCTGCCAAAACATATAATTTCAAGTACATCTGGGTCCGTAATGCTACTGTTTTGGTCAAGCAAACTGATGACTCACCTACCTTTGCGATCCGCTCAGAGGATGACATTTATAAAAATATTAAGTCTAGCAATTCTTCCAATGAAACCGCTGTTAATAACAATATTAACTCATCTTAATCTGTATTGTTTTTTTCACTTTCTAGTTATAAAATATAAGCTGTCAGTTGTTGTTATGATATGTTTGGCTATGGACAGCACTTATGTTTCTCCCGTGATCTTAAAACACTGTTTACAATGTGAAACTATCTTATTCTATAGTATTACATATTATTATATTGCACTCCTAGCGCCGATCCTATTATTGTTGATGGTTATTATGGTAAATTATGTCGATCGTGTCTGCTTTTTGTTTACATTTCTTGTTAATTTGATGGAAAAGTACCGAGTAAGTTACAAGTGTTGGCTTGTTCTACTTAAAAAACATGTTAGTCTCACAAATACTTTATTGATTTATTTCATTATACCTTCTCTCTTTGTAAATGGCGAATCTTTCCGTATATTATCAGAACTGTCGAGGAATTAGGACTAAACTAAATACCCTATATTTAAATATATTGTCGCATACATATGACGTCATAATCCTGACTGAGACCTGGTTGATACCTGGAATATCCGATTGTGAATTTATTGATCACCGATATTTGGTGTTTAGATGTGATCGCGACCGGGTACTCACCAATAAAAAGGATGGCGGTGGCGTCTTAATAGCTGTATCTAAAGAACTGAACCCGGTCTTTCTTTCATTCTCGCCCCCCCTAAAGCTACCCGAGCATGTCTTAGTGAAAATCGGCGCCAACAATAATAATTATCACCTAATATGCGCCACCTACATACCTCCAAGCGCGGGCGATGATGCATACATAACTTTTCTTAATTCTCTGTCAAATTTGTGCGATGACCCTCACATAGAAAATATTATTTTAGCAGGTGACTTCAACTTGCCTTTAATTAATTGGGTAAAAAAAGCATCATACATGGAATATGCTACAAATACTCATCTTACGAATGTTCATCGCTATTTATTAAATTTCTGTTCTCAACTAGCTCTGAAACAGTACAACCATATATTCAACTCTGTTGGTCGCATATTAGACTTATTCTTTTGTAACTCCCATACAGTAACGTTTACTCCCTATACGACTCTTTTACCCGTTGACATGTACCATCCTGCTTTCTATGTTCATGCTTCTTTCACATACCCTACACATATCTCTAAATGTACCGTTTCTAACAAATTAAATTATTACAAAGCGAACTATCAGAATATAAATACTGATTTGGGTAACCTTGATTGGGATTGCCTTCTTGATAATTTAACACCTGATGAAAGTGTTTCTACTTTATATGAAAAACTTTATGAAGTTATAGGTTCACATACACCAGTTTGTAAACCTAAAAATCCAAATTTCCCAACTTGGTTTTCCAAGTCACTTATAGGTATCTTTAAAAGCAAAGCTCGTGCTTGGGTTAGGTGGAAGAAGCATAAAAATATAAGCGATTATGAGGTATTTTCCACTTGTAGAACAAAATTTAAAAGAGAAGCTAGCCGATGTTATAATAACTACATTAAAGCTGTTGAAGACAGTGTAGCTACCAATATTAAGTCCTTTTTGAGATATGTCGCCAGCCGCAAAACCACTAATAAAATACCATCGACGGTCCATTTAGATCAAATTTCATCCAATGACCCTGTCACTACTTGTAACTTGTTTGCTACATTCTTCCGCTCTGTATATGAGCCCTCAACTTTTGACAACGCATCGTGGGAACCACCTACCAGCAGTGCTGACAATGATATCAATTTATGTCAGCTACATCTGTCTATTGATGCTATACGTAAAGAATTAAAAGCACTTGATTCGTCTAAGGGTCCGGGTCCGGATGGGATTCCGCCAATTTTTCTAAAAAACACGTGTGATACACTTTGCTATCCCTTATTTATCGTATATAATAAATGCTTATCTTGCGGTGTCTTTCCAGATGTTTGGAAACATGCAAATATTGTGCCGGTTCACAAAAGTGGATCCAAGCATGACGTAGCAACTTATCGACCTATCTCTATACTGTCTGCTTTTTCCAAACTCTTTGAGAGGCTTATACATAATGAGGTATATCCAGTTATTCACAGTGTCCTTATTAATGAACAACACGGTTTTGTTAAGGATAGATCTTGTATAAGTAATCTCCTTATTTTTACATCCCATCTTTTCGAAAGCATTGATGATAGACAGCAAATAGACGCGATCTTTACTGATTTTCAAAAAGCGTTTGATAAAATTGATCATAAACTACTACTGAGTAAAATTGCTTATAACGGAATCAGAGGCGACTTATTGCGGTGGTTTACATCTTACATAACTAACAGAACTCAGAAAGTAGTGATTGATGGCTTCGAATCCAGCTCTATTCAAGTAACTTCTGGTGTCCCTCAAGGTTCCATTCTAGGCCCCTTATTATTTATCCTGTTTATAAATGATATCAAAAACTGTTTTCAAAATTCAAAATTTCTACTATACGCGGATGACTTGAAGGTTTACAAAAAAATTTCTAATTTACAAGATTGTAAAGATTTTCAGCAAGATCTAGACCGTTTCTCGAATTATTGTTCAGCGAATAAGCTTTATCTTAGTCTTCCCAAGTGTCACGTTATAACGTTTACTAAAAAGAAAAACAAAACTGAATTTAACTACTGCCTAGCTAATACAGGTATGGATAAAGTTACTTCTATCCGTGATCTTGGGGTTCAGCTGGATTCGAAGCTTCATCTAGATAGTCATATTGATAAAATAATCAGTAAAGCTTACCAAATGTATGGTTTTGTAATGAGAGCATCGAGGGAATTTCATCGCCCTTCTACCTTTTTGCATCTATACAAATCCATAATTAGACCACAATTGGAGTTTGCAGTACCTGTATGGAACCCTCTATACAAAAAATACAACGAATCTTTAGAGTTGGTACAGCGCAAATTCCTTCGTGCTTTTTTTTTTTTTTTTTTATTCAATTTTTATTTAGGGGCATTTGTCTCCATGGACATGCGAGCCCCAACGTTACCTAATCTTAATCACTATCTATAAAATGTCCTTATATCTTACATGAGTGACAGAGTCATTGGTGCAAAATTATGTTTTCCACTATAAACTTGGCAGCGTCAGATGTTGGTTCTGCTAGAATACTTAAAAAAGCTCCTTGGTTGTATTTGTTTATATGAAATTTTTGCACCAATGCCTCTCTCGCTCCTTTGAATTTCTTACATTCTACAAGTATGTGCTGCACGTCCTCCACCGTGCCACACACTTCGCAATTGGGGGAATCAACTTTTTTCATTAAATAAGCAAATTTCTTTGATGGATAATGACCAGAACGTAATCTATCTATAGCTACAATGAATGTTCTACTTAACTTAGTGTTATAAAACCACGGTATTCGAGGTGGCTGACACTGTATAGTTTTAAACCATATACCTTTTTCTTTACTCCTTTCATCGAAATATTCCTTAAATTTTGAATAACATTTATTTTTGAATTTTGTTACAACTTCTGAATAATGAGGTAAAATTATGATCTCTACACCATCTACTGTTGCTAGTTTAGCCAACCTATCAGCCTCCTCGTTGCCTCTTAATCCTATATGTGATGGAACCCATTGCAATCTCAGATTTATATGGTGCTCTGTGACTAATTCATATATTAATTTCAAAATCCTATAGACTATCGGTACACCTCTGCTGTGACCAGAGGCGCATCGAGTCATATGCTGTAAGGCGCTTTTGCTATCTGTTACTATAACAAAATTTCTACCTTCCTGACTTTTTATAAAATTAAGAGCCTCTGAGATTGCAATGAGCTCCAATGTCATAATCGATACTGTTGCCTTTACTTTAAACATAGCAGACGTGTGTTTTGAGGGGTCGAAATACGCGGCACCAAGACCGTTATTACTTTTGGATCCATCAGTAAATATTTTTATCCATCCAGCGTATTTGGTGGCAAGTTCTTCAATAATGTTACATTTAAGTAATGTTGAATCGTGACATCTTTTTGACCCTTTCATGGATTCTAAGTTTATTTTAATTACTTTGTTTATGTCTATATAACTCACCCAGATGTCTAATTTAAATAGTTCAAGCGGGTTTGATGTATATATGTCACAATCTTTACATTCATTATAAACAGGTATAAGTAATGGTTTCTTAATCCTTTGCCAATATCTATCATATACACTTGAGCTAAGTTCCTTCAAAAGGTCTATTGTTACATTATTAGACCAAGACATACTTTTAATGCAGTATTTGTAGGCAAGGTACAATCTTCTGAGAAACAATGGTGGAAGACACAATTCAGTCTCCATAACATGAATTGGAGTACTTTTGATGTAGCCTCCTATTATTCGTAGGGCTTGATTTTGAATCCGTTCAAGTTTAAATAAATTATTTTTCGCACTATTATCATAAAGAAAACATCCAAAATCTACTCTACTTCGTATTAGTGAAATATATATGGTTCTTAAATGTTTTGGGTGAATACCCCAACCTGAACCTGCTAATACTTTTAACAAGTTTAAGTATTTTAAAGCTTTTTCAGAAGTCTCATTCACATGCTTACTCCATCGCAAAGATGTATCCAGCCAAAATCCTAAATATCTAACATTAACGACATTCGAAATAGAACAATTACCGATATTTATACTTACTTGTTTTCTTCTACGTCCTCTGCTAAAAACACAAATTTTCGATTTGTTTGGTGATAATTGAAGACCGATTTCATCTAGCTTTATTATGAAGTTATTAAGAGATACTTGTAGTTGTGATTCACAGTAACTAAGATTTTTATGACATATGTATAAAGCAAAATCGTCCGCATATTGGGATATAGAAACATCACTAATATTTTTACTTAATTGAAATGTAGCTATGTTAAAAAGTAATGGCGATAATGGATCTCCTTGAGCTAATCCTCTATTCGTGTATCTCATTTCACTTACTTTATTTTCTAAACTATTTTTAATAATTAGACGTCTATCACTTAAAAAACACCATAAATAATTACATATTTTAAAACCAACTTTTAATTCATCCAGAATGGTCACTACTTTGTCAACTAATATGTTATTGTATGCATTTTCGACATCAAGGAAACAGGATACTGTCGGGCAATTCTTTCCGAAACCAACTTGTATATGACTCACTAGTC
Source organism: Agrotis clavis (assembly GCA_954870645.1). Classification (NCBI taxonomy): domain Eukaryota; kingdom Metazoa; phylum Arthropoda; class Insecta; order Lepidoptera; family Noctuidae; genus Agrotis; species Agrotis clavis. The sequence goes on along the minus strand of OX940939.1, from coordinate 8,163,481 downwards.
TTGTTAAACAATCTAGACATGATTGAGCTCTACGAAAACCACATGTGTATGGCGATAAAATCAGGTTTTTTTCTATGTACCATTCCAGTCGTTTACCTACCATTTGATGAAAAATTTTACATATGCAAGATATAAGGGAGATCGGTCTAAGTTTACATTCTGAATTAGTTCCGGTTCCTAATTTTGGTATGGGAACTATCAATATAGTTCTCCATTGGTTCGGCACAGTTCCTGTTCTAAAGATTGCATTGTATATATCTAACAGAAACCGTTTACCTGACAAAGGCAGGTTAAATATCATTGAATAAGTGATTTCGTCATTACCAGGTGCAGTATCTGTTGTCTTTATGCAAGCTTCTAGTTCCTGAATAGTAAAAACTGACTCAAGTAAGGTATTACTTGAACTAAAAGTAGGCGGACTGTTAGACACGAAGTCTGGTGTCAAAGACTGGAGCAATTCTTTTTGTTTTTCTTCAGATGGAGTGAAATTGGATTGACGGTATCCTTTAAACCAACGCATCTTGCGCCACATGTCAGAAACGGTTACAGACTCATTGATGCTACCACAAAAATTCTGCCAGCTACACGATTTAGCCTGGCGAATGTGTTTCCTGGTTTTGTGAATTTCTACCTCCAACTTTGTTAGGTTGTCCGGTGTAGGGTTTTTCCTAAAATTACTTAACGCTAGTCGTCGCTCTGCTATTGTTTTAGACAAAGATGGAGACCAATAACTCCTTGGTGTAAATTTATTTGTGGGGCCCGTGACTATTTTCAACAGTGGTATATTCTTTTTAACTGATAAATTGATAACATCTATAAAATAATTATAGTAATTTTGAATATCTGCACTGCTACAAGCAATACTATCAAATGCAAAAAATGAGTCTGTAAGATCTTCTTTATATTTCGTCCAATTCGCTTTTTTAAAATTAAGTTTTTGTTTAATTTCTGAAAATTCTGTCGAATTAATTGTAATTTTGATAAAAAGGTGATCACTGCCCAAATTTTCGTTGAGGATTTTCCATTTAAAACCTGTTGCTATATCCGATGAAGAGAAGGTTATATCGGGTGACGATTTTTGTAGTACATTGTTTACTAATTTAATTCTTGTAGCTTCCCCATTATTTAACGAGATAAACCCGTTTTCTAAAGCTGAATCAAAAAGTTGTGTACCCCTCTGATCAGTTTTATACGACCAATTCGTGTGATGACCGTTGAAGTCCCCTGCTATCAATGTTCTTTTGTTAGATATTTTAAAAATGTTTTCCCAATCTGATTTGGTCGTACGAACTGAAGAGGGGCAGTATATCGAAATAATATTATCTAAATGTTTACAGTTCAATAATTTAATGTGAATTGCCTCTATACCTGTGTTTATACCGCTGATGGAGCAGACATGTGATTGTACAGACTTATGAACAATTATCGCCACACCTCCATACGAGTCAAATCTGTCTTTACGATAAATATTATATCCACTAATATGGAGAGCAGATTCCGAGTCCAACCATGTTTCGCTAACTATAGCTATATGTACTTTTTCTCTAAACAATAAAGTATCAAAGTCTACTAACTTGGGTTTTAAACTCTGCGAATTCCACTGAACAATATTAAGAGTTCTATCCATTAAAAAGGTTAAGCAGGTTCTCAATTATTCCAGTCTCAGAAAATATTTTCATAAAAAGTTGTTTACATTCTCTAACAATGACTTTCAACACCAATATGAATTTATCCTTAAAACTATCTTCCGACATGACTATATTCTTAATTTTTAAAACCATATTCCAGACATCAAATTTTCTTTGTTTCCTCCTCTCTGCATTTTCCAAAGATATTTCTTCTCTATCTTGTACTCTTTCCCTCTCAAAATTTCCTGTTTCGACTTCCGTAACTTGTTTTTCATATTGTTGATTTTGGTACTCTTTTGTTTTTTTATTTATTTTCATTTTCTCCTTTTGCAATTGGCTATTCTCCATGTTCCTCACTCTTTCCGGATCCTTATTAACTTTATGCACAACTGCTGTTGTTCGTAAGACACTACTATATGTCCTCTGCGTATTAAGTGGGGACAAATTATGGCCATTTATGCCGTCAATATGAATGGGTTCATCCTCTACTATTGTATTTTCTTTTGGCAGTTCTATCTTCAAATATATTTCCAAAGCTTTTTTGTATGTGACATTCTGTTCACTCATAATCTCACGAATCTTTTTTTCCTTAATAAAGTACGGACACGATTTATTTAGAGCGATATGAGGACCTTTGCAATTAGGGCATATGAATTCCTGAATTTCACAGTTATTGTGACCTTGACCACACTTGGGACAGACGTCTTTATTTAATGAACAGAACTTTTTTATGTGTCCAAACCTCCAACATTTCGAACATTGTGTAACAGGAAATACATACTTTTCTACGTCACACTTACAACCGTAAGCTATGACGTAAGAGGGAGCAATTATACTTTTAAAGCTTAGTCGGACAGTCTCACTTTCCACCCATTCATCGTCTGAGTTTCTTCTCCTCAATCTTTTAGTAGATAATATGTCACATGTAGCTTTTAAGTTTTCTAATAATTCCTTTTCTTCTATGTCCAAATCTACTCCCTTGATGATGCCATATGATACATTGTTTTGGTCGGTAAATTGAGCTCGTATATCTAATTCAACCAACTTTTGGTTTTTGATTAGTTTTTCGGCCTGAACAATATTTTCGAATTGGATGTAAACTCTATAGGGGCTTTTGTATTTTATTTTATTTATGTTCAATATATTTTCATCTCTCATAAGTCTGGCTAGGGCCATTTGTTTTGGTAGCAATTTTAATGACGTTAGACATACTTCATACTTTCGGCCGATATCCATGCTATCCTCCACATCAACATTTTTATCAAAATTACCTGCTGAGTCACTTCTCATCGACTTTTTATGTTTTTTCCTACTGACAGTAATAAACCCATCTTCACTACTATTTTCACTTCTCACTCGGGGTCTTTTATCATTTTTTTTCCCTTGCTTATCTTGTAATTGACTTTCACATTCCTTAGTAATATCAGATTCACTTTGATCCTCATCACTTAAAATGTCATCCATATTTATTAAATTTTGGGGGTACTTATAAAAATCACAACAGAGCGTAATGAGCGAAACTACGTGCGCTTGTCACAGCGTCCCGCGCGCAACTGTTCCTTCGTGCTGTAAATTACAGATGTTTTCGGAAAAAAGTCTCTTATCCCATACTTCTTAGTAAATACGATCTCCTAACTTTGCAGCAACTTTGTTTAATGTGTGCCGCAATAGATTTGATTGTCCTTATTTGGTAAAGAAACTAGGTTACCTTGTTCCTCGAACAGTACATGTACGTGAGGTTCGCACGCGACGCTTGTTTGCTACTAGCAGCTGTAAATCTAACGCTGGCTCGCGCTCACCTCTTTACCGCCTAGTCGAGACTTACAATAATGAGTTTTCCTCAGTCGACATACTTTTCCTAAGTAAAAACACATTTAGGAAACAGATTCGTGCTATTCTTAAGGATCGGCAGTCTAACTTGTGATGTGACATATGGCATAATATGCTTACATGACACACATTCCTTATCATATGTTTTTGTTTTATATAAGGTTTTAATATATCACATTCTATATGTATAATTATGTAATTTTGCATATAAGTGTATCATTATGCCTGGCTGATGCAATTATTTGTATACTGTGCAAAATGCTTAAATGATGGTTTCTTTTTTTTTCCCCTATTTTTAAAATTTAGTTTTATTTGGTTTGTATCAGACTTAATTATTTATGAATCTAAATATAGTGATTAAGGTACGTCTCTCTAGTCTATTTAAAGTAATCTGTGGAAAACGTAGTGGGTAGCATATTTATCACAGTTTAATTGTAAGCCTAGTATATCGTATCTATGTAATATGTTACTGTTTGTTTTTCCCTAATAAATAAATAAATAAATAAATAAATAAAACTACCAGTACTACCACGGGTAAAAAAATAACCCAAGCGATCTACTACGTAGTACCACGGGAATATTTTTTTTGCCCATTTTTCTTTGCCGGGGTTCTGTATACATATACAGATGACCGTGATCCTGGAACGAAAATCGTAGTTAATAATAATAATAATAATAATAATATCTCACAACTATCACACAACGCCATCTAGTCCCAAGCTAAGCAGAGCTTGTGTTATGGGTACTAGACAACTGATAAACATACTTATATATTTCTAAATACATACATATTATAGATAAATTACACCCAGACACAGAACAAATGATCGTGCTCATCACACAAACATTTGTCCTGGGTGGGAATCGAACCCACGACCTCCGGCATAGCAGTCAGGGTCACTAACCACTAGACCAACAGGCCAGTCAAGTTGAAGGAACACTGTAGATTTTTATTAGTCTGTACGAGTCTGTCAATCCATTTTACTCCACACAGGGCGAGAGGTCTCAACAGATATTATTTTAAAAACTGAAAAAAAAAAAATGGTGCAGAGTAATAAGGAGTTAGTATACGTAAAAATACAACGTGTAACGTTAAATGCGCAAAACCTTTCGTGGGGTAACTCAGCCCATGTTACTGAACAATGTTTGTTCTAAGAGTTTTGGAAATACACAAAAAAAAATTTGGTTTTTCATACTGATGGGTACGATCAATTTCTCATTTTGTATGAAAAACTAATAATTTTTTACGAATTTCCAAAACTCATAGGACAAACATTGTTCAGTAACATGGGCTGAGTTACCCCACGAGAGATTTTGCGCATTTAACGTTACACGTTGTATACAGAGAAGTGTTTATAATTATTCTGTAATCTTATTTCCTATAAGTACTATAAAGCGTGAAATTTTGTTTGGATGGATGGATGGATATTTGTTACTCCTTCACGCAAAAACCTCTGAACGATAGTTAATAACGAGGATTAAAACATAGGACAGTTTTTATCCCGATTTTATGTACCCGTGGGAGAATTTTCGAGTTGCAGCGGGTGAAGCCGCTGGCAACAGCTAGTATAAAATAAAACCGGCCAAGTGCGTGTCGGGCCACGCACAGTGTAGGGTTCCGTAGTTGCCCATCAAAAAACTAATTAAACTGATTCGCTGAATTTAATTTTAAAAAGAAGAATTTTCAAAATCGGTCCAGGAGTCTTTGAGAAATCAGGAAAAATACATAAGAAAAAAGATTACGACGAATTTAGAACCTCCTCCTTTTTTTGAAGTTAGTTAAAAATAGTTGACGATAAAAACCTACCTATCCCCAAAAAACATACCGTAAAAACATACCTATTAAAGCTGTAAAATAAAGTTGACAAACTTACATTTGCAGTTGAAGAGCATGTTCTCCGATACATTTTGTTTAAGAAAACATATTATTCAAGTACATTTTATAAGTTGGTCGACTATTACTCGTAAAGTTGTAAAGCCTACTTAGTCATGATAATTTTCTTTTAAACTTCGTTATATATGCTACTATTGTGAATTTTTTCACACCCCCAAACATAACCGTTTAGCTGGTAGAGGGGGGGGACACTCGAATCGAGCAAAATTTAGCACTTTAAAGCTTAATATTTCACAAACGAATTTTTTTATCAAAAAACTGTTAATGGAAACTATCATTATTTTTTAAAGGCCTATTTAATGATACCCCACACTAAGGGGTACGCGAGAAAAAAAAAATCCTCACTTTACGTGTAAGTACTGGAGGTACCCTTAAAAAAAATATTTTACGAGATTTTATTTTACCACTTTTTTGGCACAACAAATCCGTATATTTACACCAAATTACAGCTCTCTAGTACTGTGCGTCTCTGAGCTAAACTGCGGACAGACGGACGGACGGACGGACGGACGGACGGACGGACGGACGGACGGACGGACGGACATGGCGAAACTATAAGGGTTCCTTGTTGACTACGGAACCCTAAAAAAGTAGTAACATGACAAAAAAAATCCGCTCAAATACAGACCCTACCTTTACCCAGAAAAGGAAACGGTCTCTGTAGTCGGACAAACACTTTTGTGTCGAAAAAATCAAATTGAATTTCTTAAGAGCTTATTTCGCGCCATTATTGGATTGAGTTTGATTTGTTTTTTACTGTCACCATTTTATACTAGCTTGCCAAACAGCCCCCTGTGCAGGGCTTGCATGGAGACTGAGGAAACCGTCGCGCATGTGCTCTTCGAGTGCACAGGTGTCACACAGATCAGGACAGAGACCCTCGGGACACCCAGGACTTACACAGATGTTCTCCACAGACCAAAGAACCTGATTAACTTCTGTAGGGAGGTGGGCTGGTTGGAATAAGCCACCAAGGCCACTATGGCCCACGCACAATGGTCCACATGAAGGACTAAGTGCGGAAACCAAAACCCCTAACATAGAATACAGAACATATACTAGCTTGCACACGGCTTTGCTCGCAAAGCGCAATCTAAGTATTATCATAAGAACTTCACTGTTGTTTTGGCTAACAAGGAGGCCTTAACATGGTTTTCAGTTATTCTGGACAATCGCTCAGCCCCTGCGCCTACCGTGCCACAGATTAACCGTGCCGTCAAATCGAGTTGACCTACTTTTTTTTTTTTTTTTTTTAGCGTGGTAAAATCATCAAATGAGTCCTCCAACCCCGGGCAGGGCGGGAGGGACTGTCAGACTTCTACTGACTAAAATCCACGGTGTCCTTCATAGCCTGTTAAGTTCCGGGGTTACGGTAAGGGAATAATCCCGCGACCCCGGCAGGCTTTGGCCCTCTGAGAGGGGGGCCCCGTCATTATGCTGACGCTCTTTGAGGCGCGCGTGGGACACAACGTGCCGTCGACCCGGGCATGGTCCTTGGTCGGGCAGCGAGTTGCCCTTTACTCGCTGCCCGCATGCCCGCGCCTACGGTGGCCGGAGATCATCAAGCGACGTCCGTCGCCGTGGGCGCCTACCACTGCGGCTGGGGCGGAGGGAGGACGCTGTCCTCTCTCGCTCGCGGCCTGCCTCCTCCTTTACGAGCATTACTGCCTCGCAGAAGGAGCTGACCGCTTCCCACTCCGTCTCGCCCCGCAGCATGGCCGCAACCAATGCCGGGCGCGAGAGGTCTCCGCCTATCGCAGCCGTGAGGACACGTCGGTGCTCCGCCCAAGCTGGGCAGTCTTGCACCGTATGCTCCACCGTGTCCTCCGGGCGATCTTCGCAGTGGTGACACCCAGGCGTCTCCTCCTTTCGCAGCAGACACAGGTACCTCCCGAAACTTCCGTGTCCGGTGAGGACCTGCGTCAAGCGGTAGGTCAGGACGCCATGACTTCTCTCCAGCCACTCCTCAAAGAGGGGTCTTACCGCCGCAATTGCGGCGTGCCCGAGTTGACCTACTTAATAATAATAATATTATAAATCTTTATTTATCCTCACATAACAAGACCTTAAATATCATACAAACATTAAGTAGGTACAATTGCAGAGGACAAATCACAGTCAAGTGTTTGTGAGGAGCAGTACTCTTAGCACGAGTTTTCAGTATTTGAGACGTAAAGTAAACTGGATCTTTGTCATTTCCAAATTGACAACATTTCAAGGAAAAGATTAGTTCCTTCTTCGCACACCAGAGGCGCTGTACCATTTTTCCATACAAGAAACGCTGTAAATACTGGAAAGACGCTGTAAAGTAAAATAGTGAAAACTCGTGATAAGGGTACTGTAATATACTATATTCTTCCTATTTATATAATTATTGTTTTATGACCGCTATTGACGGTTGGTTTTTTTTTGACAATTTAAATGCTTTAGGATCCTGTAACGACTTTTAGTCAAATATCTACTAATACCTGGCCGAACAACTGGCTGGTGTGTAATCAATGGTAACCCATCCACGGCCCGACCTTGGTGAGCGTGGCTTAACCTGAAAAATCTATTTGTACTGCTATTATTATATAGCCAAAGCTTTGAATGTACAATTGTACATACCTAATGTAATCACTTAGGTACATGAACCTATTCCATAATTATTTATGTATTTTTTCACACTTATGAAAAAATTGTCTGTATAATAAAAATATTTCATTTTGGGGAAAAGCGGCTTATTTTGCGTAAACCAATTTGTATGGCTCTGTGAAAATGGTTTTAGGTTTTTCCCTGGAAGGAGTTTATTTTCGCGAATGTTGTTGGGAGGTACCAGGGATTCATCAGTTCATAAGAGATGAGATTTACGGCGATTGAATTTGAAATGTTTCCCGCAAAAAAAAAATTACACTGTAACATTAAACAGTAACTTGTGTCAGTTTAAATTGTTTTTAATTTAATACATCATGCAGTTGAATGAGTTACTGTTTATTTTAATACGTGTACGACTGATTTGCCTGGTTCTTTCGGTTATCATTAAATTAGAGACACGTCCACACTAACCGATCTGCTTCGCGCGCCGAATGCCTCGCGAGGCTGCTCAGTGCTCACTCTGTGTGGACGCACCTAAATTTGCGCGTGGTTTCACGTAAACTGAGCGCGAAGTAGTTGCTCTTGTCTTATCTAGGTCTGTCTATATCTATGTGTCTCAGTTATACCCTTTTTACTGGCATTTTGCCAAAAACATACATTTTATTCCTTTTTTTATGACATCAATTCTTAGCTTGCTGTTGTTTTTTTGTTCAACAAATCCGAATCCCCGAGCGATGTCAAACGACCTTTAATAGCACTTGTTCTTGTTAAACTTTTATAATTTCAGTTCCATTTCGAGTTTATCGTTGAAGTTTGCAAAATAAAAAGGAAAGATTGAAGTAGGCAGGGCGCTGGCTGTATATCCTAGGTTTATAATAAAACCTACAAACCTAGGGATCATCGTAAATATTTCAGTGTCGGTTTCTCAAGTGGGTGACGTCAGTAGATCCAAGCGAGGCATAAAAATGGGGAGATTTTTTCCTTTTTAAACGATTAATCTAACCTTACTTATAATACACAAACACCCAGACCCGAAATAACTGCTTGTAGATCATACAAATATTAATTGTTCCGGGCGGGAATTTAATTCGTGTCACAAAGCGTAGCGGACAATCGCTCAGCCCCTGCGCCTTCCGTGCCCCAGATTAACCGTGCCGTCAAATCGAGTTGACCTACTTAATAATAATAATATATCTTTATTTATCCTCGCATAACAAGACCTTAAATATCATACAAACATATTTAAGTCTATTGCAGAGGACAAATCACAGTCAAGTGTTAGTGAGGAGCAGTACCCTAAGCACGAGTTTTCAGTATTTGAGACGTAAAGTAAACTGGATCTATGAAAATTTCAAATTGACAATTTTCAAGGAAAAAATTAGTTCCTTCTTCGCACACCAGGGGCGCTGTTCCATTTTTTTATTACAAGAAACGTTGTAAATACTGGAAAGACGCTGTAAAGTAAAAGAGTGAAAACACGTGCTAATTTAAGGGTACTGTACCCTTAGCACGAGTTTTCTCTCTTTTACTTTAAGTAAGTAAGTAAGTAAGCGTTTATTTGCATAGATTGCAGGTACAATACATAGGATGTTATAATTCAAAACATGATCCTTATACAATCTACCTTCTATTAGGCATGCAAACATTATAATTAAAACTATTCTTGGCACAGTAACATATTCAAATAGCAAAAGGATTTTTAAACAATATAAAATTTAAATTATGGGAATTAAAATATAAATCATAAAAAAGTCATAGTTATCAAATAAAAGTCAAAATAAAAAATAAAAAAATTAAATTATACAAAAAATTTAAATGTCAGTGTCATAATGGGAATTAAAACATATCATAAATTAAACAACTCATATAAAAAATAAAAAATAAAAATAAAATATATACATCTACAATCAATATTAAGTATAATATAAAAATTAAATGTCAGTGTCATTAAGAAAATCAGTTACAGAATAGTAGCATTTTTCAATTAATAATGTCTTCAGTTTTTTTTTAAAGTTTTGAAATGATTCATTTTTATTGATGTTAGGTATTTTGTTGTAGATAATTGGACCCATACTAATAATACTTTTTTTTTGTAATGCTGTGTTACAATTTTCGACACGTAGTAAATATTTATACTGACTTCTTAATGGCCTGTTTCTATCTTTTGACACGGCAGAGAAGAGATTAATGTTACATTTAACAAAAATTGCGACTTCTAAAATGTACATAGCTGGGAAGGTTAATAATTTTAGAGACTTAAACTTAGGAGCGCAACTATCCGTTACTTTCATATTAAACATTGCCCTTAAACATCGCTTTTGGGCTTTGAACACTTGTTCTCTTAGAGTACAGTTTCCCCAAAAGATTATTCCATATCTTAACATGGATGCAACCAAGCCGTGGTAGGCAACTACAGTCGTGGTGATGTTGACCTTTTTCGCTAGGTTGTATAAAACATAAGCAGCTACGCTCAATTTTTTACAAACTCTTTCTGCTTGAGGTTTCCATGTCAATTGGCTGTCAATCATTACACCCAAAAATTTCGCGACTTGTACCTGATCTATAATACATTCATTACATTCAATAACCACCTTTGGTTTTGCTGTACGTTGATAAAAATGAATAACGTTAGTTTTTTGGCGGTTAAGTACTAGATTATTTGCGTCGAGCCAATTCACAATGTCCTTAAGGGTATTATTTATGTCCTGTTCATATTTATCGATGTCTGTACATTTTACTAATGCGGTGCTGTCGTCAGCGAATAATACCATTGGGTGATCAATGTGGTGCGGAAGATTCTTTATGAATAGTAAGAATAAAGGTGAGCTAAGAACCCCACCCTGGGGTACACCATGTTTGATAACTCTTGCTTCGGATAAGTATTTTTTCTCCATCCTAGTTCGTGTGCAGATTTTAGATATTTCCGTATATTGTTTACGGTCACTTAGATACGATTTGATAAGATTGAGTATGTTTCCTCTTATCCCATACATGTTAAGCTTTTCAATCAGGGTTTCATGATGGACACAGTCAAAAGCTTTAGTCATATCTGCAAGGACTGCGCAAACTGGCGTTTTTTTATCAACCTGTCCTATTATTACACTAAGTAACAATTTCAAATTGTCAAATTTCCAGTTTACTTTACGTCTCAAATACTGAAAACTCGTGCTAAGGGTATGGTGTCTATTATATTTAGGTATAAACCTGTATTACAGATCACCAGTACCCTTATCACGAATTTTCAGTATTTGAGACGTAAAGTAAACTGGAACTTTGACAATTTCAAACTGACAATTTTCAAGGGAAAAATTAGTTCTGGCTTCGCACACCAGAGGCGCTGTTCCATTTTTTCATACAAAAACGCTGTAAATACTGGAAAGACGCTGTAAAGTAAAAGAGTGAAAATTCGTGCTAAGGGTACTGGTCCTCACCCCACGAACTCCGGCATAACATAACAGCAATAACATGTACTAGTTTATGAAAGATATTTCAATTTATTGGTTCCTGCCTGTTGATTGTGAATCACTGAAATCGCGTCCCAGTGTTCCCGAAGCGAATGTTTTAAATGCATGCGAACGGACTTTTCGCTCCATCAAAGATGCCTTTACATGACGGAATGCCATAAGGGCCTACCACACGCACAAGTTCACCACAGTTCTGCCTGCGCAAGCTTCTCGTTTTTACCAACCGCACGCACGGTGTTCCGTGTATAAACCGGTTTGTGCAGCTTGTAGAACTGTGGTAAAGCTTGTGCGTGTGGTAAGCCCAATAGATAGATAGAATAAATAAATAAATACTTATATATAATTGAAAATACGATCTGTGAGTATATGTGACTTGTGCTGTGCGAAACCAAAAATAGACAATTATTTCTTTCTATGGGCCGTTGTGCAATATTTAAAGCCATGCTGGTGTTACACATAATATTACTAAATACATAATTAGTCATGCGATTTACAGTTGTAACAACTTATTCATAATCATAATTATCTTGGCGTTGTACGTAACGGTTTCAGTGAATTTCACACATTGAAAATAATGAACAATGAATTTTCCTCACGATTTTCCTTAAAGCCTGGAGCTTTTGTTAGTTAAATACCCTTGAATTTTCTGCTTGCCTGGTATGTCAGGATAATTTATGTACTCGCACAATATGTTAATTTGTGGTTTTCATAGATTTGAATTATTAATGTTATTGGTTATTGATGAGTCTGCTGTTTTTAGAAAAAAAAGGTTTGCTTTCTTTGAGAAAAACTAGATAAAGTTTCTATTAAAAGGCATAAAAGTGTTGTAATTAAGACAACAATAATTCTTTGATAAAAAATCGCCTTAGATATTTAGAAAAACTAGTCACAGTGTGTTTGATGGAATATGAAAGGTTTTTTTTTTAAATCTTTGCCCCTCACTAAGAATTAATCTTGTATCGTGGATGATTACAAACATTTAAATAAACATACAAAAACAGTCATTAATCCCAGCCTGCCAAAATTACATGTTTTTTTTTTGTTTTTGAATACATTGTCTCACACAATTTTTGTTAGTTATCGATTCATTTCGTCATACAGAAAATTACCACTTTTGAAAAAAAAAAGATGGCCCCTTTTAGTCAGACCAAATTAACATAAAAGTCTTTAATATAAGGTTTCTTATTGCAAAAAAAAAAATATCCAACACATTTCAAACACTTACATTATAAAAGGAAGTCCATCTTCACAGTTCAATCTTCAACACAAAGTCACATTTTCCGTTGAGATTGGACAAGAGTTCCGATTCAATTACTTTAATTCCTTCCTGCGAAGTTAAGGGCGGAGGAAATGTGATTACGTTTTTGCCCATCCTAAGCAGTGTCCGCCTCTGACTTCAACGCATGTAGCTGGGGGCTTAGGGCACAAAAGGTTAGCGATTAGAAAAAAAACAAACCATCTAAATTACCCTCCAAACCACTTTTCTGCGCCCGGTATTGATCGAGGCCAAGCTGCCGGGTGAGACGGAATTGTAAGTGGTCGCCCTCTTCTGCGAACCAGTCATGCTAGCGAAAAAGGCGTCCACCTCACAAACCCAGCCGCCTCGGTCCATCATCGGACTACAAGACGTACGGCAATGCGCCTTCGATATATGGTGGACATCCCTCCGGTACGTACAAAGCGTTTGCCAATACTTACCTGTATTGTACGCACAGCTAAGGAGTGGAATTCCCTGCATATCTGTATTTCCCGACAGCTATAACCTTGGGGTCTTCAAGTCAAGAGTGAACAGGTTACTTCTAGGCAAGCGTGCTTCATCGTCGACCACATCTTCGCTTACCATCAGGTCAGATAGTGGAAAAAAGAACCCCACGGCATCGGACGTCGTGAGGCAATTTCCGGCCACCGTAGGCGCGGGCATGCGGGCGGCGAGTAAAGCGACTCGCTGTCCGATCATGGAACATGTCCGGGTCGACGACGCGTCGTGTTTCATGCACGTATAGTGTGCACGATCAGGTGACTCCGGAACGCAAAGGGCTATTGATGGACACCGTGGATTTTAGTCAGTAGGTACAAGTCTGACAATATTGAGCCTCGTCAGTAATGAACACGGGGCTTGGTGTGGACAAAAAACTCCAATAATTAAGTAAAACCAATTCTTTCCTTCAAAAACGCTTTCCTTCTTCTTCTCACACCACAACCCATTCCTACGAAGTTATCAATGCTTCACACGTGCACACGAGTTTCGTAAGAACGTATAGTAAGGCATACGTGACTCCCTTGCATAACTGATTCCCTGGTAACCGATCCCGTCTCTCTGTTTACGACACGCAATTTATTTCAAATGTTGCAAATTGATAAAGAACAAATACGGAGGTGCCTCACAGATCTTCCGATTTATGAGCGCCTGGTATGTTTCTTTTATTTCAGGTGTTCACTTTTTATGAGATTCAAAGTATCTTCGATTGCTTACTAGATCTTTCGAGGCTTTTTCTAGGTCCTAGCGCGAAAGTTAAAGATCATCCTTTTTAGCTGTTATTACTTAGCAATAAGCATCTTCTCCTAGTTAATTAAAAATACACGAAATACTGATATACCTCGTAATTTTTAAAATTTTCACGAAAGTAATTTTACCTAGAATATTAAATTTTTCAGCATAAGACGCAAGAAGACGTTCCTAATATAAAGAAAACAAAAGAGCGCGGAGCGAGTCGCACAAGCCGCTAAGTTAACAGTTTATGTGTTAGGTGTTCTCTCGACATATAGGGAGAGGACATGGGCATGAGCGGAGCGATTTCAGAAAACAGCATCCCCCCATTGTACTTCGGCGCCACACGATTTTTTCTTCCAGTCTTCTCTGTCAGATGCCACAGAATCATTTTCGGTTCTCTATTGTGTTACCTAACTTTTTTATACATAATCTAATGTGACATAATTTTTTTTATCCTAATCATCATTTGTCCGAATGATAACTTGCCCGAACTTAATACCACATAATTTCAAATGCCATAACATTGAAACTCCTAAATACTGTATGTCCTAAATTCGTTTGTCATAAATATAACAATCAATAATATACAAAATACATAAAACCGATTGCCATAAAATACATAAGTCCTAAAGTTTGTTTTGTTACTGATTACCACCCAATAAGGAAAATCGACGGAGCCCCGCTTCGCGGGGCTCCTATTTCTGCGTGCAAGGTTTAAAGTAACCTAACACGAAGGGGATGGCGGGGTCTTTCAGACCCCGCCATCCCCTTCGAACCTAACCTGTCCGTGTCGGGGTGCCCACAAGTCCCGAGCTCGCTTCGCTCGCTCTTGGATCCCAAGATCTTCGGTTTCTAAACAATTTCATGAAATATCAGTTTTACTATACCTAATTGAACATTCAGAATAATATACATTATGTAATATAATGATTAGGACATATGACTTTATTTCATACAAAATTAGGAGATTCAATTATTATGATACTCGATTTTATGCCAGAACAGCTTTAGAAGTGAAGATAATTATGTAAAACAATATTTAGAACTTTTGATAATTATGGTTACTGAATTTTATAGCAAACGTGTTATGGATAATGATTTTCGGACAAACAATTTTAGGTGACGAAAAGGGATACCATCATTTTCTCCTTTTTCTTTCACATGATTTCTTACACAATCAATTCATCATTTCTTTGGCCCCTCCTCTTCATCCATTCTTATCCATCACTCTCTTGTCAGTCTCTCTCAGTGTCAGCTCTCCCCTTCACACATGTGCATACCAAGACAGACGATTGCCTTTTTTCTGTAACAGTCACCTCGTTCAAAACTTTCTCTTAAGAGGATCGTCTACCGAGCGCTCGTCCATACTAAAAGAAAAAACGTTTTCCTACCCTTAAATGTTATCCTATCTCAATGATTTTTGAGAATGCTTCCTGCACACTAAAAAACTAGGTTTATAGGTTTTCTTTTTTTTAAATTTATAATAGTTTTAAAGTTACAGGCGCCTAAGAATTACTTTTGAAAAAAAGAAAGCCTATAAACCTAGTTTATTACTGTGTAGGAAGCATTCTAAAAAATCATTGAGATAGGATAACATTTAGGGGTAGGAAAACGTTTTTTTCTTTTAGTATGGACGAGCGCTAGGTAGACGATCCTCTTAAATACTCATTCCTAACTTTATCCATTCCTGTCACTTCACGTTTCCATCTCAACATGTCTTCTCCAAATATGTTAAATAATTATACGCATTAACGTATTATTACGCATTTCGAATTTTTTGGTTCGATTTTTTTCCTTCCAAAAAAAATTTCATCTTTATTAAATAACGTATGCAATTGATTTTCAGTTATAAAAATAAAGCTAACCTAATTCAATTTCCGTCAGTGTCGCACTATGGTGCGACCCTAACTCTTAACTCTTACTAAGTGCCGACTTCAATAAGTGGGTAGCGCGCAAACTGCACAGTTTAACTATTAAATGCTTTATGTTTGAGAATAAACAAGATTATTGAAGTATTAGGAACTTGGAGTTACTGCATTGACATGGTTATAGCTTGATATGAACTTTCGACTTAATGTCTATGGTAATAATAATATAGCACCGAAAATGAAACGACCCTTTCGAATTTTTTTAAAGTCGTAACAAAGCAAAAGGCTATATTTTTTTTGGCGTAGTAAAATCATTAAATGAGTCTCCCACGCAAGGCAGAGCGGGAGGGACTGTCAGACTCGTACTGATTAAAATCCACGGTGGCCTTCAATAGACCTTTAAGTTCCGGGGTCACGATAATTCGTGAGTCTCAAATGGTGAGGCCAAAGCCTGCCAGGGTCGCCCCGGCAGGCTTTGGCCGTCTAAAGGTCCCCATCATTATGCTGACACTCTATGAGTAGCGCGTGGAACAGCACGCGCCGTCGACCCGGGCATGGTCCATGGTCGGACAATGCCGGGCGCGACAGGTCTCCACCTATCGCCGTCGTGAGGACATTGCGTTGCTCTGCCCAAGCGGGGCAGTCCTGCACCGTCTGCTCCACCTCCTCCGGGCGATTCTCGCAGTGGTGACACCCAGGCGTTTCTTCTCTCCGTAGCCGACATAGGTATCTCCCAATACTTCCGTGTCCGGCTAGGACCTGGTCATGCGGTAGGTCAGGACGCCGTGACGCCTATCCAGCCACTCCTCAAAGAGGGGTCTTACCGCCGCTATTGCGGCGTGCCCGAACTTCAACCATTTTACTACAAAAAAGTAAAACATCGGTTGAAAACTTGTCTAAAAATAACAGTCTGTCAACTGCAAAACGGCATTTAACTGTTATTAAGAGTCGTTTTGCAGCTATACTTTTTTTATCTAAAGACTGTGTTTAGGTAGGTATCAAGCTTTCAAATTTTCCAATAGATATATTTTCATAAATATTTTCGCTTAATTTTTAAAGAAAACCTAAAAAGGTTCTATAATAGGTTGTGGTCCGTATTTAAGACTATTGTCTACCGAGCGCTCGTCCATACTAAAAGAGAAAACGTTTTTCTGCCCCTTAATGTTATCCTATCTCAATGATTTTTTAGAATGCTTCTGACACTGTAAAAAACTAGGTTTATAGGTTTTCTTTTTTTCAAAATTTATAATAGTTTGAAAGTAACAGACGCCTAAAAGTTACTATTTTTATGACAAAATCTTCATTGAAGTAAAACCTTTGTATTTTAAAAACAAAGAAGTTTTAGAAGAAAAGCAAAACCTAGAAACCTAGAATATAATATGCTGAAACGATTGACACCAGAATCTAAGAGATTGGACGTGATTTAGTATGTGAAAAACGTTTTCTCCCGAGAGACAAATTTCATATAAAAAATACTCACAGTCAGTCGCGAGCTGCAACGCTCTCTATCGCACGATCGGGGGTTTTTCAACGCGCGAGAGGGACAGCACGAGTTTTTCTAAATACCTATTTTTTAAAAAGGCAGCCGCTATACAATCCTCTTAATTTGACACGTTCTTCACTCCGCGGGTGTGCCCATTGAATCACATCGCGCGCTAGATCGATTTTTTGAATATCCCCACCGACTTCGCACATAACGTATAGGGAATATGAAGGAAGACATTTGTGTTTAAATATGTGATCAAATCGTGCATCATCTCATCAGCCTATAATGTTCCCACTGCTGGGACACAGGCCTCCTCTCTTATGAGAGGGAGTGGGCCATAATCCACCACGCGGGCCCAGTGCGGGTTGGCATAAAACTGTTTAATTCGTGCATAAAACTATTTAATTTGTGGTTAAACAAACTAATGATGGAGTACTCATAATAATTATAAGCAAACAGCGTCTACAAAATCGTCTTCCATTTTTTGTAAAGTTTATTTTAAAACTGTGAGCTCAAAGGAGTCATCAAATCTTTGAACACATTTCTGGCAGATATAACAATATGTGATAAAATTTAATTCAACTAATTCCAACTACAAAGTGAAAATCAACCTTGCTACTAAGAAATAATGATGCAATTCGATTGTCTTGACGTCGTCGTGGCGATCGTGTTTAGTTTTTCATTTACCCGTAGATAACAACGTGTTTTATGTCATCATTATGTCGTAGTGATAAGGTTGGTTTTCACTTGTAGTTGGAATTGGTCGATTTGCAATCACGTCGCGCCATTGGTAAAGTCCCATAGTCTTCAAAGAAGTGATCATTTCTGCGAACACATGTCTGGCGCCGGGCGGCCATAAGGAGAATAGTAAATTAACGTATCATCATCATCTGCCTAGCCTTTTCCCAACTATATTGGGGTCGGCTTCCAGTCGAACCAGATTCAGCTGGATATCAGTATTTTACATGGAGCGACTGCCTGTCGGACCTCCACAACCCAGTAACTGGGTAATACGATACCCCATGGTAAGACTGGTTGTCAGACTTTAGAGCTTCTGACTAACAGTAACGACTGTCAAAGATCTACAAATGACAGCCGGGACCAACGGCTTTACGTGCTTTCCGAGGCACGGAGGAAACTCGCTATGATAGATGGTCACCCATCCACAGACCAACCTCGGCAAGCGCGGCTTAACCCGGAAGATCGGCCTGTGCGGCTGTACTTATTTAGCCACGAGCTCCTCAGTAAAGTAACGTATATTAGTAACTATTGGTCATTACAAATGATCACAGGTACCGTAACGAAGGTAATTAAGGTTACTTGGTACTTATGAAAAGCAATAACTTCTTATAACAACACATGGGAACAATAACAGAGGAAAGTTCCAGACAACGTTAGCAGAATAATAAAATTTAATGAAGCTCTAAGTAAGGTGAAGCAGAACAAACGTATCTAAATATATAAAACTCAAAGGTGACTGACTGACATAGTGATCTATCAACGCACAGCCCAAACCACTGGACGGATCGGGCTGAAATTTGGCATGCAGGTAGATGTTATGACGTAGGCATCCGCTAAGAAAGGATTTTGATCAATTCTACCCCCAAGGGGGTAAAATAGGGGTTGAAAGTTTGTATGAAACTTTGTCAATTTTAAACCGATTGGGCTGAGACTTTGCATGCATAAAGCTACTATGACATAAACATCCCCTAAGAAAGGATTTTAATAAATTCTACCTCTAAAGGGATAAAATAGGGGATGGAAGTTTGTATAAATCTTCATAGATTTTCGACTGAACTGAAATTAAAGATTGAAGCTACTATGATGAAAACATCCGCTTAAATAGGATTTTGATAAATTCAACCCCCATGGGGATAAAGTAAGGGATGACGGAGGATGTAAATGTACGACGAAAAGAAGACACGGAGTTTTAGACGGTAGAGCACACGGTGCAGGACGGCGCCGCTTGGGGACAGCGCCGTTGTGTCCGATCACGACGACGATGAATGTAGGTACCATGTCGAACAAAACAGCCGTCGAGGCCTTGGACAGAACACTTCAAGACATTCGCCATGATGATAGACCCATGGACAATATCACGATAAGTACTGTTCTCTGGAGAATTCCGGCAGACGCTTCCTGTTGTAAAAAGAATTTGATAAGTTCCGAATTCGGAGACCCGTCAAGTATAACACTTCTCCTTGCCGGATTGCTGCCCTGGGATCTGGAGGCGACTGCCCTCCAGCGCGTCTATGAGTGGCGCGTGGAGGCGCAGCGCCCGCCGGGGCGTGACCCCGCTGCCTCGAGAAGTCGAGGCGCGGCGGGAAGAGCTCCGGCGCGATCTCAGGGCAGTATGGAGGGGACGACTGTCGCGACCGACGGCCGGGCACGCCGCAAAAGCGGCGGTAAGACCTTTCTTTGAGGAGTGGCTGGATAGGAGTCACGGCGTCCTGACCTACCGCATGACGCAGGTCCTCACCGGACACGGAAAGTTCGGGAGGTTCCTGTGTCTGATGGGTAAGGAGGAAACGCCTGGGTGTCACCACTGCGAAGATCGCCCGGAGGACACAGTCGAGCATACCAGTGCAAGACTGCCCCACTTCGGCAGAGCACCGACGTGTCCTCACGGCGGCGATAGGCGGAGACCTCTCGCGCCCGGCATTGGTTGCGGCCATGCTGCGGGGCGAGACAGAGTGGGAAGCGGTCGCCTCCTTCTGCGAAGCAGTAATGCTCGCGAAGGAGGAGGCGGGCCGCGTGAGAGAGAGGACAATGTCCTCCCTCCGCCCCACTCGCGGTGGTGGACGCCCACGGCGACGGACGTCACAAGACGATCTCCGGCCACCGTAGGCGCGCCTCAAAGAGCGTCAGCATGATGACGGGGCCCCCCCTCTAGAGGGCCAAAGCCTGCCGGGGTCGCGGGACTTATTCCATCACCGTGACCCCGGAACATAAAGGGCTATTGAAGGACACCGTGGATTTTAGTCAGTACGAGTCTGACAGTCCCTTCCGCCCTGCCCGGGGTGGGAGGACTCAATCCTTTGCTATCTGAACGCGCGATACTTAAGAAATGACCAAACCGCTGTAATAAAATACATATTAGCCGAAATTGTTGGGAAAGATCTGATGTGGTTTACATGTCGTATAATGACGTCGTGAATCAGGATGATTCCGGCACCAACTACGCAGTCAAGGTTTTAAATTCATT
The DNA here is from genome assembly GCA_954870645.1 of Agrotis clavis. NCBI lineage: Eukaryota > Metazoa > Arthropoda > Insecta > Lepidoptera > Noctuidae > Agrotis > Agrotis clavis. Next base: position 8,143,041 of record OX940939.1, on the reverse strand, counting down.
AACTGCCAGTGATCTTCCAGCTCATAAAATAACATTAAAAGTCGGCATTCCCATAATGCTTCTTAGAAATCTAACTCCATCGAAATTGTGCAATGGAATGCGAGTAAGAGTTACTGCATTACACAGAAATTTAAGCGAAGCTGAAATTCTCACCGGGTGTGGCACAGGGGAGACTGCATTGATATCGCAAATTCCACTCATCCCCAACCATTTCCTTTTCCAGTTCAAACGCACATAATTCCCGGTAACAGCCTACTTCGCGATGACCATAAATAAGTCCCAAGGACAGACCCTGAAGGAAGCTGATTTTCACCTAAGAACCAACTGTTTTTTCCACGGCCAACTGCTTATATGTCACATGCTCACGTGTCAGTAATGCGGACCATCTTTTTTTATTAGCACCGAAAGAAAAACTACCAATGTCTTTTATAAGGTGTTGTGTCTCGAAGTTTTCATTTCCATTTTTGTCTATTTTTTACGAAATATTCTTTTTACTGTCTGATGTGAATCTCATTCAAATATCTCTAATTTACACCCCTGATAACAAACTTTAAAGCAGGACATCAGGTACCTTCACTTTCTCAAAATATTAAAAAAGGGAATATTGGTATAGGCGCCATAAAACCAAATACTACGCGGACGAAGTCGCGGGCAACAGCTAGTTACTGAATAAAAGCCCTCTTGGGAAATAATATTACCTGTACTACTGAACTAAATACTAACTTGTATTTAGTAGTTGAATGTAGCTAAGTACTGCCTCCCTAGACAAGTTGCAAACGCTCTGTAGCCTGTAATAGACTTTCAACTTTATTATTCAATGCATGAAGTTGAAAATCTATTAATAGCATAGCACGAACGAACGAATACGCTCTCTTTTTCACGTTCATACCACTGAACTGATCCTCCTGTTACGTATACGATGTCAGGTATACAGAGACGGTCATAGTGTACCTTTAATCCCCAAAAAAAGGACAGCCTTATCATGAGTTTTCACTATTTTACGTGACAGCGTCTTTCCAGTACTTACAGCGTTGCTTATATGGAAAAATGGAACAGCGCCTCTGGTTTGCGAAGAAGGAACTAATTTTTTCCTTGAAAGTCAATTTGAAAATGTCAAAGTTCCAGTTTACTTTACGTCTAATGGTAACTCGTGCTAAGGGTACAGTACCCTTAGCACGAGTTTTCAGTGTTTGAGACGTAAAGTAAACTGGAACTTTGACAATTTCAAATTGACAATTTTCAAGGAAAAAATTAATTCCTTCTTCGCACACCAGAGGCGCTGTTCCATTTTTCCATACAAGAAACGCTGTAAATACTGGAAAGACGCTATAAAGTAAAAGAAACTCGTGCTAAGAGTACAGTACCCTGGTCCTTAATTAAAAAATCCACAGTAAAGTTCATAACTATTATGAAAATAGATATCGCTATAATATCTATCATAACTGAACTAACTGTCAAATTCTAAACCAATATGAAGCCGCTGACCAAAGCTAGCGGCATGTGGGGTTACAAGAGGCGGCTTAATTACCCTGACACCAGAGGGTGATCACATTGGGGATAACCGTGATCCTGGAACGTAATGGGCCTACCACACGCTCCACCATAGTTCTAACTGCGCAAGCATCACGGACGGCATAAAAGCGCGGGCTCATCGCGGTGCATGCTGTGCACGGGCACGCGGTGGTTAATTAATTAAGTGTATTAATTTAGTTGACAACGTAGTGGATCTACGTCAACATTTTTTCGTAAGCATCGTTCTCTTTATTTCGTTCAAAATAATACCTTGATTTAATTTTCCGCAATGTAGGAAGAAATTTATATATTTAACGGAGAATCGTTATCAGAGGGGTTGGGATATCGGAAATAACATTCAGAAAATCTTCGTTAACACTTTTAATTACTTGCTAACACACACTGAATACAAAATAGTCAAGGATGTCCGAGATATCGCTCGATTAAAACTTAGGAACGCGAGAAGTTTAACATGGCGGAGCAACCAAGATGTCTACCCAGCTTGCCGGACCGATTCAAAAAAGTGTTCACTTCACTAAACTGTCCGCCCAAGTGGCCTACCCCACACAGGTTAGCCAACATCTGTCAACGTCACTACCTGTCAACTTCGAATAGCTGATTAAACTTCCGAATCGACATTTGACTCGACTATTCGCTCGGTGTTGCCATTTGCTCCCCATGCTAACCATCTCCAAATTATCACTAATTTGACGCTCCTAAACAATCTGTCAATTCTAACTTAATAGTTACTCCAATGAGAGATAGATGGCGTTATTCTAAATTCACAATAATCAATAGAGATTCTAAATTGCGCATCTGTTTTGATTCCAGGCCAACGATAATAGATGGCGTTATTCTAAATTAACAATAATGAATAGAGATACCAATTTGTGTTACTGTTTTGATTCCGCAGCATGATAATAGATGGCGTTATTCTAAATTATTGTGCTTCTGTGTTCATTCTGCGACACGGCCTTTCTGACAATTCACACGACCTCGTGTGAGACATTTGTCCTCGTGTGAGACATCACATCCTGAGGAACCTGGAATGAGAAAAAAAAAACTCGAACAGTAATCATTCTAACCGTTCGGCCATTCCTGACCCAAATAGAAAAGGTATTCTCATCAAAATAATTACAGGGTCTAATAAAAATCACAAGGAACTCTTTCTCTAAAAGCTGACATGTCGAACAACACCCATACTCATTCAAATAATAGGAAACTCATTAAAGTATTGCAGTGCTCGTACTCTGACCTCCATCTGGTCTTCATCATCACACATTATAACCTCCATCCGGTCATAAGCATGAAATCTATCGACCTCCATCCGGTCTTCAAAACGTAACCTCCATCCGGTTACAAACACAACACCATCAAGATAATCATTTCGAGCCTTTATCAAAATAATTTTAAGAAGGTTTGTTCAACATGCTACCTTATTTTTCCTATAACGTTACAGATTATAAGAAAACTCTTACTATGCTAGATACTTTAAATGTTAAGTTGACTACTGCCAAACCAAAACAAAACAAACTAAAATGAAAGAATAAGGCACATTATAGAAATTGGCACAAAATTAAGAAAGCATTATGACTCTACCAAACATATCCACGGCACTTAACCAGCACCATGCATCACTACTTACCCAGTCACTGAAGTACTTAACCAGTACTTAACATTGTAGCGCTTAACCAGCGTTACAAATCCTATCACTTAACCAGTGATAATAACAACGCTTACCCATTGATATTAACCCTCTAACGCTTAACCAGCGAAAGCACACATAACACCCTTAACCAGCGATTCAACAGCTAACGCTTAGCCAGCGAAAGTCTACATCATTACACGCTTAACCAGCGATTTTACAGCTAACTCTTAACCAGCGAAAGCCCACATCATAACACGCTTAACCAGCGATTTAACAGCTAATGCTTAACGAGCGAAAGCCAAAGTAATCCGCTTAACCAGCGATTACACAACTAACGCTTATCCAGCGATAGTCAACATAACTCGCTTAACCAGCGATTCAACAGCTAACGCTTAACCAGCGAAAGCCCACGTAATCCGCTTAACCAGCGAGTACACTACTAACGCTTAACCAGCGATAGTCAACACAACTCGCTTAACCAGCGATTCAACAGCTAACGCTTAACCAGCGAAAGCCCACGTAATCCGCTTAACCAGCGATTACACCACTAACGCTTAACCAGCGATAGTCAACTCAACTCGCTTAACCAGCGATACAACAGCCAACGCTTAACCAGCGAAAGCCCATGTAATCCGCTTAACCAGCGATTACACCACTAACGCTTAACCAGCGAAAGCCCATGTAATCAGCTTAACCAGCGATTACACCACTAACGCTTAACCAGCGATAGTCAACAGAACTCGCTTAACCAGCGATAAACAGCCAACGCTTAACCAGCGAAAGCCCACGTAATCCGCTTAACCAGCGATTACACCACTAACGCTTAACCAGCGATAGTCAACTCAACTCGCTTAACCAGCGATACAACAGCCAACGCTTAACCAGCGAAAGCCCATTATGTAATCCGCTTAACCAGCGATTACACCACTAACGCTTAACCAGCGATAGTCAACTCAACTCGCTTAACCAGCGATACAACAGCTAACGCTTAACCAGCGAAAGCCAACGTAATCCGTTTAACCAGCGATTACACCACTAACGCTTAACCAGCGATAGTCAACACAACTCGCTTAACCAGCGATAAACAGCCAACGCTTAACCAGCGAAAGCCCATGTAATCCGCTTAACCAGCGATTACACCACTAACGCTTAACCAGCGATAGTCAACTCAACTCGCTTAACCAGCGATACAACAGCTAACGCTTAACCAGCGAAAGCCAACGTAATCCGCTTAACCAGCGATTACATCACTAACGCTTAACCAACGATAGTCAACACAACTCGCTTAACCAGCGATTTAACAGCTAACGCTTAACCAGCGAAAGCCAACGTAATCCGCTTAACCAGCGATTACGCCACTACCGCTTAACCAGCGATAACATCACTACCGCTTAACCAGCAATAGCCAAGTAAAGTTTAAGTTCAAACACTAAATGTTACTGAATGTAATTTTCTAAGCTAAAATAAAATTCAGCTTGTTCGAACAAGAAAAAAAATTACTTCAAGTGCCAAGAAAAAAGAACATCAAAAATAGACAAATAAAAAATATAAAAAAACAAAGACAATAATAAAAAAGGCTTTAATCGGCCACATGCTCCCCTTTTTTAAAGGAGAACGACCTTTCTTAATGGCCGCCTCAAAATGCCCGCTTGGGTTCGAACATCCACCACACGTACCACCCCATCGCGGCCCGGGTGCAGAGCCGCGATCACGCCTCGTGGCCAGGTTCCCTTCGGCAAGTCCCCGTCACCGATGAGAACCGGGTCCCCAACCTTGACAGCGACATCTACTCCCGGCACGCGACGGGGCGCCAAAGTGGGTAGATATTCGGTGACCCAACGACGCCAAAAATGGTCACTCAGCCGAAGTGCTCTTCTCCAAGTGCCCCGGCCAATCAGTGCGGCATCCGTCAGGTCTGCAGTTGGGAACGGACGGCCCGATGAGTCTCCCAGCAAAAAATGGTTGGGGGTAAGCGCTTCCGGGTAGTTGCTGTCGGGGGAGATGTGCGTGAGTGGGCGTGAGTTTACCACAGCCTCGGCTTCTACCAGCAAAGTTGCCAAAACTTCTTCTTTCGGAGCCTGCTCTCTTAGTGTTACCTTCAGGGCTGTCTTTACTGATCGAATCAGCCTTTCCCAGGCCCCTCCCATGAAAGGCGCCGATGGGGGAATAAAACGCCATTTTATCTTTTCATTTGCCGCAAACTGTGGGACGGCGGCATCATATAGAGCTCTTAGCTGCCGGTTCGCTCCCACAAATGACGTCCCATTGTCCGAAAATATTTCTCTGGGCGTACCACGTCGAGCGGTGAAGCGTCGCAAGCACATAATGGCAGAGTCTGCCGACAAGCTGGCTATGATTTCGAGGTGAATTGCTCTGGACACCATACAAGTAAATAAGGCGACCCATCGCTTCTCACTCCTGCGCCCAATAGTAATTGATACGGGCCCGAAGTAATCCACGCCTGTATACGTGAAGGCTCGTTGATGATGGGCGAGTCTTGCCTCTGGTAGATCTCCCATGGGTGGTCGCAACGTTGCGCTTTTCAGCAGCTTGCACAATTGACATCTATGGACCACTGACCGCACGGCGTTTCTCAATCCAAGGATCCAGTACGACTGCCGCAGCTCGTTAATTACAGTCTCTGTGTTGGCGTGTGCAAACTTGGCGTGATAATGGCTGATTAGAAGGCGTACAGCTGGCTCCTTGCCGTCTAGAATAATAGGCCGCCTGTTGGAAACAGCAGAAGTTCTTCCTGCGAGATGCAAAAGTCCGTCTTTTAGTTCTGGAGTCAAAATAGTCAAACGACTTTTCTTGGGAACGGCCTGTCCACGTGTCAGGCAAAGAAGTTCCTCTCCGAAGGCGCTAATCTGGCTCCTCCCCAAAATGTGCCGTTCCGCGCGGATTATGTCTTCTGAGACTAATGGCGCTGGAGCACTGGAAGAAGAGGCATCAGACTGCGAATCGCGCTCAGCCGCATTTACAGACTCACAAATTCCTCGAATCCAAAAATTTTGAAAATTATGATCCCGCTGTTTGAAAAGAGAGGCAATGAATTGATGAGTCCTAGCTGTTGCCCTTACCAGCCTAATCCAGGAACTAAAATGATTGATGTCAGCTACAACTGGTAAAGGTAACTGCTGTGTATTGATAAGATTAATGCACTCTGCGACACGTGATGGATGGTTAAATGATTTTGAATGACGAAGAGATGGCTTGAGCTCCTCCTCACCAAGAATTACTGGCGCTGCGACTTTGGTCTCTGAAGGCCACTCAGAAGCGGAAGCTAGAAGGAAATTGGGGCCAGATAACCAGCGTGGTTCAATACTGGCCTTCCCTCGCGTCGCATCGTCAGCCACGTTAAATTCGGTAGGAACCCAATGCCATTCAACTAAACTAGTGCATTCTAAAATCTCCCCTACGCGATGCGCTACGAAAGGTTTATAGTTTCTCGCATCCTTGCGTAGCCACCCCAACACGGTCATGGAATCACTCCAGAAAACTCGTCGGTTAGGTTTAAGACGGTGGGCCTCGCAGATTTTAGCGGCAAGTCGAGAGGCTATCAGGGCACCTTGGAGCTCCAGGCGTGGTATCGAAGCTGGCTTCAAGGGAGACACACGTGCCTTGCTAGCTATTAGCGCAAGTTTCACGTCACCGTTGGAAAGCACAAATCTCCAGTAGGCAACAGCGGCATATGCCAATTCGCTAGCATCACAAAACACGTGCAACTCCAGATCTGAGAATCCGCATAAATTATAGCACCTTGGAACTCTCAGTTCCGTAATCGATTTAAGGCATTCGAACCATTTGAGCCAAGTTTCCTGGTCAGCCTGTGATAGTCTCTCGTCCCAGTCAAGATTCTTACGCCACAAATTTTGAAACATAATCCGACCTCTCACTACTATAGGGGCTAAGATTCCTAGTGGATCGTAGATGCGCATGACTTGGGCTAATACTACGCGTTTGGTGAAATGACCTGGAGTATCCTTGAGGCCCGGGTTGAAGCCTATGATGTCTAGGGCAGGTTTCCAGATCAAACCTAGAGTCCGTGTTGAGGTGTTTAAAAGTGGTAAACTACCCAACTCTACACAAGAGCGATTGGCTAGTGAGACGTCAGACAACAGTTCGTTTGGTAACCGACTGAGTGCGCCAGGCTCATTTGATATCCAGCCGCGCATCTCAAATCCTCCACGTTTATGTATCTCTACAATATCGACTGCCAAACGAGCAGCGTCCTCCGTAGGGACATCTACACTTCCGATGAAATCGTCCATGTAGGTATCAGACGTAATAGCTTCCACAGCCTGTGGGAACTCGCCTATAAATTCCGATGCGTTTCGGTTGAGGATGTAAATAGCCGTAGATGGACTGGAGCACGCCCCAAAAATCATAGAAGACATACGATAAATCTTTATTGGTCCCGCAGGATCATCGCGCCAAAGAAATCGCTGAGCATCTCGGTCGCATTCTTGTATTTTTACCTGCGGGAACATCTCCTTGATATCGGCGGTCAAGGCAATTTTTCCCTCCCTAAAACGCATCAAAATTCCTAGTAGGGGTTGTAAAAAATCAGGACCCGACAGAAGCATAGAATTTAGCGACACACCATGTACTTTAGCAGCTGCGTCGTGAACAACACGAAGTTTCGCCGGTTTGTTGGGATTTACTACACCGAAATGCGGCAAGTACCAACAAACTGATGTGGGCGACTGTCTTGTACACTCCTCAGCATAACCCTTAGCTAGCATGTCCTGAATATTAGCCTTGTAACGTTGGGCGTATTTAAGATCCTTTGACATTTTCAGTTCAAGACTTTTATACCTAGAAAGTGCCAAAGGATAGCTCTCGGGGACAAAAAGGTCATCCGCCTTCCACAATAAACCGACCTGGAAGTGCCCATTTGGTAAGCGTTGAGCTGTGTGCTCTAGAATATGGACGGCGCGCTGATCGTCCGTACTGCGAGGCTCATTTTTCGTGATACCGATAGCGTCTAACCTATATTGTTCCTTGATGAGGTCTTCCAGGTCATGGTGTGGACGCTCACGTAAGGATACGTGGCAGGCAGTCTCCACTAAATTTGTCCGGCTGCTTGTAAATCCGAATAATTCAATTCAATTCAATTCAATTCAATTTATTTCATAACAAACATACATTTGTGTCGAAACATGAGTAGTACTTATACATTCTACACATAAAAAACTCAAGGACTGCATACAAGACAAAACAGGTGGGTATTTGCTTTTTGCGATTATTAAATTTGTAATTACCAATGATTAAATGTCAAGTTATTAAATTATTAAATTCAAATAAATTAATAGTTAATTAATTATTTTTATCTTTACAAAACTTTACAAAATAAAATGTCAAATTATTAAATTCAAATAAATATACATATAATTCATTATTTATATCTTTAAAAAAAAAAAATCGTCTATACTAATAATTAAATGTCAAGTTATTAAGTTCAAATAATTAATTAATTAAATATTTTTATCTTTACAAAATTCGTCAATACTATAAAAAGCTTTTCCAGTTAATAATGTCTTCAGTCTGTTTTTAAATATGTTCACACTCTGAATATTTTTCAATTCTACAGGTAATTTGTTAAAAAGAATTACCGACTGTACTGGTGATGAGTGTTTGACAACGTTGAGCTTTGCTTGCAAGATAGTTGGTAGATCTTTTCTCCGAGTCTCTAGTCTCTTCTCTTTTTCAACATTTGTTTCAAGCCTGCTTAGGTTCTTATGTAAATGAGTTAGAAGAACTAAAATATAGAGGCATGGTACTGTTAAGATTTTAAGTTTAATAAAATGTTCTTTGCATGATTCAGTCTGATCTATGCGAAGAATAGTTCTCAGTGCTCTCTTTTGCAAAACAAAGGCAGCTTCTATGTTATATTTGTAACTGTTTCCCCAAAATTGAACACTGTATCTAAGTCTAGACTCAACTAGGGCGAAATAAACTGTACGAAGTTGACCAATTGATAGAACGTCTCTAAGAGATCTGATGGCAATATATCTGATAATAGATCTGATAAAATACCCACCCTAGCGATGTTTTGATAGCGACAGGTTGGGTCTTCGTGCCTTTCCTGACCTCGGAAGCTGTTATTAGGTGCCAGTTGTCGATGCCTATCAAGAGTGTAGGCTTTGCTTCGTGGTAGCACAACTCCTCAACTATACCAGACAAGTAGGAGTAGCGACATAATGATTCGCGGGTGGCTGATTGGCTTTGAAGTCCTAAGTTTTTAATTGCCCTTGCCCGCTGAATTAAGAACTTATGCGAGGTTGATCGGCCTTTTATCTGAAAGTCTACAAACTGCACGCTGCTATCCCTAGATAACCCTCCAACACAATCCAAATGTAGGATGCCCTCAGGACCCTCGGCTCCAATTTTGGAGGCAATGTCGGCATCTATGAAGGTAGCCGTCGACCCATCGTCCAAAAGCGCGAATGTGTCTAGGCTGCCAGCCGGCCCGGAGACTGTGACGGGTACTATTTTTAATAGTGGGCGAAGTGTAGGATCAACTTGAGGGTTGTTGATTGCTACGAAAACCTGTTCAGTTTGATCAGCATCAGTTTTAGTCGTAGGTTCAGGTTTGACCTCCTCCTTCACATGAGCAGATGCTACAGATTTATCAATATGCAAAATAGTGTGGTGCCTACGATTACAATCAGCTATTGTGCAACTAGCTTTATTTTTGTTACAAAACCTAAAATTGTGTGGAACTTTTTGAAGACAACGATAACAAATTTTGTTTTCTTTGACGAAACGCCATCTGTCATCGATTGTCAAAGATGTAAATGTCGGGCAATTTGACAACTGATGCAGCTCACCTTTGCAAAAAGAACATATATTTTCCTGATCGGATGATTTTGCAGGCTTTGATTTCCAATTTTTAGGTGAAGCTGAAACCTTCATTCCCGACTCAGAAACGGCATGCGCTCGCTGTTTGTGTGAAGGTGCCGATGGAGATGGTGTCACCTCAAATACGGAGCCGAACTTCATCACCAAATCGACCTCACGGTTTAGGAAAAACGACAACAATTCCACTCGAGCTTGACTTAGGTCTTCGTGGTTAGCCGCGAAATCTAACCACCGTGCGCGCAACAGTGGAGACAGTTTGCTAAGCAGTGCTCCAAACAGTTCAGGTGATCGTAAATAGTCGGAATGCTGCAATAACTTAGCAACTTCAACACAATTTCGCACACGGGTGGTGAAAACATGTAGATCCCTTACCTCCGGCCTAAGCTTAGGTAGAGCCTTGATTGCGTTCACCTCCTGCAGCACAATTTGTTCAGGCCTGCCATAGCGACGATCCAAGGCATCAATCACGTCGTTGGCGTGAGGTGCCAACACTAACAGCATGCTGACAGCTTCACGCGCCCCCCCTTGTAGGGCTTGGTTGAGGCGCGCAAGGTTTTCTGCATCTGTGAAAGCACTTACCGTATCCTGAAAGGCTCGTTTAAACATAAGCCATTCGAGGGGCGATTTACCATCAAAACACGGAAGTTTTATAAACATTTTATTTTTGTTGGGGCCGTTATTCTTCGCAAGTGCCTTTAGAGCCCCCACTAGCTGCGTAACTCCAATTGATTCGTCTTCTCGGTGAATACCAGTGGCAGCAGCCCTGTCACCCCCGCAAAAATTTTGCTGATGAGGTGATAGTGCAGGACTCAGTGCTGCGATACTCTGAGAACCAACAACTTCATTACGTAGTGGAAGTTCCTGAGAACACAAGATAACTTTAGGATTATTTACCCCTACCTCACATCCACATTTGGATTGAGGATCCTTAACCGATGGGTCTCTCTCCTGATGTACAGGTATTTTAGTGGGGAGGGCCGCATTATCTAGCCATTGTTCAACACTGGCGCGGCTCCACCCACTACGAGAACCGTGTTTACTACCGTCTGCTTCAATTGCGGCGAGCTCAGCCCTATATTCGGCTTCGGCTTCAGCGGCAGCAATTTCTAATTGAGCTACTCGACGAACACGTTCTGCTTCCGCTGCGGCCTTTCTGGCAGCGATTATTACGGAAGAACGACTGGTGCGGCTGTGTGTGTGAGTGGCGACAGAATGTGCGCTCAAGCTAGGCTCTAACTGAGAAGAACGTACCTGAGAATTCCCATTGGTAGTCTGTGTAGTAGGTGCTGGAATGGCTTCACTACTTGACTGGGTAGGTACATTAGAGTTGTCTTGGGGCAGTTTCGTCTGTGACCTCGTCACAACCATTTTTTTTTTATTTCGTGGACTAGTTTTCTTACTAGACACTAGTTCGATAAAATAGGTAGAAGGACCACTTGTTACTGAATGTAATTTTCTAAGCTAAAATAAAATTCAGCTTGTTCGAACAAGAAAAAAATTTACTTCAAGTGCCAAGAAAAAAGAACATCAAAAATAGACAAATAAAAAATATAAAAAAACAAAGACAATAATAAAAAAGGCTTTAATCGGCCACACTAAACATAACACAATTAAGACTGACCGAAAATCCTAGAGCAACCAAGTACCTTTGCAATTTGTACCATTACAATGCAAGAAACTAATCATCAAAAAGCAGGAATCAAATTCGTGGCCTTTGGCTAACACTAGCCCCACCAACAAACCTCTGTTTGTTTCACACCGTTCATCATGAACGCACAATACACGACCTCCACCAGTGCCACCCGCACACCGCGCATCCATGGACACCACCGGGATGTCAATAAGATACGGACTACGGCTACGAAACAGCTACTGGTACGGTCTGACCAGCCGACCTTAGATTCCACACTTATCATCCAAAATGGTACTTGAACCTCAGGCTTTTTCCACCAAATCCACAGGCTACAGACTTTTAATAAAGAACACAAGGCACCAGAGTCGTAAACAAAAAGAAAATTGCTCACCGGATAGGGACCCAGTCGACGCGCTCAGGAGGCACAGGTCAACCCTCTCCTCATTAAAAGGCTTCGACGCCCCGGAGTCGGCGCCGCTCCTCTCATGTCGCCGTGGCAGTTGAAGCAGGTGATCCCGGATGCATGAGGCTTCGCAGTTGTCGATGGACCCCTCTCGTTGCCATCGCTGTGGTTGTGGTGCTTCGGCGTAGCTCGAATATCCTGTTTCACGTCTATGCGGTAGCAGTGCATGGATTCATGACCCGGCTTGCAGCAGGTAAAACACTTCAGAGGTTTCACAACACTTTTTCTTCACAAAAGAAACGCTTGCAGCTCTTGTTGTAGCTGGCCACGTGTCTTGCAATAAAAAGTCGCTTAAAATCAGTCCACGTCATACCAGGAAACGATACGGTAGGCAGCCAGGCAGAAAGAAGCTCCTCCCTTCAAGGCGCGGCTTATAGCGACCATAAGCGGGGCGCCATGTTGATCTTGGTACGAAAGCACATCACTGTAGTCGTCACTCAAGCACGTGCATCCACATTTTTTTTCTCAGGATCGAAATTCGGTAAACGAAAACCATGTGGTGACGTAGTAGGTGTTTTCACGGCTTGAATCGGTGTCAGAAAATTGCGGTTCCAACAAACACATCCATTTTTCATCACTATAGTCTTTATTTCGAACACGTGGGTCGTCGTGGTCCAATCCCACTTCTGATAACGGAGAATCGTTATCAGAGGGGTTGGGATATCGGAAATAACATTCAGAAAATCTTCGTTAACACTTTTAATTACTTGCTAACACACACTGAATACAAAATAGTCAAGGATGTCCGAGATATCGCTCGATTAAAACTTAGGAACGCGAGAAGTTTAACATGGCGGAGCAACCAAGATGTCTACCCAGCTTGCCGGACCGATTCAAAAAAGTGTTCACTTCACTAAACTGTCCGCCCAAGTGGCCTACCCCACACAGGTTAGCCAACATCTGTCAACGTCACTACCTGTCAACTTCGAATAGCTGATTAAACTTCCGAATCGACATTTGACTCGACTATTCGCTCGGTGTTGCCATTTGCTCCCCATGCTAACCATCTCCAAATTATCACTAATTTGACGCTCCTAAACAATCTGTCAATTCTAACTTAATAGTTACTCCAATGAGAGATAGATGGCGTTATTCTAAATTCACAATAATCAATAGAGATTCTAAATTGCGCATCTGTTTTGATTCCAGGCCAACGATAATAGATGGCGTTATTCTAAATTAACAATAATGAATAGAGATACCAATTTGTGTTACTGTTTTGATTCCGCAGCATGATAATAGATGGCGTTATTCTAAATTATTGTGCTTCTGTGTTCATTCTGCGACATATTATTAAAAAGATTTATAAATTCTGTCAAGAATTCGCGATTGCACGATCGTAAATCTGCCAGTTTTGACTGACGGATGTCCAATAATGTCCATGTATACCTAGCTTATCGAACGACGACTGTGTCATGAACACTTAACGCCCAACCACACGCGCAAGCTCCAGCACAGTTCTAACTGCGCAATCACGCAGGCCGCGCTGTGGGGTTTGCACGAGATACCATCAACCACACGCACGGTGTTCCGTGTACAAACTGGCATGCGCAGGCGAAATTGTGGTGCAGCTTGTACGTGTGGTAGGCAGGCGCGGTCCGAAGGGGGGGGTCACAGGGGACATGACCCCCCCCAAAATCTAAGGTCACATTGAAAAATCTCAAAAATTTGCCAAATAATAAAAGGAAATTTCTACCTATCCCTTATCGGCGATAAAATAGTTTGCTGACATCTTGTGCAATATGCAATAGGTCTTGTGCTGTCTTGTGCAGTAGTGTTTATTTTATTCTAGATACCTATTTTTGTGACCTTGTGACCCCCCCCAAAATTTCAGGCTGCGACCGCGCCTGGGTAGGCCCATAAGGTTATTGAAGGAACATCATGGAGTTTAGTCAATACGAGTCTGACATTCCAATCGCTCCAGCTAGGGTGGGAGGAGTCGCGCTGCATGATTGGATAGTGTCACTGTCAGTGAATGGAAAACTATAGTCCCAGCGTGGCATGAGCGCTGCGGCCGCGCCGTCCTGGGCTATGTTTATAGAGAATCCGGGGTCGCGGGACTAACGAATTACCGTGACCCCGGAAAGTAAAGGGCTATTGAAGTACACCGTGGATTTTAGTCAGTACGAGTCTGACTGTCCCTCCCGCCCTGCCCTGGGTGCGAGGACTCATTTGATGATGTTTATAGAGTATAGCACTGCAGGTTTTAAAGCGTATTATGCAGGAAATTTTACACAGCTACATTATAGTATATTGGCTAAGCCTTGTTTTACATGGTGTAATGTATATTCTAACTTTGAACGCGTTATGTTTCAAGTAGAACCTACTTGTGAAGAGACCATGTTAGGTTTCTGTGGTTCAATATACTCCTGCCTAAATTATGGTGCCCTGGTACTGTTACTATTATTAACTAGTGTGTTACTTGACATTGTTTGTAAAAAATAATTGTTTTTTTTTTTTAAATTTATTTCAATGATAAATAGTTTTTGACTTGCCTTGGTTGGAACGGAATGGACTGACTAAAAACCACCCTGTTCCTTCGCGTGCTTTTTGTGTTTCAGGGCCACAGTATCCTGCTTAGACAGTCCCGCGGCCCCAGCAGGCATTTGGCTTCATCAGTTGACTTCATCTTAGAACACGACGTGATGACTCGAGCCAGCTCCTGATCGGACGAGAAGCTTCATCTGATAGATGCTTTTTTCCTGTTTAGTTTAATATTTCTTATTTACCTTATTAAATATTCCAAACAACAAACTCTCTATCTACTCTCTGGAGGAAAACCAGCAACACTCGTTTGTTAATTTATGAAAAAAGATATCTACACTCTTAAGCACAAGTATGGAATCACTTACTTGGCTCCATAAATAATGGCGTGATTTAAACAACTTTGGTTTCAAATTAAAGTTAATAATTAAATCTTTAAAATGGTACCTTTACAGTGGTGGTTTATTACTATTAACTAGTAATTAAGTCTACAACATCGCGCGGAATCGGTGTAAGTTATTCCATACGTTAGCTCGCGTAAGTACACTTGCTTATACAAAAACATCTAACACGAATTATTACGTTAAATTAATTCCATAATCTCCTTCAAATTTCCCCTTAGCTACACCATGACACAAATAAGGAAAGTATATTTAATATTTACACAAAAATATTGAATTTGACGCGAAAATTCTGGCGGTCGGATTACTGAACCGAAAAATAATTACGTCGGCAGCGTCGTGTTGTGTCGTCAACTGATGTTAATGTCAGTCAGTTTTCTAAAAATTATGACAAGCAACGTGGGGACATGAAAATGAGGTTAAAATGTGGAAATGATATTTACTCTTGAAAGGACGACTCTAGAACGTTTATCAAAAACAAAAAATTGAGAAAACGTTCTAGAGTAGTCAATTTTTCCATTTTACCCGACTGCGCGACGCAATGGAGGGTAATGTGTTTATCAGTCCATGTATGTATGTTTGTTTCTATGTGGCTCGCTAATTTTCTTACTTATTGATTTAAGTTTTTATTTCTAGTACTCGTATTTATACGATATAGGTACAAACAAAAAAAAAAATTAACGAAAAAGAAAAAACCCGACTGCGTTAAAAAAGTTTAGAATTCACTCATTCACACTCACAGTCGGGGCCCCTTGGGAAGATTTGATTGGTATAATTTGAATGGGCCCCGACTGTGAGTGACCGCTTGAATTCCTGGTACGCTGATTTCAGACGCGTACGTCTGTCGCTCGTACGAAAATAAATTGTGTATTGTAAAGCACCATACTGCGACGCTGACGTCAGTAGCGCGTAGGTATCTACTACTATACACTGTACAGCTTAAGAGGAGTGCCTAAGCCATCGAGTTTCCTTAAAGATGTGTAACTTCCCAAAATTTGATACTTGTTAGCGAAACTTTAAAATGGATTTCTTTTCCAAAATTAGCGGGTTCGATTCCTGGACAATATTATTGATTTTTCTAAAATCCAATGATGTAGTTTTAGTTTTCGTCAAAATTGGCCTTGAGACTCTTTTCAGCATTTTTCGATATTTCTCATAGTTTTGGAAAAAGCCATCCACGCCCAGTTGGAAAATTCACACTGTATATTAATATTTCATTTATATCATTATCCGTCTTTAACCTCCCCATTTAACTTTACAACTTTTCTAAGACTTCGAACTTCCAAACGATTTTCACTTTAACAGTTCAACACTTCCCGTAATTCCAGCCATTTTACGCACGCGGTCCGCCATTTTCACATTGTTATCTCTTTTCCTTTTTATTCCCACAGATTATAATAAAATAAAAACCCTTGGGAGAGAATAATAAAAGAAAATTCTCTATTGTTAGAACAGTAAGTTGCTGTGAAAGTCGTAAACGGTCAAGTTTCATCAAAAAACGTTTTTTTAGGGATGCAGATAAAATTGGGTTGTGCGTCTATGATAAAGTTTATTGGAAAGAAGTTTGATGTATCAGCAGTCATCACATAAATATTGGTTCTCGAAAATATGTTTGAGGGTCTGTGTATGCGAAATACCGTTCGGGCGAGAACAATTTTCTTCTTTGATCAAAGTTTTATGAGATAAATGTATACAATACTCTCTGAATTTCTACAGTCTCTCTGAGATATTGAATTCGGGTCGAATTGGTTAACCAATGTTTTTAAAAATAGCCTACAAATAATCAGGGTGATGCAAATTAGGCTGTAGTCGTGCTAATAGTGCAGTGACTTTACGCTAGCCCGCAGGAATGCGGACGGCGAGTAATGGGCGACTCGCTGTCCGACCATGGACCATGCCTGGGTCGACGGCGCGTTGTGTTCCACACGGGCCTCAAAGAGTGTCAGCATTATGACATGACGGGGCCGTCTAAAGGGCCAAATCCTGCCGGGTCGCGGGACTCACGAATTACCGTGACCCCGGATCATAAAGGATTGAAGGACACCGTGGATTTTAGACAGTACGAGTCTAATAGTCCCACCCGCTCATTTGCTGATTTTACGAAGCTTAAAAAAAATGTACGCGAAGCCGGCGGCTATCAAATACTCGTTGTTCGCGATGTGACAGATAACTAACTCGGGACTCTCAAAGAAATTAAACTATATACGAGCAATAGACGGGACATCACGAAGAAATTGCCCCCTCTATAGGTTCTTTTAAATCTCTTTGGTTTTATTTATTTTTTTATGAAAAGAACCGAAAATGTCTATCAAAATATCTGGTTGCCAAGAATTAAATAGCTTACCGCATAAATAAATTGAAAAACTGTTTAGTCTGCGTATGTTAGTTTAAATATTTGTGAACGCACACAAAACAGAATAAATTCATGATTTATTTGCTACGTTTAAAAAAATTACAATTTTCTTTTCACAACTTGGATCCTTACAACCTCATGTTATCTTGAAGGTACTAGGCAAGCATGACTTTACGGCAGTCATTACTTCATCGTAAAAACATTACGACTTTCTTTTCTTACAAAGCCTAGCATGAAACAGGGAATGGAGTGCTAACAAAACGGAACAGTTACCTAAATTTTTCGGGGAATTTTGAATGATTTTAAGGCAGCGTTGTTTGATCATTAGTTAAACTAACAATATGTTAACTCATTTTTAATTCCTTTGCAATGTAACATCAATTAAGTTTTTCGTTGCAGTTCAACGATCTATGAAACTCTTCCTTCAGAGCAGAAGAGTTTACTTGCATTCATCATCAGCCTATAATGTTCCCACTGCTGGGACACAGACCTCTCTGTGAAGGGGAGTGGGCCATAATCCACTCAGCCAGTGCATTTGGTAGATGTCACATGTTTCCGATTTTTTGGTTTTACGACATGCCGGTTTCCTCACGATGTTTTCTTCTCCGTTTTGAGAGCAGTGCAGCTATGCGTCTGACTGGGATCACAACTCGAAAGACGGGATCGATACCACTGGGTCACCGCTGCTTATTAGCACTCCATTATTTCTTCTTCCTCCAAGTCCGTGTGCGTACAAGTTTCTGACACTTGTAGATAATTTTTGTCAGAACAAAATATATTTTTTTTCTGTTATTTTACGGCTTGTTTTTATGCCTTTATCATCAACATTACAAAGCTTGTTGACTAGCTTATATTTCTTCAATGAGATGAGTTTTTTTTTTTGTTTGTCCTCTAGTATAAATGCGAAAGTTTGGACGTTTGAATCGATGTTTATTATCTACTCAATCACAAAGATATTTTTTTTTGGTAAGAAGTTTGACACACTTCCAATAGATGGCGTAACGAGTAACAGCGTTCAAAAAACAAGGAAGTGAGAAATTCAGCTTCGAGAGTAGTGGTTGCGTTGGCCTAATTGGTTAAGGCGTCTGGAGTACCTATCCAGAAGACACAGGTTCGAACCCTGCTTTGCTGAATTTTTCGTTCCTTAAAAATATCTTTGTGAAAACGCGACGCAGGCGTTACTGCGTATGAAAACATAACTACTGAATCACATCAGAACGGATGAACGGATTTTGATGGGTTCAGTTAAAGGTATAACACATAATGATACATTTTATCCCGATACTATATTCCCAATCATAATTTTCGAGTATAACGTAGGCGAAACCGCTGGCAACTACTAGTAAAAAATAACCTAGAAAAGTATGTACAGTCAGCTTTAGAGAAATCTCACCCCCTTTGGTAGTGATGTCACTATTAAAAGGGGTGAGTTTTCTCTGAAGCTTACCTTACCATACATGATATCAAAAAATAAATCATGATATGTTTGTCGCAGTGGTTGAGCGATAGACTGCGGTGCTGCGTGTCATGGGACCGTGGGTTCGATTCCACGGAAAAAAATATTTGTATAATATACAAGTCGTTTTTTTGGGTCTGGGTGTTCGTGTGAGTTTATATTATTACTAGCTGTGCCCGCGGGACCATGCCCGGGTCGACGGCGCGACGTGTTCCACGCGCGCCTTAAAGAGCGTCAGCAAAAATGAAGGGGTCTCAGAGGGCCAAAGCCTGCCGGGGTCGCGGGATTTATTTCCTTACCGTGACCCCGGAACATAAAGGGCTATTGAAGGACACCGGAGATTTTAGTCAGTACAAGTCTGACAGTCCCTCCCGCCCTGCCCGGGGTGGGAGGACTCATTTGATGATTTTACCACGCTAAAAAATAAAAAAAACAGCTGTGCCCGCGACTTCGTTCGCGTGGATGTCGGAACTTAACAATGTATTTTTCACAAAATTGACAAACTTTCATACAAACTATCATCCCCTATTTTATCCGCTTGGGGGTAGAATTGTTCAAAATCCTTTCTTAGCGGATGCCTACGTCATAACATCTACCTGCATGCCAAATTTCAGCCCGATCCGTCCAGAGTTTTGGACTGTGCGTTGATAGATCACTATTTCAGTCAGTCACCTTTGAGTTATGTATATTTAGATTATGTTTGTGAACGCACCCACGATACAGGAGAAATTCATAGCTAAAAACAAAATTTGACAAAAAAAAATATATATAGGTAGGTATGTAAAAAGAACAATGGAGTTTTTAAGTGGTTTACTGACCAAACGTGTCATTATTTACTTGGACGTAACAAAACTGATACAAGGCTAAACTTAATGAATATTAAACGAAGATTGACTAAAATTTAACTATTATAATTAAGTTGCCCTAACATTATGTACAAAAGTTACCAACAAACCTATATTTTCGACCATATATATTATTTTTTTATGTGACACAGTATTAAATTCTCGGTTTCTGAATAAATTACTACTGTGGTTAACTAGAAAATGCGGTAGCCCAAAAGTTAGTACCTCGTCTTTTAAGCACGAGGTCTTGAGTTCAAACCCGAGCAAGTACCAGTTTTTTTTCCATAATCAATTCCATAATATTAACTTTCACATCAGTGAAGGAGGAAACCGCGACGAGACAAAAATACTAGACAAGTATGTCGCATAAACAAAAAAACACGTTTCTTTTTTTCGTTAATTTTAGTTTAACAAGCAACTACATTGAAAAAAATCTATTAGATTAGCCCGTCAGCTAGATTATGAAAAAATAAATCGAGCCATATTTTTTAGGGTTCCGTAGTCAACAAGGAACCCTTATAGTTTCGCCATGTCCGTCCGTCCGTCCGTCCGTCTGTCCGCAGTTTAGCTCAGAGACGCACAGTACTAGAGAGCTGTAATTTGGTGTAAATATATGGATTTGTTGTGCCGAAAAAGTGGTAAAATAAAATCTCGTAAAATATTTTTTTTTAGGGTATCTCCTGTACACGTAAAGTGGGGATGTTATTTTTTTTTCTCGCGTACCCCATAGTGTGGGGTATCATTAAATAGGTCTTTAAAAAATATTGACAGTTTTCATTAACAATTTTTTTATAAAAAAATTGGTTTGTGAAATATTAAGCTTTAAAGTGCTAAATTTTGCTCGACTCGATTGTCCCCCCCCTCTACCAGCTAAACGGTTATGTGTGGGGGTATGAAAAAATTCACAATAGTAGTATATATAACGAAGTTTAAAAGAAAATTGTCATGACTTAGTAGGCTTTACAACTTTACGAGTAATAGTCGACCAACTTATAAAATGTACTTGGATAATATTTTTCTTAAACAAAATGTATCGGAGAACATGTTATTCAACTGCAAATGTAAGTTTGTCAACTTTATTTTTACAGCTTTAATAGGTAGGTATGTTTTACGGTATGTTTTTTGGGGATAGGTAGGTTTTTATCGTCAACTATTTTTAACTAACTTCAAAAAAAAAAGGTTCTAAATTCGTCGTAATCTTTTTTTTAAATGTATTTTGCCCGATTTCTCAAAGACTTCTGGACCTGGAAAATTCTTCTTTTTAAAATTAAATTCAGCGAATCAGTTTATTTAGTTCGCATAAGTATTTTGATGGGCAACTACGGAACCCTACACTGTGCGTGGCCCGACACGCACTTGGCCGGTTTTTCATTTATAAAGGTGGCGTTCGCGCGCGAGACCGCGACAGGAGACCGCGACACTTGTCTTGTCGCGGCCTCTTCTGCATATAGCTGGAGAGCTACTGAACCCTGCGACTAACGGTCTTCCTGTAAGGTTAGAAATTTGTACACGTAATATTTATAGCATGCTAAGAGCAATAGCGACGACCTGGCAGGCGTCAGCCGTGCACATCATTAGACAATTTAATTTTCAAAGTGTAAAAAAAAAATTTAAAAAAAACTTGTTCCTGTAAGCTTAAAAATTTAACAGGATGTAGTTTATTTATTGTAAATCTTGGAAAAAAAATGACAGGCGATTACAAGATGCACAAGTATGTGACAGGCGAATTGAAAAGTGCAAAGTTGATAAGAAAAATAAACTTTCTCCTGTAAGATCAAAATTATCTCGCGTTTGGCTGAACTGATTTTGATGCCGTTTTCAGAAAAGTGTGCGTTACATTCCGAGAAAGGTTTTAATATACAGGGTGAATTTTTCAACTGGGCGTGGATGGCTATCTCCGAAACTATGAGGAATATCGAAAAACGTTGAAAGGAATCTCGAGGCCGATTTTGACGAAAATAAAACTGCATCGTTGAATTTTAGAAAAATCTATAATCCTGGCCAGGAATCGAACCCGCTGATTTTGGAAAAAAAATCACAGCCTGTATTATTACACCATTCGATAGTGTTGCTAATAAGGATCAAATTCTGGGAAGTGATCATATAAGGCAAGATTTTTTTTCCAAAATCAGCGGGTTCGATTCCTGGCCAGGATTATTGATTTTTCTAAAATCCAACGATGCAGTTTTATTTTCGTCAAAATCGGCCTCGAGATTCCTTTAAACTTTTTTCGATAATCCCCATTGTTTCGGAGATAGCCATCCACGCCCAGTTGAGAAATTCACCCTGTATATTAAAACCTTTCTCGGAATGTAACGCACACTTTTCTGAAAACGGCATGAAAATCAGTTCAGCCAAACGCGAGATAATTTTGATCTTACAGGAGAAAGTTTATTTTTCCTCATCAACTTTGCACTTTTCAATTCGCCTGTCACATACTTGTGCACCTTGTAATCGCCTGTCATTTTTTTTCCAAGATTTACAATAAATAAACTACATCCTGTTAAATTTTTAAGCTTACAGGAACAAGTTTTTTTTTTCAATTTTTTTTACACTTTGAAAATTAAATTGTCTAATGATGTGCACGGCTGACGCCTGCCAGGTCGTCGCTATTGCTCTTAGCATGCTATAAATATTACGTGTACAAATTTCTAACCTTACAGGAAGACCGTTAGTCGCAGGGTTCAGTAGCTCTTGGACTAATATGATAGGCGGCGGTTCGCGCCGCGACAGGGAGAAAGAGACAGGAGACCGCGACACTTGTCGCGGCCTCTTCTGCATAGGCGGCGGTTCGCGCCGCGACAGGGAGACCGAGACAGGAGACCACGACACTTGTCATTGCCTAATGTTAAGTACTGTCGCGGTCTCCTGTCGCTGTCTCGCTCGCGAACCGGCGGCACCTTTACGAAACACAAAATTGATGAAGATACGACACTTTTCAAATTGAAAATCCACAAGAAAGTACAATTTTACTTGTCTGACGTCACGA
The DNA here is from genome assembly GCA_954870645.1 of Agrotis clavis. Classification (NCBI taxonomy): domain Eukaryota; kingdom Metazoa; phylum Arthropoda; class Insecta; order Lepidoptera; family Noctuidae; genus Agrotis; species Agrotis clavis. Next base: position 8,120,393 of record OX940939.1, on the reverse strand, counting down.
GTCTCCACTCTCGAATTTTACTGCGTTTTACATTAATATTTATTGAATAATTAACAAAAGCAGAAATACATGAAAATTATTTATCAAAGTTCTGATGGACAACTTTGATTTACAATTAATTGATGCTGTCAATACATTGACGGTGAGTAGCGCTGTTTATCAAATTACTATTCAAGCTAATAGAATTCTCGCAACCAAAATAGAATATGGAAATAGAAGTAGGTACTAGGCAAGCAGAAGTTAGCAAGCACCGCTATTATAGATTGTTCAATAACATTCTACCTCAAATACTGTAAAGTCCAACATGGCTAGGTTCGTTTGTTCAAACTGAGGAGCGTTTACGCGATGTCCTACTAGAACCCGAAGCAAAACGAGGCGCTGCGAGTGAAACAAAAAAATGACCGTCTTACATAGATAACAAGAAACAGTTAAACATCTGTTAAACACTTATCTAAAAAAAAGTGTAACTGCAAAACGACCCTTATATTAACGTCACATGGTGTTTTGCAGTCAAATTTAAACTTTTTTTTGTCAAAGACTGTGAAACTCTATTGTGGTGGCCTACGTAGACAAACGCTCGTGGGTGCGGCATAGCGACAAATATCATTTTTTTTAAACATTGCCTCACCTTCGGAATTTACCCAGTATCGTGGGTGCGTTTAAAACATAGAAACTCACACAAACACAAACACCCAGACCCAAAACTTGAAGATCGTACAAAATTTTGTTTCACGCGGGGGACGTGGGTATTTTCGCTCGAACTGTTGCGTTGTTGGTTAGTTTTATTTCGCTGTGCAGACAAAAGCTGAGAAAACCTTTAAATAAATTAGAAGTATGATCAAAATTTCAGTTCTATCTAAACTTTTTTTCCAGATTGTCTATTCATGTAACGTAATGCGAACTTTAATCTAAATAATTCAAGAAGTAATTTCTAAACTATCCACATCATCATCATCTACAACTATCCACTAGTCTGCTTTTATAGTCTACTATCTAGGCTACTTCTCCGTCTACTATCGGTGTATTGCCCAGTACTGGCCAGTTGTTTTTCATCAATCTAAACGCTCCATAACAGAAACGGTGGTAACTTTAATATAGCAAAGTTGGGTTGACCCCTCTGACCAGTCTGAGGTGGTCTAAAAAGGGCAATTTTGCAACTGACATCACAACATGTTTTACCAGATTTACAGTCGTGATCACAGAGTACAGTAATAATACTAGAGAGTCGTGATGGACCGGAGGCTTAGCACTCCGCTTCTCATGCCAGAGGGTTGCGAGTTCAAACCCAGGCAAGTACCTATCTGACTACTTCCAATTCATAATGTATTTTCTAGGTATATCTTGTATTTCATTTAACATCGTGAGGAAACCTGGACTTATAGTCCAAAGCCCATTATTAACTCGGGAACAAAATGAATTGAAAAACAAACTCGTAAAATAGAATATTCTATTCTAGTGCTTAAGAAATAGAGTGTATAATTGATAAAGAGCAATTTTATCGCAATAAGCTTGTTGGCAGCATCTATAAATTGCAAATCTAATTATGTAGTCCTTCAGCTATAATTAAGAAAAATAATGTACACATATTTTTTTTTAATTAAATCTACGCACATTTATAAAGATAATTATAACACATCAAAATTAGAGGGGTCTCGTAATATAAGAAATAATAAAAACACTTGCTAATGTCGTATAGGCAATTTTAAAAGGTTCGTATCTTCGTCGTTACTGTAAGTCAGAAGCTCTTAAGTCTGACAACCAGTTTTACCATGGGGTATCGTATTGCCCAGTTACTGGGTTGTGGAGGTCCGATAGGCAGTCGCTCCATGTAAAATACTGATTTTCAGCTGCATCTGGTTCGACTGGAAGCCGACCCAAATAGAGTTGGAAAAGGCTAGGCAGATGATGATCTTCGTTTATTTTGGTTTACGTAATAAGAAAAAAAAAATATCATCATCATCATCATCTCAGCCATAGGACGTCCACTGCTGAACATAGGCCTCCCCTTTAGATCTCCACATATACCGGTTGGAAGCGACCTGCATCCAGCGTCTTCCGGCGACCTTTATAAGGTCGTCTGTCCACCTTGCTGGTGGACGTCCTACGCTGCGCTTGCTAGTCCGTGGTCTCCACTCTAGTACTTTTCGACCCCATCGGCGATCTGCTCTGCGAGCAATATGGCCTGCCCATTGCCACTTCAGCTTGCTAATCCGGTGGGCTATGTCAAATATTTTTTTAATCTGGATGAAGAAAGCTCAAGACAGGGCTCAGTGGCGCACATTGGGAGAGGCCTATGTCCAGCAGTGGACGAATACAGGCTGATGATGATTTTTTTAATCTGATAGCTGATGATGATGAAAACTGATGGAGTAATTCGATTTTTTCAGTCACCCCATTATGTTAGCAACATTGGTAAAGTGGCGTTTTTAGATCCACTATTCCCTGTTCATAACTGTCTGTATTCGTTGTTCATCTATACATATAATAAAATCGTAGAAAAGCAATGTTTGTGCACGCTAATCTTCGGAACTACTGGACGGATTTGATTGATTCTTTTTTTTATGTAAAGGTATTAAGTCTGGCCAACACATAGGCTATAATTTATCTTGGAAACTTGAACACCTGATGCAGAACTGCAACAGACCTGCTAAACTATAAGAGATACAAAAATGATGCCATAGCAAAAATTGTTCCACGTGATGAGCATTTTCTGCTGAGAGAATAAAATTGAAGATCCTGGACACCTGATGTGGAACTTCAAGAGCCCAGCTACATATACAGGAATGACGTCTTAACAAGAGTTGTTCAGCCTGATGAGCACCTTCTGTTGATGTATAAAAATTGAAGATCTGGAACACCTGATGTGGAACTCCAAGAGCCCAGCTACACTATAACATATAAGGCAATGACGTCTTAGCAAGAGTTATTCAGCCAGAGGAGTACTCTTTGTAAACTTATAAAAATTGTAGATCTGGAACACCTGATGTGGAACTCCAAGAGCCCAGCTACACTATAATATATACAGGAATGACGTCTTAGCAAGAGTTGTTTAGTCTGATGGGCATTACAAAAATGAAAGATCTGGAACGTCTGGAATCGTCTCGCGCATCCCGTTGTTTTCCCGTCCCCTAGAATTCGACATCAGACGTTTCAGATCTTCGATTTTGACGACCCCGACTGCTGGCATAAGCAACAGGATCCGCGTACGAAGTCGCGGGCAGAAGCTAGTTTACTGAATAATTTTGAATAGATGTTTGTTTGTTCGAACCTTCTAGAAATGTTTGTGTTTTATTTCTACTCTTTGGTACTTTCCTGTAGAATTGGAATTGAAATGTTGTTTTTAACTTTCAATAAATTGTTTGAAGAGGAGATTCTGTTTATGATTACCCTACGAATGCAGAAAGAGGGTTATGTTTTTAAACATAGATGCCATCTTCTTCTAAAATTTATGCGTTTTTTTTTAACCGCACCGACGCAGAAAGAGCGATGTTATAAGTAGAACTTAGAACAATATTTGTGTGTATGTCTGCTCCCGTCCCTCCGTAGCTCTGAAACGACTGTACCGAATCGGGATGCGACTTTTTGATTTGAAAGTAGATTTTCTGGTGATGGTTCTTAGATATTTTTATCAAAATTATTCTGCAGTTTTAACCGACAAAAATACTGTTTAAAAAAAAAAAATACAATTTCATCGGTAAACTTAAAAACTGTTTTCATTTGGGTTTTAAAATCAGGGATCCCTTCCCTGTCAGACTATAACTGGCTAAAAGTCCACCCTGTTATCCACCCGGTGTCAACCTGTTAAAGAAGTTGAACTTTATCTTCACCTCTTAACTCCACGACAATAATAAAACACAATTACTCACACTTCGCCAACTCAGCTCGTTGACTTCAGTTTGAGAGGCTCTCAAAACCTGACACCCTCATTACTGCTACCCTCTGGCAGGTAGCACAAGCACTCCAGGCAGGGGTAGAGCGGTGAAAAGGGCAAATCTTGGGATAATTTTTGTTTTTGTATAAGTTATTAATACGTTTTGGGTAAGAATGACCTTTGCGGTGGTAAATTCAATTACTAAATTGTAATAAAAGTTCATGTTATTCGCATGCACAATAGTCACTGGGCAAAAATATGCACTCTATCAAATGGGTGCCTGAGAATGGACGTCACCGCCGAGGCCGGCCCAAATAAAGGTGGCAAGACGATCTAGATGCGTACCTTGATGGCTGGTCCGAAGTGGCACTAGAAAAGAACACTTGGAAGGATATAGGGAGGCCTTTGCCCAGCAGAGGGACATAAACAGCTAGGTTATTAAAAAAAAAGGTCTTGGTATGGACATGTTTGTGATGAGGAGAGATGACACAATGACTAAGAGAGGGATGAGTATGAATGTTGATGGATGGAGAGGAAGAAGAAGGCGAAAGAAAAGATGGATGGATATTGTCTAAGGAATGATAATAAAAATGAAAGAAAAAGGAGTCAATCATACTGTGACGACTGATAAGGCAGAATGGAAGAAAAATACTGTTAGCAGGACCACAAGTAAAATGGGATAAGGCCAGGAAGAGAATGAATAGTTGAATAAAAGGCAATTTCGCAGATTAGATTTTCGCATAGAACATAATTATTTGTATTGCCAATTGGTGGTCATCATCATCAGCCTAAAATATTCCAACTGCTGGGAAACAGGTATTTTCTCTGTAAGAAGGAGTGGGCCATAACCCATCACGTAGGCCCAGTGCGGCTTGAAAGATGTCACATTTAATTTTCACATTTCGATGTCATCGTTCACCGTTTTGAGTGGTGATGAAATAAATTACACAAAGTACTGCGCCTGACTGGGTTTGAAATCACGATTAACAACTCCTAAGTCGGGGCCGATACTACTGGGCCAGTAGGCCTTTTTTTAGCGTAGTAAAATCATCTAATTAATGAGTCCTCCCACCCAGGGCAGGCCATGAGGGACTGTCAGACTTGTACTGACAAAAATCTCGGTGTTCTATAATAGCCCTTAACGTTCCGGGGTCAAGGTAGCTCGTAAGTACCACGACCTAAGATCCAGTAGGCCTAGAGGAGGCCGTCAGCTGCTTAACTAGACTGGCTCACTGAAGTGAAAACATATTTTTCCTACTCCTCCACTATTCTTTTCTGATTAATTTCGTTGCAGGATCCAAGACAAGTAAATTTTTTCTACGGGACACGTCGCGCTTCATTGTCTCGGCGCTTTTCTGGTGGTTGCCACTGTTGAGTGAACTTTCAGGAGTTGCAGTGGTTTGGGAATAGTGTGGTGGGTTTGAAAAGAAAAAGACTGACTTGCCGGGCATTATTCCCGTAACCATCCCGAAACTTTCCTCTGGAATATTCTGGTAACTCGGTTGACGTAACTTGAGTCGGTAACATATTATATCTAATAATACCTCTAATTCTGTTCGTATAATCAAACGGTACTAGGCAAACATAAGCGCCCAATTACATCGATCCGGCCGTCAATCAAAAACATATTATTGTTATACTAGTTAGCTATAAGGTCTTCTTTAGGTAACCTATACTAACTTACAACGATGGATCCCTTTAGGAAAGGCTTCATTTAAGGCAGATGTTCCATTACCGGCGAGTAGCGAGTAACCGAAATTGGTGACTGACTGGCTGGGATTACCGTGAAATATTAAAATTATATTCAAATTCTCTATCTTTCCTTTCAAAATACACTTCCTTTAAAGCTAACAAAAGTTGTAAATAATTTATAATTACGACGACAACAACAGAAACGCAATTTTAAAAACTTGAATATCAAAGGAATCTCATAATTTTGCTGCTCCAAGCTTGGTGAGGTCAATAAGAGGCGAGAGGTTCTCAAACAAACCTTTATAACGAGCCCTCCACAGAGGTAGAGAGCACTCTTAACAATTCAAAAACAAAATAATGAAAGCCCTTGAATAAAAATACCAGGATAAAAGAAAAACCTGGTAGATACCTGGTAGATACCTGGATTTATAACATGAAACATTGTATTTTTCCCACCTGCTCGACAAAGAGTGACAGATAATCTGCGGTCTAGTGAGTGATTCCGCTGGCGATGGTAAACATGACTGCCTGACTCCCCGACCAGCAAGGCTCAACAGGAGTCGCTACGCGTCTTCAAGGAGAACGTGCGATGCTGGAAAAGTTGCACTTGGAGACTGTTCTGTATATTATTATATGGGGTGACTGAAAAAATATCAGCTGTTCAGTACATTAGGCAAACTTAAATGTACTGAACAGCTGATTTCTTTTTCACGATTTCGGCTTTGCTCTCATAATATTTTTTTTTTTGTTATCATGGGCACAATCACGTGTTTAAGTATCGTACACTAATTACCAGTCACCTTATTTAACTCGGGCCCCCAACCAAATCGGTTGTCCGACAAAATGCATGAAACAACTTTATTTCTTAGAACATTTTAGTTTGGTCTTCAAGTTAAACGCACGACCCTGTAGTCAACCACAATATGTGTCAGTAAATCCTCGTTAAATAAGGTTCAAATCTATTCGTATCACAGAGAAAACAGACCCAAAATAACATTACCCGATTCTCTTTAAATACAGCATTTTATTACGGTCTAAAAATACGTTCACTCTAAGAGTGTAGAAAATTAATTATATCAACGTCTTACCAGGCCTGGCTCACTCCGCAGTGTAGGTATAAAACTGCAAGTAGATGCGGGGCCATTACGTCGTGGCCGTAACAAACGGCTGTCGCGCGCCGCCCGTTTCGTACGCGCCTCGTATCTTATTTATTTTTGTTACGTGTGATTACGTACAAGTAAAAATGAAGATAATATTAAATGAAGAAAACCAAATATTGCATAGCTTTTGGTTGTTTAAATAATAACAGTGATAGAAGCCTCACGTTTTTGTTAAGTAAAATTAATAGGATCATTATTTATGCTTTTATTTCATATTTTTTACGCCAATCAGCACGCTGAAATATGCATGAAAGAAGCAATAATGTATTAAATAATGAACTATAAAAAAGTAAGAGCGTCTGTTTACACATCGCAAAAAATTGAAAAAATAATTTTCGTTCTGAGACTATCAGAACATCAAAACAGTCTCCAAAATAATCGGTCAAAGTCAAATATTTTTGTTATTTTTTGGAAGTTGTAAAGCAAAAGCTGTTCAGTTTGGAAGGGTTGAGTTGACAAATTAACTGAACATTACAATAGAATTGACGATCCTTATATAACTTTACCTACATCCATCTACATCCTACATTTACTTACCAAATCGTATCATTGCTCCTATACTATAAAACTTACAAGAGCACACGGCGCCACAGCGACTCGGGTGGCGAATGTGGCGTTATGATATTGATGAGGTTTTAAAGCCTAACATTTCAAACATTCTTAAATGTTATTCTTTTTTGTTTTTCTGAGATGAAATGTTTAAAATATAACAATAATAGGTAGAAAAGATAATACTATCATAATAAATTATTTCTAACGTAAGGTGCCGTAGGTACTATAAGCCATATTTTTTTTTAGCGTGGTAAAATCATCAAATGAGTCCTCCAACCCCGGGCAGGGCGGGAGGGACTGTCAGACTTCTACTGACTAAAATCCACGGTGTCCTTCAATAGCCTGTTACGTTCCGGGGTCACGGTAAGGAAATAATCCCGCGACCCCGGCAGGCTTTGGCCCTCTGAGAGGGGGGCCCCGTCATTATGCTGACGCTCTTTGAGGCGCGCGTGGGACACAACGCGCCGTCGACCCGGGCATGGTCCTTGGTCGGGCAGCGAGTTGCCCTTTACTCGCTGCCCGCATGCCCGCGCCTACGGTGGCCGGAGATCATCTGCTGACGTCCGACGCCGCGGGCGCCTACCACTGCGGTTGGGGCGGAGGGAGGACGCTGTCCTCTCTCGCTCGCGGCCCGCCTCCTCCTTCACGAGCATTACTGCCTCGCAGAAGGAGCAGACCGCTTCCCACTCCGTCTCGCCCCGCAGCATGGCCGCAACCAATGCCGGGCGCGAGAGGTCTCCGCCTATCGCCGCCGTGAGGACACGTCGGTGCACCGCCCAAGCTGGGCAGTCTTGCACCGTATGCTCTACTGTGACCTCCGGGCGATCTTCGCAGTGGTGGCACCCGGGCGTTTCCTCCTTCCCTATCAGGCACAGGTACCTCCCGAAACTTCCGTGTCCGGTGAGGACCTGCGTCATCCGATAGGTCAGGACGCCGTGACGTCTCTCCAGCCACTCCTCAAAGAGGGGTCTTACCGCCGCAATTGCGGCGTGCCCGGCCTTCGGTCGCGACAGTCGTCCCCTCCATACTGCCCTGAGATTGCGCCGGAGCTCTTCCCGCCGCGCCTCGACTTCACGAGGCAGCGGGGTCACGCCCCGGCGCTGCGCCTCCACGCGCCACTCATAGACGCGCTGGAGGGCAGTCGTCTCCAGATCCCAGGGCAAATCTGTGCTACCTATCGATAATGTAGTATGTAGTAATCGATGACGAAACCAAAAAGATATAGGCTGATGATAAAAACAAAATTCCTTGAGGAACATTTATAATAGGTAATTATTGAATTTAACAAATGCATAAAATACACCGACCTACCTAACTGTGTCTCCTGAACTCGCAAGTCGCTACCCTATTGAGCGCGGCGAACGTTGACCTTGATGTGACGTTAGCATCAGATAAACCAAAATAAACTCTCGCGCTTAGCCATTCAGTACATTTTTGCTTGTGCACGGGAAGTTTAGGCTAATATAAAAGTAGGTGGGCGGTACGGCTGCAAGTTAAAATGTGCTTTATTCTTTCGTACATAGATTTTACATTTGTTTGATTGTTTTTTGGGAGTCCAACTTCTGTGCGTAGTACTATTATATATTCTGTGGTCTTACGCACCCTCAAGACCCTAAAATTGGGGTCGCTAATGTGTTTTTGTAGATAATGTGCAAATATACATAAAACATTATTAGGAAACTTCAGTGTTTTTTCAGTAAATACCCTCGAGAGAGAGGAGCTCTTGTCCTGCCGTTACTATATAATATAATAATAATAATATTCCACAACTAGCACACAACGCTATCTAGTCCCAAGCTAAGCCGAGCTTGTGTTATGGGTACTAGTCAACTGATAAACATACTTATATATTTCTAAATACATACATATTATAGATAAATTACAACCAGACACAGAACAAATGATCATGCTCATCACACAAACATTTGTCCTGGGTGGGAATCGAACCCACGACCCCCGGCATAGCAGTCAGGGTCACTAACCACTAGACCAACAGGCCAGTCAAACAACAACTCTCAGTAAAACTCTCAGTCGCAACCTGAACTCGCAGTCAAACTCTCAGTAAGGAGGAGTAATTACTCAACTTACTTAACGTTAAAGTATATTTACGCTTTTGGCTTAAAAGGTTCTGAAGAATGAATGGGTCTAAAATATTTTGGATTAAGGTCGCTTGTTTTGCTTCTTGCTTTCTGCTGTCCCAAACTTCGTACCACCTCAGAATCGCGCTCAGTGTTCAAGCCACACACACACACACAGTTGTCGTTCGGTAAGGTATATATAAACATGGATATTATTGGACATCCGTCAGTTAAAAATTGCAGATTTACGAACGTGCAATCGCGACAGTTAGATCCACTACGTTGTCAACTAACGCCGCGTGCCCGTGCACAGCATGCGGTTCGTGAAGCTTGCGCAGTTAGAACCGTGATGAAGCTTGCGCGTGTACGGGGTATGCCGTCCGTGTACAGTTTTTTCATGCGAGAAGCTTGCGCGATTAGAACTGTGGTGAAGCTTAAGCGTGTGGTAGGCCCATTACGAGTTGTAGGTCGAGAGTCCGAACCCAGACAGAATGCGCCTGGCTTCTTTGTGTAATTTATTTCATTACCACTGTTCTCAAAACGGTGAAAACATCGTGAGGAAATCGGCATGTAGGTAACGACATGTACGAACCAAAAATTCGAAGACATCCACGCACTGGGCGCGCGTGGATTATGGCCCACTCCCTCTCATAGAGAGGAAACCTGTGTCCCAGCAGTGGGAACATTATAGGCTAATGATAATGAATAGAAATATTATCTACTGCATAAATTCCGCCATCTTTAAATAATCACACCTTTCAACAAAAGCTGTGTTTATGTATGTGTGTATCTTTTAACTGTCAAGGCTAAACCAGTACATCATTTATCGATCCGTATTAGTGAATATTTTATCAGAACACCGTCTTGTGAACCACGTGTAGACTCCCACATATTATTTAATTACTCAAATTATTGATATTATTTAACACCGCGATGAGTAGTAATAGTAACATTTTCTGTACTGAGTTAATAATAAATAATACTGTGTGAATAATTTTGATTATATGGAACGTCCGTGTGAAGTACCAGGGTCTTATAACTTATGAGGAGCTTACACTGAATAGAAATTAGTACATTATTCAAAGTAATTGATTATTATTGATACCGTGATGAGTAATTGTTACATTTTCTGTTTCTTAAGTTTTGGTGTGAAACTTTCGTATAAAGTACCAGGGTGTTATAATCTATGAGACTCTTTTATTTTGTTTTAATTTAGTACCTTTTGTAAATAATTAGTTTATTTTATTTGTCGGTTTTTAGTCTTAGTTATTTACATATTTTGAAGCTGTAATTTAGTGGCTGTATTAAAAGTTGGAACATGGTTCAATAAAAATAATATTTAAAAAAATAATATTCAAAGTAATTGATTCTTTATTACCGCGATGAGTTGACAAATTTTTCAGTTGGTACTGTAAAGTTTAGGTGTGAACCATTTTGAATTTATTCGTAGGAAGCATGAGGTACCAGGGTCTTATAATTTATGAGGACGTGGCATTGATGAATGCATTATAAACACGTGGTATTGTTATTTTATATGAACGACAGAACGAGAGTGCTAGTTTAATTCACCTTTGGAAATTGAATTTATAAATGACTAGCCTAATAATAATGAGGCCTCTGAGTATTACCGGGGATTTCAAAATCCTTACATAAATAAGTCAAAGGATAGATACACACAGAGTTGCTTTAGTTGGAAGGAATGTGGCTTTACAAAGACGCAGGGTATGTTCTTGTATTTCTCTGTTGCAGCACTGCCCAAAACCAAACTTATGCCTTGTTTGGACTGGGCTAGTATATTAGTCGAGTAGCGAGTAAATTAGTAGCTAAACGTGTCTGAACACCAAAAATTTAGACGAGTGGGTTAGTAAGTAATTTATGCCTAGGTCGGACTAGGCTAGTATTTTAGTTGAGTAGCGAGTAATTTAGTAGCTAAACGTGTCTGAACACCAAAAAAGACAAGTGGGTAAGTAAGTAATATACGCCTAGTTCGGACTAGGCTAGTATTTTAGTCAAGTAGCGAGTAATTTAGTAGCTAAACGTGCATAAATACCAAAAATTTTGACGAGTGGGTTGGTAAGTAATTTATGGCTAGTTCGGACTAGGCTAGTATTTTAGTCAAGTAGCGAGTAATTTTGCTACTAAATTACTCGCTACTCGACTAAAATACTAGCCTAGTCCGAAGGAGGCATTGCGGCCCGTTCTCGACCTTGTCGCTGTGAGCACTTAAGCTATTGTCAAACTGACAGACGAACCGAATGCGTGGCGTAGCGTTTTTGTTTGTAATGTATGGAATTGTTTGAAGCCTGTCACATAGAGTATCGGATCGCTTTCGCATTTTTATATGACATGATTCGGTTCGGTTCGCTATCGCCTGTCTGTTCGACAAACGCCTTAGTGCGGGGCAGCGAGCGATAAGATCATAAATGTATAGAAATGTTTGGAACACGCCACGCGGCGTCGCCAGTAGCGAATTTGCGTACTTTCAAGTAATGAATGTTGTTCGACTTGCTCGTTGGTTTGAAATGAAAATGACTGTGGACTGTATATACTGGCTGGATATATTGCCGATTAAATTTACAATATTAAACTGTCCCGGACCAAACATATATATCTTTAGTTAAACGTTTGGAGTATGTCGTCTGTCGCGGTGGGCTCCGAGAAAGCGAGTGCCGGCCGCCGGGCCGGCTCCCCGCTCCACACCTCCGCTCACCAGCTGCTGTGCAGGTCGGTCACGTTCTCTGCGCGTGCCGTCTGCGTGTCTGTTGGGTGCTATTCCCAACAATGTCTTATTCGAACCGCCCGCCGCACCGCTCACCGCTGAGAGAGAAAACGGGCTGTGAATGTGTATTTTAAGGTGATAAACTGCAGTTACATTTGAGCATTCACTTGTAACAGAACCTGAAGCATTTGCCGTTTTTAGGGTTCCGTAGTCAACAAGGAACCCTTATAGTTTCGCCATGTCCGTCCGTCCGTCGGTCCGCAGTTTAGCTCAGAGACGCACAGTAATAGAGAGCTGTAATTTGGTGTAAATATACGGATTTGTTGTGCCAAAAAAGTGGTAAAATAAAATCTCGTAAAATATTTTTTTTAGGGTACCTCCGGTACTTACACGTAAAGTGAGGATTTTTTTTTTCTCGCGTACCCCTTAGTGTGGGGTATCATTAAATAGGCCTTTAAAAAATAATGATAGTTTCCATTAACAATTTTTTGATAAAAAAATTCTTTTGTGAAATATTAAGCTTTAAAGTGCTAAATTTTGCTCGAATCAAGTATCCCCCCCCCCCTCTACCAGCTAAACGGTTATGTTTGGAGGTGTGAAAAAATTCACAATAGTAGTATATATAACGAAGTGTAAAAGAAAATTATCATGACTAAGTAGGCTTTACAACTTTACGAGTACTAGTCGACCAACTTAAAAAATGTACTTGGATAATAATGTTTTCTTAAACAAAATGTATCGGAGAACATGTTCTTCAACTGCAAATGTAAGTTTGTCAGCTTTAACAGGTATGTTTTTACGGTATGTTTTTTGGGGATAGGTAGGTTTTTATCATCAACTATTTTTAACTAACTTCAAAAAAGGAGGAGGTTCTAAATTCGTCGTAATCTTTTTTCTTATGTATTTTCCCCGATTTCTCAAAGACTCCTGGACCGATTTTGAAAATTCTTCTTTTTAAAATTAAATTCAGCGAATCAGTTTAGTTAGTTCGCATAAGTATTTTGATGGGCAACTACGGAACCCTACACTGTGCGTGGCCCGACACGCACTTGGCCGGTTTTTAATTTTGTCGAACTGAACAATGCACAGAGCCATGAACATTTTCAAAGTCATTCTGGTGGTCATCAAAATAATAATTCTTCAAACAAATGTCAGAGTTGACAGCCGACTTGACAAAAAGCGAGGTATTCTTTATAGGGCAGCTGACACCTTTTTTTTACGTTGTAATATCATCAAATGAGTCCTCGAGTTCCTACCCCGGGCAGGGCGGGAGGGACTGTCAGACTCGTACTGACTAAAATCCACGGTGTCCTTCAATAGCCTTTTACGTTGCAGGGTCACGGTAATTGGATAAGTTCCGCCACCACGGCAGGCTTCGGCCCCGTCATTACGCTGACACTCTTTGCGGCGCGCGTGGAACACAACGCGCCGTAGGGCACCTGACACCTGCAAACATTGCTGACAAGAGCCTTTATGCTGAATAGATAAGGTGCCAGTAGCTCAGTTGCCATTGTCAGCGGGTACCGTATGTTGAATACCTCCAAAAAGATCGCCAGAATCCTCGCTAAAACGCTCTCGAGTGTTTTTCTACAAAGTAACATTGAACAACGAATGTTACAAATGCTCAAGTTTATCAGCACCTTTAGGTGAAAAAAAATACTTCTATGTAAACAAATTTCACAATAATTAAAAATTAATTGAATAGACTATTCTCTCCACTTTGCCCTCAACTATTAATCAATCGGGCCTCTCGATTTATAATGGAAAGGTTTACAAAGCTGATTTATTTTAGGACTTAGTTGAGGAACAGAGTATTGTTCAACAATATTTATGATAAGGGTGTATTTCTGTTGACTGTTCAAGCTTGAACTTCTGGGTTTGAATCCCTGATTGTTATCCAATTTAAATTTTGTACCGTATTAGTATAACCTACAAGTAGCATTTCCGAGTCTGGGTGTTTGTGTATGTTAGTTTCTATGTTTATAAAGGCACCCACGATACAGCAGAAATTTCTAGTGTGGGGCAACGTTCAAAAAAAAAACACAAGCCAGTTTTATAACCAAAGGTGACGCCGAACGCATGGCGGTGGTAGCTCTCACCAGAGCCAACCAAGATATCTGGAAACAGTGGTTTCTATGAACGAAGTTTACGGCAAGAAATGCTATCTATGAACGGAGATCTCTGTCAACAGTGTTTTCTATGGAACGAGATTTCTTCTATCAATGAAGTTTTCGGCAAAACGTGCTTTCTAGGAATAGAGATTTCTATTAACTGTGATTTCTACATGTAGTAGTATCGCACAAACGTGTTTCTGTTTTACGTTCCACACTCTGAGAAATTCCTAGTGTGAGGCAAAAATCCAATGTTTGTTCCTTGCGGGAATTGAACACGCGACTCGCTGCACAGCAGTCCATTCGCTCAGCCGCTGCGCTAACTGTGCCTACGTGCAGTATAAAGTTGTCATCAAAATATTCTAGTTCGTACCCATCACAGTTTATCGCGACTATCTCCCGTAAGTGTCCCCAATGTGCGCCGTCGTATATAAATCGATTATAGACTATCATAAAATGTAGGCTTGATATCGGAAAATCGTGTCGGCGACTGTAGGTACTTTCATTGATGACATGTTGTTTGATGCTGTCTGGGCAAAGTATAAGTAACTCTCCATTTATTGAGTCTCTGCTGTGATACATACGAGTATATGTATCTAATTGCATGGTTATCACATATAAATATTATTTATTTTAAAACTTCTTGCACATGGAAGTACAAAGGCGGACTTAATGGCATGGGCATTTTCTACCAGTCTACCTTAGGGTGATGCAGAGAAACAAACATAGTAGGTGCAAACATATTATATTATGTATCGGCCACTTGCCGTCCACTGCTGGACTTAATAAGCCACCTCCAAAAAGAACCAATAGGTACTTAAAAGTGCTTTTTCTTAGCTTATATTTTTTATTTAGGTAATTTAAATAATTTTACATATCATACATATTTAAATACTAAAATTTAAAATTAGACATATCCAAAAATTACTAAATTAAAACTAAAATATTACAAGGCTTCAAAAAATTCATGCACATCCCTGTCAATGGGGAAAGTGCCCAGAACGCTGGCAGCATTGCCACGTTGGATGGCAATGATCCTTGACAAAGAAAGCCTGCTTGGCTGGCCACGCTCTCGCGTGTCTAGATAGGCCGGCCCTCTGTTAGAATTACATTCAACGCTATTTTCCCACGTTTTTATAAACTCACTTTTCTTGTTTGTTTATTTGTTTGTTTGTTTGTTTGTCGTTCCAGTTGGACTTTTGCAACTCAAATTTGAGGCACTTCCCGATAAGCTAGCAGGCTGAAATTTTGCACACGCTCTAAGTTCTGATGACAATACATGACTAGCTAAGAAACGTCAAACACAAATCCAATATGGCGGACGTCCAAGATAACGGACAGTCTATTTGAAATGCACCCCAATGACATGGGTATCAAATGAAAGGTTTTGCTGTCAGGAATATGAAAAAAATAGTTACGCGTCTTAAATCTAACATGGCGGACATCCAAGATGGCGGATTGACTATTTGAAATGCACCCCCATGATATGGGTATTAAACGAAAGGGTTTGCTGAATGGGATACGAAAAAATAATAAAATAAATTAATAGATTTAATAAAATCTAAAAACCCACGTTTTTAAATTTCCTAAAAATAAGAAAATAACCCTACGGGGCTGAAAGAGGGGCCATTCAAAACGTGGGGGCGTATCTTTGCAAGTTACACCCAAGATCTATGACACGTCATGTAAATATATCCCATAAAAATAATCCCTCAAAGAATGTACGCCCCCACGTTTTGACTGGCCCCTCTCTCAGCCCCGTAGGGTTATTTTCTTATTTTTAGGAAATTTAAAAACGTGGGTTTTTAGATTTTATTAAATCTATTAATTTATTTTATTTTAGATTGAAGTTCATATCATCATCATCATCATCATCAGCCGGAAGACGTCCACTGCTGAACATAGGCCTCCCCCTTAGACCGCCACGCCGAACGACAATTCGCCACTTGCATCCATCCGTTGCCCGCGACCCTCACGATGTCGTCGGTCCACCTAGTGGGAGGCCTGCCTACGCTGCGCCTTCCGGTCCGTGGTCGCCACTCGAGAACTTTTCTTCCCCATCGGTTGTCAGTTCTACGAGCGATGTGGCCTGCCCATTGCCACTTCAACTTGCAAATTTTATGAGCTATGTCGGTGACTCTGGTTCTTCGCCGAATATCCATGTTCCGGATTTTATCCCGCAAAGAAACTCCGAGCATAGCTCTTTCCATTGCTCGTTGAGTGACTTTCAGTCTCTCTAAAAGGCCAGCAGTCAAAGACCACGTTTCAGAGCCATAAATCATCACTGGCAACACACACTGGTTAAACACCCTTGTCTTGAGACACTGTGGGATTCTCGATGAGAAGATATCACGGAGCTTCCCAAACGCTGCCCATCCGAGTTGGATTCTTCGGGCGACCTCTTTCTCGAAGTTGGACCTACCTAACTGAACAATCTGTCCAAGGTAAGTATAATGGTCTACAACTTCGAGAGTATCGTTCCCAACAACAACCGGTACGGGTGCCACATGGACATTCGACATGACTTTCGTCTTGTCCATGTTCATTTTAAGGCCGACCCGTTGGGAAACGATACTGAGGTCGCTGAGCATAGCATTGAGGTGCTCCAACGATTCTGCCATGATGACTATATCATCGGCAAAACGAAGGTGAGTGATGTATTCGCCATTGATGTTGATGCCGAGTCCGTTCCATTCCAAGAGCTTGAAAACGTCCTCCAACGCGTTCGTGAACAGTTTCGGAGAAATAACGTCTCCCTGTCTCACGCCTTTCTGCAATTGGATTGGTTTCGTGCTCTCTTCCTGAAGTCGGATGGACATGGTGGCGTTCCTATACAAACACTTCAACACTTCGATATACCTATAGTCGATATGACATCGTTGGAGGGACTGCAATACTGCCCAGGTTTCGATTGAATCGAAGGCTTTTTCATAGTCCACAAACGCTAAACACAATGGCCGATTATACTCCTCTGTCTTCTGTATAATCTGGCGGAGCGTGTGTATGTGGTCTATAGTACTAAAACCTTTTCGGAAACCGGCTTGTTCGGGAGGCTGGAAGTCATCAAACCTGCGTTCGAGACGGTTCGTAATGACTCTTGAGAACAGCTTGTACACATGGCTCAGAAGTGAGATTGGCCTGTAGTTCTTCAACAAGGTGTTGTCACCCTTTTTGAAGAAAAGAACAACCACACTCCTGTGCCATGCTTCTGGCGTAGAACCTTCGAGTATGACGGAATTAAATAACTTCTGGAGGACCAGAAGTACCGGTTTTCCACCCGCTCTCAGAAGTTCTGTTGTGATTCCGTCCTCACCCGGCGCCTTGTTATTCTTGAGCTGTTTAAGAGCCATTCTAATCTCGTACAGGCTGATGTCCGGGATATCCTCAGTGTAGTGTCGAGTCAGTTTAGCTCTTGCGTCTCGAGCTGTACCGACACTGGGTTGTCGTGTTGATGTGTATAACTGTCCGTAAAACCTCTCAAGCTCTCTTAGGATCTCCGGTTTCGACGAAATGATGCTGCCGTCGTTAATCTTCAGCTTAGTCATTTGGCTCTGCCCAATAGACGAATTCTTTGCGAAGACTTTTGAGCCCTGGTTCCGCTCGATTGCCTCTTTGATCCGTGCCGCACTAAAGGAACGCAGGTCACGTCGCATTGATTTAGAGATTCGTCTATTGAGTTTGCCATATTCCGACATATCAGCTGAAGATTGCAGCCTCATCTCGGACCGGTCTTGCATCAACTTGATGGTTCCGTTCGAGAGCTTTTGAGGCTTATTGCGGCGCGGGGTCTTAAAGAACTTGGACCCCACAGCTTGGACAGTTTCCACCAACCCATTGTTGATTTCGTCCACAGTTTCGCATTCGGTTAGGCACTGGAAGCGATTGTGCAGTTCGAGTTGAAAGTCTTCGGGGTTCCGGATGTGGGCAGGACCAGGTCGGAGCGTGGACTTCACCAGACGAGACCTTTCAAGCTTGACATTGATATTCAGTGTGCCTCTGACAATTCGGTGATCGCTACCGGTTTTTACCTTAGCGATCACAGAGACATCACTGAATATTCGCTTCTTGGTCGTCATGATGAAGTCGATCTCATTTCTGGTAGTACCATCGGGGCTCATCCACGTCCACTTCCTGGATGGCCGCTTCTGGAAATAGGAGTTCATTAAATGAAGTTCTTCCTTTTCCATGAAGTCGACCAGTCGCTGGCCCCTATGGTTTCGCTGCCCATACCCAAATGGCCCCACTCTCAACTCATCGCCATTCCGTGCGCCCACCCTCGCGTTGAAGTCCCCCATAACAACGGTGAAGTATGTTTTGGAGGAATGTATGGCCTCGGATATCTCCTCATACAATGCCTCTACTTCATCATCAGAATGTGTCGAGGTCGGCGCATATACCTGTATGACCTTCAACGAATACCGGTTGGTTATTCTGAGTATAAGGTATGCTACCCTACTCGACACACTGTCGACTTTCACAACGTTGTTGATGAGGGACCTGCGGACGAGAAATCCAACACCACCCTGGGATTTACGGTCTCCTTCCCGGTAGAAGAGCATGTTGCCGGAATCTAGAACTATCGTATCCTGACCCTCTCTTCGGATTTCAGATAATCCCAAGATATCCCATCGCATTTTGCTCAATTCTTCCTCCAGCTCGATAATCTTCTCATCGGTCCTCAGTGTGCGGATGTTGTGTGTTGCCAGGGCCAAAGTCCGTCGGGGGTGGTAGCGGGGCATCTGCCGGGGATTCTTAGCACCCCCTGCTCCGCCGTTACCCGATCCGCTACCCAGACCAGGAATAGCGGAGCTGCCGGGGACTGGGGGCCGTGTGCTATTATTGTCAATCATAATGGGGGGGGGGGTTGCCATAATCCTCACGCTTGGCAGGCGGCTTGGGGATCGCAGTAGGGTCACCGTAAGTTTGCAAAGGACGCTGCTGCCCGTCCTTCGGTGGCTGGACGTAGTTTAAGGACGTACCCGGGTCCAGGCTCGTACCCGGGGAAGTTCATATGCATTTTGATAAAAAAAAGTGTTTTTTATACTTTTAGTTTTGGAATGGTTTCAATCATCATCGATCAAAATTCATTTTTATTGATTTTTGATTTCTTCTCTTTTTCCGGCCATGTTTGACACAGTACAACATATTATTTTCCCTCACCGCGAGCATTCACCTGTAATGTAACATAAAAGTGCGCAATTTGATGCTCTATTGTCTTCGAATGTTCGAATCTGTAACGTTACATTACAGGTGAATGCTCGCGGTGAGGGAACGCCCTTAAACACAAACTATTATTTTTTCTTCATTTTTAGAAGCTCGCATACCACAAAATTTTCATGAAAATATTACAAACACATTCATATCAAAAATTCCTTACCCATCCACGTACAAGCATTCCTTACCTAGTACCCACTACCCCTTACCTTAACAGAAATACCACAAAGAAATATTAAAGGCCCGTATCGTTTCAAGAGACAGGTATTAAATTCCTTGTTCGTGTCGACTTACCTACGTGACATACATTGATCCTAACCAATTTGTTCAGTACATCGTCTTGTGGAAAATCTTACTACTATTGTGTAGAGCCATTTCTTTTAAGTTGGTTCCCACCGTAATTTACGCTTTTTTGTTTGTTTTTGAAGTCGGTTCCTTTTTTTACAAAAAGATTTTTTTTTTCATTTTTAGTTCAGATATTCTACAAAAATCTTCGTATAATAATCGGCGTCTTTGAAAATTTACAATCCAAGTAAGCAAAAATGGATCCATGCGGGCAACGTCACGGGTTATCCATTGTTGTTATATACTAAAACCTTCTCCGGAATTAAACGAACATTTTTCTGAAAACCATATCAAAAGCGGTTCGGACAAACGTAAGATAATCGCGGAATAACATACACACATACAAACATAATGAGAAACTATTTTTTGTAGTCTGTTAAAAATAGTTCTAATGTAGTGAGTGTATTGGGAGTGCGGGCGAGGAAAATTGTTTTGTAATATCGTTATTAATGTTATGATGTAATCATAATAATTATGTGTTATCTTGTGATTAGATTTTTTTTCTACAAGAATTTTTCCGCAATTTATCCAGTAGGTACCACAACGTTAAGCGAATTTTCTCGAAAATTTAAGAAATAAAATCTTAAAATTAATTAATGAAATTATATCTAGTTTTAGTTACCTGTGTACATATTATTTTAGAAATATAAATTAAAACAATAATTATTACAAGTTTAAGATAACAATAATAAATCTAATATCTTTAAACGAGCAATTCTTGTATATTTATTTATATATAATCAGGATCTCGGAAACGGCTCCAAGGATTTTCATGAAAGTTACAGATTAGGGGTTTTTCGGCTCAAGGAATCGATTTATTGGTCCCAGGTTCGAGAAAAGCTCGGTTCCCAAGATATAGACATTTTAAAAACCGAGCGAAGCTCGGTCAACCAGATATTGACTATTAATGAAAGATCCTTAAATTATTATAAGGCAATGATTTGGTTGAAATTAATGTTTCGACTTTTATTGCTCGCTACGACATGCTACGCACTACTACGCAGCGCCTACGCTTTGTTTGCTACGATGCCTACGCCGCACCCCGCTACGCCGGCGCCGTAGCAGTCGCTATGACGACTTCACTTTGATATTGGTAATTTAATGCTAGAGCCGCCCTGACGGGAAATTAAGTTAATTATCGCGATGATGGACGTTTAATGCGAACATTTAAAGATTATAATTGCGAAAATTAACGTCATTTCCCGCCATAACAGAAACAAGGTTATGACATAAGACATAAAATGGAAGTAATATATTTAGTTGTAGTATATTTCAGCTGCACACATACTTATCATCACGTCTCATTTTGCTGAAAGGTTCTCATCTCGCGGAGAATTCTAATACTGCGATGTGGGACTTCAATCTTTGATTCCTCATTCGACTTTTATTTACTGTCACTAATTAGTATCGTATTCTTGAAATAAAAAACCACGGTGC
The DNA here is from genome assembly GCA_954870645.1 of Agrotis clavis. Taxonomy (NCBI): domain Eukaryota; kingdom Metazoa; phylum Arthropoda; class Insecta; order Lepidoptera; family Noctuidae; genus Agrotis; species Agrotis clavis. The sequence continues at coordinate 8,099,214 of OX940939.1, read as the reverse complement.
CAAGGCCACGGTTACCTGATAAGTCAGCCCCGGCAGGCTTTGGCCCTCTAATGGGTGCCCCCGTCATATTGCTCAGAGCTTTTTCAGGCGACATGGGCATGGTTCGTGATCGGACGGCGAGTCGCCAATTATACGCCGTCCGTACTCGATGTCATGGGCGTCTACCGCAGATGTACACACTGGATCCGTCTTTGACGATTTGTCAAATTGACGGATAGACGTTCGTTCGGGTTGTTTTTAGTTCGCCACAAAAGTAATTTCCCACGAAAAAAAGTAGGTATGTATTTTGCCAAAGGTTTTTTGAAGTGAAAACTTCTTTAGCGGCGTTGTACACTTTTTCTGTAATGGGTAAAAAATTTAAAACTCGCGTCAGGGTCACGTGACCCTGATCGAAAATGAGTAAGACGTCATTCAAATTAGTTAATTTCATATCTGTACTACTCCAGTTTTAAAATAAAACATAGTAACAAAAAAGTTTTCACTTCTACCGGCACTCCTGGAGTGCAACCTTTTTTTTGAAGTGAAAACTTCTTTAGCGGCGTTGTACACTTTTTCTGTAATGGGTAAAAAATTTAAAACTCGCGTCAGGGTCACGTGACCCTGATCGAAAATGAGTAAGACGTCATTCAAATTAGTTAATTTCATATCTGTACTACTCCAGTTTTAAAATAAAACATAGTAACAAAAAAGTTTTCACTTCTACCGGCACTCCTGGAGTGCAACCTTTTTTTTTTTTTTTTTAATTTTCATTCTTGTACCAATAAGACCCATTTTTTCCGCACGGGGATAGCAGAACAATTAAATTATAAAATCCAGTACATAACTACAGAAAACAAAGACACAATGTGGAATTTGAACAGAAAGTACTAGGAGAACAGGATCAATTTTTTTTTAGATTTTTGCTGCGAACTTAAGACAACCCGTTCCTTCGACGTATTTTACCTACACAGAATGATTTGCTATACATGATTTCTCCAGAGAAAATACCCGCGGCGTTTTAATCAGCTTACCTTTCATTTAATAAAGGGCCTTACACATAAAACGCGCACATATTCTTGTATATACAGCCTGAAATATTCGAGACATGGGTTCGACACAACATACGACTAAACAAGATTTGGTGTAGGAACCGTCTTACTGAGCGCGATAAGCGATAAGCGAGCAACAGTGCTATACTATAACGGCCCGTTCATGACTTTGGTCTAGCGATGAGCGGTGCGAAGACATTAATTAGTTACCTTGTAAGTACGCGAATTCGCCCCTGCACGCGTACCATGGCGATTTTATCTCTATTCTACCAAGAAAAGACAAAATTATTTCATCGTCGTTATTCCTGTACAAATCGACTGTTTTTTTGCACAAGTATGACACGATTCGTACATCATTAACGAATAGAAACATATCTCTTCTATATTTTAAGCATTGCTATGCTTAAATCGATAAAAATCTCTTAAGTTCTGTCATTTTGTCTATTCTCGCGTCGACAAAACCCGTTTCTACGGCGTCATGCTACGCGTGCTGGTGGCGTGTTTCAAACATTATTTTCTATACATTCATCTTATCGCTCGCTGCCCCGCTTTAAGTCACTGCTCACACCGGTAAGGTCGTGATCGAGTCGCTAAGAACGCAGCGCTGACACAGCGTCGAAACTGTAACCAGTCTTTAGTTGATTTTCAATTTTATGCTCTGAGCATAAAGTTGCAAATCACAATTATATAGACCAATCCTGATAGACCACAGGATACCTAGGGCCGTATAAAACCAGGCTTGTCCCAGTGATTGAAAGAGACAGAGATACAAGTTGTCTAGCGCCGTCTCGTTCACTCACTGAAACAAGCCTGGTTTTAAGACCTCATAAAACGGCCCCTGGCTTATTTTTTAGCGTGTTGAAATCACCAAAATGAGTCTAATCCACGGTGTTCCATCAATAGGTCTTTACGTTCTAGGGTCACTATTACATGTAATGGCTACCTGTAACCTGCGGAGACGGCGGGCTTTGGCCATTTAAAGGGGGCCCCGTCATTATGCTGACACTGTTTGAGACTCGCGTGGAACACAACGCGCCGTCGTACCGGGCATGGTTCATGGTCCGACAGCGAGTCGCCCATTACTCGTCGCTGACATCCCCGCGAAGGCAAAGTAAAAGGAGACCCGCTGGCAGTTGAAAGTGCCTTAGAAAATCTTGTTTTTACTATACAAACACAAAAGATTTTCATATATTCATGCCAAGCTTGTTTATTAAATAAGCTTGTGGTTTGTTTGCCTTGGGAGAAAGACGGTTATTATTAGTGCATATTTTATGTATTACGGGGGTGAATGTGCATGACTTAGAATATAATATGATTGTGAAGAAAAGGGGTGGATTTTTTTTCTTTGTTGTTTCTTTTTAGCGTTGTTTGTGTAAATTTTGGTTTTGTCCTCTATCTGCGATGTGGTAATAGCGGACAAAACTGAGGCCTTATCACGAGTTTTCACGTTTTTGTGATGTACAGTTTACGTGGACCTCGTTTGTACGCTAGAGGTGCTTTTTAATTTATCAAAAAGTTATGACAGAATATTTCAAGTAAGCTTTACAGCCAAATTCGTAGAATTCATGCTAGAGCCTGTAGAGATTTTTTTTTTGTAGTGCCATTCTAATTTAAATTCACATCCATCTATTACTTTCTTTCGCTCTCTTGCTCATACAAGCCATCCATCATAAGCGTTAAAACAGAACTGTTGTAAAGTGTCTAAAACTCAATATAAATAAACAGTTTGTGTTAGTTAAAATAAATTTCGATCAAGCAGCCCTTTAAACTTATTTTTTTGAAGTGAAAACTTCTTTAGCGGCGTTGTACACTTTTTCTGTAATGGGTAAAAAATTTAAAACTCGCGTCAGGGTCACGTGACCGTCAGGGTCACGTGACCGTCAGGGTCACGTGACCCTGATCGAAAATGAGTAAGACGTCATTCAAATTAAAAATAAAACATAGTAACAAAAAAGTTTTCACTTCTACCGGCACTCCTGGAGTGCAACCTTTTTTTTTATTATCAAGTTGGTCCTTCGAGCCGGATCAACGTGAAAGTCACATATGGATGTGAATATAAATTAATGTGGCAATACTAAACAAAATTTTTTTTTTTTTTTGAAGTGAAAACTTCTTTAGCGGCGTTGTACACTTTTTCTGTAATGGGTAAAAAATTTAAAACTCGCGTCAGGGTCACGTGACCGTCAGGGTCACGTGACCGTCAGGGTCACGTGACCCTGATCGAAAATGAGTAAGACGTCATTCAAATTAAAAATAAAACATAGTAACAAAAAAGTTTTCACTTCTACCGGCACTCCTGGAGTGCAACCTTTTTTTTATTTGGTCCCAGATATTTATTGCCCTATATCCTAATATGATAGACCACGTCTGTCGCAAAACCGAGAACTAGAGGTGGAATAGGCAGGTTCTCGGTTGGAGACCGTGGGTAGATAAACGTAGAGAGGTATGGTCTGCAGCAAGATAAACCGATGATCTTCAGAAGAAAGCTGGCAGTGGCTGGATGAAAAGCCTATATCCACCATTGGACTATAATATTAAAGGTTGGCATCAGGGCTCATGTACACGATGCCGCCGCCGCGCCGCCACCGCGCTGCCAATGCGCCGCCACCACGACGCTTAGCTGTGTAAAGCCTACTGTCCTCACAGTCGTCTTTCGTAGGATGCATGTAACCTACAAATGAAGATAGGTATATTTTGCATATTTGTTATGTCCACGCTGCTTCATGCAATAGTCCGTCACGCTACAAAAGGTCTCAGTTTTCTTTCAACTAGCATCGAGAAAGGATGTCTGGCAACGCTGGGGTGACATGTTGCCGCGTTCGCGCACCGTATGACGAACGCAACACGAGCGGTTGACGTGACGTTGCCGCTTCGTTGACACAGATTTTATTGTTTCTACGCAAGATGCAAGCATTCGTCTTGCAATCGTCAATTGACGAAAGCGTGCGTATGACGTGCGGTTACGTGGACAATTGGCCTAAAAAAACACAAAAACACTAGCGAATGGCGGTGCGGTGGCGGCGCGGTGGCGGCGCTGCGGCGGCGTCGTGTACATGAACGCTGCTAATTAATGTAAGATAAAGTCTTGCAAAGTATTTAGCCAAGCCCATTTTTATTTAAAAAAAACCGGCCAAGTGCGTGTCGGGCCACGCACAGTGTAGGGTTCCGTAGTTGCCCATCAAAATACTTATGCGAACTAACTAAACTGATTCGCTGAATTTAATTTTAAAAAGAAGAATTTTCAAAATCGGTCCAGGAGTCTGAGATATCGGGGAAAATACATAAAAATAAGATTACGATGAATTTAGAACCTCCTCCTTTTTTTGAAGTTAGTTAAAAATAGTTGACGATAAAAACCTACCTATCCCTAAAAAACATACCTATTAAAGCTGTAAAAATAAAGTTGACAAACTTACATTTGCAGTTGAAGAAGATGTTCTCCGATACATTTTGTTTAAGAAAATATGTTATCCAAGTAAATTTTATAAGTTGGTCGACATTACACGTAAAGTTGTAAAGCCTACTTAGTCATGATAATTTTCTTTTAAACTTCGTTATATATACTACTATTGTGAATTTTTTCACACCCCCAAACATAACCGTTTAGCTGGTAGAGGGGGGGGACACTCGAGTCGAGCAAAATTTAGCACTTTAAAGCTTAATATTTCACAAACGAATTTTTTTATCAAAAAATTGTTAATGGAAACTATCAATATTTTTTAAAGACCTATTTAATGATACCCCACACTAAGGGGTACGCGAGAGAAAAAAAAAAAAACATCCCCACTTTACGTGTACAGGAGGTACCCTAAAAAAAAATATTTTACGAGATTTTATTTTACCACTTTTTCGGCACAACAAATCCGTATATTTACACCAAATTACAGCTCTCTAGTACTGTGCGTCTCTGAGCTAAACTGCGGACAGACGGACGGACGGACGGACATGGCGAAACTATAAGGGTTCCTTGTTGACTACGGAACCCTAAAAATCATAAATTCTACAATTGGGAGCTTTCGCTTTAAAAAGAAAAATGGTAAAGAGAAAAAGTTAAACGGTTTTGCTATTCTAGTAAAAAATGTAATGTTAAAAAAGAAGTTTTTCGAAAGTTGGTTTTAACTTGAAAATTCTGTGGCTCTAGTGAAAAAGGGTCTAAGTCTAAAAATGCAACTTTACAGGAGACGCAAAAAACGCCCCGCGCGCACCAAATTACATGTTTAAGTACGTGTGGCATTTAAACAGCTGTCAAATTAAATATATGTGATATGTTATATAGGTAAAAAATGTATGTTCTTTCTTATTCTAGTATTATTTTTTACATAAACTGAATAGTTTTCAAAATAGCGACTTATACTTAACACAAAATGAACTACACAAGGGTATAAAAGAAGTTAGATCCCTTTTCTCATACACAAAAAGTTAATTCACAAAAGTGAAAAAGGATACGCATTTGGAGTTATTTGTATGATAACTAAGAAATTAAATCAGATAATTAGTGTTGGAATAGCCAAAATAAATGAACTGAATGTGTACTTTTTATCGACATGATAAAATTTTGAAAAATAGCAAAAATAAATAACTTGTATCTTTTTTCACATAGTTATTAGACGTAACATAAGGCGCATGTTGACGTACGTGAACCTTTTGTGTAAGTTATATCTATCTTTAAACCAAAATAAAACCAAAAAATATGTAGTTTTATGGTGTTTATTTTTTTATTAAAGTGAAGAAAAGTATTTTAAGAAGTACCTATGACAGTTATTTTTAAATCATAAAAACAATTAAAAAACAAATGAAAAGTACAAATCGAGTCCCACAGAACCTTGAAAGTGATTCAAATCTTGTTCGATATCAAGAAATGTCTATAGCACAGTTTTTTTATAAGTCAGGACAAATCAACTGCAGTTGAAACCTGGGAAAGTGATCCAGAAAACCTTATTTTAATTTCACTTCTACCGATAATAAACTCCAGTTTTAAAATAAATATGCAGTTAGTAAAAAAGTATTGAAGAAGTTAATTAAGTATTATGACGCAGTTTTTTTAATCAGGAAAACAATTCAAAAATAAAAAAATAATCAAATAAATCAAGTCTAACAGAAACCTTAAAAATGATCCAGAAAACCTTATTCGATGTCGTCGTTGCTGTCGTTTAGAAGAGGATGTTGATCTTTTATATTATCATCGTCAATGAAAAGGTTGTTATAAAAAGATCGAACACTGGGGTTTATTAGCGGAAGAAGAGAAATCAAATCTCTCTTTTTCTCATTTGAATTAGCTAGGCCCATCGTATGACCTAGGAATACATTACCGTTTCAAACAGAGGGAGTGGTGATTTTCCTCTTTCCCTCTGCAAATTAACAATGTTCCATTCTTCCTCATCACACAACTTACAATGAAATTCTCCTTTTTTATATTTCTTTTGTCTTTAACTCGTCTGTCGTAGACTTCTAAGCTCCAGTAATAATTTAAAATAATTCTACAAGGTCCTAGTCTTTTAACTTTAAATTTCTCTTCTTTTTTATAGTTTCTGTATCTCTTCTTTCCTTGTTACTTTTCCTAGGATTACGTTTGCGGTCTTGTTAAGTACCTTTTTATATCCCAAAATGACTTATTATTGCTCGTATCTAAATCTGACTGTGGAATAATGACATCGCCTTTTACGTTTTTGTAAAAGTGAACAATCTGAGTTACTTGTGTCAGATTATTTGGAATGAAATCGTCACTACTTTCTGTGGGATAATGCAAATTGGGTTATGATAGCGTATCAGTGAACATAGAAATAATATCAAGATATAAGACAAAAGTTTCATCAGAATCAGTGAATGTATCGACATCATTATCAGGCTCTGCGAAAAGGTTTTTGAAACTTCCAGGTATTGGAGAAAATATTTAAGAGTTTCCCTGCTTTGGTGAGTTATTTTTTAAACATTCAAGCCTTGGATAATAACTGTTTGAACATCCTGATCTTGGAGAATGATCCCTAGAATGTGTAGCCTTTGGAGAATAGTTTCGGAAGATATAAGCACAGGTATAGATTCGCCATCAATCCAATCTACTTCATCCATCATTGCCATATCTTTGGAAACAAGACCCATCAAACAATTAATGCGACCACGACCAGCCATTCTAAAACAATAGATATATTTGACTGGCCTGTTGGTCTAGTGGTAAGTGACCCCGACTGCTTTGCGAAGGTCGTGAATTGGATTCCCACTCAGGACAAATGTTTGTGTGATGAGCACGATCATTTTTTCTGTGTCTGGGTGTAATTTATCCATAATATGTATGTATTTAGAAATATATAAGTATGTTTATCAGTTGTCTAGTACCCATAACACAAGCTCTGCTTAGCTTGGGACTAGATGGCGTTGTGTGATAGTTGTGGAATATTATTATTATGTATTATATTATTTATTAAAACATTACATCAGGGAATCGCGATATGAAAGTTAAGTAGGTAAGTCGAAATAGAAGTATAAAATGTGCTAATTTGACAATTTTACGTATCTATATAATTATACTATAAAGTGTAGTTAAATATATATGTGAGGTTGATATCTGGTGGTTGTTTATTATAACCACTGTTATTGTAGTGTTTTTGTGTGAAGAATTAACTAACATACGTACAAAAACAAAAAAAAAAACAATGTCTCCTCTTCATAATAAGTTACGCAATGGAGTTTAAAATAAAAACTCGGTGTAATTGGGTACATTTGGACAAAAATCTAAATAACAATACGTACACTCAAAAATAATTTGCTAAAATATGTGAAAAAGGGTACAACTTACCAGTGCAATTACTGATTTTTTGCAGTGCGTCGACACAAGTTCCCTTCAATAGAGTGCTTGGACCACCGAAAGAGTGCGAGCGCTACGCACTTTCCACCCACCAGCACCATAACCCGTATCGGCCAGTTGTATCTTTTCTCACGAAAAATAGCAGCGAAATATTGGTATTATTTTAGTTATGTCAAATTGCATTTTTAATATAAATATTTCATACGTGAAAACTGATACCAAAAAACTTATTCTGGATTTTTGTCTTTTATTTTGGTGAAAACGGATTTATGTCAAGTGATATCGTTACTCACATAACAATTTTTAAGGAATTAATGTACTTGTGCCGGTATTCACTAAACAAATTGAAGCTCTGACAATACATGTTTATTTAGATCAAAAGACACAAAATAAAAATAAACATAGTTTTGTGTAAAGAAATTAAAGTGCACTTATACCCCGCTTTTGTAATATTTTTAGTGTTAGTTAACCCCCTTTGCACATTGCTAACTTCCTTATTTTTAAAGATAGGCAAGATCTGTTTTCACGAATGGATAGATCATTTTTTTCTGAACATTTTAGTGTACTTAACTCATTTTCGACAAAATCGGACTTAAACCCTTTTTCACTAGAGGCACAGAATTAATGTCTCGTTAAATATAAAAAGATAAATAGAAAGCGAACAAAATTTTTATTTGAAAGTGACCTTTTTAGCTTACGTCCAATTTAGCAACCTGAAATAACAACTGAAAAAATTCAGAGAAATTCTTCAGAAACTTATTTAGACATTACTAATTTTTGTCCGAGGCTTCCATTCTTCAAAACTTTATTGTTGTTTTCTTTCTTGAACACTACATTTTATTGAGATGTAAGGTACCCACAACGCGCCCGTCGTCGACTCGAGCCTGGCTTGATCAGACGGCGAGCTACCCAATCGTAATCAATCTACAAGCCTGCGCTTAGCGTAGCCGGGACCTCTAAGAACGTAATCTTTCAAGCAAACGCGCAATGCGGCCGTACAGCGAACTTGAAATATTACGACGTAAATTGTATGAAAAATAAAAGCGACTCAAGTGTACGAATGAGAAACAAAATTGTGCATCAAATAACGTCAAAGTCCCCGTTTACTTTACATGAAAAGGCGCTCCCTCACCGGGAGCATTCGCGTGCAATGTAACATTATAGATTCGACTTTGAGCATTGCATTACAATAATATCTCCCTGACTGATTAGCATTCGCGTACATTTAGTATAGACACTAGATTTGATACAAGACATTGTGATGCTCGATTGTCTTCCCTCACTGGTGAAATGTTCGAATCTGTAACGTTACATTACAGGTGAATGCTCGCGGTGAGGGAGCGCCTAAACTCGTGATAAAACCTCATGTCTAATCTCTGTTTATATCTAAGACTAGCTGTGCCCGCGACTTCGTTCGCGTGGATGTCGGAACTTAACAATGTAATTTTTAGTGCAAAGCGCTGTGGGAGGATACCGATACAAATCATTTTCTTTATGCTTTTTTTTAGCGTCATAAAATCGTCAAATTAGTCTTCTCACCCAGGGCAGGGCAACAGGGACTGTCAGACTTGTATTGACTAAAATCCACGGCGTCCTACAATAGCCCTTTACGTTCCGGGGTCACGGTAGCTCGTAAGTCCTACGACCCCTGCTGGCTTTGGCCCTCTAAAGGGTTTGGCCCCCGTCATTGTGCTGACGCTCTTTGAGGTGCGCGTGGAACACAACGTTGACGTCGACCCGGGCATGGTCCATGATCGGACAGCGAGTCGCCCATGACTCGTCGTCCGAATGCCCACGCCTGTTGGCCAGAGATCGTCCTGCGACGACCGTCACCGTGGGCGTCTACCACGGCGGCTGGGCGTGGGTCGTGAGGTGGACGCTGTCCTCTTCCTCACGCGTCCCGCCTCTTCCTTCGCTGGCATGACTGTTTCGCAGAAGGAGGCGACCGGTTTCCACTCTATTTCACGTCAACCTATGCCGAGCGCGAGAGGTCGCCGCCTATCACCGTTGTGAGGACATGTGCGATGCTCTGCCCAAGCGGGGCAATTTTGCACCGTATGCTCTACCGTGTCCTCTGGACGATCCTTGTAGTGGTGACACCCACGCGTTTCTTCCTTCCCCATCCGACACAGGTACCTCCCAAAACTTCCGTGTCCAGTGAGGATCAGCGTCAGGTGGTTGGTCAGGACGCCGTGACACCTTCCAGCCATTCCTCAAAGAGAGGTCTTACCGCCGCGATTGAGGCGTGCCCGAACCTCGGTTTCGATAGTCGCTCCCTCCATACCACCCCCTTTTTTTTATAGTGGCAAAATCATCAAATGAGTCCTCCCGCCCAGGGTGGGACAGGAGGGACTGTCAGACTTGTACTGACTAAAATCCACGGTGTTCCTTCAATAGCCCTTTATGTACCAGGGTCACGGTTATCGAGTGAGACAGTCCCGCGACCCCGGCAGGCTCTGGCTCTCTAAGGGGGGCCCCGTCAGACTGCTGACAGCTCTTTGAGGCGCGCGTGGAACACAACTCGCCGTCGACCCGTGCATGGTCCATGATCGGACGGCGAGTAACCCATTACTCGCCGCCCGCATGCCCGCGCCTACGGTGGCCGGAGATCGTCTTGCGACGTCCGTTGCCGTGGGCGTCTCCCGCGGCGGCTGCGTCGTGAGGTGGACGCTGTCCTCTCCCTCACGCGTTCCGCCTCCTCCTTTGCTAGCATTACTGCTTCGCAGAAGGAAGCGACCGCTTCCCATTCCGTCTCGCCCCGCAGCATGGCCTCGACCAGTGCCTATCGCCGCTGTGAGGACACCGCGGTGCTCTGCCCAAGCGGGGCAGTCCTGCACCGTATGTTCTACCGGGTCCTCCGGGCGATCCTCGCAGTGGTGAGACCCAGGCGTTTCTTCCTTCCCCATTCGATACAGGATCCATACCGCCCCCTGAGATGGCGCCGGAGCTCTTCCCGCCGCGCCTCGACTTGTCTATGCAGCGGGGATTGGCCAGTGCTTCTTTATAAATACATGCCGTCGGACGCCGGACGGCAAGCTACCCATTACTCCCCGTCCGTAAGCGGCTGGAATATGACCCACTATTTCCGACGCCCTGGGCGTCTTCAGCGGTGGCTCGGGTGAGAGGTAGAGGGTGCACTTTCCCTCACGCGGAATTATGATATGCTCAGTGTTGCCCAGGCAGTAATAATTTTGTTGTGAAATTATTTTGAAACTATGATATCTCCTAAGATATTCATTGAAATCAAACGATGTCAAGGGCAATTTTGTTCAAAATTAAATGCTTGTGATGATTAACGTATTTATTTTGATAAGGATTAATATCATATTAATGAAAATACCTTCGCAAATAATGCATTACTTTAAAACAAATTTGATTTCCATAAAAAAGGTTATAGTGACTTAATCTTAAAAGATAGATATATGCTCTCGCGGACTTTATTTTAGAACTTTTTATGAGGAATAATTCCGTAGTACATAATTTTTGCGTATCTTTAACCGTTTACGCAGCGCACGCAACGAAAGCTCTCGAAAAGGAATACATTTTCCCGATTTTGAAACATTTCTCATTGCTGCTCCGCTCCTTTTGGTGATAGCGTGATGTTATATAGCCTATAGCCTTCCTCGATAAATGGACTATCCAACACAAAAATATTTTATCAATTCCAACCAGTCGTTCCTGAGATTAGCGCGTTCAAACAAACAAACAAACAAACAAACAAACAAACAAACTCTTCAGCTTTATAATATTAGTATAGATAACACCTTTAAGCTATTGTCAAACAGACAGGCGTGACAAACGCGAACATTACTAACAAAAACGCCTCGCTTCGCGTTCGTCAGGGCTGTCTGTTTGACAATAGCTTTAAAACCGACTCATAAATAAATGAACCCGCATTTAATCACCCTTCCTACCTTTCCACAATCTGTTTTTAAGCACAAACCGTAAATTTTATTCATATCTTTCGAATAAAGATATCACAACCACTATAATTAGACCCCTTTATTTTCTCCGTTCAAAGGTAAAGTTTCTCTGTCAGTTACATGTGAGAGATCAAGAAATGCTGGGGTGCATGTTTTACGTATAATTACTAGCGGAGTGAGACGCTGGTACATTGCTGAAGGATTCTGAGGTACATCGCTATATGGAGTTAATAAAGGAATGGTGTAAGTTATAGGAGAAGCGGGTTATAGGCAAAATGGCTCGAAAATTCTAAATAGTCCATGGGTTAGATTATTTATTATCAAAAAATATTTTACCCGTATTTTTTTTGTTACGTAACCTAAAATTGATGATGTAATGACCCTTTTGAAATTCACAATACGTGATTTCTAGGTTTAATTTTTACATAGTTTTGAATCAAAATCTTAATTAATATTCTGATACTGTTAAAGAGGCGTTTTTAGATCCCCAGAAATACTGTTAAGAAGAAAAAATACACTGCTCTTAAATAGTCATGTATGTAGCAAAATAAATGATATCATCGAACAAAATGTATTCAGTTTTTTTTGTTTAATTTATTGCTGATCGACTGCAGCGCTGCGTATCGTGGGTTCGATTCCGGCATGGTACATGTATCTCTAAGGCATATAGGTAGTTGTTCCGGATCTAGCCGTGTGTATGTACGATGGCCATGACATGGTAGAAGTTCCTAGTGAGCTGAAATCTAAATATATATAACTCAAAGGTGACTGACTGACATAGTGATCTATCAACGCACAGCCCAAACCACTGGACGGATCGGACTGAAATTTGGCATGCAGGTAGATGTTATGACGTAGACATCCGCTGAGAAAGGATTTTGATCAATTCTACCTCCAAGGGGATAAAATAGGGGATGAAAGTTTGTATGCAACTTTGTCAATTTGATAAAAAAATATATTGTTAAGTTCCGACATCCACGCGAACGAAGTCGCGGACACAGCTAGTGTTTAATAAACCCCCAATTTCGAACCTCCTGCCGGTAGAGCCATCCTCTCAAACCTTGCACCACCAAACTAAGAATATCTTCATTAACCCCCGGAGAGCTACTATAACCCGCGTTATCACAGTTAATTTCAGACGCTAATGAAAAGTTTCATGACTCCACCAAGTTTTGATGAAGTTCCCTTCGCTGGGGTAATGTCATGATAATCTTAATTAACTATTTGATTTCATATCTTAAATTATTACTGTTCAATTATGTTAATGAATCGATTAATCATGGTTATTCACTTTTATTTTAATTATTGCCACTTCGAGCATAACGCAACGAAAGTCTCGGATACGAGTACCTTACGACTTTCCCTAACGTCCCCAAAATTCAGCTCTTATTTTAACTCCTCTCAACCTATAAACCCCTGGTACTTTTTTTCAAGAGACCATAAAACTACAAACCTCGTCATTTATCATTACGTCACTAGGAGACTAGGACCTCAGAAACCAGGAGTAGTTAACTTTGTGAGTTTTATTCCTCGAAGCAGTCATTCTAAGGTCGAGATTAGGGCCTGGGTTGAGGCACTTCAGATAATTCACTTTAGCTTTACTTACTTTACAGTAAGTACGGGTTTCCTTCGTAGCTTTTTTATCCTCTTAAAGGTTAACGCACAGTTGTACAAATTGCGGAAGTAAAATCCATATATAGAATTCCACTCCCATAGCACACAATAAAGCTATTGCAAAGAATATAGCTATTGTCAAACAGACAGGCGTGGCGAACGCAAGGCGAGGCGTTTTTGTTTGTAATGTATAGAATTGTTTGAAGCCAGTCACATACTCGTAGACTATCGGATCGCTTTCGCTTTTCTATGTGACTGGATTCAAACAATTCCATACATTACAATTAAAAACGCTTGGGATCGCATTCGCTTCGCCTGTCTGTTTGACAATAGCTTAAAAGTGTTCGCAAATTGCTTTATGAAGTCTGCGTCATGATGAGCTTTACCTTTGGAAGCATCTGCGTTCGTTACGGGGTAACCTATTGAAAATGCCTACTAAGCGTATGGGTGGGCTGTTCACCATGTACCGATGGTGCCTTGCCGTATGTATTTGTAGTCCGAATATGAAAAGGGCTAGGTGGAATTAAATTGTCCAGTCTCATCCCACGATATGGTAACCAATAAAAATCCGATAATGTTCAATTGTTAAGGGTCATAGCATTTTAGTCGACCAGTGTATCTTTGCCCGTTTTGTCGATCGACTCAAGTGCATCGAGTTGGTATTTGGCAAATTGGCAGAGCCTCAACCTGACAACCCAGCCTTTGCGGGGGACGTCCAGACGCGACGCGAGGCGATTTCCGGCCACCGTAGGCGCGGGCATGCGGACGGCGACTAATGGGCGACTCGCCGTCCGATCATGGACCATCGATGGTGCGACGGCGCGTCCTCTTCCACGCACGCTTCAGAGGTCTGTCAGCATCTGATGGGCCCCCCTTAGAGGGCCAAAGCCTGCCGGGGTCGCGGGACTGTCTTATCAGTTTACCGTGGCCCGGAACGTAAAGGGTTATTGAAGGACACCGTGGAAGTCTGACAGTTCCTCCCGTCTTGCCCTGGGTGAGAAGCCTCATTGGATGATTTAACCACGTGAAAAAAGGGTGAGGATAGATAAGTGAACGTTGATCTTTAAATGGAATGTTGTAACTTTACTTTTCCGTTGAATAAATACTTTTAGACTTCTTGACTCTTCCAGAAAACCGTAAAAGATACACAAACGGACCTCGTTTCGTATTAAAATGGCTTTTTCTGTAAAAATAAGGACGTCTTCGTTTGTTTTAAATAAGTTAAAGTTTGATAGAATAAAATTGGAATGAGGATGTTTGAAAGTCTAAGAGCCTATGCATACCACGTTTTTTAAACGCGCCGGTGCAGCGCGTTTGACACGATACAGACGCGATACGCACGCAAGTCAGACGCAGCCTAAGGGTTGAACCATATCTGGCAGCACGGAATCGCCTTTTTCCGTTGCCCTTTCTTTTTCTGTCGCTTAGAACTGCCATTTGCTAGACCGAGACAATGCGACAGCAGCCGGTCGCCTCACGGATTCCGTCGCGTGCTATCGCATTATGCATTCTGTCTCGGTCTAGCAAATGGCAGTTCTAAGCGACAGAAAGAGAAAGGGCGACGGAAAAAGGCGATTCCGTGCTGCCAGATGTGGTGTAACCCTAAAACAAACGACAACAAACCGCTCTGATGAAAACGCGCCGTCGACGCGCCGGTGCAGCGCGTTTCTAAAACGCGCTGCACCGGGCGGCGCGTTTAAAAAACGTGGTGTGCATAGGCTCAAATGTGTCCAAGATAAAAATAGACAGGTCAATAGCCTATCAAAAACATGCCTAATGGAACATGTCAAGTCTTGTATACTGTCCCCATAACCAAACGCCTGCCGCGGTTACGGGTTCGATACGGGACCCTGGAACGTAAAGAACAATTAAAGGGACACGGTGGATTTTAGTCAGTACAAGTCTGACAGTTCCTTCCACTCCAACCTGACAAGGAGAAGGGTATTAATAAAAAAATAATACCTTTCTAAACTGTATCTAGACCTGGTTGTTTAGACAAATAAATTAACGTCTACGGTTAACATCTAGACCCAAATAATAATTGAATTAATTATGTAAACTACAAAGCCCGTTAATACTTCGGAGTAAGGTCACAATGCTAGTTTAATCTTGTTATTCAAATACCTCCAGGTCCCTGGTCTTATCTCTCTGTAATAAAGGAACACAGATAAGGGCTGGAACTCCATTGTTTAAGAAAGGGTCCGTGGGTGATGTAGTATTCAGTTGGTTATAAAGTTATAAACACTAGTGGAAGTTAAAAGTAGTCACGGAACTGACATATACATATGCATTATTGTTTACCCATACTTATATATATAAGTATGGGTAAACTCATTTGATAAATCAAATAAGTCTTCCTCTTATCCCAAGCGAATATAATAATATTATTATTTGTAAGCTACTAGAACTATAACACCTTTGTACCTATTAGGTTTTTTTCGTCTTGGTAAAATCATCAAATGAGTCCTTCCGCTCCGGGCGGGACAAGACAGGTCTGTCTGTCTGAAGAGATCACCATGTGTAGATGATATAAACTGAATTAAACTAAACTGAAAATTCATCGCAAAGAAACAAAAAAACACAATTTTACAAAAATAAAACTTTAACTCTTATACATATTACCACGGCCACGGCTCGCCTCTCATAATCCAGGATAACTCCCTTACATAATTTTCGTCCCAAAAGACGAAAGTTATGTTGGAACCGGTTCTAAACTTAATCAGGGGCTGTTCCACGAAACCTTTGTAGGTTTAGTCCTCATGGGATTGAGTCGAGAGGCTTGAACTTTTGTTCCGTTGTTGCACCTTTCAAAGGGATTTTGAGGGAACGTTTGAAAGTGCCTTTTTTATTTTGTGTGTTTTGTATAAAGCTTGGGTTTAGGATTCGTTTTGAGACGATTTACCTGAAAGAGCGGCTTATGGGTCGCTCGTGTGTGTGGTATTTCAATTTAGGTAGTAAAAAATAAATTATGATCATGCTCACACACTAAACATAAAATTGGTAAACTTATCTTAATTTTTCGACAGCTTAGCTTTATATGTGAATACAAAAGAAAGAAACGACATAGAAAAATACCGAAAGTTCTGTTCAGACTTCTGCCGTTATATTTTCCATCAGTTTATGTTACGTTATCCGTAAACTATAGTTGTACCAAAATACTCGTTTGTTATTAAAGCAAAAATTCGAGTTCAACATAATTAAAATAGGGCGTAGTCGATGGAGTCCTGCTGCGCAAGGCTCCTATTAATTTTCTTACTTTACTTAAAATAATTTGATATGGAATAAACCCCTTTTCACAACGTAATAACATTATGACACCGTAAGTCGATGTAACTAGTTTTCATTAAAACCCATCACTATTGATTAAATTATTTATTCAATTACTTATTCCATGGATTACTCTAAACCGAATGGAGATGACATATTGTTCTGTTAATTAATTCGATATAAAACTATTTTCCACTTGAACACACAGAAAACTCAATTAAGCGATACTAATTAAAATTGTTAATTCGGTCGCGAACTCACTGATCAGTAAACTGTAACTGAGCGTGAAATAGCAGAAAGTAATGAAAGGAGAAATAAACTACAACAAACTATTAAAAAATAACCCTTTTCTGGTCAATTTTATCATTATCATCAGACCTATCAGCCGTAGGACGTCCACTGCTGAACATAGGCCTCCCCTACAGATCAGTAATAGCTGTCAGCAATCTGACGGCACCCCCCTTAGAGCCTTTGCACACCACGTTTTTTAAACGCGCCGGTGTAGCGCGTTTGACGCGATGCAGACGATACGCACGATACGCACGCAAGTCAAACGCAGCCTAGAACAAATGACAACAAACTGTTCTGATGAAAACGCGCCGTCGACGCGCCCGGCGCGTTTAAAAAACGTGGTGTGCATAGGCTCGAGAGGGCCAAAGCCCGCCGGGATCGCGGGCTTGTCTCATCAGGTGACCCTGGCAGGAACGAAGAGGGCTATATTGAAGGATCAACGGGGATTCTAAGTCTGATAGTAACTGCGTAGAAGGACTCATTTGATAGATTTCCTATAAGACCGATGGAAGCAACTTGCATCTAGCGCGATCCTGTGTTTTTCATCAAGTCATCTGTCCACCTTGTTGTTGGAGGTCCTAAGCTGCACTTGAAGGCCTTTGCCTTGTTTCCGACACGGAACGCAATAAATTTTACTCAAAAATGCATGTAATGTGGTCATTATTTTGACAACCTTGTTTGAGCAAAGTCGACTTTGCCGGTCTGTTTCAAGGAGCGGCCAACAATGTTTTTGCTGGCCGCTCTAACAGGCCGGCAAAACATTGCCGGCCGCTATTTTGACGTTTCAACGTTTTAAAAAAACAAATGTAAAAAGATTTTATTTAAAACACAGCTGTTTGTATTTAAAGAGGTAGGCACAAAAAGATTGTATTCCATATTAAAAAAAAAAATACAAAGAAGGAACAAAAGCGCGGTTCAGCGATTTTTTTATTTTTATTTAGTGATTTTTTTGCTTTAAGTAAATGAAGTAATAAATGAAGAAAATATAGCAGTCAAACATCGCATTAAAATTATCGCAAACTATTAGTAAGTAATATGAAACTGGGATAGTCGGTGTTGAATTTTAGTAACTGTATTTTTCATAATTGTTATTTTAATTAAATTTCTAGTTAATTAATATATATTTTATTTAAATCACTTGCTGGTTTTATGTAGGTTAGGTACTTGCATTTTTGAGTAAAGCACTATACAAGCCTTGGCCCACTATGTCTGCTTCGCTGGTCACGCTATGATTGCCTCGAGCTAGCCTAACTACGCGCTAGGCCTTCCAGCTTGGCCATCATTGCAGCCCTTGCTGTCCTCGCTGTAAAGGCCTCAGACTACGGCCTCGGCCTTTATCTCAGCTCGTCCTTCAAGTGCTGCATGCTGACCGCGCTGTGTCGGCCTGGAGCTGCGCTACGCTGCGCTGTCGGCCATCATCAGTGCGACCAGCAAAGTAGCCATTATAGGCCGCGGCAGTAATGTACTATTACAGCGTTCCGTGTCGGTGCGCAGAATTTTAATATTATAAGCCCGTGTCGTCCCACTGCAGGGCAAAGGCCTGCCTTCCCTCCTTCCACTTTTCGCGATCTAGTGCGATTGTAGGCCGATCCCTTAAAATGAGTCCAGCTCATCCCGCCATCTCCTTCTAGGCCTGCTGCGTTGTCCTTTACCGCCATTTGGGATCCACTGAGTAGTTATTTTTGCCCAATGCTCATCCGACATACGGCAGATATGACCAGCACAGTTCCACTTCAACCTTGCAGCTGTTAGGCCAACATCGGCTATTTGTGTTTTGGAGCGAAGTATGGAGTTTTTAATGCGGTCCGTAAGTTTGACACCCATTATACTTCGGACTTCTAGTTCTTTGTGAGAGACCAAGGTGTGTCACAGCCAGTGGGCGACCCGAAAAAACTACCTTTTATCGTAAAACTACCTTAAATCTCTTAATGAAACCATAATCAGTTCAAATCTCCCGAAACACGGTACGTACATTAATCATTGAGAGGAGTTACAAAGTTCTTGTCAGATCTTAAGTTTAAGTGGAACTAAGTTCAAGTCGTTATCTAACTTAATGAAATTAGTGGTAAGTTACGGTTGTAGATTACGCATATTGCGCTTATCATTACGACAACTTTTGGGATGGTATAAGCTGAATTTTAAGTAAGTAATAAATGTTAGTTAGAGGGAAACTTTAATTTACTACTGTTAAATATTAATGTAATCAATTATTATCTACTAAATACACATGTACAATCGACAAAGTTGAATCATGACCCATTTTGACAATAAATCGTTTGAATCCGTCAAATTGACAAGGATCAAAGTCGTTACAGTGGATATGTATGTTTACCCGAATGTGGACCTAATTGTATTTGAATGCCTGTAAGAAAATAAGCATATGGTGGGTCATAATTCAACTTTGTCGATAGTATATAAAGTCTTAATTCCTGAATTATGTAATCTAAAATGTACTTGTTTTCCTACCTCACCTGTCGCCAGTTATAAAGGGGGTGTCTATCGCTTGCAACTAATCTCAATTGCAAAATATTATGCCCTTGAAGATATGGTGCCCTGGTACTATTTTATCCTTCATTAACACCGGGCAGGGCAGGAGGGACTGTCAGACTTCTACTGACTAAAATCCACGGTGTCCTTCAGTAGCCTGTTATGTTCCGGGGTCACGGTAAGGAAATAATCCCACGACCCCGGCAGGCTTTGGCCCTCTGAGAGGGGGGCCCCGTCATTATGCTGACGCTCTTTGAGGCGCGCGTGGGACACAACGCGCCGTCGAACACAACGCGCCGTCGACCCGGGCATGGTCCATGGTCGGGCAGCGAGTTGCCCTTTACTCGCTGCCCGCATGCCCGCGCCTACGGTGGCCGGAGATCGTCTGCTGACGTCCGACGCCGCGGGCGCCTACCACTGCGGTTGGGGCGGAGGGAGGACGCTGTCCTCTCTCTCTCGCGACCCGCCTCCTCCTTCACGAGCATTACTGCTTCGCAGAAGGAGGCGACCGCTTCCCACTCCGTCTCGCCCCGCAGCATGGCCGCAACCAATGCCGGGCGCGAGAGGTCTCCGCCTATCGCCGCCGTGAGGACACGTCGGTGCTCTGCCCAAGCGGGGCAGAGCACCGACACAGTCTTGCACCGTGTGCTCTACTGTGTCCTCCGGGCGATTTTCGCAGTGGTGGCACCCGGGCGTTTCCTCCTTCCCTATCAGACACAGGAACCTCCCGAAACTTCCGTGTCCGGTGAGGACCTGGACCTAGTACATATTTTATTGTTTTGACTGATTCACGTGGCTTTTATTTTCACCTGCAAAATTGCATACTTTGTTTGCTGACTAAATTCATATAATTATCGATCGTTGTCTTGAAACACTCTCCTCTAAAGTTCTGCCACCCTAGTACTACTTTAAACGCTATCGGATTCCTTGGCTTGAAAGTTGAGATCAAAATGGCAAAATTCGTTGACTTACCCATCAGGCGAGATACTGTTCAAACGCGAGACCATCTTTATGAAAAGTCCAAATATTTTCAAATACTTAAATCTCAAAAGCCGTTGTTATCTTCACCACCTTAATCGAAATATGGGATGTAAAAGGTAAGCTCGTAGATAATTGCAAAATTATTCAAAAAATAGGTACGCGATGTCTTTAACAAGGGTAAATAAACTCAGAACACAATTCAAAATAAACAATAAGGGTAATGAATTTTTCAATCGATATTGCAATGTCTTCATACAACCAAGCTCCTTGCAAGGTCTGCCGCCCTAGTAACTACTATTTAAACTCGATTGATTCTCTTGAGCTCAAAATTACAAGACAGGTGCCTTAATTTTAACCTTACTAAATCGATTTTTCTAAATGTATAATCTTGTAACTGGAAGTTATTATCTTTCTCCCATAAATAAAAACTGAACACGATAAACATTAAGGTTATGGCTCACTGTATCGAACACGCTTACAGGATATTACTTCTAAATCCACTTATTTCTCTATGGCCGTTACGTGAGAAACGGCCTTTATTGCGATCTGGCGCCCGTTTTGTGGTGTCGAACAGTCGAATTATGTGGTATTTGGTTGTAATATGAGGTTAATAAAAAATGGGGTGTAATGTGGAGTTGATCGATAGAAAGCTGGTTTGGGAGTACAAAATAAACTGTATCAATGTAGTATTTCATCTAAATCTAACAAATTATTCTGTCGAAAAATAAAAAAAGATGCTATCAACTACAACTAGAATTGAGCCACGCCGATTTTACAACCATGAGCCAGTTACTGGGTAATGCGATAACCCTCTGTAAGACTGCTCTGAGGACTTTTTTTAATATTTTTTTTTACCGTGTTAAAATCATCAAATGTTTCCTGAACCCCGGGCAGGGCGGGACTGACTAAAATCCACGGTGTCCTTCAATAGCCCTTTATATTCCGGGGTCACAGTTATGAGGTAAGTCCCGCGACCCCGGCAGGCTTTGGCCCTCTAGAGGATGCCCCGTCATTATGCTGACGCTCTTTGAGACGCGCGTGGAACACAACGCGCCGTCGACCCGGGCATGGTCCATGGTCGGACAGCGAGTTGCCCTTTAGGTACTCGCCGCCCGCCCGCCCGCCGTCAAATAAATGATTTGAAAGAGGTTTTCATTTGTCAAGCTCCCAAAGTTTATAGTTTTTTTTTCTATTAAACTTCCAAATTAAACAATGGCTTCTACAAAAAAAAAAAAAAAAAAAGAACAGATTATAATATAGATTCAGTTTTCTCTACCCTGTGTAGTTTCTATAAACTTAATGTCAGGGTGAATGTGATTGATAGTGAGAAAAATAAATAAAAATGGTTCCTCGAAGACAGTTCGAAATTATATTTACTTGCCTGAAATTGGTTTACCTAGTTTTCATGACATCTTTCGAGTGAATCATTATAACAACAATTACCAGTCTTAGCAAACCCAGACTGTAACATGTTATCCAATAGCCAGGAACTAGGCTTTAGGGGAAACGAAGTTCATTGCATGATTATAATGAGAACTGATCCTAATGGTAGCCATACACCATCCTGCCTATCGAACGATCGATTTGACGCTTGCAATTGTTTCAAATTGGCAGTTCGTCCATATACACCATACACCATACTGCCTATCGTACGATCGATTTGACACAACGTCAAATCTGCAGCAGCTATGCCAACATAGCAACTTTATAGCTAGATCTAGCTATTATTCGGTGACCGATAGCTACAAATTTATAAAATTGTAGCTGTCGTCACCGAATAATAGCCAAATGCATCACTGCTGCCGATTTGACGTTGTGTCAAATCGATTTGATGACCTATCAAATTGGCATGTCATGCCATCAAATTGGCATTTTTAAACAATTGCAATTTGAAACAATTGCAAGCGTCAAATCGATCGTCGATAGGCAGGATGGTGTATGGCTACTATAAGTAGGACAAGGAAGGTCTTGAAGAAGGCCTGTATTATAGAAATGACCTTGACAACGATAATATTCTTTCACAAAAAAAAAATAGAAGAAAATTAAGACACTAAAACTTAATAGCTTCTACTTTTATCGCAAAATCTAACTCAAATTGAAATACCAGCAAACATAGATCACAATTGATTACCCATTCACTAGAAACAGCGAAAGCAAACAAAAAACCATACATTTCAAAGAACAAACAACAAAATCAAACGTTGGAAAAACAATAAAACTCGAAACAAACAGAATTAAAACTAACATTGACCGATTTGAAACTATCGATCGATCTGATGTACTAGAACTTAATTATAAAGACAATTCAAACGTAGAATCATTCATAATTAAGAACAAGAAAACGCCGGGTGTTGTAACACGTGTTCATTCCCATAAACCAAGCGACGCCATTGGAGGAGAGAAAATACACGTCATCGAAGAAAATACTGATGACACTGAATTTCTAAATCAATCATTTGCCTCACAGAAAGTGTGAAAGGAACACGTTCCTATCCTTTAGGAAAATGGGATCAATATTATCGCAGCTCTAATTGTTAAAGGATAAATTTGTTTTTTTGGGAAAGGATTGTTTACGGAAATCATTCAAGGTAAATTAAATAATTATGGAAGTCAGTTATTAATTCAAAATTTTTGGTTAGGAAAATGCTTCTGATTTTCACAATAGGTATTATTTTTGTAATGTGGAAAAATTTCAAAATGATACGTCTAGAAAATAAAGAAATGAGTGAATCGATTAATTTATTGGAAGGTTGCGCCATTGCCTTGCTTTCAATGAAAACAATTCTGCAAGGACAGTTCTTGAAAATACTAGAAAGTTCAACTACGCAATAAGAACGTTAATTATAATTTTATTATTTTTTTTAAATATTTGTGCGACTGCTGAGAAAGGTAATGCTATTTTTCCATCCTCAAACTTTCCTGAACTGATTTCCGATTTTTTCAAATATTTATTTTTCTTCATTTCACATTCCTGGAGAAATTGTTGTTACGGCCAGACCTTCACATTAATTTCAATAATCTTCTCTCTCGTGTAAAAACTGCATTTGTGAAAAGAAATGAAAATGATTGCGTTTTTGTTGATTTTAAGAATAATAGTGACGTGGAACACGATATATACGAAGATTTAATTACAGATGATGACTAAAGTGAAGGCCCAGGGCCTTGTGTCAGACTTGTTGCCCAACATCAAGCTGATGCAAGCGGCCGGGCATTTTCTCTTCAACTACCACTCAGGTAAATTTTCAATATTACACCTTATGCCGTAACTTTTAATGTACAAAATAATAAAAGTGACGAAGAAACGAGTGAGCTAGTAAAAGAAAAAAGAAGACTACAAGAATCGCTGACCAGTGTAATGTACCAAAATTATGCGAAGTGAAGTATAATTCTGTGTAGAAGTGGAAAGTTTGCAGTATGTTTATATTATTATTAAGTCTGGTGAAAGGCCTTTCTACATAACGACGGTAAAAAAACACAATATCTTTGTAAAAAAGAAACAAATACATAGTCATGAAATGAAAATGAAACGTGACATTGAATATAAAATTTTACTCCCGATACAGCTGACGAAGAAATAATAAATACAAAATGTTCCTTGGTACTACTCATAGAAAATAATACTACAGTATTTTGCTAAGATCGTTTTACGTCTATCTGTGTCATAACAAGATCATAAAAAGTTATTACCGAAGGCCAACATTTGAAAATAATGTTCACAGTACCTTGGAGAGTTTCTATACTTTTGAAAAACATTTGTATTTTCAGCTGTTGGTATTTCTTTTAATAGGTTTATTTCCTTAAGTCCCGGTACGGTTTCTTTTTTGTCAACGAAAGCCTTTGAATATTTTCATTGTATATTTTATGGATTGATTTTTTTTGTTCATTCTTAGAAATACTTTTCTAAGGATTTTTGAAGTGAAAACTTCTTTAGCGGCGTTGTACACTTTTTCTGTAATGGGTAAAAAATTTAAAACTCGCGTCAGGGTCACGTGACCGTCAGGGTCACGTGACCGTCAGGGTCACGTGACCCTGATCGAAAATGAGTAAGACGTCATTCAAATTAAAAATAAAACATAGTAACAAAAAAGTTTTCACTTCTACCGGCACTCCTGGAGTGCAAAAACTTCTTTTTTTTTGTGAATCACAGTTTATAAGCAAGGTCTACGTCAAGAATGTTTTTTGCAGCTACATTTTTTAAGTGAAAACTTCTTTAGCGGCGTTGTACACTTTTTCTGTAATGGGTAAAAAATTTAAAACTCGCGTCAGGGTCACGTGACCCTGATCGAAAATGAGTAAGACGTCATTCAAATTAGTTAATTTCATATCTGTACTACTCCAGTTTTAAAATAAAACATAGTAACAAAAAAGTTTTCACTTCTACCGGCACTCCTGGAGTGCAACCTTTTTTTTTTTCATAGAGATGTTTACGGACAGGTTTGAGAGGAGTAAGGGGGTCTCTTTGTCCGATAGTGGGACTAATGCTAATAAAAATCCTTACCATCTTTCTGAAAATTTGACCGCAAATGATACATAATCGAAAATGATGGAAATAGTGGCAAGCTGCTTTAACCAAGTACATAGTTGTTATAATACAAAATGATGCTTCTTTTACATGGTAAATCAAATCATTGTCTTCCCCAAAATTAACATTACATCAAGTTCTAGTTTATTTTCAAACATTCTAGCTTGCTAACCAAATAAATATCTGTACAGAAAATGCGGGCATGTCAAACCTCCTCCGCAAGATTTACGCTAGCACCCATGCCGTTCTCATCGTCATCCACTTTGGCTGCATGGCTGTCAATATGGCGCAGTACTCCGACGAGGTCAACGAGCTGACTGCTAACACCATCACCGTTCTCTTCTTCACCCATACTATCATCAAACTGTGCTTCTTTGCTTTGAACTCGAAGAGCTTTTACAGGTGAGTCGGTTTTAGTTTTATTAATCCAAGAAATTACATGACATGATACAAAATGTACACTTCCCTACACTGCAGGGTTATTAAGACGAAGTAATTTCAGTGTGGGCCTTAGTTGATAGATGTCACATGTCTTCGAATTGGATGGTTCTAGGATATTCCGGTTTCCTCAAGATGTTTTCCTTCACCGTTTTGAGAGCAGTGGTGATGAAATAAATTACACAAAGTAATGCGCCTGGCTGGGTACGAACACTACGAACCAACAACTCGTAAGTCGGGACCGATACCACTGGGCCACCATTTAAAACCTAAAAGATTTTAAATATTGCTGTGTTCATTGTAAGATGTTGTTATATAAGCTAATTAGGTAGGAACTGAATAAATTAACCGACTTTATATTATTTTTGATATAACATGGATCTCACTTTTACGGTAGAAGAACCGAGTTGTTTTTGATGGCTTTATTATTCGCAAACCACTAACAAAAACAAGGGCTTTACTTATAGAAAACATTTATCTGAAATTTAATTATAAAATAAAATACAAACAATCAAAAAATAGTTTTTGTTTATAAAATAGAATTTAACGTTTTGTGTGATTTATGCCCTAAGAACTCTAGATAATTAATTTCATTTAAGCCTCAATTACAGCATGGTCCAAAATATTAAAATTTGCCTTTGCAAACATTTTTAAACTTTTATCTGAGAGAATTTAATTTTTAAATTATGTTTCTTTTGAGTTGTTTTGAGAAATGAGGGCTCATAATAATATTTTTTTTGTAATGAAGTAATTTTGTTTAAAAATATGACACCAGCTGTCACTGTTACTATATAAGTGCTACAAAAATAGTAAAATATTAATAAAACCAAAGATAAACAAATACATTTTAATTAAAAAAAAAAAACTTTAAAACGTTTACTTTTTCGCTATTGAAACTTCAATCGTGTTGATAATATGGCAATGTAAGTAATATTTATAAGTTAGCAACACTGGTTGTGTTGAGGTTTCCGGTTTGTCTGTGAAAAACAAAAGTAATGTTATGTGTCAGATAATATTGTAACGAGTTCTACGTTTAATAAAACAGCTTAAAGTTAATATACGTCTCATCATTTATTACCAATTCACAACAGGTTATGGGCCCAGTTGCGCCAACCTGTCTGTAATCTGTGAATTGGTAATTGGAAAAATATCGACGAAAACAAAATAGCAGCGGCAATTGTCTTGTCCGGCGAAAATAAAATTCGTCGAGAAGGTTACTTGCGGTAGTGTTACTGCAAGGTGGATGAGATGGAAGGAATCACGAGTGTGATGAAGCTGGAAGGGGCTAAAAACTGGAACATATGGAAGTTCCAGACCACAGTTTTACTGCGTGGTCAAGGATGGCTCGAGATAGTAGAAGGACGGTCAGTAAAACCGGAAGAGGCAGCAGCAAGGACCATCTGGGAGAGTAAAGATGCTAAGGCTCAAACTATGCTGGTGACAAGGATGTCGGAAGATGTAATGTTACACCTTGTAACATGTTCCACTTCAGCAGAAATGTGGAAAAAGCTCTTAAGTGTATATGAACAAAAATCCGAAACAAGTATACACATAATGCAGCAGAGATTCTTCCAATATAAATTTGAGAAAGGGCTTGAGATGTCAGTGTTCATATCTAAGATTCAAGAGATGCAAAGCCAGCTAAAACAAATGGGCGAGCCAGTTTCGGACAAGTTTATTATAACCAAAGTGTTAATGAGTTTACCCGAGGAATATAAACACTTTGTATCTGCGTGGGAATCGGCACCAGACGATAAACAGACATTCGAAAATTTGGTGGCACGATTACTGGTCGAAGAAGAGAGAATAAAAGAGAAAACTGAAGAAACACCTGGTACTTCATCGGCGTTCGCAGTTAAAAGATTCATAAAATGCTATAAGTGTGGTAAACCAGGACATGTTCAAAATGAGTGTAAGAACAATAAAAGTAGTGGCGAAAAAGTGAACGATAATAAATGCTTTTATTGTGGTAAACCCGGACATTATAAGTGGCAATGTCGTTTTAGAAAGCCAAGGGATGCAAAGAAAACGAATAATGCGTTTGTAGTTTCTGATTCGGAATGTACAAATTATGGAGAAACTAAGTGGCTTTTTGACTCTGGGGCGACTGAGCATATGTGTCGAGATCGGTCGTTATTTTCAACGTTTGAAAGTGTAACAGAAAAATCTGTGATTGTCGGCAACGGAAATGTCATACGTGTACTAGGCCATGGACAAATGGTGGTGCAAGTAAACAACGGGAGTGAATGGATCGATACAACAATCGACAATGTTTTGTTCGTTCCTGAACTAAAGACTAATTTGTTGTCTATGAATCGTATTGCCGACCGGGGATACACTATAATGACAGATGACAGTTCGAGTAAAATTTATAAAAATGGCGTTGTTTGTGCAATTGCAAAAAGAATTGAAAACTCTTATTACATGGATTTTCGTTTTGAACGTGGAATGGCAAGCGTTGCAAACGTAGTAAAGAATGATTTTATGGAGTGGCATGAAAAATTGGCCCATCAGTGCTTCGATTATGTTAAAAAAGTGTTGAAGAAAAATAACATTGAGACAAAACAAACAAACGTGCCTCAATGTGAAAGTTGTTTAAAAGGGAAGATACATCGATTACCTTTTAAAAATAGCGAATCTATAAGCACTAGGACTTGTGAAATTATTCATGGGGACACCTGCGGTCCTATGGAGGTGGAATCGATTGGCGGGTCAAGATATTTTTTGGTTCTAAAGGATGACTATTCGAACTACAGAAGTGTGTACTTTGTCAAAAATAAATATGAAATCAAGCGTTGCTTGGAAGATTTTCTAAACAAAGCAGAAAATATTACCGGAAACAAAGTTTCGACGTTTAGAACCGATAATGGCCTCGAATTTATTAATAAAGAAGTATTTGACATGTGTTGTAAACGTGGTATAACTCATGAAACAACTGTAACGTACACACCGGAACAAAATGGGAAGGCGGAAAGAGAGAACAGAATACTAGTGGAAGCAGCTAGGACAATGTTACATGCTAAGAATCTACCCAAGAAACTATGGGCAGAGGCAGTGAACACTGCAGCATTTGTTTTGAATAGAACGGGAAAAGGAATTGAAGGAAAATCACCATTTGAAGTGTGGACAAATAAAAGTTTTGACATTCATCAACTGAAGGTTTTTGGGTCACCAGTGTACGTTCATATCCCAAAAGAAAAACGAAGGAAATGGGACCCAAAAGGAGAAAAAGGCCTGATGGTTGGTTATGGTGAGAATGTTAAAGGATATCGGATATACTTTTTGGAGAAAAATACAGTGGAAACAAAAAGAGATGTTGTGTTCACAAATATAGAGAATGAATTGATAGTTAAGTTAGATATGACACAAGAAACAGTGATGGAAAATACAGAGGCTGAGTGTGAAGAGTTAGGTAGTAACCATGACACATCTTCAGAAGAAGAATTTGTGAGTGACTATGAGCCCTCTGATGGAGAGATGGATGATACAGTGCAAATGCAAAGAGAAAGAAGCAAGCGCACTAGGAAGCAGACATCATTCTATCAGTGTAACAATGTAGTGAGTGAGGACTGTGAGCCTGTTACATACAGTGAGGCAATGAAAAGGACTGATGCGAGTGAGTGGACTGAGGCAATTAATAGGGAGTTACAAACTCTAAAAGATAATAATACTTGGGACTTTTGTGATACACGGGTGAGTGAAAATGTAATTAGCAGTAAATGGGTTTTTAAATTCAAGGGGAATGGAAATAATAAACAGTATAAAGCAAGGTTAGTTGCAAGGGGATTTGAACAAAATAGTGATTATGATTTAAGTGATGTTTATGCTCCTGTAGCAATGCTTTCAACTTTTAGAGTATTTATAGCTGTAGCAACTAAACTAAAACTTCCTGTTTATCAAATGGATGTCACTGGGGCATTTTTGTATGGGGATATAGATAAAGATGTATATTTGAAATTGCCAGAAGGGGCTTATTCAGGGGATAAGAATATTGTTAAATTGAACAAATCATTATATGGCCTTAAAAGTTCACCTAAGTGTTGGAACAAAAAGTTCAATTCTGTAGTAGTTAAAGAAGGTTATATAAGGTCAAAAAATGATTCATGTTTGTATGTAAAGTCCTCCGGTAAAGATAAAACTTATATGTTATTGTATGTCGATGACATTTTATTTTTTGGGTCAAATGAAAGGGATATTTCACAACTTAAGAGTACACTAAATAAAGAATTTAAAATGAAGGACATGGGATTAATTTCAAACTTTTTGGGTATACATGTAGATCAAAATATTGAAACTGGTATTACTGTACTAGATCAAAGAAATTATTTAGAAAATATTCTCAAAAGATTTAATATGGAGAATAGTAAAGATATGTTAACCCCAATGGATCCCAATTTTAATACTAAAATACTTACTGATTGTGACATGCCTGTAGACAAAGATATTGAAAAGTTATGCAGACAAATCATAGGTTGCTTAATGTTTGCTGCAATGGGTACTAGACCTGATTTATGTTTCCCACTTTCTATATTAAGTAGGTACCAAGTTCATGCTAATGATATGCTACTAAGTGCGTTAAAAAGAGTTTTAAGATATGTTAAATATAGTTTAAATTTTAAATTGACTTATAAATGTGAAGGGGATAATCTTGTGGGATATTGTGATGCTGACTGGGGTGGAGACCTCAGGGACAGAAAGTCTACTTCAGGATATTTGTTTTTATTGTATAATTGTTTAGTTGTATGGTGTGCTCGAAAACAGGCTTCTGTGAGTCTTTCTTCTACGGAAGCAGAATATGTCTCTATGAGCATGGCTGCATGTGAATCACTCTGGCTTGTTAAGTTAATGAATGATTTCAATATTAATATTGATTATCCAGTTAATATGTATTGTGATAATCAGTCAGCCATTGTTAGCGCGAAAACAGATAGCACGAAAAGACTCAAGCATATAGATATTCGCTATCATTTTATTAAAGAGTTAATTAAGGAGAAGCAAATTTGTGTTTGTTATATTAGTACAAGTGAGCAGCCAGCAGATGTCTTAACGAAACCATTAAATAAAGAGTTAATTATTAGACATCTTAAGACATGTGGTGTTGTGAACACAGATTTCTAAATCTATTAAGTTTTCAGTTTGTTTTAGTTTTGTGTTAGTTATTGTATATTATTTACATTGAGGAGGGGTGTTGATAATATGGCAATGTAAGTAATATTTATAAGTTAGCAACACTGGTTGTGTTGAGGTTTCCGGTTTGTCTGTGAAAAACAAAAGTAATGTTATGTGTCAGATAATATTGTAACGAGTTCTACGTTTAATAAAACAGCTTAAAGTTAATATACGTCTCATCATTTATTACCAATTCACAACAAATCGTTTAGTATAAACATAATTAATTTTCATTTCAGTTTGTGTCTTAAATTATAATTTTGGTCGACAGTCTTCATATTAATTGCGTCTAAAGGTGCGTACAGACCATGTAACAATGTTATATAACATTGTTATATAACACTTCCACATCATGTAACATTGTTATATAACATTGCAACATAAAACAATACCGTACACATTAGTGTAACAATGTTATATAACAATTGTCGTTTGTAGTTCTTCAGTGCTATCCACAATGTTATAATTATAACATTCTGTGTCCACATCATCTGAAACATGTTATATAACAATGTTATATAACATGTTATGTTGTATAGTCTGTACGCACCGTTTATTTATTTATTTATTAAGGAAAAACAAACAGTAACATATTACATAGATACAATATACTAGACTTACAAATAAACTATGATAAATATGCCACCCACTACGTTTTCCACAGATTACTTTAAATAGACTAGAGAGACGTACCTTAATAACTATATTTAGATTCGTAAACAATTAAGTCTGATACAAACCAAAATAAAATTAAATTTAAAAAAAAAAAACGCACGCACCGTTATAATCTTTAAGTACAGACGCCAGCACATCAAGCTACTACAATCTGTCAGATTTCTTTAATAGAATTTCAACCTTATCACAAGAGGAGAAGGTTAATGTTTGATTGGTAAAATCTGACAGATTCGGGTAGGTTGACCTGCTGGCGTCTGTACAATAGAAAAAAGCAACTTTACTTTATTTATCATAATGAATGGGTAAAAAACACATGATTTCTAAATACAACGGGAAGGGCAAAGAATATATTTTTGCAGCCAATTTTAATTTGACAAGCAAAACAAAGGATTCGTTTACTGGAATGATTTTAATTTGGAGTTTCATTCTCTTTTATAACCCACGAATACAATGTTATAATAAAAATTGTTGGCAATTGACATTTATTTCGTTTTGTTTTTTTTTGGCTATTTCATTTGAATTTGGAATTTTATTTTGGTTAGGGAGCTTGTCGATGACGCAATGCGACGCAATTCGCCCGAATTCAACTACAAGTGAAAATCATCCTTACCACTACGACATTAAGACACAAAACGTGCGGTTTTCTACGAGTAGATGAAAAACAAAACACGCTCGCACGACGACGAGAGTCAGTCAAATTGCATCATTATATCGTAGTAGTATGGACTATTTTTTATTTTAGTTAATAGAAATTAGAGCTTTCTCATGACGTGACACGATACAGAATTGCATCGATTGACAATATCGGTCAGATATCGCACAAACGTCCGGCCGAAGAAAATGTATGGACATTGGATAATCGCTAGTGTTTCCTAGTGGAGTCGCACTTATGGACGATATTGGTCACAGATCTGCTCGTATATCGAATTGCATACGTGCTAATAACAATACACATGATTCTCTCACTATTCGAAATTCGATTGCGCAACTACTTATCACAGGCGACATCTTTTGTATTTTGTTTGCAGCGCCTTTATGTCGTAGTAGTAAGGTGGATTTTCGTAGTTCACGATCAAATTGCACTGCGTCCCTCCATATGTATATACGTGGGGCTTGAATATAATCGACTCGATATCGCACGATACGACTCGTCGCGTCGCGTCATGTGTAAGCTCCTATGAGTAGCTCATATTATTTCTTTTAATGTTGAATAATTTAAAAAATACAAAAAAAAGACGTGTGGCACTCGGGGACTGCCGCGGTAAAGCTATTGCATAGCATTTTGTATCAACTTATGCAATTTTAATTTTATTTATTTATTTTATTCATGCAGTATTGCTTTTTCTTTGATATTAATTCAAGTTACATTTTTAAATATTTCTTAAAAAAAAAAAAAAACCAATTATTAATATTATTATGGTTTTATTATTTATTTACTATTTACTATACATATTTATACATTTTTAAATATTTTAAAAAACAAACGCATAAAAAAACATTTAAAAATATAAAAATAGTAGTCCGCCGGTGTGGGAGCAGGGTCCAAGCTACCGGTGGTTAGGGTTCCAGAGACAGGAACCTCCTCACAATACGAGCCGTATCAAGAAGTACTGCCTTCTGAATCTGGCCCTTGATCCAACCCCCTAACGAGAGCCTCGAAAGGTGTTCGTCGAGGCTCTTTGCCATCAGGCCATTGGCAGTCACGACGATCGGCACAATGATAGCCGAGCTCACATTCCACATGTCGACAACCTCGCGTGCCAGATCGAGATATTTGATTTGTTTATCTTTCTCTGCCTTCACGAGGTTCTCGTCATGCGGGATGGTAACATCGATTATCATTGCGCGGCGCGCTGATCTGTCTATCACTACTATTTCAGGCTTATTGGCGACAATAGTCCTGTCAGTAATGATAGGCAGATCCCAGTACAACGTGACATGGTCTTTCTCGAGAACTGGGTCGGGCACATACCTGTAATACGGTACTTCGGATTCCACAAGTTTGTATTTCAACGCAAGTTGCTGGTGGATGATTCTGGCTACTAGGTTGTGCCTGTGCAAGTACTCGCCGTTAGCAAGACGAGAACAACCAGAGATAATATGTCGGATGGATTCACCTGGACGATGGCATGCCCGACACACGTCAATCGTCCCATCCTTTATTATATAATAAATCAATAATTAATTAATTTTAATAATTAATAATTAATTTAATAAATTAATAATTTAATTAAATTAAATGAGCGTGAGGTTTTTTCGTTACGGAATTTCTGGATTCGGTCCCCGCGCTCAAGGCCCGCGATAGAAGCTATGCAATAGCTTAAAAACTGGTTAGAAAATTCAATTTAATTTATTTGGTATTCAGTATTTTTGTTCACAAAGTTCTATTTAATTAAAATAATAAGATATTTTGTGATTTGTAATCCGTTATGTCTACCAATAAAAAAAAAGTTTGTTGACGGCAATTGTTTCGCCCTCTGCCCAAACCTTGGGCAAAACAGGAGTGATAATATAAAAATTTAATTCACTGTATTGGCAAAGCGAAACTTTTATCTTAATACATTATTTATATCTGATAATGAAATCCACTTACTATTCATAAAAGGTCCATTTTTAATAAAACAGTGAGTAATTTAAGAATCGAAGATTGGAAATGGAACGCCACTCGAGATTTAAAAAAAGAATCTCTCAAGATTCCTTTTTGTATTGAAAAGGAATATTTTAAACAGAAATCTACCTGACCGTTTGAATTTTCTTTTAAAAGATTGAAACGTTCGATTTTCAAAGGTTTGCATATAAAATTGAGTCACGATTCTTGAGAAATGCAAAGTCATTGCTGTGAAGTAAACACTGTAATTTATTGTAGCAGTCAGTTAGTACTTACTTATGTCAGTGCTGGTATTGAAAAAGTTTCTACTAGTTTTAAATTAAATATACTACTAGTTTTTTTAAATAGTAAATAAAAAATAGACTTTATTACCAAACTTTGGGGTGCCCTTTTTTTTAAAGGGAATGAAAATATTACTCGAAAATTTTATTTAAAACTAGAAGAAAGTTCTTCAATACCAACACTTACAGTATTTCAAACTTACCGCTACAATAAAACGTCTAATTTTAAAAGCACCCAACTCTTGGGCACCCGGAGCTTCGGTTAGGTTCGAAACATTATCAGGCGAAAATAAGAGCCCCGCTTAGCGGGGCTTCATTGACCTAACCGCGATTGACAGACGCCTCCGCTCTCTCCAGGGCGGAGAATTTCTATGTAAGATAACAATTTCGACGGGAAAAGGACGACGATGAAGAAATACCTACCCAATGTGTCAAGTTTCTTTAAAACATTTTCAAACTTATCACAATAATGGAAGATCAATGTTCGATTGCTTCGTAAAATTTGACATATTGCTTGGTAGACCTGCTGGCGTCTGTGCAATACGTTTACTCAAAGTATCAAGAAGTTTATGCCATATTAACTTAGTTCAAAAGTAACTTTCAAGTTCTTTTGATAACTTAATATTTCAAGTATATTTCATAATAAGAACCTATATAAGTCAGCTGCTAGTTCCCACACTATTATGTTATATAATGTAGACGTTACAGTCTAAATAAGTTCCTTAAACTCATTATTTATTTACAGTATTAATGTTGAAATAACTGGAATATTGCAGTAGTTTCTGGTTATTTACCTACAAGTTATTTTATTAAAAACTAAACACGCTTTTTTATGGCTAATAGAAGTCCATTCAGTAGACACTTTGTCTGATACATCAAACGTTATGTAAAGTTGTAAACTTACCTCTTTTTCCCATGGTACATAGAAACTTACGAGTTGATTTAGAGTCTTACGAGTTGTGTGTCGTGGCTTCGAACCCAGCCAGGCGCATTACTTCTTGTAATTTACTTCATCGCCACTGCTCTCAAAATGGTGAAGGAAAACATTGTGGGGAAACCGGCATGTCCTAGAACCGAAGGCATGTGACATGACAAAATCGTTGCCCCACACTAGGAATTTTCGCCTGTGTGGTGGGTGCGTTTACAAACAAAAAACTCACGTACACAAACGCCCAGACCCGGAACAATTACTTGTAGATCATACAAATATTTGCTCCGTATGGGAATCGAACCCGTGACACGCAGCATAGCTGTCCAATCGCTCAGCCACTGCACCAACTATGCCGTCAATCTTCAAGCTTGATGCTATTCTGTTTCCAAAAACTTGGTCTCCATTTTCTTTCACACAGGACCCTGGCAGTATGGAACCAGTCAAACAGTCACCCTCTGTTCACGGAGTCAGATGCTCGCTACCACCAGATCGCGCTCACCAAGATGAGAAGACTGCTGTACTTCATCTGCGGAATGACTTGCTTGTCTGTTGTCTGTAAGTAGAACT
Source organism: Agrotis clavis (assembly GCA_954870645.1). Taxonomy (NCBI): domain Eukaryota; kingdom Metazoa; phylum Arthropoda; class Insecta; order Lepidoptera; family Noctuidae; genus Agrotis; species Agrotis clavis. Next base: position 8,063,633 of record OX940939.1, on the reverse strand, counting down.
TACGAAGCTTATGAAATTAGCAAAAAACTAACATATTTCTTCTCAAATAATTATACCAGGTAAGCATAGACACAAACGTCATTTCCGAAATCAAGCAAGCACTGTCTGGCTTTCTGATATTATGTCAGAATCAGGCAAACACATGCTGCGGTCAGCTTATGAAATGACCAGAAAACATTATTTTTCCTACAAAATACAAACAAAAATACTAGGGTAACATAGACGCAAACGACATTCACAAAGCAAGTACTGTCCCGCTCTAATGCACCCGTTACTGCCTGGCCGTTGACTTTGTCACATAACCTAGACTCAGCCTACTATATTGTACCAGGCAAACATACTGCGGTCAGAGCTCGCTTACGTGCATATCACCCTTAGTCTAATTTAGTAGCCTATTCAAGCCGCCCGTGAATGTGGGACCACAATGCGGTAGGCAATATAGTGATCAAGATATAGGATAGTTGGCAAAGTGGTGTTTATATTATTACTAGCAACTCGCCCCGGCTCTGCACGGGATCAATCTCTACTGTATTATGCATGTTATACATACAAAGACATAAACCTTCCACTTGAATCACTTTATCTATTAAAAAAAACGCATCAAAATCCTTTGGATTGTAAAGATCTAAGCATAATAGGGACAGACAGACAACGTTGTTTATTAGGTAGTGATATTCGTACCAATGCCTGCAATATAGAGATTCCAGAATAATGTTTCTCTCTATTGGAAAAATTTTGTAGTTTTTTTTTTTCGAAAATAACTCGGACACGCGAGTTTTATATGTAAAGTGTAAAAAGTTTGTTTTCCAACTTTATATCGTCTTTACACCAGTGGGCGACCACTTGTTTCTATTAATAAAGTACTCTCAGTTGAAAATATAACACTAAAAATATGAATAGAAACTGCTGCAGCTGGTATAATTTGGTTTCAACGCACGCTGAACGGCTAAATGTCAACTTTGTACCGTGGAACACAAGGTTTTATACGTAAATCAACAAAATAAAATTCAAATGTTTTGATCAATGCCTTCATGAAACTATGGAGACGTCCTACATCATGAAAATAAAATAAAAACGTGGGAACAAAGCATTGATTCTAGTCCCATGTTGGGCGCCAATAGTGAAACGGTTCTTTCGTGTTTATTTCGCCGAATATAAACCTTTTATCAAAATACTTTAACTACATCAAGGTATTACGTAAAAAAATTACAATATCTCCTTCAGTTGCCGTCTTACCGCATAACGTATGGTACTCCAGAGAATATAGCCTCCGTCTCACTCTGTGAAAAGTAAATGTATTTCCCTTCCTTTTAAATATTTAAGAAAACCTCCTGCTACTCCTGGGCTCCTAATGACCGTTGTGCGCATTGTGTGTTGCTACGTGTACTTGTATTGTTCGGAATACACACATGAAATCTTAAATCACAGTTCAGAATGGCACAGGTGTACCCAATAGTACTGCCACATGTGGAATTATTGATGGTAAAATCCTAAAACACTTTGCCACAATATCCTACTTCCTACTAATATACGTATTATAAACTTGAAAGTTTGTTTGAATGGATGAATGGAAGTTTGTTAGTCTTTTACGCAAAAACTGACGTACTATCTTGAGATCCACCATTCAAAATGGATGCAGCTGAATATCAGTATTTTACATGGAGCGACTGCCTATCTAAACTCCACAACCAAACAACTGCGTGAAACTAAAACCCTTGGTAAGACTGGTTTTCAGACTATCGAGTGTCTGACTAACAGTGACTACTATAAAATATAATCATCTACAAAGTATGGACAAGGTATGGAGGAACTCACTATGATCGATGGTCGACCCACCTACAAAACAACCTCAGCCAGTGTGGCTTTACCTTAAATACCTATGCCATGAGAACTTTCCTAATTTCTTTTTTCCAACTCTAGTCTGGATTACTCTGACATTCTTCGGGGAGTCAGTTCGCCTGATCACAAACAAAGAAACAAATGAAACTTTGACAGAACCAGTCCCTCGTCTACCTCTGAAAGCCTGGTACCCCTTCAACGCTATGAGTGGAACCATGTATATTGTCGCCTTCGCTTTTCAGGTAAGTCTTTCTATTTTGTTCCATTTATTATTTGTATTAGGTACTGATTTTTTTTTATTTATCCAAAAGAAAATTCTGTAACTGATAGTAATCATACAATAACGATAAAATAATTCCTTTTTTTTCGACTGCCAAACAAATCCAAAGTCAAAATTACATTTGCTTAGCTATTAGACAAGAAATTTCTTGGGGTCGACTTGGAGACTGACCAAATGCAGGTGAATATCAGTATTTACTAGAGCGTTTACTTGTCTAACCACAGACTTCAAATAATTGTTATTTTCATGGTTGGACACCACAATCACATCAAAATGGGACCAAAAGCGTCATTTAAATCTTTAAACGACTTCAAAATAGGAGGAGATTCTCAATTCGTCTGTGTATGTTTATTGCTCGATTTTTGAGAGACGCCTGAACCAATTCGATAAATTCTCGTTTTGTTTAAAAGCGCATACTTTCAAGGCAGTCACATCATCTTCAGATTATGATCTGATGATGAAGGGAACCTGAAAAATCGAGGGAACCCTTTCAAAAATTACAGTATTTCACCTTATTCTCTTTTTGAACGTTTTCAGTGTGCCGTGAAAAATTGCTACCTCTTATCACTCTATCTAACGTAAATTTGATGTTCTTAGGTCTACTGGCTGCTCTTCTCCATGGCCATAGCTAACCTGATGGATGTCATGTTCTGTTCCTGGCTGATCTTCGCGTGTGAGCAGCTGCAGCATTTGAAAGCCATCATGAAGCCGCTCATGGAACTCAGTGCTTCTCTGGATACCTATAGACCAAATACTGCTGAGCTGTTCAGAGCTTCTTCTACTGGTAAGAAAAATAGATGCTTTCGATTTGCAGTTAGTTTCTTTAGGATTATTTTATCGATTCACGCTGACCATAACCTCTTGGCAACTTGCGTACGTAAGTATGGTACGCGCATAACTTGCGAACGACTGCACCAAATTACATGATTCCTTTTTTTGTGTTTGTTATTTTTTTGTTCAACAATAGTTACTTCTCTGCCAAACAGCACGCGTAGCATGGCACCGATGAAACGGGTTTTGTCGACGCGAGAATAGACAAAATGACAAAACGTAGAAAGATTTTTAGCGTTTTAAGCATGGTAATGTGAAAAATATAGAAAATAAACGTTCTTTTCTTCAATAGTGTACAAATGGTGTCATATTTGTGCAAAAAAACAGTCGATTTGTGTAGAAATAACGATGTAATAACTTTGTCTTTTCTTGGTAGAATAGAGATAGAAACGCCATGCTACGCGTGCTGCAGGACAGTTTGTCGGCAGTTAATACCAGGACAAGATTTTTATGTGAGAATATTTACGGTGCGGGTAGGTTAAAAATTTGAACCCGTGCAATTCCGAAATAGGCCGCTAACCAATACACCTAAAGACGTATTAAAACTTTTGACTAGAATAATAACTTCTCCTACAGAAAAATCAGAAAAGATCCCAGATGCGGTAGACATGGACATCCGAGGCATATACTCCACACAGCAAGACTTCGGTATGACGCTCCGAGGAGCTGGAGGCAGACTGCAGAACTTCGGACAGCAGAATTCGAATCCTAACGGTCTGACCCCGAAACAAGAGATGCTGGCCAGGTCTGCTATCAAGTACTGGGTTGAGAGACATAAACACGTGGTCAGGTAAGATTTTTATTGCAAGGAGTTTGTATGATTTAAAACATACTAAGTGGAGACTAAAGACCCGTCCTGTGGTCCTAGCTTGTACCGTTCACCGCTTAGAGTGGTGCAATGGGCGGTACGAATACCTAAAACGTGAATTTGCCACTGGCGGCGACTTTGGTTTTACTTTTAGTTGTTCAAACAGGAGCTTTATGATGACTACTCAAGCTGTATGGTTATTTTTCTTAGAAATAACAAATGAAAAATCGATAGCGACATTCACAAGGGCAAGGCTAATGTGCAATAAGTTATGTGTGAAGAAACACCTGTTCATCGTGATGAAACATCGCCTTCAGTCGATAGCAGGCACACAATGGCATGGTTAATGGTCGCTTTCTTTTGATCCTTAATAGTGCAATAATATGATATAGACTTCTTAAACGATTTCGACCATGACGGCCAATAATCTCAACAGAGATAGACAGAGATAGTGCACTGGCACAGGTGCACTCTCTGTTCCTTTACTCTCATAATTCCGATGGGACGGCAATCCAACACGACCGGAGAGAGATCAAGCGCAGTCGACCACCGGCTTATCGTGCTTTTCGAGGCACGGGGTATTATACCGCCAACATCCAAACTACGGGCAACCGAGAAATTCTTTTTAGGCGCAGGCCACATAGAAAAGACGTAAGACGCAGACGGGGCGGAGACATAATATAATCTCTTCGGCGTCTCTTTCTTAAAAAATGTATACAAGCGTCGTGACGTAAAACATACAGAAGAGACAGAGCGCGGGCGCGACTTTCATACATTTCCGCACGTCCGCGACGCGTCCTCGTCTTACGTCTTTTCTATGTAGCCCGCGCTTTAGAAAAACCCAATAGTACTTTTTTCCCGACCCCCGAATCGTCGTTGCGACCACGAGACCAAAGGGGCAGTGTATTACTTTTTTTTTAGCGTGTTAAAATCATCTGTTCTATAGTGTAATGCTAGGAAAACATTATCGGGAAATGCCGTTAAATATCGCGATGATGGACATCTATACGAGAGCTAGCTGCTTTCCGCGGTTTCACGCGCTGCTCGGCTCCTATCGGTCTTTGCGTAGTTTTATGTAGCCTTCCTCAATAAAAGCACTATCCGAAACCATTTTTTTTTAATTAGAACCAGTAATTGATTTATTTGAGACAAAACAGTGTTCAGTTTTTATTCTATCTGCACAGCTTCTTAAGTGGCTAGCTCCATTACAGTTCCAAAACGCGACTTCCAATATCAATAACTGCATTAACTATTAGCCACATCAAATACACGAGAATTACAAGTTCCCGGACGGAATTAATACACCTCTAGTGACCACAGCCATGCAAACAATCCCCCAGAGTTCTATAATCTGTGGTCAAAGTCGTTCGTACTTCGGCAAACTTCGGGTAACATCGTGTTTGAAGTTGCGAAACTAAGGATTTGCGTTTCAACTGCAAAGTTTTGAATATGAAATTATGCTTTGAAAACGTTTGCGGTTTTAATTGATTGTTTGGTTGGTATTTTCTGGGTAAAATATCTATTAGTAGTTTAAATAGTTCTACGGTTTGTGGGTTCTGTGTACCTTCTGGCTACAAATAATAATTATATACGTGGTCAAGGTGGTTTTTCCATTGATATGGAAAAAATATGAAAGAAGTTAGATCAATAATGCCATATAAGTCACAGTGTAACTTGCTAATACACTTTCATTTCGGCGAAACATGATGAATAAGTACATAAGTCGGGATCGCGGTGCGGTGTTTATACCAGAATTCTCACGGAGCGTATACCTAAATGAGGAGTGGTGGCCCAGTGGCCCAGCC